>JBBDHG010000032.1:6315000-8715000 GCA_037951165.1 Lophius americanus | reverse complement strand
TGCTTGGTAGACTGAAGGGAAGCCTGGACTCGGTCAGCTTGTGTTTCCTGGTCCTATAGCCACAGGTGAACTGGAGTCACTCCAGGTTTTTGGACTGGCAGTACACAGCTTAGGTGTTATGTCTGCTGGAAGGTCACACTTTTCCCTGCAGCGTGTCTGGGCGATTGTGTGTTCAGGGAAAGCAATAAAGAACTTTGTGTTCATCATTCTTCAAGGAGAGATGAGAGCATAAGGAATGTGTAAACTTATGCACACTTAATAAATCACACGCACGCACACACACGCACGCACGCACGGATCATCTGTGACCTTCCACCTTCACCATGCTTCAGCCTTCACTGTGACTTCTGGGAAGTGAGGAGTGAGTGTGATAGCTTACATTTCATTGTCCTTGGTGGAATTAACCACCACTGTATCAGTTTTCACAGTCAAAGCTCAGCCAGTTGCTTTGTTTTTGTTGCCGCCCACTAATGAGACTCCATTGCTTGGTGAAGTGTAGGTTTTGGCTCTAATAGAATACAATTCTCAACCAGTATCAAGTTAAAAATAATTGCTTCACTTATTTTATTCTTGTTTTACAAGTACGGAGAATGTGTTGTAGCGCTTTTGAACTCGCACCTCACAGGGATCTGTTTTTACTTTTCACAATGTTGGCAGTGTGTATGCGCGTTACTCTTCTCTGTATGTGTGTGTCTGTGTGTGTGTGTTTCACTGAACACCTGCTTGATGATTTCATGTTTCACCGACTCGATGTTTTCCTCATACAAGGACAGATGTGCTCCAACTTGTGTTCCCATGGACCAAATATAATCTCTTAAGTGTTTTAGGCTCTGATTTTTTTTTTGGGACAATCTATAGGCCACGCAGTTATTGTCAATCGCGATGGAATTGATACATCCTGTCCCAACATTCAGTTTAGCCCCTTTCACAGCTGCTTAGCTCTCAGGAAGTCATTGACAAATTGTTAGTTCTCGAGTAGCGCTGATTGAGACATTTCCAAATGAAAAGGCGTTCTGAGAAAAGAGAAGCAGAAGGTTGATGGAGCTGACTCACTGTTTCACTGATGGCAGCGACTTTCCGTTTCTCTCTCTCGAAGTTTCCTGACACAATGTGTTCAGTTTCCCTGCTGGAAACCGATACATCATTACAACCACTTATCTGCCGGCTGCAAAGGCTGAAGCAGAGAGGGGAGGGGCTGCTGCACGCTGTTAAAAACAAATTGTGTTAGTCTTCAAGTAAACAGACATGTTTTTTATTTCCTCTATGTGATTTGTGAGACTTTTTCTTCAGCACAAGGATCCAGAAATGACAGACTACCCCACTGGGGGTGTAGGAGCGAGGACGCAAACGGCTGATGAGGTGGCAGGAGTCAAAGAAATAAGGGTTATGTGACAAGGCAATGACATAAATGAGTCCTCCATATGGCATACATGTTTGATGGGTAGATGGACGATCTGGACATCACATCTAAAGGTGGAAGGTAAAGGGAAATGAAGAAGGTTCAGGAGTCAGGGGTATTACATCCTGTAATGGATACAGATTCAGTAACTTCTATCCCAGTCAGATTACCGGTCTGGCCTTGACTTCTTAAGACACAGCTGGAGCAGGGGAAGTTATGTGTGTGTGTGTGTGTGTGTGTGTGTGTGCGTGTGTGTGTGTGTGTGTGTGTGTGAGTGTGTGAGTGTGTGTGTGTGTGAGTTTCGTTGAGAGAGCAAGATAACTTCTCTTTTTAATACAAAGAATAAGGAGCCACTGACGTGAGCCCAGTTTTTACAGAAGATGGTCAGCTTTTAATGTGGTCTGGTCTTTTGTACACATGACAATCAAAACTTTTGAAATAGTTTTCAGGAGTGCAGTCTTTTCAAAACAGCGCAGTTTCCCATTCTGTCTGTCTGTTGTAAATTCAAGGTGAAACGTGATGACATTGCCCACTTCATTCCTGGTTACTTTTTCAGCCTAATGTGCATGGACAACAAAAGCAATGATGGGCTAATGAGTTTTGTTTGTGTTCCGGACTCTGCTGAGAGTTAATGTTCCGTCAGCAAACCGAAGGGTTGTATCACTATTACTTCCATGACTGGAGACGATTATGTACACAGGTACTCAGAGTTAGTGTGTGCCGTTATGCGGTTTATGTGGATCCAAAACCATTTTTTGCTGAAATACTGAGTTCTTGTGAGCCTTATTTCATTTTTAGTCATGTGAAATTTATTTATTATATGAATTTGTACAGTGGGTACCACATCAACCACTGTGCACTCATCTATGTAATACTATGTAGACGTTGCGGGGACATAATGCAAACATAAGAAGAAGAGCTTAACCACAAATTGTAGGCCTTACCACACGTTGTCATTATAGTGTTTTGCTGATGCCACGGGCAGAAGTTGCTGCACAGTGGCTGGTGTTGAGATGGTTTTTACTTTTGTTCTTTTGGTTTTTACTTTTGTTGAGATGGTCTTTTCATTTATTTTATTTTTAAATGTATTTATTTATTTATATGAATGCATTTAAACGTATTCAAAATCTTTCCATTTAAAGGTGTTGTATTAATATGGTGAGTTATTGTTTGGGGGTCTCTGATCATAGTGCTGAATTCTTTTCATACATTAAGGCGGCTTTAGGTCAGTGAGTAGACGGGCTCGAGGGAGATTATGGTTGGAACCAAGCCCCTCATACAACATGCCATGGGTCCTTCAGAAAGACCCTGAGTCCCCAGGTCCCCCGGGCGCTTCACAGGAGCCGCCCACTGCTCCCTCTTGGATGGGTCAAATGCAGGGAAGAATTTTCACAATGTTGTACTGTGTTTAACTATGTGACCAATAAAGTGTAAATTATAATTACACAATATAAAAACATGTTTTTGACCTCCTGGAGCACTTTGTAAGTTTATTTTGAAAAGTTCTGCATGAATAAAGTTCATTATTATTATTTTATGAGCAGTTGCTGTTAAGGTTTGGTCTTTAATATTGTGGTTATTGTAAGTGCCGTCCTAATGCTTTGAATCTGTGAGCTGAGAGCTTTCCATAAAGAGCAGTGCAACACAATACAGTGATGGACAGATAACAGCTGAAAGCAGAGCAAAGCTGACTTTCGCAGCCGCAGTGCGCTTGGACTATAAGGGCTTAGGGTTTTCCATGCACTCGCACCCCCCTCCAGATAGTTCCCGTCCCTACACCCACCTCAGCCCCCTGAACTATTTCTTTGATGGAGAAGGGTGATGGTGGCAGGGAGAGCATAGCTGCACATTGTTATGGCCGTGATTGGGGGTAATGAGAGACGGAGATATTTAGTACAGAGGGGAAAGGTTGAACGTACGGGAGTATTTGTGAAATTAAGGACAAAGATAGAAGGGACATCTGCAATATTTGTTCTTACATAACGTGCAGAATATATTTCATAATTGACAATAATTTTGCAGGAAAAGTGAAAATCACAATCACATTTTTCGATAATAAATTGATCCAATTCACCGTCATGCACATAGTTCTGCTCGACCATCGGTTAGTGGAAGTAGCAATTTATTACACAGCTGTGAGATGCCTCTTCCTCTCCCCTCCATGTTTTAAAAATAATTGATGAGGGGATCACATAGCTTTAATCCAGTGTGATAATTTCCTGTCGTTACTCACATTGTGTGTAGGACACATGGGATGGGATTTCGTTGGTGATTCCAGCGAGTCTGAGCTGGATGGGTGCAATGAAACTATAGTGTATAACGTTACTGTTATGGATGTCTGCAGTAATAATTAACTCTTCGCATGTCTTCAGATTACAGCAGTTTGTGGTTTTTTTAAGTGGTTGAACAAGTTGTTTTGTAATGCAGACACAAATCTAAAGCACCACTGCATGTGATCGGTTCTTATCATCACCTGCCAAAGATCAGCTTGTCGAGACAAGCTCTTCGACTTCTGCTCCTCCAGACATTTCCTTCCACTTTGACTAGATGGGACACTTTTCTTCATTCTGGTTGAAATCATTTCAATTGAAGATTAAGGGTTAACTGTTTCCATGAGTAGTGATCTAAGAGGAGCGAGTGTTTACATGCGCCGTGTTTGCTGAGTGCAAAAACGACAAACATAAGGGTTTTTTTTATCAGAAGATTGGCGTCTATCATGTGATAACCGCAGTTTTTCTTTCTGTTATTGTGGTTCTTTTACTGAAGCAACAGCTTGGTTATAACTCAGGCTTTCTCCTACGATGGAGGGAGGGAGAAGGCGATGATAAAGAGCCTCATCGGTACAACATCGTGGTTTTACTCTGAGTAACGTTAAATCATTATGACGTTACCCAACCATTAAGTCAGCTGGCGTGGTTGTATTGTGTCTATCAAGATCCACGCCATGGTCAAAGACCTTCACCGATAGTCTTCCTCTTCAGTACTTATGCAGTACTTCAGTCTTATTGCATAAAATGGGACGCTGGTGGTTCAGAACCGATTTGATTGTTGTGGGATTTCAAAGTCTTCAAAGTTTTCCCAGTGGTTTATCATTTGGTTTTTTCTTCGGTCTCTCTCGTCTCCTGACAGTTTTTCTTAAATGTGTTTGTAGAGTTCTGTATTTCTTACTTTCCAACTTAAATCTTTGAGAGTTTGTATTTAAAACAAACTTTCTGCTGTGGTCTAGTTCATTAAATATCAGTATCGTGCACATGATTGAGCACCGCTCATCAGGACATACTTCAGTCCACTGTCTTGCATACTGCCATTGTCTTTCTAATTGGTTATTCTGAACCTTTATACTACCCCCGTGCAACCGAATGAAATACCTAATTGGATTGGGCATCCTTATTAAGAGTTTGATGTTTATACGGTTTATTTTTATTCTTAGTTGGGTTTTAACCCTGTTCTGATTAGGGCTGCAACTAACGACAATTTGGATAGTCGATTAATCGTTTTAATAATTGACCGATTTATCCATTAATCACATTATGGATTTTTTCTTCACCTGCTTATTTAAATAAAGGTTAAATCAAAAATATAAATCACACAATGAGTAAATGGCTCTTATTCAACAATCTGCTTTTAAATTTAGTTTAAGGTTATTTTAGACACATATGAACTATAAATAAAGACAATAAAGATGAATACTTCTTTCCAAAATCTGTATTAATTAACTTCTTGAACTGCTGTTATAAGCAACTGTTAAGATAGACATACATTTAACTTATAAATAATAAATATAAAAAATATGAATTAAAGATTACAGATTTTTCTCTTGAATTCAACATCCATGCAAATTTAGCAAAGTAAATAAGAATTCAAAAAATGTAGTGCTTTGTACATTCTGTATATAATATTAGGTTACATGTCATTAGGTCTAGGTTCAAGTGGAGAAAAGTCAACATCTCCAAATGTTCTTTTGACAGGCTTGCCCTGAGCAGATACTTCCTGCAGCAGAGATTTTGCGCTCTGCTGGAGTGGATGTTGCCGTGATGCAAAGGAGGGATCTCCATCTTTGCTAGTGCGAGAAAACGTCCCTCATTTTCCCTCCACCATCAAAGTACATATGGACTTAATTTCTCACCATTGGGATATTTTGGTCTTCTTGGGAGTTCTCTGCCTCCTCACTGAGACTATCTGAAGGAGGTTATCCAGTGTAGTTGAGTTTTCCCTATTACCTTGCACACTGTCCCTCAGCTACTGCTCTCACCCATGTGAACCAGTCTCCTTTGCTTCTTTAGTAGCAAGGTCTTCAACTGTCCCTTTTATCCTTGTACCATCTTTAGCTGCAAAAAACCTCAGGTTTCTGAATCTTGGATCCATGGTGGCTGAAAGAGCAAACGGGCTGTGTCTCTCTGCTGACTCTGAATTGGCGTTCAGACTTCCCAATCTCTCGGTCATCCGTTTCTCTGCACTTGCCAAAAGTCGTTTTGCTGGGTTTGTCCCCAAACAAAAGCCTTTTTTATTGATCGTTGCAGTCATTTGTCCAGCCGTGGAAAACATGAAACAGTGGTTTACTCCTGTCCACTAAAGTAGAGGGTCGCACATTCAGGCCTTGTTCCAGCGCTTCCATCAGCAGCCACTGATCTGGCTTCAAGTCAAACAGTTGGACAAAGTGGCAGTAACTGGCCAGCGCTGTTACAGGAGCCTCTCAATCATATAGTACGTACTGTTCCATCTTGTACTGGCATCCTAGATTAGCTTCTGATGTGGTGTGTGCTCATTTGCTGTTGATTCTCCTTGAGCTTTGTATTGGTCAGGTCCTTCTCCTGAAGTGCACCAATAAGTTTTCTTGCAGCCCCCACAGCTCTGTAGATGCCGTCAGGCTCTCTGAGGGCACCGGACAGATACTCCATCATGTTTTTCTTCCAATATTCGCATTGCTGCAACCATGTTGTAACCTTTATCATGAACTACTGCTGTCATTTTGCTAGGCAAGGTGTCAAATCGCTCCCACTTCCTCCAGCCATGTCATTGTGTTTTCCCCACTATGCCTCTCCTCTAGAGGCATGGTGGCAAGGTTCAGAGTCTTAATTGCCAATCATGACTGATGACTTTACAGGACTCACCAAGGTATGCTTCTGTGGAACGACTAGTCCAGACATCAGAGTGTCAGTGTGCCCGAACTTTTGACCTCTTCTATGATCTGTTTTATCTTTTAAAGACATCGGAGATTAATTTAGTTAACATTTCAAATTGCAGTGACACATATAGTATAGTACGGTAAACACTGATTATGTTGAATAATCAGATTGAGGTTTTTTTTTAATATTATCACTGCCATTTTAAATTAAGATTACATTATCAGTCGTCTTATTGTATTATTTTTAACTATCATACATTATCTATAAAGATTATGTTATATCTTGATGAATTCTGTTACATCAAATGCTAATTGTTATACACAAATTGTTATTCTTTTTATGTGTGTGTGTGTTTGTGTGTGTTTGTGTGAGTCTATGAGGGACTTTCACACTAATTTCTTTCCCATCAAGTGCGTAAAAGGAGTTCTGGATGGGAGATTTATTCGGGTTTGAAATGCCTAATGCCAACCCTTCACCATCAACCATCGACAGCGGTCTCCTATCCTTGAGCAGCAGGGTTAGGACTGATATGGTGGGGGCAGTTGATTGCAGGGTAGTTCATGTCTGCTTCCTTTGAAGACAACTATCGTTGTTTGCTCGGTTCTTCTTTTGTCTGAAGCTGATATAAAAGATACATTTGTTGGATAAAAGAGTCACATTACTCATTAAAAATCTATATACCCCTCTCTAAAAAAGTTCGTTGAAGCCATATTTTTCTGTTCTTGAGGATAAGTTAAAGTAAATGTTGTTAAATGTTGTCCATCTGTATGTCCAATTTCATGATAAAAAGGGATGTGAGGTATTGTGGTTGTCATATTTCTCCCAAAAATTAAGTAAAAATGAAACCCATAAATCTTTAAAAGCAATTTGGATGCAACCCACAGTGGACACAAACACACACACACACACACACACACACTAACACAAAAGAAGAGACACGTGCACTCAAGAAGCAGCAACAAACTATCAGCAGTAATGTGAAATCATGCAATGCTTAAGATTGCCCGATGATTAATTTCATGATCGATTATTGTCGATTAAATCGATTATTAGTTGCAGCTCTAGTCCTGATCAGATTAAAGGGGTTCATGTAAACCCACCTACTGTCTGCAATCTGTTGTACATCAAAGATGCTCTTTTAGCGTAGTTGTTACCCATCTGGACTGACTGCACCCATGAACCCTGTATGAAGGCAGTGCACTGCAGGGAACAGCTGTGATTTGTGAGGTTGGGGTTTATGAAGTACTTTTTTCTGCAGCATCAGGGAACGATCAAGATTTACATTCTTGATCAAGATTTTTGTTGTACAGCCTTACCGCATACTTGATCTTACAGAGCAAATTTATATGAAAGGGGATTGTTTTTAACTCAACATTGTAGATGTAGCTGTTTGAGGCTGAGATCTTTGCTGTTTTCTGGCCCACATTGCTTTGCGTGGCTTAATAGTCAGTGTTGTCACATCTTGTCTGAACCTAAAATAGAGTGCCTCATAATCTTGTGACCCTCTCAAAGTTCACAAGCAGTAATTCAGGGCCATTTGTGGATATATGTGTGCCTACTTTTAACCAAATGGCTTTTCAATACAGACAATAATCATACGCTGTGATAGGTACCTAATCGCTGTCTGGATGGGAGTTGATATGTGAGTGTGTGTGAGTGTTTGTCTGTGGACCGAGCTGACAGCATGTTTGTCCAGTGAGATAGTACAGAGGAGGTCTGGAGCCACTGATGGGTGATCTGTGACTAAGTTAATGGGAGTCTAATCACTCGAAGGAGACAGCGGGCCACATGTAGCTGTAAAGACATGCACAATTACACAAAAGAACACTCTGACACAAAGCAGGGATTCACACTACGACATGCACAGATGTGTTCTTGTCATACTGTAGATATCACACGTATCCACACCGATGTCCACATTCCACATATTATACGCACATTAAGGTGAAAAACATTAATATCGCCCCGTAACAGACACATGCTGTATACACACGCACACATAGAGCTTTGTAAATGGATGGAAAGTGACTGTTTCAGCATGTGGAGATGACTGAGACGCCACAGACCAGAATTCTGGAAAATAAACACATGGCAGCTGTAATGTTAACACCATCAGCCTTCCCTCTCCTCTCAAACACTTACTCACTCACACGTTCACTCGCAGTCACAAACACACATGCACACGTACATTAACTTTCTACACACACTAACACTCTCCAATCCCAAAGGCACCCAGCTAGGCACTCAGCTGCACCCAAATGTCTTCTCTCTCTCAGCACCTGACATCTCAAATTCAGATTTCATTAACTCATCATTTAACCCAAGCAGCCATTGTCTGTGGTTATAAGTTGTGCTTGAATGTAAAATTGTATGTGTGTATGATGTGATACGACTACAGTCAGGATGAAGTCTCAGGTGGAGTCTCATCAGAGTTTAGAAGAAGTTGTGGCAGCAAAAATGCACCCTTGTGTTTGGCATCTCATGACATGCTCCCGAACAAATGTTGACACAGAGCTGTCTTGACTGCTGAAGCCATTGGCAGGGCCTAAGATCCACAACATTTAACACACATTCTACTGTTCAAATAACTGTACACACCAATGGGAAGTTGTGTTTAAGAAAATGTGCAGGGTGGAGCAGAACTATGCAAAGAAAAGAAATATGATTAAATCCCTACCTTGTTCATTTAAGCCCTTTTTGCATAGAGATCATGCAACAATGACAGGACAGATATACTTCATTATGACACCTTAATTTGTTTAAGCTGAACAAAGCATTGGATCATGACTCAGAAGTTAGATTTTCAATAGAAAGCATAGGAGGCAAGAACGTCTCACCTTAAAGTCCCTTGCTTGAGGCAGTAATTCACCTTAAGGGAACCGTGGCCTCAGATTTGGAGTCACTGACTCCCATGTCAGCCGCTTCACATTCAGCTGTCAACAGAGATGCCATTCTGTGCTTCCCAAACCAGATATTCTCCTCACCTTGACTGCATCTATCAAGAACAGAATAGGGGACATGAGTGGTCCTGGGGGGGTCCAATACCCTCTGAAGAGTTTAAGTGTGTTGAGGTCTTGTTCATGAACGATGGGAAAATGGGACCGTGAGATGTGCAGGCAGTTCGGTGAAGTGTCGGCAGAAATGTTCCAACTCATCAATGGTGGTCATGAGGTCTGGGTTTTGACATAATTAAGTTAGAGACACAAGCAGCTGGAACAACCTTCCTTTTTAGGGTTGGCCGTTGTATCAAGAGGACACAAAAGAGATGCATCTGATTCAGGTGCCTCCAGGATGCGTCCTATTGTCGGACTTCCACACAGGAATTGATGATTCTTAAATGACTGTAGCTGTGAACGTGAGCGTGGACGGTTGTCTGTCTCTGTGTCGGTCCTATGATGAGGTGGCGGCTTTTCCAAGGTGTAGCCCGCCCCTTGCCCAATGTCAATGTCATGATCACAATTATTTCAACTTTTCCTTTGATCATGATAAGTGAACGATTAGTACATATACAGTTCTGTGACAAGGTCTGTACTGTAAATATATTGAACTATTCAAGCTTGACTATCTTTGCTACAGAAACAGTTTATCTCTTTGTTATTTTTCTTTTACAAAATATGCTGTCTCATCCTTTGCACAGGTTCATCAGTACAGTGCCTTGTATGGCTCAAATTTGGTTCCATTGTCTAACCTTAGCAGGGATTAGAGGCGGTCGCAAAGTACCAAATACATTTTAATTCAGCAGATACTTTCTAACAATACTGTATCATACGTGTTTGGCGCACACATTTGATTCTGTTAGTAACAGCTGCACTGCAGAAGCACGTGTCTGCTATCTGTTTTTTTTCCACTTTCTTTGAGCCATCAACTCCTCATACACTGCAATGTGATCATTTTGACGTTGCAAAATAGTTCAAATTTGACCAATTTTTTGTTTGGTGTCGTATTTACTGAAGCATTATGCGCCCAACGACAAGCAGGTCGATCTTTAGGACCAAGCTCGTCTGATTATCAGACGTCCATGCTGTTATGTATGCACATTAAGGGACTAACAAATGAGGAGGACCTATGATTTGATAGGGGTCACATGACTGAACATGTTGCATTTATGGACAGTTTAAGAGGCACGTCTGACACACACAAATACCCACTCACAAATGAAAAGAGCAAGACTTAATTTACCCTCTTAGGCCGAAAGTCACTCCGGTGATTTTGCATTTCCCAGTTTAGTATGTACTAACAGGTGACGTACGATTTATTTCTCGCTAAATGAGTCTTCAGCTCTCAGCAATGCACCAAACAGTTTCTACAGTCCTACATGTGGTGTTTGTAGATAGCACTGGAAAATCAGGTTCTGAAAAGCTCTTCTTCATCAAAGCTGATGAAAGCATATCTTTAGCTACCAGCTTTGAGACTAGTGCCATTGTTTGTTGCACTTCTAAAATCAAACTTGCTACGTCACCTGACAAAGCTGGCCATTGATAGAACTACTCCTAGGTGGGGGAAGTAGAGGTGTGCCAACCCTGCATTGAATAGACTGTGTTAACGCGGCTATACTTGACCTGTAGTCAGAAAGTACTCCAGGCTTTACAGATCATTTGATCTTAACTATTTGTTTGTTGTTGAGAAAACACCTGAAAACTGTTGGAACATTACAGACCACCAAACAATTGAATGCTGAGTTATAATAGCTTCTTCCATTACAGTCAGCTGGTAATGGTGATATGAAAGTTGTCATAGTATAAACAAGTATGGTTTACATGTAATCTACTGAAAAAAGACTGTCTTTGTCAAGGTTTTCTAAACGTTTTCGAAGGTCAAAAAACTCCAACACAATATTTAATATCTCTTCTTACTTATCAGCCTGTATTACATTGAGTGCCAGCTTGACCTGGGTCACTGTGTTGTGTTACTACGAACCACGTAAATAACTAAATCCAACTCTTATCCTCATCTCGGCTTTCGCTGTGATTATATCCTCGTGCCTAGCAGCTGAGCAGAATTGTTTTAGACCCATTTCAGTCATTGAATTTGCATTAAAAATCAATGTGGCTTCAAACACAACTTTATATAAAGCTGACATAAACTTATTCCTTTTCCTTAGTGCTGTTTTTTCCACATCTTTCTGTTCATGGAACATTTTATTGGGTTTAATCTCTGCTAGGGGGCTCTTTAGCGGAATATTTATTTTAGGAAACAATTCAGTTGTGCGATAGAAATGGGCCAAACTCTTAGTCCAGTATTTTTGTCCCCTATGCTGATCAGGATGTGACCAATGTCATTGCATCAAGTGCTTATTTTTAGATGAGACAAAGTTTGATTAAATGAAAGCCAACTGATGCAATAACGTCGCTAAATAATTACTTTCAGCTGTATTATTTTTAGTCCTACATTGTTTGGCTTGATGTTTATGCAAACACAAAAAGGTGAGATATTATTAGAATCTAGCACCTCTTTTTTTGAGCTGTAAGAGATTGTACCTCCAAAAAATGCAAAGTATCTCTTCTATGCCTTCAGCATTCCTGTTCAAAAACCACCTTGAGGTGTTGGACTGTGAGTTTGAGTTTGAACTACTCTGCTATACACACACTCTCCATGTCTGCGTGGAATTCGAAACTTGCGCCGTTATATTTGTCACGGCCAGCGATTAGCTTGGCGTGCGTGGCTATTGTCGATCAGTTTATAGGAATGATTCTAGCATAGCATCATGATGAAACAATGAATCACATGATGGTAGCATGCGCATAGCAGATCCAATATGGTAAAAATAGATGCCTATTTGAACGGACAGTGAAGGTGTGTGTACTGTGGCCTAATGCTCCTTATTACAGTGTGATGGGCGCTCATCATAGCGCTGGTAGGCTGAGTGAAGTCTCTGGATCAGGTGTTTTGGTTGAATATGTATTCAAAACACGTCCAGATTTATCTTTGATTTGTGGTTAGGATAACAGTTTAGAAGTCCTTACATGAAGGACTTAGCTGCACCAATTCAGCTAAATACTTGTTAAAAACAGGCGACCAGTAATGTTCACAGCCATCGTGGTTTAGCGTGATACAGTGTGATTGGAACTGTAAGGCTAAATCACAACAGTTTTGTATTGTTTTTTTTTTTTGTTCATTAAAAATACACTAAACCAAATGGACAATAGGAAACCACCACCGAACCACCAGCTATTAAAAGCTGTTTAATATGTCCTTTAAAATGCAATCAACGCATTTCAGTGTAATGTGGTTTGTCTGCTCTGCCGCTAACTATAATAAAACTAACTAACTCCAAAATATTTTTGTTGGAGGAGAGAATCTTCTTGAAAAAGGGATTACCAATGTTTCGTGATCTGCCTTCATTTGTGGTCCCTAAACACACAGCAACCAAGGAAAAACACATGCAATTAAATAAAACACAAGCAATTCAGAAAACATCTTCAACAATTTGACAACATGTGTTCATCATTTGGAAAACACTCCAAATACCTCAACACAACAGCAGTGTTTCAAGAGGACACTTGTTGGTGATGCGACCCCATACCCGCTTTTTAATGAATAGAACAGATATCACACACAGGTTTCATTTGTTGTTTTCATCTGCTTGTCTCTCACATCTCTTCTGTTAACTTCAGGGTCCTGTGTTCATGTGACTAAGACTAAAGCCTAAATCAACATTGTGAATACAGCTAATTAAACTTCATAATGCCCCTAATATACACAGTACCCAAAGCTTCATCCGGCAATCATTTTCACAAGATAATGAGAAAAGAAAAGGTTGTTAACTGTTATTTTTTTGGTGTTAATCAGAGATTAGAGTCTCATAACTGTAACAACTGACAAAAAGGGTTTGAAAAGTTTCCATTGTTGGAAATTGCGTCAGATTGTACTTTAGTCATGGTTTAACAGAAGCAGGAATTGCGTCTGTAGCTGACATTTAATGTGGCGACACCTGAAGTCAAATTGCATGATTGTGGATAAGAGTTAATATGGCAGATTTTGTTTACTGTAGCTTTGGGTTATTAAGTTTCATTTGTTGAATTCACAATGTTGATGAAGGCTTTATTCTAAGTCACAGGTCCGCATGAGCTGGAAGTTAAGGGAAGAGCCCAAAATCTGAGAAAGATTCTTAATGCAAACAACAAATGAAACCTGTGTATAATATCTGCTCTGCACTATAAATACTCTTAGAAATGAGAAAAGCGAATCCAGGTGTGCATCACCTATAAGCAGCTTCCTCTGGAAAACAATTCCGTTGTGTTGTGGCTTTGCAGCGTGTTTTCCAAATGCTAGAGATGTGTCGCAACGCGTGGTTATGCTGATTCTGCTATGAGTGGAGAATTAGGTTCGTCTTCAGCAACCCCGTCTCCGTTTTCTCCTGAGAAGCTCAAACGCTTCATTAGCATCAATTCATGTGACCTTTATGGATCAAACATGAAGGTCAACACCACTGTGAAATCCTTTTGATTTTAGGCCGAAGGATATAGGCCCGTCATCTTTGACGAGGTGATTAGACAAATTGGTACTGAATGTGTAAAATCTAGGTGCATGGTTATATCGGGGCAAAATGCTCGATGTAGATTTAAGATCTGATTATGCATTCATCCTTATTACTAGGAGAGAGCAAAATGGCTCACACCATCTCATATTTATAGAAATCAGGTAAAAATGTTCAGGAAATAAGAACAATCCCGCAACCTATAATTACATTATGCCATTGTGAATTATTGAGTCGCAGAATTACAACGATATAGCAGAAAGCACCAGTATGGGTGGCTTTCATATTTGTCTTCATGGTAAATCGTTTTTTTAGCATATAGTCGAATCAAAACAAAGTTTTGAGCGGGTTTGGGACCAGTGGAATCAAGAATGCTCACATTAAACAGTCACAGCCTGCTGATCCGCCACATGCCCAGAGTTTGTGAAATGAGCTGAGCTGTTTTGTTAGTTGAAGCCCACAGATGGCCATGAGAAGGAGCGAAGGACCTTTGATGAAGAAACCAGACCAGCTGCTATCCTTTCACTCTTTTCTTTGCGTTGCTCTCTCACACATCTTTAAAGGAGCATTTTATCATTTCCTTGTATTCCAAAGGGAACGCTAAGAGCCTTTGAATGAGCTCAGAGTTCCTGAATCTTTTTGCAACTGTCACTCATCCACATGAAAGGGGATGTGAGCACACACCCACACACACGCACACAAACATTCACATACACACACACACACACACACACACACACCAGTGGTCACAGTATAAAGCTGGCAGATGACAGTTGTAGGGACTGCATCAGTCATCAGGGTGACATGAGGAAGGAATGTTTGAAGATGTTGTGGATGATGTCATTGTGTTGCTGACCCAGTGGTAGAAAGCAAAGCACCTCCAGCAGCTTCTCTTCCCTGATTTTCACTTTAAACGGTATTTTAAATTTACTCCCCAAAGAAGAGTAAATTTTAAAGAACACTGTAACAACATCAAAGACAACATCTAAGAAATCCCAATGATTTTAATGCTAAAAAATCATAAGCGTTAATGATGAGTTTCTGACATTTCAGAAATCTTGGTCGGCAGACTAAGGCTTTCACATGTTTGAAGCGATTCCCCGAGGTCAGCACTTTTCTTCCTGTACAAACTGGAGAACAGTCTATGCTGACATGGCAACGCATGCATCATGAGAAAAATAAAGAACAAATATTAGTCATATAATAGTAAGAGGAGTTTGTCTCTGATAGCAACAGAACAGCAGAGGAGAAAATGGGGTGTCACTTTCTCAGGTGTCAAAGCCATGCTGGCTATCATGTTAACTCTGTATACTGTAAAACGTAACCATCATACCCGCAGTTTCCTCTGCTAAATCCACCAGCCATACTGCCCACACCGTCGAACCCACCCACGACGTCCTCTCTGTAGGTTTCAGCACCCAGAATGGCAAAAATTATGAACTGTCAACATGTTGCAAGCAAACAAACTTCTTCCTGCCTCTGAGCCATCGATCAATTTCTATCAATTACTGCCTTAATATATCCCAACCACTGACAGGTTCCATTGCTGCCAAAACTGAAACTGGAAATACTCAATACTAGTTTACTCTGTGAGGTACTTTGCCAGATTATATTTGGAGGACATACCGTAAAGACATAAAAATTGTGAGTTAATGTTTGACATGTCTAAATGTTTTTTTCATTTATATACATCATCAACTATGTCATCGCTTTATATTATGTCATACTACCGCTATTATTCATTATAAATAATAATGTATAATAATAACATGATCGGATATTGGATGACCATTTGCAACAAGATCTGTATATCCTGGATAAAACAGGTCAAAGATTCTTTTCAGATATATGTTCTGTTCATACCTGCTAAAAATGACAAAGTCCCTCAGGGAACATTGTGTAAAATCATTTCAATATAAAAGTCAGTATTCAACTTAGTTAGTTTTAACAAACACTCAGCGTTTTGGAATTACTTAGAACCACCTGTAGCTCATATTAGACATTTAGAAAGCTAAAATAACCCCAGATAGATGGATAGATAGACTTCATTAATCACTGAGGGGAAATTAAGTCCGTGTACTCAGGTAAAGAAAGTCAATGATCCCATCCTACAATATGGTCTAAAATGATATATTTATATATATATTTTTTATTTTTGTTTTGACTTGACACAGAAGCACTCAAACTGCATAAATTGTACTACAAACCAATAATAAAGAATACAAAAAGCCACTGAGGCACTCAATATATTTCCACACATGAATGTCCAAGAGATGGTCGGAGCTATTTTAAGATCAAAAAAACAATACATGAAAAAATATCCTTGAAAGAAATAGATAGGACGGTAGATGACACCACGCAAACCTCGGATACACAGGTATGAAATACTTTAAAACCACATCCATGTGGCAAAAACCTCAATTTATGTTGCCTTGGAAACGACCCTGAGGCAGATCCTATGAATCATGACCTTAAGAGAGCTTTGAAAAATAGTAATATGAATTTGATTGAATTTAAATTAGCTTTTGATCAGGCCACACAAGATTTAAGAACCAGCCCAGCAGCTGGCATGCAGTTTCTCAGCAGTGGAATGCAGTCAGTTTGAAGACCTTTACCCTAAAAAAATGTTAACAATCTGCCTTAACGGCAACTCAAGGCAGGTAATATGAACGGAGCCCTCAGGCTTTTGTCATTTAGGGAGTAATATAGTTTTCATCTGAGCTGGGGTGGAAAAACAGATGGACGTGATGGACACAGAAAGACAGACATCTGTGTGTGTGTGTGTGTGTGTGTGCGCAACTCGAAATTGAATTTGTAGCCCACCACTGTCTGAGTTCATGCATGAGACACTTCATCAGGAGACCCACACTTCATTTGATACAGATTTTCAGATTCATGCACAGATAATCACATTTATGGATTCATGGTTTTCCCACCGCCGTGTATTCTTAATGGAGTGTAAGATGTAAATGTGTTAAAGTCATATTCTTTGGTCGTGAGGGTTCCATCGTAAACTATGGAAAATAGACCGATGTAGACGGCAGCTCCCCCTGGTTCTCAAGGATGGGCTGGAGTGTAAAATTGCCATCAGATCTCTCCATCTAGCTGAATAAAGAGATATTTTAAAATTGTTTTTTTTTAAACTTAAACTTAAAGTTTATTAAATATTAAATATTTTGGATAATTATATTTGAGTATTTATGCCTTTCTGTGATTGTTTTTTTGTTGTTGTGTACATTATCTGTTATTTTGATTTTGGCGGTTTTCAAAGTGCGGTCGAGGTTTGCCCAACGGTCACATGATCATGCCGAGACATTTTTTCAGATATGCTCATTATATTTTAGTCTACTTAAGTCCATTCTTCATATATAAGACAAACGTGAGGTCAGGATTTTTGAAGGAATTTTGCTTTTAAAAATGGTATTTTTAAAAGGCATTGATACTTTGTAATACCTCAACAAACGTGATTGAAATTTTAAACTGATCCCTGGACTTGGGCTTTTATTGAGTTAAATAACCAGTTTTACAGTTTCCCACAGTCATAATTTACATTTTATAGGAATTTTCAATCAGTTTCATATTTTCTAATAAGTGTGTAATACACAGAATGTTGGGTTAGTGCCCACAACCACAACTGTCTCTCCAAAGTACATCTTTATAGCAACATAACATCAGAACATTTAAAGTGGTTGTAAGGACGCACACACACACACACACACACACATATATATATATATATATATATATATACACATACAATTCATGACATAAAAAAAAAAGGTATATAATAAAGACATCTTAAGAAAATAGAAATAAAAATGATATCCGCTTCATTGAAAATCCACCCTCACAGCTACTAAAAAATGTCTGACTGTGGTAACCCACTTTCAGTTCCACTATATGACTGATACCAGCATGAGCAAGTGGGGGGATCGAATGTTAGAGGTATTTCCACAAAAAAAACAAAAAAAAACATGTCTGCTCGTATAATTAATAAATTGACGTATTATGGTGAAAATGAAATATTGGTGAACTCTCACTTTGGTGAGACCTGTTAGGAAATGTGACACCCTTTTCTCTTCCGATATTAGTAGATTAGGAGAAACTTAACTATGGTTTGTCCAGTTCGTGAAGTTATCACTGTCAAAAAAGAAAATAAGATATGAAAACCCTGAGAGTGAACCCTTTGTCACATTCTTTGCAATCAAAGGTTTGAATTTCAAAGTGAGTTTAGTCTACAACAAATGAGACTAGCTTAGCGTCCCAGCGTCCAGATGACAAGGTGGGGTTCATTAGGACATTCCTGCACATTCGGGACGCCTTGACTCATCATAACATTGACGGGAAGAAGAACATGGAGATAAGAGGAATGTGGAGATAAGACTAGGCACTGAAAGCAACATGGACATCTAGAGAGAGAAGAGAGAGCGAACCAAAAAAAAAAGAAAAGAAGAATCAACCTTCCATGTTTCTCTGGCTGCACTGATGACACTGTCAAACAGCAGCAAGATGGACTGCTACTTAGAGGGAAGAAGGGGGCAGGAAAAGAGCAGTGTTGTCAAATGAGTGTGTCTTAAGTGGAAGGGGGAGGTGGGTAGTGTTTACACGGTCTTGGTGAAAGGGCTTTTCTGGTAGGCCTTGTTTGACATGACCGGGATAACTAATGAATATGTTCCCTCTCATTCTGTTTCCCCGTCTGTTTTTCTGTCTATCTTCTGCCAAATCTCTTGTCTTCATCTTAGCGTCTCATGGATCACATCCTTTCCCTCGCTGCTGTCCGCTACATCTATCCACATATCTGTCGTCCTCTTCCTCTTTGTGTTTAAGTTTGCACAAAGCCGCATCTGTTGAAAAGGGGTCTTTTTACGCTTTTGGGGGTTTGTGGGGTCACTCTTGTTAATTGTGTGTTTACAGAAGCCCTTATAACCTGCCATCAAGCCTGAGAAAGCCTTGAGGAGTGACGCGAAAACTCAGACTGGTGTCTGAAAGGCAGTTTAAACAATTTAATTAATGGAATACATGGAAATTCAGCCTGTATCACAGCAAAATCATTTTATTTGAGATGTGTTTTGACATTGGTGGTACTTTGGACCAGAGTTCCCATTGGTCCGATCAGACTTTTACAGGGATCGCACAGCCTTGAGTAATATTTTCCTAAACTCAAATTTCTGAACCTATATGAGCAATGCCCCCTCAAACCAAAAGTGTATTGTATGATGAAAAGCTGCCTTATCTCCCTTTTAAGTAGTTTCTGAGAATTCAAAAACTACTCCCCAGCAAGAATCTGCATGTGCAACTTTACACCTCTAAGACTCCATGCATTTTTGTCTCAGTAGGGGGAGTTTTTTTTGCTTCTTCTGGGAGATAAGATATGAGGAAAGGGTTTGAAAAATAGTGGAGTATTTGACCTCGGTAGCTCTCCCTCCTACAGACAGATGGTCCAGGCTCATACAGAAAATCAGCCATTACCTCATGATCAATGGAAAAAATGCATCGGTCTCTGTATCCAGGTTTTACTCATCACAGATAGAAGACAAAGACAAAAAGGAAAGAGGGAATCAAGCAAAAGAAAAGTTTTACATGAACTAGTATGATGGTGGATGATGATTATGGGAAAGACGCTGTACCTCAAAGAACTCGTTCACATGCCTGATGATTACAAAGTTAAAAACTCTGAAGCCATGGCGTTATTTTAAGTTAAGTCTCGCCTGAATATGTGCATACCTAGAATAAACTTTAAATAGCACATTAACTATGAGGTCATTTGCATAACCTTAGGTCTATGGACTGGTAGGAAGTATAATAATTTATTTGCAGTGTCAGTGTTACACTGTCAGTGTGCCTGTTACTGTGTGAGAAATCTGATCAAGCGAAAAAAGAAAACGAAAAGAAAAAGAAAAAAATGGTGTAGCATCGTTATATTGTAGTAACACCAAAACAAAAGAATCAATGAATTTGTTCAGAAAACCTTTTATAGTTATTGTATCAATATAGAAAAGCCATTCATTCATGTCATTGTACAGAGTTTTTGTTGGATGGGACCAGGAGGCACAGTTGGATAGCCAATGGACCCGGAATGTCCCAAATGGAATTTGGGCCCGAGAGCCGGAATATCGCAGCAAAATACCATTTGTGTCCACTAGGGTTATAAAGCAACCGGCTGTTCGGACATTTATTTTGGTGACCATTTTTAATTTGACTCAGTTTGTGTCATATAACTTTTTGACTCCTGTTATATGAGAATTATGAGAAAATGAAACTCTTCATACATATTAGGTGGGTTTTTTTGGTTGGATATTTTTTCCTGTGTATGTAGAGGCCCATGGATCGTTCTTTATGGCTTGATAAGAAACAGGAAGACCGGCTGCTACCTTCAACCGGGTGTACTCTCCACGATTTAAGCCCAATCATTTGACTCATGATCATCAGTCCGACAGTTTGGGCGACAGGTTTGAAATTTTGGTCTCAGGTTTTTCGCAGAGTTGAAGCAGGGAAACGACTGGATGAGATGATGTCATCACTTCCTTTTCTCACTTCATGAGAAGTGAGAAAAGGAAGTGGAAGTGGC
Organism: Lophius americanus; assembly: GCA_037951165.1. Lineage (NCBI taxonomy): Eukaryota > Metazoa > Chordata > Actinopteri > Lophiiformes > Lophiidae > Lophius > Lophius americanus. The sequence continues at coordinate 8,694,430 of JBBDHG010000032.1, read as the reverse complement.
CACTCAGCGTCTGTATAAACATGACGATACAGATCATTTTTTGGATAGTAAAAAAAGACAAGTAGTCATAAAATAGTGTCTTGTAGAAAGTGAGCAGCACGGAAGAAAAAGAGAGGTTCTTGTCAGAGCGATCTTACTTAACAAGATAATACTATGCAGTGAAATATAGCTAGCTTACCTCCTATTCTCTCTGCTACACGGACCAGCCATACTTTCTGCCGTCCTAGCCTCCTAGATAAGCTGGCGCATCTTTTTAAAAAATAGGGGTTTCGGCACCCAGGATAGCAAAAACGATCAAAACAGCTAATTTCTGTCTTGTTAGCATGTTCAAACACAAACACATTTTCTTCCATGGAGCGCTCAAACAAAACTTTATTCACAGCTGTCAATAATAACAGGCTGCAGCGCCGTGCAGTGTGAGCACACCAATCCTGAGCTTCCCCAAATTATTAATCTTACACTGTGAGTTGGAATCAAACAGCCAAGACGCTAAAACCATACAATGTAAGCCCGGCTTTAGTTAGGACCTAATGGGGATCCAAATAAATAACAAAGAAACAAATGAAGTGCCAAAATAAAGTATTTCCATGATTTGGCGGAGCTACTGCTACCCTGCCAGTTTTCAATGATGTGATAGAATTTTAAAAATCACAGTTGCACAGAAAGACTATAAAATACTAAAGAGTGACGACATTGAAAGCCTGTAGGCTGAGAGAAGTGAGACACAAAGTGAGTGAGCATGATGGAGAAGGACGGGGTAAGTGATGGGAGGGAGGAGAGTGAGAGTGAGAGAAAGGGCGGAGAAGGCCAGCGGCCTCTGCTCAGTCCCTCTGTGTGCTGCTAAACTGCCCACCAGTTCCCCGCAGCTCTGTCACTTCTCGTTTGTTAATCCCCCTTTCTTCTCCCCCTCCAACTCTTCCTCGCTCCCTTTCTCTCAAATCGGTCAATTGTTAATGTGACCCCTTTAAACCCGACCATCCCGCCCTCGCAGCATTGTCAACACTGTGTACAAGAGACACATTTATGGAGGGAACCACTTTATGACAAATGACCACGCTGGTTGAAAGAGTTTTTACAAGTTATATTTTATTCATAGTTTCCCTTCAGCAAATGACCAACCGAGCAGAGCCAACTCTCTGTTCAACTCTTGTATTGCTTTTTTTTTGATTAATGAGGAAGAATTACACTAGACATACTGTAATCTTTCAGCACTGCACACACTTCCTTATTGATGGAAGAACAACAAATGGGACTTTGTGCTACCAATGCATGTTATACAACCAATCAGCTGCGTCAGGGGGCGGTCTCAATGTCACTGCATACTCATATTCATCACTGACGGCATGAATGATGACAACCCCCGCTATTGGACAGTTTTTATCCTTGATTTTAACATAAGGGGGAAAAATGTCACCTATAATCATACGGTTTATGCAGCATTTTCTCTTTCTTGACAGGTAATACTGAATTACCTCTGCCAAGGAGTTTATGTTTTCACTCCTGTATGTTTGTTTGTCTGTTTTATTTTTTGTCTGTGAGTAAAATTACAGAAAATTTACAAGACGGATTTGTATGAAATTTTACTTAGATCTAAGTCTTGACAAATACTAGAGGTGATACAATTTTGGATATGTAGCTATTGCTGCCTTTGTTGTTCCTTTGGGGGTGGAGCTGGGGGCTCAATGGGCTGAACAGAGATGCTGAAGTGGAAGGCGCAGGGGATGACGGACTAAAGAGTATTTGAGAGTAACTCAGAGAGTTTGTTAGAGGAGGTTTCCGCTCTGTGGGTTCTTTTTCCAGACAAATCATGTTAAATCATTCAAATAAATCAAGAATAAAAGAAATGCTCGAAAAATATTTGCACATTACTATTGCGTGAGATCAGCTTTGCCTTTCCAGTAGCCACACTTGTCTTTAGGGACCTATTTAATGACAGTCTATGAAGGACTGAATAGAGATCAACAACACAATTTCACGTGGCAAAACGTGTTTTAATACTTTGATATCTCATTGTTGTTGGGTCACTGTTGTTGTTTTATGATGGATTTGTATTCTCTTATAACTGTTTCTTTTACTCTAGTGTTATCTGTTTCGACAGTGGTGTTTTTCTAAGAAGCTGTGCGCTGTCCCTGTCAAATAAACAGAGAAAAAAGAAAAGCTGCCTTTGATGATCAATGTTTTAGTCTGACATCTTGTCTTAATTTAGCTGCAGAACTCCCCTTCATTGTAATATTCCTCCAAAATCATTCATGCTGGAATAACTGCGCTTCAGTATTCAGGCGCAAGTTTAACACTGACTCCAAAAATATGGAAGTTACCTTCAAAGCTGTAAGTGAAATGCGAGAGCTTCAAATATAAAAAAAATCCCCTGCCTCAGAGCATTGTTTCATAATGGAACTATTATACCGAAGACAAGTGAGCAAACAATCAAGTTGGATCAGTGATTTACCACATGAGCGAAGAGAAGGGAATAAAGAGGGAAAAGTGAAGTAGATTTAGCGGAAAACCGCAGACCATCAGCCACATGCCTGAGAGAGTGAGAGATGGAGATATAACGTCTTTCTGTGAAATATTGAATAGTTTTTATCTATATGAAAATAGATCTACTTTTTATATACTTTAATTTTAAGAAAATCCCATGACAATTACTTCATTTTGCCACACACTCACAGCAAGAAAAACAAATGTCTCGTCGATTGAGGCATATATACTTGTTCTTCAAGAGACGCACTTGCTTTTGAAATATGTTCTTAGATTGAGTTAAGTTTGAAAAACTGAGTATAAGATCAGATTCTGGATCTGCTACTAGTTTGTCTGGGAGAGGAAGGCATATCAGCATCTGGTGTCGATGTCCGCACTGGTAAGAGTGAAAATCTTGCAGAAGAGGGAAAAAAAACATTTTTTCCTGATGCAATTTCCCCTCAACTGACAGAAATGAACTTTTGAAAAAAAAGGAACTCTTTTCCATATCTCAGAGTTCTACTCAATATAAGAGAGAGAAAAGGGTTGATGCTGGCGAACACTTTCTACAGGTGTTCACTATCTTTCTTTCCCCGTTATCTGTTCTACAGTTTCATTTTTAGTTACTGGCAGTCATTATGTGGAGTGGGTTTATGATGTGAATGTGGAGAATGCACAGAGTCGATACTTGCTGGACTTTGACCTCGTCGCTTCATCAAGACGGCAGCTGAACAGAGATTTGGGAGTGAAGATTTTTATCTTCCCTCCCAGAGAATCTTTTGAAACATCCAGGTAGATCTTGCGTGGATGAACTGCACCTGCTGCGGCAGTATCTCATCAGTGATATCACGGGAATAAAACAGTTGATTACGTCCTTGAAAAGTCGGGGATGTTATGGAATAATCATCTTTGCCTCTTCTGCATTCCCTTCCTGCTAACGCAATTACTCAAAGCTATTTCACCTATTTCAACTATTTCATGGATCATTTCAAAATGCTACACTCCCACAGACCTTAGTGTGAGGACGAACAGGATTGAGTTTGGAATGGGTATTTGCATATTTCTGCCACTAGGGGGAGTTTTATCTCCTAAAGTTTTTAGGCTATAATTTCTAATATGCAAATATCGTAATATCTAATTTAATATGTGTTATATAAAAATGAAATTCCTCCATATGTGCATTGAAAACTGATGTTCTTTGGTAATTGCTATTGCCAGTATTTAGTATATTGGAACTGTCTGTATACTGTAGCTTAAAAACTTTGCTTCTACTGAATACTTAATATTTCCCTTTCATTTTGCCATTTACAACCATTTCTTTTTTATCTCACTAGAAACTGCAAATACTTGTCTTTTTGTAATAATTGTAAATGGAAGATATTTTCTAATCCAATCATCGCCTCACAACATAGAGTCCATACATAGCTGTGTTGGCGTTAATAATGCAGTCACTAATTTGGCAGCGGTTTTGCTCTCTTCTGTAACAAAACTAATAATATATCTACAATTTATGAATGTGACATTATTTTCCGCCTCAGTCTCTCTCATCAAAAGGTTTCATCTCTTTTTTTTTGTCATTTCCTAGGCAACATATTGGACAGTATGCTGCTCAAAGCGTCCAACAAGGACTCAGCAGAGAGTGGGAAAGAGAGCGCTGACAGCACAGCTCCAGTGTCCTCCCAGAGACTCCTGTGGTGTCACTGTTATCACCACTGCCCCGAAGATTCACCCAATAATACGTGCAGGTAGAGTAAGCAGTGGAATGAATACAAATAAAAGCATTTACGCTTGTGCTCACACAGTTCTGCATCGATGCCTGCCATCTCAGTTCTGAAGTATCAATTATTATTGGAGATTTTAACAATGCATTCATGAGCGTTCGTGTTGGTGCCTCTACCACTTACTTACTTTTGCTAAATATTATTCTCCAGGACCGATGGCTACTGTTTCACCATGGTGGAGGAGGAGGGAGGGGTACCGGTCCTGACTGCAGGTTGTTTGGGGCTTGGTGGTTCAGAATTTCAGTGCCGTGTGAGTAGAAAATAATCAATCTCTTAAAAATTATCACTTTTTCTTCTTCCATCCCATAACTTTCATTTCATAAAAGGAACTTATTACGTTCAATCATGATTGATCACATTTTATTAACAGATGGTAAATTAGATGCCCCAAAAGTTGGGGATATTATGGAATTGTCATCGCGCCGCGTCCACCGCAGATCCTTCGTTTTTACATGATTCAAAAACTCTTTCATGGAACGTTTTCAAATTGTATACCCACATAAACCTTAGTGTGAGGAAGAACTGGGTTGATTATGGGAAAGGTGACTTGCATATTCCGGACACTAGGGAGAGCTTCACCTGTTCAGCCATCATTTTTCAATTTCTGATCTGATTTAGTCCAAATTTGGTGTCTATGAATCGACACTGAGATCTCTACCAAATTCTATTCTTATAGTTCATATAGTTCTCACTAGGGGAACTTTTTTTCTTGTTTTCCAGAGATAGTTTAACATTTAATTTTAAGGAATCTGGTCAGAGGGATTGCATGCACAACCCAGTGGGCTTTTCCGGGGTAAACCTTTGCTGTCGGGGATGTAAGCATAACCTTAGTAGCTAAAATGTCGATGCGTCACCCAGTTGACCAATCAGGGTTTTTTTTTTAGCAACAAGCGATCAAAAAGAATGAAATGGTAAAAAATAATTAAAAAAATTCCTTTTCTGTCTGCCAGGACATTTGGACCCCCCGTCAAAGAAGATCGCTCGAGTGCTGCACCGAGCAAGATTACTGTAACAAAAACCTGCATCCTACTCTGCCGCCGCTCAAACCTCCGCGTAAGTTTCTATCAGCCTTTCACAACATTCCCATGAAGCAAGAAAGATTTTCATGCGCTACTTTTTCTCCTGTTGGCAGTTGAAATAAATAATGCCAAAAGGGTTTTCTTATGGGGTTAAATTCATAAATATCATCATGCCCTAGTCAGGATACTCAAAAAAGGTTTAATTAGCGGCAGGGGGAGTGACTGTAAAACCGTCCTGCAGCTCATGACCGCTGCTAGGTGTCATGAAAATCTCTGCTGACCACCCTTTGTGCAAATGTAAGCGGATTTTGTGTGTTTCAGAAACGGTAAGCCTAGAATCCCAGGGAAATCTCAGGCCGCATCAGATATCGAGGGCAGGGTCATCAATCTGAAACCCCATCATAGGGTAGCAAGAAGATAATTCATTGAATAGGGTTAAGCCTTCCTCTCGCTGTAATCTGTGGCCTTCAGGTGGTAAAAAGTGTTTGTATGAACAAAATGAAGAATTGATGAGTGAAATCTGATTTGTACTTGATTTGCCGTATCCCCAATTATTTCCAAAGACTTGGAAGACTCTTTATGAGGGATTTCAGAGTAATCTTAGATATTTTAGAAATCTTAAATATATTGTTGCAATATTGTGAATCAATGACCTCAAGACTGAAAGCAGGAAACATCCTTTCTCTACATTCATCTTGCCACTCTCTTTTGACCTGCAACCTTTTCTCTCTTCCTCCTCCTCATTCTCTCTCTAGTGTATGTCAATGGGAAGATCCACCACATGGCAATGTTGATTTCAGTCCCTGTGTGCAGCATCATATTGGTCGCCATTATTCTCTTCTACTACTGCAGGTAAACGTGAACATGAAAAAGTCTCAACCCTTCATTCATGCTCCTTGAAGACCTGAAGATATTAATAGACATTATATATAACAGTGCATGTTTTTCAGTATCCTAACTTTGTTTTTCAGATATAAAAGGCAACAGTCTCACCCTCGGTACAGTATCGGTCTGGAGCAGGATGAGACCTACAGCCCCCCAGGAGAATCCCTGAAGGACCTAATAGAGCAGTCACAAAGCTCTGGCTCGGGCTCCGGGCTCCCTCTATTGGTGAGTCGGACACATTGCAGTCAAAAGATGCACAACAGATCAGCACACGTTTAGGCCCGGGACATCCAATTGGATTAAATATTGCTTTTTGTACTTCCATCTACGAATAATTTGCGTGATTTACTACATATAAGATTGTTGTGTTTTGGTATTTGTACACTTTGGTAAACAACCTGCCAAAACTATTAAAAACTTCTCCTAATTTTCCAGGTTAGCTCCTCTACCCCTCTGAGGGTCATTCATTTGGGATGTGATGAAACACAGTGGGGGGCGACCAGTTATCCAAGGGTTAATCTAACATTATGCGGTTAACTTCTTTTTGCTTCAGGTGCAGAGAACCATAGCGAAGCACATCCAGATGGTGAAGCAGATAGGCAAGGGGAGGTATGGAGAAGTGTGGATGGGCAGATGGAGAGGAGAAAAGGTAGCTGTCAAAGTTTTCTTCACCACTGATGAGGCCAGTTGGTCCAGAGAGAGTGAGATTTACCAGACCGTCCTGATGAGACATGAGAATATACTAGGTAAGACTGGATTCTGCCTTTGGTTACATCTCTTCTTCTTGTTACTGCTTCGTGTTACTTCTGTCTGATTTTTGTCTTTGTGCAACTCCAAAGACTATTTCTTTGTTTTCTAATTGGCTTTAAAATCAATCAAGAATATTCTTGGTGCTCCATTGCGATTAGGTGTTCAAAATGTTTAACTAATTATCACCTAACAGGTGGAAACATTGTATCTGTCGGTTGCAAAGTTTTGAAGCAATTAAAACAATTAAAACTTGCCATAGTGGGAGTTCCGCTCCCATGGGTAAGTTTGCCTCACCCACGCCGCAGCCAAAACCAATCAATTACAACCAGAAACAGTACACCACAACAAATTATAAAGTAGACAGCAACAGATTGCAAACCAAAGCTTGCATAATTAAGGAGCACAAGATGCATCGCAATTAAGTAGTGGGGCAAAAGATCTCTTGCCTGTAAAGTAAAAAAAAGTTCAGGCTTAGTGCTGTAATTCACAATTCTTCCTTCTACAGTCGTTACTGCATTTTATAACTCAACTTTATAACTTCTGTCAAAAGATTGGAAATTATCTTTTTACCCTTTCGCCTTTTTGGTCTCGCCATCTTCATTTATTGTCTGGTTTGCTCACCCACCCTTGATCACTTCTGTGGACGAAAATCCTGCAATTGAATTTAATTTGTGTGTTTGTCAACTCCCCGGCCTACGCTTCTTCTTCTTCTTGCTTCTTGCTTCTAGCACTAGAACTTCTAGTTTCAAGGAGAATATCAGGCCATTCGTTCTTCTGTAACCCTGCAGTTGAACAGACAGACCACCAACGCTGGACTGGCTTCATTCTCTGATTCACAGGTTTTATAGCTGCTGATATTAAAGGAACGGGATCCTGGACGCAGCTCTTCCTGATCACCGACTACCACGAAAACGGCTCTCTGTACGACTACCTCAAATCAACAACTTTGGACAGCAAAGCCATGCTGCGGCTCGCCTACTCCTCTGTGTCGGGCCTGTGTCACCTTCACACCGAGATCTTTGGCACCCAAGGCAAACCGGCCATTGCTCACCGGGATCTGAAGAGTAAGAACATACTGGTCAAAAGAAATGGGACTTGTTGTATAGCTGACCTAGGACTGGCAGTCAAGTTTATAAGGTGAGTGTCACGGGTAAAACGTGGTTGAAAAAAACTCTGGGAGATGGTTGGAAGTGATCATAAATCAAAAAATGTTATTTTAGACCATTTCAAAGGTAGTGTGCACATTTAATTCATCCTTAATTTAAAACGGTTAACTTGATCTCTTCACTCTGCAGCGACACCAACGAGGTGGACATCCCTCCGAACACCAAAGTGGGCACAAAGCGATACATGCCTCCTGAGGTTCTGGACGAGACTCTGAACAAAAGTCATTTCCAGTCATACATCATGGCCGACATGTACAGCTTTGGGCTCATACTCTGGGAGATTGCTCGCCGTTGCGTCTCAGGAGGTAAATGCAGCAAAATTATGAAATCCTTCTATATGAAAGGACTCGTTGTCAAACCTCGCTTCTTATTTGTAGGGATCCTAGAAGAGTACCAGTTGCCCTACCATGATTTAGTCCCCACAGACCCTTCGTATGAAGATATGAAAGAGGTGGTCTGCATCAAGAAACTACGACCATCGTTTCCTAATCGATGGACCAGTGACGAGGTAAGATATTGCCAACATTTTGCTTATGCGTGCACCAACACAAAAATAAATGACCTTCCTAATCTCATCCTACATCTCTGCAGTGTCTCAGACAGATGGGGAGGCTGATGACAGAATGCTGGGCCCATAACCCGGCCTCCCGCCTCACAGCCCTACGGGTCAAAAAGACACTTGCAAAGATGTCCGAATCCCAGGATATCAAGCTGTGAGCGCGTTCAGCCAGTTGTGTACTTGCACACACGAAAAAGGCATTAACAGTCACACTGGTCCTGGTCGAGGCTGCACAATCCTTCATCCTGGGAAAAGGAGGCAGGATCGTCACTTGGAGATCAGCGTATGGCACACTTTGAGTCCAGATGCTCCGAATTCTGCAATCTAAGTCCCCATTTAAAATGTATTAAATAAACAATCAGGCCCTATTTATTTGGCCCTGTTCTGTCCATCGGAGAAGATAGGACGTAGTCATTTTGGACGATTGTTCGGACCGTGCTCCACAGGTCCTCGGAGAAAGAGACGGACTCGGATTCTTAGCTGCAGAGAAACACAGAAGCTACTGACCAGTGAATGGAATCCTTTATCATTGCTTTCTGTGAAAGCTACCCTACCTGTAGATGAATGTCCACCTGACAGAAAGTAACGTAAGTGCTCTGACGCGATCCATTATCGCAGCATGACCCCTCCTTTTAGAACACTGTCACCACCACTATCGCTTTGATACTCTTATCTGATTGAAGACACTGTCACTCAAATATTGACTGCTTGTGTTACAATGAATGACACGGTGTGACAGAAAAATAGTGTTTTTTGAGGCTTTTAAAAGTTTATTTTACCCTTGTAACATTTGTTGGCACTGACAAAATGGCAAAAACCTGTATTTTTGAGCTGTAATGAGAAAAGAAAAAGTATTTTTTTTCCCATGTAGTGTCCAGACTCCCCGAGACTATATGTGAAAAATAAAATGTATATGTCCCAATAAAAACTGTTTATTTGCTCTCTAACAAACACAAACCTGCATAAAGACAAACTCACTAAATAGTCAAGACTGGTCCTAGGAAACCCCCCCAGCTCTCCAGTCGGTCCCATTACCATAATTGATCACAAGGTCAATGTTCCTAAACCACCAGGCTGCCTCGAACATGTCAATGAATGTAGATGTTGAACTGTCAACATAGTAAATTATTCACTGAAATCAGATGATAGTTTAGTCATTTAAAAAAAAGAGTATAATCTGGTTTTAATAGGTGGGTCTCCCCCCTTATTCAAACTGTTACTGGATACGTTTAAGAAAGATTAGAGCCTCATTGCCTTCATGGAAGCGTACGTAAGCTGGACATTAAATCACCGCTGTCATGTGGTCTGCTATCAAAGCGGTGCCAAGTGCGATTCTTCTCAAATGGCTGTTCATCTTAAGCTGCTACAGCAGGCCGTGTGGTCCCTGTCGACTGTTTGTCACTGTTGAAGGTGCAGCGGATTTCTTTCTGTTTTAAATGCCCTTTCTTTCCTACTGGCTTTTGTGCCTTATTATTTAATCGTTATCTACTGTAGTTGCCTGTGAGAGAAAGTGGTGTTTTTCTTCAGTAAAAAGGTTGAACAATAAAGTGTTTCACTCATCCACGTGGCTGATGCAGTTTGTGGCGGCTGAATGCGACGCCTCTGGCTGAGGAGAGGCTTCCACATATTTCTTATCTTCCGTATGTTTTAAGAGAAGGTGGCATATTCTCATTTTGAAACACCCGAGCTGCTGTGCGCACGGCACGTTAAGGAGGATATTCTTCTTTAAGTTAATCTCCTTCATGGTGCTTAATTCAAAAAAGTATTGAGAGAACCTACATGTATTTTCCCCCAGAGAAGAAACGTAGAATGCAAATCAAATGTACGCTATATATTTATTCATGGTCTTCAAATTGCCTTTCTGACCCGTCCTCCTGGCAAAATTATTCACTCTATTTTATATCAGCTTTACTGACAAAATATAATATATTTATCGGCTGTTTGGAAAAATGTAATGACAAAAGATGAATTAAACTAGCTGATTGCAGCAGATGTCACTCTTTGTGAGCAGTGAGGAGCATCTTATGTACCTTGTGGAGATGTTTTTGCTGCAATGACTGCTGCAAATGTGATACAAAGAGAGACTCCTGCTACTAGTTGAAATCTAGAGGAATCATAGCCCATTCCTCGTGGACCAAGGCCTCAAGTTGTGTAATTTACGTGCTGCAACCACCTTCTTCAATTCTATTAGAAATTTTCCTGGGGAAACAGTCAGGCGATGAAGTTGAGTCCTCCAGAATGTTCCAGGGACGACTTCTAAAGTCAAGTCTTGGTGGACTTTTTAGGTCTGCTTGGAATCATTGTCCTTTTGGAACGTCCTGTGATGCAAAAGCTTCAGCATCAACATGTTTCCCCCCAGATTTTCTTAATACCTGACGGAATCAATGCGCTGCAGGTTTCAAGTATGCAACGATGACAAACACTCCCAGAGCGTCACTGTGCCAGCGTCATGTCTCACTGCGGGTCCTGCTGTTCTTTTCAGCATATCATTCTTCCTCCTCAGAAATACCTCTGCTCCTAAATTAGAATTGTACTCAGTCCCTCCACGGGACGGCATCCGGAAACTACTACAAAGCATAAACCGGAGGGTTGAAACCTCAATGTTAAATATTTCTAAGTTGATTTCTTCTCCCACTTTTGTAATTTGATCACTTTCAGATTCCAATGGTGTTCAGCGTATTTGTTAATAGAGTTGATTTCATCACAATAACACACCTGCACAGATTTCATTAGGCTCCACCCACACAAAAAAAAAAGTGGAATTGTGGAGTTTTGGTGTGAACCCTGAGTAAGAGAGTTGAGAACCAGACTGTTCAGCTAACTAACAGAAGCAACTAACGCTATAACCACTGTTCTCTGAGTGAGGAGGCTACCTCTCCATCAAGTTATCCCTTATATCACGAGGTGGAGTTGGTAATGTGTCTTGTTCTCATGGAAAAGCTGGCTGGATGGGAAGATGGTCTAAATACTATAGAGGTTGACGTAATAGCTTCTCTTGTTTTGTTTGATCTTTTAAATTAAAATCTTAAAATCTCCATTTTTCAAAACACAGTAACAGTTTAGAACATGACATCACATTCCCCAGACATCTTGGCGACCTCCATATGAACGCTGGAGATAAAAAGGGCATTTCCTTAAACATTTAATTTCTTTAACTTTCATATGAAAGTCACTACAAAAAAACCTAGTTGTGAATATTATGTCCCATTTATTCAAAGAGATACCCCCTACATTTTTCACACATTTTTCACCCTTAATTTGATATTATTTGACATAAATGTCTTATTCAATAATCTTAGTCTTCTCAAAATACAACCAGAATTTGCAAAGTTTATAAACTTTATATAGTAAGTCCATTTACACTGACGGTGCGTTTGACTCTGAACACATAAGTCTCGTGTAAATTGAACACTACCCTGAGTTTACTGGTGCCAATTTCTATCGATAGAAACGATTGATGCATTTCTGTCTTAGTGGAACATTTCAGACTTTCAAATGTATAATTTTAGCTCCATGTAAAGTTTAAAAGTATTGACCTAAACTCCACAGTTGTTGTTTTTGCTGTGTAGTTGTAATCTATACGGTTCACAGCAAACTGGAGATGGACTAGCCTTTTCTTTTTTTTTGGTTTCAGGTCAACAGTGATGTTTTGTTGGAGCCCCGATGTCGAATTCTACAGAAAAGAACAACAATCTCTCTTCAAATGTGTGTAGAATGTTGGCATTAAAAAACTTGAAAATCATTTACATTGAAATGGATTCATTTTCTGCAGAAATAAGCAACTCCGTTTCAGCATTACTTATAAATATAATTTATTAATTGTCTTAAAAATTCTTTCTTACACTTTGTACAGAAAACAATTAGAGGAGAGAGCGAGGCGAGCATTCAGCAAGCTTGAGAAAGATTCATGAAGCGTGCCAGTATCAGCTAAAATGGACCCTACACCCTGCACTAATCGAATCAAAATCACCCCTGATAGTAAAATAAAAAGCAATTACAAGCACAGCTCTAATTATAGACTTCTATCATGATAACCAATGCCAAGTTTGCATAGTAGACACTGCATTTACGAAAAAGAAAGAAACCAAAGTAAAAATAAAGAATCAACTCGTAACATACAAACTATTATCTAACGGTACTGCTTTTTTTTATACTCTCAAATTTGCCAAATATAGTTGACAGTACACAACTGTACATACTATGGATAGAAAACATTTTTACATACTTTGATATCCTAACACTACTTTCTTTATTTCACATCAGGTAGGATCACCTTCTGGACGCCTGCATGGGTCCAACTCTTCAAGAAAACCTTTGAAGTCGGTCCTGCTGGGGAAACAATAAAACACGTTTCCCAGGAACGTACACCATTTTTTGAACCCATAGTTCCCTGCGCACACACTCCACCTTAAAATGTTTTCCCGTATTCTACATTTGAGATGTTGATGATCACATTGAGAGAGCCTTCGGGTTCATACTTGGTTCTGAACAAACTGATGGTGACTTGATGTTATAGGCTCTGATCCTCAAAATGTTGTCAGCCGTTTCTTCATTTAACAGAGCAGCTCCTCTACTTTTCAAAGTAACGCTGCCTGATATGAAAACATTGTCATTCTGATGAGGCATCATGTCCACCGAATCTTTTTTTACATTGATGGGAAAGATCAGATTTTCAACCGATGTGTTTTTGAGCAACTGAAGGTAAAAAATAAATAAATTTTGATGCAGAAAATCAATGTCTAGTTTTCCTCCAGCAACCGCAAGATGAAATCTGTCATGACGAGGTGAGGAGGTAAAAATCTGACCTTTTGCAGCAGTGTTAACTCCGCCTCTGTTTGTTAGCCGTCTTGCTTTTCCCCAATATCCTCCTGAGTATCTCCTCTATAAATCTAATGTGGGGTTTCATATGGCATCTCTCCGCTGCAGCAGATATATCATCAGCTTTTGAATATTTTACATTTGTTTCCTTTGAAACTGAACGTCCCTGTTGTCCTTTTCATAACTAATAGTTTTTTCCCCAGGGGGGTTGAGCCACTTAAAAAAAATAAGGCTGTTTATCTTTTATCAAAGCTTTGTTGGACCTTTTTCATCAGACGATTTGGCCTGAGTCAAAGCACACATCTGAAACGCAGCCTACCTCAATTAACAACAACGCTCTGTAAAATACAAAGACGTATTTATATTTTACATAAGTCCCTCTGGTTGGCGTCTTGATTATCGGCAAATGTTTGAACATGAATGGTGGTTGCGGACAGAACTCGGTTTTCAACTCTTTGACAGGTGACAGATTTTATCCCTAAAGAAATAAAAATAAAACAAAAAAAAAAATGAATGTAAATAACACAAGAATGACCAATGCAAAAAAAAAGAAAGTTTTTAGAAAGAATATAGTAATCATGTATTTACATGCTTAAGACAATCAAGAGAAAAAAAAGTACAAAAAGAAAACATACATGTTGATATTCTTCAAAAACCACTGGATGGTGCTAGTGACCAGCAATGTCCCCATGGTGATGATAAATGTGTTCTGATGGCAGATAACACAGCTGGCATGAACACCCAAAAAAAAAAATCACACATATACAGATATATGTAGGCTATAGATATTTCAGTAAATTAGAATATGGCTGATAAGATCTGTATACGGGGTACATTTAGCGTTAATGAAGGATGTCGCCGGTATTAAACTCACTATCACATAATACAATGGTATATTAGTGTATTCAGAAATACTAATGTTTTCACTCTAATTCATCCCTTTTTGCCTTTCCTCTGTGTCGGGACCCTGCCCAGAAAGAAGCCTGGATTTGGGTTTTGGTTAACCACATGTGGTCACCCATGGATGACGTTCCAAACCCTGCATCATCAAATCCGAGAGTCAGAGTCAAGCGTTAGGCTTGACTCTGGTTTGAGCTGCGCTCTTTTGTGGCGATGCTTCAAGTTTGTGGTGAACCTCAGAAACGTTCAAGTAGGCACTGATCCTGAGCATGAACGAGCTTCTTCCTGCAACTTGTTGATCTGTTTATCATGTTGCAGTGCAGGCTTAAATAAACCTCAGAACAGACAATCTGTTATAACACGACCCGGTTTCCGTTCACACTGGTGTCCCTTCAGAGATTGATCACCATTGGACTGGCTTCTAGAAGGAAATGAGTTGCTGTTGATTTGACTTCCTCTGGTTTGTCTGTGACCTTGGAGGATTTAATATCTGCATGCAAATCGGATGAAAACCAAAACTCAATGCAGAAACATCAAACAGATTGCTGTTCTGGGTTCATCTCTGGTCAGGATCCCAAAGTGACTGTGTAGCAAATTCTGTTAGCAGGGAATGATCCACACATATGGACAGCAGAATACATGGAGCGTTCCCTAGGAAACGATATAAAGACAACAAACTGTACTGGCAAACACGTACAGCAAAGGCTCGCGAGGGCAGGATTGGATCACACTTTTAACCCCCCCCCCCAATTATCTGCTCTCCATCTTTCCGGTACAGAAGATTAGCAGCGGCTTCTTCCATCATTTCACGTTAACGTCTTCCCTCCTTTTCTAATCGGTTCTCTCGGTGTTTACTCGTCTCACTAGTCGGGTCTCCAACACTTTCTCTCTTCCCTCCCCTCACCTTCACCCACTCTTTTGCAATCAGTTTGGCTTTTTCTCCCTTTATAAAATTCCACTCCGATAGAGTTTCTCAAGGTGATTGTTTTCTTTTTCTGCATTTCTTCGTTCTGTATAAAGTAACGGCGAGAGAACAACTAGCGATACACTAGACGCGTTTTTTTTTCTTTCCTTTTAGGCGTGTTTATTTTTCTTTATTCCGGATCTGTGTTTAAGGGTGGGTTGCACACATACTGTATGTCCAGCATCGGTTTGAGCTCCTGGTTCTGTTACCACGTCGGTATTAGCAGGTGCTTTGATGCTGTTGCTCTTTTAGAGAAATCACATTCAATCATCTCCAGAGTTCAACCAGTGTCAGGCTAGCAGCGCTGCATCATCAGTGGTCCTTTGTCATGGAGGTGAAGTTGCTGTCGTTGCGACCCATCTCCTCCAGCACCGCGGCAAGTTCGTTCAGGTCTCCGTCAGGGAAGTGTTGCGCCTCCCACAGGTCCAGGATCACGCCGGTCGGACTGGATTTAGTGGCAAAGTAGTTCAGGTACCTGAAAAATAATGGGGGACAAAAGGTCCGGTAAATATGTGATGGCAGAAAAGCATCAAATCTGTAATTTTTTCAACAGCGAAGCTTCTTCAGACATCATATCCAAAGCACAAAAACTAAAGCCATCGACTGAACGAAAACCCAAACGGGTGCATAATCTTAAACAGCTGCGTGAAATACCCAACCTGGAACTGATTTTCAATTGGAACAACATCCAGTCTTATATCTAAACTGGAAATTTCTTCAAGGTATTAAAAACAACAAGACAGAAACAATCAAATAAAATAAAATAAAAAAGGATTTTGATGTTTGTTACATTTCCTAATAAAAAACACACGTAGGAAAAATGTAACTGTATGGAACAAGTGACTACATTGTAAGTACATGTTAGCATATATGAAAAGAATGAAGCTTTTATTCTTTACCACATTAATACAAGCGTGACAAACACGCTTTTAATGCATTCATTATTAATGCATTAAAAGTAATTTAATCTTTAACCATGTAATGTCCTGCTTGATGACCATGGCTACTGAGAATGTCAAGTCCTATTTGAGTATAATTATTTTGCCATATTAAAACATGTGAGGACTTACCAAACAAAATGATGTGACTTATGTAGTTCGGTTGATTCAGTAACACTTAAAGATAAAATAGAGACATACCTGATATAGTATAGTATATATATATAGTATATTAGTTATGCTTGTATAGGTTTAGACTGCTGGGGGATCTCCCATGATGCACTGAGCTTTTCTCTCTTCCTCTCTCACTGTCCCCCTTTATACATCCCACTCACTTTAATGCATGTTACTGGATTAATGCATGTTACTGGATTAATGCATGTTACTGGATTATTGCATGTTACTGGATTAATGCACGTTACTGGATTAATGCATGTTACTGGATTAATGCACGTTACTGGATTAATGCATGTTACTGGATTAATGCATGTTACTGGATTAATGCATGTTACTGGATAAATGTATGTTACTATGCAAGTCTTTGTGTTTTCTCGCTCTGTAAGGTCACATGGTTGGTGATAGAATCTGCTGCTGTGGACCTGCTCGATGTCCACTGATCACAGGATGCTCATGATGATGATTATATTAATATTATTATTATTGTTATTGTATAGTATTTCCCTATAAGCTATCGCTAACTGTTACATTAATATGCGTGCTTGCTCAAGGAGGAATTTGTTGGGTTCTGAAGATAATTATATAAAGAGTTTGGTCCTATTTAGACCTGCTCTTTCTGGAAAGCACCTTGAGACAACTATTGTTGTGAATTGGCGCTATATAAATAAAGATTGATTGAATGATATGTGATGTCAATCTTTCGTGTATGGTCAATTATAACCATTTTTGAGTAAATAAGAAAGATTAATTACATCAGAAATGTGTTAGTCCACCGGGGTAACAGTTTTGAAGAATGCTAATGCTATCAAAAGTCAAGCGCGGAGTGGTTGCAGACTTGGAGCCATCTGTGACAAAGATCCTAATGCTGCTTTAGCAGAGAAGCCATCAGATGTGAAGCATGAGGGGGATAAAAAGGAGACTTTCTCTTCCTCTCTAAATCCTGAGATTGTACTGTTGGCACACTCTCGAGCTGTTTAAACACAAACAGAAATGAACATCCTCTTATCCTCGCTCTACTGATGAACGTTTTTTCCTTTTTTCATATCTTCTCCACACTCAAGACATTTAATAAGATTTTTTTTACACTCTTTCTCACTAAATCTAATGTCTTCCTGCAGTATTTGATAAAGGGCATCATGCTTTTACCTGATCTCAAAAGATGAGACAAAAGAAATCGATCAAATGAAAAACATTTACTATATTTCTGTTTATAACACAAAGCTCGAACAATTTTGGTGAATATGAATCGGCCCAAGATCTTTCTTGTATATGTCATATTTTACTCACAGGGGGGAGCTTTTTCACGAAAAACATTGTTTGTCAAACATAATTTCACAACCTTTAGTCCTAATATAGCTCATATGATCAACTGAAAGAGATCTAACTTGTGTTTGTCATATTCGACTGTTATTTTTCATGTTTTACTCACTAGGAGAATGTTTTCCACCCTCATAACACATTTGCCTGTTATTTCCCAACCATATGTCCCATGAAGTCCAAATTGGTTAATATGAATCTACACAAGGGGAGATCTCACTCTCTCTCTCTTTATATATATATATATACTGTATATATATAATTTAACTATAATTGTTCATATTTTTCTCAACTTTTTGTGGTAAACAGTTTATCTTCTGTGACTTACTAACCATGAGCCCATTCACTCATTCATCCTTATACATAACCGCTTATCCTGTTCAGGAATCGTAATTAAATTGAGGCAAGAATATCTGACTTTCTTTATTACTGAACTCTGAAAAAATAGTTAATTGTGTTTATCCTCATGGTTGAGTCACCAAGAGATCTGATCTTAGAGCATACTGCTAACTTCATAGAAATAGTCGGGTTGAGTCAATATGGACTGTTAATGAGTCAAATTTCATTTTATGAGTTCAGTCAGGTGTATTACTGGTACAATTTGGAGAATTGGAGGTTTTTCGGGGACATACCCTTACTGTCAGGAAAACGGCGTATGCCTAGATAATGCATGTAAAATAGTCATGACATGGCAGTTACAGCAGCAGTGAGGAGGAGGAGGAAGAGGAAGAGGAGTGATGTTTACTAGTTGGATCATTTTATCACGCTCCCTTTGAAGATCGGCTTTTAATGGAAACGCGGAAGCAAACAACAATTTGTCTAGCAAACCTACTTTTTCTTTACAGATCAGGGAAATTTGATGCCCACAACAACAAACTACATTATGAGCTGGCAGCCTGTTGGTACAATGAGGTGCACTTGTGCCCAATTATCCTCTCAGTATTCCGCTTCTGCCCTGGTAGCTGCTGGCAAACGAACCGCCAAAATGAAACATTTAGTCGCACATGTAAGTGGGGGGATGTGAGTCAGATGCAAGTAGCAAATCTTATCCGAATTATTTCAGAGCATGGGAGTCCAGCTGTAATTCACTATATCCAAACTCTACAGGGAAAAAGCTCCAAAAAATGGCATGTGTGGAAAGTGAGTGAGTGAGAAGTGCTTTTGTGCACTTTTTTATGATAGAGTTCAGTTATATGGTGACATGGTCATTATGTAGAGATGCATCTTAAACTGGGGGAATCAGATTCATCTCCAGAAACAGTTGTGGCTGAAAGAAATGATGAGTGTTCTACATGTAGAGAGGCTGAAAAATGAACTGTCAGAAGTTATACAATACTCAGACCTTCCTTAACTCATGGAACCTGCTGATACAAAACATTAAGAATGAATAGATCCCCTGTGTATCAGGAACCCGTGTACTTCCCCAAAAATCTGCAGTTCAGATGTTGAAATACTAACGGGTATGTTGAACTGGTGAATAATTATTTTTTATTTTTTTATTATTTATTGTTCTTATTATTTTTAATTATTATCATTATTATTATTATGTCTTTAAAGTCATTTATTTACTTTATACTTTTTTTTGTAGTAAGTATGTTAATAATAATAATAATAATAATACATTTAATTTATGATGCACTTTACATTTGGCTCAAATCTAATCTAATCTCTAAATCTATGTTATATTCTGTATGTTTGAATCTTTCAGTGAAAAAACACTATAAATAAAAATGTAATGTCCTTTGTAAAAGGTATGTTTTATTTGTAAATGTCAAAGTTGTGAGAATACAGTCAGAAGTCTGGCATAAATATCAGCGCCCCCCCCCAAAAAAACAGGCTCAGAATTCTACCCTCTTTCTGACTTACCACCAAATGTACCAAATGTATATTTATTTTTGATCAGGGAGTACATGGCTGCAAAAATAATTCAAAAGCGGTACATTATTTACTGTGCTAAAGTATCTTAGTTTCCTTCATTAGTTTGTTCATTAGTGTGTAATTAATAGAGAAGGAACAAAAACGAGAATGACTAAACTGAAATCTCTGATCAGATTAAATCTGCCTGAACTCAAATTACATTTAAATTTACAGTTTTCCTTCTGCCGTTGAGGTGAAAACAGGCCACTATAATCAGCTGCCACACCGAGTGAGAAGAGAGGTTTTACTGAATAAGTAATGCATCATTCTATTCAATACATCTAAGGGTGGAACCCAGGGAATAAACAAGTATGTGTGTGTTACCTGTCGAGGTTGAGCTTGTGGGCCAGCATCCTCCAGTCATTGCCTCTGGTCTGCGGCGCATCCAGACTGCCACATAGCTTCTGTCTGATGGATAAAGGAATGCGGAATGCATTGGGTCCCACTAAGGTTGTGATGTTACTGGCAGGGTCCATCAGAGACGTGTCTATGCACTGGACCTCCTGTACAGACAGAAGGAAATGTTTTAATTGTTGCTTTAATGGGGGAAATGTTCTAAATTACGGAGAGGAAGGTTTAGTGATAGTAATACGTCTGCAGTAGAGCCAATGCAGAACACTGGTGAAATATGGACAGCACACTAGGAAACCGTAAAATGTGGATCATAAATGCATCCATGGGACAACATCGTCAATAGATTTATGTCTCAGACACATCATTCAGACACCTGGGTCCCTCTGGCAAAGACTCTGCTGCTACTCTACAAAGCAACAATTACTAATACTTCTCCAAATTAATACAAGAGGGAACCAAACGCAAAGCGCCCCCTCGCTCTCTCCACTTGGCTGTCAATCTATGTCTCTCCCTCTCTGGAGCTCCATCCCATTAATCTGCCAGCGGTCAGAGGGAAACAACAACCTTTTTGATGTGAATGATAATTATATACTGCATCCACTCAGTCCCAATTTCCAGCAGCTCTCTGCTGACAGAGATTCAAAGATTGATACAAAGGAACGTCAATGTTGCTCTGCTGAAATATTACGTTTTAAACCTGCTCAACAATCTATTGTCCCAGATACAGCTGGCAGGTTTAAGGGTCTGCAGCAGTTTAGGGAACAGGAAATAGACTCACTCAAGGGTATTGCTTTTGTCATTCATTTTTTGGAGACCACGCATTAAAACATCTTATTTGATAATAATAATTAAAATGAAGTTTTGCAAAACTATCTATAGTATATATTAAAAGCAATAGGCAAATCATACGATTACAATTCATGTACTGTCTGTAGTCTGTATCTGTTATAACACTACTCCTGTCTGTACTCTGTATCTGTTTAAGCAAGCACTACTCTAGCCTGCAGACTATATATGTTATAACACTACTCTAGTCTACAGTATACATATGTTATAACACTACTCCAGTTAACAGTCTGTACCTGTTATAACACGACTCCAGTCTGTAGTCTGTTAAAACATGACTTCAATCTGTAGACTGTATCTGTTATAACACTACTCCAGTCTGTACTCTGTATCTGTTTAAGCACTACTTTAGTGTACAGTCTGTGTATATTATAATACTACTCTAGTCTAAAGAATGAATATGTTATAACACTACTTCAGTTCACAGTCTGTACCTGTTATAACACGACTCCAGTCTGTAGTCTGTTAAAACATGACTTCAATCTGTAGACTGTATCTGTTATAACACTACTCCAGTCTGTACTCTGTATCTGTTTAAGCACTACTTTAGTGTACAGTCTGTGTATATTATAATACTACTCTAGTCTAAAGAATGAATATGTTATAACACTACTTCAGTTCACAGTCTGTACCTGTTATAACACGACCCCAGACTGTATCTGTTATAACAGTCCTCCAATCTACAGTCTGTATCTGTTATGACACCATTCCAGTCTTTACTCCGTGTCTGTTAAAACCATACTCTAGTCTGAAGTCTGTATTTGTTATAACACTACTCCAGTATGTACTCTGTGTCGGATAAAACACTAGTCTACAGTCTGTCTCTGTTTTAACACTACTCCAGTCTGAAGTCTGAATCTGTTATAACAGTACACCAGTCTGAAGTCTGTATCTGTTATAACATTACTCCAGTCTATAGTCTGTATCTTTTATAACACTTCTCATGCCTGAAGTCTGCATCTTTTACAACAATACTCCAGTCTTTAGTCTGTGTCTGTTTTAACAGTGCTGCACTACTCTAGTCGGTTTATTATAACTGTTATAACATTGCGGCACTACTCCCGTCATCTATATAACATCATATAGCATCAGTCCAGTTTATAGTCTGTATGTGTTAATACACTACTCCAGTAGTAGTCAAGTCGTTATCTGCTATAACAGTGCTCTCTACTTATAAACGTTTCCAATAATCCAGTAAAAAAAGAGAAAACCTCTGGAAATGGCAGGAGCTGAACCGTGGACCATAACCACAAACAGACCTACTCACAATCTAACGCTCTTGCACACACACGCACGCCCGCCCGCCCGCCCGCACGCACACACACACACACACACACACACACACACACACACACACACACACACACACACACACACACACGCACACACGCACACACACACAGACACACACACTTTCTTTATCGTTAGTTTGCCTAGAAAAATCAAAGAAATAGTTATTCCTCTTGTGTTGTGTGATCTTTAGTCCCAGTATGAATGATTGATCAGAGCAACAGAACCACAACAGAAACCCGGACTGGCTAAGAGACCGACAATAAAACTTGGTGACTCCAGGACCTTCAGTTTGACAACGTAGGAGTTGGTACCAGGAAGGTCTTTGTGTTTCGTTTTATTTACATCCCTCAGTGTCGGCCCATTGGTCAGCGATGGTAAAGGTTATATTCTGTGGTTCTCTCAACTAATAAACTGCCTGTCGGCTTGGCTGCGTGGTCGTGAATATCTGCAAACTTGCCTCCTCCAGTGTGCTGCTGATCTGAAAGATCTGTCCTTCTCCTTCCACCTGTCGCACACACAGCTTGCAGCTGATTTCCGAGGTGGCTGGGTTCAGTCTCTCCAGGGTGAAGGTGCAGTGAAGACTTCTCTGACTGCCACTCCAAACCTGGTAGAACGGAATCTCCTAGAAAGAACAGAGATAAAGTTTTCAGGCAGGTCGCCAGACGCTTGGAAACGTCTTCATAGTGAGGCTATTCATTTTTTTTTTTAACCTCTTGTGGGTAACCTACTTTTTTAGAGACTTGTGTCTAAAATTCTTTAATTTGGGTAATTGGTTTAAAGAATAGAAATAAATAAAAGCATTGAAAATACATATGATATAACAATTTATACAACGAGTAAGTTCACACACATGACAAATATTTGATTCTTCCATTCACCTTTTATTAAATTATGCAAAAATAATCCATCTATGTTAAAATAAGTCTTTTCTTCTCGCAGGTGATGCAAGTTTTTGGGGAGAATGAAATTGGAATCATGGCTGCAGGAGTACCCACCAGAACCTGCTCCAAAGACACCAGCCCAATACCAACATTTCCAGAGGGGTGGTAATGGGGTATAGGGAGACACTTTGAACATTTTATGGATGGTAAGAACTGCTATAACCAGGATGGGGAAATGTGCGACAATCTGTATGCAATTCATGAAAGCGGAAAACTTCGGAGCCTTAGCACAACCTACAAATGGATTTTCGATGAGCGATTATTCTGTGCAGGGTAAACACTGGACAAGTCGGGGCTTCAGCACAGGGCCGTTGCATTGAAATAGACACTATTTTTTTGGATTGTGGAATGAAGCCGGAATCCTTGTGGTGGCGGGGAGAACATGTAAACTCTGCTCTTAATAGCTGTCAGCCCCCAGGTGGATTTGATCGCAGAGGCATCTTGCCGCCCACTACGCCACCACCATGTGTTACAAACTTGGTACAACTGTTTTTTATAAGTTGGCCGAAATGCTACAGGTTAAAATCGAAAACCTGTTCCCCTCTGTAACGCCAGGTCCTGACTGGACATCTTGTCTGGGTCTTCCCAATGGACCTCACACGGATATAAGAGCAGCCTTTAATCTACATGTAAACAGCAGGTGGATGGATTATCGTGGGCCCACAAACGCTGGATATACATTATGCAATGTAAGAAATGCTGCTTAATTTCATCTCAAACTGTCTGCGACGGGATGCAGAAGCTCACAGTCGATGATTTCAGAAGTGGACCAGAACCAGATTGCTCAAACAGTGTGTGTAAAATATACAGTCAGCCCCTTTTGACTGGGCTAGCTACTGAATCTCCCTGGACCATCACTGCATCACTGTGTGTGAAGTGGAAGCATGCTAGTTATGATTTAATGTATAGATTCTGCGTTGTTGGCATGCAGCTTCCAGACTTTTTGTTTGCCGCTTTGCACAGTTGAAGTTACACAAACCGAACCGAGTCTGTGCAACACATTGATAGACTTCAACTGTTTGTGAGCTTGGTGAAGGATGAGAACATTTCAGACATTTATCTGAGTGTCTAGCCAGTTAGAAGCAGTTAATCATTTTAAAGAAGCTCTTTGCTCCCTCAATGATATTTATCCATATTCAATCATTATCCGTAACCACTTATCCTGCTCAGGAGGCTGAACTCGTGGGGGCTGGAGCATATCCCAGCTGACATTGGGCACAAATATGCTCACATTCTACAGTATGTGCCCAGCTTAATGTGAATAATAGCAAATTTAACTTAACCCTCCCTAGGTGCTGGAAAGTTGCCAACAACCTTTGTGTTTTAATTGAGCCTGAAATACCCAATAGAAGTGCTAATTTTCCAATTATCCACTATTTTTCATGACTACAAGGAGCTCAAAAACTGTTTAACCTCTCAACTATTCAATCTTTGACCAGAAACACATATATAAAAATAAATATTACTTTTGTGAAGAGAACTGGACCAGATACCTTGTAAAATGTCTAAGTGTGAATGTCCATCCCACTCACCTGGTATTTTGCGATGAGTTTGCTCTTCCAGTGCGTGTGCGGCACGTCGTGGATCGACAGTCTCAGGTTGTGTGTGCTATCTTTAAAGTTCAGAGTCTTTGGCTCGTCCAGGAGTTTCCCTCCCATCTGGGTTTCCATCTGAAGAACCTCCTACACACAAAGAAAATGTTAATGCTAATGTTAATGAAAGTATATGCATTCCCTGTTTTTTGAGCAAAAAGAGGCTCAAAAACCAGATGCTCAGTAAACGCCACATATCTCTTAGGCTGATGAAGCATTTCATAAATGTATGACAGTAGAATTAAATGACTGAAATCCAACATGTTAGAGATCATGTGATAATAATACTGTCCACTTGAGGGCATTGTCCATTTTCTGAGGCCAAGGAAGCGGCTTATTTACTTTCCGTGCTGCAGTTAATAGTAATAATACATTGCACACACAGTCCTGTGGGGATTAATGCTCATTCTTCTCACATTGACTTCTGCATTTCAACTCAGCCCACTCTGCGGGGCTGCTACCACAGCATGCGTGGCCCGCAGACACACACCGGCACGGGAAACTTTAAAAACACACACGGGACGTATTTTCCTGCCTCTTGAACTGTACACGCAGAGAGTAAACAAATTAACACAGGCAAACAGTTATTTTCTGATGGAGGAATACATTATCAGCACGAGTTCTGTTGCCTCCAACAACCTTTTCAAAATAATCAATTCCTCCTTCTCATCATCTTCCTACGCCGCAGCTCTACTGTAGATACACAGCGGAGACTTCCCCTTTGAAACGCCGACCGATCAATTATAATACACAGAGTCCCATCCTTAAAAAGCCCAGCCCTGTACTTTGTTGTGGAGCTGCGATTGCTTGTTTGAAATGGTAAAAGCAAGCGAGCGCTGATGTTCAAGCAAGTGTATTAACGGCCGTGCGCCACCTTGACACGTCGGACGCATAAATTACCAGCATTAATCTCCCATATCAGATGGTCCCTCCACTGCCTTCAATGCGTTTGAATTCGAAAGCGCCATTATTTTGATACCGCCTGACCCTGTTTTGTTTACCACATCTCAGCTAATTTTCAAAAGGCTTGAGATGGAAAAAAAACTTTCGACAAGCACTTCTATTCAGGATATAATATATTTTATTTCAAATGCAATTGATCGCGGAAAAGTCGTCGGAGATAAAAAAATCCCACACAGGGCTAATAAACCCAACAAAGCATCCACTTCCTAGCCTTCATTGTTATTTACAACACTGGAAATAGCTGCTTCTTGCACATAGAGAAGACAAATATGGTCTATTACACATCCAGAGTACGAGAACGTGTGCACACATATAGATTACTGGAATAGAGAGTCCCACTTGAAGAGGGATATGTTTGGATTTGATCCCTCTAGTTTCAGATCGTTACCTTCAGTGCGTCCTGAGTGTCATCTAGACAATAGACTCTGATGTGATAGTCCAACGTTGTGCAGGAGACGGGTCCAAAAATAGCCAGTTTGAGCCTCTTGGCAGCCGCCTTGCAGATTGACTGGCCCACCAGGCAGTAAGTCCCCAGTGTCTCTGTTAAGATGTGACATGCCTCCAAGTCCATCTGCACATAGCAGGGGGTGGTGAAGTTTTCTTCTCCCACAACAACCACATCCTGGAGAAAAAACACATTCACACACATTTTTAGAATACCAGGGTGTAACGTCGGATCTGTGACGAGTTGCTGAAAAAATACTGTTGCTGAATTTAATGTGCGACTCTTGACTCATCCCAACTGGAGGGAGATCTGAGGCTTTATTTAAGACTGACTTACTTCACAAAGCAAATCTCTAATTTGCAGTTACAGTTAAGCAGCCCACCTGTCTGTGAATCTCCCCCCACTGGCAAAAGAAAACTCAACATTTCCTTGATGAGCTTCACATTACACCCGATCCAGGGTTTCAGGGGTTTGTTCCCTTCCTTTGCTGTAATGCTTTTATCATGAAACAACCGATGGGTTTACAAAACAACAGTGAGATTGACAGGAACCAGTAGACTCCAGGTGAAAACCTGGGGCTCTGGAGACAAAACTGGTCAACTGTAGATAAAAAAAGAAAGGCCTCCAGGGCTTACTACAGGAAAACTAACGTGGAGCCAAAAATGTAGATAAAAGGCCTTAGTTGATTATTGCATATTTAACTAAAAGTCTCAGAAAAAGAGGGAGAGGGAGAGGGTTTGGTTTGTGGTTTCCAACCACAATGGGTCTCCTTCAGGGTGTCACTTGAAAGAGGAATAAAACTGAGTGAGATGTAGGGATTTCTTTTTTAGGTTATTAATAGGCAAGGACACTAAAGCACCATATCAGACGATAGATATACAATAGCTACAGGATCCCGTCGCCCGACAACAAGGGTTTATCCCCAAATGCCCCAAATCCCCTGTGTTGAACAAGCATTCTCCCTGATTGAACATAACAGATAACAGTGTGCAAATAACAGTGTTTCATGAAAAAGCTCCCCCTTTTCGAGTTAAATATGAACGACTAGAATAAAATATGATATGAATAAGATAAATCCCCTTGAGTCGATTCATATGCACCCCATATGGACTGGATTGGAAAATTGGTTAGGAAGTTATGTCATAAAAACAGTGTTTACGTAAAAAAAAAAACTCCCCCTAATCAAAAAAAAAAAAAAAAAATCTCTTTGAGTCTATTCACATGCATTTTAATCTATTCACATGCATTAAGTCCATCCAACGGTTGAGAAATTGTGGCTTGAAATCTTTTGTAGCTAAATATCCCCCTACTGTTAGACATCTACAACCGCCCTCAAGCCGACACAGTAGTCCAGTTGCTTTGGATTCAACCCACATGGATTACCATGAGTTACAAAACCCAGACCCATGATCTGGATGAAAGAGAATCTACACAGGCATATACAACCGACCTTCAAAAAATCAACCCAGTTCTTCCTCACACTAAAAGGTCTATGTGGGTACAGAATGTTTCTTGAGTGGGAACATGAACGATGAACATGAATGATGTGCTGCGGAAGTAGTGAGTGATATTATTCCCTAATATCACTGACGTTTCAGGGATATAATAAATAATAATAATTGATCCTTTATTAATATCATCTTGTCATTCATAGTACGACATGGTGAACTAATTTCTCTGCATTTGACCCTTCCGTTAGCGAGCAGTGGGCGGCCCCTTTGAAGCAACCGGAGAGCTGATGTTTCAGGGTCTTGCACAAGGACCCCACGACACGTAGACTTGCTGACTCAAACCGACTACCTTCCTATTTTCCAAACAGCCGCTCTACCCGCTGAGCTACAGCCGAGAGTAGCACAGCAGAAATAAACTAAGTAGGCTAGTAGTATATGTGAAAGACAAATGAATAGTCACAGAAATAGTTAAAATCATAGCAATTAAAAACAGAATCCTAATTATGATTGACTTAAATTATTATAGTAAAAACAATAAAAAACCCAATGACACAAAAAAACACCTGACCAACTCCATCTAGAAAGGCCCCGGGTAACCGTGTGGATTTGAGAGCAGACCACCTGCAGTGAGGTAATAACAGCCTACCATGCTGCCCATGGGTTACATTGAATTAAAGAGATGGGAAGTCCTGGAGACAGTCATTCAACACACTGAGATTAAAATAGTCATGAGGATGTTATAAACTATTATTTACCCAAATATTTATATCTAACAGCCTTTATTTTGTTCTCTCAGAAGCATTTTTATTGAATACTGGCTTTATTCGTGTATTTATAGGCATTGAGCAAACATTCTGTCTGTAAACATAAAAGAACTGGACCTGTGTTTGATGCCACTTCCACATAAGCAGGCTGTGATTTATAACTGCTGTATACTGCTGTTATACACAGGTCTTTTTCAGTGAGGGATCAGTGTTGATGTGTGCTGAGTTGTGCTAAATATTCAAGCAGCAGGAATCCAGTTTGTCACCGTTTTGGCTTGTGGATCTTTTGATAAATAAAAACAGTGTTTGACTCGTCTTTGTTCTTTGTGTGTCATCTTATCAAACGGTTCTTGGGATTTTGATTCATGGCACGGTGGACACCACGGCACCCTGCATTGAAATATAAATGCGTGTCTGATAATACAGTACATATGCCTACTGAGAGGAAACCGAGCTGACCATTAGGAAATGATAACACTGGTTAAAAGCTGTTCTGAGTGAAGTACATCCAACCCCACCGGGATTATCAGCCGGCCATTGCTCATCATTTCAGCTCTTTGTCACAGCCTGAGTTATTGCAAATCGATACGGCTCGTTGGGTTGAGTGCGGATGCAGACGTCGGTTGTGTTTATTTCCGAATCTTCAATCTGTTGTGCGAGTCTCCGTCTGCGACTGTGAGCGATTGTGTGTGAGTGCCTACGCATCTGGAAGCGTGGATCCTCTGAGCAGGCATGTGTGATGCAAGGCGCAGTTCATGTTTAGCTTCCTGCTGACGCCAGAGCCAGATCAATACAAAGAGTTGAGAGATGCAATATGGTATGAATCTGTTATTGCCGGTGATCACAACTTTGGTTTCTACCACATGATGTGAGGGGAATTCAATTACTTTCCTCTTGCTGTTTCGGGGGAAACTTTGTGAAAGGAAATGGATGTTCTACTGCAACAAGACAAAAAAAAAAAAATCGACTTCCACTTTTCGTTTTTCTCATCTACACTCGCTGCACCCAACTTCTTCTCTTTCTCTCTCGCTCACACACACACACACACACACACACACACACACACACACACACACACACACACACACACACACACACACACACACACACACACACACACATACACACAAACACACACACACTCCTATGCATGGCTAATTGTGCGGAGACATTGTGTTGAGCTGTGATAAGCAACAGAAGACAGCATATGGGGGCCTTGTAGACACAGTGATGCTGCAAGGCAGCCTTATCACCCACACCCACGCACAAAGATACACCCGTGTGCGCACACACACACACATACACACACACAGACACGCGTAAACAGTTGCAATCACACACACACACCCACACATTCACACATGCACACAGACACACGCAGACTGCTGAGGTAGAGACTTCACGCTGAGAGACATGGGAGGAGGGAGAGAGATGGGGTGAGGAAAGAGGGATAGAATCATAAGAAGAAGGATGAGAGAAGAGGAGGATGACAGGAGCATAACAAATTGCTTCTGATAAGAGTCTTCAACCCCCTGCTTGTCTAATAGCCTGTAGGCACTTAATGTTTACTGAATTTCCTCTCTTTTTCTGTCTTTTTCCCCTCACTGCATTTGTGTGCGGGTAATGAGGGTTATTTTTCCAGGCATAGGTATGTTGATCATTTTCGTGTGCAGGTATGTGTGAGCCACAGCATGTCGTGTGTCTGTACTTATAATTTGGCAGAGAATTTGAACAGGTGTTCTATTTCTTTTTGCTTTGGATATTAAACTGCTGTGTGTGTGCTTGTGTTTGCATATTACAAAAGCAAAATGTCTCTTCATCACTATTTGATGGAGGATGATATGGCTTTGTAGTGGTTGGCATTATTGCATCACAGCAGGAATCCAGACCTGGGGCCTCTCTGGGCGGAGTTTGCATGTTCTCACCATGTCTGGAAAAATAGTGACTCTAAGTTCGGTGTGATCAACTGGTGACCGACACCGGGTGTACAGGCGAATCTCAGCAAATTAAAATATTGTGAACAAGTTATTATTGGTTATCATTCATTCATCATGTTTCTGAAGCCCAGGCTGCTTTGGTAGCGGCTGTCAGCTAGTCTGCATAGTCGGCCGGGGATTTTCTCTGGGGTTCAGTACAGTCCAGTTGACTTGAAAATCAAGCACAGTGATATCATGGTCTCCAAACCATTGGTTGGTAGTTTGAACACTGTGGGCGGATGCTAAGTCCTGTTGGAAAAGGACATCTCCATAAAACTCATCAGCAGATGGAAGCACAAATGCTCTAGAATCTCCTGGTAGACGGCTGCGTTGACTTTGGACTTGATAAAATACAGTGGACCAACACCAGCAGATGTTATGGCACCCTAAATCATCACAAACTGTGGAAACTCCACCCTGAACTTCAAATACCTGAGATTGTGTGCCTGTCCACTCTTCCTCCTGACTCTAGGGACCCTGATTACCAAATGAAATGCAACATTTACATCCATCTGAAAAATTGACTTTGGACCCATGAGCAATGTGACAGTTGTAGCTCCTTTCCTGAGGACCTCTGTACGTGGTTGATGCCCAACACCAGCCTCAGTCCACTCCTTGTGAAGTTGAATCAACTTTTCTTGACAAAACTCTTAAGGCTGCAGCTGTCCCTGTTGCACCTGCAACTTTTTCCTATCCCTATCTTCCCTTCAAGTCAACTTTTAATTAATCTGCTTCCATGCAGCACTCAATGAGCTTCTGTGGCCTACCCTTCTTGTAGAGGGGGTCCATCATGGTCTTGTGGAAAACTGTCCAGTCAGCAGTTTTTCCCATGTTTTGGTTGAGTTTACTGAACTTGACTGAGAGTAACACGATATTTACACTCTTTTAATAGTAGTTTGCTAAAACTCCTAATGAAATACTCAGATATTTTTTTATTTCTTGTTACAGGGCTTATTTATCAAAATTAAAATAGAAAAATGCTGAAACATTTAAGTCTACCTGTAACGACTCTACTATATATTACCTTTTCACTTCCTTAAATAACTTTCACAATGTTCTAATTTGCCTCTGGCAACCTCTCTGATTGAGCAGCTATGAGGAATTTAAAACTTCACTTGAATCAAAGCATCTTCTACAAACACACTGTTGAGTACTATACCTCCCACTCTCCCATGACCAGTTGGTTCTTCAGCTGTATGAACCAGTCCTCCTGCACGTCGTTGGCGCAGTGGTGGATTGTGAGGATGGCTGGTCTGGTCAGCAGGGCCCCTGGAGGTCCACAGCTCACCACTGGGCTGAGCACCGTCTGGATGTCCTCCACCGGGGGTCTGGAAAAGACAGATAACGCTGAGGTGAAATGATTCTGTAGAAAAGAGAGACAGGAGACCTGCAGGAAGTGGTATTGACTCGCCTTGGTGTCAGTCTTATTTTGTCATAATGTTCACATATGGAAAAACTCTGCCGGCATAATGGACGAGGCAGGTGAATAGTTAGGTTCAGATTAAGACAGAGTCGAGCAGATCAGAGAACAAAACAGAGCGGAGCAGAGCAGCACAGATTCAATCAGAGGATGATTACTGGAGTCTAGAGGGGTTCTCCTGGGCCCCAGCTGGAGTCACATCTCATCAACAGAAAATAAATGACTGCTGGTCACAGGCGTTCTTCTGTACGAGTGTCCATTCACGTATAGGAACGGATGGATGCTACATGGCAGCACAGAAGAATAATACAACGTCATGCATACATATCAAATTATATCTCTATTTATTATTTATCATCAGCCTTCTTTAATTATTAAACATTAAGGTTAAACCTCATTATTATATAATAGTTAAATAGGAGAGTGCGTATTAAAATGTATGTTTTCCACTGATCAATTATTCAGTCATTCTCTTCCCTCGTGTAAATGAAGATAAGGACTGACTGGAAAGAGCCCACATGGATAGGAGGGATAGATCAAATTTTTAAATGATTGTTTTTTCAGCCCACCTGGTGTCGAGGGGGCACTAATCCTCAGAAATTTGATCGATTCAGTTGCTGGAGCTCATTATTGACTCATGAGGAGTTCATATAGGCAGGAGACGCAAACAGATAATGACTTACCTAAAGCGTTGCTTATCCCTCTATTAAATGCGGTGATAGTTGTATTTTATACATCCGTTATGTGTCTTTTATCACATGCATACAGATGTTTCAGTGCTGCGTTTGACACCTGAGAGGTATAATGGGCCAAAACACGTGACTGCAGTCTGCTAATGTGTTGCAGAGGGAAGACCAGGTCTGATGATGTAGATTATGTGATTTTTGCTCGCAAGCTATTGACTGAGACGAGGACAGAGGACAGGAGGAGGTTTGACTCTTAGAAACACTGTTAAAAACCTGCAGGGGGGGTTCATTCTGATTGATTGGCATTGATTGGGGGAAGCTAGAATGGAAGCATTTGAGACGGTACTTTGAAGGGAACTGGCATAAATGTCTTGAATCCAATGTTTCTCAAGGTTTAAAAATAATTGGTTTACCCAAAATTAATAAGGAACATAATGTCACTTCTTCACTGCATTCCTTACATTATACTGTCCTCAACAGGAATCTTCCCAGAGAAAACTGTTGGCAGCTCGTCCGGGGATGGATTTTTCTGCTGCATCTTAACAGAGATGTAACTGCAGATTTTTTTTAACGGACAGACAGACGGACACCTCCTGTAAAAGGATTACAGTAATCCAAAAATAACCACTAATCTGACAGTTACTGTGGAAACAGTGATCTCTTTGCATACGCTGTCAAAGCTTCCTCTTTGAATCTGCTGTATATCATGGTATGAAGTGAAAAAAATCGGTTGGACACACCTCATTCAACGTTAGCCTCCCAAATCTCAGAAAAGTAGATATTATGAGACTTGGATTTGGGAAGCTACTAATAATGTAGATTATGTTAGATACTCACTCCTATATAGGAATTCTATTATGGTATTAATTGACCTCTGCTGGTTAAACCCCGAAAGGAGAGTGTGCAAAGACGCATTATAGGCATTATAGTCATGCGGTGCATCTTAAACCCCTGCTACAAGTGAGAAATTCTCCCCACGCAACCAAACAAGCACTTCTGAGAATCTGTTGCCCAGGAGAAAGATGGAGTGTGTAGAGGTAAATACAAAGAAACAAACAGAGGCAGAGATAAAGAAAAATGAATTAGGCAGCTAGGAACAACACACAAAGAAAAAAAAAGCCAGAAAGAGGGAAAAAACTGAGGGACAAAGGAAGAAAAATCTTACCTCAAGCTGTCCTTCCTGTGCACAGTCACATACATCTCATACACCCTACCCTGGGGAACAGCACCCGCTGGAACCAGCAAACTCACGCCTGCAGGGGGGGCCCACAAGGGAGGCATTAATAATGACATTCATCACAAATGTATGAATTTCTACAATTACTACTGAATTATTGAATTCACAGTTATCACTCAATTATTATGAGCATTCATTGAGTTATTACTTTGAAACTTTAATGCCCTGCTCAGCGGTTTGGTTGAGCACATTTTGAGCCTCCATATACATGACAGTACAACTACATGCTAAAACATGGGGCCAAGGACAGAGCCCTGATGGCCACCGCATGTAAAAGGGGCCACGAGGAGGAGGCATTAGCTATGGCTATTAAGAAAATCCTTTATGATAAATAGTGATTTTCTGGCATATTAAAGCTTGTGAGGACTTACTTAAAATAATTACGTAACTTCATAAAACCAGGTAAAGTCTAATAATGGTCAAATCGTTTTCTAAAAACAGGCTTTATCTAACTAATCTAATCACAATGGGCTATTTTCCATTAAATACAAAAGTATTAATACGTTTACTGAGTAAAGTAAAAGGTTAATTTAGAGTGTCTAACAAAAAAAAATGAGTAAACATATAACAAAATAAATAGAGTATTTTTTCAAAGCTTTTTCCCCTTATGCGCACATTAAAGGGTTTAAGGGCAACCCACAAAAAATGTAATTATATTAAAGTGAATTGTGTTGCAGGGAGAGCTGCTTGCTATCAGCAGGTTAAATTATTCATTATTTAATGCAGGCCCACTGCTTTGAAATCATGAATGACACAAGTCTATTATTTATCCGTTAAAACATCTCATAGCTGTTTGACATTTTCTCCACTGCAGTATCAGCTGTCTTGCTAAATTCTTTACAGCAGCTAATGTAATGCTAGGTATCATCATTGGTTGATATAATCATCTCAATAATGATTATTGTATGATTAACTCAGATGGAGAATGCAGGAAAGCTCACGGCGAACATCACAACTGCTCACAGCATCAGTAACAGCAGCCGGACTGACAGCTGCGTTTAAAGCATGTATCAGAAAGTTTACCAGAGTTTGGTACAATAAGGTGTCCGCCCTGGTTGTTGAAGGATCCGTGAGCAGTACAGGAAGGGTCCCGCGTTCGAGCCAAACTTTGATTGCGAAGGTTAATGGTGTCGCTGTTATCCAACAGAGACTGTGTAATCTATGTATCACAAGACAAGAACGCAAATAAACCACACCGATTAGTCAGGAAGAAAATAGCAGTTATTAATGCATTCAGATGAAAAAGCAAAAACAAAATAAGTTTTTTATATGAACCCTTTAATATCCCGCTTAAATGTATGGTTGAGCGCATCTAGAGTTAATATTTTTCATTGGAAAGTAATTGGCAGAATGTTTATGTGAAACAGTAAGGGGTCAAGGATGCAGCCCTGGGAGGCACCGCAGGTCAAAGGGGCCGAATGAGGAGGGCGCATTAACCATGGCTGTTGAGGAAGTGCTATCTGATAGGT
The DNA here is from genome assembly GCA_037951165.1 of Lophius americanus. Classification (NCBI taxonomy): domain Eukaryota; kingdom Metazoa; phylum Chordata; class Actinopteri; order Lophiiformes; family Lophiidae; genus Lophius; species Lophius americanus. Next base: position 8,659,342 of record JBBDHG010000032.1, on the reverse strand, counting down.
CGGATTTGATTCATTTATTTGTTTGGCATATTAAAGCCGTGGGGATTTATTAAACAGAATGATTTCACTTCATATAACCAAAAGTTATCTTATACGGGTAATCTTGTTTTCTAAAAAACATGTAAGCCCAAATAGCTTAAGCTAATCTACAGATAAATAATTTATCCATAGTATTGTTTTGTTTTACTTGGTGAGGACATTAAAGGGTGTCTTTATAGACGTTTCAGTTACATTTTGGTCGCAACGAACGAGCAAAAACCCAGCAGATTATTTATCTGCATTGAAATGAAACCAGCGTTCATAGAGTTCATAGTGGGGTTTCACAGTTAAATTCCAAACTGTGGTTGATTTTGTATTTTTATGTTGCCTGCATGATTATGACAATTTGTTGATGATCGCTCTTCCACTGTCATGCAGAAGGTTTCGTTTTAAACTGGAATGCCGCGGCGATGATCCCCATCTGCCTGTGAGCACAGCCACAGGGCTGAGCTCGCCATCTGTGAGGAGGGGGCTCTTTTACAGCGGACTTATAAAACCACCTTAGGATGGCTGCTAAAATATGACCTGCAGTTCTTGCTGAAACGTCCACTGTGAGATGCAAAAAAAGGACTTAGCATTCAGCCGTTTACTCTCCCAGCACACAAAGCTGAAGAGGAACAACCTTAGCAGTGTTAAAAAACTAGAAACGCACCAATAAGATATTCGAATCGCAGATATTCAAGAGATTACAGAGGCGAGGTCAGTCTTTGGAGGCAGCGGAGGCTCAAAAAGCCACAATTAAAAAACACCCATGATAACAGGAGGAAATCAGAAACTGATCTGTGGAGCTTAAAGATAATGAGTTTAGCTCCTGCGTTGCCTCAGGACGGGTGTGGCGATGGTACTAATGGTTTCATCTGCATATGTGACAAGCTGCTCTAGTATGCATGTCATGTCGTGGACAAAGCACTGGGAGGAAACTGGGGCGCTGAGATGCGTGTATACTAATGATGTTTGGCTTTGTGTTTATGTGACTGGGAATACCTGCTTGCAGTGTTTTCCACTATATTTCTACAGCGAACAGCAGAATCAGAACCATGAACAATGGATACTGACACTAGATTGAGTCCTTAGATTACCTTAGGAGACAGTTTGGATGTGAAGTCTCCTCCGAGGTCGTCCTGCGGCGTGACCAGACCGGACGAGTTGTAGACTTTGATCTTCAAGTTGGGAAGAGGATCGAGGAGAGGAGAGTTGGTCATAGGGATTTTATCTGAGACGTCGTAGAGGGCATACACCGGGCCGCGATACATGGCAGCTGCATTAGTCAAGTCAGGGGGAACTGTCAGCAGGTCGGCTGGAGGGATAGAGAGAGAAGAGAAGGAAAATTAGTGAGGCAATATGGAGCATAAATAATTGGAGGCAGAGAGGAGGCTTCATGGGCGAAGCTGGATACTTTATATCCTTCAGAGAATAAATTCCAACACATGGCTGCAGTGTGGGACAAATGTTGGCGACTTCATGATCAGTGAGGAGGGATAAGTGCGAGTAAAAAGCTGCAGTACACAGAGGTACGATCTGGAAATATGACGAACCGCGACCACTCTACATCCAGAGAGAGAGAGAGAAAGCAAGAGAGAGGGAGATATTTAGATGGCTATGCTTCATCTTTATCTCAAAAATTAAATGAGTGGGTGTAATAGATCATATTTATATGAGATTTCAGAGCTGCCCTTAATTTGGTCTATTTTTGCCCGGTTCACAGGACCGGTATACGGATTTGATGAGCTGATCACAATGAAATCCACTTTTCACCAATGTTGGGTCTCAAAGGCTCACAGACCTTTGATATTGGGGATTTTAGTTTATCTACAAACTATATTACTTTGATATATATATTTTAGTTACTTCTGTCATTGTATATGACAGAAGTAGGAAAAAGTCAACCACCACGGATGACTTTTTCCTACTTCTGTCATATACAATGGCGGTCATATCCGCAACAATGAAATAAATTTCTGTTTATTTAGAAAAATAACAAATAAATGCTTCAAAGTGACATTTTTGATTGTACAATCAGAAGCTAAAAGTCGGGAGTCTTTAACATTAGCAGAGCAGCCACTGTAGGGAAACGGCACATTGAATTTGTCTTCATTTCATTTCATTTGGAATCACTAATGGAAGCAAAACAAAGCTCTCCCCGGAGCTCAGTCCGATGTGATTTGGGGCTACTGAGTGAATTCTCCCACTTGTGAAGGAGCACTCGTGTGTAAACAACTGCTTTCCGCCGCTCGTTGCTGAGTTGTCAGACTGATGCTAAAGCTAGAATCTTGACATCTTTCATGTACGGCAAGTGAACACTCGAAAAAGCCCAAGCACTCACGAGCTCTTACAGAATCTACATTGTAAAACTTTGCTACCAAAAAGGACTGACATAGATCTCTTTTAACAAAGGTACTCACACACACACACACACACACACACACACACACACATACACTCCCTGCAGACCAATAACACACTATAACAGTATACTGTGCATGTTCACATGTCAGACTCAGATTTAAGTGATGTCAGCGGGGATGGAGAGGTGGGTCTCTCCCGGATTACGTTCTGTGCTCCTCATAGAAGGTTAGTTAAAGCCAGAGGGCGAGAGTGGAATCACGGTGAATGCTGATTAGTGTTTTATGCTAATCCACGTGCATTTCATATTCAAGCGCTGTTTACAGTACAGCGTGTTTAGTTAAGCTTCAGAATGCACCTAAGTCGTACAAAATTTTCACTCGTTCATCTAGATGATGAAGTTATTTTGCCGTAAGGATTCTTGTTGAAACAATGAACCGCTTTTATTTTGTGCTGTGTGACGGTCCACTTTCTTTAAATGGAAAGATAGAATAAAATAGAAGATTTAAACATAAATAGATTTAAAAAAAATAAATTAAAGGGACCCCATAAGATGACACACATTCCATATAAATATCTGACACTTCATCGGGATTTGGATCAAAGGTCCATTACCTACCGAGAACAAGTCCAGATTTGTTCGCAGCAGGCTCTGCTTTTGTGGGTGTAGAGCCTGAAATACTGGCTTTCCCTTCATAAGCCCATCAATTCTAATTTTGCAATCCCTCATTATCGGCACCAACACCACCACCTACACACCGAGACAGACACATCTGGTACCTATCGCTCTCTACCTCTCTCTCTATCGCCACGCTGATTCTCTTAAAGCCAGTGGGTATTCCAGCCAAATCTTCCCTGCTGAAATTTAATTAACAACTAACCGAAAACCACAGAGGGAGAGAGAGAGAGAAGGGGAGTGTGAGGAACAAAAAAGTAAGAGGCAGAGGGAAATAATTCTTCATCAATAGTAATCGGAAATTGTCCCTCCAAATAGAGTGACAAGCATTTGAATGCTTTGCTTATAGAATGTGGCCCAATCTTTCCCTACAGGATGGCATCCCTACTACACACAAACACACACACACTAACATACCCATTCACGAAGGGCACAGACCCACACACAAACACACTCATGCTCACACACACCAACACACTCATGCTCACACACAGACACACACACATGCAAGCACGCAGACACACACACACACAAACGCACACATGCTCACACACACCCACACCCACACACGCAGACACAATCACACATACACACACAAACACAAACACACACACACACACACAGGCATACAGCTACAAAATACACTAATTATTTTAGCTTGCTGTTTACCAGTTTGCATCTCTTCTGACCTGACTGTCCTGTATTTACTGTGAACCATGAGCAATGTTATGACTTTCAATCATCACAACCCACAGCTGACTGTACTATTTCTTTATTCTAAAGGTTTTCATGGGGTACAAAATTGTAATTTGTAAGTTTCATTCAACTGGAATAGTACAAAAATCCGTATTTTAGAATTCAACTCTGTAATAGGGTATTTCTTGTTGAGCAAATTGTTTCTGTGAAGTGCTATTAATAAAGTACAATGAGTAGGACCACCGACTACACACTATTTCATCCTAATCAGTAGGAGTGAATGAGTGTTTGATTATGCCTAATAACAATAATGAGAATAGGAATAAGAATAATGAGAGGAAGTAGAATAATAATGAAAAAGAAGCAGTACTAAAAGTACTTTTCTTCATAAAATAAAATATAAAAGTGTGAAGAAAGGCTTTTCAAGTGTGCCACTTGAAAACTGAACCGTTGATAATATGAAGAGGTGGCAGCATGTATACACAAAAGAGTAAGGGGTCAATGATAGAGCCATGGAGGACACCACAGATAAAACAGGCCTGCTAGGAACCGTTGCTATTGAGAAAGTCCTTTTCCATATTCAGGGTTGTTTTGGGCAAATTAAATCATGCAAGGACTTAGTGAACAGAATTATGTTATTTGATTCTACCAAAAAAAGTCTAATAATGCTCAAATAGTAGACAAGCTTTTCCAAAAGGTTGAGCTAATTTAATTCAAATTGACTATTTTCAATAAAATACAAAATTTCATCATGACATAGTTTTAGCAGTCCGATTTTTTTTTACCGTTTAAAAACATGCTCGACTAAATTATTTGCGACTTTATAGAAAATTTAGAATGTCTTCGATATTAGATTAATAAAAGCACCAAAGAAATAAGAGGTGCAATTAAAGTGTTTTGTAGGCATATTGTTGCCGTAGTGTGACGGATAAACATTCTCATAGATAAAGTAATGATTGCATGCTGCGTCACCGGATTGATCCACATCATCGGTTTAATCTACAGGAAGCCGCTGAACGCATGCAGGTACATGACAGGTGTGTGGCAGCATGCTTGTTGTTTTCTTATCTCTTTGCCAAAGACAGAACAGAAGGAAAGGACAACACTAGATGAGAAAGAGAGTGGGAGATTGCTCCACTTTGAGATTAAGAGAAACACGGAGAGAGTGCCCAATCACTGTAGGAGTCACTGTGACGGGACAGATGGAGACACAGCATCCAAAGACTGGGGGTGAGTTGAATAGAGGAAGACGCTGATAAACATGAGGAATGATTGACCTGGATGTGCAAATGGAAAAGAGTAGGATAGGATGAGACAGAGATGAAAGACAAGAGACAATGAGAGACTCCTTGAAGGAAGAGAGTGGTGTCGGGTGGAGACACCGTGAGTCCAAGCTAGCAAAGATTGACAGCCAAGAAGGGAACTAAATGATTCCAGCATCAAAGCTTCAAAGCAGACGTAACCTCTTTAATCGAAGAGACATTCTGATATGTTTTATTGTGTATCCGGCCCTCATTCTCTGCCTGTCTGTCTGTTCTGGGGGTGCTGATACATTGCAGACTGTGCTCTGACTCCCTATACTCAGACTGAAGCATTTGAACTCCTGAGGGGAGTTTGTCACCCCCCCTTCTCCCTGGCATAATCAATGACCAAACACAACTCAAAGCATGGAGGGTTTCGAGGAAAGTCATTTCATGTGCTATACGTCTTTTATTGCTATTGCTTGACTTAATTGTGTTGGTGGATAATTTTCTGTATTGTGTTCTGTTTGAGGGTTCTTCCAATTAAAGTTTTTGTAGCTGTGAGAAATGAAGACTCATTGGTAAAAGCTGGCTGTCAGTAGATTAAAGAGAAGAGTCTAGTGTCTGTCTGTATGAAAAATTATAACTTCTACATGGATCTGGTGCTACGTCTAAAAGTTACTTGACTGTAGTAATTAATTAACGGAGATGAAATAAACCCCCGGGCTGCATTTCACTGCAGAAAGATGTTATTTAGGTTATGCTCGTTGACTGCATTTGCGAGAAACTAGGCCTACTAGGTCAGCCCCGATATCCTAGAAAAGTCCCCAGTCCCCTGCACTGTAACAGATAATTAGAATCCTCCTTATTGTAATTGAAATATGTTTTCTTTTAAAACCCAAGGACCCATGATTTGAGTCCACCAATCAGTGTACACCATTCGGCCATAACAAAGTAACAACTGACTAGTGAACTCATATTGCATTGCCTATTTGGTTACCAATGCACCCTTTCTGTGGATATGTATGATATATTAGACAGCAAGTGAACACCTTATCCTTGAGGTCGATGCTGGAGGCAGGAAAAATGTACTACAGAAAGGCTAGGTGGCTGGATCCAGGCATCTCAACAACTGCGTGACCTGTTCGGTGTTCCTGGTCTACTGTGGTCTAAGGATGGACGGTGGACATGTTTATTGATGTGGGTGAGCAGTGAAGGCCAGCCTATGTTGTCTAAGCTGTCTGTGTTAATGTTATTGCTGATTGGTTTAGTTCTTGATATTGCATTTTGAAGCTTGTTTACTGGTCGGCCAAAACCTTTTCATGTCGTGATCTGCCACTTTACTACATTTTAACCCTTAATATTACTGGGAACACAACCGAAAATAGGCGATCAGCTTGTCGTATCCTAGAATCAATATGACCTTGATCGGCAAGCAGAATTGCCGTCTCCCGATTGGAGGATCGGTTTGTGGTTAAAGTACGGCAGTAAACATTTGTAGGTTGCTTGATCACAACCCTGAATCCAATATGCTCAGGGATCCCCACTGCTCCTTAGGGATGGGCCAAATGAAAGATAAATCATTTCACAATCTTGTCTTGTATGTATGCACTGTGATTAAAAAAATAAGTAGTAATTATATAACAAATACCACAGACTCAAGGCTGTTGCCACGGAGTTTCCACTGGACCAACAAAAATGTTATCTTCTCTCACCTCAAATGTCAGAGAAAAAAATTGAAAACGTTTGAAACTATTTTCTAGAATATATCAAAAAAGAATGCACATGGGGCCAACTCATAGTCTTCCTCGAAAAATGTTGAATAATGTATTTAAATTGCAACATCTTTAATTAATGATCAATAAAGTACAACCATAATCACAATCATGTCCAAGACATTATGGCCGAGTGTGTTAATTCTCTGTATTTATTTACATATAAATGAGAAAGAACAGCAGGAGCTCTGCTCTCCTCTCCATTTCTCCTCACAAGCTCTCCTCTGTTCCGGTAATCTGCTCCCCTTGAATTCTTGACACATTGAATTAAATAGTAGTAGGCAGGCAGAATTCCTTACCCGATCGGGCTGTTTTGATATTGACGGACTGGAAACCCCCGTTCAGTGCGGATGTGTCGATGATGTCAGAGTCAAAGTCCCGGTGAGTCTTGCGGTAGACAAAGAGGGCCACAATGACGGAGATAACCAGACACATAATCACGGCGATGACGATGCCGACGTACAGCGCCACGTCATCCGTGCTGGGAGCAGCTGGAGGGGAGACAATTAGAAAAACAAACACAAATATTAAGTAAGAAGATCTATGATTAGTAATTAGTAATTAGTAATTCTATGAGCATTAAACATAGATAATGAGAAAGTCCTATTCGATAAGTAGGAATTTTTTAGGCGCATTAAAGCACCTGAGGACCTACCAAAGTCTGAAAGGGGTCAAATATTGCTTTCCAAAAACATGCTTACATGGCAGTCATGCTAATTTAAATGAGCATATTTTTTTTGACTGTTTAATAACTTGCTTGCCCAAAGGATTTGTCATTTTCTAGTAAATTGAATTATTGGAAAATGTATTAAATTTAAGATTTTACATTAATAAATGCCTCAAAGAGGTAAAATATACAAAGGACTTGTAGTTCCACAGTTTTTTTACTCGGGAAAATTTAAGGGTTATTATGCCTTTTTGTGGCTCGTAATATGTCCTTGATCATTTCAGAACAACCTCAGACCACCAATGAGACACAGGTTTCATTCCCACCAGTTTGTGCCATATGATGTGTCTCAACAGATGGAGAAAGAGGGGGAGAAAGAGAAAGAGAGAGAGAGAGAGAGTGGAGCGAGAGAGAGAAAAGAAAAGTACCAACTATTAAAACTTAATAAGGCTGTTAATTATTTTACAAGCGTCTCAATATCCGTTTTGAAGCTGCCTTTGATGGTTTTCATTGATAACAGAGGTGGGACTGTCAGTTATGATTCATATTTCAGAGAGGAGGGAGGTACAAAAGGAAAAAAAAAAAAGTAATGGTTAATGGTATGAGACACAGTGAAGAAATTAGGAAAGGAAGAGAGGAGACAAGGGCGAAAGGGAAGAATAATGAGGAAATAATAAAAAGGAGAGCCAATAAGTAGAAAGAGAATATAGAAAGGAGGACTCACATGCAGATGAGGGGTGAATACAGAAGAATGGAGAGGAAAGGAGGCATTAGGTTCGCGGACGAGACGGAAGAAGAATCGAGAGGGAGAGAAATAATGAGAACCAAAGACGCATATGAAAAAGAGAATTAGGAGTCAGGGAAAATGTGAGGAAATGAGCAGAACCAGTAAATATAGGAAGGAAAGGAGAAAGGGATGGTAACTATGAAGAGAAAAAAAGGAGAAAATAAAATAAATACACATGAAGCATTTAGAAGGAAGGGGGCTTCATACAAACAAGTCAACATATTAAAGATGAAAGTGCCTGAAACTTTGTGGAGTGGATTCCTGCCTAAAGCGTTCCATGTATAATCATGTCCTCTGTAGCTGCTGGGAAGGGATTTGTGTGCAGCTATTACCAAGATGATAGAAAAGTATTGGAATGTTCCCTTTAATCCGCACTTTAAGTTGAGAGGCAAATAACAGGCTTTTAGCTCGCTTAAGGATTCGCTGTTGTCGCGTCAAGAACAAGTTCAGAGAGCATGAACTTGATTATGAATGAAAGGATCCCTTTGAAGAGGCGCACAGAGATTGGTGTTCACCAGACCTTACTGGCGTGTTAACAAGAGCTCTTTGAATACTGAGGGCAGTCCAAATCCACATCCATCCAAAGCCCCCCAGCAGACTTTCTGTAGACTTCAATAGTTCACCACATCATGATTCCAATGAACGCTATAGTCGGTGAGTCTGGATATGAGTGCTTTCAACGGCCTGCCAGTCCCTGACCCACACAGACCAAACCCAGAGGATGGACATTAAGGATTCAGCCATACACAGATTGTTGTCAAAGAAAGGAGGTCAGAGCCGGCGCTGTGAGCAGCTCATTTACCACACGAGGGAGCTGTGTGACACTTTGTGGTGGGTCTGGGGCTCCCAGCGCTTCGGAAAACAAAAACCATAATGAAGTCTCTGACTTCAATGCCGAACCAAATGTCTGTGGACACTTTGTCCAATAAAGAGAAAGAAAATAATTATATTTGAAGCCCTTGTGACATTTTATCATTCTAACAGAAGAGAACCAAGCCCAAGATCATTTTAGAGCTGTAAATTTATTATAAAGAGACATTTTATCAATCAACGTTTTACTTTCTGTATATTTGCATTTTGGAAACATAATTATCATGATTAGCTCCAGTCTGAAACGTAACTTAACCTCCATGAGGGGCGTCCCACCTGCCTAATTCTATTTTATCTGCCAATCTGGGATAATGCCCTTGCCAGTGTGTCACTTAAATGAAAAGTAAAATCATATAATTCATATTAACTAACTCCTGAGCTGTTAAACAGTATTTATTCTTAATGACACCTTGGGAGCTTCAAAAATTACAGGCCGTCATTTATTATTAACAAGCTCCGTCAAATGTTTTTATCTACATCCTTCTGATAATATCAAAAAGATTCCCTAATGCCCAAACTTTACTGACTTAATCAAGGTCCTTGCACTCGCTAAGGAGGAACAGAATCGGATAATCCTCTTATGCACCAACTCCCTGATTTTAATTATGATCATCATCATCCTCATCTTTTAAGGGAATCTTTCTTGTTTCTATTCTAACTTGAAGGAATACCAGACAGTCTTAAACGTGTTACGTCTAAACTTGTCTAAGTGTTCTGGGACGCTGTGGGATGAGTTAACTAGGCTATGTTCCGCTGTGTTCCCCCTGTACATATGTGTGTACCAAGTGAACACACCTTATACCAGCGGGCTTAAACATCCTTTCTTGACTGTCAGTTTATATCCCGTCTTCCTCAGATCTTTCCGTCTATCCAACTCCAACTGTCTCTGTCTGTTTGATTTGTAGATGAGTGAAACCTCTTGTCCCTTTAGAGTGTTTACCTGCCTCAGTGGCCCAAATATAACTGGAGGACAGCCAATATTTATGTTTTTCCTCTTTAAATATTCACTTTCCTCATTGCCTCATACTTTTTCTGCCATAAATTGCCGCTCTCCCCTTAATAGAATCAGAATTTAGACTGTGGCAAACTGAGGAAATTGAATTACAAATGCTGCCTAAGTAGTAGTAACACAATAACAAAGCTTCTGAACATTTTTAAAACCCTAAAGGGCAATAAACATGCATTATTGATCAAATTGGAGAAAGTAAGGGGATAAGCATCGGGGAATAAAACTATAAATATTATTAAATATATAAATATAATTAACAATTTTTTCATTGCTCAGTCATAAACCAAAAAAAAAATCATATGAGCTAAATTTAGGCACAATTGGACTTATGGCTGGGAAGTTACAGACGAGAATCTGTGTTATCCACAAAAAGCTTCCCATTATGTGTAAAATATGAATATTTATGGTGAAATAACAAGAAAGATATCCATGTGTAGATTCTTGTGAGTTAAATTTGTGCAGACTCACATTAACTATGGTTGGGAAGAAATTGTAAAGAAAAACAAACCAAAAAAAACAAAAAACGTTTTTTTGAAAAGCCCCCCTAGTGAGGGAAATATGAACAATTACTGTGAAATATGACAAATACAGGTTAGATGTCCTTGAGAAGGTTCATATGAGGAACATTCGGAGTAAATTGGACCAACGGTTAGGAGGTTATGTTCAAAAAACAGAGCTTTTTGTGAAAAAGCTCCCCTTAGTGAGTAAAGTATGAACTATTGGAATAAAATATGATATATACTAGATAGATCTCCTTGAGAAAATTGAAATACACCACATAAGGAGTAAATTGGAGCCATGGTTGATAATTGAAGCACAAAAAATTTAGAGATAAAGCCCCTTTTAGTGTCTGAAATACACATACTCTCTTTCCCAAAATCAATCCAGTACATCCTCAAACCAAGATCTATGTGGGAATCAAATTTGAGGATGATTCATTTAATTTTTTGAGTTATCGCAATAACACGAAGGATCTTCCCCAATTTCTCTTTGCGTTGTGTATCCTATTTTAAGACATTTTCGATCAACTTTCATTTTACTTCCAGCTTTCTATTGATTGAAAATAGAGGTTTTACTAATCTTCTGGTTTTTAGGTGCCCACACAACATGTCTTCAAAAATCACATGCCCAAATTCTGTTTTTCTGTTTTGCAGGCTCACACGTTCATGCAGATCTTCAACAGGGCACTGTTAGCACCCGAGCTGCCATAATAGGGGTGACACCGATCCCCCTTCACACCTTTGAGGAATTTATACATACCAGCGGGGTGGAATATAAGCTCTTGATCTCTGAAGAAACATAAATCACACTCTGAACCTTTAAAACAGGCTATACATCTTGAAATAAGCCCTTTAAGGATTATGTTACTTATGTGATTATGTGACTAATTAAGAGTTAAAATGCTCTTGTATGACAATCAACCCCGTTTGACAGGGGTTGATTGTCATAGAAAAGCATTGACAATCACCTCTGTCAACTTCTTTGACTGTATTTTACATACAGCATCTCCAGCGAAAAAAAAGAAATGGGAAAACTGCTTATTTTTAGTTATTTCTGATGTTATCTGACTGCCAGACAGCCCTGCATAATAGGCCGTATCTTTCTGACGAGAAAAGGTCCGTGTGCACATTTGAGCAGTGTGTATTGCATGTCCTGAGGTAGCGCTCTCTGAAGCCTGAACGGCTTGAATCAGCAGTGATGAAGTGAGGACGGTAAAAAGTCTGAGGAAGTAGTGATGCCCACATACCTATGTTTCATGCTCATGCAAGCACACCTGCAAACGTGTAATCCTTCACATCCAACTTAGTAACTCTTTTCACAGGCAAGCCTGAATAAATGAGGATGTGTTTAATAATTTTTTCTTCCAGAGGAAACACCAGGAAGAAACTGAAGGAGGATATACCGTTATGGTCTTTCAATGAAAAACAAACGTGGACACTTGAACACATAGAGAAGTCAAATAAAACACGGGCAGAATAAAATCAGCTAATGAGAGTATCTGATGCTGTCACACTAACTTTCACAAATTCAACTTTTTATTATGAGTTTTCTTCTCCTGTCATTGGTGAGGATTTTTTTGGAGTTGGAGTCATCAATGTTATTCATAAGAGAATTTCAGTATTTCAAGAAATACAGATGAAGACAATTTGGACAGTTTGCAGTCCAGTGAAATAAATACATTGTCTTTAATCAGCATTTCATGTCACTACATATAATAGACATATATATATATATATATATATATATATATATATATATATATATATATATATATATATATATATATATAATAATAGTATATAATAATAGTCTGTGACGGACTGCTCACCAATCAGCCATAACTTTATAACCACCAACAGCTCAGACCCACTGAGGCATTGACTTCACCAGACTTCCGAAGCACCGAGTCGCTAGCAATCAATCCTTAAAGTGCTGCATGTTGTTCAAAATGAGGTTTCCTGGGGTCTGACTTGTTTGTCCAGCACATCCCACTGATTCTCAGACTTGATATAGTTCTGGGGAATTTTTAAGTAAACTGAAGATTGTACCTTCATGGTGTTGCGTTGCTTGTTAGGTGAACCATTTTTGTAGTGTTGAAGGGAGTATTATCCCGCTGGAAGAGGCCACTATCTTTAGAGAGTACTGTGTCTGAAGGGGTGCACTTAGTCTGCAATAATCTTTAGGCGGGTGGTATGTCCATACCAAAGGTAGTATCCAAGCTTTTCCCAGCAGAACTTTGCAGAAACCCTCAAATGGCAAACCTGGCTTGCATCTTGGTGCTCTATCCTCCCCCAGCAAGCAAGGCACACGCACCCAACCATCCACATGATTCAAAATAAAAACGCGTTCATCAGACCCGCCCACAGTTGTCCGTGACTCCACGGTCCAGTTCATTGATTACGAGCATCTTGCAGTCACCTCTGGCTGTGGACAGCAGTTGACGTAGCAGTCGGTGGCGATGTAGCTCCATACGTTGGAAGCTGCAATGCACTGTGTGTTCACACACCTTTCTAATAGAGCCAGAATGAACTTTTTCAGCAATTTCTGCTACAGTAGCTGTAGCTTCTGTGGGATTGGACGTCACGGACTAGCCTTTACTCCTCATGCGCACCATTGAAAAAACACATTTTGATTCCAGTGTTGAGCATCCAAAGATGAAAAAGCTTAATAGCATAAACAGAATAAAAGTGCAATGTCAATTACACCCTGTAATTAAGATTAGCCAACTTGGCAATGGTTCCCTCTGCAGTAACTACTGCAGACAGACAACCCTAACCCTAAGCCCAGACAGATAGATCAAATTCAAGTAAAGAACGTTGACATGCTGCCTAATATATAACATCCACTAACAGGTGCCATTGCAACGTAATACTTTCACCTAGCACTGGTTATAATATTATGGCAAATCTAAAACCTAAAAACTGAATTGTATATTGATTTCCTTGATATTATGTCATTTCCACCACAGTATCCCATTTTTGGAGCAAGACTGGAGCAGGTGTTTGTGTTGTTGTTGCTGTGTGATCAAATAAATGATTTTGATCATTTTAATTTTTCCGTTGTTTACTGCACACATGCCAGAGTCAGTTTGTTTGGCATACACAGTCCGAGCAAGAGAGAGACCGAGCCAATGTGCATCTGTTCAAATATAATCGGATTTGAAATTAGAACAACTGGATTTTACATTAAAAAAAAAGAAAGTCAGGGATTTTGGTCACATCCAGTAGGTAAGTTTTTGTACGTGCCAACACTCTGAGGGTTCAATAAATATTTCCCTTCCACAAAGAGTTGATTACACACATGGGCTATCAGAGCAGGGTAGCTGACTCCCCCTCAGTAAGCATGGATTGTTGTCTATTGATTGGTGGAGCTTTTTGTCATTCTCGGAGTCTATCCAATCTGCCAGCAGGATGTAAAGAAGGGGGAAACAAGGATAAGACAGCTTAGCTCATCTCTATCTACCCTGTGATCTGCATCCAGGGCAGAGCTGTGGACAATCACTACTTGAAAGACATTCAACTGCGTTTTTGATCTCTCTCCGCACAAACATGCAATCATCACTCGTACTGCACTCCGGGCAGACGCACCCGCTCTAAGGAACCGGCCGGGGGAAACTGAGGAGAGTTAGTCCTGGTGAGAGAGCCATCAGTCAGTTGCCAGTGTCTTGGTACGCATCATCTATAGCTGGAATGGAAAACAAAACTCAACAATTGTTGGGGCCAATAAATACAATTTTGTGCTATAATGGAATCACGACCGCAGACATGTTTTTTTTTAAAGACATAAGATCCATTGCCTTTAAATGCACTTGATTCATCCAAATGAAAGGGACATTATGACACTTTAAGAGTCTTCTCGCCAAAGATATGAATCACAAGTAGCCGGATATGAGCCAGAGTGCCGACCTCACTATTAAATCAATGACTTTAATGACTGTAATGTCTGGCCAATCAAGCTAGCCTCAGAATCAAGATCCAACTATCAGAGGATGAGAATTATCTAGGACGCCGTCATCCATGACAGTTGCATTGCACAAACAATCCTCCCATTTGAAGTGAAGTGGGTGAGTTCTGTCCGAAAGCAAAGGGAGTTTGTCCCAAAGGGCAAAGCAACATTTCTGTGCACATTCTCATTCATCCGGGTCATGGTAATCAATGTGTGTTGAATCCAAAGCAACGGAATTCTGTTTAAGCTTGAAGACGTTTGACCTCTAATCCAAGAGGCTTCTTCAGAAGTGCGGTTGCTTTGTGTTTTTCATTAAAAAAAAACTCCCCCTATTGAGCAAAAAATAAACTATTAGAGTAAATCATATACAAGGTTTAACTCCTTGAACAGATTCATATGCACCAAAATTGGACAAAATCAGACGAACGATAAGAAAGTTTTTTCTAAAAAAAAGTGATTAAGTAAAAAAAAGCTCCCGCTATTAATTAAATATTTGATGTTAGAGTAATAGCAAATATTTTACTGAAATATAATAATATAATTTTACCAAATATCACCTCAACTCGGTTCAGATACAGTACACTCATGGAGCAGTAAAAGTATTCCAACTTAACTGACAGCTGTGGATACAGGAAGTGATTTTTCTCACACAGCTATTGGATTTCATGTCAAATGTAGAGATGGTGAATTTAGATTTGGGCCGCCTGCTGTCAGTCCTTCACAGACAGAAACTTGAAACTATGCGAAAAGTATTTACTTCAACTACTTTAAGAATCCGGCCAAAGCAGGACTCAACAAGAAGAATCAGGCAAAGTGTCAACATCACGATAAAAATGTGACAATCTGTAACAAGCAATGACTGCCTCCGTCTCTTCTGTCTTTTGAAAACAACCCGCGATGAAACGGCTTCAGCAGACTTTAAACTAGAGTCATTACAGCACATCGCAGACGCTTCAAAGATTGCTTTGAAGATAAAACAAGAACTCCTACAATGAGGAGAAAAAGGCACAGCAATAATTGATGGCAGAGGTCCTTTCCCTCTTTCCGTTCTCAATTTCTCACAGTTTCAAGTTAATCTCTCTCAATGGGACATTTGAGGAACCAACAGTAGCAGGGAAAGAAACGGAAAGAAAGAGAGTTAGAGGAACAGCATTATCAGTGAATACACCGATCAGCCCTAACATTATACACAGGACAGCCGGAGACAGAATAACTGTGGTCATTCCTTACAATGGAAACTGTCACAGTGTGGGTTATATTAGGCAGTATTGTGTCCTTGAAGTATACGTGTTGGAAACAGAAAAAATGAGGATTTGACAGTGGCCTAATAGTGATGGCTGTATGACATCATACATTTAAACCTGCAGGTCTATCGGGTAGTCCCAATCCGCATGGTTAGTAAATAACAAATAATAATTTTCTTGACTTTTACATGTCTGCATGTTCATGTATGGATTGTACCGAGATTGGTAAAAACCATTTCATAACAAATACACGCAGTTTGAATTTTGCAGCAAACAATTATTTTGTGTGTGTGTGCGTGTGTGTGTGTGTGTGTGTGTGTGCGACCTCCAACAGCCTCCTTTGAAAAACTAGCCTAAAACATTTTATTTGAAATCAATATATATTTGTCATCAAGGAGGACGAAATCCCCCTTGTGTGAAATACAAAGACAAAACAAGACCAACACTAATGAGCGAATGAGTGAAGTGGTTTGTGTTCCATGCACCGCCAGTCAGCGCAAAGATTAGAGAGACCCGAGAACCGAACACGGAGCTGTGATCAGGTCATGGGCGTCCGGCCTCATTAATGCCTTTGTGTATGAAAGCTAAACCCTTGTTGTGTTTTCTATTAATGTTATTGCTCGTCAGTATATTTTTACACCATATTGTCTCCTTTGTTAGATTTCCAGTGATTTTATTCCAGTTCTCACCTTGCCTGTTTTGTTGACTATCGCTTTCAATGTTTGGACATGCATTTGTTAAGTAGAATTTTCAACTTTCTACCTGAACTCAGTTAAGTTTGTGGGGTGGTGCATTTGGATCATGTCTCACGTTGTACCGGCTCTAGCACCTTTGACATGCCAATCACTTGGGGTGAACAAAAAAGCAAGTGTTCAGAACTGAGGCAAATTGCATACTTTGGCAATGATCCAAAGTTGGCTGGCGAATCTCCAAAATTGGCTGAAGATGCAAGAAGTTCACAAAATATGACTCAAGTGCAGAATTGATTCACTGCTATTCGACAGGAAGACAGGAATTTTCCGGTTAACTAAAGGACTTTGTCACCGCCGCCGTGCATTTATTAGTAGGTCTGCAATATGTGTTGAAGGATTGAGGACTGATTAATATTAAGTAAACATTCTATTCTAGACATTTAAAACACTGAAAATACAAAAAAAACACTTTTTCGTTGAGAGAAGATGAATTTTGCAGGAATAACTAGCATGCAGCTGTGTCTTGCTGTTTTCTGCAGCTTAAATGAAAGGAAATTTAGTGACGATTAAGGAATTCTGGTACAGCAAGAGATATCTAGATTTCAAGAGACTTTCAATCATTTAGGAAGCGTGTCCAGTATACTGCAGGCTTCAAAGACTCTCTTTTCCATCGTACAGGCAAAGGTGTGAATGATTAATCTACCTATGTCGAGCTACAGAGCGACATTTAAGAACCAGCAAAGCTACTAGCCGAGGACGTGCTTTTGATCAGCGCAGCAAGAATGCGCTATCAAGGAGAAAAGTTCACAAGAGAAGAGCAAATCTTTCATCAAGTATTTCAAAAATTAAATGACACTAGGGAAGACACAGCATGAGCTAAACATCAGCGCTCATTAGAAGGAAGAAAGAGTAAGTGCGCGGTTCAGACAGAAGGGAAATGGTTGATGATAAAACATGAAACATCGACTTACATGGGATTTCCAAATCACTCTTTTCTTTGGACTCAGTGGACTTCTGAAAAAATGAACCTTGGGACAGGAGAAGAAGGGAATGGTGGAATGGATAGAGGAAGACAATCAAAATCAAACATACAAGTCAAAAAAAAAAATGGAATACACATGACAGGACTCTAACACAGATAATACCAGAGTCTGGTTCTCCACTTTGATTCTTGCTTTTCTGCTATCTTCAATTATTTAACAAACAATAAAAAATGATCTGAAAGAATCCAATTTAAATCCATTTCATATGCAAATTAACAAAGAAAGAGGATCATTTGTTGTCGTGTCCTGCTGAGGGGTTCTCTTAGTCCCGGCAGAGAGAAGGTCTATGACACAGATGGACCGCTCATGTTTTGATGTATTATTGAGGCACTGGCGGAAACACACCAGCACGGTGCATTTAAAACCTTCTTGCCAGACCAAACATTTGGGCCCAAAGGGCAGAAATAGAGACACGGTGAAGTGAGGTGATGTGAAGACATAAACAGAAGTTAGCACTTTTGCACAAACATGATGTGGCGTTTCTCTTTGGTCATACATGAGGGACAGAATAGGTTGCTCAGCAGTTTTAGGGGTTCTGTAGATCAGCTTTATGACTGAGGGTGTTCTTGGCTGATTGTTTATGCTTATACTTTATTACTTGGCAAACGTTTGCATTTAGACGACTGCATCTAACAAATAATTTATGTGTGAGTCAGAGATGGCAGTTTGAATAAACACGCCACAACGTCAACTGTATCTAAATTCAAGACCTCCTCCATTCAAGGACCAAGGACAGGTCGGGGCTATTATGGAATCGTCATCGCCACCACTGCAGATCCTTTGTTTTAAAACGATAACGCAAAAACTATTTTATGGATAATTCACATTTTATACTACCACAGACCTTAGGGCGAGGAAGAACTGAGTCGATTTGGGTAAGGTTGGTTGTATATTTCTGATACTTGGGGGAGCTTAATCTCCAAATTCAGTCAGAATTGGGTGCATTAAGATAGTTCATATTATACATATAGCGGGAATATTTTATGAAAACCATCGTTTTCCAGACCTAACTTGCTAACAGTTAGTCTGATTTGGTGCATATGAATTGACTCTAAGAGACATATCCTATACATCTCATTTTTTACTCCAGTAGTTAATATTTTATTCACTAGAGGGAGATTTTTGATAAAACATTCTGGTTTGGGCCATAACGTTCTGACCATTAGTCGGATTTAGTCCAAATTGTGTGCATATGAATTGGCTTGAGTAGATCTATTTTGTCTAAATAATATTTTAACCTGATAGATCATAGTTCACTCACTAGGGGGAGTTTTTGTTCAACAAGAAGCATTATTTACATTTGAGGAGTTCTATCAGGGGGTTAGATTGTGCGACAAAGGGGATTGGAAGCTTTCGCAGCATCTGTTGGGGACGACGGCGTAGGTCTAGTACATAGTCTGGTCTATGCAGAATTTCTCCAGCTGTTCCTGTTTTTACCTCTGAAATCTGTTGCCCACAATTAACAGCTGAAGTAGGAAATTAGTTGTAGTTAAAGCTAGTAGTAAAGGCTGTAGCACAGTGTAAGTAAAAGCAGTTCAGCTGGTTTTAGTAAAGTTGCAGTGCCAGTAGGAGTAATAGTAGTCGCATTAAGAGGATTAAGAGGATTTTTAATGAAGATTTTACCTGTGTTTGTATCCTATGTAAGAATATAAATAAGCTGTTGAGGGGCGCTAATAATGCCTGTGCACCCTTTTATGGGTAGGAAAATCTAAAGGTCACCAATGTGCAATGAATCTTGGGATAGGGTGGGCTGCAAATGACCCCTGTGATGGATCCTTCCCTATCCAGGAAAAGAAGGTTGGATTTATGGGAGTCATAGAAATGGGACAGCATTTGTTACACCGCTGTATCCCATTCTGTCAGAATTGGGACACAGCTAGAGATTTATCATGTTCTAATTATAAAACAATGGTTCCAAACAGGATGAAAACAATAATGGCAGTAAAATAATAAATATGTAACATTTGACAAATGCATTTAGATAGTACAGATGAAGAACAAACACTTAATCAGAAAATCAGGAGGGGTGCACAAGCAAAGGACAAGACAAAGTGAGGTGATTAGAAGCCACCATGGATGGAAACCAAAGAAGGGAAGGGGAAGAACAAAAAGCCGTGAAAGTGGAGCTATGTGGTTTGGTGTTCTGCGGTACCTGCTGACCCTGCTCATCATTTTGTGTAATTCACCACTGAATCTTCAATCAATACACAAACGTTAAATAAAACAAGAAGAGATGATTTGTAGCGATGATGGTGGTTTTAGAGACCACACAACAAATGTTTTATTGGCTCTGGGATAGAGTCAGTAGTGAAATGTCGTGCTCTCAAGGATGCAGCTCAGCTCTAAGTGAATCTGCTCCAAGAATCGTGATCGATGTGTCAGAAAAATGTCAACAGGCCAAAAGATGGAAAATAAAACAGCGACAACTCTTTGAAAAAATAAAAGAAAGCCGTACAACTCAAGTAAGGGGAGGACACGCACCCCCCACCCACCACACACACACACATAAATGCACACGCTGACAGTCTCACGCTGATAGATCTTTGAGATGAACACAAAAAATGAGGAGGCACTCCATACGGGTCAGAGGTGAGATCTAGCTCTCAGCATTTAAGCGGACAACTTGAGAAGAAAGGCAGTGAGAGATGGTGGAAGAGAAGAATAGTGGGGTGAGAGGTGGTGGTGGAGAGAGGGTGAGAAAGACAGCGATAGAGGGGAGTGCTTTTTTAGCACAAAGTCAATTACAGAGCACTGTATGTAAACCATTAACGGCGAGATCTTAACAGAACAAGTTCAGTTCATTCATATCACTTTTAACCGCCAACTACTTCCTGTTTCCTGTTTCAGTTACGATAATGGGGGATTCAATGAAAAACAAGCATCCAACAGCAACAATACAAAAACTAAGAAGTGTAATCTTACTTAGAAATGAATAATTTTTACATTAAAAACAGGATTTTTTTCTGCTTTACTAACGCGAATAAATTTATTTAACTAGGCCCGCCTGTACCATTCCTGGCAGAAAGGGAAGCCCACAATCCCCTGCGTTGTACAATATATCCCCCTGATTGAGTTCCTCAAATGAAATGTGAGTCATTAATAACCTCAATTAAGTCCATATTGACTCAACCTACTGTAATTATTTGTATGAAGTCAGCAATATGCTCTGAGATCAGATCCCTCAATCACTCAATAATGAGGATAAATGAAGTTAAATATTTTTTCTGAGCTCAGTAATAAAAAAAAACAACAGATTTCCTTGTGTCAATTCACATGAGCTGCATTTTGACACAATTGGAGTTATTTCTTGGAAGTTAAGGATGAGAAACGGTTTTCTGCAAACGGCTCCGCCCAGTGAATACAAAATGAATTATTTAGGGAAAATATACAACATAGATATCCTGCAATGGATTCTTATGCACCACATTTGGACTTAATCGGACCAACACTTCAGAAATTATGGCCCAAAAAGTTTTGGGATATACAGTATGTGTGTATCTTCTTTGTCTTTCGGCTGTTCCCTTTCGGGGGTGCATCTGTGGATCATCTAACTAGACCGATTCGTATCAGAAATCACTTTTGAGGTCTGCATATTTATTTGGCAGTGGTTTTCCCCTTCCTGACAGAACCCTCCCCATTTCAGCACAGGAAGGACACTGATATGTGACCCTTTCAAAGCTGGGGGTACAAATTTGAAAATCATCCATTAAATAGTATTTCAATTATCGCATTAACACAAAGGATCTTCAGCGTACACGGCAGCAAACGCGCCGATGTCGATTCCATAAAACAGCGGATATAATTGAATACCAGCTCCAACTAACCAGTCACTGTTTCCATCCAGATCTTAATCTACCTGTAAACGGCTTTTCATTCTAAGACCCAACAAACAATCACACACACACACACACACACACACACACACACACACACACACACACACACATACACACACACACACACACACACACACACACACAAACACACACACACACGCACACACTTCATAGATTCCTGTAAATGCTACAGGAAACTGCTGAAACATTAGTAACGACATGGAGCCACAGCTGTGGGTCATTGTAATGACAGAAAATCAATTGGAGGAAATGAGCCTAAATCTATAGTTCTCTAGATTTTATTCCACCATATTCGGCAGCCATACCTCACAGGCCTCAGGGGATTCTTCTGATGGGCAATACACATAGTACAATACACCATCTAAGGATATACATTACGTTTTGTCAATATTGTGCCGTCGGACAAACCTTTTTGAAGGAATATATTACATCATTCCACTAGTCATGGTATGGACCATCTATTACATCATCACTTACTTTGGGTTGCACAGTGAGAACCCCCGCACAATCAGCAGCTCCCTCCCTTAAAGCCCTTCCAAACAGACGTCTAGACTCTGTTTGTTACCATTTCATTTCTCTAACCTTTACTCAGGAATGATTCAGTGAAATTAATCTCCCTAAAAATCCTTGAGCCATGATAGGTAGAAATGAGACTGTGTCCTTACGAAAGGATCAGAATGACTCAGACACAGAATCGCAAAATTGTTAAACAATTATTACATAATTACATTGAATCCACCACCTAAAAATAAGATCATAAAATCAGTAATATAATGAAAGTATGTAGAGTTTATGCATAAATAATTTATATATCTTTTACGGTTATTGATGCTTTATTACAAAGTCATTACATGTTCAAAGTGATCAGATAAAAATACACAGAGAACACAACAACATAGGTAGAATCTCATCAGATATATGGGGATGGATAATAAATCCCACTGATAATAAAAGTCTGCAGCCCTGCACAGGATAAGCTGTTACAGAAAATGACTAGAACAACAGAGAGTAATAATAGTAACTATCTGATAACACTGAAAAAAAACAAGAAAATAATGTTGATCATTATATTAAACAAATGTAGAATACATCCCATTGATAAAAAAAAAAAGGATAAAAGACAATACATTTTTATGCATTGCGTAATTTGTATCATAATAAAAACACCAAATGATTATAAAGATAAAGCTTTATAATATTTAATGCAAAATTACAAGTGAGTAAAGTACTACATTTTAAAAGGCGAAGCACAGTATAGGTTTGAGGTAAAGGGCAAGCAGTGCTAAACTCATGCCTGTCTTTCAGCTCTCACTTCATAACCGGGTTTCTCTGTTATTTGCAGTAAAGGTGCAGTGTTGAAGGAGGTACCTGTAAAGTGTGGAGAGCTGAGACACCAGTTATGACGCATTAAATTAAGCTTCATTACGCAGAAGCTCTCAGGAAATGCAGCAAGCAAAACATCACTAACATGCTAACTGACCTAGCTTGCTTCAGCCGAGCCATCTGTTCTTTATTTAGATTGAATCAGGTCAGTTTGGTTATGACTGTTTTAGTGGGAACTCCTTTAGTGTTCTACTCTTTTTGAAAAGCCTGAGTGAACATTATTTCACTAAATGATGCCCCTTAAAAAATAAGTTACTTTTTATTGTTGAAATCTTTTCAAAATAGGCCTACACTGTGTTCTCCAACAGCAAGGGGGTATATCCCCGAAAAGCCCCCAATCCCCTGCGTTGTACAATATATTCCCCTGATTGAACTCCTCAAATTTAATGTGACTCAATGATCACAAAAAGTCCACATTACATTTGATCTGTTATATTTTGATGCCGCTGTTTTAATTTAGTTTCTTGATTGATTTGCCTTAACTTGAGCTGCCAAACAGCGTTTCATTGTTTTTTCTTAAACAGTAACAATAAAGCTTATCTATTCTATTCTATTCTATTCTATATTGACCATTGAGTAGGGCTTTCTTTACAGGAGCTGACTGAGAGGTATCCGTGAAAAGATCCCTTTGAGGGAATGCGGTAATAAACTATCAAATACCCATTTAAAAATGCTGCAGGTTCAGGTTCAATACATAAGGTGGAGGAGTTTTGAACTAATTGACAGTCTTACAGATTCAGTCATACTGAAACATTGCTGAATGTTTCCATGGTTACATCTTTTCCACAGGGTTTGCTGAAACCGTCTACTGCATGTCTACATCAGAAGCAATACCAACTCGCAATGACAGTGTTTCATCAGGATGGAACAAGACGGGTTTGTATATTGACATCAGTGTGTTATACAACTAGGAGGAAATATATGGCTTTGATTAAAGTAAAATGAATTCACAATGTCTTCTCAGGAAAAGACCATCCAGCGGACATAAAGATAACAATATCATTTTATGTAACTATGGAGTTATTCAGCCAATAATTCATTAGATGTCAATACAACTAGACATAGCATCATCGATGGGAACTTAGAGATAAAAAACTTTTATTATGAATTTAATGTAACATAAATAATAGATAACCTTAACTGTTTGGTGCAAGAGGTCATCTCTTTTGAATTTGTGTATAGGGTAGACAGACTTGATAATCTGAGCAGGTCAATGTTGACAGGTTATTTCTGAAAGATGTTCCACAGTGTTTTATTTAAGGAGTTCTTTGAGGGAGGTGAGCCGAGTCTCCAAAATAATTTTTGCAGTTGAGGAAGTGTCTCCATTGCTGCCATGATGTGTTGAAAGAGACTACTGAGAAGTGATGGCTTGAGAACAAGAAACAAGTTTTGGAAAGAGTGTAAGCACTCTTTCCAAAAGGACTGCCTCTTTCTTTTCTCTTCCCTTCTCTCAGATGTTTGTCTGCCAGTTACTCTGAGTACAGTCACAATTCCAACAAGACAACAAATATAATTGCCTCCACTTTGGAAAAACTGCTGCTGCTGCTGTATTAATGCCATTGTGACTCATTATGACTGATTATCAACCACATTTTTCATGCGGTTTTCCCTAATTTACCACCCATTTCTTTCCACTGGTGTCAGAAATCACTAAATTATCGGGGATTACTTTGGCTACCTCACATCATTATATATCATTACTTTACTTATTAAAAATTAGGGGTTTTGACATAAGTGGACAGTGAATTGCAGAAAATGTTACTGGCGATGACCTTCAGTAAACTGCCCATAAATCATCCTCTATGTGTGAAGAGGGATAATGTGGGTATGTAAGGTAGACAGAGCAAGGGCAAAAAAGGAGGAACAGGACAGTATAGGTCCTGGAGAACAGGCATAAGACCAAGGGGTTTTAGATGTACAAAAAACATATGGTAATAAGGACTTCATATTAAGAGAGAAGGAAGAGAAGGGGAGATAAGAGGACTGATGAAGAGGAAGATACGTGAATGGGAGGAAAGATGTGAAAGGAAATCTGAGAGGAAAACTGCCAAACTTTATGACTAGTAAATAAAAACTAATGACATTTGCAACAACGTTATATGTGTGCGAAAGTATGAACACCTGTCTTTAAGGTATGACATCATCGCCAAAGTCTACTGACTTAAAAGGTCTTGCTGGGAAAACACAGAGATGTTGACAATGACTAGAAAACACTCAGTTCTTTTTAAAGTTTCAATAAATTTTGAAAAATCTTCGGGAACAAAATATGAAAGGAAAATTTCAGATAACATTAAATTTAGAACTTTTAATGTTTTTTTAGTTGTGCTATAAATTGGCCAATTCATCATCACATGATACAATTAACTCGCTCTGGCTCTGGCCATTGCTATGTAGTGGACATGCATGGCCGTAGTAGAACAGCCTGTCTTATCTTGGGTAAATCTACTCTGGAGTCCACCATCAATCCGGTGCAGACGTGGCAAGACCTTTGTTATATATTTTATGGTAGCTACACAACTTCACTGCACTCGGGGAGGTAAGACAAGGCTTTAGAAAGAAGATTCTTTATCGTCCACTCACTTTGCATACAGAGTCCGTCTGTACAGTTTTGAGACTGGAGAACTAAGCCCTCGCAGTCCTTCCCTCCGTTTTTAGGTGCTGGGTTGTTGCAATCTCTCCTCCTCCACTGGGTGCATTCTGTCCCACAGGCTGACCACTTAGTCCAGTCTGTCCACACTCCGTCCACTGCAGCAGAGGAGGCAGAGAGGACACCAGACATGATAGAGGACAAGGGTTGAGAGGGCAACGAAATAAGAGCAAGGAAAATGTCCCTAACCTGTTAACTAGGCCTATGGTGTCATTCCCGAGATGAAGATTATCCCCAAAAAGCGACCTATCCCCTGCATTGTACAAGCAATCCCTGTGATTAACCTCAACGAATTACACAATCGGACTTATGGTTGGGATGCTATGGACAAGAAAAACCTCCCCCTAATGAGTAAAATATTAGCTATTGTAGTAAAATATGATATATACAAGATAGCTCTTGTGGAGTTGATCCAGATGCACCAAATTTGGACTAAATCAAACCAACAGTTGAGGAATTATGGCTTTTTCGAGTCAAAGCTCCCGCTAGTGGAGCTTTGCAACCAATCTTTCCCCAAATCAACCAAGTTCTTCCTCGCACTTAGATCTTTGTGGGTATCTTCTTTGTCTTTCGGCTGTTCCCTTTCGGGGATGCAAAAGCGGCTCAATTTTCTCCACCCATAATACAGGAACCCTGCTGGCTAACTCGACTGATTCGGTTCAGAAATCCCTTTTGAGTTCTGCATCAATCCCGCTCTATCTCGCAATAAGGTCTATGAGAGATATAAAATTTCTATCTATGAGATATCTTTTGAGTTACCAAGTTTTTCGGGGATATCATGAGTACATAAATACCAGAAAAATAGACACAAATCACTCAAAAGTGATATGAAGCAGGCGGGTGCTGTTCATTAGACAGAACAAGTAGAAACATGTGGTCACAATACAGAACAGTATGAATGTAGAGTAGTGATACAAAGAAGATTTACCTGTGCACAGTGTGGTACAGGGCAGCTTCTGTATGGCCTGTCCATCACAGGGCAGTCCTCCGTTGAGAGGGGCGGGGTTAGTGCAGCTGCGGGTTCGTTTCTGGAAGCCCCGTCCACAACGGCTGTTGCACATTGACCACTCGGTCCACGTTGACCAACCCCCATTCACTGTGGCAACAGAGATCAGCGACTTCATCCATAAAGTAATATATACACGTATTTATCAGATCATCAATAAACAACCCTCTTTATTGCCAAGGTCACGGTGAGACGACGTTCAGCGCGGAAGTGACTGCTGTGAGAAAAATTACGTGGTGAATCATGGGTGATTCACTCCTTCAGCCAATGACTTTAAAATATATTTTAGATTTGCTGCATGTGAAACTAATAGTAGGAAAAACGCAATGGAAGATGGACTGCATAATGTTTCTACTGATTGCATAACAGCACCGCATTGTTTTAAATATTGTTGGCTGGCAACAGAATGGTCACAGCTCTTGAACACAATGTTTTTCAGAACGGATTATTTTGTCAATTTCTTTCAAGTTATAAATGGACTGTGAAATAGTATTTGTATTTGCAAACTCTCAGGTCTCAAATTGGTCCTTGAGGGAAGAATAAATTCATTTGAATCACATTAAAAAACAATCTGTAGCCGCCGTAATAACACTTAAAAAGCCTCAGGTTTTCAAAGAATAGCAAAGAAGTAATGAAGCAGTGAAATGTCACAGGGTGCTCTGACATTCCATGTGACGGTTACTTTTTGTTGTTGTATTATTTTCATTTTTCATGTAAAATGTCTAATCACAGTGCGGACGAAGATCAGGGCAGATGCAAGCCAGACAGTTAGAGAGAAATTAGGTATGAAAATAGAACGAATCAGAAGGACATCGAGAGAGTTGACATTCGAAGAGGTAGAGTGGGTGGAAAATACCCTGCTGCATTTCAACAGCTGTCTGTGCTCAGCGGACCATGGCCACATCAACCTCAACTTCCAAATAGAAATAAATTGTGTGTCTGATGATGTCGACCTCGCACTGTCTGTCTGATTTTTTAACATTTTACGGTCGCATTTTGTCCTTGCGGCATAAGCTGCATACTGTTGCTAGATGCTCCTAAAGTTTTTTGGTTGAGGTCTCACACACATGGTTTGTTTTAAAGAGGGGAACCCATGAACAATTTGGCCTCCGCTCGGGGACTAAAGAGGAAATTGAGCCCGTAGCTATATATGGTGCGACGAAGGTGAAGTTGCCTGCGAAATAAACAATACGATAAATAAATAGAAGTGATATTTTCTGGTCTAATGAAGGCTTAAACTCTTGAGAGCTGGCTGTAAGAAGACATATCACGCTCCTGTGAAGAGCCTCGAAGCAGTGGACCAAGGTTTGTGTGTGACCTTCCAATGACATATTATGTGTGCGTGGAAGCCGAGAACGGCCATGGTGCCAGATATTCATTTATTGCAGTTAAGAACAATAACATTAACTCGCTTCTGTTATCCTGAGCTGTTGAGCTAATTATCTTGTTAACATGACAAAACAAGCAACTCTATCATACATATACAGGGGCGGCTGTAGCTCAGTGGGTAGATCGGCCACGTCTCAATCAGAAGATCGGAAGATAGCCAGTTCGAGTCCCACCAGGGTCTACAAGTCATGGATCCTTGGGCAAGTCCCTGAAACCCTAGCTCCCCAGGCGCTTCAAAGGGGCAGCCTACTGTTCCCTCAAGGATGGGTGAAATGCAGAGAAATAATTTCACTGTGTTGTACTTTGTATGGCTGTATCCGACCAACAAAGGATTTCTTCTACATTGCCATCACCATGGCGATACCAGAAGCAGGACCTCAGGACCCGAAAGTAAAGCAAAGTGCCAAAAATATAAGTGAAATGGTAGAAGAAAAAAACAAATGAAACTAATTACTACCTAAAGTTGCAGCAAACGAGGTGTATTATACTCAATGAAGAAAACTTTTATCAACCAATGGAAAAAACATATGTTTTTTTTCTGCAGGTGTCACCAGGGTGACGTGTACAAACCGGACAAAGAGCAACTACAAAAGCAAATTCTTCTTTACATGCCCACAGAATAAAACACAGTAGTTAAGCAAAGCTACAAAAATATGAGAAACTGCAGATGATTTTCGTCTTAAATCAGTTGCTACAGATTTCCCTGATGCTCATTCAGATAATATCAGTAAACTAAATGTTGTGTTCTCATTAACACCAGGAAAACGGTGATAATTAACTTGTTAGCTCGAGAAAACAGCCAAGAATGAATATCTGGCACCATGGCCGTTCTCGGCTTCCCTGCACACATAAGATGTCATCAGAACGTCACACGAAAGCCCTGGTCCACCGCTTCACGGCTATAACCCGTTTAGATGAGCAACTATTGGGCACTGCTACGTCCCCAGACTGCTGGTTGTGACATGACTTAGACTGTAGATCCCCCGAGCGGAGTCCAGATGATGCTCGGGTTACAGTCATTAAAACAAAGTAAATTAAATACAATACAAAAATTCTTAAATACAGAGCAAACCCCACCCTTTCCAAACAAACATCAGACAAATTAATACAGCTATAGTTTATAGCTGTAGGGAGCAAAACATTAGCAACTCATTAAAAGCAGACAATTTATCAGCACAACAAATTTGCACCAGACAATCTGGACCAATATCAGAGTTTCTTGGTTCAGTGCCTGCATGCCTTAAAATCCTTCAACCACCTCTAAAATGTTTATAAGGACTGCACTCTCTGATACTCAGTTTTATATACTTTATATAAAGTTATAATGTTATAATTATATTCAAACTTTGAATATTGTATTGGCTGTTATTTACTGAACATTTTACACACTGTAAATGTGTTGTTTACAAAGAGTAAAAAATGATTTTAACATTATTAAAACTTATGTTTTGGTTATATCAAGTTCCATCATTCTGCAAGTTCTATAACATGGCAAAAAAAAAATCCCACTTTTACAAAAGGGCTTTAATAGCCATTGTTAATTGCGTCTCCTCAGTGGCCCCTTTGATCAGTGGTGTACCCCAAGGCTCAATCCTTCGCCCCTCAATGTTTAGCATACAAATTTTGGTACTGAGTCATATTTTTGCACACTTGGTGATTAAAAAATTTGCCCGGCACATTTGGGCAGGACATTAAAAGGTTAAATTGTTACGGTGCTTGATTTTTGAATGATGCTGAACATCATTCAAAAGCCACGGACATTAAATGTCAATGTCAAAAGATTGTGCTTTTTAACTTGTGTACATTACAATAATGACGAGAATTAGTTGTATTTTTTAACCATTATCTTCTATGCTTGTTCCTACACACTGTGAGGTTTTGCATTGCGGTACTACAGTATTTGTCTGACTCCAAGTTGTGATGCAGAATGAAAAATGTGACAATATCATTGAATGCATGTATATTTTTGCTGCATCTGTTCTCATTGAGTACTTCTCCCTTCCATCTATTGCTTTTCCAGTCTTCCCCTTTTTTCCCCGTGTTTTTTCGTTTACTATTTCAACTTGTCAACAGTGACAGCTGGGCCCTGGTGGAGCTGAGGAGATTGAACCGCAGATTGAACAATCTATTTCTGTAAGGATACATCAGTGTCAAACCACTCCATCTTTTGCTGTCTGTATTGAACACGCACACATGCACAGTTATTTTTGATTGAAACATTCTTTCCCGTGAATAGACTCAGTGTTGTATTTGAGAGGAACACATTGAGAGGGGATGGGGGAGGGGAGTCGGAGAGTTGTTCTACGACACATTGTTTCTCCTCAAAATGTAACCTGCCTTCTCATGTCGGGCTGGCATTTGGTAAAACTGAAAAGAAAAATAAAGGAAGTAAGACAAGGCAAGAGGCATTTTCCTCCCCTTAACAAGCTTTTCCTCTCGATTTCTAGCAACGAAAAGCACGAGAGGAGCGCTGCCTGGAAGGCAAACTAACACTCAAAACTGAGCTACTCAAAACTGAGCTACTCAACTGAGCCGGTTGTATTGATTTTATTACAGCGGTTACCATCTGCTGCACAATTCATTTATCGGCGGGACTCTTGGCTGAAAATGTAAACATTTGGAAAGTCAGGCTGTTCTAATTTCCCGGAGAAAAACCACGGAGACTCGGGGAGAACATGCAAATTGAGGTGGACTCGAAACCGACTAACTGCTTAATGTGAAGCGAATCTTGAACATCGGGTCAATCACACTGATTGTTGACATGACATTGGTCACCCAGAGACATTGCTGGGCGGCTTAGAGCTAGCATGCAAAAAAAAGGCTATATTTATTAAAGTTGACACAGAAAATGATCACAAAAGGTTACATTCGGAATAATTACAGCGTCGGTGATAAGTCTTTTTATCAACAGCCATAGAAACTCACCGTAAACAATAACGGTGGCCGTCGTGCTTCGTCTCTTGGCCACTATGTTCTTAGCCACACAGGTGTAGTTGGCGGTGTCGGACAGACGCGCCTGTTTGATGATCAGATTGTGGTCGATTGTGATGTAGAAGTTTCTGTCCTCGGCTGGGTCTATGATCTCTTCGTTCTTCAGCCACTCCACCTGGATGAGACAGACAGATGTGGAAATGAGGTCAGGCTTGAAGGTTCTCCTTCCTCTGATACAGAAGGTGAAAATACAATGAGAAGTTTACATTGTGTATATGCATGGAGAAGAATGGGCATATGCTATTTATATTTATATATATATTTATATATATATATATATATATATATATATATATATATATATATATATATATATATATATATATATATAAAAAGTTATATGAAAATATATATATAAATATATGAATATATATTTTGAATAGAAGTATTTATCTATTTATTTACTGAATCTTTTCAGTAAAATATTTGACATTTGATGTCGCCGGCAGAGGGAAAGCTTCATATTGCGACTTTATGGTCTGACAAAGGAAAAAAGAGGAAATGAAAGACATGATGGATTTGAGAGTGAAGATCATTTAAAACTATCAGTCTGCTAAAGCAAGCAGAGGAAAGGTACTGAATGAAACTGTTGTAATCTCATTTTTATAATGTTCAACCAATAAAAAAGAACAAAATTTAGGCAGCAAATGGTGAAAAGGACGAAGCTCTGCAAAGACGAGAGTGGGATCTGAAAGTAACAAACAAAAGTCGCAACGTTCTAAAAATTAATCTCGGATCATTTTAGTTAACTCTTCTGAAATGTAAGTAAATCAGTGGATTTAGGGCTGAAATCTATAAATAAAATGATAAAATAATAATAATGAAACCATGAAAGGTGCTTATGCATCATGTCAAATAATGTATTCAACAGTAATAGTACAGTGTTGTGTTTATAGTGTCCTGTTTATCATATTATTTCTCATATTTTTTCTTAGTTTCTCTTAACACTGGAACAAAATTTCAGTCATAATATTACAATAATCCCCCAATAGAACAAGGGAAAATTGGTACTGTAAAACTTTAAGTAAGATGTGATATGTAGATGATGAATACCATGAAATTAGCAATCTGATTTTGAAACTATATTTTACTAATAATGGGCCTCATTCAGCAACCATTCATAAGGAAATCTCTCTTAAACCCCACTTAAGCAGTTTTTACGCAGTTTTCAAACCGATTCTGGCGTTCACCAATGTTTTTTTAATTTAATTTTTATTTGTTTTTAGGTCATAGCAGAATCAACCAACACTCAAGAGCACTCTTAAGAACATTTGGGTGAAGCCATGTTGGTGAAAAGTAATCTTTCATTGTGTATTCATCAATTAACTGTTGTATAATAAATGACTTAAAATACTATAATATTTTCCCATTTAGAATCATTTATATTAATAATAATAATAATTTTTACGGGCACAACTCAAGTTTACTGCCTGAACTAGTTTGCAGGCTTCGCTCTGTTTGGAAAAGGGAAGTTTTGCAATATGGATCAGGTGATTTGATTTTGAGGCATTTCTGAAAGATGGCATTATCTGGGATTTTCTTTAAGATGAATCCTAACGTGGCGCCGCCATCAACTGCCATACGGCGATTGGCTTGGTATGACGTTGACAGGTTTAGCTGATGTACTAAGTACATCTTTTCTCAATGTTTTACTTTTGTTTCTAACTTTAGGCCTGAACCTTAGGAGTCAAGAGTTTTGGATCACCTGCATTGCGGTTGGGTTTCAGCCTTTAATCCTGTGGATGCGTCCCTGCGGACTGATCTACAGTTTTGACGATTGGCTGTAAATTCTGCATATTTCATTTTAAACTCTCAGAACTGCACCTTTAGTGTCCGTCCTAACTGCTGTCTACTTCCACAGTAACATGAAGACCTTCATAATTTGAAGGTGGACCACACAAAATATTAAAACTCAGGAAGCACTGTAGAAGAAAGAGGAGTAAATCCTGAACATATGCTTTCACAAAGTACTTCGGTTGAAGGGTGGAACAGTGGGACAGTATCCTATTTATGAGCCTAATCACATTTCCTGAGTGCTGTATTTATAGGTCCAACCCCTCATAAATTCAGTCCGTCTATGCTTTATGGGAGGCACAAAAATGTCCAAGTCACGTTGTTTAATTCACGCCGTTTAATTTCCTCCTTTCACATTAGGAAATGGAAATCTCAGATGCAGAAAAGTGGAACTTTAGTGTTATTCTCTTGTTTACTGCCTGCCCTGTCTCAGCTGCCATTCTTCTTCTTGCTCAGTTTCTCTACCTGCTTCTCTCTCTGATCTTTGGAGTTTTTTAGCCATGCTCTCTGGCAATAGGTCTCACTGCAGCTCGGAATTCTCAATCTTAAGTGAGATGCTGTTTGACCTTTTGGTTTCCATTAGAAAGTAAAGGTTATGCTAGGGGAAAACAACAACGACAAAGAAACAAAAACAGATTCACACAATGCAAAAGGTTGGGCAAAGAGTGTCCTTGTATGTACTAAGGAGAAAATATTGGAGATGCTATCTCACAAATAACAAAAATATAAAATATGTGTCTGTCAGTAGAATCACGCCAAATCATGCTCGCTTCAAAAAGTGGCTTAAAGAAGAGAAGAATTAATTTATTGAACTAAACATAAAATGATTTAAAGCAAATGCAAACATCAAGACAACAAAAAGTGATCAATCAATCAAATCAATCATTTACAGAGCACAATCAAACAAATAAAATGTAAATCAATGTGTTTTACTAATGATTGACAAACAAAGGAGAAGAGAAAAAGTTAAAAGTAAAAAGTTTAAGGAAATAATTTAAATGAGATGCAGATAAAAGTTGTTTAACAAAAAAGTTATTACAATTATAAACATACTAAATAATACCAATAAAGTGATATTAGTTACACAAAATTAAGTGCTAAAAAATATAAGATTTTCTATTTCTAAAAGATTGAAGATAAAGACCATGAGAATAAACAATTAAGAGATATTTCACATCTCAATTTGATCTTTTTTGAAAAAAAGTTGCCATTAATTCATGTGACGGCAGGTAAATAAAACGCAAATATATATATACACATATATATTAAAAAACGGGTGAAACCGAAAATGTACCGTGAACTCAAAACTGAAGTCAGAACTGAACCGTGTTCTGTAACACCCCTAACTGATAAATCATTCAAATGTATGTTATTAAGTTTTGTACACATTTTTGCTTTACTTGCACTCTGCAGTTTAGGCAGCATTGTTCTTCTACTCCACTGCATCTCAGAGGCATACGTTGTACTTTCTACTCCACTTCGACATGGCAGCTTTAGATTACAATTTTTCACACCCGCCCACAAAAAAGAATGCCTCTGCTAAGTTTGTTGATTTGAAGTTCTGATAAGCTGAATAGAGATAACTCCACACTCTCCATTTTCGCCAGAGAGGCGATGAAAAATAACACAATGGAAAAGCATGAGATTATTAATTTAGTCTGCAA
The DNA here is from genome assembly GCA_037951165.1 of Lophius americanus. Taxonomy (NCBI): domain Eukaryota; kingdom Metazoa; phylum Chordata; class Actinopteri; order Lophiiformes; family Lophiidae; genus Lophius; species Lophius americanus. The sequence goes on along the minus strand of JBBDHG010000032.1, from coordinate 8,625,083 downwards.
AGGAGGCATGACGGTAGATAGATACAGCACTAGGTTCTGAGTTCAATGCAAGTTTATAGAACCAGTTGAAATATTGATGGTAACAATATTCTACATAAAAAAAAACATCTGCACTAACTTAATTGTGATACCTTGAAGAAAAAAAAACATATATAGCCAGTTAAAGTGTTCATCTATGGGTTAACACATAAGGAAAATGCATTTTCCGCCCTAATTTATTATCCCGTAAGGGAAGACTACCATAGAGTAATGACACCATCAACATTAGAAAAAATGAATGAGCCCAGCCACAAAGCGGTCAAGGTCCCAAGCCCAGATAAATTGGGAGGGTTGCATCAGGGAGGGCATCCGGCGTAAAATCCACGCCAGAAGACAAACAGTTTTCCAAAACTCATCGCAAGGGACTTGGGTTAAGAAATACGGTCAGTGGTACTGTAAGCCAGCAGGGTGCCGGCGCTCAAACTGGAGGGAAACAGATGATCCGCTGTGGCGCCTCCGGAAGGGAACAATGGAAAGACGGAGAAGTGAGGAAAAGTCATTGCCTTGTAGCTAAACAAAGACCTTTTATCTGAAGTCAGCATCTCGTTAAAGATCCAACAAAGTCTTCTAAATCCGCAAATTAAACACATACAGAAATAAAATGACCATAAACCTCAATGCTGGATTCTTTACTTCAGTATTATTTTGAATGCAAGAGTTACATTTCCAGTGGAATAGAATTAATATTCATTATTTCCCCTGAAAAGTTGGTGATATTGTGGAATCACCGCTGCTGCTGCAGATCCGGCGGGTTGTACAATGAATCAAAAACTATTTCATAGATCATTTTATATTTTATATCTATATAGACCTTAGTGTCAGGAAGAGCTGGATTGGAAGAGGTTGGTTGTACGGGTCCACCACTAGAGGGAGCTTTATTGCGTAAAGCTTGTTGGGCCATAATTTCGGTTTGTATTTATTATATTTTCTCAAATAGTTCATATTTTACTCAGTAGGGGGAGCTTTTTTGTGAAAAACACTGTTTTTCAGACATAACTTCATATCTTATTTGAGGTGTTCAGTCAGCGTAATGGCTTGTAAAACCAGGTGGTCTTGTAAAACCAGTCTTTTCGAGGAAAGCATAGTTACTTCTACCATATAATGTTGTGTAATTTCCCTGAAAAATCTAGAAACATGAGGCTTACCACTGGTCGATGGTGCAGATCTGAAATAGGATTACACGGGCCTGCTTTCAGATAATTCAAATGTTTACATCTTGTGATACACACACACAAACCCACACACACACACAAACACACACACACTAAACATTTGATGCACTTGCATATACATAACCATAAGTGGTACTTGCCCTCTGTTTCAACTGTAAAAGGATGAAAAGCAAAGGAAAGAGTCTTTTCATTTCCCGAGACAAAGAAATGAGAAACGAGGAACACTGAAACAAAACGGCTGACTTTTAAATGGATAAAAGCGGCGTCTTATCAAAAACAGACCTTTTTTGTGGTTGTTTTGATTTAACTTGACCCTGATGACTGAGGTATTAATGCGTTTACAGGTATATTTCAAATCTTACGACCTGGATAAAAGCAGATTGCTAGGGTTTGTATATTTAAATATGCAATGTTTGTAGTGGGGTAGTTATAAATCTAAATATGTAAGTACTTCAAAATCTGTTCATTCAGGCAACATGAGGAGAAATCTCACGCTGCGCAATTGTATCAACAGAGATATGCATCTTTCTTTGGTAGCGGCACAAAGGCTTACTTAAATACAGAGATAGATAAAAGCAGGCCAAGATTTCAAGATATAGATACTCCATTTGGTTGCACTGGATATCTGGTGCTGAGAGGATGAACATCATAGTCAAACTGTGTCACAAATAGAAACGAGTTGTAAATCTTGCAAAAGCAAAACAAATGGCAGACCACAGAGCAAGGAGAGCGATAAGAGAGCAAAGAATATCTATGACAAATGCTGGAATATGACAGGCTTTGTAGTGGCACTATAAAGAGTCTCTAGTGGTGGTTGATAACAGCTCCGAGAGATACAGGGTCGGCGCTGAAAAACAACATTAATTTTTCAAGGGAACAGCGGGCACAAACACACGGATATGTAATACAAAACAGAAAAACAAAAAAAAAAAAAAAAAATCGAAAAGTTTGAACAAAATCTGATTCTGCAATCAAATGCAAGCAGGGGAGCTACGTGTGAGTGTGTGAGAATGTTTGTGCATGTGTGTGTGTGCGTACTTGTGAATCTCAAAGTGATAATGTGTTCGTCACCGAAGATTATCCCCTTGATTATGTATATTATCTGGATCACTCTAAGGCCACAGATGAGTGGGTTAAAGAGTTCCTGCAGTGATTACCTAAGCGTGGGCAGGGACTGAGTGTGTCTGTCCCTGTTTTAATAATCCAAGTCCACCAAAGCACTCACTCGATCCACAAGAGGCGTAGACTGCCTGAGAGCATACCGCCATTATACTTCTTTATATTTCCAGTTCACACTTTGAGCCGGATTTCTGTATTTTCTCTCTTATCTTGATAGATAAAGACATTTCCACGACAAAGTGATGAGGAGGGAGATGTATTAAAACATGAAATGTGTTTGTGAAGTTATCTCCGTATTTATTGACTGCAGGGCTTTTGCAATGAGTAGCCACAATCTTGATTGTTTTTTTTTTAAGGAAGGAATAAATTCGATTTATATTTTGGCTGTTTGAATCAAACTTTGTGTGAATCATGTTGAGGAATTAGCCTGAAGAAGATTTGGGGAGCCAAAATGCTGAAGAAAGTGGCACATTTGAAGACTTATAGAGGAAATTAATATAGTAAATGGTTAATTAAGGTAAGAGTCAAATCAACCATAACATTAAAACCACCTGCCTCTTTTGGTTTAGGTTCCCTGTGGTCGACACAACAGCTCTGCAGCTCTCCCGTTTCTATCAGAACTTGCCACCTGTCATCAGTTGTCATGCCTTGGACTTACTATGTACTGGAGATTATTTTACCCAATAGTTTAGTTATCACCATTGGGCCCTTAAAAAGTTGCTTACATTCAGACTGTTAAGTCCCTGTATGGTCTAGGGTATGGGGGGGTGGTAACATATTGGTGTTAACCAGGATTTTCAAAAAATAAATAGACAAAAGATATATTGTAAGGCAATAACTAGAATTGTTAATTATTAACTCAAAGGGGTCTTCAAACGGAAGCCACTCTGCAAGAAAAAATAAGAACAAGGTCAAATCCAAAATCCAAAAATCCAAAAAACAATAACACTTTCTAACTTGAAACAAAGCTCGCCATAAAGCAACGCTGTCTTCCAAACCACTGGCCTGCCTCCACACCGCTGTCAATCACAGCTTTTAAAGGCCCGACCCAATCTGTAATCGTCCTCAGCTGCAGACCCTCTCTGCAGCAGGCAAGAAGGAGGGGAGTCTTTACCAGCAAGAGCAGGGACAGAATAAAAGATGGCCACTCTTTACGGTCATCTTAGTTTCCATGGGCATCAGTTCTATAAATCTCATAAGGATGTAAAGACCGACAACTACTTATCAATGTGTAAAGTCTGGTGAATCCGGAGACAAATCATGATTACGAATGGACAAACATTATTAACCATATCCTGGTCATCCCCTGCTTCTGAGACGAAGGAAACATTTTTTTTCCTTAGGTGTGACTTTTCCATGTCAGTGTGAACAGCACCGACCACATGGAATCTAGTCTTTTCCGTCACAAAGCTGCGCCGGCGAAAGTCGCTTTTCACTTGAAAACATCACTATGAACACTTACTCTATAAACAAAGTCGTTCAGACTAACTTTAGTAGCTTCCATATTCAGACATCAGACAGCATTTGATGCGTTTGTTATTGTTCTATTGTGCATGTGGGTCAGTTTAGGGCCGTCAACTGTATTGGGGAATCTGATATAGAACACACTGTAAAAGTGCAACGGCTACACAAAACAAAATCTGATGCAAGAAAAAACAAATCAATATTGGGCATTGAGTCTGGCTGTGAACGTAGCCCAGGTCACCTGTGAAGACATCTTACTTTGATGTCTACCTGCAATTCTGTCTCCTACAAAATGTTGTTGATTTATTGCTTACTTATTTGGCCGAATGCTTTTTAAGCTAAACATAACTGCCAGGGGAAACATTATTTTTGGAAGAGGGAGGTGCATTATTTTTGTACTAGATTAGTCTTTGTGAAAACCCCTTGAGAGGAAAATGCTGCTGAAAAGTACAACGACTATACGACGACCTGAATTCCCATTTTAACAACAACCTCAGGTGATACTATTCTTGCAATTAGATCTCTGCCATGGGTATACCCATTCTTCCTGATAATCATATTCACAGGCAGAGTGGAAGTTCATCATCTGGTGCACCTGAGCGGTGGCTGACTAAGGCTGTCTGAGGAGTCGGGGGCACTCCCTATAGCATATATATTCAGATACACACACATGGAGGCACCACTGCCAGATGTGCCACACTCATTAGTACTGGATCTGAACAGCATCTAGAGAACCATCAGCATTATTGGCATGCTAGTTTCCATTATCAGACACTCACTCAGGCACATATGCCCATACAGACATTATAGTGCACAGACATTAATCGCATCACACACACCAACACACACACACGCACACGCACACACACACCGATACACCGAGAAATGCACACACACAAAATACAACATGCCAACCCAGTTCTCAAGAGCCCAGTCAGGCCTGTCAGCAGAAATAAACTGGGAGATTAAAAGACATGAGAGAAGGAGAAAGGGGCAAGAAAGGGAAAGAAAACACGGATGAAAGGGGGACAGAGGACGAAGAAGAGTCGGTGGTGATGGAGGAATTAAGATAGAGACAATAGCAGAGTGACTGAGAGGCTGGAGGAACACAGAGCAGGTGGGATAGAACATATTCAGACACAGATACATAAACAGAGGGAGGGAGAGAACAGAGAACGGATGAGCACTGGCAGATCAGACCATCTATCTCTCTCTTCTTCTGCCATCAGCTTTCTTGACACAAGCCCAGACAATCGGCTATAATTGTCTTTGTGTGTATAAGAGGATAATGCCAACAACTGGCACAGCAGAAACACACACACATCTCGCAGCTCCTGATGTGTAGTTAAGTAGAATAGTAATCAAACTATTCATTAGTGCAGCAACAAAGGCCATTACTGGCTAATCAACAGTCTTCAAACTCAATCGAGGGAAGCTAATAGAAATTTAATCCAACAGCGCACAAGATGGTGACTGTCTGTGTTGATATTAGAAAAACAACTTGCTCATTATGATAAGATGAACAAAATGACTATGTTGTTTCAAACAATTACAGGAGAGCCACCATTGTGATGAAATAAAGGAAACAATTTGACTGAAATTGCTCTTCTCAGAATCCAATAAATGGATCTCTGAAGCTGTAATATGGAGGGGAAAGAAAGTGTGTTAAAATGTATTTCAATAATAATATTATGTGCACCACAGTGGTACCTGTCAGTGTTTACAAGACCATCAGTGTCTCTACGATTTCACGTGTCAGTGGTTATAATGTTAGGGATTATCGCTGTATTTCCAGTTGGTTGAATCTTATGATGCTCTAGTTTTCCCATAGATAGAAAATCACATTAACCACGTTTGTGGACCTGTGCGTTGGCAATCAAAGGAATACGGCGTGTACGTTTGTATTTAAGCTTGAAACTGGGGCGAGTTTTAATTTTTGTGTTCTTTGAAAGGAGGGGGAGTCTGGAGAAAGGTCGAGAAACATGGATTTAAATATTAGGTAGTTTATTGAAACCACACTAAGAACGAGTAAGGGATGGACGCACGTTAGAAAATATGATTTTGAACACGTAAGGTAAAGACAAAGACGTTCTTGCTACATGGTACAGATACTAATCTGATACTAAAAACTTTAAGCTTTTTCTTTTTTAACTGTTAAACTACTAACAAATATAGTGTTTTTAATGAATGGAGAGCCACCGAAAGTTCAGTCAGGAAGATTATCGTCTTGCACACTAGGGCCACAGTTACTGCTCATACAACTCTGATGTCTTCACCTTTCACACAGGCTTGGTCTCAATGACAGGCTTCACGGCCTGTCATTGAGACCAATGATTGATATCAGCTGCACTTTCAGGTAGCCTCATACATCCATTCACTGTCACAACTGTGGGCGCAGCTTCATCCTCACCTCATCACCATCAGCTGCTGTCATTATATATGTCTCTCTCAATCCATCTAGTTCTTGCAGGCTGCTTGTTCGCCCTCCACCTCCCCATATCCACCTAGTCCTCAGAGATCCATCAGTCTCATGATTTATCAGCCTCAGCAGAGTCATCAGCCACCACCGCCGCTAGTATCCAGACTTCAGAAGGGGGGCTGTTCCATGCTGCTGCTCAGGGCAGCGACCCTTTTGATCACAATCCGAGTTCCAAAGACTTTCTAATAAACTCATCATCACACGTCTGCTGTTGTATTAAATCATAAATCTTTTCTACATTTTGTCTTCTCTGATTGAACTATAGTTGCGTAAATGTAAGTGTAACAACCGATGATAAACTAATTGAGGCAAATTAGTTTTGCAGCAGAGAGATTCATGTGTGTATTATGTGCTTTCTCCTTCCACACAACGCTCTTGCATAACTGCCAATTTGTAGCATTCTACAACAGCTGCATTTAGGTTCCAAACAAACATTCCCATTCATACATTATCACTCTTGCATCGAGCTTTAGTTTTTTGGCCGATATGTCAGTAGGTACGGGCCAACAGTCTCCAGTTGTTTTGTTACTTGCTTCACAAAGTGATTTAGGAATGAAAAAATGGATGAAAAACAATCGACAGGAGGTGAGGCAAACATAAGCAAATGCCAGACAAACAAAAGTCAGACATTACTCAAAAAGGCCGATGCATGAACAATTGTAAACTGTTTAAATAGAGAAACGAGACAGCACAGGGAAATAATTTATCAGTTTCAAGGCTGCAGGAAGACAGGTGATATCTATGCAGCAGTACGGAACAATTGTTAATAATAACCTTGCCAACGACTAACATTGATTGTGTGAAACTTATCTGCTCCATTTCAAATGCTTGTCTTAATTGGCCATATGTCCTGGTAATTCTGTCTGCATCCTCAATACATTTGGGAGGTGATTAGGACAATCCTGCTGCCCACTGCTACTGTGGGGAGTTTACAACAGCCACCAAACCTGCTAAAATACAGTACAAGCCAAGACTGGGCAGATTGAGCAGGTTAGCATAAGGTCACAGAGCATGCACATGCAAACATTAATGGAAGTAAATGCCGTGTGTGTATTTTGTGTGTGGATGTCAGCGTGTCCGTGTGCATGCCAACATGGGATTTCAGAGGGTCTGACAGCTTAATTAACTAGAACCAGGCCAGTGACATAAAGAACCAATTAACAACATTGACATAACTGGGTCGCCATTGACCCATCATCTCACACCGATGTTCTAAAAGACACCTTTGATAAGAAGCAAGTTGAAGATTAAGGTTGAGTTTTTAAATTGTGTTTATCTCTCCATAATTCGGCTAATAACATTGGACTTTTTTTTTATCATATTATCTTACATACAAGGGCATTCAAGCAAAGATGCAACAAATCTAGCGTGTATGCAATCATGCTTGCACTAAAGATTATTATGTGATAAAGTATTTTGGCTAATTATTTGCGACTTGCTTGTTGCTTGTTGATAAACCAAAAAAAAAAATTGTCTAGACTTGGAAAAGTAAAATTTACATTAAGACCACAGATGCTACAGAATAAAGTTTTGCACTGCACACTCTCACAGTGTAATGAAAAAAGATGTATGGTCACCACTGAAAGTGGAAGCAAGTTAATTGAAAGCATAGGCAAAAGCAGACAATTCTCACTGGTTCTGTGCAAAAGAACTAGGAGTTGGTGTCTGGTCTTAAAAAGGATGCGTATTGCCAGGAACTAGCCTGGTGTCTGGGGAGAAGACTGTACAGGACACGAAAGAGAGACAGAATCTCTAATGTGCAGCAGAGTGTGAGGAACAGCAGAGCACACTCCAAGGTGTCCCTTGCAGACAGAATTGGAACACTGGAGGACAACCAGTTGTAGTGGGAGAGGCCTACAAAGACCTATTTATAAACCAACACTCCACTGCACCTTGCTAAACTCCCACTGAAGTGTGCATGGCACACATATGACACAGGAGTATTATTTTGCTCAGCATCGGCGAGAGAACTTGTGATCGTGACTTTATATATTATGCCTTTGTATTATATCATAAAATAAATCTTTTGAAAAATTCCGTGCCTGAGGTAAATGAGTTCCCTTTCTACAAAATGTGTGAATTACGAAAAAGGAAAGACTGAAAGCAGGAAAGGGCAGACAATAAGAAGCAGTGGAGGTGGAGGAAAGGAGGCAAAGCAAGGATGCTGCTCAGTTCTAAAAGAGGTCACACATGTGCCGAACAGAAAGCCTACATTGGCTTCTCTAGGGTGCACACATGCACGAAAGCACCCAAGGACAGACAAAAAGTGTTACCTTTGAGATTTAACACAGGTTGCAGATGCTTCACAGTCATCTATTAGACTCACCCTCTAATGTCAACATTCAAGAGCGCAGTGAGACAGAGAGGGAAAGATGGATCGCGAGAAAGATCCAAAAAGGGCCGGCTAGAGAAAGGGTTTTTCCACTGCAATGATGAAGGAGTGAAAGGAAAAATAGAGAGTTAGGGAGGATAAGGAATCAGGCAGTGCAGCTAGAAGTGGATATGTGCAGGGGATCCATTAAAACTAACCTGACAATGTCAACAAAGAGGCAGAGGAAGCATAGGAGGATGAGAGAAAGAGGAGACAGTGGAGAGATGGACTGAACGAAATGGGATGGAAAATATAGGCCAAATTTGCAGTTAATGAGGGGGCGAGGGAGACAGGGAGAGATGGGGTTTGGAATTTTTACACTATGTCAACAATTAGGGAGAGAGGGATGGAGAGACGCAAGACTGAGGTGCTGAATGGAGAGAGAAGGGACTGAGAGACTAGAAGGGAACGGATAATCCATCAGGTCCAACACTTGAGAAAACAGGAGGTGGAAAGTAGAAGTCAGGTGAGGAATGTAGGGGAGAAATGGGGAAAAAAAGAAAATTAAGAATAGACATGTAGAAGTTGTGAGGGTATGTTTTCTCAGGAGTCGTACTGTCAAAACATGAGTTGTGCGAGCGTGTATGAAAAGAAACAGGAATCTCCCGGTAACTCCAGCCTCCGTTAGGTTTCTCAATCCACCTATCTGGGGTTGAAAAAGCCCTGTATTAAAGAGATCGGCGAACACTGGGCGGGACCTACTGAAAACTTCTGATCCATAGTCCATTCATTCAGGGACTGGATGGACTTTTGCCCCAATGGCAAAGTGTTACACCAAAGTATTTTGTGACTGTACATGCACTTATATAAAAAAGGTTGACACGTTTCTGATACTGATCAATATATCTTCTTTTTCTGATGTCAAACTACTTGCAATCTGGATTTTGAATCTCATTTTACAAACATTTTGTCACATGCGGTCTTCACTGCACGTGGGTGTGGGCGAGTTATCCAACACCCAAAGATTTCGTTTTATAAACTAACCTATTACTCACCAGACTCAACCAGTCACACACATGTAGAGCCAAGCTGGAGATTAAATGTGATTACATAGTGAGGTGCTGCCTGACATTTTGAAACAAAACCGAGGAGGGACGAGTGTGAATCATATATGATATATGATTGACATGTATTCTCTCCTCAGTACTCACTCATAATTTAACTAATGACTCCCTCAAATCAGACAATCAGCTGTATGTTAATGACTGCCTGTGAAGTAGGAGACATCTGATTGGCCTGGCAGTCTCACAATACCTACATAATAATGCTGGCCTGTCTGTATATTAATGTTCTTTATACTGTAGTTCATCAGTCTCCAATAAATGCAAAAGCTTCAACAGCTGCTTTTAATCACAATGGAAATGGCTTTAATTGAATTACATTTATTTTTATATCTATCACCTACTGTATTCACAAACTGAGAAAGAATAAGAGAGATGTAAAGCTAAACTTGACACAACTGTTGTTGTGAATTGGCGCTATATAAATAAAGATTGATGGATTGATGATTGAACTCAGATGCCCACAACTGCAGGACACAGTCAATTTGTGTTGATGATTAGATAGAAGAAGTTCAAAGCAATAAGCAAACTGAAAAAAATTAAAAAACCTGCAAATCATGAGCAACATCTTATTGAATTCTGTCCAGCGGGTTTTAGGTGATGGAGATAAACTCTTTCTGGTTACATATGTATGGACGGACGGTTGGACGTTTGAGGTTGAGCAATGCAAACACAAAAACCAAAGGGACAGACCTTCATTAATGAAGGGATATTGACTCAAACGAAGCCCCACTAAAGACAATTATTTCCAGACTTAACAATTCAAGAGAGTTCCATCGCCATGTCAACGCTACAAGTCAGCCTGCAAACACGTTTTTGGAGCCGCACATTCATACATCTGAGTCTAGGAGATGAAGACTAGATAAGCAGTAAGGGTGGATAAGAGCTGGGGGGAATATTAAAATGGTTAGTGTGGTTGGATGTGAGAGAAAAGTTTTTAAAAATATAATAAAAGAGAAAGCCTTTATTTTTATTATACACAGAAAACAACAAAATGATGAACTCTTTCCCCTGAGGTGTATCAGAAGTTCAAAGTTCATACTATGACTCACCTTAATGGAACCATTTTTTGGTAAACTAATCCTCATGCATTACCTATATTGCACTGATACATTCATAAATTATAATAAAAAATCCTTATTGCACAGAGAAGATGATCCAAATCTATTTAAAATGTGTTTATGTTCACTCAAAAATATACTCTTTGAATCACCAAACCCAGTCCAATATTTCAGGCAATAAGTAACTGTTGCAAATTTATCAAAACTCGTCTTTTGTTAACACAGATGAGGATTGCCTTAATGAAGGTACCGAATAAAACGATGAGCTGAAGTTTTGAATGCAAGCAGGAAGGCAGAAAGAATTGATGGGGGGATGATTTCAGAACCTGAGGACTAGGGAGGAGCTCCAACTGAATGATGGGACACTTAACACTTAATGGACTGTTCATTATTTTATGGAAAGACTGGCAACCTCCAGCACCTAAATATCGGATTTTTCCAGCGCTCTGCTGCCTGATTTTACAGTATGTGTGTGTGTGAGTGTGTTGTAGTTTGAAGCTGTGCTCTTCAATCCTTGATATTTTAAATGACAGATAGAATGAAAGCATGAGTAAAATAAAAAAAGTAAATATGAGAAATTAGACCTCGTTAATTTAAAATTTCAAGCCATTGATTATAAACTCTAAGAAACAAAAACTGTTGCCAAGAAAGAATGCAAAAAGGAAACTGGAACAAACAGAAAAGACTGAATTGAAAACCGTCAGACTTGGAGCGACCCGGTTAAATACATGGGGACTGTGATGGAAACACTGGTTGCTGAAGGGAAAGAAAGAAATACAGAGATGCCGGCTTGGGCGTAGAGTTTTAGAGGACAAAAAAAAATAAATTGAGACCCTGGGCTCAAATCATTAAAGAAGGATTCAAGATGAAAAACATCCAAATCCATTAAACAGCACAGACACTTGGAGGAATGTTTCCTTTACCAGAAACTGGCCTACTAATAACTAGAATCAGAAGACCACCTCAGATGCCACCAGGGGAAAACTTTAACACAAAAACACTTTTCCACTTTTGGAAAATAAGCCAATTAAAAACTCTCATCTGTTTTAATATGGAAAGCCGTGCTCTGTGTGCTCTGTTCTGATCCACAAGCCCGGTATGTCACAAGGTGATATTTGTTCTAGACTAGAAATACTGTACAACACATGGAGGTGGTAATAGGTTGAATATTTGGTACAGATATATTTTATTTAAACTAGTTACTAGTACTACTGCAACTACCTATCATTTATTCAATACCTTAACTTTGCAGAATAAGTTAGCGATTGCTCCATGCAAGATTTTACAGAGTTCCTCAAAGTCTTTGTCGGTTGTTGTGAGCCAGTGTGGAACTGACTGACAGCTTGTTAAATTATAGAACAGCGCCGTCATGGTTTCGGGTCAACGCGGTGAAAGCGTTGAAGCCCTCCGTTTGGGTCCCTGTTGCTGTCTTTATTTCTCTGGACAGTGATGTATTTCGCATTTCCTGCTGAAGCCTCCAGTGGAGTAAGTACTTTAGCATCGCTAATGGAAACAGCAGACGGCTGGAGAGAGGGAAGAGGGAGGGAAAGGTGAAAGCGAGAGAGAGAGAGAGATGCAGCGGGGGAAAGGGTGCCAAAGAAACCAAAGCACAAATGGCAGCTAAAGAACATTTAAGAGTTTGAGCACTATGACCTCGCAACACCTGCAGTGCCTCATTTAGTATTACAGCCATGTGCTTAGGTAACCTGAGCTAATATCAGCTTCTTTTTCAGACTCTTCTTGAAGACATTCAAGAAGAGTTCCCCCAGTTCCCCAGCGTCAGAAATGTACAACGAGCTCACCCCAAGTTAATCCAGCTCTTCCTCGCACTGAGGTCTATGTGGGTATAAAGTTTGAAACTGAACCACAAAATAGTTTTTTGAGTTATGTATGGAAAACACTGTCTTTTTTAAAAATTGCTTCTGATCGCGACGCTATGAAGATGAGAAATTCCTCTGACGCTCCAGCTTGAAGTATGTCTTCAAAACCAGAGATGCACTGACTGAAGTTTTTCTGGCCGATCACCCACCAACGATTTTTATAAGTCTGACCGGCCCATAACGATTTTGGGCGATTCCGATTCGTTTTTCCTTAAAAATGTTAAAATCCTTATTAGTAATGAATTTTAAATGCTTTTATTTTGAAGGATTACAGAGGAAGTATCAAGGCTGGTCGTCAATTGAAAATTCTTTTTAAGCCTCGCTCAGTCCGTTATATGTCATATGTTGGCTTTGTTCAGGGACTCTAGTGCTCGATCAGTGCACCTCTTCCAAGAGTCCTCTCATATACTCTATGGTGTTCGTTCCTAGCCGTGCCCAGTTATTTTGAGTGTCATTTAAAAAAGACATTGTATGGACAAGGAAGAATTTAGGAAACAAAAAGTCCAAAAAAGTCTAGGATATTATGGAATAGTAATTGTTGCCGCAGATCGTCCATATGAACGAAATAATTTAAAAACTCAATCATGGATCAATTTCAAACAGTTTAGCCAATGGGGGGGGGGGGGTTCTTATCTCCAAAAGTTTTGGGCCAAAATTTCTCAACTGTTGGTCCGATTGGGTGCAAATTTGGTGCATATGAATTGCCTTGTAGAGATCTATCTTCTATACATCATGTTCCACTTCAGTTCCTATTTTACTCATAGGGGGAGCAATTTTAAAAAAGACACTGATTTCCATACTTAACTCAAAAAACTATTTTGTGGTTCAGTTTAAAAATTTATACCCACATATACCTCAGTGCGAGGAAGAGCTGGATTAATTTGGGGTGAGCTGGTTGTACATTTCTGATGCAAACTTTATCTCCAAAGGTTTTTTTGGCCATAATTTCTCAACCTTTGATCTGAACAAATTTGCTGTGGAGGAGATCTTCTTCATATCATATTTTAGCCATACTTTTATCTAACAGTTTATTTATTCCGCCTTTCTGACTAAAAATACAAAATGGAAATAACGTCTGTGATTCCACATGTGAAATTATTTTATTTTAATTGAATTTATTTGTTATTTATTTTATATGATGCCATACCCTTTTTTTTTCTGAAGATATAATAATTATGGTTATACCTCCGTCCAATTAGATGTTCTATCTGTTGTTATATTTGTTTTCAGCAAATCAGGGTTCTATCAGGGGCATTGCTTGTAAAATATAGGGGGTTGAGGACATCAGGGGATACAGCCTTACTGTCAGGGACGACAGCATCGGTCTAGTTATATCCCTGAAAATTTGGGGATATTATGAAATTGCCATTGCTGCATCCGTTGCCACTTTCTCTGTGTAAGCCCAATAACTAGAAAGCAATTTAATGGATAATTTTCAGATTTTATAAAACCAAAGAGCTTAGTGCAAGGATTGATCTTTAGTAAAGGTCAGTTGAATATTTTTTGCCACTAGAGGGGGCTTTATCGCCAAACATTTCAGCCACAATTTCTTAATCATTTCCTTAATGATAACTTTAAATTGTGTTCATCACACTTTTAAAAATAATTTTTACATCAAGTTCCTGTGGGCTGAACGTTAGTATGGTGGTAAGCGGTTATTCCTCAAAACAAAATAATAGTATTGCGCCTTAAAAGGGTGTCTTAAGGGTTATCGAAAATGGATGTTTGAACTTTCCTTTTTTTAATGCATCTATAAAAATACACTGACATATTTACAAACATTTGTTTATACCTATGTGTGATATAACTGTGAAATTAACCTTTGGATTTTTTTCTTAAACATAGAATTATTGTATTGTCTGCGTACAGGCATGTATTTGTTAACGTGTGTGTGTGTGTGTGTGTGTGCTTGTGTGCGCGTGCGAGTATGTATGCCATGGCTGATTCACTGTACAGTGTAGGAGTGCTGATGACACTCCATAATCTTTAAAGCATGAAGAGGCTCTGAGCTGATTGGGGGCATGCTAATCCTTTTTAATTGTCTCTAGCTCTCCAGTATTATTAAAACCGCCCAATAACAAAATTAGCTTTGCTTTATTAACCAGGTCAGTTGAACTACGAGAGCCCTCCCTGTTTGTTAATGTTGCGTTTTGTTGAAGTGTCATCATGGCAAACGAGGAACTAAATGGACATAGATAAATCAGAAATACTTAGTGCCTCCACTCTAAAATATGTATTCTGCCGTTAACAGAGTAGGACGTCAAAATGTGGTGCAGCTGTGGTAGGAATAGCCGTCATGTGTGAAGCAGAGGTGTTGCGTAGCGGTAGAATTGGCAAGGTTTGCATGATGCACTTGAAATTCATAGTTGTCAAATCCTTTAAAGGCGTCATTTAAGAGAAGCACAGATGGTCACAGTAAAGAGGTTGATCCGCTGAGTGGGGATATACATTTAACTTCACAACAGAAATCTGTGGTCATTTCTCTACTTAGTTTAATTAGTAAAAAATAGTAGCCAAAAGAATTATCCATCCCAAACCTGAGCTAGGAATAAAAATTATTATAAAGTATAAGAAACTGGGAGTCTGGAGTATGAGTGTCATTATTTGCTTGACGATAGGAAGCTTTTGATTAGAAGTTATTATAGAGTATCTCCTAATTTAGATACATTTCAAAAGTTAAAGTGTACCAGAGATGTAAAGTTTTGTTTAATTTGGTCAAATGTATTAAAACCTTTGGAACGTTTTCAGTTTTTTTTTTTAAATGTAAAGGACTTTTTTTCAATTTCTAATTTCTAAATGTTGAAAAAAAAAAATTTCGGTTGCTCATACCCCAGAAAGGTGTCCAAAAGAAAATAAAACAGACGCTGAATCAATAAATATATGCACAACATTTGAGCATATTTTATGATATGAAAGCATATCTGTTCAACTTTCTTCACACAATAATTAACATGCATTTGCCAATTACACATAATCTTTTACTGACGAAGAAAACAAAAAAACAAACAGCAGATGTCATCACAATCAACATAATCTCTCTTTAAGGTTTCCTAAAGCACTGATGGAGCATCCTGCTCAAAGAGCAGCCTCCTCAAGGTCACACGGAAGCAGCCGACGGCCGTCTGGCTTTGTTAGACCTATACTTCTGAAATCAGCAAAGCATCAATAATGGCGAGGGCATCTTGGCTGCGTTTGATGAGTCGATGATTCAATACACTTCCAGGGCGTAAGCAGTATCACGGTTAATGGAGCTCCGCAAAAACGCAGTCATACTTGATTACACGCCACCAACACATTTTACATACGGTTGTACTGTAGACCAGAGGCCTGCCTCATGCAAAAGGGATTTCACCAACAAACCGTTGAAGATCCCATACCATTACAACCACACACTCTGCTTGAATTTATGAAAAATATACATTAATTGCGCCGTCAATGACCTCCTTTCGAATGTGCAGAAGACTTTCTAACTCAACATGGATTTCTGTGAAAAGCCATTAATTGGTAGCAATTATTCAAAGTTCTGGTTTATTAAACTTTTTCAATCTTGGTCCCAAATGAAAAACTCACAGCGCCAGTTGCTTTAGTAGTTGAGCATTTATAATTATATCACAACACTTGCTACCACCAGGGTTAAGGATTATATTAGGCACTAAATTATTTCATAAAGCTCCGATATTGTGCTAATAAGATTTTAACATGTTAATGAAATTATCTAAATACATAGAAATAACAAAGTTTTATGAATGCTGAAAGCTCATGTGCACAACTTTCAAAGTTCTACAAGGTCTAAAACTTGACAGAACAGAACAGGGATTTGTTATTTGACACTGTCGCTCCCTGTGTCAAAACAGTGTGTTCATTCATCCGTGACAACACTGTCAGGACTGCCGAGGGCAGCACGGGTAGCTGCCTGACAATGCAGTGCACTCCACACAGTCATGTCAACATCAATCCACTGCTTTGTCGCAGAACTGTGTCGTGAAAGACAGGGGGCGTGAGGAAGACTGAGAGACGGCAATAATGACAGAGAGACAAAGTGAGAAAGGGCGAGAGGGAGCGACAAGCGTGAGGAATTTTCCAATGACTGGCATAGAAAAGGAGACAAAAGACCAAAAAAATGGACACACATGGGGAGAAACTGTGCAGGGTCTCTGTGATGTAGCATATAAAGTAAGAAACAATCAAAAAATAGGACCTTTTGAGTCAAAGGTCAGCATTTCAACACATTTAAAACTCTTTCCATATGACTGCCAGGAAGGCACGGAAAAAAATTCAAATTCCTGAGGCCTACTCCTCATACTGAGTGTTCAAAAGACTTTGAATAGAAAATGAGAGGGGAGGGAAAAGGTTCTCCTAATTTGAGGGGCGTGTGGGGGATCTACAGAAATGTTCATTATCTCCTGAACTTCAAACTGCTCAGGTCAAGCACCCACTCAACCCCCTACGTACCACAAAACAAAGAACAAAGTCCTAGTTTCAAAAGATGACCCGGACCTCAGACCACAAAGATCTAAAGCTACATATGATCTTTGGGCTACACACTTCCTGGCCTCTCTGTGGACAGAGGGAAAAATTACAGAGGTTTCTGCCAAGACAAAAAAACCTCTGCAACCATCCTGGAGGTAATGTCAAGCTTCCCTGTTTGAATTTTGATTGACGGTTTGCCTGAATGACCTACAGTATGGATGAACGGACTTGTGTTAACGGCTGAAATAGCAGAAGTCCTCCACTTAGGAGAAAGCCAAGATAAACGTGTGGGTTTGGTGTTTTTTGGTAGTTTTACAGTTATAATCTGCATATAATGCTTGCAGTCTGATGTAATAAAATTCTGATAAATTAGAGAAGCATGAAAAGTCAGATAGAAAAAAAAAGATATATACATGAGTCTCTTGGCGTATACAAGATCAGCGAACGGAACTGAACTGAACTGAACTGAGAGAACAAGCGACAACAACAGATTTTATGATGCATAAGGAAACGGTCAGCAGAGTAAAACAGTGATGAAGGCTGAGAAGTGACGCTGAGATTCTGCCAAAAACCACATTTCCCGTGCAGTTCTCCACACTCTGCTTTGGAGAGCGATCTGAAAAACGTTTGAATTTACCGACACAGCTTATGGCTAAATAAAAAGTCTCCTAAAACATGATGTCGTTAGTTACGACCGCTGCAACGCTGCTCTGCAAGGAGTGAAGGAATCAGAGAGAAAGAAATAGGACTGTTTGCTGTTACATGTCTATTTCTCTGTTTACTGTACCCACATCATTAGATAATGATCCAAATCCTTCGCTGCATCAACAAAGAACCACTTGTTTAAAAAAAAGAAGAAAAAACCCCCCAGAGGAAATCTCTTTTACCCTCCACATCTGGACCATTTGTAAATGACTCTATAGTAATAGACCCTCACAACAGCATTTTAATAATCTTGACACCATTTCAATAATTCACCTTGACAGTCAGAATCAAAAGAGATGGTTTAGTAATCTGCGGATTAGGCTGATGATTTCTGACAGAGGTGGAGGCTGAAGGTAAAATGTGATTGGAGATGAGCCGTGGGGCTTACTTTGCCAGCTCAGAGAAGATTAAGGTAAGGATCTACTGGGCAAGCAGCATTACATAAATTGTTTTGTGTGTAGAAACACACTACCAAGGGCAGACTTACTCATATGGAGCACTTCAGAGAAGGTCCAGGATGAATATTATTTTAACCCTTGTATTGTGTTCGTGTCTGTGGGACCTCTTTTCATGTTTTAGCAAAAGAAAAATTATAAGATTAATTATTTTTTCAAACTCACACTCATTGGCCTTGGCTCATTTTCTGTGAAGAACATATATCAGAACACATTTTCAATGACCACAAACTGTACACCCCCCCTACACGTTTAAATTACATACAGAATGTTTAGGTACACTGGACCCGGGGCTAATAAAATTGGGAAATGTGTACCTTCACTTTGTCCTCCTCCTGTCTGGGCCTGCTCTAAGTGTGTGTGTGTGAGTGTGTGTGTGAGTGTGTGTGTGTGTGTGTGTGTGTGCGTGCGTGTGTGTTTGAGAGTGTGAAAGTGTGAGTCTGAGTGTAAGTGTGAGTGGGTGGGTGCACCGCCTCCCCCTGTTTTACAACCCTGGGCCTAATGTCACCATTGATGAGCAGCTTCCACCCCAGCTGCTGACTACCAAAAACAGGCCTGTCAAGTATTCCAAGTTTCTGTACACGGCTGACACGTCCCTGGTATCCTATATGCCAAAGAAAGGCCAGAATGTGGTACTCATGAGTAAAGTGCAGAGGGGTGGGAGAATCTCTGGCCAGGAGCATCAGAAACCAGAGAACATGGATTATAATGCCACAAGAGGATGGGTGGACAACATGGATAAGCTGGTGACTGCTTCAGCTGCAAAAGGAGGAGCCTACGTTGGCCAGTGGTGACATTATAGGAAATATTGCACATCTCAGCGTACGACGCCTTTGTCATCTGGATGGCACTGAACCCAGAGCGGAACAGATGGAAGCTCCAGAGGAGACGCCTCTTTCTCGAGGAACTGGGAAAAGTACTGGTGAGACCTCAAAGCCAGAGAAGACAACATGTTCCAAGTACCCCAGCCTCTGCAGACATCATGAGGACGATTGAGTAGGAGAATGCTGTTACCCCATCCACCCGACCTACACAACCACCATCTGCAGAGCCTGAAGAAAGTAGTAAAATTCCTGATATTTTCATTATTCTAGTTTGCGGCCAGCAGCAAAAAAAGATGCGCTGCCAAGTGTGTGAACCAAAAAGGGACAGAAAAACACAATATACATGCATCAAGTGCAAGAAGTACATTTGTAACACACACACACACTAAAACTCGCTCCCATCATGTGTTTTATAGGCTGGTAAGAAAGTTAATGTGTTCAATGGAGTGATGTGTTGTGTAGACTGACATGGTTACTGTAAGTGTTCAGCTTTTGTTGCGTAAACTGACCTGAATGGGTCGAATTTCTAATTTTAAATAAATAGAAAAAAAAGTTCAAATAAATAAAATCAATAGATATGAAATACCTTGCTTTATTTGTAAATTTGTCATATCTTGATTATAATTGATTTTCTTTTTTCATTACATTTTATTAAAAAACGAAAAAAAAAATGTATTCATAAATGTGATCTAACAAATGTAAAGGGCAAACATTAACTATATATGCTGTTTGTATTGCTTATAATTGAGATAAATATCTGTTGAGTATTTTAACATAAAATTGTTTGATAGTGTTGAATTAAAATCCCAAAAATGTAGCAGGTCCACCAGACCCACGAACACTGGCTGAATAACAATAATATGAACATCACCCAAGGGTTAATGACATATTAAAGAATGAATGAAAGTTTCATTTCATTTCATAAAGGCCGTCGCTATCTCTTCAAAATCGGTTCATTTGCAGGATTTTACAAAAAGGAAATTCACTCCCCCCCCCACCATTCTTTCAACATTGCAAGATAACGCTTCTTTTAGCAAGTACCACATCAACTATTTGATAGAGTATAAGTAATCTGGATGCTTTTTTTTACTGCATCCAGATTAGGGTGTTGATAATTTTTTTTCGTACATGTGATTTTGGACATTAGTCTGTGTTAAACGTCTTGAATGTCCATGATGTGTCAGTTATATCTTCAGTTTAACATATTGTATAGTATAGTGAACATAAAAACATGTGGGGTTAGTCATCACACCGGTGTGTTCTTAGGATGCAAAGGGTTAAAGGAACATTGGGCCTTGGTGGAGGTATGTCATCTGCTGCAGTCGCCTCCGCGATGTGCAATGGCACCGGGCGACTGCCTACTGGCCATGAATCCTATTACTGGATCGCAATAGGATTCAGGGAAACTAGTCGTACGCCGACATCCCGGAAAACAAGAGGTTTATCCCCCCAAAAAGCCTCCAATCTCCTGCATAGTACAAGCAATTGCCTTGTTTGAACTTCTCATATGTATTGTGACTCATTAATAAACTCCAATAAATACAATTAATTAATTAAGTACTTACTCTGAGCTCAGTGTTTGACAGATTTCCTCATGTCATTTCAAATTAGCTAAATTTAGACACAACTGGACTTATGGTTGGGAAGTTTTGGACGAGAAACAGGGTTTTCCTCCTAGTGAGTAAAATATGAACTATTATATTGAAATAATATAATATATATATCATGTATATATCATATATACATGATATATATATAGTAAATGATAGAGTCCCTTATGTAGAGTCTGAGCCAATTTGAAGAAAATCTCACATATGGTTGGGCAGTTATGGTAGAAAAACTTTACTTTTTGGCAAAAAACTCTTCTCTAATGACTGAAACAATTAATGTGATGTATCATACAATTTAGATCTTCTTGGGGCGATTAAAATGAGAAATTTGGACTAAATCGGACCGGTTGAGAAATTGTGGCACAAAAACATTTGGAGATAAAGCTCAACATAATGGCAGAAATATGTAACCGTCACCAGAATCAGTCCAGTTCTTCCTCATACTAAGGTCTATGTGGATATAAAATCTGAAAATGATGCATGAAACAGTTTTTTCGGTTATCGTGTTAACATTAAGGATTTGAAATGGACACGGTGACAATGATTCCATAATATCACTGACTTTTCAGGGTACAAAACCAAAAAACAAAAAAATTACAATTACAAACCATTTTAGGATAATTACTATTGGACTGCTTGTTCTGATGCAGACAAAAAGACAAAAAATATTAAAGAAAATGGCTAAAGGATTTAAAGGATCAAATTATCAAAAAGAAAAACTCAGGCTCAGGTTGCTGTCTCCTATTGCTATTGTCAACAGTCTAGTGGAAATAAGCTCCTCCCACTGATTCAGTGTCCACGGCGAGTTCCAAACATTTGAGTTCTTACAATGTATATTTTGATGCATCTGGGTTTGATTTTGTCTAAATATTTAGATGGTGTGTGTGAGTGCTGTGTGTACATGTGGGGGAGTGTATACATTGAGCAACCATGACATTCATGTTATTCTGACAGCTTAAGTCAAAATAACATGAATTATCTTGGTACAGTGGCACCTGTGAGTGGGTTGCAAATCCTCGGCAGCAAGGTAACATTTTGTCCTGAAGTTGATGTGTTGGAAGCAGGAAAATACGGCGTTATATTTGTGCCTCATTCCAGAGCAAGCGGTTCCTCACTCTCAGAATGAAGTGAGACCTTCTGTTCACAGGGGCTTTTTTTTGTTATCACATTATATTCAATTTTGAAGAGAAAATAATGAGCAAAGAATAACTTAACCTGGGCAAGCAAAAAACATATTCCGTGCTCAATGAATCCATTTCAGTGTTTGCTGTTATCAACCAACACAACAAATATCAGCATCCCCTGCTCAGTTTTTACACATTTGCTCTCTCATAGCTCTCCTCTCCGTGTGCTGGTACACATCAGTGCATTCGCTCCCTGTGTCTCCACTGTGCGCTCAAGCTCTGCCAGCAAACATGGAAATGCACTTATTGAGCACAGAATAGATTTTTGTTTGCTCAGGTTGGGTTGTTCTCTGCTCAAAAATGTTATTTTCTCCCAAAATGAAATTAAGTGATTGCAAAAGTTTGGAATTTGTCTGTGCAAAGAAAGTCACACTTTGTGCCAAGACTAGGGAACTGTGCTGTCAGGTTTGAGCCACGACTACATATGACACCATTGGAAAAAGGGTAAGCATAAAGATCTGAGCGACTTTGACAAGGCACAAATTGTGATGGTGTGCAGATTGATGGACATGGGGAGACAGGGTGAGATAATTTTTTCAGATCCCACAGATGACAAGCTACCCAATATATAAGGCAGGTGGTCATAATATAATGGCTGTTCAGCCTAAATCGGCATACATACCGATCGTGATGAACACCCATGGACAAAATATTCCATTAAAAACTAGGCCTATGATAGTCCCAGACAGCACGGGTTCATCACTGAAAAGCCCCAAATCCCTTGCGTTGTACCAGTATTCCCCAGCACTCCCCAGCACTCCCCCTGACTGAAATCAGGGGAAATGAAGTGTGACTCATTAATAATCTCAAACAGTACATATTGACTCAACCTAACTATTTCTATGAAGTCTGCAGTATGCTATAAGAGCAGATCCCACAGTGACTCAAAAATGAAGATTAAAAAAAATTTAACTATTTTTATAAAAAATAATAATAGCTGAGTAATAATAAAAAACACGGGTTTCCTTTTGTCAATTCATATGAGCTAAATATAAACACAACTAAACTCATAGTTGGGAAAAATCGGAAGATAAACTGTGTTTTCCACAAAAACCTCCCCCTCATTAGGGAAATATGCTAATAACTATAATACTGAAATAACATATATACAATATAGAAGTCCTTGTGTTGATTCATATGAGACAGTTTGGTTATAATTGGACATAAAATTGAGAAGTGATGGTCAAAAAACAAAAAAGTCTCCCTAATGAGTGACACATATATGAACAATTAGGGTTAAACATGACAATTACAGTTTAGATCTCTTCGAGACACTACATCGGGGACAGTTCTGGCTCAGTGGGTAGAACAGTCGTCCCTACCACTGGTGGTAGATTCTGCTAAACACATTTTTATTCACAAATACACAGAGGTATCACAAAAGAACTTGAACGTAATTGTCTGGACATAGGAGGAGAGCATGTTTTATTTGTCGGACAGTTTAATTCACACCTTCATCTCCACTGTCCGTTTAAAGTTCTCCAGCAGCACAGATGTTATAACCTCCAGATAGATCCTGCTAGTAAATGTCATCGTGTGACACATTATAAATGGTGACACCAGTTACTGAAATGCCCTGTTTGTGTCTGAGCGCAGTTCACTGTAGTCGCTGTGTGAGTGAGTTGGCCATTAGGGCACACCACACCACTGATGACAGCTGACAGAAAAATCTGCCGTGATTTGCATCACAAAGACTCAGACGCACAAGCACGCATACACACACACGGGTAATTACACAAATGCAAGTGTCTGGACTAATTCCACACAGAAAGTCATTCCCTAAAAATGACATTGATGTTCACTCCAAGGGATGCTTGAGGCTGTGTGTGTGTGTGACTCTTTCTGTGCATCATGGAATCAGACAAACCCCGATTTTCACACCAGGAATGTCCCAACAGTATATTGGTTTGGATGGTGTCTGTGTTCTGCCAGAAGGTAAAACTTCTTGGTTCAGTTGCTGGATCTGATCAGCTACATAAAAGCAGATGAGGTGCCTGTATTTTAATTCTGGGTGGACTTCAATCTTTGCGGATGGGAATTGAAATTCAGCTAAAAATCCAACATTCTATCCTATTATTGACACGTCTATTATTTAGTGTGGATTAGGTAAAAGGAAAAAAAACATTGAATAAGAAAGCTGTACATTTAAATGTTGCCATCTTGTCTACATTGTTATAGTGGCAGCAGAAGCTACCATTACAGGCAGCACCTCCTCATCAGGAGTAATAATCTCAAACCGGAGTTAAAAAGCAATCGAGAGCAACCTGGAGTTCAGGATCTTACTTAAGGGCACTGACACGGGGAGAGAGAGAGAGAGAGAGAAACATACTAGTAACAAGATCAAATGCTGAGTGAAAACCCCAACGAGTGTATGAAACGTTAAACCCCTTGAGTGACAAGTAACATACTTTTACAATTTTATAGCCAATGTTTTGATTTTGATACTCTTAATAAAATATCAAAAGTAAACTACAGTCTGTAGGTGGGTTTACATGGACATCCTAATTCCCATTAGATTCGGAAAAGACGTCTAATGGGAAAGAAAATACTGCATGTAAACCCCTTTCCGAATGGAAAGAACCTTTCCGAATTAGATTTCATTCCTTTGCAAGGAGGTAATCTAAATCCTCGAAAAGCCTTTCCGATAGCCAGTCGCTGCATGTAAACGCTATATCGGAAAGCTTTTTATTTTCCTTGTATCTGTGAATGCCCAGCGTCGTGATATAATGCCCCGCATAGTTTTTTCAGCGCCGCAACGCATTTTAAATACGCCAATTTCAAAACAGTATCGGCCTGCATCGGAGAGTAATTTATTCATTGCAACTTTGAAATATTTTAACATTTTTGGACGGTCAGATGGGCGAAAAGTCACTTCCTTGTCATATTTTTCTTCTGGGCGCTTGCCGGTGGTCGTTACCCAGCTCACCGAAGGATCCTCGCCACTTTATGAAAGGGAATGTGGATCGTCTGAACATGTCTGAAAATACTTCCGATAAAGGGAGTTGATGCATGTAAACACAGGGTCGGAAAAGATCACAAGTCGTGTAAACAGGCGACCGACATTGCAATTGGGAAAGGTTTAATTTGGTTTGGAGAAAAGTGTCTAATTTAAACCCTCTTGTACGGACTAAAAAAAGGAATGAACTAGTCACAGACTTGGCCAACCAACCGCTCGCTCCCCTTCCAGACACACAGTGATATATTACTTCTATAACCCAAAGGCAAAATTTAAATTGAGTTACGAAACATCATGTTCGTGCCACAAAACATGGCGTCTATCAGCGGCAACATGACGCTCGGAAAATCCGCTGAAAATCTGATGAGCTGTGCTGCTTTCATGTTTCTACCAAGCCTCAAAAGTGTTTCTACTCCCCTCATAACCACGAAGTCTAAATTTATCATAACCATGTATCTCACCGAACTGAACTGTCACTTTTCAAATTAAATGACAGCGTCCTTGCTCAGATTCTACTCTGAAAATGTGAAATTCTTCTTATTATGTGAGGAGACACTTCTGGCTGTGTCTACAAACAGAGGTGTGTGCTGTTTGAGTTTTAGCTGTGTTGCAGTGCCTCTGTAGAGAAGTTATTATTAAATCTTCATCTCAGACGCAGATTGATTGACTGAATTGATTTTGGGAAAGCTCAGCTAGATATTACCGCCACCACTGGGAGATTTATCTAATCAACCCGCTGAGATTTATTTTTTTGTGTTTTTATTTTACTCACTAGGAGGGAACTTCTTTACAAAACAATGTTTTTCGGACATTAGTTCCTAATCATTCGTCCGATTTAGTCCATATTGACCTGATATTAACCAACTCTAAGCGATATAACTTGTCATATTTTACTGTAATAGTTTATACTTCCCTCACTGTGGGAGCCTTTCCGCAAGTAAAATATTATTTGAGCTGTACTTCTCAACCATATGACCATCTGACTCTAAATCTAGCTTTGATCTGTTTTCTCTAATCACTTCACGGACAGGTCTATCTTACTATTTCATATTTTACTCATATCATATGAATCGACACAATTAAATGAGTTATTACTGAGCAAAGAAAAAAATTGTTAATTGTATTTATCTTCATTATTCTGTCACTATGGGAATCTTATTCTAGAGCATTTTGCTGACTTCATAGAAATAGAGTTGATATAGACTGTTTGAGAGATTATTAATGAGTTCAATCAGGACAAGAGCTTAGGCCTAGTTATTAATTAATGATATTTGTGCCAAAGAAATGAATGAATTGAATGTAGTCCACAATACTGGTCATCACTTATAGCTCAAACACTTCCATACCATAACACACATGACCTCGTAAAATAACCTGGTGTGATTTGTCGAGATTTACCATTTTATACGTAAAGTTTGATAAATGTTGTTTTTTGAATTTTTAGAAAGGGCAACTTTTTTTTAGGTATGAGATTTAAAAATGGATATTTTCTTAATTCAAAGTGAAAGCTACAAATATAATTCCAATCATTTAGGGGGGGCCAGCTGCACAAGTAGGTGGTGTGACATTCTGATGAAAAACCCAGAAACCTTCTAAACTTTCTACAAACTGCATATGTAATATTATATCGAATGATGTGAAAGATTAATCTCCTACTTTCTCTCTGTCTCACAATACAGTATATACACACTGCAACGTTTCCCAGTATATGTGTTCAGAGGATATTTGTTCTGTATGCACGCAGAGTTGGGTTGTCTGTAAACAGGGATCAGCATAGTGCAGATGGTCAGTGCAGGAATACACCGGTGATTGACAGTCTTTATGGTGGCTGTGTTCCATTGAAGCACTTTTGGGGTCACAGCAGCTAACAAAATCTTGCTGCCATGTTTACAAGTCTGTATTTCTCTGAGTAGGTAAGGGTCTCTCTCTCTCTCTCTCTCTCTCTCTCTGTATGTACATGGGTAACACACACACACACACACACACACACACACACACACACACACACACACACACACACACACACACACACACGCACACACACACACACACACACACACACACTCATGTGGAGAGTCTGTCACCACACACTGATGTGTTTATTTCGCTGCAGCTGGGGTAATCACTCACACACAGAGACAGACGTAGACAGGTACATAGACACACATTGTTGCTCTCTCTCTCTTCGTCATGTGTGCGTGTCATGCAAGCACACACGCACACACACACAACCTCACCAACACACACACACACACACACTAAGTGCAACTAACTGAATATGCTGGACACATGGTGTAACTCCCATTATTTGTGTTTAAAAAGATAAAAATCCACTCTTGGCGGCCTCGTTCTGTGTTCTGTATATCCAAATTAACTTAGGTCTTAGCAACTGATCAAAAACAAGGCGTGTAGTCCATTAAAGCCACCAATCCCCTGCAGTGAACAAGCAATTCTCAAATTAAATGTGACTGATTAATAATCTAAAACAGTTCATATTGACTCATCCTAACCGTTTCTGTGAAGTTAGCAATATGCTGGAAATGACAGCGGGAACTGAAACTCCAGAGAACTATCCATCAAAGAAACGTATCAAGTCCTCAGTGTGCGACCATGTTGGATATCTAATAACTGACCAGCTGGGCGGTGGTTGGACTACCGCTATCAAATCTATCTGCCTGCTCTTGGAAAGTCGCTGCTATTGGCTCCAACTTGTTTATTGTTTCCCAACTTCGGGATAATCATCCATCCTGTTTGCCCAAGTCAAAGTAAAAAAAAACCTGAAATTTACAGTTTTCCTTCGCTGGTTACTTTCAAGATGATTTAAATGATTTGGCAAGAATTTTCATTCTGATGTTTAGCAGGGTGCATCAATCGCCTGCTCTTCCGGTCAAACTCATAATGCCGCTAATGCTAATTCTACAGCGTCTGCGCAACAAGAGACTCATGCCTGAGTTTGAAATTAAAAAGAATGCCTGCATGGGAAATTACTGTCTTCTTTTAATCTGTCAGATAACCCGACACACTTACACACGGATACACACATGCGCACAAACACACACTCGGACACAAGCAAACGGGCACATCGAGCATATACGACATACCGCCTTCATTATTTTAGAAATGTAATTCAAAGCTAAACGCAAGGAGGATATTTAGGTCTCAGGACACACAGCTTTCAGCCTGATTATTATAACCACCGACTGCTGAACTGAAAAACATTGATTTTCTGATCATCGTGTGTCCCGAGAGTGTGTGGATATATTCAGCAGCAGAACCACCACAGAAGAGCTTATGCTGCACAAACTGCTGAAAAAGTTTATTCTGGTCCTGATATAAAGGTATCGGAACACAGAGTGACATCACAGAGATGTTTTGGTGGTGGTGGCTGGTGGTTGAATCTTATGGTAAAACGGTGTGAATGTGTAGTACACAGGCCTGCCTAATTAAACGCACATCTGGAAGTAACAGTTAACATTATGCCACAGACAGCACTAACGCATTAAACAACAGACACGGTTTTGTCAACCTTTTACTGTTATAGTGTCAAATAATAACATAATTGTGAACACCTTGATAACGTGATTATGTCTCAGAGAATAACCGTGGTATCAGTCTAATACTTTGACATCCATAGCTCTACGATTAGATCCCATAGAGACTCAATAATGAAAAAGAATACAGAAAACTAATTAATCTGAGCCCAATAATAAAACAGACTGATTTTGTTGTGTCAGTGCAAACTAGACACATTTAGACACAATTGGACTTATGGTTGGGTAATTACTGCCAATAACAAATACCAAAAAAAAAATGTAACGTTACTTTAATGTAATTTAAGTAATTTTACTGTGCTTCAACACTTCAGCTATAGTCCAGTTTCAAGGAAGTCACGCCAATGTCTGCAGAGGAGGAAACACTTTGGTGCAATTAAATATGTAGATTCAGGAAAATGAAACAGGTAGCAAATACCATGGCATTTCACATCATGATAATATAGCTCCCTTAGCTACTTAGTATAAACATCTCGTTAGTTTGATATGAAGAAAACGTTGTTCTAAAATCAGCCAACTTGTGGAATCGAGTTGTGAGAAAGTCTCTGCTGAACTAAAATCTGTTTGGGCACTTCTGAAATTTGGTCAGGTCGGCTGATGGAGCTGTATTTGAACCTCGCACTGTCGAGTATTGATGGCGTATTGACCCGATGCCTTGAGACAGCAGATTTTCTGGATGATGGAATGACAGAGACTATTGCAAAAACCTGAGAAATAGAATGTCAGCATGGGATGTCACGGAAGAGAAAAATCACTCAAGACATGAACTCGAAAAACATATCCAAGATTTTGGAATTTGAGCATATTGACGGAGTGGTAATTTAAAAAAAAGCAACAAATAGATACTGGTTCATGCATGACAATAATCATGATTATGATTTGAAATCAGAATTGCCCAGCCCTGTCTCTAAGTGAAAAATAATGTAAAGTTTCTTCTGCTGCTTTGTTTATATAGACGCTTCAACATTATTGTTATCTATTGTGTGTTTGGATGACCTTGGTAGATAAATGTTATACGTAAGTATAATCATTTTACACAAGAAGAATGAATCAGAATCATAATTGACATATTTTTCATGGAAAGTGAACACTGTGCTGCAGTTATTGCAAGGTCTGAGTCCATAAAGGTTTTATTGTTGAACTGCTGAACCCTGCCTGCTGAATCCGATCTAACTTTCTATCGGCTTTTAAAGGCTTTCTATCACAGTCTAGAGATTTAGATGTTTCTCAAGGATTTCACAATGCTTCAAATTGTGTCTCTCAGGAGCTTTAGATTGAAAGGCAGGAGGGGGGGATACCCAGACAAGAATGACTGATGGCAAGAGATGCACTGACAAAGGAAAGTTAAAAGGAAATAATGCTGCACTGGTCAATAAGGAGACATTTTCCCTGCAAACGGGGATTGCTTTGACCCTGACCTCTCAAAGATTACAGTTGTACAGCCGTGGAAATCCGCCCTGGCTAATCTGTCCATAACTGAACCTCAAACCTAAGAGTACATAAGGTATGGATAGAAGCATTAGTGACACACATTACTCTTTGATTGTAAACTCTGTGTCATGAAAAAGAAAAAGTCATTAATAGCAGTTGAGTGAGATAGATTTGGACGTTTCCCCATTACCAGACATCCTGTGTGCGTTCATGCATAAGGTACTTAAATGATTGATTAATTAAATATCCTAATTGGATTGTATAGGACATATGATATATTAATGTTGTGTGTTCTATATAACCGAACGGTCAACGAAGCAGTCTAAGTTCATTCAATGACTGACTCTCCGAGGTGAAGCAGTCATCCTCCTGCTCCTCCATCAGAGATGTTTCAGAAGTCATTTATTTTTGTGACAAGTAGGGTGCAAATGGTACGTGAATGAAACACTGAATGCATTTTTCCATCATCGCTCACCAACTCTGGCTGTAATTTTTTTTTTCATAAACCACCTAGGTTTATCATGCTTGCTCATGTAAAAATAAAATCAGTCCATTTCCTTGTCTCTTCTTTGACGTGGAAATTAAATAGCATTATTTTTACTGTATTTTATGGTTAGCCTGTGACATCTTCTCATTCCTGTTCATAAAAATGAAGTACTGGCCAAAGTTCAATTTGTACATAATTATCCCACAAGTAGTCTAACAGATCATTTCTTGTCATTTACTCGGATCGCTCAGTCTTCATTTCCCGCTCTTATTATCTCGGGCTCTCAAATGAATAAGTTGTTTTCATCAGTTGATCTCACACCTATAAAAACAACACAACATCACACCTGCGTTTTTAGCCAAGCCTTTAAATATGGCTCTCTGTGCACCTCCAGTTCTGTCAAGCTGTCATCATGAAATGTCGAGGAAACGCACAACAGTCAGACAGGGACGGTATCCAACCAGACTAGGAAGCTGTTTGATATAAAAGTATGTAAGGAAAGACCGATTATTCGCCACATTATTATTACCATTTCACATAAAGGTGAATGGCAAGATTAATAAAACCCGGCATATTGAAAGTAGAATATCAATTTTTATCAAGAATACTGGTTGTTAGTAGTAGTACAAGTAGTAGTTGTGGTAGTAGTAGTGGTAGTAATAGTAGCGGTAATGAAGTAGTAGTTGTGGTAGTAGTAGTGGTAGTAATAGTAGCGGTAATGATGTAGTAGTTGTGGTAGTAGTAGTGGTAGTAATAGTAGCGGTAATGAAGTAGTAGTTGTGGTAGTAATAGTAGCGGTAATGAAGTAGTAGTTGTGGTAGTAGTAGTGGTAGTAATAGTAGCGGTAATGAAGTAGTAGTTGTGGTAGTAATAGTAGCGGTAATGAAGTAGTAGTTGTGGTAGTAGTAGTGGTAGTAATAGTAGCGGTAATGAAGTATTAGTTGTGGTAGTAGTAGTGGTAGTAATAGTAGCGGTAATGAAGTAGTAGTTGTGGTAGTAATAGTAGCGGTAATGAAGTAGTAGTTGTGGTAGTAGTAGTGGTAGTAATAGTAGCGGTAATGAAGTAGTAGTTGTGGTAGTAGTAGTGGTAGTAATAGTAGCGGTAATGATGTAGTAGTTGTGGTAGTAGTAGTGGTAGTAATAGTAGCGGTAATGAAGTAGTAGTTGTGGTAGTAATAGTAGCGGTAATGAAGTAGTAGTTGTGGTAGTAGTAGTGGTAGTAATAGTAGCGGTAATGAAGTAGTAGTTGTGGTAGTAGTAGTGGTAGTAATAGTAGCGGTAATGAAGTAGTAGTTGTGGTAGTAGTAGTGGTAGTAATAGTAGCGGTAATGAAGTAGTAGTTGTGGTAGTAGTAGTGGTAGTAATAGTAGCGGTAATGAAGTAGTAGTTGTGGTAGTAGTAGTGGTAGTAATAGTAGCGGTAATGATGTAGTAGTTGTGGTAGTAGTAGTGGTAGTAATAGTAGCAGTAATGATGTAGTAGTTGTGGTAGTAGTATTGGTAGTAATAGTAGCAGTAATGATGTAGTAGTTGTGGTAGTAGTAGTGGTAGTAATAGTAGCAGTAATGATGTAGTAGTTGTGGTAGTAGTAGTGGTAGTAATAGTAGCAGTAATGATGTAGTAGTTGTGGTAGTAGTAGTGGTAGTAATAGTAGCGGTAATGATGTAGTAGTTGTGGTAGTAGCAGTATATCAATGAGATACTATTGGTTGGGGTTGGGATAAGATCTTTAATGACCTGAGTAGCAAAATAATGATGTTCCAGAATAACTACTGGTCCCGCCCGGTGCGTAAAATATCAACTATTCAAGTAAAATATGGTATATACAATACAAAGCTTCTCGAATCGATTCATATGAAACCAAAGTTGGACTAAATTGGACCAACGGTCGACAAATTATGGCTTGAAAAATTTGGAGATAAATATCCCCCTAGTTACGGAAATACACAATAATAATAATAATAATAATAATGATAATAATAATTATAATAATAATAATACATTTAATTTATAACGCACTTTACATTTGGATAAAATCTCAAAGTGCATAACTGATCTTTCCCCAAATTAATTAATAAATATTCCTTGCACTGAGGTTCATGTGGATGAAAAATCAGAAACTGATCAATGAAATGGTATTCGCGTTAACTCGAAGGATCTGCGATGACGATTCTATAATATCCCCAACTTTTCAGTGATATAACTATGATAAACATGGATGAATAAATGAATGAATTATAGATTTTTCATGCGTTCACACATGCACGGGATACACACGCGTGTAAACAGTTGTTTACACGCGCACACCTGTCAGTGTTATGAGTTCCATTATGCATTAGTACCTACATGGCTGAGTTGTACTAATCACACAAGAAAACATAAACACAACTTTAAGGAAAATAACCACATATGTTGAGTTACTGCCAGGAAGTGTTTCTATCGGAGTGTGCGTGTGTGTGTTTGTGTGTGTGTACGTGTGTTCAGGGAGTCCTGGTTTTAGTGTGGCATGTTGACAGTCCCATGAAGCCAGCTGGGTCTTACGATGTGGGTATCACATATCAGGGCACCGACCCCATAGCATTGACAGCTTTACAATGCAGTCGTCAACCAGTCCACATAGCAATCACTACGACTAATATTAGAACATTTTGTGGGAGGGCGCCTGACAGCAACCACGATAGCTGTCAATCAAAGAAAAGTAAAAACAGATGGTTTAAGGTGGAGGAGAAAAAGGAAATACAAAATTCAAATGGCAAAGAGGATAGGGATAATAGTAACAAAATGGCATCGAAAAGTCAAGTGAGATGAAACAGGAAAGGTCATTCAGCCGATTTTAAACCTAAATCCCTCTAATTAACTTCAGCTGACAGGAGAGACAGGCCAAACCAATTGCTGCTCAGATTCCATTATGACAGAAGAAAGGAATGGGAAAGGTGGCAAATTAAATACAGCAGGAAAAAATAGCTTGTAATGTCATTGTGTCAATGTGAATGTGGACCTTGTGCTTGTGGGCGCCGACCCAATGTGCTCAAATGTGTCAAAAAAAAGAATAAGACAGATAAGGCGGAGGTAGCTATGAGTCATCAGTGGGGAAATATATCTGTAAGAAGGAGAGGCGTGAATTGTGAGCGTGAATACGGGTGTGTGACGGCACAAAAATGAAGAAAACAAGCTAAGCCACACTGCAGTTACAGTGTGGCGTATTCCATAACCAATACAGAACATTGTAATAAAATGTTAACTGACATGATGTATATCATTGTTTTTTAGCAGTGGGAAACGTGGGAAATATAAGTGTCTGCATTGGCAAATCATTAAGTTATGCATTCTGGGTTTCTACAGTGAATGAAAGATACTCAAATATAATACTGATTTTCACAATATTAATTTATTCAACAACCACTTTTAGTGCTTCACATAAATGGAGAACCCTTTACATCATCATCCTCAATGTCCAGCTTCCCCTCGGGATACATAACCTAAATGAAGAGGTTCGGTGTCGTCACGTCTGCACTAAAGGAATCTGTTAGGTGACGAAAACACGGTGACTGGACTTCTATTGGAAAAGGCGTGTTGTCGTGGCCTTTTCAATCCAACTTACACTCGATATTCCCTGTGGTGTTTGCTGATTTTAACTTGGTTCTGGAAACTCTGCATTCTTTTATTTTCTTGCGTAATGAATTAAGTTCTTTCTCCTTTATCAGCACCAAATGCAGAGATTATACTCCCACTCCACTCCCATGACACCCTCAGTCCTCGCTGGGTTTTGGAATCCCGACCCACATTTTCTGGTTCAGTAGTATTTGACTGTCGGAGAGCTGAGTCATCATCTAACTTCGTTCAGATTAACTTTTTGCCCTATCAAAGCCGGGCCAACATTACGGTTGCGTTTTTATTCAACTGTTTTCCTCCGTTTTTTATCCATCATTGTTGTGACTCGTGAGGGAGCATTAATGTGATGACAAACGAGTGAGTGTAACGTTATGCCGGCGGGAAATGAAAGAGGCGAGTGTTACTAGTGCAAAATGGGAAATGTAGTTTAATATAAATATTTGATACTTTATTCTTCCCGAGCGCCATTGTGTATCGCTAAGAGACAGACTCTGAAATGGAGAAGACAAGAAAGGGTCCTTGGAGTTGGAAATGGGAATTCCCGACCCACCTAAAGCACTTTATTTTTATCATCCAGATGGGCAATCTGGAGTAATGACTACAGCAGTAAGGAACTTTGCTGCGCCTCTAATGATGCACTTTTTTTGTTTTTAATGCCCCTGAAAACACTGGATTTACTTGGGACATTTTTTAACCTTTAAACTAACCAAAATACATTCATAGTGACTAGGTGCAAACTTTGAATTCTGTTGTCAAAGTCCAGTGTTTTGTGTTCCTGCGACGCACCCCACCCACCTTTCCTGTGTCTGTTGTGCCATACATACGTTCAATATTTAGTTTATTCAGACAATTCTTTTATTATCATACAGGCAGTGACTGTGTTTCACCACTGTGCTACAATAAAGACATTTCAGCAGTGTACAAACTTATGTTTCTCAGAGACAGGCTTGAAAAATAGTCTGTGTGTGTGTCTGTGTGTGTGTTTGTGCGCGCATGTGTGTGATAGAGAGAATGAATATCCGTGGCTTCTAATATTAAACTGATGTCACAATATGATAAATCCGTTTGCTCCATTCGGAGATTTGTAGAAGTTAAAGAGCAGGGAAGGATCTCTCCTTCCATAAACACTTTTCATCTCCCTTTTTCCCCCACCAACAAAGATATGCAAACCTCTCACACACCCACACACACACTCCTTCACATCGTTTGCTGTTCTGATCTCGTTTATTAAAAAGCGAATATCAAACCCTTAGGACCCAATCTGATTCACAGACTCCTTAACCAGTAGTTCAGCCATCTCCGAGTGGCGTGCCGCTCTTCCCCTGGGATCAGCTAAATGAAATTACTTGTTTTTATCCATTCAGGTGGGAATGCAGCCAGATGAAATGAGGAAATAACACAACATTATGAAAAGCGACTGACACTTCCTCTGAAGTTAAGGTCCCCAGGAAGTGGCTTTCCAATGTTCAAAACCTCTGATGAATGAGTAACATGTCAAATGCCGACATTGTACATGAAAACATGTATAATATATGTGCATGTGTACATATATGTGTACATAGAAGGTGTGTACAGAGAAAGCCAGGAGGAGTTCTAGAGTGGCAGTATGTTAGCTTGGTACAGGGTGTATGAGAGCAGTATGACAGCAGTAGGAGTAAAATATGGTTGAAGGTGGAGGTGGGAATGCTTCAAGGATCGGCTCTGTGTCCCTTCTTGTTTGCTATAGTGATGGACAGACTGACAGATGAGGTCAGAAAAGGGTCTCAGAAAGGGGACTATGAGGTTTGCGGATGACATTCAATCAAGGAGCAGGTGGAAGAAAATCTGGAGAGATGGAGCTATGGACTGGAGATAAGAGGAATGAAGGTCAGTCGTTCTGTGTTTTCTGACACACAGAATACATGTGTAGAAGTGAGTGCAGACAGGGTGGAGAAGAGTGTCGGGAGTTATCTGTGACAGAAGAGTAGAAGCAAGATTGAAATGTTTCACAAGATGGTAGTGAGAGCAGCTCTCCTGGATGCTTTAGAGCAGTTTCTCTGACCAAAAGACAGGAGGCAGAACTGGAGGGGGGCAGACCTGAAGATGTTAAAATGTTCTTTGGGAGTAAGAGACCAGGTTAGACATCTTGGAGACAAACTAAGGGAGGCCAGATTGAGATGGTTTGGACACGTGAAGAGGAGGGATAGTGGATCTATTGGTAGAAGGATGCTGGAGAAGGAGCTGCCTGATAGGAGGAAAAGGGGAAAACCAAAAGAGGAGGTTTCTTGATGTGGTGAGTTTCCATATTCCCCATTAATCTGAATTTGTGTCTAAAACACTAAGAAAGACAAACTATGAGCATGAAAATGTAAAATAAAACAGGAATAAGGGATATTCTTCTGCATTCACTTAAAATGGCTCTGTGGTTGTTTTTAAATCTTACACTTTAATGCTTAAAGTTTAAATTCATCGCACCAGTGCTACCTAGGAATCAACCATTCAAAACATGATTTAGTCTGCACCAAATATTGTTCTGCAATCAGTAGGTCACACCAACCATAGCTATCGCCGGAACGGAGGCATAAACTTGCAATTGAACAAAAAATTGATAGAAGGGTCGAGTTGCATTACTAATCAGCAAATCCTTCAACCACTGACTGGATGAGGAGGAGTGCTTTCACCCATCAACCCCTCTGTTCTTTCGGTCTGCCATTTACAGTTGGCACATCTGACCCTTTTGTAGCGCTTTGAAGTCATCTCCTCTTGGTGATTTCTATATTTTTCTACATCTGTTCGCATTTTACAATTGTCTTACTTTTGTCATCATACCTCTTAACTTTATTCTCTGGTTCTGTTTAACAAGTGCTCCTTTTCAATTCATCGTGTTTCTCTCACATCAGGTGGAGGATATCAATAACCCGTACCTCTGCAGCTGGTATGCCCTGTGGAGGACGACACTGTAACAGCACTTCCTGCTCGAGAGACACTTCCTTTCCCAATGGCTCCTGTTCGAAGGACTTCTTCAGGTCTGAGGAGAGAGAAGAAAACGGCCACCATAAAATAAGGTATTAAATGATCCAAGGGGCCAATGACAAAGTCTTTGCATAAATGAGGTCCAATTGCATTCAATAATGGATTGCACATTAACAGGTCACACACATTATGAATTGTAAAAACTTTTCGCTAGGCATCTAGTGATGGACGGATGGATGGATGGATGGAGCCAAATGTTGACTTCTACTACTCTCCCTTCAGAAAAGTACACAACAGGGGATAAAAAATACACGGCATACTGCACAGATACACATCATTTATATTTTAACAATACGTACACACACATACTACATTTCATATAAATAATTCACTACTATACATATTAAAATTTGATATTGTCTTTATTATTGGGAAGCATTATCTTTATTATATAACTGTTAGCTGCATTGTGACAACATCGTTTTGTACACAGGTGAACGTGTACTTATTTTCTATGAGAGTGGCGTGACCAAATTGATGAAGTGGCAACAAAATTAATAAATGAATCAAAACTAGGCCTATGATGTCATTCCTGAAGGGATGGGTATATCAAAGAAAAGTCCCCAATCCCCTGCTTTGTACAAGCAAATCCCCTGATATAACTCCTCAAATTAGACATGAATAATTAATAATCTCAAACAGTCTGTATTGATTCAACATAAACTATTTCTATGAGTTCAGTCTGGTAGTAAGAGATCAGGCACTGGAAACTCCCCAGCTCTCCAACTATTCGGGGGACAGGCCACAGTTGGACTTATGTTTGGCAATTTATGGATGAGAAACTGTGTTTTCCACCAAAAAATCCCCATAATGAGTAAAATATGAAGTGTAGTAGTAGAGTACTATATATGTACAAGATAGACCTCCTTGTATAGATTCATATGAACCAATTTGAACATAATCAGACCAATGGCTGGGAAGAAGCAGTCAAATGTTTTGCAGTAAAATATGAACAACTACAGTAAAATATGACAAATAAAAGTTAGATGAGGTAAATTTGGACTAAATCAGGCCAACGGATAGGAAGTTATGTTTGCAAAACAGTGTTTCTCATGACAATGATTCCCAAGAGAGTAAAATATGAACAATTAGAGTGAAATATTACACAAACAAGATAGACCTCATTGAGTTAATTCATGTGCTTCTAATTTGGACTAAATTGGACCAAGAAATGATAAATTATGGCACAAAAACATTTGAAGATTAAATTCACCTATGTTGTGGAAATATAAAACTGACCTTTCCCAAAATCAATCCGGTCCTTCCTTGCACTAAGGGTTATGTTGGTATAACATTTGAAAACGATTCATGGAGTAGTGTGAGTTATTGCGTTAACATGAAGGATCTACGGCGGACATGGTGGTGATTGATTCATGATATCGCAGACCTTTAGGGGAAATATTTATGTGGAAAACACACAGGTTTACATCGTCTACATTTCAACAATGCACACACACACATATTGCTGATCATAACAATAATAGCTGATCAGACCTCTAAACCCTCACGCCTTGTTGCATGCTAGCCGCTCTATGTAGCCGTTTCAATGATGGCTCAGCTGCTTTCATTTTAAGGAAAAAACAGTAACTATTTGTCAGATATTTAATGAGAACAGCAGAGGATGGAAGACAAAGAGACAGGAGGATATAGAAAATGTCTTGAAAAAAGATAAAAAATCCTTATGGGTGAATTGATGAGTGGATGGTGGGAGGGAGATATTTGTTTAACTGTCTGCATGTTCCCACCCAGAGTTCCACATAATTCTATGAAATGGAAGAGTTCAGCCCAACTTTATTCTGTTTACGTTCGTTGATTGTCTTGAATTGACATTTTTACAACATAATCTTAGAAACTTTCTGCAAACGATCCGTATCATTCCGTTTGTCGCTCCTAACCTTTTCCTTCTCTGCTTTGATTGATTCCAGCTATTGGGCCGATTCAAGCTCATAATTCTCTGATTTTATGTTCAACTCCCTCGTCTGCTGATATGATATGTGACACTGTGAGCATGTATTCCTGCATCGGCGGTGGAGCTTAACACATGTTAAAATAATTAGCCTGCAGCAGAAAAACGCCATAAAACAAACTGTAACGTGAGATGAGTGGCAGTACTGCAAGACTTAGCAGGTGACTTTATTTATGGTGCTGATGGATTTCTAAATAGGAACATATGCAGGCGATGTGGGAAGAGGAAAATACAAAAATAAATGTATTCATCCTTCTGGCTGGATGGATGGAACTCAGCGTTCTATGATTTAGTTCAGCCTAGAACCAGAGTGGAATCAGGAGTGTTAAGACCGAATCTGATCTGCAAGTCTGACAAATCCTGTGCAAATACTTACATTTTTATATTCAGTATACGTTTTTATACATAGAAAGACCAGGGAGGAAGTGATGGAGTGTCACTTGTCACAAGTCTAATGAATGCCGTCAAGAATGAATAATAAAACTGTGAATAATAACGCTGACTATTATGACACCAATAAAATCATCAGCATTTAAGTGACCCAATCTATGTGGCACTAATAATAAAACTTTTGTCACTTAAAAGAGTTTTAGAGTTACTTTGTTGGGTTGAAATGATGGCTGCATCTTTGGAGAATAAATCTTGCCTGGCATGTCCTTTATTTTTTTAAACCACACACAAAACTTTCATTGGAATATGCAATGCGTCTGTGTGTGCTTGTGAGTGTGTGTGTGTGTGTGTGTGTGTGTGTGTGTGTGTGTGTGTGTGTTTGTATGTGTGTGTGCTATCCTTCTTGTGTCCTTTTACTTTCCTGGTTTCCCAGGTGTACCCTTAATCAACTTACCCGTCAGCTGTATTAGACCATTTGTGGACACACAGAGAGACACTAAAACATTATTTAATGCATAACCGTTTGAATTTGAGTCAGTCTGTGGGCATTTCATCATAACAACCACATTACAGTGGCGGAGCGAAAGGGAGGATGGAAAGGACAAATGGAAGGTGGGATGAATGGATATAAGAGGTCAGGACCACAGGTGAAGGGTTGAAAGAGACAGGAAGCGAGGAGAGGAAGGTTGGCTGACCACAGCAGGACCACCTTCATCTTTCTCAATAACAAGCAGCTTGGTCTCTACCTACCAAAGTTTGGTGCTGCATGTGACGTCTTCATTATTGTTCTTTTGCCCATGCGGGTCAGTTTAGGACCCTGAACTGTTCATACTGGAGTCTGAGATAGGACACATTTAAAACAACAGCTACACAAAAAATACTAAATGCTAAAAGTTAATTCGGAATAGAGCTTCAAGACCGGCCCTGTTAACGTTTCCTAAGTGTCCTGCTTCCAGACGTATGAGAGTCCAACATGGCAGCATGAACAAGCGGCTGGTTAAAACTCATTAAATATCCCCGATTTCAAATTTTAAAAATGAAACGGATGTGTCACAGATGAAAGGGCGTGAAAGATCAAGTGGGCAAAAAAAAAAAACCCACGGAGAACCACTCAAACTGATTGGGAGAGATGAAGGAGACATGCCAGGCATGAAAAGTAATGAGAAGGAACAGGTGGGGGTTGCGGCGGCGACGGCTGCAGCGAATATTCTGCGCTCAGGTTTGAAAGATATAGTCAAAGACATTGAAGATTTCAAAGCTGAGCTAAAAACAGATTCCAAAATATTCAAGGAAAAACTAAATACACCTTTCAAGAGATAAATCACAGGTGCTGATTTTAGAATGTTGAATGTGATCATGAGTCGCTCTGTGTACCACTCACACAGACTGGTTTAAATAACGTAGAGGTAAACAAAAAACCCTTTTAAGGACACAAATCTACGGGTAATATCATTAAGCAGTACATCCTTTTCCTTAATTCTAAATTAATGTGACTACATGTTTAAAACTGTTTGTAAATTTTCAGATTAGCTCTGAGTGCATTTTTGTTTGTTTGTTGAAATCTGAAAATTTCAAAACCAAGATATTTACTTGTTCCAGCACGTGCTGATATATAGCTGAACTCTGAGTGTTTGAAAATGAATAAACATAAAATGCATCATTTTTAATTTTTGCTGTGGATTTTGTAGATGTCTTGTAGCATTTAGAACCCATTTTGGTATATTTAAGGACCATCTGGTGTGGATGATGATTAAGGTGATTGAAAGGGGAAGGCTAGACTTCTGTGCAAGCTATATTGATTTTCACAAAGAGAGAGAGAGAGAGAGAGAGAGAGAGAGAGAGAGAGAGAGATACAGAGAGAGAGAGAGAGAGAGAGAGAGAGGGGTCCACTGCACTGAGAATTCATAAGCTTGTCTAAACAGTAATGGCCAACACGCTTTCATGGCAATATAGATGCAATTTTGTCAGGTGGGCATTCTCAGAGAGCATTGTTTTCCATGTTCCTCTAGTCTCAATAGATAATGCATGAGCAGCAATGGAATGAGAAAGTAACTGGTTATTTTAGCTTGACAAGATAAAATTTTATTTGAAATCTTTTTGGGATTTATAAATCAATGGCTATGGCTTTAAAGCCTTTTGTGGCCCTCATCTCTTGTACTTCCTCGACTGCACTGCAGTGCTATCTGGAGGCTCATAATAGCCACAAGACACGCCTGCTTTAGCCTGTAGAAATGAATACGCTGAGGCAGCACTTGTTTACGGTTAAAGAATAATCTCAGCTTCTTGTAGACCGTCCGTGAGATTGCACTTTCCCGTTTTTAGAGATGACATCCGGCACTTAATAACCTCTATACCATGATGTGATTGCAAAACCAACCTAAAATTAGGTCTATTGATTGGTCCAGAGTTAAGCCAAGTTTGTAACCTCATGATGTTGTCCTTAAGCCTTTAAAAGAGAGAAACAGTTTCACAATATGCATACCAACTGAGGATGGGCACTTCAAGCCAAAATTCTATTTGATAGTCACGCGGAACCATTTGAATATTATACAACAACCCCATCGCCCCCATACGCTGTGACATTTCCATTTTGTCCCCGGTATTCAGTTGCGGTGGAGAGCATGTTTGAGAGGTTTTCAGCAGTATGTCACTCTGGCATTGCTGCAGTGTACCGAGCAGCACTCTGCAGCTCCCAGTAGAGTATGTAATGACAGGTGACATAACACACAATTAGCTGCAAGGCCGTCCATACATCTGTGATCAGAGCCACTTTTTTAAAAACTCAAAAAAGTTTTCAGCTCATAAACATCATCATCCTCCTCCTCCTCATCATCATCATCCAGCTTTTCCTCTTGTGGTAATATATTTTTTTTCTATATGGCACTCTTAACTCCGGCTCAAAAGTTTGAAGATCATTGTTTTCATCAAAACTGATGGGAAGCATGTCCTTGAGTTGATAACTGTGCATAGCTATGTTATACTTGTAATAAGTTAGCATAACCCAGCTGCAGCTGCACCTCATTTTCCTTTATTTTTTTAAAGACTTCCATATTGAAGGTTGTGGCATGCTTCTTGTGGACGGATGTTTGTGCAGTGCCACACCCATTTAACCTTTTAAGGCTCGACAGTTTGGTTTTGAGGCACTACTTCCACTTGAAATTTGTGTGCCACTGGACTGAACCTGTTTTAATATGATGGATGCCACAAGTCAAAGGGGCCACTGGAGAAGTGGCCTAAACTATGGCTACTGAGAGCATACTATCTAATAAGTAAGGTTTTATTGGCATATAAAAGCCTGTGAAGAATTACTAAACATAATTATGTAACTTGATTTAACTGAAATTAGTCAAATAAGGGTCAAACAGTTTTTCTGTAAACATGCTTTACCAAAAGTTTAATGTAATCCAATTAATTTGGATTATTTACAATACAAAATTTCAAACATAATCATTTTCTCTTTTTGTTACTCTTAAGAAATGCTTGACCAAACATTCTGTTATTTCATGGAATATTTAGAATTACTAAGATATGATATTATTAAATGCACCAAAGAAATAAGATATGCAAAGAAATCGTTTTACATACCATTTTTTACATCTCGAAAGTAAATTATTATCTTAATGAGAATTTGCGGCGGAACTCTGAAAGCGTTCGGCACTTAATCAGACACTTCAAAATGAATCACTGAAGAAACATAACAAGTTTAAATGAAGCTAAAGAGTGGCTAAAGCTAGCTACACACAAAAAAAAGCTCCCCTGGTGAGTCAAAACTGAAATACTAAAGTAAAAGTATGATATTCACAAGATAGAACTCTGTGACTCGAGTGCACAAAATTTGGACAAAATCTGACCAAGCCTTAGGAAGTTATGTCCGACAAACTGTGCTTTTCGAAAAAAGCTCTGCTTAGTGAGTAAAACATGAACTATTAAAGTAAAACACAAGATCAGTTTTGGACTGAATCAGACCAACGGTTGAGAAGTGATGGCGTGAAAACGTTTGCAGATAGATTCCGGCCGCCGGCTACGATGAAGCTGTTTCACCTGTATCGATCATGCGTCTCGAAACATGTCCAACTGCCCACTTTTATTCAGATTTTGTTGCAGCCTACGTCACTTCCGCTACAAGGCTGTTGCGCTTACTTATCAGTCATGTTTGTTAAGCACCAGATTTCTTTAGCTAGCTAACACGGGCTATGTAAAAATTTGAAGGTATTTCAATAGCTAACGTACAAATACAGACTATTCAAGCTGTTGAAACTAACCGGACTAAGTCTTTGTGACTTGCTGTAGACCCAGGACAAGGAAAAAATAAATGTTTTCAACCATGGTTGAAACAGTAGGTGTGATCAAGGTATTAGATATGATCAGGCAGTCTGTTTTATAAAGATACACCGCAGGCAAAGCTTTTAGGATTTCCAACAAAATCCAATCATTATCGGATCTGTTCGTAGAGCTTTTGCTGGTCCGGGGGGGGTATTTGGGGACACAAAGGACTGCTCTGGCTGAATTATTACCTCATCATACAGTCAATCCCTGTGAGGGATGGCAGCCTGAACAGAGCATGACTGTTCATTATGGGAGTAATCGCACAAAGCTTGAGCCCAAAAAACACCACATGGCTACCCGCACAACACACAGAGCGACACACATACATGGATATACACTGAATGAGATACAATCACACAGTAGATGAGAGAAGGGAAAACATACGTCATACGTGGAGACCAAGTGCTCAGAAAAACCTAACATAACAACAACAAAAAAACTATAGACACGGGGGAGAAAATGAGGGAAAACACACTTTTCTCTCATGCCCGCCGGTTCCTGGAATAATTCACTGGTCTTAATTAGTAAGTGAGATTGTGAGGACTTGTTTGTGTGACTTGATATCCATAAAGATTGAAATTAATGAAATTAGAGGGGATTAAAGCAAACTGCCTTCTGAATAAATGGACAGAGCACACAAATCTGGTTTTAAGCTCGTAAACTGTGACAACATTTCTCCAACAGCAGTAAAATACATGTTTGAGAGTATTTAGAGAGTTATAATGTTTCAAACAAAGAGGGAATGTGGCGTTGTCTTGTCATTGTCAATACCAGG
This sequence comes from Lophius americanus, assembly GCA_037951165.1. Classification (NCBI taxonomy): domain Eukaryota; kingdom Metazoa; phylum Chordata; class Actinopteri; order Lophiiformes; family Lophiidae; genus Lophius; species Lophius americanus. The sequence continues at coordinate 8,580,686 of JBBDHG010000032.1, read as the reverse complement.
AGGACTATAAATTCACGTCAACGTGAGTTGTGTATTTTTGTGCATTTGTGCTAATATGTCCTGAGGGAAATATGTGCATGGAGGAGAGAGAGGACAGCTGTGTCCCATCAATTCAGTGACCTCACTTCACTCCCAAACTGCAGATAACAACATCTAGCTTCATAAATATAACAAAAGCTACGATAAATCCACTAAACAACCACAACAGGGTTGAAAAGTACAGAGGGCAACTTTGCAAAGTGTTCCTCAGCGTGAACTCCCCCAGCAGCATTCATAAAGCAGTAGAAGCATCTATTCAAAAATGACCTTTTCTTGCATAAACTCCTCTTACCTTCCTTCCCCTCCCCGTCCGTGCACCTCTCCTCCTCCACCTCCTTTACTCGTCTGCAACTTCTTCCACCTCTCTGTGGTTTGCTTTTTGCCTCAAGCACCTCTACATAAGCACATTTCAGAGCAATTATCCAAAATTGGTGTCTCTCCTCTGCCATGCTCCCCATGCCAAAACGAAACAGATTGTCCTGGTGGAGCTGCACCAGCGATCAAGACTAAATGTAAGATGCTCGGGAAGAAACAGCAAGCAAAGTACTTTCCTTTAGTCTCAGAGAGAATCATTCTTCATTGAAAACTATTTTGTGAGATGTTGGACTAAATTGTTGCACTTATGTGCCATATAATTAACATATATGTGTTGTCTTGAAAAACCTTACCCACTTTAGCAACTGTGACTTAATGTGACAATTTGTTAGAAGGAGTTGACACAGCGAAACCTTGTTGAGTAAGCGAACAAATAGACGAGGTACATGAAGATTGTCCGATATGGGTTCATAAAGGACAAAAGTACTGCGTCCTTTGAAGCTCTGGTCTTGAACGTTGAATCGCAAGTGTGCGACCAACAGGTTTGCAGACTTTGGTCAAATTAAATCAAAATTAATTGTGAATAATTGTCTGAGTTAAGTATGTTTATTATTGCATGTTGTGAAGTTAACATGTGATCATCTTTGTAGAAAGGGAGATTGACAGTGTCGGTGTAAATTACTCATAAATATGTGAGAAGTTGAGGAGATATTTTTACAATTGCTTCATACAGTTATGTTGGTTGTAAATTGGTTATTTCTAACCCAAAAATGTTGTTTAATTATATCAAACACAATTCATTCGTGTGGAAATGGGTTACATAACTGAGTTAAGTGAATCCAACTGATTTTTTGAGTGTACATACAATGGAAACAGTACTAGTAATGTAAGTAATGTTAACATATGTGTATTAAGGGTAAGACTTAAAGGTTCAGTGTATAAAATTTGGCCAGCGCCTCTCTCCCTCTCCTTCTCCACCTGAATTTCTAAGAATTTATTTCGCGAACCCGGAGCACCACTGCAGAGGAAACGTGACGGGGGAAGGAGCGCTCGTTCTAATGAGATCCGTCCAGTTCACCCGCTGAGATCAACTCGATGTGCCACGGACGGCTGCCGGTTCTGGATTGATCGCTACCCGGGAGGAAATATGTCGCGCTCTGACCCCACAATCTCGGGGAAAGGGTTTGAGCCGTCTGGGGACGGGGCGCTCTGATGATCACGGCCAATGCCGTGCAGAGTCGAGTTGAATCGTCCGGGTCGCCGCATGATTCTAAATCTAAACGTTTCTCAAAACACTGAATCAAGTCAAAACATGAAATTCCTCTCCAGATGTCTGTACCAACATGGTTGCCTCCTTATGGATGCAACCATCTCCATGCAGATAAAATTTATCATCAAGTTTTACATTATATTTTTTCTTTCAGCTGAAAGTACACTCAAAAATAAAAATAGTTATGAATATCCTATTTTCAGTATTAGAAGAGATACCCCTAAATTGTGCAAACTAGACCTTTAAAAATGGAATAATGAGGTGAATCAGGGTTAGAGTCCACATAATATCTACCTGGACAACCTTTCTTTTTTTCGTAATCCCACGTGCTTTGAACGAAATATCTGGAGAGAAATCCTAAAAGTTTCGGGGTATTTAGTGAAGTGCTGTACTTTATGGTTGGCTGGTTTATGGCTGTATCTTCAGTCTTCAGAGCTCATAAGTGCATCTCCAAATCCCAACAAAGCTCCAAAAATCAAAAGTTGAAGAAGACAAAGTGGTGTTTGATCTTGAGTGTCATTCAATATAGTTGTATGAGAAATCTTTTTTTTTCCTTTGGAGAGTCTCCTTCGACTATGCACAGCGTCCTATCTTGTGATTTTTACACTTCAATAACTGTCAGACAAGCTCTTTCCATCCACAGTGAAGATTCAAATGGGTAAAGAATACTTGATTTGTTGTCACGGCAGCAGCGCATCAACTTTTCCTCTGGATGCTAGTTTGTACAATGAGTGGGAGAAAAAGTTTGCTTTAAATCATCAATGAAAACAAATTATAGTTTCGAAAAATGAATTGCACATGTTACTTTTCTTACACTTGGACTGAAGTGACTTCAGCATTCGGTCCTAAATCAGCAGTGCGGCTTACCACTGTAAGAATTATGAGTACGGTGAAGCAGGCCTCGACATCTGGGGAAAAGCTCAGCGGCCTCCAAAGATGACACATTATACCCACACATCCTTACGCACACATTATGGGTCCTCACTAGAAAAATGTTTATTCAGTTTTTGTACCCATCGTGAAGTCTCTCTCACAAGCCATAAACTAACACTCTCTTGATGACATCATCCAGGGAAAAAACACTGAAAGTTTTCCACTGACAGCATTCATAAGGCTTATGGCAGCATGGCTACATTGGCTCATATCACATTTGAACTTAGCATCTTTAGATTGTAAACATTCGCTTTCATTGACAAAAAAAATAAAACGCTGCGCAAGTTATAATTGGACTATAGGTGGTTGTTGCGGAGATTTGTTTTTTTGGCTAACACACTGCAGCTCTTTTTAGTTGCTGTGCTGCGAATGGCTTTTTTTTTATTGCAGTTAATTGTCGTGAGCCTCAAGCAGGTTTAAGTGGAGGTCAGGTTGGGGCTTCCAGGGAGACTTTTCATCTTATAAAGGAAACAGAACCAGCAGGCAGACTGTGATCTGTTTGTGTTTATTCCAGACTCCCCTTCACATGGCCCCTGCCCACTGGGTGGATTTGGCTGCTAGGAGTTTTAAAGACTTGTAAGTTTTTAGTCTTTCCCTCACTGATTTTCATAACAAATGCGTTTCCGTATCAGCGTCTTTTTTAAATCAGCTCAAAATCAAGAGCTGATGTGAGATCCCAATGATAGAATGTTTCTCTCTCTCTCTTTGTGTCTATCTCTCTCTCGGCATGCGTGCATTAATGCCTCTGACTTTGAGGCCCGAGTGTGTATGTGTGTGTGCATTATTTGTGATCTTGCGTAGTGTATAAGTAAATTATATCCCCGGAAATTTGGCTTATTACGGAATAGTCATCGGCATATCCTCTGTATCCACTAGTGGGCGCTTTATCTCCAAAGGTTTTCGTTCAATAATTTCTCAGCTGGTGGTCCAATTTAGTCCACATTAGGTGCATATGAATTGGGAAGCTTGTATTTCTTAAATAGTGTTTATAACCAACTATAACTTCACATTTCATTTGGGATTGCTCGTACAACGAAAGGAAATTGGGGGCTTTTTGGGGAAATACTCTTGTTGTTGGAAATGCCAGCATAAGCCTAGTTAAAGATATTCTCCCTGTGTTGGCAGAACTGCGTGTGAATGAGAATCAGTCATGTTACTAAATTGTTTAGGCTGTACAGTTGTTGTGGCGACCCTCTGAGCAGAGCCCTACCTCCAGAAGACTGATAGTTAAGGTAAGGTCGTCAGTTCACCTGGGCTTGTATAATAACTGTGACACTCTATACATTGGTGTAAGGCAACCAGCTTTAAATTATTTTGAGTTATGTAAAATAAAATGAATTGTATTTACCTCACATGTAGTATCTCCCCTGATTTTTGAAGGTTGTGAGCAACAAGCATCAAGGTTAACTAGTTAAGTGTTCTCTATTTCATTGATAATTTATCTGACCTTTTATTTATGTTATTTTTGTTTGTTTGTGCAAATTACAAGTCTAATCCATCAAAAGAATCAATGGCACAGACAGTGGTTCTGAAATATGCTATCAGCAGTTGTGCTGCTTAACAGCGGGTCACCCTCTAATGATGAATCCATAGCAATGTCTGTGGTGCCATAATTGCTCACTGTGACGAGCTATCGGCTCCATGCCTAGTTGTAATCAATACCAAAAATAAGAAATCCAAGTCGAGCTTTGCCTTTGTTGGTGTAATTCACCCAGGATGGGATGGAAAAAATGAACACAAGCAGGGGAGAAATTTGCATCATAAAAAACGCAGGAGAAAAATACACTAACACGTATTTTCCAGTTGACACAAGGAGCTGCTTACGCTTCTGTGTTCCCAAGTGTCTGCACTCCTGATTGCTATGCACACATGTCCCAGTATAAGGTGGCAGAACAAATTGCCATCAACTGAAATTTGAGTGTGTCTGGGATGTGAGGACTCTAGATGTGTCTTTGTGTGTGTGAGCATGTTTGACATGTTATAATCCGCTGAGGAGAAAGACTTGACCTGATAGCTGCAGGGCCAAAGAGCCTAACAGACACTGCATGCACATTTGTTTGGATGTACGTGTGTCACGGCTGCCCAGTGGTACGTGCCTGTAATGCTGCCCATAACTGGATGTTGCATTACGTGTGTGTCTGTGAGAAGTTGTTTGTGTCTGTCTGTATGAGCGTTTATCTCTTCTGAATCCGTAAGCAGCCTGCACCAAATCATAACTCAGAAGGTAATGGAGCTCCACTTAACAAGTCTAACAAATATTTTAGGAATTAAAATATGATTTGCCACTTTTTCAACTGCGACACTGATTACCATCACTCATGTAGAACTCATGTAAGCAGTAAATGCCTTGAAGTGTTAATTAGATAAATGATGAAGCAGCCAGAGGACGCTGGGGAATGACAAAGATAGAGGTGACAGAACAAAAACAATACGGGCACGATAAGGAAAGTGAGAAAAACCTCAGAGAGGAGGAGACAATGGGAAAGGTGAAACAAGAAAATGAGTGGGAAGAGAAGATGGGAATGCAGGCGAGAAATGCTGAATTGCTTCTGCATGGCGCCATTGAAAAGACACTCTGCTCAGCAAGCGCGAGCTGCCAGGAAGCATTTTAATCACAACAGTAGATCCAAATAGGAGCCGAAAGCGGGGTAGGTTAGGAGGTTGGGTCGATTTGAAGTAAAAGGTTATCGCAAGAGGGGGTTGAGTGTAATCAGATCGGGTTAAGGGAAAAATCACTGTTATAACGGAGAGGGAGAAAGTGAAGGACAGAGGGACAGGCAAAGTCAAAACGGAAATCTGTGCAATACTGAGAAATGAAAGGTAGAAAGAAGCCAAATTTGACCAAAGAGAAAGGTTAAAGTGGATTTCTATTATCTTCCTTCGTTCAGCCGTTTAAGCCCAACCCGAGGCGTACTACTACATACTTCTCCAGCAGAAGTCTGTCTTATAAGTGGGAGGATAATGATATATTATATGTTGGTTGTGAAAAAAGAATTTCAAATAAATCACATGCACCGAATGCATTGCATAAAATAAAACATGTACAAACTGGGCGGCCATTTAACTGTCTAAATGATAATAGGTTATGGGTTCTTTCACGGTTATACGCAGTGCTGCCAAAAGCACCTTTGATTTGAACATAATTTGCTCATTGTAGAAAAAAAATTAACTGAAAACAAAAAAGGTAATGAATCAGATTCAGGCAGAAACAAATCAAATGACAGGTATTTTTTAATACATTATCATTCTTATGTTCCTATCAAGTATACCTACATTCATCCAATTCTGTTATATACAGTACAACATAATGAAATTTTTCTCTGTATTTGACCCAGGGTAAAAATTGGGGTTCAGGGTCTTGCTCTAAGGCCCTACCGACCTCTCGATTGACGAACAACATCCAGTGACGTAGCTGACTGATAATTGTGATAAAGCTAAACTGAGAGAAAGCATTACATGATGGTGGAGATAGGAGATATGTAGCAGAATGTCTCCCTCTCCCTCGCATCGTCACACACACATGTATGTGTGAGGCATATTCTCATACATCAGCTCATTGTCGACGAGGTGCTCCACTGAGCAGTGGCGCCTTTTAATTCTACCTGAGTATTTTCCCTGCCGCTTGGTTCCTCGTGTCTACCTAGGAAAATCTCAGAAGCCATGATACATTGACTCCATCTGTCTCTCAGAATGTATCGGCCCGGACCTGAGCCAAAACCAGCACATAACCTAGCTTTCATTGCACCTCGAGGAGTACCTATTCCGTTTGAGAATGTTATTAGCAGAGCTTAGTAGAATATTTCTGACGGTGGCACTAACTCTCTCCCGACAGAAAAACATCCTCACATGCTGGAGCGAAGCAGAGCAGTGAGGTCTGCTCGAATTCAAGTGATCTCTGACGTTTATATGACAAGTTAAGTGAAAAAAATGTCTTACTGCAGAATGGCTCCTTTTCACTCAAGCTCAACAGATTTGTCCATTTCAAACGATGAATCCCTCAACGCCTATATTCTTCCAATGCGTCCATTATGTTGGCATCAACGCATCAATACAATGACAAAGAAGGGTTAAAATATTTGACAATCTAACAGGGGACGAAATGAGGGTGCGATGCATCGTCGGGGTCGCTTTTTCATTGCTTCATTTAGTGAATGAAAACGATATAATGCACAAATATTTCACGCTATTTTGATTAGCCGTGGTAGCTTTGCTTAACGTCTGGGTCATGCAGTCATTCGACTAAGAATGAAACTTCCATCAATGTAGCGAAAACAACAAATATTATAATTGATACTGACCCTAGCATGCACAGTACCCAAAGCTACACACTAAACAAGGTGTATTGTACTTTGCCACTGTAAAGCTACACACTAAACAAGGTGTATTGTACTCAGCCACCGTAGTAAGGCCATTAAATACACATTGACATGTGGACATGTGTTTTTTTTCCCTGTGACCTTCCTCTGTTCTTGTTCCATTTCGTTAGACGTTTGCGGTGTTTTGCTTGAATAATAGCTGCATTGCCACTAACAATTCCCACTGGTACTACTCTGGTTTTGAACATCTCTGTATCTCCAAGCTGTTTAAGAACGTGCAAAATGCTATTTGTACAAAATGAATGCCGAGTACAGAGGGAGGGCTCTGTTTTATGCCCTTAACGTTGAACATAGATGGATCCCGATTCAGAAATGTTTGGAAATGTGTTATTCCTAATGCTATTTCTAATGCTATAATGCATTTAGGTTCATGCGTTCATATAATATCCCCAAAAATTCGGGAAATCTAAAAGTATCCCCAAGATAACCCTGTATATAGGTTGACTGTATATTTCTGACACTAGGGGGAAATTTATCTCCAAACCTTTCCAGGCTACAATTTCTCAAGCGTTGGTCCAATATAGTCCAAATCTTGTGCATATGAATCATCTTGAAGACCTCTATCATATATCTGTGATATTTTAGTCTGATAGTTCGTATTCTACACACTGGGGGGAGCTTTTTATGAAAAAACACTATTTCTCGGATATAACTGATCAGTCCAAATTCAGTGAAAATGACTCAAATTGATAAGGTTCATATTTTGTTCCGCCTACGTTAGTCTATATGAGTGGAGACTTTTTTTTCTCTTTTCTTTTAAAAAAAAACAATGTTTATTGGACGTAACTTAATTTTTTATTGGAAGGGTTCAATCAGTGGGTTGCCAGTGCAACGCAGGGGATTTGGGCCTTTTTAGGGATACACCTTTAATAAAATACACCAAATAAATAAAATAACATGAATGAGGAACAGGGGTGAACGTGATTGTTTCCCTCTGCAGCAAGAATAAGACCAACCTGGGGAGACAAGACTTTCAGGGTTTATGTCTATTAGAGTAATACTGTCTGTTAAAGCACTTCAGGTGTGTGTGTGGTTTGTACTGAGTCGCTGCTGAATGGACTGTATCAAAGCCCCGGTTGTCCTTTAGCGAGTTCACTCAAGCAGAGTCACACTATCAGTATAAGCCAGGTAAACCAGCGAGAAGGAGGTCGATTTTGTTATTACTATTTCTTTTCTGTGTGACCTTTCTATAACCTAAGCACTCACACAAGTCCCTGCTGTCTTATATGGCCATATTGACCATAGAAATGATGCTTGAAAAACTGCTGTTGTGAGTTCAATTCTCAGGCCACTGAAAGGAGCTTTTAAGGAATAATCCATTCGGTTACATGAGGATTCAAAATTTTCTTCTCCCTGGATTATTGTTAGGGTCTAACAATCCTTTAACAATATCCTCATGTTGTCTGCTAGATTAATAGAGAGTCTGGTCAGGTTCAGTCTGGCTCGTGTTCTTTGGGTGACCTTACAGTCAGGCTCCCAGTTGTCATATTAATTTCATCATCAGACCATAAAGGGAAGCTGCTGATGGTTGAGCTAACTTCTCCACTTTGTACAATTTGGTGTAAAAAACACTCACACACTCGTGTGTTTCTCATTTAAGTGTATAACTCATTACAATAAAAAACACATTAAATACTATGATGGTCTGGTGGGTAAAGTAGGAAAGACATCAAGCCTTCATGGTTTCTGGACAGATGGATCCGGAAAAGCCAAGTTTATAATGTTTGGTAATTTATGTAACTATATACATGCAAAATTGTATTTTCTCATTTTTACAGTTGAGAAAACTATTATTTTACATTACTTTATGTCTTCGTGTTTCTGAAAAGCCAGAGTGTACCATCAATGAAATCAACTCTACTCTGAAATTAACTCTACCTCCTGGGCATTTGAGAGTTTTAGAGCTACTATGTTGCTCAGGAGATGGATTGTAAATTCCCCAATCATAAGATTGGCGGTTCAATCCCCAGACTGCCCTTGGAGCAAGATCCGTTGTCCTTTTCTTCTACTTTTTTTTCCCTGTAGGGCTTCCCACAGAAGATCATCTGTTTCCCTCTTCCACTATCCACTGCATCTTCTTCTGTTACATAAAGCAACTGCATGTCCTCCCTCACCGAATCCAGAAACCTCCTCTTTGGTTTTGCCCTTTATCTCCTGCCTGGCAGCTCCATCTCCAGCTTCCTCTACCCACACACCACTATCCCTCCTCTTCACGTGTCTAAATATTCTCAATCTGACCTCTCTTACTTTGTCTCCTAGACGTCTAACCTGGGTTGTCCCTCTGATATGCTCCTTTCTAGTCATGCCCATCCTCATCACTCCCAGAGAAAATCTAAACATCTCCATCTCTGTCCTCAGATGGATAGTTGGAGTTGGGTACTTACATGCGATACGGACGTGTGCCTTTCGACTCTTGGTGGTTCCAGCAGAGCTCCAAGCCACACACTGACACCAGTAATCTTCAGGACCGAACAGCTCTTCAACCTGCTGTCGAGTGATTTCTATGCTGGCTTCTCTTACCACCAAACCTACAGAAGACAGAAAAAAAATGTAATGCTCGATCATTTCAGATTTTTATTCAATTTTTTATAGTCATCTGCTGAAACTCAAGAAAATGTTAGTAAGTAAAACAAAAATCAATATGCAATAACTACTATAGCAAGTAATTACAGGAAGGGAATAATCAAACAGTATCTGCTGCTATTCACAGACCCAGGTAATTTTGCTGAGCGGATTCACTTTGGATTTAGTATAAACTAACAACATAATTCCTTTGCACTTCTACCTCTACTGATCTCACTCTGTTCTCCAATGGTTATTCTTCAATGATCTTTTGAAAGCAACTCGATGCCTCAAATAATTCTAAGTTTTAAGTGGTTGCAGCCCACTGAAAGGACTGCATGGGAGCAGAGATAGAGGAGGTATGCTGGGGGGAAACAGGAAATGAGGCAGAAAGGATAAACGCAGGGAGCTGTAAGATAGGGAGGAGTGGAGCCCAGGTGCAGAATCTGAAGTCAAAAACAGAAAAACTCACGACAACAAAAAGGAGGGGAGGAAATAAAAGAAAAAATAGACAAATTAAAGGAGGATGATGGAAGCTGGGATAGAGGAAGAGAGGATGATGATAGAGAAAGAGGTGGGAGAGGGCAGGGAGATGTGGAAAGGAAAAGGAAGGGAGATATAAACGGGTTATAGGTAAAAGGATGTGTGGAACTGGGGAGTCGATGCAGAATGCTCTGAGAAAAGAACTTGGCAGTTTAACTCGGGTTCGGTAGAGTTACACAATGCAACAATCTCCGTGGGGCTCCACAAATCTCGACTCGGGCCTATTACTTGAAGATTCGCTTTGGTTCTGGCCACTGGAGGAAATGTGAGAGAGTTTTAATAAGCATGCAAGCATAGTGGCAAAATGGGACCAAGAGGAAGGCAAAAAGTGAACTCTAGTGAGGAAGTCTGTGCTGCGACGAAGGCCATTACAGGCTGGAAACAAAGCCATGAGGGAAAAGAGTAAGGAAACTAAGAAACAATTTTTTGAGGAAAATGGCCGAAAGGTAGGGAGAATTGGCTTTTGAGTTAAAAGCAAATCAATATTGATGAGGTGTTTGAAAATGGAAGACATCAACATTACAAGGGAACTTTGAAGTTGTGACAATTCACATATCATTTATGGCAGAGAGAATACAAAGGAAAGTGAGGCAGGAAGAAGAAACCTCTGCTGGCAATCTTTAAAGCCTGCATTGGGGAGATAACCATAAGGGGAAAAAAAGGAAAAGCTGCTGTGAATATCTGTGTTTGAAAAAACAAGCGACATTGTTATGGGTTCAAAGCTTAGAGGGATCGGGCGGAAGACACAGCAAGAGAGGTACAGGCTAAGAAAATGGCAGCTAAAGAGGCAATTAGACCCAGCCAGCAACTCAGGACAAAAGCTTAACAGCTGTTAGGCAGGAAGTTATGAGGAACAACAAACACAGTGAGAGGACGGACAGAAAGGAGGAGGCCGGGGAGAACAGTGAGCGAGCTACTTCCAAAGCATTGAGTTATAGTAATTATTTATCCTTTGTCAATCACCTACAGTCGTAGGTCAGTCATCACCTACAGTCATACACATGAACATTAAATTATTCCTCTGCATCTGATCCCTCCCTTAGGCAGCAGTTGGATTTTTGAGCACCCAGGGAGCATTTTGGGTTTGGGGCCTTGCTCAAGGACCCTATGGCATGTAGACATTTTGGGGCTTGAACCGGCTACACTGCAATCTTCGTTTCTACCCACTGACCTACAGCAGTCCACTCAAATGTGTCAAACAGCCAGTTATGGCATATAACTAAAATGAACTACAATGACCGTGAGCACGTTGACTTGTTTCACAAACAAATCAACTGATTTCAGATCATTTACAGTATTATAGGCCTATTCATTATAACATACACAAACTGAGGTCTGCAGCCCACCTCATTTGTTGAGCATTATATATATATATATATATATATATACATATATATATATATATATATATATATATATATATATATATATATATATATATATACATATATATATATATATATATATATATATATATATATATATATATATATATATATATATTCATGTCAATGATCAGGTCTAGGTGAAGCAACCCAACGGGGTTCCTGCACCACTCCTTAGCCGCAATGAATTGCTGTGGAATTCGTTTATCACACACAGCAACACTGTTAGATTATGTCATTGCACTAATTATTTTTCAAAGACGGATTTTCACCTACTCTTGTTACATTGCCCGTCCATTAAACAGTCGCACATTCACCGATCTAATCTCATAGATTTGAAATGTTATGGCTGTCTTGTGACATTCTGATCGAGCATGTAATGCAACCGGTTCCCAGCCGTCCTTCCAGTTTTTAAATCTTGTGGAAATAAATCCAGCTTCTGTTTTTTTTTTTTTTTACAAGCTGTGATGTTTTCCTTTCAAAAGTTTTGCGACAGTAAAAGTATAATGCTCCTTCCACACCTGGGATAAATTGGAGCCAAGGGAAGTCCTGATACCACTGTTTCTGAAAGCTTTTCAAACTTCCCACCTCTGAGACACAATTGTTTTAGGATCTGGCTATTGTGGTTTTAAGGCAGCAACATAAGACATGTTATCTGCTGTGTTTCTGTCTGTAGTCTCCTCATGACCAGCAGTGCTGGCTGCTCCCTGATCTGTCAGATCTGCCTTTTAAATGCTCTTTCTATTGGAATACGGCAAGAAAAAAATCATGCAGAGAAATACTATTTTCAGGTTGTATGACTTTTTCAATGATTGTCACAAAACTACTGAATCTTAGAACAAAGTATGAGGGACAGAGGGACCAGACACAGGAAGTGTTAAGGACTTGTCACCCCCTTAGTGCCCGTGTCCGCTAAGCCCCTGACGCTTTGCAGTGCAGGAGTAATAATGAATGGAAAGGGATTCGGGGTACTGTAAGCAGTAGGTACATTTGTGCAAACAATAAAGAAAGCCAAAATATAATCACATTGAAACAACATTGCACATAAAAATAATCAGAAGAAATGTCTGAGGAAATCCCTGGAGCGGTTCAGGAATAAGTAAACTGCACGCCAACGGACTAAATCAATACACCTGTATGCTACAGGTATACACGACAGTATACAGCAATGATGACCCCTTACAATTTCATACATAAAAATAACAAATATGAAGAGATATGAAAGTTCTGATTACTTCAAGAAAATAGTTAAAACTACAATCAATGTAGCTAATCAAAAAAATGAAATATACTACAAATAATATATACATAAGAAATAGCACAAGCAAGCAATGATTAAAATTAGATTAAAAACAAAAAAAAATCAGATAATAATAATAATAGTAAAAATAATAATAGTTAAATGCAATATATAATAAATAAAAAAATTAAATGTGATAAATAGAATAACTACTAAAGTCATAGCATTCAAAAACCCTCCATAAAGCTCATATAATAAGGAAGTGGATCTATAGGTTGTAAAAAAGATACTTGAATGACCTTACTCACTCAATAACAAGAAGCTTTCTAACTTAAAGCCTCATTAAGGCCAAGTGGTGTCTGATAAACTACAAAGAAAATATTAAGATTGATATTGAAACAGGAACGAGTAACAGTGTAGATTTGAAAGTAGGTGTAATATACACTACTATATACTATATTCCACAGGAAGATACACCATTGGATTGTAAGTTGGTTTAGTAGTTGTTCTAATGACATCAAAGCTATTAGGTCATTTCAAATGGATTCATTTAATTGCTCGCAAATTTGATGAGATGATTGAAAATGAATGAAGCCAATTCAGATTTCTGTGGTGTGATACTGAGATCACAGAAACACACCGGTGTTACTAATGTGAGTCGGGGGTGAATAAGGGGTGAGCTAGGATGTGTTGCGAGGTATTGCATGCAATGAAACAGTAAGATAGATTAGAGGACAACATAGAAAAAAACGGAGTAACAGACAAGAGAGCTGGGGGGAAAAAAAGAAAGAACAGGACATAGAGAGAGATAGAGGGAGCAGAGGGAGAGCCAGGTTGTCTCACAGCGGGGGAAATCAATGGTTGTAATGATGAAATATGTTCAATTTCTCAGAGAGGGTAAAAGACTGAATCTAAAGACATTCCCGTCTCACACTGCTGGCTTAATAGGAAAATAATGAAACAATGAAAATGAGAAAAAAACAGAAAGAAAAGAAATTAGAGACAACTAGAGACCTTGGAGACATGTTATCAAAAATGATGGGAAATGTAGTTACCAAATAGTTCAAAATGCTACTAGGTGAACTTTTAAATATCTCATGAAACGTGTTGTTTCTTTCTGCATACCTACATTCCTATCAAAATTGTCGGGTGGAGATGGGAGTCTGCAGGTATAGATTAATGTCAAAAGAAGCCAGGAGCATTAGCGCTGAATGTGCGTGACCCTCTGGCTGAATCTGACTGACTGGAAGCCGCCAGTGAACCCAACACAGCATGCAAAGATAGAAAGGCCCCCCGACGAAGGCTGCTTAATGACAGAGAACATGGTACCAGAGTGGTTTACGGTTCTAGTCAGGTTTGGCTGGATCAGTTGATAGACTGTTAACATTAGCTTTTTTTAATTTAGAATAAGTCTAGGTCTATTAAATGAAAATGTTGTATTATATTCTGTTTTGAAACATAATATTAGGGTTATTTTAAATGTATTATAAGTTTAGGTCTAGTAAATTAAATAATTGAATTGTAGTCTGTTCTTAAACATAATTATGTTTCTTTTTTATTTAGTATTAGTCTGAGTCTAGTAAACCCAGCCACTAAGGGGTCATAAGTCAGTGTACTTTTAGTGCCGGTCTCAGACCCGAATAAATCGGGAGGGTTGTGTCAGGAATGGCATCCGACGTAAAACAAGAAACCGATTTCCAAAGCGGATAGGTCAGGGCCCGGGTTAACAACCACCGCAACTGGCATTGTTAACCAGCAGGCTGCTAACGGAAACTATGCTACTGTTGGTCGAAGAAAAATAAGACAGAGAGGGGGTAGACATGCCAGGAAACATCGAAAGGTGAGGAAAGCCAAAAGTGTAGGGGTGAGAGAAAGAACTTAAAATGTTGGCACAACAACAGGAAGAGGTAGAGAGTTAGCTGATATGATGAAGACAAGGAAAGTAGATATACTATGTGTCCAACAGACCAGGTGGAAAAGCAGCAAGGCTACAAGCATTGGAGGAGGGTACATACTGTTTTATCGTGGAATTGAATGGAAGAGAAGTGGGGTAAGGGAGATTCTGAAGAAGGAGTATGTGAAGAGTGTTCTGGAGGTGAAGAGAGTGTCCGACAGAGTGATGAGTTTGAAGATAGAAATTGGAGGTGTGATGATGAAAGATGTCTGTGCTTATGTCCCACAAATTGGTTTTGGGTTGGAAGAGGTAGATCATTTCTGGAGTGTGTTGGAAGAAGTGATGGAGAGTTTCCCCGGGGGTGAGACAGTAGTGCTTGGAGCAGACTTCAATGGTCATGTTGGACAAGGGAAAGGAGAAGATGAGTAGATGATGGGAAAATATGGTGTTAGGACAGGAACATGGAAGGACAGATGATTTTGCCAAAAGAATGAAAATGGCTGTATCTAACATGTATTTCAAGAAGAGGGAGGACGACAGGGTGACATGAGAGCGGAGGTAGGAGCATGCAGGTAGACTACATTCTATATAGAAAATGCAACCTGAAAGATTGGAGATTGCAAGGTGGTGACAGGAGAGGACGTAGCCGGACAGCAAATAATGACAGTATGTACGATGACTCTGGCCGTACAAAAAAGGAAAAGAGCAGAAGCAGTTCAGAAGAAAGAATAGTATAAGTTAAGGAAGGAAGGCTTCTGTGGGAACTTTGAGGTGTTCAGACAGGCTCTAGGGTAATTTTACTTTTATTTCTACTTCACTTTTTCACAGAATATATTATTACATGACAAATGACTGGTTGAATGATTAAGAATGTAGATTATGAGAGATCGACGGACACCACACTTATTTCATAAGTCAATTTTGAGAGTCACTTCAAATCAGTTCAAATATGAAAATTCTTTTCTTTTTTGGATTTACCAAACAATACTGTGAAGGTCCAAGCGCCACAAATGTTTATAACATGGTTACAATAATTCCTTCACCACTAACCAAGGGACGGGTGACCAATCATCACATCAGGGCCGCTGCGGACCCCCATCAGAGATTCCTCAGATATCTCCCATCAAGTCCTATCACACATTGATGGCCCAGGTAAGATGGACCAGGAGTGGTCGACACACCTCAGCCATCATCACATCCGGAACCAAACTGGTCTCACCATCCAAAGAACAGAATATTATTTGATGGACTTCAGTAGAGAAATGTTTTTGGTAATTGTTCATCATATAGTAGTTTTCGTTAACAACATTAAGGCTATCTGTCAATCAAACACCGCCATAAACAACCTTTCCCAAACTGGTCTCAGGGGTCCTGTTTGGTCTCCGTCTGTCTGTGTTCAGAGGCTTTTCGGCCTGGTCCACTTAACAGCAGTTAGCATCAATGTTTATTCCACCAACAAGCATAACTTCATGTTTATCAGAAAAGCTCATAAATCAAATTCAGAGTTTAGGCAGAGCAGCTGGAAGACATCAGTGGGAAAACCACGTAACTTTGTTTTTCTTTTATTAAATACGATCCAATATCATTAAATGAGAGGATGAAGTTAGAAATGTTATTCTCCTACAAAGGGATACGACAGGAGATGAAATCTTAACACCCGCTTTCAGTAGCTTTCAAGAAAATTCTAAAACTAGCTCCCTTCCTGTGGACATCATGACCAGATTTGGATATGAATATTGAAATAAATACATTATCGGCATGTTTTCGGCAAATATTGAAAAAAAGGGCACACAATAAGAGTTTATATGATCCATAAGAATTAAAAAGCTTCTGTTTTTCCATTCAGCTTGACTTACCACTCAGCTGGAGAGATCGAGCTGAGCCACAGTTGAGACTGATTAACAATCAATCTGAACTGGACATCCTGTTTTTGTTAACCAGGAACAAGAGCGCTAACTAGCTTGATTCTGTAAATATAAATAGGTCTCTGACGGGAAGTGAGTGTACGCCAGGACTGCAAGGTATGGAAGGTATTCCTAAGCAGCCCATAGATAGGAAATCATAAAATATGTCGCTTTGTTGAGTAAACAACTTTTCATGAGTGTCACTGTCTTTATTCATTTGAATGGTAGAAAGGATAAACAGGCTTTGGACACAATGATCTCCTCAAATGAGTCAAATGGATTCTTGTCAGCGACGCACCAAAAGTAAGGATTAAAATTCCTAACAGTAAAATTCTGTTGACAACAAATACCCACAATAGATATGAAACGTACACCTCCCTACATCCTCCATGAGAATATCCCCTCGTTTTCAATATACAACACCTGTCAAAGAAGACAAAGAAGAAAAAAGGTGCAGTGTTGTTCTGTTGACACTGGTAAACCCCAAGTTGTTTCCATTGTTTGCAGATGCAAAGCTCTCGGAGCGATTGTTGCAGCGCAGACAGTGACTGAATTACCCGAGGCTTGAAAAGTCCCGGATCACACAGAGCCTCATTTCGCTTGGATGTAGCGGTTAGAGCATTCACGTGATTCTGTTATGAGAACACGACTGTGGACTTCTGGGTCTCTGCGGCATGACAAGTGCTTCACATCAGCAAAGCCGCCGCCGTCAGTTTGGGGAAGCGAGTGGAAGGAAGTAGATAAAATATGGAAGTATCAAGACAAGTGGCTACTGTCACAAATATTTCTATCAATCAGAAAACTGTGCATGGACCCCAGTTATTTCTCCTCAACTTAAAGGAGGACTAACTGTCAATTTTTACAAAAAAAGTTTACTTGTAAGCTGGGGAGTTGAAGAGTAAACCCGGGGATAAAGTACAGATTTGGACAGTTGCAGAGACGAGAAGCAACTTATTCTCTATTCCTTTGGGCATGGCTCCTTTCTAAAACTTCTAAAACAAATACTGTACCACACACTTACTGTGATGAGGAGGATTAGCAATCATTGTTTCCTGCAGCAAATTTAAAGCACTTCTGAAAGTGTTTATAACACAAGGAAGAAAAAAAACTCTTTATAGTAAGCATGCACTTTAAGATAATAGGTTTAAAAAGGGGAAAACACTGCATGTTAATTGCCATAACTCTAGTGTCAGCAAATTACATTTCTGGATAAATTATGAGGCACATCTAAATGCACTGTGCACCAATGTAAACCGCTTTCTACTATTCCATATATAAAAGGTTCTAACTGTATTTTTCACAGCAGTAATTAGTGGGACGTGTAATCAGGCGCTTCTATATATGGGTAGGTACATTTCAAGTATAGAAAGAAAACTAAATATGGGAAGATTTTCTTATATCTGTAAGGTTTCAAATATTTATAATAAAAAACAATCATCTCTGTCATCTCTGGTAGAGGCAAACCAGGTCAAATACATATAATTAAAAATAATATAACAACAACTAAATTTAAAGTAGATTATTTCAATTTAAATATTTTACAGCATTCTTAAAATCAGCAGTTAAAGGCTGTTTGATGCTTAATATAGAATACAATTCCCTTAAAAAGGGAAACTGAAAACACATGTATTCTTCCCATTAAAATTATCGGGAATAAACAATGACTGGAGAAAAATAAAAATTCTTAAAAGTATTTGGAAAATTTGACTCGTATTATTAGTAAACGTTTTAGACCAGTAACAGAATTCTGTGCTACAAGTCAATGTGCTACCCTCAAACCAGATTCCACGTGTCATGTTTAAAAACAGAACTTCATGGATTTCTCTTATATCATCGTTTATAAAATTCATTAAAAGATTCACTGCAATATCATGATTACAGAGTTGACGAACAATTAATCTACTGTTGGTGTATCCTCAACATTTTGTACAATGAACTGAGAGAATAAGCCTGCATACTATACACTGACTTTCAGAACTTCCAGGAACCAGGAAGTGACATCACTGGGAACAGGTCATATGATCCCTTTGAGAATTTTTTTGCAGATTTGTATGTGGTTTTGTAACAGAGATAACAGAGCTGACTCAAACATGGGGCTGAAAAAAAAGATTTTTTTTATAATTGAAATTAGATATTGCACAGAAATATTGATATTCTCTTACCAAACTGACTTTCTCGTCACTTTTAATGAAAAATTTTTTTTTATATGAATTGGTCCTCAAATATAAATTAAGATTAATTATTGGTGGAAGTTAAATATGATTAGAGTAATATCAAAATCTAAATCAATCGTGGTAGCAAAAACATTAACGAGAGGAACTTGGAGACGTGAAATATACCACCAATCTAGAATGCCACACGGGTATATTTGGAGTGTTTGCATACAAACAGTCGATGATAAGCAGCTTTCTCACCCAACTGATAAAGAAAGGAAGCAGAAAAGCCTGTTTCCTGTATTTAGGGATTTATACCAGTAAAGATAAAAAGCAGACAAATGATGAGCCAGTTTCTTAAGCTATGAAATTTAATTAAAGTTAATTATTTTGCTGTAATCATCAGGACTTGTTCCTGATTATAGACGTGTAAAACCTGTCTTTATGTCATTGATGCATGTGTCAGGGGCTAAATATAATTATTCAGCTATGAAAACTGCAACGGAAGAATAATATTCCTGTGTCATCAATTAAAATCTAAAACATGTGTTTCATGCCATTTTGATCATTCCCAAGCTATTTAACACGGTCAGAACCTTGGTCCTTTCTTTTTTTTTAATTCCCTGCGTCTCTCTGACTCCCTTATGTGCTTAAAGAGAAGAAGGCATGAAAACACACAAGCACGGTGAGGAAACACGGGAAAGTGTAAAGTCCTGATCTCTTTAAATCAAAAGAACTGCCGAAAGAATGAAGAATTCTGACAGAATAAAGACAGCGAGTCAAGGACAGCAATGAAAACAGAAACAGCTTTGATGCTAAATGGATTATAAGAACACGATAAGGGCATTTGGGAAAAAGCGCTCAAATGTTTTGTGGCGTTTGAATGTGATCAGTGACAGGTCGAGAAAAGCCTTCAGGGAAAAGAAACACCGACACAGAAAAACTGTGCAGTGTACTCAACATCGGTTATTATTATATCGTAAATGGCACAGAGGGAAAGAGTCTGATTAGATATATGCAGGGAGAACAGACAATAACTCAACTCTGCAACTAGTGAAGATTGTTGCAAATGGTTAAAAATGATTTAGAGCCATGCAAATATAATATTTTTTTCTCTGCTGCATGCAAATGTGTAAAATGCATGTCTTAACTGTGAGGGATTTGGACAAATCTGACACTAAACAGCTTCATACATGACACCTTCAGTATACCTGTGCTATATTTTGTTTATTTAGTATAATTGGCCTCTAATCTATATACAGTAAACTACAGACGGGGGTATTCACACCGACATTTTAAATCCTTGATCTCATTTTGGAGACAAAGTACGAGAGGCCCGATGGAGAGGGTTTGGACACGTGAAAAGGAGGGATAGTAGTTATATTGGTAGAAGGATGTTGGACATGGGGCTGCCAGGCAGGAGGAAAAGGGGAAGATCAAAGAAGAGGTTTCTGGATATGGTGAGAGAGGACATGCATCTGGTTGCTGTGACGGAGGAAGATGCAGAGGACAGATCAAGACAACAGCTGAAAGAAGAGGAATGTTTGAAAGCCCTACGTTCCAACACCATCATCAATACGCCTACAATCTGTTCCATCTATTTAGACAAGATACACAGTGTGGAGAATATTTAAGCATGATATAAATACTCAAACTGAAAATTACGCCGCCGGACAGTCAGACCTGAGGGCAAGGCATGCTGCCCCACCCGACAGCTCTTACCAAATAATTACGCTCACATGACAAGAGGGGAAATTGAAAATTTGAATGGCAAAAAGATGAGAGGTGTTTTGAGAAAGGGAGAAAGTTAGGGTTGTTGGGCCACAGAGAGAAGTCCATGAAGTCGGGAGAACAGCCTCTGATCGGTTGAACACAGCAGTAGACTGTGTGTGCACACATGTATGTGTATGAGTACACTCTCATCACGGCCCTGACAGGGATTGATCATTTTGATTCATCCTGGTCCAGGTTCATACAACGCCTCCTGCATGTGTGTGTGTATGTGTGTGTGTGTGTGTGTGGGTGGGTGTGTGTATGTGTGTGTGTGTGTGTGTGGGTGTGTAAGTGGGGAGGTGGGTGTATAGGTAAACATGTGAGCAGCATTGAACATGCAGATCTGTCCTCTAATTGCTGAACAGAAGTAGTCAACCAGAACATGTCAGGGCACAAGAGGGGGTCGACTTCAGACACAAAGACACACAAACATTGCACTGCAAGACAGAAAAATAAGAAAGTACACCTACACTGTTGTCCCAAACAGTAATGGGTATACTCCCAGAAAGTCCTAACATCTCAAGTTAAATGTGACTCCTTAATAATCTCCAACAGGTCCATATTGACACAACCTATCTATTAATATGAAGTCAGCAATACGCTCTAGGATTAGATCCCATAGGGACTCAATAATGAAGATAGATACAGGGAATGATGTGTTCTGAGCTCAGTTCTAACAAGAGAGATGTCCTTGTGTCAATTCACATGAGCTACATTCTGACAAGACAAGACTTGTGGTAAGTTACTGATGAACAGTTTTGACCACAAAAAGCTCCCTTAGTGAGTAACATATGAACTATTGTGAAAAAAAAATTGTACATTACTACATAATCGGATATAATGAGGAAGTAAGGTTCAAAACTTTTTCTTTTTTTGTTTGCAAAATTCCCTTTAGTGAATGAAATACGAACAATCACAGCAAAATATCTCAAATTAAAGTTAGATATCCTTGAGGTGGTTCATGTGAGTTAAATTTTGACTAAAATATACAAAATGGATCTCCCTCATTCAATTTATATGCACGAAAATTTGGACTAGGTCGAGCAACGGTTGAGAAATTATTGCCTGAAAAGTGTGATTTTATTAAATCCCCCTGGTGGCAGAAATATGCAACTACCTTATCCCAAATCAATCAATTGCTTCTTCACAATAAGTTCTACGGGGGGATACAATTTGAAAATGATCCATAAAATAATTTTATAGTTATCAAGTTCACATGATGACATGATGGATGCGGTGGTGATGAAAATTCAAAAATATCACCTTCTTTTCAGTGGTATAATAACCCGTCATACACACTCATACGGCACAAACACAAGCTCTTAGCAAATAAACACACAACACACCAGTATGTACAAAATGAATACAGTATATCAACATAACACGAGGAGTTTTTAAAAATGGGTCCAGTCGACTGCCTATAATCAAACACTCTGGGTTTCAAAGAGGGTTAGGGTAGACAGACTAAAGAAAAAGGCAGCACAGGAGATAAGATGTGAGGAGAAGGAAAAGTGTTGAGAGGATAAGGAAGGACGATGGAGAATGGGAAGGATGCCAGAAAGTGAGAGTGGGAGAGGAGGGGAGTAACATTAGATGGAAGAGAAGGGAGGAGAGAGGAAGGCAAAGACTAGAAGAAATCAATACGAGTGAGATGGCAACAAAGGAGGGAAAGAGGTCACAAATCAACCAGGCCAATACTGCGCGTACCAATAAAAGGTGTGTGTGTGTGTGAGTGTGAGTGTGTGAGGAGTCACAGGTCAGTGCGAGCAGACTAATAACCATTCACACTTTAGCTAATGGAGACAAAGTAAGTAAGCTAGAACACAATATGTCATTAGCACACTTCAAGGCTAATGGAGATATACTGGGGTCGTACGCATGTGGTTTAAGCAAACTCTAGAAATGCCTTTCACAATAAAATATGCAATCTAGACAAATGATGCAGCTTCTCACCTTAAGTCACACTCGTCCAGATGGAGTGATAAGTAACAACAAATAAAAAGGGCCTGTGTTTAAGGCGGTTTCTCTCTTTTGGGGTGAAGTACTTTATTAAATGGGCTGGCTGGTCTGAAGACCAGCGGCAGGTCGAGTTAACCGAATTTGTCAAGGGTAGTGTGACAAGAAATGGAGCTTCTTGGGGCATCGGACCGGTTCCCTCTTCAGAATGGAAGCCGACCTCAGTCTCTCACCCTGGTCCTGAATCCCCAACACCCCAGCCTTGCCTCTGACCCCCGGCATGTTTTCTCAGCATCCACATAGTCATTTACTGAGGCTCACATTAGCACAGCTGCATTGTCTGCCTATAATGAAGAAAATACAGTAAAAGTGGTGTGACTAATAGTTTTAAAAAACTGAAAGTGTGGAAGGAAAGATCAGCAACACTGTTTTTGAATTTGAATTTCAAATTGATTATTAGAGTGCGATCTCTTCCTAAATGTGCCGTCATCCTGTGAGCTCCGTCTGTGAAACACAATAGCTGAGCGGGTCTCAGTCCTGAACACAATCATACTTTGTGATTTTTAGAAGCAGAGGAAGGAAAGGAACAAACTACGAAAAGTGTAGCTAGAGGACAAACAACAGCATTCCAACAGATGGAAATTTTAACGTTGAATCACTTCATCGCCATTACTGCCAATTAATGTGCTCAAGCTCAGGCCCCGAGCAGCAGCCGTCCTCCAAGTCTGCTGCTTGCATTGCTTCTTCATGCTCTGTCACAACCGAAACAACTGAGAGCTGGGAAAGTTTGCAGGTGGGAACTGAAGCTGACTGGATTGACGAACAAAGCGAACGTGGTGGAGAAAGTTTTTACACATATAAACACAACCAGCCATAACATTATAACTTCCCGCCTAATATTGTGTGGATTCCTCTTTCGTCACCAAAACAGCTCAGACCCATCGCGGCGCCAGGAAGATTTCATCAGATCCTTTTTAAGTGTTGTAAGTTGTGAGGTGGGGCCTCCATGGAGCAGACTTGTTTGTCAAGGACATTTGGATTGACATCCAGGGAATTTGAAAGCCAAATGAAAACCTTGAACGAGTTTTTTCCTCGATCCATTCCTGAAAAATTTATTTGAACCATTATCCTGCTGAAAGGGGGCCCCTGCCATTAGGGATTATTGTTTCCATGATGGGGAGTATTTAGACTGCAAAAATGTTGAGGCAGGTGGTACATGTCAATTTAACGTCCACGTGAATGTCAGAAACCAAGGTTTTCCCAGCATGACCTTCCACACGGCCCACAGCTACTCCACTGGTTTGCCTTCTTCCCATAGCGGCCCCCCAATCTGACGGCATTCTATCAAAACCACTATTAACCTTTTTAGCAATTTATGATACAGCAGCTCATCTGTGAACATGGGCTAGACTTCACGTCCCAAGTGAATCCATGAGCCTCGGGGCGCCGGTAAGCCTGTCGCTGATGCTCGACCCGGAGCGTCTCCACATTTTAGACAATACAATATTCAAAATAAATGTTAAGTTTCAGGAAAAGTCCTACCACTTGTTGAATTAAAAAAAAAAAATAATACGTTTCATTTATAACAGGAGAGGCACGGGTGGAGCAAATACTAGCATTAACATTACTGTTATCATGAATGGTAGCTACTTTAAACGTCTCATTAATCCTCTCCTATGAACCAACAAGAACAACAGCAGAAGATGAAAAAGGGCGTCGCTCATCTTATACGTTGTATTGGTGAGTTTTCTGCCTGTCAACACATGCCAGAGCATCTAATATTAAAATAGGCTGATGAATAATAATTTATTATTCCATATGTGGTGAGAAGATATTATAATAACGTGTGAATGCAAAGCTTATGCATGTATTTGGTGTCAGGCACGCTGGTCTGCACAAACAACTATTACATTTATGTTCTGATCTACACTTCCACTTTGGTTTTGTTTGGATCGCTGGCATCAAAAGGTTACGTAAACACCTATTTGTTTTAGCACTTAAGATGACTTTGCTGTTCCTGAAGAAAAGATGAAAAACACAGAGGGAAGGAGAAAGTGGGGGAAAAAAAACAGAAGAGAGGGATTCATATCATCTGTGTCCCGAGTGTGTCCGCCTGATGTGTATCGGCCTTCAACGCTTCTCAAACGCAACCTCCATCAGCTTCCCTCCATCACCCAATACCTCTGCTCTCTCACGCTCAGGCTTTATCTGCCTCTGCACTCTCTAGTTTCAGTCAGTGGGAATTGCACAAACCAGCATAAAGTGGAGAGAAAGGAAGAAGGAAAGAGTCAAGAGTGAGTAAAATGTCTTGATGAAAGTCTCATTATTGAAGAACAGCACTGTTTTTTTGTTTTTTTGGTTTTTTTATAGCATGATTTCACGATATGATCAGTTTAACCCCATAAAATACTGATGTTGCTGCAAAGTTATTAACGAAAAGAGCCATTTTTCTGGGAATGTTCCAGTTTCAAGCAGCTTTAAACCTCAGTTCCGCTTTATATTGCATAATGTATCCTGTTTATTTATTCAATATGCATTTGTGTATATTTTTTGGATGACGGTGTTAAGAGATTATAAATCCTGGAGTGCAACATGAACTAAGAACATTTATGAACATAAATTAAAGCATATTCTAAGCAGTCCAAAAAAAACCTTGGTGAGTCTGAGAGGTATTTCAACCCAAACAACTTTACAACTTTAAAAAAATGACATTAAGCTAAAATCAAAAACTGCTAACATATTTCTGATGATCCTGATCTGTGAAGAACTTAATAGCAGCCATCATGAATTTTTCTCTCAAAATTGCACTGTCTGCAATCTAGCAGCCAGCAAAAGAACAGTTGATGAGCGAATAATAAATAATGCATGACTGAATGAATACATGATGTCAGTAATGAACTCAGAGACGAGAGGGAAATGATAAAATGAGCAGAATTAATGGCAGACAAAGTTCAGTAGATTATTACTGTAGATACACTAAGTGGATGTCTCCCTGCATAACTTGCGTGACTTAAAATAACAGCCAGGTATTATGGGGTCATATTCATATTAAACAAGCATCAATGTAATTTAATCTATTCTCACATTAAAAAACAAACAAAAATGCTGAAATATAAGAGTTGCAAATAAATAAAAAAAAGGTGGGACAATTAGAATATTATCATTATCATTTTGGTCATCATACTGAAAACAGTAGAAAGACAATATAACAAAGCCTATAAGTAAAATGCAAACTAATGCAGAGAAATAATACTGTATATACATGATAGATCTCCTTCTATTGATTCATATGAGTCAATTTTGACATAATCGAACCAACAGATAATTAAAAAAATTACTCATCGCAAGTAATATATGAGCTATTAGAGTACAAACCAATATATACAAGATAGACTTAAGCCTTACCTTGATTAATAGGCACCAAAGTTGTACGATAACAGACCAATGTTTGAGAAAAAATGTATACATAGATAGGTAGAAACTTTATTAATCCCCAAAAGGGCAAATTTAGTCGTTGCAGCAGCTCTAGCATACAAGTACTCTAAAGGTGAGTAAAAATGAAGACATGCTATATAATACGACATCTTATAGACATGTTTAGATAAACATTACATATAAACATTATATTTAAACATATACATATATGTAATATTTGAGTTAAAATTCCCCTTCATGGTAAAAAGTGCAACTGACTTTTCACAAAATCAATCCACTTCTTCCTGACACTGTATTATATAGCAGTATAAAATGTGAAAATGGTCCGTGAATTTGTTTTTGAGTTATCACATTAAGATGAAGGATCTGCGTTGAACATTATGACAATTCCATAATCCTCCAGAGGGATATAATTACTGGTTAACCTCATCAACTTAATCCATTGTTAAATACATGTTCAGGACTTGATTCTATTCAGTCTGTTTTAAGGTTCAGCAAGGGACCACAGAAGACTAAGAAAATTCTAGAGTCTGCATAAAACTACTGTTAACACCATTCCACAGGTGAAGAGTCTAACGTTAACAGGTGAGCCTCATGAGTGGGTATGAAAGCGTCATCCCTAAAGACCCTTGGAGGAGGGAATTTCAACACTTTTTGAGATACATTGTATGGGCTCTGAGAAAGATTATATTACAATGGAGGGCAAGACGAGCAAAGATGAAAGGCTCCGCAAGGAAACATTTGAAAGTGTATGAATGAGCACATCAAATATTCATTGTGTATTTTAGGAGAATAACAGCAGCGATGCAAACTCCAACAGGCTGATTTGTCTTACTGTTGACACTTCACCCTCTCGTTCATGACGACACGTCAGGAGTTTCTAAACTGTTGTCTCCATTCGTTCTGGGGTATCAGAGTCATTGACAAGGAGGCGGAGACCCACACAGCTGAGCTCCAGGCGACCTTGAGTCAAAGACACCAGGTTTTGAACACCTTTGTCTTCCTGCCAAAGCACAATGGCGTGTTTCGTCATTACCCTTCCAGTAGAATAATACCTTGTTCTGTAAAGTGACAAGTGTAAAAGTTTGGCTGCAGGCCAGTTCTCCCCGGCCCGGGGAATACTACTAAAGTGTATTCTGGCACGGCAGCATGACACTAGTGGTGGGGCAGCTGGAATCACCCTCCTGACACGAGACCCTGCGTTCTGCACAAACAACTAAACATCTGAATAATAGATTCTACAGGATTGAGACAACCTGGGAGAAATGTTGACCACACCGACTTGACCGTGACAATTTAATGTCACACACGGGGGGAACTATCATCGGTGTCAGGCAAAGATGGAACAACAAGAGCTTCATATTATTAGGAAACTTCTGGGAGATTAAGGAATAGTCACTGCAGGGAAATAACCCGCTGTCAGGTTAAACTAGGCTATGGACCTAGTTTATACATGAAAACCTTGGATGTGTTAAAATACACTTAAATGTTTTCTAAATCTAAATTACTTTTCAGTATTAGTGTAGGAAATTAAAAAGGCAAGGAAAAAAAAAAGCCCCATAACAAATAAATAAATGAAAAATTGAATGAATGAATGAATAAATAAATAAATACAAACATACATAAATACAAGGATGAATAAATAAATAGTGAGTTGAACCAAACAAATATTTCAAAATGTTCCACCAATCAGAAGAAGCGTCTTGTTTTGATTCGCTCATTTAATGTTTAATGTTGGGAGTGACACAATTTCTTTTTCTGTTTTCTTTGGCTGCAGTCAGAGGCTTTCATTTCATTCAAAACTTTTGGTTGGAGCCAAGAAATCGCTATGAAGTTTTTGGAAACGTCAAAAATCATGTCGGAAAAGACAGTTTTTGTTTTGATACAAAATTTAAAAATTAGTCATTTGGGTTTTTTGGGGTTTCTTTTAAATTAAAGCTGGCTTTAGAAAATCGTGTTGCTGCAGTCATGCTCCAATCATATCCACAAAAGATAACTTTCACTTTAAGATGAATTGTTTTTCTTAAAACTAAGAACTCCTGACATGTTCCAGATGTTATTTCTCACCATGGTTTTCTGTTGAAAACATGAGATTTAAAAACAAGTTTGGAAATTTTGGTTCTCGAAACGCTCTCCGCATATCCTAAGTGAATATGTGGAAGGATGTGTGTTTGTGTGTGTGTATGTGACCGTGCATCATGCAGACTTCACTCACCTGAGTTCTCGTCGACCCTCTCTTCCACTGTGTGGTCTTTCTGATGGACCCACTCACTGTTGCACTTGAAGTAAATCTGTGTGGCGGGTGTCGCTTTGCAGTAGAGATTAACGGGTTTATTCTTGACGATGTAGCCTTCCTCGGGTTCAAACAGGAAGTGTGGTAAGGGCTCTGGAGGGTCTGATGGAAAGGTTTCTGGGAGTTCACTCAGACTCAGGAAATCATCATCATCTCTCACTGTGGGAGGAAAGAAGGAAAGATTAATATTGTGGCATCACAGGTATTGAGTAGAGAATTGTTCCCAGCTCAATCAGTCTATGTTGTAACGACTTGCTCTGAGGCCCTAGCAAGGTTAGAAACTGCTCCAAGGAGGGATTGCTGCATCCCTTTAATCATTTCCATTATCTTTTGGTGATTCACCCCAGTGAGCTCCCTGTCCCCTGCTCGGAGAGTTTACAAGGTCCTCATCTGATGACTAATTACTGCTGTGTCTCAAGCGTGGACGGTCTATATCTTTCTTTCCCTGAGCCGTGAAATCAACGTCTAATATGCACCTGATTGCCTTGTCCGTGCGAAAACCTTATGACTACATGAATGATTCACACAAAGAGTCAATGGAGGCAAACATCCCAAATGACAATCTCATGGTGTTAAGATGCCTACAACTCTAATGACTGTTCCCTCACGGAATAAAAATACATCAATCATTAACAGTGAAAGTTCTGCATGCTGTTTGTATATTTTTACGAAAAAAATACTTGTTAAAGAACTGCTGAGTTGTGGGAAGTTGGGTTTAAATACATGCCAAACCCTAATGCTTTGTATATTTCATGCTTGATATTTCATATTTTTATAAATAATAAGACCTGACCCAACCAGAGAGTTCCCATCTTTGGTTAAAAGTATTTCTAGAAGCTCGGTGATGTAATGGACAGAAGTTCACATGAGACAGCATTCGCCCTCCCACATTCATACAGTGGAGGCAGAGGCCACCCGGCAACCTGCAACCCGCTCATCAGGAGTGATACCATTCACACCGTGATTCCTCCGGCCATCAGCAGAAAATATGGGTTCAGTATTGTGCTCAAGGACCGTTCGCCATCTTGGGGACAGAGCCCGGGTTTGAACCCTTATACCGGTCATTCATCAGAGAACAATAAGCTTCCTTCTGATGTCTGTGCCATTGACTGCATTCGCCCTTCCCAACCTTTTTTGATCTCAGTACTAGATACCATGATGTTGAACAGAGTTTCTGCAAAGATAAACAGTTATGGCAGTTATTAAAAGTTTTTATATAAAGTATGCTTATTGAAATATAGGCTCTACGGCTGTTACTTCAGACCTCTGGTGATTGGGGGAAAATAACTTGTTATAACACAAACTTTTACGGTTCACAAAACATTAAACACGAAACTCAGATTGGCTGGTATCTCATGATTTCTTCCATTAATCATTTAGTCTTATCAAAAAATTTGAGCTAAAAATATCAGATGAAAAATAATCAGATATTGTTCAATAAAAAAACCCTCCTCATGTGAAGGAATGATATATAAAATAACTATTCTATCAATATTCTATTTCTATATAGAGCTCAGTGGAGAGGAGCAGGATAAATACTGACAGTCAGGCGGTGGCAGAAACAGGGACATGACCGAAAAAAAAACTCTTGCTGTATATATCTTTATGTGTGTGTTCTTGTGTCTGACTGACTTATCTGGATTGACTGAATAAAAAATATATACATAACAGCACAAGGTTTTTACTCTTTCTCTAAAACAAACACAGAAGATATGGAAAAGGCAACGCATAATGATGCAGTTATATGCTTGGCTACACAGATACACAATCCTTCTCCCCGATCGGTTTGTGTGTGTGCTCGAGAGTGTGTGTGTGTGTGTGTGTGTGAGTGTGTTTGTGGCCCTTATCTTGGAGAATAGCAGCATGCTGTGGGCTAGAAGCTAAAAGCAGCTTAGGTAAAACAACAAGACATAAATAGGGGGAAAATGAGTAGGCAGCATCCCCACTTTGATGTCGTGAAGCTGACACTTTCTCTCTTGGCTCTGTAATTAGTTCTCACAGAGTATGAAAATTGGTAGATATTTTCCCTGCATAATTTCATTATCTGCAGGAAATGTTCTCAAACTGTTAAATATTTATCCAGCGTCATGTTCAGAAACTAAAGCAGTCGCTTTCCATCAGTCTTTCTTCATGTTTTTCCTGTTTTCACTGCCCGATTCCTTACCGCGTTTTCACTTCCCTTGAACACCCATTCTCAGCCTCATCTGTCATTCAGAGAGCTGGGGGTGGGTTCATTGCTCTGACGTGACAACTATAAAATATTGATTGGCACAAGAAACATGATAGCTTTAGAAAAGCTGAGTGAAATGAAGAAAAGAGAAAGGCTAGAAAGAAACATTTCCCATGAATGAAAGCTTTGTCTCATAAATGACCACTATTTTCTCTCTCCTCTGAGAGAGCCTTCTGGTTTTCTAATCTCCACGCTGTTTTCCCCCTCTCTCCTTCTTCCTTGTGTCTTCCTCTTGTTTCTCCCCCTTTTTGCCCCCACTGCTCCCCTCTGATCTCCTGACAGAGTGAATTACTGCTCCTAACAGCCCAGCTCATAAACATCGTGCCTGAATGCTGTCATCATAAATGGATGGCTGTGGCGAAACAATGTCCAGGTACGATTTACGACATGTAGGAAATATACACCGGTGGCAAAAGAAACTAATTCATACCCCTGCTAAGACTTGATGGCCTGCCCACTTCAGAAAAAGATGCAAACCCACCCAATAAATGTCCATACATCTGCCAAGAATCATGCTGTCACTGGGGACCAATCATGTTCAAGTTCCACAGACAATGTTAACTATCAGCCGCTGCGTGAGATGCAGCAGAAATGACAGATTCATCGCTTTATGTGGATCCACACAGGGCAGCTAATAGAAAAAAATAAAAATCAACATTTGGATCCTCTATATTTAAAAAACAACAACCTCCAAAGCACTCTACTTTACAACAACTAAAATGCCAAATTATGATGTCACAGCATCAGAATTTGGATTCATAAAACACACACTCAAGCTTTCAAGCCTTCCTCAGGAAATAACACAGATCTGTGGACCTTTCAAAGGGAAAACCAATGATTCCAAGAAAAACTCGAGAAAATCCTTGAGTAGTTTTTGTGTAATGCTGTCAATGGCAAGAATGTCAAGGTACTACCGAATTGTGTCTTCCATTCCATTTCCTGCTGCTTATCTGGGGTTGGGTGGCAGTGGCGGCAGGCTAAGAAGGGTGTCCCAGACATCCCTCTCCGAAGCAACACTCTCCGATGCACCCAGGGGATGGGTGTATTCTCAGCTCGGAAGAGTTATATAATCTATACGGTGAGTTTCTTGCTGCGGGTCTCCTTGACCTCATACTTTCAGTCACTATCCAGAGCTCAGGACCATAGGTGTGGGTTGGAACGAAGATGGACCGGTAATTTGAGAGCCATGGTTTGCGACTCAGCTCTCTTCTCACCAGCAGTTAAAGTATCAAAAGCAATATAGTATTTTATTTTATTTTTCTATTTTAACTACACACAGATGTTCCATCCATCCATTTTCTTCAGCTTATCCTGGGTCATGTTCAGGTGGCAGCAGGCCAAGAAGGGCATTCCAGAAGTCCCTCTCTTCAGCAACACTATCAAGGTCCTCCTGGGGGATCCCAAGGCATTCCCAGACCAGATGAGAGATATATCCCCTCCAGGGGAAAACCTCTAAAGGGAAGTGTTCTGCATCCTAATCAGATGCCTGAACCACTTAAACTTACTCCTTTCTGATATGGTCTGTGTAATTTTCTGGACAGTTTTGACACTGAAAGGGCGGGATACTACTCAAATTTAACAGAATATTTGTCCTAGATATCAGAAACATACATTATACATACATACATACATACATTAATACAACATACATACAACAGTTTAAGTTTTTTTAAAGCTGTGCATTAATGTTTGCACCCTAATGCAAACCAAACACAGCCAATCAGGGTGGAAATAAAGATACATGTGTGTTACTTGTGTGTGCGTTTGGTGTTGACTGCAAATTTTGTTCTTGGTAAGTGGTCTAATGGGGTCTTCTGTGTGACATCATACTTCTGAATGTCTTATCAGCCGGTAGGAATCAGCAGCAGCTGCAAAAGCACATACACATACACAAAGATTCACAAAAGACACACAGGAGCAACTGAGAAAACAAAGCTGGAATGATCTATATTTGTCTCAGACACACTGGCGAATTACAAGTCGCAAATATAGACTCATGAAAACAACAGACACACCCACACCAACACAAAGGTGCAAAAGTATGTATGTGTTCTAAGACAACAAGAAAACACAAGGCTGCTGTGATTTATCCTTTGTCCTCGTTTCTCCTTGTTTCATGAATACGGGAAAATGCAAATACCCAATGATTGTGGGCTCCTGCCCACAATTATCCCTCAAAACCATCAAAACACAAACACACTCACACACAAACTGTCACTTTTTATTATAAACACATTCAATGGATGAATTCTAATCTTGAAAGCGTTCAGGGAATTTCACGGGCATTGGGTAGGAGGAGTAGAAGAGAAAAAGAGGGTGAAGGAAGATGGGGCAGCAGGGAATTAGTGTATCATTCCTCTGGAATGAGATATGTGAAGCCACCCATTTCACAAAGACCCTTACACTGCAAAACAAATAACACACACAGTGGGAGAAATGGAATAATCTTATCAGCCTTTGGAGCATCACTCCATGTGTTCCTCTCACTCCATTAATACTATGAACGGGCCCTTTGCCTCTTCTCTCTGACCCTTTCATAATTTTCAGACATTTTGATATACAAGTAGAATATGAGGCCTATGCTGCCTGGGAAGCATGGAATTATATCCTCCACAAAAGCCCCCAATCACCTGCATTGTACAAGCAATCCCCCTGATTGAACTCCTAAAATTAAAAATGAAGTTATGGAAGAAAAAACATAAAAAAGCTCCCACTAGGGATCACACACATTCATATCCACAAACACACACACATTCACATACACACACTCACACAAACACACATTCACACATATACCCACAAAGCACACACGTATACACATACACAGTCACACAAAAAGTTCAAGAGACCCAACACTTAACTTTAATACCTTTAATCTATTTCAATTTGATGTTTCTCTCTTTTTCCTATCAAGAGTTAAACAAAGCTCTGAATAAGTGATGAGACATGAGCGAGTGGCCGTATGCATGTGTATTTTGGGTGGGGGGTGGATTTAGAATCTGTTTACAAAGAGGAGATCAAGCGCAGGTGAAGTCAGCTGAAACATTTGAAATGTCATTGCAGGGAATTATTCATCAGGTCCTGGAGTATAACTTCCCTTTTGCAACAAGGCACCAGGCAACCACACTTCATCTGCACCTCACTGAAACTTAGCTGTGGTTTCGACTATTTGGTAATCCGCATTGCATCTTAGATCTTCCTTGTAGATTTGTTGAGTTTTTGCAATGAGTACCCACCCTTCTATATCGCCAAAAAGTCAAAAGAAACACTTTTCCGGGCATAGCTTCCTAACCAAATTCGGTGCATATGAATCAATTTGACGAGATCTGTATCATAAACAACCCTTGTGGCCTTTTATTAGCATTTAAAATGGCAAGTTTTATTTCTTTCATTTAATTATTATTATCTAACTCTAATTTTGGCCTGATTATTACTAGGTTTGCTCCAGAACAGAGAGTGTTACTGTCCTGAAAACATCAAAACATAGCTATCAAAACACACTTTTTTAGGATTGTTGTTGCTACGCAGAGAAGTTGGTTGGACTATATATATATATGTGTATATATATATATATATATATATATATATATATATATATATATATCCACTAGTCTTCATGGGCTACACAATAAACTTAATAATAGTATAAACTACTTGAAAGCTAGAGTATTTCAATATGAGCGAAAATGATGACAGCTGGAAGGCGTCCTCAGACTTACATTGTGTGTGACATATGAGGCCCCTAATAAAGCCTGGAACTAGATTAATGACCCTGCCTCTACAGGGGGGTCTCAGTTAAGACAGAAGAAAAGAGAGAATGAGGAGAAAAATTTATCAGGGGTATCCTGGTGGTCTCGTGGTTTTAAGACACTAACTGCGTAGTATATCATACCATTAAGAATGAGAAATAGAGGAATGTGCACAAAGTATTAGCATTAACATGTTTCATCTTTTAATGTTATCCATTTTGTCTGTGTGAAAGAGGCAAGGATGCTTGTCAAAATGTATTTTTATATTGACATTGTGGGGGACAGCCCAGTTAATTTGCATAATTACATTAGAGCCAGTTACACCGACAAATTCATCTCAAGCCACTTACAGAACATGATAGAAAACCTTCAGAAACACACACACACACACACACACACACTAACACACAAAGTGGTTGTCTCTGATATGCATTATTTATTTATTCCCACATTATAGTTCGGAAAGCTGCATTCCCTCTAGTTATCAGGTCAGAGCACAACCAAAGTGCATATAAGTGTGTATGTGTGTGTGTGTGTGTGTGTATGTGTGTGTGTGTGTGGAAGATGGGCTGCCAATGCACATTTTTAAACAGGGATACTGTAAGACTATGCGATAATATATCTTTATGAATTTTATGAAATTATGCTCATATTTGGAGCATCTTACAGCCATAATCGGGTGTTAGTGTGTATTAAACATCTGAGCGTAGGTGAATGTACAAAAGGTGAGTAATTCATCTTCTACAGCAGCATTCTGGAAGTTAGGAAGAGGTCAGCATAAGTTTACGATAGCTTCAGTGAGAAGCAATGATGTCAGATCATGGACCACTTACGGTGTGTTTGCATATGAGATGTGGATGCATGGATCTACATTCACAACGGTAGTTTGTAATATTTTCTCTTTGGTCAAAAGGTCCATGTTATGTTATGGCCTAATTCATTTCAATTACTACTCTTATTGTAAGGTTTATTTAAAAATTCTAACCATTCTGCCGACTTGTCTGGAGAAACTCCCACTGCTTCTTCCCCTAACAACTTTCATGCTTCTTTGCTACAAACCTCAACAAAGCTTACTTATTATTTTGTAGCTCAGACGAAAGCCAAAAAACCTGTAACTCTCCAGTGAGAGGAAGTCGCTTTAAAATCATGTTGTTTAATCCGATGATATGACTCACACAGATGACTTTTGTTTGGTGTGGTCAAAAAGCTCCAGATGAGACAAGATTTATCAAAGGAGAGAACTCCGAGATTTACTGTGTGGTTAAATAGTTAGAAAGCCACTTCCTAGAACACTCAAAGTTGGAGATAGATCAAACATACATTCATCTGGGCACAGGCGCATTTTCTGCGAGAACATTCACAGCAAAGCAGCAGCTGATGTGTGGGTGTCTGCAGGTAGGCAGTGTGATGTCACTCGGTGGCTCATTTTTCATGCCTGTCTCTGCCAAACATGGCGAGCACACACAAACCACCACAAGCATACCTCACGAGAATGTATGTGCGTCTGTGGTTGTCCTGACTGACAACTGCTGCATTACTGCACAGCTCTCAAGTCTCTGCCTCTATCATCGCCTTTCCTCTCCTGCTCTCACTTCTCTTTGTCCCACTGTTTCCCCTTAAGCGTGTTTCCTCGCTTCAAGGATCTCTCTGCATGTGATCTTTTTCAGCTATTTCTACTTCACTCCCAGAGACTTTTTTTTAGGGAAGCAGCTTTCTATTTCAGAGGAAGTTGAAGACAAAGACAGGGGCAGACTATACATTCTGCCACTCCATGTGAAAGACTAGGGAGCCAGGATGCCTCATTTGTCCTGAAATGGCTCCGAAAGCAGCGACCCTCCAGTTTGGGTGGTGCGGTTCAGCTGTTCTGATGCACCGGAGGTTCCACAGGAGGGGTTAATACACGAGTCCTCGTTTTCTGGACTGACCACCAGGCAATGAAGCATCGCTTACGGCGTTTTGTCTTTTATAAGAGTTCATATGTGGGTGGAACAATGCATGTTACACGACCATTAGTGAGGCTATATGAGAACTGGTTCAGTCCTCAGCAAGGCTGTGGTCTTTAAATCCATCTCCCCCTGATGAAGGACGCTGGTGTGAGAGCCAGTAATGGTAGGACATGTAGGCCAAGTCTGCTCTCACATCATCTCCTCTCTCTTTTCTCCGGTTTCAGACCCAAAAACACTGAACTAAAAGACAAAAGAAATTCTTTGTCGGGGAATGTTTCCATAAATCAGCAACATATGTTTGCATTTCATTTTACCGCACAAAAAATGTTTATTGAAGAACTGATTTATCAAAGGTCCCTCTAAACCTGGACAATTTAGAAAATACCATATGTGAAAAATAATCTTGTCTGTCATATGAGGAAAAGGAATTAAGATGAGGTGGAGTCTCCGTTGCCTTACCTATAAATATATATATGGGCTTATAACAGACAGAAAAAGATGCCGCTGTGAGTCTCATCCCAGAATCCTCCCATTCAGATCCAGCAGCACCATTATATGCTTACAATGCCAGGTTCAATCTAGCAGGACAGGCTATCTTGCGTCCTCTAGACAGAGCGCTGCACACATTATTCAGCAGACATTACATGAGCAAAGACTTCAGAACCAAGTGGGGGAATGGGAGCATTTTCATAAGAGGAAAACAGGTAAACCCACAATTAGTCAAAAAAAGAAGACATCTTTGCAGCAATAAAGGACCATTATCAGTTTTGTAATGCACCGGTCTCCCACTCCATCACACACACAAATGCGTGCACACACACACACACACACACACGCACAAACACACACATATCCAAATGCATATGAAAAACCTCATTCATATGCATAGTTTTATGTAAGCTTGTGGGGGTACAAACTTGTGCAAGTTGCTGTGTAATGTTATCTTCCAGATGGATTCTGTCTCCCTCATCCCGGGCCTGAGGGAGAAGCAACGTTTCGCTTTCACTCACGTTCTACTATGCCAGCTCTGCATTGCTATTAATACAAGAAGCCACCACAGGGCAGTGCATTAGAATATCAACACACCGGCCAGGGAAGGACTTCCACTTTCAGGGAGACGGGACAATGTTTCACTGAGTGGGTGACAGCTGATAGGAGGTCTGGCTGGTGGGTTATGTGTCTGTGCTGAATGATCCACCTGGTACTCTGTATTCTGCATATTTTCCACCTGTGTGTATCATTTTGTGCAGGTCTATTTGTTCTAATGATTACCTTTTCATTACGATCTACCACAATGTATTTCCACTTTTTCTCTAAGTCTCTAGAGTCCTTCCTGATTCCTCCAGAAGGCTTGTTTCAGGATTTCCATGCTTGTCTCTCATCTTTTTCCTCTCTTTTTCTTGCAATAATAATTTCCTTATCCTTTTCTCGGGGAGGACTGACATAGATTTAGTCTTGTCTCTCTTTGGTTTCTTCCCTGGGGGCAGTTTTTACATATACCCTCACTCGCCCACTCACGGTGTACAAGACTAGGTCTTGGAATCCTCATGGATAATTCATTATTTTTCTCATTCTGTTGTTCTTCCCATGTTTTCCATCCTTCCGTTATGCTAGCGACTATCTCCTCATCCCTACTGCTTCCTGTTGCTTCTCCTGTTTCTTTCAGAAAGGGATTAAAAATCCATGCATGAGTCCAGTTTTGAAGATCTGTTTGGTGAGGAGGAAACGGGCACAACACACACACACACACACACACACACACAGACACACAGACACACACACAGACAC
Organism: Lophius americanus; assembly: GCA_037951165.1. Lineage (NCBI taxonomy): Eukaryota > Metazoa > Chordata > Actinopteri > Lophiiformes > Lophiidae > Lophius > Lophius americanus. The sequence continues at coordinate 8,542,902 of JBBDHG010000032.1, read as the reverse complement.
GCAGACACACACACAGTCAAACACACAGTACATATGCACGCAATAAAATTATAAAGATGGCCTCAACTCAGACGATAAAGAACAGCTTATAGGCTTATTTCATTTGACAATTTTCCCATATTTTGGCTATTTTATTCTGAGCTGAAGATAAAATTGGATCACACATTTCACCGCTCATGCCTTTCTCCATCTGGAGGCTCACTGTCTCGCCTGCTTATCCATTCTATCTAACATCCCTCCCTAAAACCATCATTCCTTCCAACCGCACAACTTTGTTTCACTCCTCCTCTTGCCAAACCGTCCTCCCCTGCTGTCTTTTTCTACACCTCCTTCTTACCCCTCTATCCATCTTTTGCCGATTTCTCTGTCCCTCTTTTACCGGCAGCGTTCCATACTTTTTTCTCTCATCCTCCATCCCAATTTTCAGCCTCCCCAACTTGCTCTCAGGCATCTTTTCACTTACATTTTCCCTGAAACTTCCTTCCCCCATCCTTTACCTCTTCATCTCACCCCATATTTTTTCTATATCTCATTTGCTCTCCATATTCTCCCCTCCATCCATCCTTAAGCCATTATAAATAGAGCCTCGTGGGGGTTTCATAATGGACCTCTTCCTCTGACCTTATTACAAACACATTACTGACCATACTTGTCTCTCTTGCCTATTTCTTGATCTTTGTGAACAAACACACACACATGAACACACACACACACTAGTGAAGCTCCTATTTCTGCATTCCTTACTTGAAGATGGTACATTTATCTTTTTGTAATGTTCCCATTCCGTCTTTTCCTCTCATATTTTTCAGCAAAACCTCTAGCTATTGTTTCCCCCTGTTCTGTCCTGTGGGTCCCATATTATGGAATGATTAATTTTCTCCTAATCTTAACAAGATTTATCATCATTTGGGATTTCTTGGCGTGTTATTTGCCATCCTCTGTGCTTTCGTTTTACAACACGAGAAGAATAAAACCATAAACTATTTTGTCTTGAACTAGCAGAAAAACAAATCATTAGGGTAGCATTCTTCCTTCACCCCACTGGCTTCGAGGTCTACAAACTAATGAACCAGCTCCCTTGTACCGTCACCTTATTGGTTTTAATGATAAATACCAGAACTGTTCCCATGCTACTTTGGATTCTCAAGGGCGAACATGGTGGAAGAGCAAAATGTCAAGTTATTCCTTTGACACATTACAGGTTTTTTTGTCCCTTTTCTTCTGTGGGATCCTGTGCTTCAAGACTTTTAATGAAAATGTTCATGGGTCTGCTTCCCTACACGTACAACTCTGTGAAACAAGCGCAAACTATAGCACCGGTCACAGCAACAATCTTTAGAATCGGTGACTTAAAGTCTAATTTTGAGTGAATCATGACGCTTTTTTTAAATTTCACAATGGGCTTTGGATGTTTGTCATTGGCCTCTGGGAAGAAAGGCAACTCCAGTCCTTGAGATACTTCATCACTGATGAATTCAAGTTACCTAAAACCCAAAGTGGGCCTATGGAGTGGAAGAAGTCAACAGGTAGCGACTAGACAGCTGTTCACAGTAGTTTTGAATATGATCTGGATACTTATAAAAAACTATCTGAGGATCTAGCCTGTTGACACAAGAAACCTTCTGAATGGAAAACAGACATGCTAGCTAGCCACAAGAAACAGAGGAAGAGAATGTCTGATGTTGAAACATATGATTTAGGCTGAGCTGTGGTTAAGTGAAGACATAAGTTATTGTGTGCAGTCTGGGATAAAGCTTTAACAAACTAAGGCTAAACACTAGAATCCTGTGAGGTATTGAGATATTTAATTTCACATAGCATGATACAACTATGGGCGCCGCATTGGGCTGCCCACTGCTCCTCTGGGATGGGTAAACTGTAGAGATCAAATGTTGTTATGTATTAATGTGCATCTTAAATCATATATTTCTATCTTCAACAGAAGAAACGTCAGTGAGATGAGTTTGAAAATACTTAAAAACGGTCATGGGGGAGAACCTAATACCAAAGCCAAACCTCCAAAGCATCTTTGCAACTCTATCCACCCAACATTATCCAAATTAAGTCTATATTCTCACACCAAACAAGATGATATTGAATACCCCCTTGCGATTCACTTGTATAACGTCCATATTTTTGAGTGCTGACCCTGATCTCCGTTCATCCTTGGTGGCACAAGCCCTTTTTGTAATGCTCGCCCCTTTAACTTTCCTCTGATATGTTTCCAGGACGCCGCGGTTTTCGTTCCATCGGCGGCACTTGAGGAAGTCCTTATGTGCACCTGGGCAGGAGAGCTCTCTGGGATGGTGTCACACTTCCTGCCTAGAATTATCTTCAGTCTCAACCGACTAAATATCTGTGTGGTGCGCATGAATCGTCGCTTGTCCACACAAACCTGATTCCATTTACTCTTGATCTATCCTGATTTATGGTTCACCCTCCCCCTTTTTCTGCGGAGACCCTGGAAGTATTGCTATTCATTTATTCCTCCATTTTTCTTGTGCGGTGTCCTCTTCAGTGCTGCGTCCAGTTATGTTCACCCCTGTTGCCCATGCAAGTCTCTTCCTATTGGTCTGCTGTTTTTGCAGTGTAGTGTGTCTCCTTTGAATTCACCTGGAAGTTAGCGGTTTCCCACAGAGTTCCGGTGTGAAAATCCCAGAGATGAGATGTTACAACCATATTAAAATGATCAATACTGTTTGGTGCAGCTTATTTGCACTGCATACACAAAAAAACATACATGATTCACCACTTGAGCTGCCTGTTGCTCTTCGCAGCAACCACTTTTACATAAACATTAAAAATTCATTTTCTACACTCAGTTAAGCACCAACCTCAAAATTTCATCTTGGTCGTGTTTTCAGTGCTATGAGCAATCGGCGACATGATATTCATGAACATAAATTTTCATGCAATGCAGCTGTAAATGTTTACAGTTGGTTCAAATGTTGTACTTGTTCCGTAACACATAAATTACATGTACATTCATACTTCAGAGAATTATATGGACTTGTGCGGGTCTAGATAATAGGTGCACTAAAAAAGGATTGCTAGGATTGCTAGGATTGCTCGTCTGTGCCACCGGTTTGTTGCAAGGTGATGGCAAACTTCTTTGATGCGCAGCAGAGATTCAATCATATAACTCTGGTTAGAACATAAACAGCATTGGTGCTTGTGAATATATAAATTAAAAGCCGTGACAGCATGCAGTAAGTCACAAATGGGGCACAGTGAATAATAACTAATTTCTGCCGGCTAAGTCTTTCCACCTTAAAGAGATATTGGGACTTTATTCTGATACATTTGGCTCTTCGTTTTTTCCTAAGCACCTGGCGCAGCGGAATAACCAGCTAGCGGACCATCCGTCAAAAATAGAAAGAACTTGAAGCCCTGTGACTTCTTGTTCTCACATTCCTCAGTAAGACAGTAAATTTCGGCTCAGGCTGAGCGGTTCTGGTGCCAATTCTTTCGCTGATTTATTTTTAAGACCTGGACAGATCAGCGACCAATATTTCAGTGGCAAAATTCCATTACTACCAAGAAAACACAAACAGTATTGCTATGAGATTGAAACATTAAGAAAAAAATAGAAAGTCAAAGCCTCATTAAAGTGACAAAGCAAGGAACACAGAACACATTCAGGAGAAGTTCTTTCAACTTCATAATGGTTAAGAGGCAGTTAAAGGAGAACACGTAAACTCCACTGCCTCGCTCAACTGAATTTTATACTTAAAATGAAAAGAGCCTCCCTGTGACTAACTATAAACTCAGAGTCATGCCACCTATAAACCAAAGGATCCCTTCTTGTTTTCATTATAAGAGAAAGCCTTTAAGTTACCAGCTACATCATTGCCTCCGGGTAGTGAAAAGATTAAGGCTAACATCACCGAACATTAGGAAAACTGTGGTGGAGACATGGCAAGAGCTTGTGAGTTCAATCATAGATGATTCAATTTGATAATTTGTTTCCATTCGAAGCTCCTGAAACACACCTTAATTTCATTTAACAGAGTCACTCTCCGGTTAATTTTGAATTAACGAAACTTGCAGAGGCCGGTCAAAAAATGGATACCAGCATTACGCCGCAAATAATGAAGTTCAAATTCAGTTCATATGGAAAGAAGTGAGTTGCATGGATCATTAACTTTTACTCAGCTAGTTTGTGGACCTGATTCTTAACGGCCTGGTTGTCGTGCTGAGAGACAATCTCCATTAACAACACATGGTCATACACAAACAAAAAGGTTAAGAGTTCAAACGTGGAAAAGTGAAGTGGATTTCATTTCTTAACATGACCTAGAGGGGAAGCGACTGTCGTCATCTACCTATTAGGAAATGTAGGAGTCGACTTATTTTGCGTCTACCTTTACATTTTAAATACATTATCTGAAGAAGAGCGTTCAAACAACAGGATCATGTTCAGAAATAGAAATGCTAAGTGCACTGCTGGTTGCCTCTGTGCCTCCTGTGTAGAGGCACATCAACATTAGCTGCATGCACATAAGGTCCATCAGAAAGTATAAAGATTCCAGGAAATGACCAAGGTATAGCAAGCCATGGGTTAGAAGTTCAAGTCATCAAGTGACTGAGTCACTTTGTTTATACGCAGCTCATTGCAGGAGACAGATGTATGTGTATGTTGAGAGGCTGGAAGCTGAAGTTGCCTCAGGGCTACCAGTGCTGCATGACTGGGTCTTTTCATTTAGGCCCCACACAAAGAGGTGCAGTGAACAGAGGAAATAACAAGAGGTTAGTTAGTTAACTGGGGTCACAAGGGCAAAGGTGATGAGGCTTTTAAAGGTGCGCGGTTGTGTGTCCTTGTGCAAGTGTGCATGCGTACGTCCATGTCTGTCAGCGATTCAGCCGTAAAGAAGATGTGCGTCATGATGAAAGGCCTCTGTGCAGGTGGACGCTGAGGTCAAGAGTTGAAATGATGTGGGGGGCTAGTCTAGAAAAATCAGGCATGACTGGACCTGTTTGCAGTCGGTTGCCCTGTCAGAGAGCAGATGAATTGGTTTTAAGTGTTCAAGGCTTGTGTAAGCTCAACCGTAATGGACTTCAGTTGAGTGAGTCAATACTATTGTTTTAAGAGAGCCGGCAAGTGGAACCGATGTTTTTTCTCTGACAACTGATAATAAGACAAACGTCCTATGTGTTGCAGTTCTACTTGTTTTACAAGACTTAAAATTAAGTTAAATAACGGGAAAGCTGAAACTTGTGTAATCAAATTAATCTAAGAGATCAAATTTCTAACTCTGAATTTCAAACTATACCAATTTCTACGATGTAAACATTCAACTAGGCCTACGTTCCCCGAAAAGCCTCAAATCCCCTGGATTGTACAAGCAATTTTCCCGATTAGAAATTAAAATGTGGCACATTAATAATCTCAAAAAGTCCATATTGACCCAATCTAACTATTTCTAGGAAGTCAGCAATATGATCCAAGATCAGATCCCCTGGTGACTCAATAATGAAGATAAATACAGTTAAGTTAGTAAAACAAGACAATTTCCTTGAGTCAATTCATGAGTTGAATTTAGAAAAAACATTTGCAGAAAAAGTTCTCCCTAATGAGTAAAATATGAACTAGTACATTGGAACAATCTATATTCAAGATAAAATATCCTTAGCCAATAGCCAATTTGGACATTCTTGGATATGGTTGGGGACTAAATGTTGTTTTTTATGGTAGAAAATGTTTTTTTTCAGAATAATGCCCAATTCCTAGTGAATGAAACATAAACAATTACTGTAAAATATGACAAATACAAGTTACTCTTTGAGACGGCTCCTATGAGGTAAATGTGGACTACATCAGACCAACGGTTAGAAAAATGGTTTGTTTTTCATTTAAAACAAACTCCCCTAGTGAGTCAAATATGAATTATTAGAGTAAAGTGTGTCATAAAGAGGATAGATCTCCAGAAGTCATTTCATTTTTACCAAATTTGGACTAAATTGGACCCACGGTTAATAAATAATGGTCTGAAAGCTCCCGCAAAATTATGCAACAGAGCTTTTCAAAATCAATCCATTTCTTCCTCAAACTAAGGTTGCAGCGATGATAATTCCATAAAAAGATCTGCTTTTCAGGGTTATAATTACAAGTGAGGGAACAAAGGTTGACCGCGCTGGAAGGATGGAGCAATATGTTGACAAATGTTCTCAGTCACAGTCTGGGGTCATTTTAACAAGATGATACTTCCCTCCGGCATTCTCTCTCTCTCTGGATCTCCCTCTTTCAAACACTTAAGACACACATACACACACCCAAACACACACAGACATGCTACATTAGGGAATATCAAATATCATGTGTGCCCATGCAGTAATGTTCATGTGTTTTATCTTGGTGTGGTGAGAGGGAACAAGCTAATGAAAGCTGAGTAAGAGTTAGAGGATGGAATGGAAGAATGAGGTACAGAGAACGCAACAGACGGAGAAGAAAAGAAGATGTGGCAGAGGAAAAAAAGGTGCATGACTGCATGTGTTGCCGGCTCCTTGGCGATGCTCTTTTGCTTCTCTCTGTGTCAATTGTTTTCCTGGGACATTGATTTCTCTGCTTTTTCATGAAACCGAGGTATGAGGGGCAGCTACTGTTTCCTCTCCATGAAAATTAGTTGGTACGTTAAATTAAAATCTCAAGCAAGCCATGTCACGGTACATGCTAGCACGTCCAGCAAAAACTTTTTCAGAATAGTTGTTTGCCGCTTTATCCATTTTGTTTTGTCAGTAAGATTTTGGAGAACCTACACATCTAAAGGCTGATGTGCACCAGACCTGTACACCAAACACAGAAAAAAATCTATAAAAAACAAGATGCAGGGCTGCGTTTCCTACAGTCATGTTGCATTCACACCAAAAATCACACATTATTGAGTCTCCGAACACTAGTCAACAAAAGCTCAATTTTCCCCAACAACAAGGGTATATCCTTGAAAAGTCCTCAATTAAAAGGTGACATTATGTCATGAAAACCGTGTTCTTTATACAAACAGCTTCCCCTAGTGGGTAAAATATTATACATACAAGTTAGATCTCAAGTTGATTTATATGCACCAAATTTTGACTAAATCTTACCAACAGTTAGGACTTTATGTCTGGAAAGCAGTGTTTTTCCTAAAAAAGGTCCCCCTAGTGAGTAAAATATGATTTTTTCCTGGCATAACGTCACATTTAATTTTAGGAGTTCAATAAGGACGATAAGGAAAAGGAAATACTTTCATATGAATGTCATAACATCACAACAACAATGTCAACACATAATGGTCCTGATATATCCGACTGGTAAGATTCTGGGATTTTACACCCGACCGTGTCGTGATCTTCTCTGTTACAACAGATATCCTTATAAACCCTTTGCGTTGAGGTGGTTCGGGCATCTACCTAAGATGCCTCCAGAACGCCTCCATGCAGGCTGCAGGCGTTCTGGAGGCACCCAGGATGAGTTGGAGAGTGTTGCTGCAGTGAGGTATATCTGGAAATCCCCTCTTAGCTGCTGCCAGCGCGACCTGGCCCCGGATAAGCTGAAGAAAATGGATGAATAAACTATGACGCCTTAAGTTAATTCCTTTTACTCAAATGTTTGGAAGACAAGATTTTTCTCATCACAGGGAGATTGCTTGTACAATGCAGGGGATTGAGGGATTTTCGGGGACATATCCTTGCTGTCAGGGACGACAGTACGGGCCAAGTTTTTTTTTTATATATGGACATGAATTTAAGGAGAACTCTTCAACTGCTTGACCTTAAACCTACTTTAGGTCCTGTGTGGATAAATAAAAGATTAGGATTGAGCCATAGAGAGCAGGACTGGGTCAGATATTAAAGGACATTTTACTTTGTGAAGTTTGATTTTCACCGACCTCTGCATGGAGGTCGGAGTCTAACAGCAATCTGCAGCTTCATAGAAGTACTCCTGGGGCTTCTGGGAGGGATTTAGTGTCTAGCTCAAGGACAATGGACTGGGCTGGTAAGGTTTTCCTGGAGTTTAGCCTAACATTGCTACAACAAAACCTTGTCCTTTCTCAGTACACTAAAAATAACTTTCTATGAAAAATATAATGAGAGAAAAACATATTCCTCTTTTTAAACAGTGAGATATCAAATAAGCCCCATCTGCCTCAGACCAAGTCCTTGTACCTCGCTTCGCCAGTTTTGAAATGAAAGCAAATATAAAAATGAGGGAGTTTTTCAATAAAATAGAGAAAAAAGAGAGAGAGGAATTAGGTTTTCAGATTGGTGGAAAAAAACAGGGTTTTAGCCCGAGAAAGGCTAAGACACCTCTGGTTACACTATTAGGGAAACACCTTGATTACAGCAGTCACTTTTCATGACCCCCATGTAGTTCTTGGCCTTCATCACTACCTCGTTCTCCCTCGCTCTCCCTCATTTATTGCCACTGCCAGTACAAATACAAAAACATGCAGCATCAAATGAGGCGTGCACACGGAGGCATAAGCTCACGCATAGGCACAGGGAAGAGGCCGAGGCTGAATCAGCATGTGATTTAGGCTGGTATGATTAATGACATTCTGTTCAGCAGTGAGGATATGAAGCAGAAAACACCACAAACATTATCATAATATGAAAGAGCTAATTATTGCAGTGTCCATCTGACATGTGCTGTGTGTGTGTATGCGATCGCTATCCAGAGAGGATACAAGATTTATGAACCTGCTGCATAAAGTTGTGCTATGCACCCAATCTCCTTTGTGTCTTTCATCATTTGGTTGCCAATTATATGATAATGGCCATATAATGCCAGTTACTCAAGATTACAGTAAATGAAGCAGTAATGCATTGTCTGGAGACCAGATCCACAGTGTGTTATGAGGATTTTATCTATCTCTATGTATATATTTATGTATATCTATATAGCAATATCTGTATCCATTATTATATCTATATTTATATCTATCTAAATCTATCTTACACTAGTGGTCGTATATACAACACTATCATTATGTATATACCTAAATATACAGTATATTTATTTAGATATGTAACATAGTAAAAACGTACAGGTACACAGTAATTTATATGCATCATGGGTTAATTTAATGAATGCTTTCCAACCAACCATGAAATAGAAGCATGAATATTTATTAATATTTGCTAAACATATACTATAATTAATTACTCAAAGTGCTCTGAGGAAGGCCCACTAGGCCGAAACGTTAGCACACATGTTGTTATGATAAGGCAAAAAATAAATTGATGTAACTGAGTTTAGTCTCTTTGAACTGGAATTTAGTTTGTGCCCCCTTTTTTGGTTCCACATATTTCAATTATATATTTTGGGTTGAAGCACAACAATATACTGGGAAGGCGCGTCGATTACGTGCTCTACTAGACATACTATAATCTTCTTTAATACTGTATGACCTAAATCTTATATTATTCATTACTAAAGTTGATTTCGAAGTATGTATAGAAGAGTATATATAGTTATAGTATTTAAACTAATACAGTAATCATTAATGGGACATATTTCAATTCAGGAACATCTGTAAGACCCATCCATCCGTCTATCCAGGGTTGGGTTGCAGTAGGCTGAGAACACTGAGACCCTTGACCTTTCAGTTGTTTATAAGTCAAGTCTATAATGTTATATGATGGTACAGTGCATCAGAGAGCATCGCATGTCTGTAGAATTCTCATCACAGTCATTATAAATGATTTACGATTAACTTTGATTGCAACGTATACAAGTTGAGGTCCTCATAGGAAGCGGCACAAACGAGGATTCGCTACAAAGACGCTAGTCCCACCAGAAATACAGACAGCTACCTCTAAGATGGGAAAATAATGACACTGATGATTTTTTTTTTAAGCCTTAAAAGCTACACTGAGGTTAAGCTTTAAAATGCTTAGGTAATGATCAGATACTTCATCAATAACATGATCCGTAAAATAATCGATTTGATTCAGTAAAAAACGCTGCCAACACACTATTGAGAATGGAGTTGAACTAGTGACTCCAGTACATTTACCAGGGCCACTGGCTAACACTTCTGTTCATACAGAGTATGAATAAATCTGTCCTGACCAGGTTCACAAGGAGGTCAACATGAAAACAACAGCACATGCATTTATACCTCCTCCGATCATTAATGTGTTTCCTCTTCAATGGGGCGGATGTTTCATGGGTGACCAAAGACAGTCAATACTGGTGAATTACAACTCTTTTTCAGATTGATCATAACCCCCCAGGTTCTGAGGTCAGGTTGCCGTGAACCCTAACCTGAATCCTTAGAATACCATGTAATTCAGTATAAGTCTTCCAGCAAAATATCATGACCAAACAATTATTTCCTCACTTAAACAAATTCGTATTAATTTACTGAAGCCTGAAACATGCCGGGTCAGCGTCATATTAGGGGTTCAGGCCAGCACACACTCTGACTCCAGAGGATTAGCGTATATAGACTGATAAGAAACAGGAACTGTTCTGAAAGGCTGTTATATTTGTCATTCTCTGAAAGCTCATTTTAAATTCATACTTAATAAGTTTAAATTCATGTAGGTTAAATCAGACCTACAGGGTGTCGTTTTCCTCTTATTAAGTAATAAATAATGGTAATTTCATATTGATGTTTTTCCTGAACTAGGTCTACACAGTACTTCTTCACAAGCGATGGTATATACCCAAAAAGCCCCAAATCCCCTGCTTTGTACAGGCAAACAGTCTATACTGACTCAGCCTAACTATTTGTATGAAGTCAGCAGAATGCTCTAAGATAAAATCCCATTGTATTTTTCAAAAAACAAAAATACAAAAAACTTTTTTTCTGGGTAGACTCTGAGTGTCATTTCATTTGAGCTGAATTTTGAGCTAAATTAGACTTATGGTTAGGAAGTAACCATAAAAAAGTTGGGGGGGTTGCAAACAAGTATCCCTGGTGCCAATTACAGTATAATATGACAAATATAAGTTAAGTCTTCTTGAGGTGCTTCACATGATGTAAATTACGACTGAATCGGACCAACAAATAGGAAGTTGTGTCCGAAAACGAACAGTTTTTCATAAAAAGAGCCCTCATTTTATAATGAATACAAATTTTAAAAAAGAGCCATGAAATAGTTTTTGAGTTATCTCATTAACATGAAGGAGGATGGACAGCTTTGTTGATTCCAGTGGATGTTGATGTAGCATATGTTAAATAGCTGCTGATTATTTCTTGCTTTAGATGATTGCTGATAATGTTGTTTGAAGGCGGTCCAGATTCAGTGGTCTGTCAGTGCCAGAGTGCTTTTGGGCAAGTATGTTTATACCCAGCAGCTTGGCTAGAGTCTGGGAAGAAACCCCGATAAATCCTACTTACATTGGATGGCATTTCTGGCTTTTTGGAGGTGGTATGAGGTTTATTGAGAGTTTATTAATTAGTAATAACAGTTATTTGAGATACTTGTGATATCTATTGTGATGAAGCATAGGCTCATTCTATGTAATAGAGCTATATCATGGATTTGAGTAAGTTTCTACGCATGTGTTACTATCTCTTTGAATATGCACTGGTTGCAGAGTCTGAAAACAGCATGTAGCCGCAGTGTCAAACTGAAGTTATTTGAAGGCAGCTAAATTGTGGGAGCATAGTACTGAAGACCCAGGTGGAAAATCCATTGCCCGCCTGTGTCGGGGATGTAATTATATATATTAAACTTTAAATCAGACACTATAATTTCCATTTGGCCGAACACAGAACATTGGAAAGTTTATTCCAACACTTACATTTCCCTCTCAGGACATATCTTGGTTGCAGTAAATTTATTTTAATTGGATACTAATTTCATGGATACAATTAGATTTATTTTTATTCATATTTGTTTTAAATGAATATCACCAAAAACAATATGATGAAAATTGTAAACTCACAGATGAAAAGAAACAGCCTCTCTTCTCATGCAGATGATTCTGATGTTATTGTAAAGGGTTTTAGTCTCAGTTAGCATTAAGTTCACATAGTTTATGTTCCTCTGGTCCTGTTCGTTTTTGAATGCTAGAATGTGAAAAATTGTTATCTTGAAAATAGTGACAGCACACACTGATATTAGCTCGCTACTTATTATAAACGTATTCGTAACAACACGGGACATTTTCAACATGGGATCAGTTCAGTATCATGTGATTCATCTTTTTATTCCCGTCTGTCGTTATGCGGGGTAACGGATGACAAGAGATAATACTGTTCCGGATCCATGTCAAGAGCTTCACCAGACACTAGGTTATGGCTGCTTGTTCCGTTCTCCCTCTTCAGCCCTCTGTCATTCTCACACCATTTCTCTAACTAAATCCGCCCTCGAGCCCCTGGACACCCGAGCTGAACAGAGGGGAGGAGAGAGCGAGGCACAGATAAGGGAGAAATAGACTGTGAAGAAGAAAACAGAGCAGAGGAGAGAACGGATGCTGAATGTGGAAGAGGGAATAGACAAGTTTTGAGCTGAGGAGGGAAAAGGATGACAAATACAAAAACAAGGTGAATGGAAATGACAAGAAACAATGCATTATGGGAAAATGCCACTTTAAAAGCAGTGGGTTTTTTAAAGTAGTTTAAAAGTGTACAAATATCATATATGTCCAAAAAACTAACTGTCTTTTCAGATTTCTAGAGGATAAAAGGTGAATATTGCTACTTTACAAATGAATCCGGTCACTTTAAATGTTTGTGTCTGAGATTTTACGGACCAGCTTTGCCTGCAGATTTAAAGATTTCTGCTCATACACTAGTGCAAGCACAAATGATAGCAAGCCTTGGGATAAATAAATCACCATTTCATCATGAAAAGAGTGACATGCATTTCCTGAGAGAACAAAAACACACAGTCAAAGATAAATTTGGAGCAACTGAAGGTAGAAAATCAAAATTTATTGTGACAAAGTCACCCCTGAACGTCACTGGGAGAATAAGAGGCAGGAACAAAATAAGGAACAAAATAAGTGCAACATTACCAGAGTTACAAAGTCAAATCAGTCCTGCAGGAAATAAAAGTCATCCAAGTCACAACGTTATTTAGGCTGCAAATGTTTCACAGAGAACAACATGAACCCCGGAGAATGGGTTCATATTAAGTCTGATGCTTTTGTAATGAACAAAACTCAGCTGTCAGATTCTGCCTTGGCAAATTTTGCTGCACTTGTGTAAAAAACAATAAAGCACCTTGAGATAAAATCTATTAAGCTGATAAAGCCAATGAGTTGAAATAGCACTAAAGAGAACACAAGGGGAACTAAATTATAATTAGAGACAATTTAAATAATGTCTGTTTTCAAGCAAACAGAGGTAAAATAAATATGAAAGCTAAATCAACTACTCACATTTAAGTCATTGTATTATTTCTATTTATATAACAAAATTATCTTTGACGGTATTTTTTTCTATTTGTTGAAATCTAGCAAAATGATTAAGTTAATAGCCTAATATTGTTGTGTTGGATGACTGGTAGACAATTAGAAACTCCCCACGGGGCACATTCTGCTGTTATAGCAACCCAAGAACATGATGAAGTGACAATGGCAATAAAAATTTGAAATAATAAGTCATTATGAGAATATAGAAAATAAAAATATGAGTATAAATGGGAAAGTAAAAATGGAGATAGATAAAATTAAAGGTATAGATGCAGGCTTTACACATACTTTGAGCTGCCTGTCAGAGTTGCTCTGCACAACACAACTGAAGAAGAAAATAACAATAAAATAAAATACATAATAAAAATATAACTAAAAAAAGTAATAAAAATAATAAAAAATAATAAAAGTAATAAAAAAAATATAAAAATGAGCAGAATAAAAAGTATAATCTCGAGTTCTGATCATTTAAATAAATAGACCTTTCTATTTATCTGACGATAAAGGTATTGAGTCGATTGGTCTCAGTTGAACTTACTTAAATATAAGAGTTTACTACATATAAACCTGTTATAACATTCTGGCACGCTCAGATGCGAGTCATATACCATAATATTCTCATTCAAATACAGTTGCACTGTTAGATTCATACAATGTCATGGTATTTAACTAGATGAAACTATTTGGATCCCTTCAGACAAAACATAGTGCATATCATTTGTCAGTCAAAATATAGAGAAGCATGTCAGAAACAAGTGGGTAAAAAAGGAATACTAGTTCAGATTCCCTCTCTATTAAGTTTACTTCAACAAAATCACAGAATTTGACTAGATTTGCTTAAAAAAAAAACAAATGCACTACAGGAACTAACTATACATCAAAAGAAAACCTACAGCAAACATTTCAATGGAATCTCATATGGAAAAGTTGTATTCATTCGACAGATTATTCAGCCGTTAATAAAATCATTAGGCTGAAACAGAAGATAAATTCCAAACAGAATGTTTGGGAGGAAGATCAGTGCATCATAAATAGATAGATAGATAGATAGTAACTTTATTCATCCCCAAAGGGGAAATTTAATATCGAGATTGAATCCTGAAATTTTTCTAATAAAGGTACATTAAAAAGAAATACTCAATTAATGAAAGTTTCTCTGTTATGACAGATCTGTCTGTAATAAACTCTTATATTTAAATAAGTTCAACTAAGACTCATCGAGTTAAAACCTTTATCCTCCAGTGATCAGAAGATAAGTACATTTCAAAACAGATTGGATTTCAGCATCTTTCCAGCAGAGGATGTTTTTATTCTACGATATTGTGGGCATGACGTTGTAACGCTAACCATAAGAGATGAGCGGTATGCTCGGTTATATAAAGAAATATAATGTTTACTTTAATTCAAAGAGTTCTCACATCCGTCATTTGTCTTAGAGTCTGGACTGTAATGAGAAGGTAAGAGAACAAAGCAGAATGGAATTCAAAAGCAGGCTCTGGCATGGGGCCACGGGAGGAGCACGGATACGACTTCAGTTAAAATAGTGATCTGTAATCATCTTAACATAACAAACTTTGTAGAGACGTAGCATCTTCTCATGTTGCCACGGTGAACTTAGTGAGCGCACGCACATCAAAGGGAGTGTTTATTGAGACCCCTCCCCTGCTTCAACACCTTGTTAAGGTTTTTTAGTTTGCTACGACCCCCGAGGGTTTCCGCAGTCGTTTGATGTCGGCGATGAGATGGAAAAGGAATTGCTGTTTAACAAACAGCCGGCAATGGGTGAGTATTTATTGAACAAAAAGGCACAGCTATTTAGAAAGATATAGTTCAAGGAGACAGAGCAGGGATACAGGACCCGGCCCAAACCTGCGGTGTACGACCCAAGGATCTTACCACAGCTGACATACAAACCTTAATCAGGCCTGTCACAATTATTATAGGATTGTCAAATGGCTTTATCAGTTTGATGACGTTGATTTATTGCTAAAAAAAAAACCTAGATGAAACCTAAATGTCATGTTTCATTGCTACTTTCACCATTTTGAAATCATCTGGTTCCTCTTATTCTCGCTCTTGATCTGTTTATTGTTTGAGATTGACATGAACATCGTGGATCATTTAGTCGTATGTAAATTGTTATCTGTATGTGTTCTGTATGTTTGTAACGCTGTGTGCTGCTGCCTTTCTTGACCAGGACGCACTTGAAAAATGTATTTTTAATCTCAATGCATAATAAATGCTTATGTCTGAATGTAAGTACGTGTATGGCACTTTGTTATGTACATGATAAATTAAAAAGCACCATGAACTGTCCACGTGTAGCCAGATAGATGCATATGGGCACTTAAGATTTAACTCCTGGCAGCTGCTATGTGAAACTCCTCCATGCTGTTTTGAGAGAGAGATGAGTAGCCTTCATGACTCAACAAAAGAATAAAGTGTTGGTTAAATGATCTTTGTAGAATCTACCACCCCTGTTTCTGCCTGTGCTATGCGATGTTAGCTCTCTGGTTTCTCAGTCATCTTACGCTGTTACGCTTCTTGCTTAGCTCAGCTCTGGTTAACTTAAGCATGCTAGCGTCCGGATCCACTCTGAGGCATGGAACGGCTCTTTGGCTCTTTATTCTTAACAGCCAGGATAAGTACACAGCCTTAGTAGTGAGTGTCTTCAAGTGAAAACAAAAATACACTTCCTACAGGATGGAGATGTAACAACCAACTGCAACTCCCATTATCCCCCACATTACAGATGAACAATACCAATAAGGCCACCTCCTTAAATCTCTCCACATCTAAGGAATTAAAATACTGCAGAAAAAACGTAATAACGTAACGTAAGAAATGATATTGCATATATGTCTTAATCGAGATTGTGATCTTTTTACAATAAACCAGCCTAGCCAGCCCTAACGAGTGTTTATGTCTTTATGTATATGTATAAATGTACATATATATCAATCAGCTAGAATATAAGAACCACATTCAGGTGAAGTCAGAATAATATTGATTATCTCCTAGCAATGGCACCTTTCAATGGGTGGGTATGTAAGGCAGAAAGTGAACATTTTGTCCTTGAAAATGATGTTTGACGCAGGAAAAACGGCCAAGCATAATAATTTGTGCTACTTTGACAGGAGTTGAACTGTGATGGCTCGAACATCATGTCAGAGCATCTCCACAAGTACAGGTCTTGTTAGGCGTGGCCAATCTGCAATGGGTAGCACCTACCCATCGCAGATTGTCTTTCCTTGAAAGTCCTCCAAGGAAGGACAGCACATGAACCACCAACCAGACTCAATGATGCTGCACACATTGACGGAAATTTTAACACAGGCCCTGATAGAAAGGTGTCAGAACAGCTGTTTTAGTAGTAATAGTAGTATAGTAATAGTCTAGTTTCAGTTTTATTTCATTTGTCAATTTTATAGATATTAAATTGTAACACCGCATGATTAAAATCGTGTTTAAATTTCAATGATGGGATGGGACATATGTATAGGCAGTGAGCCAAGTGGTGAGAAAAAAAAGAACCTGATTGTGAGGATTGTACGAGTGTGTGTGTGTGTGTGTGTGTGTGTGTGTGTGTGTGTGTGTGTGTGTGTGTGTGTGTGTGTGTGTGTGTGTGTGTGTGTGTGTGTGTGTGTGTGTAATGAAAGAACGATGGTTCAGCAGTATCTGAAGGGCCTTGTTACTGGTACAGGGTCACATACATGAGTAAGTTTGGGTGTGTTCTGTTTGATATGTTCAAGGTGACCAGGTATTCCCTGCAGTTCTGTAGAAAGGCTGTACAGATGAAAAGCTGCCGGCGCTGCCTGGCTGGCTATCTCTCTGTCAGACTGACGGGTTCCCACATTTTGCCTGGTTTAATCAGGGTCTTGGATTACATTGCACATAAATATCTCCATGAAGTTTGCCGTCTCATAGTCAACAATTGCAGAGAGAACTGCCAACAATTTCTACCAGACAACCACAAATGGAGAGAAAGAGAGAAGGGAGACGTGTAAAGGAAAGGATGTGGAAGCGAGCGGAGAGGTGAGATGATGGTTTTCAGCGACTAAATCAAAAGGTGACAGGCAGAAAGGAGAGGGAGTAAATAAAAGTCTCCATGGAGGGTGACGGTGACAAAGTGAATATATGAGAAAAAAACAGATTCGAAAACCAAGGAAAGAGGAAGAGTAGGTGACGGGTTGGAGTAAAAAAAGAAAAAGGTAAGGGACAGTGAGAGAGCTGGCACAGACGAGGCAGCAGTAATTTACATATGCTAATTAAACTTGTGTTTGGGTCACTTGCTCTTCATGTCATGGCTCCCTCCAGACCCGTCGGCCTGTCTTCACCACGTTACCTTTGTCGTTCTATTTAAGCTTATTTCCCTTGTCTAACTCCCTACATTGTGCTCAGAGAGGAAATCTGTCACGGATTCTTCTTTGCTTGGAATAAATTATTTAATTTTCCTCTCCCAACGTTCTCTTCCCTCATCGGTCCTTTTCACAAATCCTCCTCTGTGCTGCTTTCGTTTATTTACGATGTAAAAACCAACAGGGGTGATTTTGGAGCCTGCTTACAAAACTTTTTCCTTGGTCTTTTTCTTGAGTGTAATCTTTTGAAAATGCTATAATTTCCATCTCTATGTAAACGGACAAGAAGCCAAATTCTCTTGGAAACAAACATGCCTGGTTGAAACCCGAGGACAGAAAAATAACAAAAATTATGTTGGACAATCACGTTTTCTATTTGCTGCAAATCCCACTGATTTACTTAATGCTCCTCTAGCAATATGGAGAATTTCTGCAATGTAACTATTATTGGCAGGAGACAAAGTGTCTACAGGGGCACAGTTTCATTCTTTGTGTTGAAAAAATGAATGTGCCAAATACTTGCCTGGCATGCAAACTACAGCGTTTTGTTCATTCATTCAAAATGTAATTTTTTTCATTTTTAACTATAATGGTACATGTAAGCACGGCCTTATACAGCATGCCAGTGTTCAACAATCATACAAGAGTATCTGCGTCAAATGTAATACTTTACATATCAGTGACAGAAGTAGAGTGTAAACTGTTGAGTAGTTACTTAACTGCACAAGACATCAAATACATATTTTATAAAACACATTTTCACACACATCTAATCAATTTCTGGAATGTGACCAATGGTTTTTGCTTACCAGGCAGTGATGGTCTGTGTTAAGTGCTCCTACTTTGAAGGAGTAAAAGGGAAGTTGAGCTGCGAACATTTTGTGAGTACTCTGCTTTGGTAAGAAAATAAAGTACTAGTAGACCCCCTCGTGTTGAACTACACCACGTGAGTGTTGTATTTCAAAGCATAAGCGTGTGTCACAAGTCATTAACTAAAAATATACAAAAAAACTTTGTTGGTAAGCTTTTCAAGGCCTCTAGCTAACCGCTAAGCTATAAAGCTAACTGCTAAAGATGGAAAAATAACATTCATTTTTGACAACGTCAAAAAATATCATATTCTGGTTGTTGATTGGTAAGGGAGGACATCAACAGGAAGATGGAAATATTTCCTGTGATTTGGCCCATAGAAGATCAGTATGTGAAAAAAAGGCAACACATTGAAAGACACTGAATTAATTTTAAAGGATTCCACCTCCAGAAGAGCATGAGCAAAGTCTGTCCTCCTCTGCTCTCTACTTCACACAGACTGCCTTTCACCTTGCCTGCACTGTAAAGTTGGCTGTTGAAGCATAATCCGAATTTCAATAATGGATTATTCCTAAAGATATAAAAAATACTTTATAAAAATATTTAAATTTGGTAAATTTAACCAATTACTCTTTTCTATATTCTGATATTCCTCTTCCTTCTCTAAAACAGAGGAAAAGAAGAACCCTCCTCTGCCTCTATGGACCAGCCCCCTTTGTTACTTATATTTATATGCAGGAAACAATGAAATATGTCAACAGTCAATCCTTTCCATGTTACGTCGATGTTGATCTTGTCCTCGGCTCGGAGGGTAAAGAGATTCATGAGTCATTGCCTTCTCCCCCATTTAAATGGCTTTACTTCTTAAATTAGCTGCTTAATGCTACAAGCTCATTCGCCATCTCGCTCCTTCCATACAGATGTTAATTCACTGTTATTACCTCACTGCCAGGTCAGGGCTGGAACAATACACGTCATTCCCGCCTTTGACATTTTACATAGAACAATCAAGCAGAAATATTCCTGCTTTGAACAGGTTGGCAGAAAGGTCTACTGTCTCCCCTTTTTCATGCATCGCCCTCTTTGTGCATCTCACCAAAATGCTGCTCTTTCTTATCTGTCTTAACTTCCTCGGCTCCCCCTCAATTTTAGTTTAATCCCAAATTGCCCTTTTGCTCAGTTTACTATTCTTTTGTCTCTTATCCCCATACTTTCTTTAATGATGTCAAAGCCACTCCACCAACGTTCCCATCATCTCTGCATCCACCTGTTTTTTTTGTTTTCCATTCATTCACTGCCTGCACAAATAATCTAAGCTTTAGTTGTTGTTGTGTTTTTTTTCTCCTCAAGTCATTCCTGTGACATTTTCTTAATCCTTAAAATACAGATCCATTCAACTTTTGCTTTTGAAAATCGTTTTGACGCCCTCCGATCTCCACATTCTCTTCTCCCCTCGAGCCATTTCCTTCATCTTTCTCTGCCAGTGTTTCATTTCTACTTTAAGACACCTGGACTCATTCCACGTCAAATCTGTCTCTCCCCTGCTATTTTTTTTTCAGCCACATCTATGTTTCAAGAGTTGTCTTGCTTCATTTGGTTCTTCGTTTTTTTTTTTTATACCATATTTTCTCCGCTGCCAATCCTCTCAGTCAGTAGCCAAGTACCAGAATGCCAAAAATACTTACTGGACTAGCCTGAATGCAACCCACCCCCCCCCCACACACACATATATATCTATATACACACAAAAAAACATTAGCTCTGTACTGTCCGATACATGCTCACAGATTTACATGAATGCAACCAAGCACACACGGAAACACACACCTCTAGCCTCCGTGACCCATCGCTGGCTTCTGAGCCATCTGTTCATTTATTTCAGAGAACAAACACACCTGACAGTACTGAGGAGCTGCTAAGTCCATTTCACTGTTCAATGAACAGCACAATTGAGTCGACAAGATGGAGGGATAAGCTGGAACAAAAACTTAACACACCCTGAGGGGAATTGGAGATTGAGAACCACTGTTCATGTCCAAAGCCATTTCTCTGAGAATCAGAAAACTGTATCTTTCGGTTGCTGTCATCTAAAGCCTTTCAGTAATGTGCTATCATAACATCTCAAGTTAATAGGCATTTGACTTTGGCTGGGCTCAAGATATGAAAGACATGAAGCCTGTAATATGCACTACATAGATTATACAGATGTTCTTTTTCTTCCACAGGAGCAACAATAAAACAGGAATACTACTAAGCAGACGTAGATGTATAAAGTCTTATTCAACAGAACAAAGTCTCAGCTGCAAAATGTGTCTCATAAATATATTCGATATTTAACCCCTGAAGCTCAGTCAACAATTACCGTTATGGGAACAAAAACCAGGTTACAATTGAATAAGGTTAGCACGCGACAATAAGACTACCCTTAAAGGGTTTAGAAACTGTTTATACTTAGTTGACTACTAGGGTTGTAAACACTTTAAAACTGTTAATAGGCCTGCTAAAAAGAATTAGATAAAAGCACAACTGTGAATTGTTGCTCTACAAATAATGAGTCAACTTTGTCAATACTGGTAAACCTGGAGTTTGTTACTGGTTACTTTGTATTTTCCATCAGCCAGAAACCTTGTTATATCCCCAAAAGGTTATATTATGGAATCATCATCGACGCCGCTACTGCTACACCTGCCATAGATCATTTGTGTTAACTCGATATCTCAAAAACCATTTCATGGATAATTTTCAAATTTTATACCCACATTGGACATGTTCCTAAAGCCTGAATCTTAATTTATTTGGGCTCCGGATTTACAAACTGTATTTTTTTTTTGTTGCTCTGGATCATCTTATTACTGGAAAAAGTTCTTACCTGAGGATATGTCGGTTGGAGAGGCAGACATGGAACAAGACGGGAACCGGTGGGAGGAAGAGAGAAAGAGAAGGAAAAAGGAAAAACCTTTTATTACATTATTAAAAACAGCAATCCAAAGGTTCCAAATCAATAACAGTTGTTGGATTTAAGTCTACATCTATTTCCGGACATTAAGCATTACTATTAGACTGAAGTAATCCAATGCAGAGCCCAGATTCAACTGCAACAGGTAACTGAATGCAGGTCTTTTGAAACATCTCTCCAGAATTCACCATGGCAGGATGATCTAACACTGCAGAGTGGAGCTGGAAAAACATGGCAAATTGAATTATATGAGAGCTACATACAGGGAGCAAGAGGGTCAAATGTTCTTAGCTAGGACCAGCCCTAAGAGTCAACGTCTCGTTTCACCTAATCAGGGTGATGAGACACAGGACTACTGGAATGTCGTCACCACATTTGTTATCTGGCTTGTTTCAAAACTGAGATGTGCGTGAGTGTGTATCTTTTTTTCCTGCCTTCTGTGTTCTTCCTGTCAGACAAAAGTAAAGACGGTTCGGATGTAGAGAATTCTTATTGAGAAATAATTTTGCCATCAAATGACAGTGAGAGGAATGTGTAGAAGTAGAAAGACACATTATAGTAGTTACCCAAACTACCCAAACCAAACGTCACAGTACACTGAGAAAGAGACGTCCTCCGTCTCATCCCTCTTGAAAATATTTGAAGATATTTGCATTTTCATTGCTTCAAACTATTTGACACTTGATTTCATCGCACCCTCTCTCACTCTTGCATGACCGTTCTTGGCGTATCCTTCCATTCCCTCTTTCTTTTTGCCTTATTTCCCCCTCTTTCACTCCGCTACAGCTCTTTACTCCCCACTATGTTATTTAATCTGTCTAGTAATGATTCCAATAGTAATACATACTTCTAAAGCACGCGGCCACTCACCATGTTATGTCATGGAGTTATTTAAGGAGGATGCAAATCCTGATCCATTCTGGCTCAATCTGTATCTCGTCTGAAGCAATGTCTTATCATTACTTGATTTACTGATTTACTGATTACTTGATTTTCTTGTTCGTGTTTGTCTGTCTGTGTGAGTGAGCTGTGGATGTGTTGTCATTACCATCTCTAATGGGATTCTGCCGTCCAGAATTTTTAACAACCCTGTGCTGCTCTGCGCTGATCAAATGGTACGTGTAAAACACTGAGTACAACATTAGCATTATAAGATGAAGACATCTGTGCATTTTCTGCCTGAAACCGTGTTTGTAGCTTCACCAACTAATGCACTCCGTGTAATTTTTATAGTACGGTTCCCCACAAACAAAATGTTGACAATTTTTGATGTGCAGGGCTCTCAAGAATAGTAAGTGGAATAACAAGTAGACTCGAACAAACTTTTGGAGGGCAGAAAGAATGTGGTCCTTTCACACAGCTATCCATACAACTCGCCTCCCCTGTAAGACACAGACGCAGTACAGACATGCTCATGTACACCCAGAGGTGACTGAGCTGTGAGGAATGTGGAATGTTGCTGCTACTGTGTGAAAGCAAGTGTTTTCTGTGTGTGGCAGGCTCAAGGTCAGGGCCTGCGTCAACCTCTCCTGGTAACATCTACCTGTACCACTGACCTTCATGCCTCATGTGTTTGGTTTGGTGTGTATGTCTTATCTAATATTGTCTCTCTAACTGTAAATGCTTCAATAATAATATATATCCCCGAAAATTCTAGCATATTATGGAATTATGGAATAAACATCGGCGTGTCCGCCACCCAAGATCCTTCATGCTAACGCGATAACTCAAAAACTGTTACATGGATCATTTACAGATTTTAAAATCCCTTAAGTCTTAATGTGGGGAATAATAGGATTGATTTTGGAAAAGGTTGGTTGTATATTTCTGACACTAAGGGGAACTTCACCTCGAAGGGTTTCTGGGCAAAATGTTCTTAAATGTTGGTCCATTTTAGTAGAGGGGAACCGATCGATGGGCCAGGTGATTGTTCAGTGCCGGGAGGCCTACTTTGAGGAAGTCAGCAGTTTTCTGAGCAGCCGGTTGCACTTACCAAGCATGAGCTACCACAGATCCAAACATCTCAAAAGTAAACCAGAAAACACAAAGCTCGCAATTTGTAACACCAGTAAGGACAAAATAAGACATCTCTTCAACCCGAAAGAGTTCGGCATAACAAACTTAATCACATACTTCATATTCAAACGCCCCAAGGAGAATAACAAGTTAATCTGTATTTAGCAGAGCGGCTAAAGCTAACGGGAGCTCAGAGCCAGCCACGATCCTG
The DNA here is from genome assembly GCA_037951165.1 of Lophius americanus. NCBI lineage: Eukaryota > Metazoa > Chordata > Actinopteri > Lophiiformes > Lophiidae > Lophius > Lophius americanus. The sequence continues at coordinate 8,519,197 of JBBDHG010000032.1, read as the reverse complement.
CTTTGTATGTATGCTGTCATTTATGGTTTTAAAACTTAAAAACAATAGAAGCTGCAGCAAAACAACCCCACAAGCATTCAGCCCTACGAACTTAATCACAGACTTCAAAGTGAATTACCCCGAGGAACAGCAATTTGAGAAGCTAATGTTAGCAGAGCGGCTAAAGCAAGCGGGAGCTCAAAGCCAACCACAACCCCTTAAGTTCCTGAGCTAAGCCAACATATAAAGGACTGAACGAGGCTTACAGGTTTTATTCTCACTTCGAAATATCATATAATTGGATTAAGAATCACACGGCGAGGAGGGCGGAGGGTACGTAACTTCAAAGACAACAGAAAGAGTATATCGTCAGAATACGTACACATTACAAAAGGCCGACCAACCTCTTCACTTCCACTGTGATCTTTCAAAATAAGAGCACTTAAAATACATTAATCATTATGATTTCTAAACTTTAAAGGAAAAAAATCACTCAGACTTTATAAAAATCGGTGATCGACCAAATGATTGCAATCGGTGCACCTCTACATTTTAATCCCAATTTTCTATACATATAAATTGACTCATGAGATATATATTGTATCAAAATTTACTATAATAGTCCATATTTTATGCTCAACAGGGGAGCTTTATCTTTTCTTGATTTTCATTATTGAGTCACTATCGGGTATTTCCTTAGAGCATATTGCTGACTTCATAGAAATACTTAGCTTGAGTCAATACGGATTATGTATACATATGTTTGAGATTATTATTAGTCACATTTAATTTGAAAATTTCAATTAGGTTAATCGACTGTACAACTAAGGGGATTGGGGATTTTTTGTGATATACCCCTGGTGTCATGGACGACAGCATAGGCATAGTTTAACACTTCATTCGCTGAAAGGTCAAGGTAAACAAGGGACACGCCCAAATACATTCTTTATATTGACCATAACAAGCAGATATAGCCTAGATGAAACGTCGGGATCCGGAAATGTTTGGCAGATGTCCCTTTAAACTTTAAGGAGGGGCCCCGAAGGAGAAACATTACAAACGTATTGCATTAGGAGGCTATAAAGGTGCCAGTGTTTGGAACTTTAGTCTGAGAACAATATAGCCGCTAAGATTATTTTTATAATAAATAAACACATAAACATTTAATTAATGAGCTAAACTTAATATCCCTTCATTTCTTTTTTATGACTTGGCCCAGGATATATTCAGCATCACTCTTAGTAGTTAAAAAATGAAATCACCTCAAATAAGTTCTTTAAATTTCTGTTAACTTATGTGCTGACAAATCAAACATTCATTTACATAAATAGATGAATATCAATAAGCCGATATAATTAAAACAGCATTTATTAAATACAGACTCTGGACGGTGCAGAACGATTCACATATAAAGAAGAAATATATGACATGTGTTACAGTATTAAAGGCAACAGCAAGACGTTGTGCTGTCATATAAAAAAGTATAGTAGTATATATTATAGTATTAGACATGTTTGCTGCTAAGTTGTAGATGGAAACAATGTTGTTGTAATACTGCAGTTTGCTTCCATGGAAAACGCCTCACATGTGTGTTAGAGAGAGAGAGAGAGAGAGAGAGAGAGAGAGAGAGAGAGAGAGGGGCGAGAGAGAGAAAGAGAGAGAGAGAGAGAGAGAGAGAGAGAGAGAGAGAGAGAGAGAGAGAGAGGACGAACACTAAGGAGAGCTAAATTGCCCACTGTCACTCAATAAAGGGTTAAAGTGGTCTGTAATTTTGTAAGTAAAGGCCTGGACCTCAGGCCCAGTCAGTGTGTGTATTTGTGGGGCTGAGTATTCTCCCCATGTGTTTCTGTTTCAGTGTGTCTCTGTGTGTAAGTGTGCATTTGTAAGTGGTCAAAAGAGCCTTAAAGCGCTGGAAAGTGCCTCCATTATGGCATCTGATGGCTCCAACTGCACACTAGACAACGTAATGGGTTGAGAGAGAGAGAGAGAGAGAGAGAGAGAGAGGGGGGGGGGAGATAGAGAGAGGGGGAGATAGAGAGAAAGAGAAAAAGAGAAAGAGAGAGAGAGAGCTGTGTTATTAGGTGTATTCTACTGGTAATGGAAGCCAGGTGTGTCGCTTTGTAATAGCGGGGGAGACCCCCTGTTGCTCTTATGCTCCGTCTCCCACAGGTTAGGACAAGAAACACGCACACGGTGGCCTGCTTCTGTCATTATCACTGTAACTAAGCTGACCCACAAACTACATCGAAGACCTTTGGCAAGAGGTCACGCAACATATCAACACACTTGCATCTGACCTCTGACCTCTGACATCTGACCAACCTCACTCGTCTCAATCCAGAAAAATACCCTCATGTGTGGAACAAAGCTCACAGAAAGAGGCTTGGAATATTACTTTCTCACTTTAATCATGACCAGCATCATATTATGTGGCTCCTATAAGCCACTGTAGGTAAAACGGAGGAGAATGTAAGTGAACGCCTCCTCCATTACCCTAGTGAGCCTTTAATAACCTTCTTGACGATAACAGGTAAAAAGAGCACACATATCACCAATCAATCACCCGCTAAAACAAGCTATTCTCAAAAACAGCTGTCTGCCGGCACGTCTTCACTCCATGACTGCATTTAAATACTGGGAGCCGTGCGGAAAGTAAGGAAAAAAGCTTTAAAGGCCTGAGGGCATCAACTCATAACAGCGATAGCTGTCATTATCTGCTGTGAACGGTGACTCATCAATCATCGGGACTTTCATCAGTCATTTTTGTTCACGCCTGTTCCACCCACAGCTCTTTTCACCAAGTTCTTTTGGTCTCTCAGATAACGCATCATGCTTCCTGCCTTTGTGTGCCATTTATGATTTTCTTTCATTTTAGTTTGCCTCCATATCTCCGTCTTCAATAGGATTGCAATTAGACACAGTCTCAGTGGAAAGTATTTCTGTTTTTTTTATTTTAAGAAAAGGTTAATATTCACTCATATTACCCGCCGTGAGGAAATGAAGGAAATCTGACAAGGAAATCTGACAATAGAGTAATTTTAGACCACAATTCCTCGAGTATATGGCATTGTTTTTAGTTTTTAGAACTTTAATTTATTCTTTTCTATCTGTGATGCTATTGATCAACATTGACCTGCAAATATGTATATTGACATAAAGGTTAACAGTTTTTTTCATAAAACGAATATTTTCTATTAGAATAAAATCCACATTGACTGCTGAGAATTAACAAGAAGTTTCTTAGGAGTGTTTGCGTGTGTGTGTGTGTGTGTGTGTGTGTATCAATGATACACATGATATTCTATGCATGGTGATTTTTGACACCCAACACCCCTTTTATTTTAATTTTTAAATAACAACTTAAAAATGAAGAAGAATAATCAAAATATTATTGACTGTATTCAGTAAATATATGTTTTGTCTGGATTCATTCAGAATAAAATTTAAGGTTTATTTCACACTTTTAAAATAGAAAACGGCTTAAAAATGATCTGAAACAAATTGGATTTAGGCCCCGAATTTAATGACACAATTCAGCTAAAAATATTTAAAAAAAAACAAACTCCATTAAAATTACAAAATTTTGAAAACAATGCTTTGTAGAAATACTGGTCTACAAAAAAATAATAAAATACCACAAACGGTTTAGTAAGTAATGTTGTTGAGATCATCTCCACTCTCCACTGACATCTATAGTTACCTGATTACAGTTATTCAGCTGAAAAACACAACGGTGAGGAGCGAAGAATGGGCCTGTTGTCACTGCTTTCAAGAGATTTGTCTTCTGCAAGTTTACACATTAATGTCTGCACTGTCAAGGAAATACATTCTAGAACCACTTTCCAAAGGTTTGACTTATCGGAGTTGTTGTGTAATCCAGAACAAAAGGTGTCAGGTCGCCTGACACTTAGTGAAAAGTAAGTAAAGGAGGCGGAAGTATAACTGAATACCTGGCATAGTGAGCAGCAGCGAAGGAGGGAGACGCCATCGCTAACTGCTAAGCTAAAGAAGCTAACAGACCTAAAAACACCTGTAAATAATTGAGATTAACGAAAGTTTCTTAAGTACAAGCCAACAATCAGGACTCAATTTAGCCGAAATAAAGTGCAATTGTCCCAGGTTTAATAAGGTGTTTAAATGAAGATTACACTAATAGTTGATGTAGTTGAGACGCAATGACATAACACGCTCATGGGAGGACGAAGAGCGATTACGTCACTGTGTTCTCAGCGCTGTTTTCCCCGCCAATGATACCGTGCAATTTTACAATTCATTGTAAATCCTTTCACTGACCCCTTGTCTACGGCCAGGGGGGTCATTGGAACGATTTACACCCCACTGTGAGAAGCCCTCCTCCAAAGATGAACACCCAGAGGGACTATGAGATCATTCATGGCAGAAAAAGAGTCAGATGACATCAGACAGTGGAAATGAACATGGAAGTATTGGGGAAATGTAACTTTTTTCTTCTTTTTTCTTTACATATTAATGTAGACAATTCTGTCGATTATGCAATTTAATTGTGGCTAAATCAAATATTTGCGATTTGATGATTATGTAATAATTGTGGCAGGCCAGTGAACAATAGCAAAAAACGTAATTCAAATGCAAGTATTCCCAAGGTCAATGCTGTTCTGTTTCTGTGAGGGAAAGGTTGAAAGAGGAAGAGCAGACTGCTTTCAGGAATGCAGCCGAGCCGCCTGTTTTCCTCTGGCAGTTTGAGAGTCTTATTAGCCATTAAGAGTGCTGGACCTCATCTGAGAGGGAAGCTAACCAAGATGATTAAGAGTTTAAACTCTCATTTAACACGCAGAGATAGCCCTGGTCATGGCATTCTTCACTTCCCTCTCTCTCCCTCTTATGCTCCCTCTGAGGTTCGGTGATATTGAGTTCATAGCCCAGCGCCTTCATAGATGTATTAATATGACCAATGGGCTTCTGAGAGCATGAAATTATCTTTGAGGGATGAATTAAAGCCTTATTGATTGTCTGTAAGTTATTCACTAGGCAGCAGATGATTTGCAGCATGCTTTGCTGACTGACTGATAGTCCCCAGGAATGACTGAATAAATAGATGAACCACTAGCTGTTTGGAACCACAGATAAACAGCAAGTATTCCCTGCAATTTCACAAACAATTAACAATCAAATGTTTACAATTTAACTTACAAGACACAGCCACAACTGAAAAAAAGGGCCACTCTGTTTAGGCGAGACAGTTTGTTTATTTTGTCCCACATTACTAAAGAAGAAGTTTTTCTTTCAAACCCACTAGAGCAAGGACTAAATGTCTGCGTTCTAAATTCTGCTCAGCAAACGCAGAATAAACATGCCAAGCTGTGCCACTTTCAAGTCTGATGTCCTGTTTGCACATAAAGTATGTGCTGCATTTGTGCTTATGTAAATATTTTACGGGAACAACTTTGGGTGGTTCCTCAGGCATTTTCCGTATTAATGACTTCATATCCTGAACCGGTTTTATAAGATTACTTCTAATCTAAGACAAATCTGGAATATTACACTTAATAGTCTTTTCTCAGGCAAAGAAAAACAGAAAACAGACAACACAGAGTCTGTAGGGCTGAAGAGCAGGGACGTTAGAGTAGATCTAATTGGATTGGGTCATCCATGCATCAGTACTTTAAACTCTCTGGTTGAGCTAAACATACGCTTCCAATACTTCACTCTCTCACATATGGACACGATAACTCCAAATATTTCAGACGCTGGAAGGAAAGGAATAAATACGCAAAGGAATAAATACGCACTTAGAAAAATGTTATTACAGTCAAGAGTGTAACAAAGCAAAAATGAAGGAATTTGTAGTTAGTTTTTCCAATTTAAAAAATGTAGTTTTATATAGTTTGTGGACCCCCTCTGGCCTTATGGCCAGAGGGGGTACTGCATGTGGGTGACCAGAGATAATTGAAATGACAATAAAATAATAACGATTATATGTTTACGATTAAATAGTGATAATCGAGGACAGGTTTTATTTTTCAAAAGCTATAAAAAAAAACAACACCATGGAATATGGTTATCATAATTCCCATTTTGAATTTTGTGTGGATTTCTGTCAGTTTCATAGATTTGATTTAGATTTTTTTCACATAAATATATATACAAATATATATATACACATATATATACATACAAATATATATACATACATCAGATATACATACGTATACATACATATATATATATATACATACATATACGTATATACATACAAATACATACATATATATACATATGTACATATATATACATACGTACATATATATACATACATACATTTATATACATACCTATACATATATACACATACATATACATACAAATATATATACATAAATACATTTATATACATACATATAAATATATATATACAGACATATACATATATATATACATACATATCCATACATATATATAAATACATACATATACATACATATATATACATATATGTATACATATATACACATATATTTATATATGCATTTATAATATATATGTATATATATATGTATAAATATATTTATACATATATATACAGATATTTATACATATATACATATATACATATATATATACATATATATATACATATATTTATATATATTATATACACATATATATATATATATATTATTTATCATTAATGATTTTAATTTGATTCAACCTGGTTTATTTTTAGATTTTATGGTTTATTTCTAGTTGATGTGTTTATTTTCTAGGCTATATATTGACCTAATTAAAAAAATTTTGGTGTTGTTTTAAAGTAAAGAGTAATAAACCCTATTATAATGGATGTAGAAAGAGTACATCAGAATACATGTTCTGAAACATACTTACATACTTAGTATGTACATACTTATATGCATAAGTATGCAAGTGTGGGCTTTGACTTAACCTTTATAAAAAAAGTTTTCAGGATTATCTTGTTTTCAGGAATGTTATCAGTATACAGCAATTACAATCTGCAAAATTATCTGAAGGAATTAAGTAAAATTTTGAGGAGACATAATGAATCTGATAAAGAGAAAATGTGTGATACTTGATTCCCATGTCACAGATGTTTTTTATTTGAATCTTTATAAGAAAAATATGAATATATGAAGGCATAAAATAAAACGTGAATTTTCCGGTAAAAACCCCCAAAAAGCACAAAAAGCAGATTCGACTTCCCTTTTTTTTTAGCAGTTAATTTGATGCTGATTTTTCCGGCAATATCTATGAAAATATTTCCTTGACAGGCCTTCTGCTAATACTTGCCTGTTTAATTAAAAATTCCTCCCCGACTAAGATTCAAGTCCCAATCTGAAAAGACAACCTTGATCTTCATCTACTTCTCAACAACAACAAGATAAAGATAGACTTCAGCTCCCATTTTGCCTTTCATCCTTCAATTAAGAACAACCCTACTTCTCATTTTCTCTCATTCATCAGATTACCGTTGCATTTATATTATCTGCATAGGAGAACCACCTGAGGAGATGACAATTGGGTTTGAGGTAGAATAATGCCATCGCAACTCTTCCCTCGGTAGCTCCCACACAAATGAAAAACTATAAAATAAAAAAAGTGGAAAATGTTCATGGACTTTTCTCCACAACTTTTTAGATGGAGCTGGCAATTTTCTAACGTAAAAATTAAACAATTAATTCGATACCAAAATAATTGATATTTTAATAATCATCTAATAGTTTTTCATAGATACGAGCTTTCAGTTTTATTTAACATATTTTCCAAACAATCAGAAATAAATGAATATCCAACCTTAAAGGTACAACGAGTAACGGATGAATGTAAACTCTATATTCTTCACATACAAATTAAAAAGGATGGTGAGGAGATCCGACTAAGATAAACATGTAAGCGCACACAAACCATAATTATCCACGTCTCATTGTACACATTCTCCCACGCAGCTGTATCTCGGCCATTGTTCCCATGGAAACTCTGTAACTTTGATTAATGCGATTTTGCCCCTTTCCATAGATCATTATGGTTCCTGTCCATTCTTCCCACAGCTCCCATGTGTTTGTCTCTCTCCATCTCTGATAGCGTCTTTGCCTACTATCTATTTTCCAAGGAATGTTTAACTAAGGCTATCTGATTCAAAATCTCCCAACACGCATTCTCACTGTGTTTAGTCGCCTGCTTCCCGACCTTCCTGGCCGTCTGGATGTCTGACTGTTGCCCGCCTGCCTGTCTGTCTCTTAGCCGGCACTCCACCTGTCTCTTTCCCGCTGTTGCTGTGTCTCCACGTCAGTCAGTCCCGGCTCTGTCTTACTGCGTCTGGCATGAGTGATGGTTTTCTTTACCATTAGTAGAGAGACAATCGAAAACCACATTCTGTTTGTCTGAAAACCATCATTAACACACAGTAACATGCACGCTAGGATGACACACACACACACACACACACAAGCAAACACACACTTGCAGACATACGAGGCAGCAGCAGACTGACACAGTAACAAAGATCCTGTTTGTTTGGACTATTCAGAGTCAAAGGGAAGGAATGCCAATGAAGTGACTCGGCTTGAAAGGATGCGAGGTGAAAGGTCAAGTGTTTTAGTGCTCTTTAAGAAAGTGTGTATGTATGTCTTCATCATCTGTGCTGGAAGTCTCCAAGCCTCCAACTCAGGAACACAATATACACACTCATCGGCTAATGGATCGTCTTTTCTGAAGCCTTCAGGAATCATCGTGAAAACTCAATCAGGAAACGAGGGAACAGGAAACACAGTGAGAAAAAATGCTTTTGTGCCTCAGATTACCTTCATTTCAGCTACATAACACATAACACCTCTATTATCTGCTCATATGTAGAGTAGCTTTGCTGTAGATAAGGATTTGAGCCTCCGCATGAGGTGATTTATTTCACATGAGAATGAAAGAAAACAGAGATTTTAACTTTTTTCTTCCCCTCGACAAACTTTGTATGTAAAAAAAAAACCCACAAGAATTTTCTACAAATTATTTGGATGGTCTCAGATTTTTGAGGAAGCATTCTAAAATGTCTTTAAAAGTTATTTTGTATAGATTTAAATGTGTCACTCGTATAAAAAAACTCAAAGAAGTCCTACACTGTTGTCCCCAACAGAAAGGGTATATCCCCGGAAAGCCCCCAATCCCCTGCATTGTACAAGCAGCGATGAGGATTCTATAACATCTAAGCACTCCATTGGTGTCTGGATGTCAAATCACAGCTGCTCCCAGCATTCCACTGCCTGTGCAAACATATCTAATGCAGATGAGTAAAAATAACATAAAGTCTTAACTCATAAAAAACAGAATAAAATAAGAATAGAAATATCAAATCTCTGGTGAAGCACAGAGAAAATAGCTGGTCCTTTGAAGTGGATCCTCCTGTTTGGAATTATTTCTGATTTATGGTGATTGATGTTAACCAAGTTTAAATCATATGAAGAGAATGCTTTACAGTTGTGTCGGCGCCGCAAAGAAGCACAACCTAACAAGTACAGAGCACAATGAGAGAATGTAGAGGGAATGGGTGAATGAAGTCCGAGCACTGGTCCTGTACAACTTCAAACCCCTGATGCAGCCACATTCCATCGGGCCAAAGGTAAGAGTCCAGTACACTCAATGAGTAATGAACACTTCAGGAAAATAGAGAACACACAACACATTGGCCTCATCGCCTGCGCTGTCTGCAAAAAATGGACGGGTGATAGAGACGGATCCGACAGCTGCCGACTGCTTTGATTCTACCTCTAACCTACGTTCAACACCAGCAACGGAGACAGCCATGAGACTGACCGCCCATTAATCTAGGGAGAATTTTTGATAAATAATCCTGAATCATCATGATGTCATGTTGTCGTGCAAACCTAATTGGTTGCACCATTTTTTCTGTTACTCCTTCTCTTTGTGTGTAACACATGGTCATTTTTCTTACAGTCAAAGGTAATTCTTTGAGATTTGAAGCTATTTCCTCTGTCCTAGCAGCCATTAGTCAAGGGTGACAAGTTCAGGAGAAAGACGAGAAGATCTGTAACAGAAACAAAATGAGAAGGAGAATAATGGAAGGGGTTAAAGGATATTAGATTTCGGAAAAGATTTGCAGACAGAAAAAAAACAAATCACCAGCGTGTCAAACAGAGACCTGGGATCTCAGACCTGTCTGGAGAAAGTCCCTACAGAATCTTAGATTTCAAATGAGCCACAATGCATGGAAAGACTTGGGAGTTCTGATTTGTTCGAGGAAGGAAAAAGCGGGAGCACAAAACAAACAAAACTGACTTGATGTGAAGGGTGGTGCGAGAAGTTAAAATGGAAACAAAACTGCCGGGGGAAAGGCCAGTGGGGGAGGAAACAGAGGGGAGGGCAAAGCAAAGAGACAATCTAACAGGAGAGGAGGAACGAGGCAAAGAGTGTGATATTTGAAGATGAACGGTGTCCCTAGGTGACTCTTGCTCCGCGCTCTCCTTTGCCGTCGCTGCCAGATTAAACCACAATGGAACAGAGTTATGGGAGGGAGTAACAAGAGCAGACGTGAGAGGGGAGGGGGGAGGGGGCAACAGGCAGGCCTGGCACCCTGCTGTGACCCAATCAATCAACACACACACATACACACACAAGGGTATGCACCCCACCCCATCACTAATGAGCTATTTACACAGAGGGTTGTTTGTGCACATACACAGAGCTCTGCCAAACACACAAACACACACACACACACACACACACACACACACACACACACACACACACACACACATTCTTGTACAGATGCACACAAGGGAGCAAGCACAGGAAGGTGAACTCAAAAAAACAGAAAAAAATGAGTTTGTAACGTAAAAATAAACCTCCATCTCAGACTTCAATTACTTGTGTGTAATCGGTTTTAAATAAATCAAATTATATGCATCTGGGCTGCAAACACCGCCTTTAAACATACTATAACACACACACACACAAACACACTCTTAATGCTGCTTTGTTTATCTGCGTACACGCAGCATGTCAACGGAACATACAGTTTGGGCGTGTGTTTGTGACAGACATACATCGATAAGTAAAATCCTCCTCCATCCTCCACCTGTTCGGAGCTCCATTTGTATAATTGGGGGAGCAGCTGGCTGATGGCTTTTCAGTACGCACAAACGCACACTATCCCCGATACTCACTAAAGCAATAACCTAAGAGCTGTTAGTGCAGCAGTATGCTAATCTCTGTTTCTCTGCTTTACTTTACAAATGTATCTCTTCATTCAATTCAAAACTCTTTCCATTGATGAGTCGTTATGCAAATCTCCTGCTGCACTCAGTGGTTGGAACACGCTGGAACAGAAGCGTCTTCAATTCCACGAGAAGTTACGCACAAAATTTGTTTTCAGGATCGGTCTGTCCTGCTTTGTGTGAATGCTGTTGTTTATTAGGAGTAACGAGACAAACTTAATCAATCGATGCACAGTCACCTGCCGCTCCTCTTCCGCCTATTGGTTGTATTAAGTTAAGCCTCACCTTAATGATAAAATAAACTTGAAAAACCTCCTCAACTATTTTACCTGTATTTGTTTCCCATGACTAACATCTTTCCGGTTTCTCCATGTGAAAAATCTGTGATTAAAACCCAAAATTAGCAATAAATCTATCCTATCCTGTTTTTTTTGGTTGAAACAAATACTATAATATCATATATTGCAGTAACAGCATGACACAAGACAATCAATCAATTTGTTCAGAAACTCTTGAGAGTTGCTGCATTAAATTTGATAGAAATACCACAAACCAAATGTTATTCAGAACCGTTTTTGTTGGATGGGACCAACAGCCCATGTAGCAAAAATGAGCCAAAAAACTGATTTTTAACCCAGAGAGGGATTTTGGACAAAAAAGATTGTATGTGGTTCCATACTACAAGCTTTGACTTTATTAATGTTAATATTAAAATGTAGCATTGTCAATGTTTACAAAAAATAAAAATGTAAAAACAAGGTAAAGGGCCGATTACAAGCCTGTCTAGAAGAATGAGTTCAGACAATAATTGATCTTAAGTGAAGTGGACAGTTTGCCAGTTCACTATGACTGTGGGAGGAAACTGGAATACCCAAAGGGAACATTAAGACTCCGCACAGAAAGTCCCCAGAGCAGATCAGAGCTGGATTAGAACCTGTAACCTTCTTGCTAAGGGGCAACTGTGCTGTACTGTGTTATCATGTATATAAAAGTGAAGGCAGGTATACACACCTACCCATCCGTACAGATGTAGTTGTATTACAGGGTAATAGTTAGTCATGCACTTACTTTCATGCTAGAAATAAATAAATAAATAGTGAAAACCTGTACTTATGCTCACTTATGCTTGATCGTGTTCAGTGGTGGCGTTTAAATGATCTTGATATAGAGGAAATGAGCTCAGGTCCTTTGCACCTTTAATGATGCATGGATTTTTAATAACAGGCTTTATTGCAAATATATCAGCGGCGTATGATGAGGACAAATGGGTGAGCGGTGATCCAACTCTATTAAACAGCAACAAATTCACTCTCCGACACGATATTTTTAATGCATCGTTTGCACTCAATAAAAATCATTCTTATCCCTCAATAATGCTGGTCCATACTTCAAAATATGATTGAAGACCCCCCACCTCACAGTGTTTTGGAGAGTACCCTGCATTAAAAGCCCGATGTTAATCTCATACAGAACAAGTTAACACGGTCAGAGTGTGTATAAAATCAAAAAGAGGTTGTGAAAAATAAGGGTAAATAGGGGCATGAAAAGAAAAGACGTAGACACACACACACACACACTCACACGATCACACACAAAGGAAAGGACACGTGGAGAGGAAGAAAGCTCCACAGAACACATAGAGAGTGACTTTGACAAATGGCTATTCTGAAACCAGGACAGCATTTTGAGGCAGCAAGCACAGACAAACCCACTGTGTTTATGGTTGTGTGGCAGAGAAGAAAAGCCTCTGCCCTGGATAAAAACTGAAGCACCCAGTCAGCAACATGACAAAACAATCTACTGCCGATACTTTGAAAAGCTGGCAGGACCACACATGCGCGCGTGCGCACACACACACACACACACACACACACACACACACACACACACACACACACACACACACACACACACACACACACACACACACACACACACACACACAACAGAAAGGCATCAGTTCAGGATTTTTGATTTTCCACTGTTCCTGATGTATTTTCTTGGGATTTGTAGGCTGACTCGTGTCGTTCAGACCCAAACACGGCTCTCAAAAACCCAACAAGAATAACCTCTTAATCACACTCTTGTGGTCATTGATGCGAAATGACACTTTACCATGAGGCTCAGTCTCGGGGTCACGGAACATTAGTGGAGGATTTACATGCAGAACAACTTGTTATAGGTATATCGAGGAGAGGAAGGATTTCCACGGGGGAACGTGGGAAAATACCCCGACATGTAGTAGATGCAGACAAACTATTGAAATGATAAATCAGTTGTATACTCAGTTTTTGCGGCCATTGATGCGTTGGGATGAAAGCAAGTAGCTGTGAGAGGAAATACAAAACTAAAAGACAAAAACTTTGAAAGCACTATGGTTCATAAAATAAAAGCCTTCATGGGCAATCAGGACCAAGGTGAGGAAGAAACAGAGAGTCAAGAACAAGCCAGATAGAGACGGCTTCATGACGGAAAGGTTGAGTGAGGAGAGACAAAGATTACAAATCACAAACGAAACAGCACAAGTGTCATTTGTGATTTCTGACCCACACTGCTGTCATTTTCACGCCCAGCAAACGCGTTGTATGATGTGCTTAACACCCATCTGTGCGCCCATGGGAGTGTTGGTCTTGAAATGAGTGTTCTAGTACATCAAGGCAGCAGAAATCAACTGGGTCATTAACCAGGAAAACCTGGGTTGAATTCATCGGCACAGAGTGTTTCCTGTCATTTAACAGGATCAGGCTGGACATGTTCTGACCTTCCGTTTGTTATGTCTGTGAAAAGTGATCGCTGCCGCCCCCGGAGATCCTTCATGTTAAAGGGGTAATTCCAAATCTATTCCATGGCTCATTTTCAAATGTCCTAACCCCATAGATCTTAGTGTGAGGAAGAACCTGGATTGATTTTTGGGAAAGTTGTATATTTCTAGGAGGAGATTTTTTTCCAAAAGTTTTCAAATAGAAAAGTTGATCTGATTAAGTCCAAAACTGCTGCCAATGAATTGCCTCGAGGAGATCAATCCTTTATGTTTTACATCAGTAGTACAGATTTTACACACTAAGGGGAGCTTTTTCATGAAAAACATTCTTTTGAACATAACCTCCTCACCATTGGACTGAGTTAGTCCAAATTTACCTCATGTGAACCACCATAAAGAAGATTGAACTTGTATTTGTCGAGAAACTGAGTTGTGTTGGAGGCAAGTGTGTCTGAAAGGACTTGAAACAACCGAACTTCATGTTAAACAGCGAGATTTTCTTTAAAAGCTCTGCCACAATTACTTAATAAAAGTTATATTTACTGGAAAATCAAATTAAGAACCATCTATTTCAAAAGTTTGGAATAGCCAACTTCCTTCTAAATTGTACTTTCAGTCCATTTTATAATGTTAAATTGTGAAACAGTTATTTTATCGTTCAGGTCACTCTAAATGTACCCGAGCATATAATACCATTTAGAAATATATATTAACATGCTTTCCTTCTACTATGTTCAAAACATCTGCAAAAGGAACAAGCATTGCATCAGTAATATCCATTTGGGCCAACAAATCGTGGGCTATTTTCCACGTGAATAAAAAGGCCATGTTGTTGTTAGATTCACATTCACCTCATGTTTTATTAAAAAGTGTGGCAGTGTGGTTGAAAAGAAAATACGATAGCACTTTGTCCTCTGCCCAATGCTAGAAAAAGTAAATTCCCTCAGAAGAAATGGAACTCCAGTCAGAAACATAAATCATTTAATTAGAATATATCAGGAGTATTCAGCTAAAATGATATGAGGTCCACAAAGTCAGCCCTCCTCCTTTGCTGAGGTCCAAGGACCTCCACCCTATTCTTTATTAATAAACTAAATTAATCAGCCCATATAACCATTATGCCCTTCACTTGATACCACTCAGTGAATGTTTTATATATATATATATAATTATATATATTATAATGTTTTATATTTTATATTATATTCTGCCTTCCCACAAGCAGAGCCTGCCCTACTCGCTTGCGGGCCACATGTTGGAGACCACTACTTATGTCTTATTGTAAGATTGCTCATACTATCACATTCATTATATCATTGAGATATAATATTGAGATTTGGCTCAAACAAAATAAAAAAAATAAGACATCAGAACTTCTTTTGGTCCATCCTTTACCCTGACACCTAATTATCACTGGTGCAAGAGTGTTTGCACGAGTGTGAGAGCATGAGCACAGGTGGGATGAGATCCTCCTCAAAAGAGAGGAATGTGTTTGCATGATATTAGAAAATGTCAGAGAGCAATGCAGAAGAGGTGAGGAGGATAGAGAAATGAAAATAAGAGGAAAGGGAGCCGGGAGAGAAAATGATGGAACACAGTAAACCCGAACTCTGCTTCCCTTTTCTGCTCATCAAACTCAAACTGTTATAGTAATGTAGACTTATGTAACTGGTACTTATAGTCACAAATTCAAAGACAATTAAATCTCTGCAGTTTTGAGTATTTGTTCTAATTGTAAAATGTTGAGCATCAGTCACATCAACTCTGAATAGAACCGTGTTTCAATAGAAGAAAATAAAGGGTAAATAGTACCAAGCTAGAAATGACCAACCTAACAAGGAAAATTTCAAGCGTATGCCAGACTAGGTCCGCTACATCTTTCAGAATTAATTGAAGGCAAAGGGAGAATGTATAAAAGGCTGACGGGGGAAGAGACAGATTTAAGTCTTTCAGGGGGCAGTCGGCATGGAGGCTCAACTCAGAGGAAGATGAAGAGGATGTATCTTTATGAAAGAGCTTGTTGTCATGCTATGGACACGCACACACGCATACACACACACAGACACACAATTTTTTTTCTAGACATTAGAGAAGGAGCTGATGGGTCCCACTGGCCAGGAGTTTGAAAGTTCCTGTAATGGAATCAGCAGCTTCTCCGGAGATTCTCTTTATAATGTTTAACTGTCAATACATTTATGAGGGAAAACCTAATGCCAACCAAAAATAAGAAGTGTCCTAAATTAATGTACAAGGCAGGTCCAAAAACCATTAACGTCACCAAATTGCTTCTGTTGCCCAACTTAACCGCAGAGCAGAGTCTGGCTCGGAACCGTGGCTTCTCCTGCACTTTGTGTTCCACCCTGAACGACAGCCAACGACTCCAGCGCAGCACACGAGTGTAGAATTTCATTCAGTCAAATATGCATCTCCGAACACAATCCAGGCGGAGACTGCTTCTCCAAAAGAGATACAACTGCTGTTGCAAATTGTTACATGTATATTTTCTAAGAGACACTTTTATTGGAATGTGCATGCGTGAGTGTGAGAATTTACACCGCCATATCAGTAATTGAAATAACTCATCACACAGGAGCACACGCAGAAGTTAAATCACAAAGTGAGGGCTGCTTTACTGGAGTTAAGTAGTTTACAATAAACAAAAAGGAAGTAAACAGTTTGGAGTAATTTGGAGGAGGATAAAGATGTCGGCGCTTCACGGGGTTTGCCAGTGAATGGGCAGAAACTGCAATATTTACTCTCCATAAACATCTCAGATATTTTATGTTGTGGGTCGAGAGGCGGAGAAGCCTGTGTGGAGAAGCTTTCTTTCTCTCAGTAGCATTTGGTCAGATTCAAATCTCAAAAGAATGTTAAATCCATAATGTCTCCTCTGCTGTTTTTCAAGTTTCTGAACGTTACATAAATCTCACGCACTGGAAACGTATAGTGGTTATAATAATATAATGGTTGCCTGCAGTTCATGCACATAATGGGCTGAATATTTGTTTTTGCATGTTCTGGCGTGAAGAGAAACAGATACAGCAGAGATATTCAGCATTTTGCTCATACGTAATGGGTTTTTTGTGTTTGCTTTTTATAAGTGTCTCCCTCGAGATGAGCAAGAGGCAAGTGTGGAATGCCCTCCTTAGTTCGCTGCCACCACGATCCCGCCCCGGATAATGGGAAGAAAAAAAGTGAATGGATGTTTAAGAGTAGATAAAATAGATAATTGTAAAATAATTTTCAGAGGATTCTATATAAAATGTATATATCTGAAAAACAAACAAGTAATTCAAACTATCAAACAAGTGATATGGAGTAAAAATCAATATTTTCCTCTAACATAGTGAACGATTTGTAATTATAAAATAGAGGAAAATGGAAATGATCCAATTCAGATAATCAACATTGTAATAAAATAAATTATACTTGCACAGTCTGTCACTGGTTTAGTTCACATATTCACAAATATTATCTTTAATAAAATTTGAAATCCAGATTCAAACTTGTTGTTCATCCTAATGGTTTAGGGGTTCCAAAAGGCTGAAAACTCAGACGATCTTCTGTACCAATACAAAAACACAGTGGGCAAAGTTAAGTTAAGAAATAATACCGATTTACTTTAATCATATAGTTTCCATTGATACCATTAGTAGGGGAAAATGTACATTACTATTATTCTATTATAAAGAATGTCTAAACACATTTTAAAGGATGGAAAATATTGTCTAATTATTGTTGTCAACAACAGCTAAGAAAATATGGAGATACAGTTTTTGACAATATTATTTACCACTTTTATATGATTTGTATCAGGTCCAAATATCCCCTAAGACCAAAGAATGTGGTCAGTCCGGAATTCTATCCCCAAAATGTTGGGGATATTATGGAATCGCCGCAGATCTTTGTATTCAAGCAATAACTCTTTACTACTTTACACACGCATAGACCTTCATTTGAGTAAGAACTGGATTGATTTTGCGAAAGGCTAGTTGCACATTTGTGACGATAGGTGGAGCTTTCTTTCCAAAAGAATTCCATACATAACAAAATAACTAAACAATTGGCCTTTTAAGTCAAAATTTGGTGCAGAAGGACCAACTTGAGGAGATCAATCTTTTGTCACATTTTACTCACTTTAGGAAGTTTTTTTACGGTACAAAACAGGGGATGGGGTACTTTTCAGGGACACACCCTTGTTGTCAGCAATGACAGCACAGGCCTAGGTAACAGAAATAGCTGATGTAGATCCTTTGTGTTGCTCACAAGGCGAAAAACTGACAAGATGGATACACGTGACTAAAGTGGAGGATGTGCTGATATGCGCAGTGGAGCCGAGCTAACACTGAGCTAGCTAAAAGACTGTAGATTCCCATTAATAGTCTATGACCTAAGCTCTTCTCCTGCTTGATGTCACTTGGGTTCCAGCCATTGTGGACCAGCGGGAGTTGGTAGTGTTTGACTGCTATTCAGAGAGGTCTAGAAGCTAGTGGTGGTGACACCGCTGCCCCTTGTACCTCTAAATATTACATCAGCTTCCGTTCTCTGGGGAACATCTTTGAGATTCTTTCAGTAGTGCTATTTATGTCTCCGGTTCTAATCCCATCTCACTCCATCTGGATTTGTCTATTCCACCTCTGCACCAACCTCTCACTCTGGTGTTTGCTTCATTCCCGACAATCTCTCCTCTCTTCGCAGATGCCGAGCAGACACCTGCAGACGTTAATGCTTGCTTAGTGCAAGCTTGACGTTTTCTAGTACTATATGAGCAACAGCGAGTAAAACTGCACAGTGGGAAAGTTTCTATCTGAAAACAAGATTGATTTAAAACAGACTGTTTCAGCGTCTCTGAATTATCCCTGGGGAAAAAAAAACGTACTTACTTTGAGCTCTGCAAGTGTATAATGTTTTTTCCTGAGCATATTTAGATATCAACTTCTCAAGTCTTTCAAGCTCTAAGAACGTTAGGGTATATTGTACTTCAGTAAACTTAACCAGGTGTTTCATGTTCACCTTCCACAACTTTCAGCCTCACAACTGACAAAATAGCTTCCAATATTTTCAGTATTGCATCAAAATAAATGACAAAACGAATACTGTCTACCTACCTTCTTTCAGTTTCTTGGATAAAACAGCAATTTTTGTCTACAAGCTGGAGCTCACAAGCTTGTTTGGTAGAATAGATGTTTATTGCATGACCACTGATGATAATGACACATGAAATAAAATCCCACACACTGCCTTAGAGGGCAACAACCCGATCTCTATGACCACATCAGGATGATTACCGTTACACCACACCTTTCATTATCAGACTAATGAAGCTTAGGGGCACAGGAAATGTGAGAGAAAATATTGTGGCTGTTACTCACAGCGCCTCATTATCAAATGTGACATTCCAGAATATCTTTGCGAGGCTGATGCAGAGTTGTGTTTTTGCATGTACTGATTATCTAGAGCTGAAAATAGGGGAGTATTTTGAGCTCATGTGACTGAAAATGACAATAACCCAACCTCAAAATTGCAGCGCAAACATTTTATCACCTAAAATAAATCCATAGTTTGACAATCAAAGAAGCAGCGAATGTTTGTACAATAACACCAACACAGCCATTGCGCTGCTGCCTAGTACCTCATGAAAGGGGAAATACTCAGGGCCGTATTGACAGAGGGGAAAAGTTGTTCTTCCATAAAGTTAGAAAACAAAGAAAGGTAGGACTCTGGAAAGAAATTGTCATTATCGTAAAATAAACTCTTTCAGTTCGGTTCGGGCAATTTTCTGAGGCGGTTAGCCCAAAAGGGATTGAAACGTAAGCTGTTCTATTTGAAACCTCCTGTCTATCCTCTGCTTTGCTAGAGCGGAGGGTGCTGCCACGTACAGTGTGGCCACACAAAATAACGAGCACATTCATATGACCACTGTGATAGCTGGAACCACAGCACTATAATTGGGCTTTCACTGGGTTACCGAAAATGCAAGTCAGCTTACAAAGAAATCAAAAAAGTTTTAGTTCAAGAGAAAAGAAAAGGTCACTTTAAAACAAAAAAACCCAACTCGGACGTGAAGTGTCTAACAGGGGCTTGATATTATTAAGACCACAGCATATTTGACTATACAAAGTAATAGCACCTCATCATGCACCACCACACAAAAAAAAAGAGGCACCGGGTGTGCAAGCAGAAATAATTGGCCTCAGAGCAATTAACCCCAATTACCTAGCACCATAATTGGCTTCAGAGCAATCAACAAGGCAGCTATCATTAAGTTTGAGCAGGCACCAGCACGCCCATGGCCCTGCTTATCTCTGCAGTTTATCTGATGGGTTAGTCACAACTTTGGCTGTGATAACTGGGTAAGAACAGCTGGAACTAATTATTCAATAAACCCGATGATCTTTATTGTAAAGTCGCATTGGAAAAATGTTTCGCGAGCTTTTATTGGAATGTCAAACGGTAAAACAGTGGAAGATCTTAATGTTTTGGAGCATTTCTCCCTCAACATGGCCAAAAAATGTTGTGTGCTGCAAGATTTGCAACGCTGACCTGTCCTGGCGTGGAGTACGTCATTAATGCTTGAGTATTTGTAGCGGAGGAACGTTGGCGCTGTAGATGATGATGACTTGTCTCACTAAGCTAGGTAGCTAGCTATTTAGCTAGCTAAAGGGCATGTACCAAACATTTCTGTTCGGTGTAACGTGACTATTATACAATGCAGTGAATTCTTAATGACGTTGAGTACCAAATAACTATTATTATATCACGATGATACTCTTCACGTTACGTATGTGCCCATACGTTAAAATACAACATGTTGCGGCGCTCATGGAGACTTTTCACATTACAGCTGAAAGTGTGCTACTTCCTGCCGAGTGCACAGGCCTCTGAGTGTGGGCGTGTCCAATGTGGGTTGCATCCAACTTGTAAACGATTTAGCCTGATGTAGTTGTTGACTACAGAATGCACAAAGCCCTGACTGTTTTCTTTTCTACCCTTTGTATACTTTCCTTAATTTGTGGACTTATATTTGATTCTAGAGAAACTGCTGTATTTTTTTATGTATATTTTCTGATATTATCTTTTTTAGATTGTATTTACCTTTTGTATCAGCAGTGATGTGAAAAGGACTAAATTCCAGTTCAGCCAATATACTGTTGGTATAACAATCTGTTAAAATAGCAGTAAAGTTGATTAAAAGATATTTCGGAGAGAAGAATAGGTCTTTATTGTTTTTATTGTTAGTTGTTTTATTGCATGTGCATAAAACAACCTAAAGCTAGATTCAAAGGCTGATAGCAAAGTAAGAGCCATTTAGTAATGGTGTATCTAATTCTATTTTACTTAACCTTTATTTAACCAGGAGAAAAAAAAATGATCCAATTAAAAGATTAATCGCTCGATTATTTGAAACAATTTATCGACTATCAAAATCGTCGGTAGTTGCAGCCCTACCAGGAAGACAAATGGCCGTTGTGAAGTGTACACCTCTCAGGTGGTTCACTGTGTATCAAAGAGGCAGTCAAAAATATATGGCATTTTTATTTTACTGAATTTTGTTTTTGGGGAGGTGGGTAAGCAAGGGTGGAGACACTTGTTTACCCCCAAGTACATATGTTGATAATTAACTTGTAGCTTATTTCTCTATTCCTTTTCACCTTTCATGACAATTATGCCTCTCTTTTCTATCCCCCTCTACCTCCCTTCCAAAAACTCTGCATGGATTAGCAGCAGACAGGCGTACACACAAGGACAACTTACCAGACTCTATTAAGAGGAAAAAAATTAAGTAAAAAAACAAATCACTAAAAAGTTTTGTTTGAGTGTAATATTAAGTTATATTCTGTCTGGCTGCTTTTTTCTGATCATTGTGGCAGGACCTGTTTTTCTGCAAAGGCACACGAATTTCCCTTCCTCTGGTCCATTTATTAGTGTTTTCTCGGGAGTCATCTTTATTTATCTCTCACGGGAGAACACGAGGACAGAGGCGAAATGTTGCTCTCTAGGACTAATCAATATAAAGCTGCCAATACTGAAACAAAGCAGACATGAAAAGTGGGACAGGACTCTTTTAGAGTATCTTAACAATTATCAGATTGATTACCCTTGAATGTTGTGCAGACATTTGACAGACTTTCAAGTGTAAACGACTAGATTTGTAATGAAAAGTCTGGCTCTCGTCTTTCACCTTCGCCTTACATAATTTATGTGACTGTTGTGTCTTGTTTCTTCTGACCTGTCCTACTGCCAATGACCTCACCATGGACTTTAAACGGAAATAACCAGATAGAGAACTCCTACCTCAACAGGAAGTTAAAAACCAATCAGGGACTCCAAACTCCCCATCCAAATGATAAGTTCAGGTATAGGCATGATATATAATTAACTTATTTCTTCCTCAAAAGAAAAAAACGCCACAACTTTCAGCTTCTCTGGCTCCGTTTTTGACTGAACACTCAAGTCTTCAAAGTCAAGCCATAGATCTTCCATTATAAGCTCCTCTCCTCTCGTCTAATTGTTAAGTGGTTTGGTAGATCTTTGATGTTTGTCTCTCGGAGAATTCTCGGAGAGTCCTCAAACCACTTAACAAAAGAAAAGACAGACAGTAATTTTGTGAGAATTACTTCCTCACAGTCAAGAAAGAATGGACGGAGAGAAAAGAAACCAGCAAACAGAAGGGTGTAAAATGAGGGAAAAAAAGAGAAATTATTTTAAAATGAATTATTCTACACTGTGTTTTCTATTGCAATAAGAGGTTATTCAACAACTGAACCAAAACGTTCCAATCGGAAACTGAATAGTTTTCCGGCGGTGCAAATATCTACCTTGAAAACACTTAAATTAGGACGGGGGTAACTACCAGCATAAATGATGCTGGCTTAACACCAAACGTAACGTGATTTTTCACATCCTTCAACGTCCTTTACTTTACTCGTGCAAATGATCACTGAACCAAACAGTTTTTTATATGAGAGACAAAGGCTTCCAGCTGCAGTGTGAATGTTAATTGTCTCACAACAATGTGGAAATATCCGTTAGCTTAATGATTACATATAGTGGCAATAGCCATATACATGCTAATGGAATTAGCACAACATTTCAGATCGTACATCTTTCTCAACTTTACTCATGCAAATTATCACTGCGGCTCATTTGAGTTTACTCACATCACTCGCACAAGCAATGCAAGCAGTACCAACATTTATTTCTGCCTTTCCCTGCCTTCATCAACTGTGACCAAACTTAACTCGAACGCTGCTTTTTAATCTGCTGTGGAGTTCACAGATATGTCGCAGAACTAAAGGGGTCAACCGTAGGTTTGTCCTCAACATCTGCATCAACATCCCAGTCATATCTGGACATATCTGGAGAATCTCAGCACGAGGGCAATGTTAATCTTACACTAAACACTGGGTCTTCAAATTCAAACTAGTCCTAAGCTGTCATCCCTGGCAGCAGGGTTGAATGCCCTGCATTCGATAACCAATCCCCCTGATTGAGTCTTGTGACTTATAATTTCATACATACCATATTGACTTAACCTTACTATTTCAATGAAGTCAGCAATATGCTCTAATATATAAGATCACACAGTGACTCAATAATGGAAATAGAAACGGTTAACTAATTGTCTGAGCGCAGTAATAAAACCACACACTTATTCTTTTATCCGTTCATTTGAGCTAATTTTAGATA
Source organism: Lophius americanus (assembly GCA_037951165.1). Classification (NCBI taxonomy): domain Eukaryota; kingdom Metazoa; phylum Chordata; class Actinopteri; order Lophiiformes; family Lophiidae; genus Lophius; species Lophius americanus. Next base: position 8,495,551 of record JBBDHG010000032.1, on the reverse strand, counting down.
CAATTGGACCTATGGTTGGAAAGTTACGCACCGGAAACTGTGTTTTCCACAAAAGGCTGAGTAGAATTTGGACTATTATAGGTATATAATAGACCTCATAATAATTGGATATAGGGTTGCCAAGTAACAAAAATTGGACAGTTAGCACTTAATGTTTGAAAAACAGTGTTTTACAACTCCTACTAGTGATTAAAGTATGGGCTAGTAGATTCGGATGTGGCAACGATGACGATTCCACAATATTCCTGACTTTTTGGCGATATTATCAAAGATCCTCCATTGTAAGCCCATATGCTCATGGTGAGAATCACTCCTCTTGGTGGTGTCTTGTTTCTGCTAGTTCAAACTTTATTGTGGGGTGATCATACATGCCTTGTTCCCCCCAACATCTGTTTTTCATTGGTTTTAAATATTGACTGGCACCCTTACAGTCAGCTCACACGTCAGTGTGACACCCATCAAGATATCATGGCAGATTTTGCATATCACACTTCTCTATCACAAATGAGCGTGAACTAAAGCCCAGACAGCCTGTGTTGATGGTGTCACGTTTAAGTCTGGTGTAAAACTGGAATAAGAACAGATCTCCAGCTTTTTCAGGTGGCATGGAATGATTCATGGTGTGACTCGCTAGTCATCACTTTGCTTATCCTCTTGTTCTATCACTCACTCTGGTTTGTTTGTTCTGCTCCTGCTGTATCCCTCTGTCTGGATCTGTATTCCCAAGAGCATGTTCACATTCACTATGTCTCATTTACTTTCCTTTTCTCCTTCTTTTTGCACCAGTGCCTCAGTTAGGTAGTACCAAACACTAAGAGAGGAGAATAAACCGGATAAGCTGAACTAAGATTTCTTAGTTAGGTATTAAACAAAGACGTTTTTTGAGCTCAGTAATAAAACAAGACAGATTTCCTCGTGTCAATTCAATATGAGCTTAATGTAGACACTATTATAATATTACAGATGAGAAACTTCTTTCCACAAAAAATCCCTTTCATGAGTATAATATGCTATAACTACTATAATAAAATAATATATATACAAGATAGATCTCTTTGTGTAGATTCATATGTGCCAATTTGGACATATGGTTGGGGAGAAATGTTCAAAATGGTTGATATGTGCAACTGACATTGAAAAACAATTCAGAGCTTCGTCACGTTAAGGTCTGTGTGTTAACAAACTTTGAAAATTATCCATAAGATAGCTTTTGAGTTATCGTGTTAGCACTAAGCGTCTGGAGCGGGTGTGTGTCACTTTTAAGTGTCCTCTGAAAACACTTGCGTTGTGTTTTTGCACGGCATATTTTTTCAATGTAGTGTTTCGTGGCTTCTTCAGTCCGTTTTCCAAATGCTGCTTACATGTTGTCAAAGATTTTTTCTTAGTTTGCTTGTGTTTTGTCTATATGCATTTGTTTCCATAATTTGCAGCACGTTTGCCCAAGTAGGCCACCGTAGTTTGCAGATAAAGGATGCATGCATGACAAATCTACGAGACCAAATATCACAGCCACGTTTGGGTTTGTAAGCCAACCCTTTAAACATTCCACTGTTAAATATTAAAATCTTCACAGCAAGCCGCTTTCTCTCCTCCATCTGAAATGTTGGATAATGCTTTCTGTATCCACGCTACGACCGCTACCACCCATCACATGAAAAATAACCAGTGATGTGTGAGAGGATAACACAAGCACTCTCACTTATTACCTAATAGGGTTTATTCCTTCAGATGTGGCGAGCTGGTGAATGCAGCACGGAGCTGAGTGTGCATTAAATTGAAAAGAATTTGAGCAGAAATTCAATTTAGAAAGGGATGGAGAGGACGTGTAGATTTTCACACTGTTTAAGTCTTCTCTTCGCTGAATAAAGGACTCCACTAATTCCCCTGGGAGCTGAGCCTCGATAGCCTGATTTTGAAGTTACAAGAGAATTTCCATACAGTTTGCAACCATTTTCAATGACTCAGCAGTTTGGTAGACACAGTTCATCTGAGAGGTCACAGATGAATTCAGCTCATTTCTGACAGGGTCCTCATCCTGAGCACTGGTTCACGTGATCCAGCAGCTGAGGTTATCTTACATGATGCATAGAATTCAAACTAAGCAGTTTGGGGCTGTGCAAAGTTGTTTAAACTATAATAAACAGTTTTCAAACCATAGAAATGTTCAGTATCAGTGAATTTAGCTTGAAGAAGTCTCCTTACAAGGATCTACAAAAACCAAACAAGACAAATGAATTGAGATCATGACCAGTCAAAATCCCCTTTAACTCAGAATGTGTGCTTCTGTCTTTTATCAGGAGTGAGTCCACTTTTTGAGTCCACTATGCAACTAACTGCCAGAGGATCCATGTGTGGTTCAAATGCAATCATTGACAATCAAAATGGTATAATAGTAGATTAAAAACAAAAGAAAATTACAAGGAGCACAACTATTAAGATACAAAGAGCCAATGGAGAGTAAAATTTACAAAGGAGCACGGTAATCATTCATTTAAGTAATCCTTGACCTGTTTTTACAGTTATCTCTCTATAGGTCACTGTTTCGGCGTTGTTCCTGTGTATGTGATTCGGCGGGATCATCTGGGACAATTCTTTGGTGGTCCTCATGCTGAAGGACGGAGTCTTTTGCAAACATGTGTGACAACTAGCATGATAAAAACAATATATCTGAAGCTCTATGAGCTGAGCTGGGTACACAGATATATAGAGGTGCCGACTATTATCAGCATAATATCTTGAAAATTAGGCACATTCGGTGTCCTAAGAAGTCTAAGAAGTCTTTCTAGCTGATCCAGAATAGTGTCTTTCACTCTCTCTCTCGACGGCCAGGGACACTGAGTCAGTATTATTCAATCATGATCGCCGCCACCGCCTCCACAGATCCTTCCTGTTAACGCCATAACTGAAAAGACATTTCATGGATCATATTCAAATTTTATTCCCTCATAGACCTCAGTGTGAGGAAGAACTGGAAAACCTTTTGGGTCGTAAATTCCGATACATACATAGATACATACATACATACATACATACATACATATATACATTTATATATGTATATATGGACATATACATGTATATGTGTATATATACATATATATACATATATACATATATATACATATATATATACCTATACATGTATATAAGTATATATACATAGATATACATATATATACATATATATATATATATATACCTATACATGTATATAAGTATATATACATATATATACATATATATGTATATATATATACATATATATATGCATATGTGGTGCATTTGTATCGACTCAAGGAGATCTGTCTTGATTTTTCGGACATAAATTCACATGTAGTTTGAGGAGTTAAACCAGGGGGGATTGCTTGCACAACGCAGGGGATTCCAGTACTCTTGCCGTCTGGACTGAGAGCGAAAATATTGGACTGTGCATCAATATTATTTATTCAATGATTTTGAGCCAGTAAGGAAAATAAGATGCTGAAAAGAACTGTGTGTGTGTTTGTGAGTGTGTGTGTTCACATGTTGACAATCTGCATTTCTGCTCATTCATGGATCATTTTCTTCCAGAGTCCCGAACGATCTCCATCAAACAGCACGATGCAATTAAATTTAAGTCGAGACCTTTCAAACCCATGAGAAGCAAATCTGTGCTGCAAAGGCAAAGAAAAAATGTGGCAACACCATCAGATAAAAGACACATTAACTGAATGCCTTAGAGACAGACCAGTGAAAGAAAAATGTTATAGGAAATTACAGCACACAGATTTTGTAGTCTGGCACAAAAATGGCTGAATGCATCGTTGCACACAGCTAGATGGCATTTGCAATTTGACAAGAGGTTTTGGGAGGGAAATGAACTGAGTTTAGAAGCGAGGTAAAAGTCAGTAAAACAAAAAACCTCATTCAACATCGCCTTTTTTTCTGCTGTCAAAGTTCTCTGTACTAGAATCTACGACTCTTAACTAACTTAGAATTAAATAGATCTGGGCGATCTCTTCGATGCTGATTTTCATCGTTTTTAATCGTTTTGAAAATGGCTCCAACGTGGTTCGATAAGCTTTATGTCTGGTCTGTCAGTGGACACAGAATGTTGGAGCCCTGTGATGGTTTGGTATGAAAATCTCTCTGAGCTGAGAAAAGTTTTTGTTTAAACAAAAAAACTATTTCTTGCTACGAGGCATCTCATCCAGTTTCATAAAACACAACATGTTAGGATTAGAACAAGCAAGCGTCTCAATAACGACATCTTGAGTCTCCACAGGGCAGACGGAACAACAATAATAATAATAGAAGTCCTCCTAACGGCTTTGCTGCAGGAGGTCAGGCAGGAGACCATGGTGGCATGGGCAACCACATTAATATATTTAAACTGATTCTGATCCGAGTCCAACACATGGGGATTTATGTTTGTCTTATGAGTAGCACAGTCCCACTGCAAATATAAAAAAGTGTCTTTTTGGAGAACCCTTGGATTTACAGCAGTCCAACTTCGCAATGCCTGTTTCACACTACTTTATGCATTTATGTCCAACGACAGTATTTCAAGATTGGTTCTGTCGGATCAGGTGAACACGGCGCCACAAATTTGTCACACCGACCACTAATCCACATCAATGGGATGTGACGTGGATGAGGAGACGGGTCAGTCATGGTTAAAGAAACACTCTGTTCTTACCAACAATGTTTGTTTTTTCTAAACTCTATCGTCGTATTCATTCAATGAAATATCGATAAAGCTGGAGCATCGTTGTCACACTTCAACGAGCCTTACTTCAATCTAAAGGAGTTCCATCTGGCACTGCTGACATTTCGGAGTCTAATCTATGCACTGCTCTATCATTACTCGCACTATCAAACGTGCAATCTGCTTTTAACGCTGCAATACATCACTAAGCTGTGACATATAAAACTAACACTTGAAGGGGCTTGTGTGTGTGTATGTGTGAATGTCATGTGTGGAGCATGTATAATGGGATATTGGTTCGGGTGAAATGATTGTGTGTCTACTTCTACCTTTTTGGACTTTCTGTGAAATAGTAGTTGGATGTTCCCCTTCCACAACAATAAGCGTATATCTTATTTTGTTGTTCACTTACATTGTGTTCATTTTGTCATCCAATTTTTCAACTTCTGAACAGGTTGGGTGTGCTGTCTTCATCAAAAGCTGTTGCAGGCACCTTCTCTTTGGCTCAGTCGGTAATCTGCCGCCCCATGTACAGAGTCCTCACAGCGCAGCAGTCACAGGTTGAATTCCACCTGTGGCCATTTGCATGACACCTCCCCATGTCTTTCACCCCATTCAATGTCAATCACCAGCTGTACTGTTTATTACAGGCCAATAGGCAGATAATCCTTTTTTTTTAAAGTTGTTTTTAGCTAGCTTAACAACATATTTCCCTGTTTTGTCTCCTCAAAGAAACAGGCCAGTTGTTGCATTTGGCAAGATCTAATTGAGGAAAATATATATGTGTAAAAATATGAGAGAAAAAAAAATATTACAAAATAGAAAACAAGTTAATATGTGTTCATACTATCGCTAACATAGCATTTAATCTGTCTTTGGAAAAACTTAAACATGCCAATAATGTCCTAAATATGAAAATTACAATGGCTAACATCAATCTCGAAGAAAAGCACTTTGCCAACCAAGCGCTGATGCGGACTAAACTCAATATTAACAACAATATTGTGCTCCAATCGCAGAAATGATCAAACCGATTGCAGCTCCATGATTTTCAAACTGGGCTCATGGAGAAAAAGAAACTAACTGAAAATCCCCTCCTGCATGTGAATGAGGTCACTTCATCTTCACTGCCACATCACTATTTACTGATTACTCTTGCTTCAAGACCTGATCGTCGTACGTCGACTCCGCGTTCGATCCGTTCATCAGGCATTTTCAGGCAACGACCAGATGTGTCTACAATCGTGTAGTAATTTAGCCCTCCACCAGTTGTTTTTTTTTAAATTCAAGCAGGAAGTTTCTTTGAGATTAATAATCTTAAACAAGAGACCTGACCAAGGTAGCAGCAGATCACACATTTAAATTCAACAACTAGTACTACAATTAATCCAGAGTATCACTTGTTGTGTTTGTTGTATTTTAAATGAGTGATTGAGACGTAACTGCTCAACAATGCAGGAACATGAGTTTTGCGTAAATGGAATTAAAAAAGTATTTTCTATCACTGTTTTGCTTTTCCTGTCTTCTCTTCTGTCAGGTTATCTTTCTTATGTGATTATGGGTTTTCCTCCGGTCTGCTGGGGTAGGTTTGGAGGTTTGCAGTAATAATGAACAACGAGAGACAAAGCTTTTTGTCAGGCCAAAACCTATTCTTTCTTGTTCACTGCATATCATTACTGTGCTGGAGAAGAAGAACAATAAACCCATTCTTCTCTCCTACTTAACTGCACTTTCAGTTCATTTCCCCTAAATTCCAAGTAGGTGTATAAAACTTTAAATTGCTCGGCTCATAAAGAGACAAGCGCATTCTCAAGTTGAAAACTGCAAGTACGCAGTGAAGTTTTAATTCAACGCTGGAACTTTCTCCACGTCCGCTTGGCAACCTTATAAAACATTTGAATTGGCACAAAATGACGGCTTTTTGCTAACCACTTTTGTAAAAAGGTTTTTATACCTGAATTGCAATTTAGCTTGGGGACAGTGTGCAAAATGACAAAAACACTTTTTTAAAAGACCTTTTTCTTAACCGGTAGAAGAGAACTAAAAGAGAAATAATGATAAAATTCCTCTCTGTGTGAGGGTCCATAAGTGTGTGTCCCCAATGTGAAACAAGAGATTTTATGGAAGGGTAGTAATAGAAGGATGAATGTGCTTTCAGGGGGCGACCATGCCAGAGGGTTTCATGGATGCATGCATGTGTAGTGTAGTGTGTTTGTGTGTGAGAGAGAGAGATTTTAGCATCACTTGGAGACAGTAGGAAGAAGGTTTACTGAAGTCATAATGCATTTCATGTCCGCTATAAGCAAGAAACTATTACACTGCCAATTGTGATGTGTGTCTACGGCTAACATTGAGTGTTTACGCATGTGTGTGTCTTTGCATCTTCAGCATGGCGCATTATACATACATCAAATCTCCCGTATATTTTATAGGCTTCCGTACATTCCAAACACAGTGCACCCGGTTGCACACTATTTCGACCTGCCATCGGATCTCTGCGATAAATGTATGTGACATATTTAAGGCAGGCAGTCAGTGACGATAAAACTGATAGAGTGAAGAGCCGGGCCCGCACTGAGCTCTGTCTCTGAAGCCACATGTACAGTATACTTACGGGAATGATTTGAGAAATGTTCACAAACCGCAGTTAACATCTCACTTTCTGGCTCCCAGACATCATACAGCTCCAGCCTTCTACTCCTTTTTTTACCCTCTAAGGCACAAATGTCTCCCTGCGCAGATAAAAATTGCATTACTGTGATAATGAATGTACATTAGAAAAAGCCATCGGAAAATGGTTTATCCCCCTTGGCCTTGGCTTTTTTTTGTACTAGGAATAGCCATAGTATGAAAGTGCTTTCCTTCCCATGCTTCATTCTCACATTGACCCTATGCATTTTAATTATATCACAAAATACTCAGGGGTATTATTGAATAGTCATCAAGTCCGCCACAGGTTTGTTGTGTTAAACAAATAACTCAAAAAACTATTTCATGGATTATTTTTAAATTTCAGACCTCTGTGCAAGGTAGAACTGGATTGATTTGGGGAATAGGTAAGTTCTCTATTTCTGAAACTATTGGGAACTTTATCTCCAAAAGTTTTGGAGCCATCATTTTTCAACCGTTGGTCCAATTTATTCCAAAACACAACCTCACCATCAATACATGGCAAAATTAACCAAAAGTTCTCCATAGCTAAAAGTATTTCTTCCGTATTAGGTCGTAAAAAATACTATCTAATCATGAAGGTCCTTCACTATAATGACAGACTGAACATCACTGAGTCAAAATTATGTCCTTCAATTAAATTTTAAATAAGAAAACATTAGAATGAATAAGAAAACTTAAGAAAAAAAATTAGAATATGATTTTTTTTAAGATATCCTCTGCAAATGAGTCAAGAGTTAAACTTTTACTTAAAAAAAAATTATACGATAATAAAATAAATCCAGAAAGTATTTTGGTTGTTCACTTCAGCATCAGAACCTAAAGTTTCATTGACGACACCCTGATCTGAGACTGAAACTCCTCAGAAGCTCAGCTGCTTTTCACTAGTGTTGGAAGATTCTTTTTTTTTTCCCAATTTTGATATATTTTATGGATGATTGAAGATATACGTGCGAAATTTTTCGAGGTTAAATGATATATATAAAAAAAAAACTTCAGTGTATGCTGTGGGACAAGACGGCCCAACTATTAAATATTGGCTACAGTTTAGTTTATTAAGAAAATACAGCAATCTTTCTATGTGATGTTGAGATTGTGCAGCAAGATAATGGAGACCCTTCAATATTAGCAGTATGAACTAATATATATAATATGATATGAGAGTGTTTTCCATGCTTTTCTATATAATGTCGTCACTGATGGTACATAGTTTACATCCGTTTCACTGGTTATCCTTCGAGGGTGCCCCATAACCTAAACCAGACTTCTGTCAACCCCTTTATAGTTGTCAAATAGTATTTATGGATTCACGATTCAAAGGAGTTTAACACAGAATGATTTTTTTTTAATCTATTTCAATTAATATGATAAAGATTTTGTTTTAAGAAAAATAGATGAAGCGGCATCTGATCTGAGTAAAAATGTCCTCAAAACAGTGGGACTGTCTCTCTCAATGACAGCTGACTGCTGTCAGACGCTTTAATAAATTTCATTCCTCCTCATCAGAAGTAGACTATAATAACATGACCTGTCAGCTCTGGTTCTAAGACTAATTATCCAGCCTAGGAAACAGAATCTGAGGAACGAGATCTACCCAGTATGCCCTCGGATCTTTAGAACAGACAACTGCAGATAAACATGAGATGGTCTGCCAAACATTTCTATAAAGTATTGATTAGATGCCGTAGCAGCGGGAGGGAACCTGATTTACTTAGCAGAAGCTCATATAAAACTTTTTTTTTAAACAAGAATAAAAAAGTAAAAGAAATGAACGTCATTTTGCTGTCTGGTATACAGACGACCATTAGTTTGGACATCTGCTGCTCGGATATTTGAAGGTGACCGGACCATCATCTTTTCAGGATAGACATGCTATTAGAAAACGTGGCCTATGCCTAAAGCAGCCCCCAATCCACTGCTTTGTACAAGTACAACCCCCCCCCCCAATTGAACTCCTCAAATTGAATGTGAACTTATATCCACAGTATTTTTTTCATAAAAATGCTCCCTCTAGTGAGTAAAAGATGAACTTCTAGAGTCAAAGATGATATATGTAAGACAGATCTCCTCAAGTACATTCATATGCATTAAAATTTTGAGCAAAGTAAAACGTTTGAAAATAAAGCTCCCCCTAGTGTCGGAAATATACACCAGACCTTTCGAAAAATCAATCCAGTTCTTCTACGTATTACAATTTACGTGGATATCGACTTTGAAACTATCCATTAAATAATAGTTGAGTCCTTGCATTGACATGAAGGAACTGCGGCAGACACTTCGATGACTATTCCGTTATATAAGGTAGGAGGAAAGTTTTTAAAGTATAAAGTATTTTATACTCATTCTGATTTCCCCTAAATGAATAAGAACTGGTCAGTCTAAAAGGTAAAAACAGGCAGGTTCTGGCTGTCTAGCCCGCCCCAGTCTCCGAAACATTCTCATTCTATGTCTGGGTTATAAATGTTAGCGCCGGTGGTGCGGCTGGATTGTGTGAACAACTAAGAGAAAGACTCACAATAGCAGACTGGTCGCGGCTTTGCATGTGTGAATGGCTGTGTGTCAGTGGTTTATTCCGTATTCAAGTAATGAAAGTGATGCAGAAATCAGTTAAGATGTGACAGAATCATGTTTTGAATTAGAAGGAGACGTGGAAAGATGCCTGTCTGTAATGTTTTACCTTCTCAATTCTCTCTCTCTCGCTCACTGACGTTAAAGAAAACAGAAGCTGAAGTTTCTTTTTTCCTACTTCACTGATGTGTGAGAACTAGTGCGGCCTTGAAAGGGTCATCGGTATGCACATATGTAATTATGAAAATACAGACACACTCTCACAGCTCCTCTCTCCTTACCCACTCCATAATATCATTTGTCCTGATTTACATTTGATTGTAGAGCAGTAATATCTGAGAATAAAGGAGAAAGAAAAAAGCCCTGTTCACAGGAATACACCTCGCGTTGTACTTCAGTGTTATCTTCAATGCTAAAAAAAAACTTACAAAACCATATCATTAAGTCCAACTGAAAGACTAGGAAATGAAAGTAATGCACTGACATGCATTTATTTAAATACATCTTTTAAATAACAGCACTTCGAGAAAAAATGGCTTAAAAATTCAGCCAAATAATAGCAAAGCCAAAATTATAGCTTTCATATAGAGAACATAGAGGAGAAGGGTGGAACTAAAACAGCCCAGATGAGGAGAAACCTCTTCTATTATCGTATTTAGATGCACTTTCCCTCCTTCCCTCCTTCCCTTCTTCCCTTTTTCTATTTCTTTTAACCTTCATTTTCTCCTGTTGGAATCCCTTTTAAGTGCTTAGAAGAAGAGCAAATGTCCAAAACCACTTTCCAAATCCCCATGTGTGTGCTTGTCCCCACTTCTAAGTGCCTGCTTGTGTGTGTACGTGTGTGTGCGTGTGTGTGTATGTGTGTGTGTGTGTGTGTGTGTGTGTGTGTTCGTGTGTAACAAGGAAAGAGACAGAGGGAGAGAACCTAAAGAACAGGGAGCAAGTATATGTGTGGGGAAATGTCAAGGGTTTTCCAATTATCTGCTGTTTTAAACGACACTCTGTAGCCAGAGGAAGGAGGGAAAAAAAATAAGACAATATTTAGTGACCTGGCAAACTCTCTCTTAGGCTGGGAATTGTTAGTGCTGATTGGTGGACAGAATTTATCATTCCCAGTGGCCGGACTATGAGAACGAGGCACGCATATCCGACCCAGAGAATTATGATCAGCCTAGGAACCGTGGCGGCAGAGTGTACGTGAGGCCGTTTGTGAGTGATATCGAGGGAGAGATCGCGTTGAAAGGTGAGCTCCAAAGGGGAAATTAAAAAAGGAAGACAACCATTCCTTTCTATGTCTGCGCCTTGTTTAATTTATGTGGGAGAAAGTTTGTAATTTCCACAGACAAACAAACACACAAAGAAGGAGTGTGCTCCATCTCTTGGCAGGAGACGGGCTCAGGAAGTCGTCATCCCCCCCAAAAAAAATACCCTCCCCCTATAAACCCCACGAACTAACAAGTGACTAAAGCCAAAGTTACATACAGTACTGAGATTGTATACATTGTAAATACATTTGTATGCGTGTCTTTGTTTGTGTGCTGCTTAATAAATTCTGTAGAAGGAACAAAACAAACCATTCATCAGCAAATGTGGAACAGATGTCTCTCTAAAATCCATCACTGAATCACTGAATTCTTTAACTTTTATTTTATTCTAGCACAAACATCCAGCCCCCCCCCCCCCCCCCCCCGTCATAACTTCCTCCCCTTCCTTTTACTCTCAACCCCTCCTTTTTTTTCAACAGCATCCCCCTTCTCAATCTTTTTTTTTTGCCCTCTTTCCCCCTCCAAGTCTCTCATTCCACCATTTAAGTGTCCACTGGAGAGACCTTAACGAGGTCAGAGCATAAAACGGATGCTCAGGGCGCTCACACACTGAGGCATGAATAAAATGAGACGTTTGTAGAGTAGCAGTCAAGGCCCACTACCACCAAAGGAAGAAACCCACACAGCTACCAGGAGAAGGACGCACGCTAAATCAACTTCCACTTTTTAAGGCATGTGTGCTACAGATTGACCCACGCATGTGAAACCACACACACACACACACACACACACGCACACACAGGCACACATGTAGATTTGACTTACTGAATGTGACAGAATCATCAAAGTGCTCCAGAGGAAATGATGTGTACAGTATAAAGATGTCAACTTATCAAAAATACATACATAGAATGAGGTGACAGGAGAGCCCCCCCAGTCCCTGTGGAAGATTGAAGGGTTTCTTTTAGTGGACACTAAGATTCCAAATTAATCTTAGAGATTTGGCTTTTTTGGTTAAAGTGATTGTATGGCAAATATTACATTTGTAGAAAAGCCCCCAATCCCCATTGTACAAGCAATCGCCCCCGCACACACACACACACACACTCAAACAATAGTAATGTTGACTCAACATTACTATTTCTATGAAGTCAGCAATATGCTCTAAAATAAGATCACATAATTACGCAGTAATGAAGATAAATACACTTACCTATTTATTCGGAGCAATTCACATGAGCTGAATTCAGACACAACCAAACTTATAGTTGGGAAGTTAAGGATGAGAAACTGTGTTTTCTAGAAAGAACTCCCTCTAAAGAAGAGAATAGATTTATATTTTTTCACTATAATTTCTCTTAAGTTAAATCTCCTCTTGTAGGTGAGCCAATTTGGACGATATTGGACATATGTATGGGAAGTAACGGTAAAAACATTTTTTTTAAAGAAAAAGAAAAAGGCCGCTAGTGAGTGAAATTGCAGACAAATTCAATTTATGTTTCATCGAGTGAGTTCATATGAGGTAAATTTGGACTAAAATGATCCAATGTTTACAAAGCTGTCCAAAAAAAGAATTTATTGTGAAAAAAAAAGAAAAGAAAAGCTCCCCCTTATGAATTAAATATTTACAATAACAGTAAAACATATATATATATATATATATATATACATATATATATATATATATATATATATACATATATACATATATATATATATATATATATATGTATATATATATATATATATATATATATATATATATATATATATATATATATATATATATATATATGTATATATGTATATATATATATATATATATATATATATATATGTATATATATATATATATATATATATATATATGTATATATATATATTGGTCATATTTTTATAAAATTAGTATTATATATTTTTTATTGATGCTTTTATCTGTTTTCACCTTGTAGTACTTTGAGATTTGATCCAAATGTAAAGTGCGTTATACATTAAATGTATTATCTTATCATTATCATTATTATATGGAGGATAGATCTCCTTGAGTAGATTCACTACACCAAATTTGGACTAAATGAGTGACCGACTTTTCCCCAAAATCACTCCAGTTCTTCATCTCACTAAGATCTATATAAGTATAAAACTTGACAATTATCCATGAAACTGTTTTTGAGTTGTCGCATTAACGAGAATGTTCTGTGGCAGACGTGATGATTCCATTATAGCCCCAGAGTTTCTGGGAAAAATTGAAAAGAAAATCATATTTGCGACACTGCAAGTGTCACAAGTTATAATAATAATAATAATACATTTAATTTATATGCACAAGAACGGTATATCTACCTGGTGCATTTCATTGGATCATTTTAGACTATAGGAAAGTAAAAAAGACAGAATCTCAGTGAAACAAAGGCAGAGTCTGGAAAGAAAGTGTGTGAGTGAGTGAGTGAGTGAGTGAGTGAGTGAGTGAGTGAGTGTGTGAGTGAGTGAGTGAGTGAGTGAGTGAGTGAGTGAGTGAGTGAGTGAGTGAGTGAGTGAGTGAGTGAGTGAGTGAGTGAGTGAGTGAGTGAGTGAGTGAGAGATAAAGAGGGCTATTTTCCATACTTTGGAATTTGAAATCAAAAACAAAATTCTAAAAAACGACAACTGAAGTACATTGTTAGTATCTAAGGCCCATGGTTTTCCATTTCTATTGATAGTTTATTGTATTTTTTTGGAACCAAATCTGCTTTATTACCCACCAGCTGCATTTAGAAAGTATTACTTTAGAGCTTAAATGGCCATTGTTGGACTCACTCCATTTATCCATTCATCTCCACTCCTCTGGGTGATTTGATAAGGGACTATGTTAAATTAATTAAAAACAAACTATTGTAGAATCATTTTTCTTTTCCAGCAGCAGCAGCAGCTGCAGCAGCAGCATCCCGGTGTGGGCTGTGGCAGGAATGAGGCTGAATTATGAGCAGAATGACTGAGAGAACTTCTCATTACAGTCTACCTATGCATTAAACAATATATCATCCTGTTTTCTCAGACGTCTCTTTAATTAGTGATTCTCCCATTTTTTTTTTTTCATTTTTTTTTTTTTTTTTAAATGTAGCCTAAAGTCTTCTGTTGCCCCAAATGAGGATTGTGCTCGAATACATATGTGAGCAAGTGCAGTCAAGCTTGTCTTTGCCTGAGTCTTTGTCCCCTGTAAAGGTTGACCGTGGACTACGTGGATCCCAAGCTGTTAGTTTGTCTTCTTTAAAAGCGCCCACAGGGCAAAAGCCTTTTCATAAAATTCCTTCTGTGTGGTCAGTCCGCTGTGGATCTGCCTTCAGGGTGGAGTTCAACTTTCAAATGGGCAACCATCCCAACTAAGTGCTGACGTCTGAGAACTGGTTTGCGTCCTGGCTTCCATCTTTCAGTAGCCAGTAAAGCCGAGAGGATCGTGGGAGAGAGATAGAGAGCAGCAGAGAGAATGAAGGTTTGCCACCCCCTGGCTCGCCCTGTGGTTTGTGGCCCAACATGCCACATTTATACATCATACATTCTTCCCTTTGCTTCGGCTCTCAGCTTACAACTATCGGGACTGGACTTCCCCAGATACATTCTAACTTTAGAGCCACATCCCTAGTCAAAGTAACAATTCATACATCATTGTGAAAATTTGAAATCACCCAGTGTTAAATCATCAGGAAATAAACATTTTGACCAATTATAAAATCGTACTTGTTTTCAGAAGGACTTACGTCACGTGATTTGCTGGTATCAATTGATTTCAATTAAACTGCCAAGTAGGTTTGTGCTTTTTCGCAAAATTGAGAAAAACGGTGGGAGGAATCCTCAGAGGGACTTTTTAGTAGATTTATTCTGACACTTTGGCATTGATTTTTGCCATGTGTCAGCATCTGAGATTTACGCACGAACACACGCACACACACACACACACACACACACACACGCACGCACGCACGCACTATTACCTGACACTTATCCCAAATTGTCAGTCAACCCACAAGTTAAGGAAAGACGCAAACGTGAAGCAGAATCCAAATCAAAGCATAAGTCAGATTTCTAATGTTTTATTCATAAATCAACACGGCCGTCCCACTGCTACACTACACTAAGTTTATTTCCCAGCCTTTCATAATTGGATGTCTCATACGTCGATCATTCAGCTGGAGACAGCTGGATGTTGGAGACATGGTAATAACTGATGAGGCGTAAAAACTCCATATATTGCATGTTGGTTCCTGTGTGTGACTGCATGTGTCGACACATTAGGGACGCGATTAAGTTAGAAAGTTGTTTTTGCGAATGAACACATAAATGTACACAAGCAAATATGAAAGTGAATGCTGGCACGGAAACATACTGCATGCCCTGACATTCCTCTCTTCGTGTTAACTCAGAAACTATTTCAGGGATCATTTGCAAATTTTAGAACCCCACAGACCGTAGTGCGAGGAGGAACTGGATTGAATTTCGGAAAGGACAGATGCATATTTCCGCCATAAAGTGAAGCTTTATCTAAAAAAAATCAGTTTTTAGGCTACACAGGCAACAAAAAGTCCAGTTGTATCTAAATTTTGCTCATATGAATTGACCCAAAGATTTATTTCTGAGCTCAGAAAAAAAAAGTTAATTTTATTCATCTTCATTATTGAATCCCTGTGTAATCTTATTTTAGAGCACATAACTGACTTCATAGAAATAGTAAGGTTGAGTTAATATGGACAAGTTGACGTTATTTATGAGTCGCGTTTAATTTTATGAGTTCAGTCAGGCGTATTGCTTGAACAATTCCGGGGATTGGGGGCTTTTTTGTGGATATTACCTAGCTGTCAAGGAGGATAGCGAGGGACTAGTTTCTAGTCCAGAAACTGCTGCATGCATGTTGGCATATTGGTAAAACTCTATACTGGTCAATATGCCTCATGTATTGATTATTCTTTTGCAAATGCCAGTGACTTCAGAGAAATCTCCTAACATCCATATTAATCCAGGAAGTCATGCCTCTGTGACCTCCATTAGCTTCATGGATTCATGAATGAGGCTGAACAGTTCTAATAGATTCAGCATAACACATGGTTAGTATATATCATTTCAATCCAGATGTAACGGTTGATTTATGTAGAAAGATATTTGTGCTGATGTGGATAACCATGTCACCTCTATCCTAGATGAATGGGAGCATTCTAACGTGAAAATCACTGAACGCATGAAAACGGCCTGAAAATGGGAAAATAAGGGGCATTTTAGAAACTTTGTGTGAAACGTCATTTAATCCTGTCCAGCGGTTTTTGCGGGACTGTGGAGAGACTCCTCCCTATTATGCACATGTGGATGGAGAGAGCAGGGTAACCTTATCTGCCCACTTTGGCACAGACATAAACATGGAAGCTGTTGAAAGATGTCATGTAGCGGAAGTCTCATTCACCTCAAGAACTCTGTTTGGGTCAATTGAGAGTGAAGGCACATTGAGAAATCAAAGCTTAAACGTTAAACATTGTAAGATGGACAGAATACAAATCAAACTCACGGCAGGCACAAAAGTGGATAAACAAAGTTGCTAAGTTTACATGTGGAGTTCCTCCCTGTAAACGCAGGTAGGAGGTGTGGCTGTTGAGTTAAGAGATCTTTATAATGTCATGGACCATGTGTTTTATTTCATTTTATTCAACCTTTATCAAACCAAGTTGGTTCCATTGAGATCAGGGATCTCTTTTACAAAGAAGACCTGTCCAGGAGTAGCAGCAACTTAGTTTCAATAAGAAAAAACATTTCACAAAACAAGGAAACATCTGGAAATAAAACATCATGTAAAAAACTCACACACAGTCAACGTGAAATCAAGAAATTTCATCAAACTGTTAAATTGGTTTGAGGTGAAAAGAGTTTGAAGATGGAGATTGGTTTGTATTTTATCTCATGAATTTGCTGCTGAGAACTGTAAAGCTTCCATCTCAATTCTGTTCAGACTTTAAGAACTACAACTTGCAAGGCAGCTCTACATCAAAGATTATGATTTACCGTCATGATTATGATTTAAGAGAAGATAAGGGAGAAGGAATTTCCCCAGAATGGTTTTTGTATATGAATACATACCAGTGACAAAGGCGGTGTTCAAATAATGGAGACCAGTTGTGAATGAAAACACAGGGATGAGTGAGAGGACCAAAGGCAGCAATAAAGCTCAGCGCCCCATGATGAATGCTACCCAGCATGTGAAGACACTGATGAGGCATTCATATACAATGTCATTATCCAATAACAGGCCTCTTCTTCATCTTTCAGCTGTTCCCTTTCGGGGTCGCCACAGTTGATCATCCGTTTCCAACCGTAGTTACCACTGGTATTCTGTTGAGCACCAGTTTGGAAATCCGTTTATTGTTCTGCATATTGATTTGTTATAGATGTTATGCCCTTCCTGACGCAACCCTCCCCCTTTGTCCGGTCTTGGGATCCGGCCTAGAAGTTCACTGATCTTTGACCCCTTCGTGGCTGGGTTCCATAGCCAGTAACAGATCAAAGATCAATTCCAATTTTTCTTTAACACAGAAGGTGAAGAAAGACATGTTTCTGAAGTAAAATCCTGATGAAAGCATAAACGTCTTTGTAACATTTTGAATGTGTGATTTAAAAGACAAGTGTTCGTCAGTTAACAACAAATAGTGATCTCACCAATTTTGAGTTGGTAAAAAACACAAGTTTTGTCTAGTCTGCATTTAGAACCAGTTTTGGTTGACAAAACTTTTCTTATTCATTATCAAAAGCATGCTGAAGACACGAAAAGCCTTAGCTGAAGTAGTAGCATTGTCATCTACGAAGCAGTAGATAACATTTTCATCGGCATAGAAATGAAAGGCTGAGTTTGGAATATTCTCTGCAAGGCAGCTTATATATAAAGTAAATCACAGTGGGCCAAGAACTGAACCTTGTGTCGGGCCCTTGAGAACAACCTCTGAAGTCACACCCTCTTGCTGAATAGTCTGGGTTCTGCTTCCAAGGTAATTTGTATGTAATGGAATGTAATTAGCAGGTAAAATGTCTCAAGTAACAAAATGTCACATGAACAACGGAAACCAAGAGAGAATTAAGTAAATAAATACCAGGCCATAATCATGTGAAGATAGCCATTTGCTCTGTAACACCGTCTTACACTGCCCTCGCTGAGTTGACTAACATCTAACATATTACCAGTCCTTCACTTGTAAGCAAACTGAAATTTAAAATTGTATTGAAAGCCTTATTTTGAACTTTTATCTCTAGAAGTGATGAAGGTAACATCTCGTGTTAGAGCTGTGATAATGTTGTATTTAAAGCGCCGCATGGCTTCTATTGTGTAGATTCAAATCCTTCCAACGGTAGAAGAAAATTACTTCAAGTCCAATTCAAGAATAAATTGTATTCATTGGTCAAATCTTTTAGTTTTTCTCTTTTTGACCAAGAAGTGTAGAAAGTCAAAATGATTCTAATACTAAGTTAATCATGAAGCATAGTAAAATATTGTTAATAGTAAAAACATTATAAATTTCCTCACTTTTCTGGGCAATTAATGTCAAAACTGGGAGGCTGAGGTGAAAATCTACACATCATTCAATATTTAAGAAACAGATTCAGCGAGTGATTTAATGTAAATCTAACTAATTTATCTGCCGCTCTTATGCTAAGAATCAGTTTATGAGAGAGGACGTTTTTTTTATATCTCAATTTGTCAAATCAACTAAAAGAAAAGGTAGGGCTCTCAATGCCATGATGTGGAGGCGGGAATAAGGGTGAGATGAGATGGGGGCGAGATTGAGAGTGAAGAAGAGAAGAGACGAGGAAAAGAAGAATGAAGGAGAAAAATGCCAAAGAGCAAAGAAAAGGAAAGACGGAGTCAGACTAATTGGTTCAGAGCCGTCTGCCTATTTGAATGCTAACCACCTCTGCTACGTCTCTGCACACAGCAGACAAACAAGGATAAAAATAAATGCAGTAGTATTGACAACCGCTGACGTACGCAGCAGGTGGCTTCATACCTCAAATCAACAGCTCACACACAGGGATACTAATTAAGATGTGTTTATAAATGCAAAGGGTTAATAAAAGTGAGATTAAGTAGTGAAGAAAAACTTAGTCGTATAGACAAAAGAGGAAGAGAGAGTGACTAGTGAGAGAGGGAGTGTGATTCTCATTTGAAGACGAGCATAAACAGAGCGATTCTTTCCGATGGAACTGGTACATTTACTGTTTTCAAGCTCAATATTAGTAAACACTGACCCGGGATTCCTTTTAAGAAGTCCTGATAGCGCTGACCTTTGAGGGAAGTGAGAGAGTCAAAAAAGACAGAAAAAAAGAAAATAAGAAGCTTTAACTCTGGAGCTGTGCTCCCCATCCAGTCCAACCGTCCTCTGTCGGAGTGTGAGTCCCCCAGAGAGGAAGATTCTCAAACACTTTTCAGGACATGACACAAATAAATAGTTTGAACTTATTGCCTCTAAAGCAACAGAGTTAGCAGTTTAACGCGGAAACTAGCAACCCAACCCTGTTGAACTCTCGATCGAATTAAGCCATGCGTAATCCTGAGCTTAAGCCGATCAGCCATAACATTATAACCACTGACAGAAAATGAAAATAACATTCATCATGTCGTTACAATAACGGCTGTCATGTATGAGGCAGCATTTGAACGTTTTGAGCTCAAAGTAGATATGTTTTGGGATTAAGAAAAAGGGACAAGCAAGGGTCGGAGCGACTTTGACAAGGACCAAATTGTAATGGCTAGACGACTGGGTCGGATCGTCGCCGAAACTGCAGGACTTGTTGGTGTTCCTAGTCTACAGTGGTTAGCACCCACCAAAGGTGGTCTAAGGAAGATGATGTGATTGGGTTGTCCAATCACATAGACGAGCTACTATAGAACACGTTGCTGAAAAAGTTACTGCCGGTTCAAATAGAAAGATGTTAGAATGCACAGTTCATTGCAACTAGCTGTGTTTCAATCTGTGTAGCTCTAGACCGGTCATATACATGTTTATTATGATCACTATATGATAGTCAGGTAATCACCACTTTAGTATCCGTGCTGACCCTTGCTCCGTGCCAAAAAATCCTTCAATGGGCACGTCAGCATCAGAAATGGACCGAAACTGGGTTCTAAAATCCCCAAATCTCAATCCAAACATCTGTGGGTGTGCTGGACTGATCCATGGACATCTTAGAGGACGGAAAGGATCTACTGCTGCTTCTAGGAGGCAGATACAACAGCATACCTGCAGAGGTCTTGTGGAGTCCATGCCTCGAGGGGTCAGAGCTGTTTTTCACAATATTAGGCGGGACATTACAATGTTATGGATAATCAGTGTGGAAGCCCTGACTGGCTAGTGATACTGGTTTAACTGACAAGCTGCATGTCCAAGTGGCTATGTCAGTGGTCCAGACATTATGAAGCTGGTAAAAACAAATACAGATGAATTCAGCCTTAAACATGCTCTTGTTCCGGTTTTGTTGTGCAGCACAACATTTTGTGCGACTGCATGTGATTTTGAAGAAATAGACAAAACAGAGGAAGGAGGTAGCTCACAATCCACCTATCATTCATCCACCCTCTCCCTCCAACCGTGTGTTTTTCAGTAAATCGTATTTATTTTAGATTAAATTATTGGCCGACCTTTTTTTGTCTCACATTATTTTTTCTTTGTTTTTCTAAGCAACTGTGACAAATTCTGATCTGGATAGAAGCTTATTTTTCACCGTGGCACAAAGCCACTGGAGGAAAGTTGGCTTGAAAATACACAATATGGCACTAATTAGTGTTGACTCAGTAGCAAGTTACCACCCTGCCTCGGTGTTTGTGCGCGTGGGTATATACCACCCTCTCAGCCTCCACGGTAGCCAACACAGGAACAAAGAAATCATGTGTTTCAAACAGTCAACTCCACCACTCAAGCGCTGGAAATATAAATGTAATCACTACCTTATGTCAACAGTTACGCAAATACACAAAGGCACACCGTGTAAACTAATACACTCTCAAAAATAACTAATCAAATCAATATGCAGAACCTAACCACACACACATACTTAACAATAAAACGTCAAATGTAGCTTCAGCACGAGTGTTTTTGGACATAAGTATTTACTGGTCCTCTCTATTTTATTGATGTGCGATGCATTTACAGACAGACACAACGATTGACATCCAGCTGTTGTGTTTATTGACTGAATGAAGAGATGACTTCATGCACAGAATCTTTAATTGCAGCACCTTAGACAGAAACCGACCTGCTTTCCACCCCTCTTCTTCTACGCCTCTCAGGGCTGGATATTATATCAGACCAAAGGTTCCCCACTTCCTCCTATGTGCATCAAGATAATGGGAACAGCCCTTCTGATTTCCCCTTTACAGTATTTCTGCATCAATCGCCGTCCCTTTGCACCGTCTACCATCTCTCAATAACTACAATTCTCCCATTAAAACAGAATCCTGCGAGGATATAACTTTATTTAAAGTTATATCTTTAAAAGTGAAAATACCGGCTAGAAGTAGACTTTTGGGGTTCCAACAGTTCTGCAGTTCATGTGAGACTTACTTATCCAAGGGGTATCTTATTACATCCATTCATTCTGGAGCCAGAGCAGTGTAACCTTTTGACTGGGGAGCTAAATCAAGGCCATTATCCACCGCTAGTGCTCGTTATTCTGAACCCTCTCCGCGGAGCGGAGGGCCCCGACTGACTGACCGTCACCTAAACTGTTTCCTTTATCGAGAGGGACGAAGATGGAGGGAGACAGAAAGGAAGCAGATAGTTGAAAAGGGACCGACAAAGATGACGGAAGGACCGACTCGACAGATTCAGCGTTTTACTTTTGAGCAGGCTGGCGAGGTACAGGAGGGAGAGGCTTCCCATTGATTAACTATAGACCCTCTCAGATGAGGTGTCATTTTTCCCAGAGAATACATTTCAGGCACGTAAATGAATAGGACCCTTTGTTCTTTGTGGAAACTGAATAACAGGCAGAGTCTATACTTATAGCTAAATACTAGGAAAACAGGAAAGCATAGGCAATCTATTTCCAAACCCCGTAATTCTCAGCATTTAGGGGACTGACAGTGAGACTATGTGTGTGCATATTTCAGCCTCTGCGTGTCTCCTGTAAGCCGATGCCCCTCTCGCTGACGAATATGTGACATATGCTCAGGAAACAAATAAGCCATCTTTGCATGAGCAGCATGTGAAAAGAAACCTGCTGTATCTCAATCTGAGCCTGTGTTTGTCTTCATGTTCAGGCAGACATTGTTATGAAGTGAAACATGAATGGGTTAGGTCACTGGTTTTACATTACATGTGAGCAGTTAGGGCATTAGGGCAGCATTTCGTTGAATAGTGGGAGAACGCCCTCACATGTGCAGCATTATAAACATGTGTTTACACAAATAGGAGATAAACAGGGTCTGAACATGGACTGGGTGGATATTCACTGCGTAACATCGGCGATGAGACGATGTTCAGGTTTTGAGGGTCCTGCGCAGCTGAAAGTTGAATTTCTTCCATCCATGCAGTCCAAGTTGTGCGGATCATTTGTCTGTTAACTGCCGGGTTGTTATCCTGCTGCTGACTGACACCAGCCTAATGGCCGATAATGGTTTCAAGTTTTATGATGCCTTCCTCTTTAAGTGAAAATGTAAAATGCAAAGAGCGGCGTCTCCCTGTTCCCTGTCTGCCTCGGTGGCTGCTGCGGTCTCCTCAGGATTTTAATTTTCCTTTCAGTTTTCCGAATCAAAGACCGGCTTACTCTTATATAAGCTTTTTGTCATCCTCCCTCAGAGTCACGTTAAGGCATCATCATTTATTTTTATTTATTTAATCACTTATGAATTTTACATTTAATTATATTACGAAAGTTCAATGTAAAAGGTTACATTTAATTCTTTGTTATTCAATCATGACGAGTCTATGTGATAGAAAATAGACTAATTGTCTTTGTTTAGGCGTTAGAAGTAAATGCATTTCCAATTAATTATTATTTGATCAGTGCTTCATCCTGCTTTGATAAACATGTAAGTTATTTGATTCATACATAACGGACGGACATAACCGTTACGTTTTACTTATAAAATAAAATATAATAAAGTCATAATTATGTTTGTTAGTGAAAAGGGATGGGTGGGAACACATTTTTGCCATTTCTGAGAAGAGCCTCCCTCAGGAGTTTCCATGACCTGTATTGAGAGGAGGCAAACATTACACACATATAGTGTTACAAATGATGACGCAAACTGAACATGGTAAGAGTGGGAAAACAATGTGGACACAGAATGAAAGAAAAGGAACCACAGATGTCATTATACATGTTGCAAAAGCCCAGAGTGTTGGGAGATCAGATTTTAAAATTCAGACATTCAAAATGAGTGAGTGAATCAGAATGTCTGACGTCTCCTGTGCAGTGAGAGCAATGCTGGCCACAGACAGGTAGGCAGAAAGGATGCTCATACAAAGTAATAGGACTGCAGAATATCTTCCACTTCTTACATCAACATCATTAGATTAACTTCCGATTGATTGCAATGTAAACCAGAGAGGCAGTCAGTGGAGAGAAATGCCTCTGCAGAGACCCCCACAGTCTGAAGCCTTATTTATCCTCCATCTACGTACGGAAATAGAATCGTCTATTTCAAACATTGAATCCATCAGCGCCCGAGCTCTTCCATGCGTCGTTTACCTGCAGCTAAGATGATGATGATGATGATGATGATGATGATGATGATGGCAGAGTAGACTGTGATAATGTATGTGGAGAGTTAAAAAGCTGCAAACATCGAGGGAACGATGTGCCGGGCGGGCTGTGAGATCAGTTCAAGCACTGTTACATGCGGGCAGAGACATTTTTCACTTTTTGTTCTTCGTCATGCCTGGAGATATATGTTGTCTTTTTCTTGAATTATAGCGACCCTGTCACCTATGACTTCTGGTGTTCTTGCTACAAACATCGGAAAGGTATTTCCATATGTGTAGATCATAAATGAGACTCAACTCTTACACATAAAAAATGGCTAACCTGTAAAGATCTTGCAATGCTAAAAACAAAGAAAAAAGAAAAAGGGAAAAAAATCTTATGGGCCAAACCCTTCCACCATCTTTCAGAAAATCTGTCAGGTAGTTTATTCGTAATAGACGGACATGTGGCTACAATGACACATTCTGGATGTGCTCCTCCTTCCCAGATCCAATCCAGGATTTAATCAGTTCTTCCCTGCAAGGTCCCCGACTCTCAACCCAAGTATCACTACAGTCTGGGCGGGTTCTGTGTATTCCTGCTATTAGACGGATTAACACAGCAGAACGATCTCTCCACCTCCTTGGTGGAGGCAAAAAACTTATTTAAAAGACCCTTTAATATTTCAGCAGGGCAGTAAGATGAGGTGACGTGTGTGCTGCTTGTCAACTGGGTGGTTTTGTCAAGTAAAGAAGAAAGAAATATGGAAATGCCATGTGTCTGTAGCTGGGGTTCAAGGATCGAATTTCTGATTTACAGCTTTCTCTCTCCTCGCTGAAAGCCCGGTAATGGTGTTCAACAGTCTACAAATCCAGCAGCTCACTCACTCCATCCGAACTGATTCTAGATGATCATAATAGTTAATGTCACTGTTTCTCCTTTCTCTCTTTGTTAGAACTTTACCATATAAGCTTAAAGAAGTTTAGAAGAGCAAGCTGCTTTACATTACAGACATTGAATATCAGGTTTCACACCAAAACAGCAGGTCTGGTGAATAAATTAGGGAAATAGTTGGAGATTTAGGGCAGTACACAGTCATGCAGCGCTGCTCTCCTCTGTGAGGTGAATCCTCCTTCACCCTTCGATGCCCTTTCACTCTTTATTTCCTTCTAGCTAACCTTCTCATCACCCTTTACTCCCCGTTTCTCCACACACACACCCCCAGTTTAAAGGCATTCATTTCTTTCCTTCAGATGTCAACCCTCAGGAAAACCAAACTTCTACATTGAATGTTTTTATATAGTACAATCCTATATGGATCTTGCAGCAACCACAATTTAACAAAAAAGTCACAGAATCAGCGCTGCTCAGCCTCAAGGCTGTACAAATGATCTCCCACAAACGTGAAAAGTCTCCCTTGGAGTACCTATGTGTCTCTTCTGCACACTGTACAGCAGCTTCTCACTGATGCTTGAAGCCTGATCAGTCCCAGCCCCCTCGCTTTAGGCAAAGGAATGCCCCCCGACCAGGGGAAGCTGAACGCCCAGCTGCTGGAGGTGACAGAATGAAGACATAAACGCCTCTGACAGTCCAGTTAAGGAAACATCTTCAGACATGAGGCACGTATGGATGGAGAGGGAGGGAAAAAGAAAGTGACAGAAAGAGGGAAGGGGGGGGGGTGGCGTATTGCTTTGGTAGATCAGAGCAGGAGCACCAGTTAGAAAGAGTTAGAAGTAATGAGACCAACTGATTCTCAGCAGTTCACCCCATTTCAGTTCTCAACAAATAATAATTGTATTTCCTGTCTTTTATTCCAGTTATCTAAGACGTGAAATCGGTCTTAACATTCACCTAAGTTCTTAGTTCTTAAGACATCTGTGTCTCATATCGATCTGTGTACTCAACTAAGTCTATGCTGTGGTCCATGACAGCACATATCCCCAAAAGTCCCAATCCCCTGCGTTGTCCCAGATTGAACTCCTCAAATAAAATGTGAAGTAATAAGGGATGGCAATCGAGAAGCGTTCCCAGCTGAGAACCGGTTCCAACTAGTTTGAGTAATTATGGCGGACATTTTACACAAACTAATCACACAGTTGAAACGTGAAATGCCTGTGGATGGGATTTCGAACAAGGGAGGAAACACCAGCAACACGCTGAAACATAGACTAAATAAAATTTGTGTTGTTGACACAAACAACCTGTGCAGGCCTACTTGTTCCCACACAAAAAAATCCATAGGAATTGATAAAGCATTGCATCGATAGGCAAAATCGATAAATGACCTTGGTATCAATAAAATCTTATCAATTACCATCCCTAGAACTTATGTCTGTATTTTGTAGTCAAAATCCTAAAAAGTCAGATAAATATGAACGATTACATTAAAATATCGGTATAGGATATAAACATGGTAGGTCTCCTGGAGGTTATTCATATGAATCAAATTTGGACTAAATCTGACCAATGCTTGAGAATTTACGACTCAAAAACTTTGAGATAAAGCTTCCACTAGTGTTGGAAACATACAACCGGCCTTTCGCAACATATCTCCAGTTCTTCCTCACACTGAGGTATGCAGGTATAAAATTTTAAAATGATCCATTAAATGGTTTTTGAGTTATGGCGTTAACACTTAGGATCCGCGGCAGCAGCAACAACGACGATACAATTATAACCCTGACATTTCAAGCACAAAGATATGTGTAGTTTGCTGCTAGAGATGTCAGCTGATCAATCATGGGTTGGGGGTCAGTGAGGTTGACATCTTGAAGAAGGAAGGAGGGCTTATCATATTGCACTCTATTTAGACTGATACTATAATTGTGGGAGCAGATGGACAGAAGAAATGTAATCATTAATCGCATCTCTTTGTATGACAATTAACCATCAACTGAAATCTTATTTTATAATCATGACATGCTAAAAGATAAAGGGAAATGCTTTTCAAAGAGTCAGCTTTCTGGAAAGATGAGAACCAATCAGATTTTTAACTTCTGATATCAGATCCAAAAAGAAAGCCTTTCTTTTTCCAAATAAATAAATCTTTATACTCTTATCATCCCTTTATTTCTGTGCCATAAAACAGGAATGTGGTATGAAAACTCTAAATAAATGGAGATAATGAATTGTTGGATATGTCATGGCTGATACCTGACCTGCCCAATCTAAGGTCCATCTAAGTGTCTCTATGAAACCAGCGTATCAGAATGAGCTCTGACATCGATGGAGACCCGTATTTCGGATAGTTGGGATGGTGCTCAGGTTTTAAAGATGGACTTTGCTTCACTATGTGAATAATAATAAATCAATGGAGTTAAGCTGCTGTGCTTCGTACCGAAAGGCTGAAAATATTTCTCTTGATTTGTTGAGACACCTTTCGTCTCTGATGCAGATCATGGCCACAGGTCATTTTATTATTTTTTCACATTATAGTTGGATTTTTTCACACATCTGCATGACATCTGCTACTGATCATTTCCATGAATCTGTGCACCAGATTCACCAACTGTGACCTGCTCGTTACTATTAGACGGACAGCTCCTCCTCCTCCTCAGTGAGATGGCACTGTTGATAGCAGAGGATGACAGCCAACGAGGACAGTCCACTGACCTGTGTCCAATAACTGACCTTTTAACGCAAACAAATGGAGATTTTTATGTAAGTTAAGCTCAAAAACATACTTATGATTAATTTAAAGTTAACTTCTTTGCAAATTGCACTTCACTCTGCACTTAGATTATGCACCATTTCATTTGAGAGAAGGGGACGGATATGCCCTACATGCACAAGAAAATAGACGCTACCAACATGTGTTACATATTATTTAAATGGACCTATGCGTTCATCCCCAACAGCAAGGGTATATCCCCAAAATAACCCTGCATTGTTCAAACAAACCCTCTGATTGAAGTCCTCAAATTAACTTTGACTTAAACAGTCCACATTGACTCAACATGATTATTTCTATGAAGTCAGCGCTTTGCCTTAAGATAAAATCCCATAGTTACTCAATAATGAAAATAAATACAATTAAATATTATGGTGAAATAATATGCAAGATAAATTTCCTTGTGAAGATTCACTTGAACCAATTAGAACATAATTGGACATATAGATTGGAAGAATGGGGCAAAAAAATAAACTTTTTTTTTACGCAGCGGATGCGGCTATAGCGATTCCATATATAGAAAGAGCTCATAATTATCTTTATTCTGAATACCACAAACCTGCAGCTTCTGCAGTACCATCCCCCTCTTACAATATAACAGTACTCCTGTTTTAAATGAGAGTCTATTTCCTGCAGTTGTAGAGGGAGAAATAACCAAAAGGCCAAGAGTCCAGCAAGGAGAGTCAGAGGCAGACAGGTAGAAAGAGAAATGGACAAAGACAGAAGGAGAGCGCTGCAAATAAAAATGAGACAGACTCAGCGGAGAGCACAGCAAGGTACCCTAATTGCGGAGGAAAAGAGGAAAATCATTAAACAAGGCCCGCTCATGTCTCCTTTATTAAATCCCCCTGCGGGTGTCACGTCACTTCAATTCCCCCTTGATTCTCCTAACTAACTCTAAACTTGCAGACAATTTGTTAAGCAGGCAGATTATAGAGAATTTCAAAACGGCGGTGCTCCTGCGTGTCTTCACGATTGTGTAGATGCACAGCTGATCTCCGTCGCTCTTACAAGCCCTCCAAGTCTCAGTTGGGGGAAACGTTTCGTATCAGCGCGCAGGGAAATGAAACATCTTTGATGACCAGTTTTGCCTAAAGTAATAAGGCATTATTCCTGCTATGCTTTACAGCTGCTGCTACACAATCTCAGGGGGCGAGGTCCTTAATATTTAACACTCTACTCCACCGCCCCTTTCTTTCCCCGGCGCTAATGTCAATAATTACAGGAAAGCAAAACATTTGGCTGAGATTTTGTTTGACAGTTATGAGAAATATTGACTTCATGAAAACGTCTCCCGCAAACATCAAACCGACTCGGAGTGGAACTGAACCTCCACACTGTTTTTCTTTCTCCGCGGTCAGTATTTCCCTGATTCATTCCCTTGTAGTCTGCGTGTTTCACTCAGCTCCCTCTTCCTCATCATCGGTACCATAATATTTTCCATCTGCTCTGAAAGATGGAGACATAAAGTGAAACACAGCCAGGACGAACAGCTGCAGGCATCAATCCTTATATTACAGTGCGCCTAACCCCCGCATATTCCCTTTATGTGGAGCCCATCACCGAGTACACTAGACCCCATTACTCTCATTAGCTTTTACAGCACTTGGCTTGCACAACATTTGCATTTGCAGGGAGTCGAGAGGACAGGCTGCCGATAGAGTTTCACCAAAGCAAGTCCACATCACATTGGAGATGCACTGCGGCGTGTTTGTTTATGGGGTTTAGACACACTTGTGATGGGTTTCTTGTAGAATTAAGTGAAATTATGCGGCACTGCTGGAAGATAATTTCCTGGAGTCAGGAAGAAAAAAAAAATCACCTCTTGCGATGTGGCTTTTTCCAAATCAAAACAAGGAGACAACAACAACAACAACAACAACAACAGCAACACAAAACATCAAGGAGCGTGGCGTGCCGTGAGATAATTTCCCTGCCTTTAAGCATACATGATGGTAATATTTGCATTAACATCAAAGAGATGAGTAGCCGGCTCGTCTCCTAGTGGTTTAATATAAATTCAGTTTAAATGTCTGGAAATGAGCTTATTCCAGACATTTGGACTACGTGCTCTAACGACTTGACAGGCCGGTTGTTTTTTGCATTCAGGAAACGCAAAAACCTGTCCACAAATGAAGTGGCACGATCAGCCAGATGGACGGTATCATTTCACTAATTTCCCATGATGAACACCTTACATCACTTCCTGAGGGATTTTGTGAGACGAAACTGAACACGATTCTCTCTTTTTGGCAAACAATAGTTTCCACTGTTGTGTTATTACGGACCAACTGTCTCCCGAAAAATATAAATGCACAAAACCGAGTTGGACAGCCGAACCTTCAAATAAATTTGTCTCCTACTAGCCTCAATATGTCTGAATCTTGCTGAGGTGGTGCAACAATTCCATGCTTTCACACTGCAGATTCAGCTGCTCAAACTAATCAAGACATGCTGTAATTTCCCCACATCGCCCACCACATATGCCGTTAGAGCGACACGTACTGCTGTGACAATCCAACAAAAGAAAATGTCTCTGCAGCTTCTATTGCATATTTCATATCCAACCAATTTATCATTATTGTGCTTTTTAATTAGCCGCTGTAGATGAATCGTCCGCCAACCTCAAACATGTAGGAAATGTGTCGATGCATTACAAATTCAGCTCTTTGATTTTGCATAAAGGCCTTATCTTTGAACTCAGTTCCGATTTGAATTTATGTAAGTGCGGCGTTTGAATGAATGTACATGCAAACATCTCCCCGTAGTTGTCTGATGCACACTAGCAGGTAGTGAGCCGTCAGAAGTGCCACAGAGGTCTGCATGTGCTGTGGCAATAGGCAGAGTTGGGACTGGAATGAATGTGGGTCTTGCTTATATTATTAAGTAATGCCTGTACCACTCTCTGCTTTTATTTGTGCGCGTGTGTGTGTCTTTGCATGCATGCACGCACTGCAGGCTAAACTCCCTCAACAAGCTTAATACCATTATCAAGATTTACAGCGATGCTCATGTGGGACTTACATCAAAATGGTCCGTGCACAGCACAGACAGAACCAGTGTCCCAATTAGAGAGCCTGAGAACAGTGGTACACACGATAACACACACGAGGAGACGCACAAACCCTTTATTCTACAATCTCGGCGTCTCGCTATCTGTCTCTCTCAGACACTTGTGCATATTAACAACTGCTTGGACACTCTCTCTCTCTCTCTCTCTCTCCCAATCTCACACTTACAAACATACAACTACACAAATACACTCTCAACGCACCTCCTGGGGACGGCGCCTCTGGCCTTTGGGGCCGGAGAAGCGAAAACGCTGAAACGGTGGAATAACGAAAATGAGAACGAGGCAGAGGAACAGCAAGTGAGAGAAAAAACAGACCAGAGCAGCATCCCAAGAAGATGAACAAGACACAGCTTCAAGCCACATAATGCTACAAATGGCTGCAGCAGTCATTTACGCCAGTGGCTCATTTTCATTAAAACTGATATCGTACCAAAGTATTAACATCTTTTGGAGGAGTGTAGAATTTTTTAATTTAAAAAAATTCCAAAAAAAGCAAGCATTTCATTTAACACAGTGAAGAAAACTACAACCCAACATTTACCTATACAACAAAAACCTATAAACTGTAATTTACTTCAAAAAAATTAAATTCTGAATACCTAACAAACGAGGGTTCTTGTTTAAGTTGTCTTGATTAGCAAGAGGTCAGCGCACGTTGTGAATTTGTATCTGTTCACACCTTTGAGTGCCAAATCTGTAAGCCTGCATCACACATTGTAAGATATGCACATTTTCAGTGTGTGCGTATGAAAGACCAGGGGTAAGCCTTTCCAGCGAAGGGGGAAGAGCTTTAATGATAGAGCAGAAAATGCAGACCAAGCAGCAGCTTCGTCTGTGAGTCTCAGAGAGACCAATTCAAGCACTGAGCCGGAGAGACGGGGAACACTGAAATGTCTAAGTTGCTTCTGAGTCTTTGTTCGTTAGAACAAAGCGTACCTAATACTAAAACGGCACCAATCGGAGCACAACCCTCAGCCAATGCCAAAGGATTCAACGCGCCCTGATAAGGATCCCAACCTCTGACTATATAGTCTGATCCAGCTGATGCAGATATTTGTCTGAACCTTCACCAAATAAAGTCCTAAATATCAACAATTCAGCAAAAACATCATGCTATGCTTTTTGAGTGTCAGAACTTTTTAAATGTTATGGAAAGTTCCTTAAACAGCTTTATCCTTGATTTTCAACTTATGATGTTTACAAGTGATAATTGTATCCCCAGAAAATCTGGGATATTTTGGAACTGTCATCATCGCTGCCACGAGTAATTGGTGATAACGCGATAACTCTTGCCGATTTCAGGGATAAGTTTCAAATTTTGTACCCAAATAGACCTTAGAGCGAGAAAGAACTGGATTAATCTTGGGAAAGGTCCGTTGCATATATCTGACACTAGTTGGGGGGTTATTTCCAAACATTTTCAGTCCATAACTTCTCAGCCGTTGGTCCTATTTAGTCCTAATTTGGTTTCATATGAATCGACTCGAGGAGATTTGTATTGCAAAAACCATATTTTTGTCTAATAGATCTTATTTAACTCACTAGGTGGGGCTTTTTCCTTGAATGAAAAACACTGTTTTTAGGCCATAACTCCACATTTAATTTAAGGGGTTCTAAAAGGGGGATTCCTTGTACAATGCAAGGGACTGGAGTCCTTTCAGGGATGTACTCTTACGGACGGGGACAACAGTGTAGGCTTGGTTTAAGCCACCTTTTTTTTTCTTTTTAGTTTTAAGTTCAATTTAACAAATTGAATGTTTCAATAACATGTCACGTATAAAATTGAAGCAGTTCTGACAACATATTTTAAACAATTTGATACAAAAATATCCTGAAAATACTGTTTGTATTTTCTTACTACAAAACATAATCAGCAAAAGTTCAAACTTTTTTGTGTGGAAAAATAAATCCAAATAAAAAGGGATAAATCTGTGTTCTTATGTAAATGAAATAAATAAGAATAAATGCCCGGTGCCACATTATATATCTGACATGGGGCATTATTTGAACAATAATTTCGGAAATGGTTTATTGGAGGGTGGTGTATTTGGTCTTCCTTGTGTCCCCCATAATCCTTTCGGGAGAAATGGGTCTGGCTTCTTATGGGTTCATATAGAGTATGTTATTTCTGAAATATTGCTAACATTTATGAATTACTGGCTGAAAAGTTTAGGAAAATGCAAACATTTTGCAATGCATCTGGCCCTTTTGCCTGGATCCGCATCAGAATCACATTAGTGGGTTTTGGTCTGACGAGTCCTTTAACCCTCTATCATGTTTCATGAAAATAAATTACATTTTGAATAACTACTGGAAATGATCAAAAATGCCCTGCAATGTTAAGGAATGATATAAAAGCAAATAAAATATCAGCGTTGAAAGACCAACAAACCAATGAACAGACGGGAGTGAGTACATAAACACCTCTAGAGGTTTAATTGGATGCTGTCAGTGTCATCTCTAAATATCTTGATCATTCATTATTTGGTGCTAAGACATTCTGTGTGTTTTCTCATTTCACAAATGCCTTGGCGTGAAAAAAAATGACCAATTTCTTTATTAAACTCTCGTGAATTATTCATGGCTGCTAGAGGAGCTTTAGGCATGAACATTTCAGATGACATAACCTTGCGTAATATGAAAATAAGGAAGGTAAGGAAACGCAAAGCCCTGAATGAATTCTTTTGAAGCCTACAGGATGGCTCTTCAATTGTTAATAACATGGGATGTCTTAAGTATCCTTTCAAGCACATTTATGAAGACTTATGTAACCCATACTCGGGAACGTCATGGTGCTCTGCAACAGGTCACGTTAACTAGAATAGTAAAATGGAAACGGATGTAACTTTTATCTCTAACAGTTGCCTCTGGATTGACATATGAAAAATAAAACAAACACCATTATATAAATGGTCACTTTGAGGTAGTTCGATATGTGAGGGAGAGCTTGGGACTAATTACATCTGACAAACATAGATGATGAGAGACCCCTGATACGCTAAGCATTCTTTACTGTGACTCACGTACTAAAATAGCTCTATTTTCACAAAGAGACTTGCCGGTAGTGCTTCAGCGATTTTCCAAAGATCTATTAACTAGAGATCATATTAAATATGACTCAATCGGTGTTGCTGAAATTGATGTAGGCCTTGAAATATTACGTTCTCACACCTGCTCTCTCCTGTATTTCATTCTTTGTATGTCATCTTTTCTCACCTTGTAGCAATTCTCTCACCCGTCTCTTTAAGCTTTTGTCTGTCAGAGCTGTCATACCCCATAGTGATGATTTCATCCTCGCCAATTCTCTAATATGATACTATATAACATAATAATTTATTTCCCTTCACCTTCGTCATCTTCTGCAGTCTTGAATGACTTTCACCCACTGAGATACCAAGAAGAGTGAAGTTAAGTGTGCTTAACAACCACATACACAAATGTGTACACACACACACACTTGCACACAACATGCATTCCAAAGAAGAAGACAACAATCAATGTCAGCCAGTCAAGGTTCAATAAGCAGACTAAACTACGTTGCACCATTATTATTGTCTTGTTTAACCAATAGCGCAAAAACAACACTGGAATCAATACGTCGCCACACGACAGGTTGTGTGAGTGTGAGTGTGTGTGCGTGTGCGTGTTTGAGTGTAAGAGTGTGAGACCCACTCGATGGAGCAGCCAGCAGGAAGAGGTCCTTGATGATTAACTGTCCACTTATGCAGACCTCCCAGACATTCTTATGTGTGTGTGCGTGTGTGTGCATGCATGCGTGACCCAGTGTGTGCGTTAACCAGTCCTATGCACTTGACATGTGGAAAATAGTAACTCTGCACTGACTGATTTTCTCCCGGCAAATTGGTTGCAACACTTGGATTACAATACCGGAATACTATTTGTTTAGTTTCCACAGATTAAAAGGTCTTTTTTTAGAATATTGAGTGGGGGAACAATGTCGAACTTAAAACAATGCTTTAAAGTAGAGATACCTTCTGAACTATATTTAAATAGATTCCCATTACAATAATGTGTAATTACAATATGAAAAATGATGTATCCACTTCAAATATATCAATAAGGACGTGAGAAAAGCAAACTATAATTTCAACCACATTATTGAAAAATACATAATTTTTATCCTGGAGAATATTGCGGCAATGTCTCAATCTCATCAAACTTCTGTTTGATGAGCCGAAGCAAAACATTGCGGCCCCATCTCAAAACTTGTTCACATTAAAAGATAAAAAAATTGAAGCTGTGATTTCTCTTTCATCCAGAGCTATTGGGAGATCACCCGCAAAAGCCCCCAAGATGACACGAGATTGGCAATTTGCAAATCGGTACCTGCAATGATTGAACTGTTTAAAGATGTACTCCAAAGACTTTCAGGTACCTCGCAGAAGTCATAATATATCAAGCAGGCTTAACATCAACTCTGAGGCTTGCAAGGAGCTACAGCTAATGAGAGCAGAGCATTGGCCGGCCATAGAAAGTTGTTTTTCAGGCTTATCACGGATACATCCTGGTGAAAGATGTTGTTATGTGTGACACTCTGATGCTGGCGGTCGTAATGTGCAGACCACAGCAACCTTAAGGTTTCTGGATACAAGACAGAAAGAGATCTGATAGAGGCATTTCACGGCTTTAAGGATAAGGTGCGAACATATAGGGGCCAGACATCACAGGACATCTTCTGATGTGCGGCATCCATATTTTGACTCTACAAGGTACAAAGATACTAGTTTCTGAAACGCTAAAGCATTCTGTTATCTTAATTCGGATACTATAGTTGAATAGTTCAAGTCTCCTAAATTTCTAATTTGGAATGCACAAAATAATTGTGATACGCCTCCCTCCTCAGCATTAACACAAACAATGATGAGAGTAGAGACTTAAAACCCTTTATTGTTCTCACCAAGAACAAAAAAAGCATTGATAAACTTTAGATTTACCATAAAATTACAAATCACTTCGAAAACTATTTGATCTTGATTGGACTTTTTTTTGGTTGTATCAAATAACATAATTCTATTTAGTAAGTCCTCCCATGCTTTAATATGCCAACAAACTCTACTTAATGAATAGGACGTTCTCAGTAGCTCCTCCTTGACCAGTGGTGTCCCCCAGGGCTCCATCCTTGGCCCTTTAATCATTAAGAGAAAGGCCAACATGCTGCCACTGGGTCATATTATAAACAGGTTCGGTCAAGTGGCTCACATTTTTCACAAAGAACTAATGAAATGTTAAACGTAAGAGTTGACAAGGAGATTAAAGGGTTAAAGGAATTACACTAACAATTACAATCACAGGGGGGGCGGGGAAGGATGAGTTCTGCATTTTTCCCTTGAGTCCTGCAACACAATGATACAACAACTAACAAAAAAGTTCTGAATTAACGGACATTTCTGTCGTCCTATGCGAGTAACAGTTCATTTTCAAACTAGAAGAATGTACTTTAGTGAGTTGAAATTGACTTGGGGCCAAAACGGCTGCAGCCCTGCCCTCATTTTCTGACAAGACCTTAGCACTTCGTGGAGATAAACCAAAACCCTGGAGGAGCACAGAGGAAGAAGCAACACAAATAAGCACAGCAACAATACAAGGATTTGGAGGAGCTGGAGAGAGCCCTGGGCATTGTCTGGCTTTAGTCAACTACTTTCTGATTCTTTTGAAACTGTTTCTTGGGTGTGGATGACATTTCTCAGAACAGAGAAGGGAGGCAAAACACTTCAAATGTCTGCAAAGTTTTCCTCCTTTTGTCTTTTGTTCAAAGTTTAAATCTCCCCCTTCCCCTAGGAAGGAAGGGAGGGAGGACAGAAGAAAAGAGAGAAAGAAAGAGTCACTGACCAAAGTGAAGAAATATGGGAGTGAAGAGACACGAGCAAGACAGCGGAAAAACAGAGGAGGGAGAGAACGGACGGAGGCTCACAAACACTTATTTCATTTTCTTGTGATGTGGTCGAATAATCCTGCTGTGACACTATGACATAGGATTGGCACTCATTCATCGGCTCAAAGAAAAATAACCCCATACGCATGATGTCATTGGCAGAAATTTATGGCTTACTGATGGCTTTTTGCCACACAGTACATACTGTGAAGGATATTTCAACAAGTAGGCAACAATGCTCCAATTGTGTGCAGCTGGTGGTTTTGCAACCAATTCATTGGAGGTATAAGTCCGTGCATCATGTTGGCCTCCGCGGTGTGCTGCTGAAATTCCAAGACCGATAATGGCACCCTAAAGAAGGATGAGTCTACTTTCATAAAAGCCAATTTTGTCAAACTCACAACAGGATATGTCTGGGAATATTAGCATCACACGTCATTTGACTTAGATTTGCTTCATTATCGAAACAATTTTGGTCAGCCCAACTCTGAATTGCAAACCAGTACAGCTCCCCGTGGAATTGGATAGATTTAAGCCTTATTCTAAGACATCATTTGTTACATCAACATTTTATGGTGACCATAATTTTATATGTGCGAATAAAGTTGATTATCTCCTTAATCATCTGTCCAGGGGTGGGGTTTAATCATTTAGAAGTTAATATACAGGAAATGTGCGGGAGAAAATGGTCAAGCCTAAGGATGCGAGAGACTGCGACTAGGAAACGTTGTGATGGATTGACAACTGGGTCAGTGCATCTCAAAAACTGTAGGTCTTGTTGGGTGTTCCTGGTTTGCAGTGGACAGTATCTACTGTGGTCTAAGGGAGGACAACTGGTGAATAGGCAACTGGGTCATTGATACATGTGGGGAGCAAAGGCTAGCTTGTGTTGTCTGATCCTACAGAAGAACTCCTGTAACAAAATTTCCCCCAGAAAATAAGGTGTATTATGAGAAAAATGAAAGAAGATACTGTGCGTTGCAGCTCATATAGGGCTGCCAACCCTTGTCCACTGCTGAAAGCGCCTGCATTGGGTACACTAGCATCTGAACAAGACCACAGAAGAATGGAAGACTCTGGCCTGGTCTGATACATTTTTTATTTGTAGCATCATGTGGATGACTGGGGGGATAGGCAAAGTGTTGACCTGGCTATAGACCTAATCCAAGCGAGCATAGGAGGGATGTGCAGGAGTCCGACCCATGACAACGTACTATACAATGACTTCTAAGGAGAAAAAAAAAATGAATATGTGCCTTTGGTGCCAGGTGAAAATGAAACACCTTGGTATGGGGCTCAGAAATGCACCCACTCAAGTGCTTCCATCCATTAACAAGAAACAATCAGTCGAATTGAACTGTCCAAATGCAACACAATCCATTTATTGTGTAATTTGTAGAAAATGTTGTGTTTAGAAAGTAAGTGAAATTACTTACATCTCTTTTTATTGATGTAGAAATGTGCCACATAAAGCTTCCTGGACACAATCCTTTTTACTTTCATTTGGCAAGACGCGGACAGGATTACAGCATCCAACACTTACTTTACTGAATGAATATAGGAGACGAAAGACAAACCATCTCTAGAATATATAAAACTTAGTTAAAAACTGGACTGATTTAAAAACCTGATGTCTTAACTAACTCAAAATCAATTCATAATAATTAGAGGTTAACCGTGCTGGGAAAGCATCAGAGTCTAAGTGATGCTGGGAAATGGCCAGTATGCCCACACCTTCCTGATTAAACGCAGCATTACGCGAGGCAGAACGAAACAGTGTTCCTCATTACTTTGGTTGTTTACAATATTGAAGTACCGCAGAAAAAATTATTAGTGGAAAGACTGCCTGAACAATATACTGTATGGTTCCAGTGGCAGGAGTCCCATCTTCCAGATGGTTACTCACTAAATGTAAAGTGCATTATAAATTAAATGTATTATTATTATTATTATTAAAGACTATAAACACACTGATAGCATGTGAGCAATCTGACATATTTAGGTTGCAATCAACCTCTTCTTTTGTTTTCTTTAACTTTTCATCCATGTTCCATTACTTTACTCTATTACTCACATTGTGTGTAAAATGTGACTTTCATGTAAAATTGCACCTACATTTCATCACCTGCCAGATTGCAACAGAGAGATCTTCACCCTAACACGGATAACAGGCTTTTCAGGAATATACCCCTGCTGTCAGGGACGACGGCATAGGCCTCGTTCTATCCAGGTGTTTCAAGACTTTATTCTCCGCATATGGAAATTGCTTCTTACATGTCAGACCACGAAACACAGAAAAAATTCAAATGTGCCCAACAATTTCCAAAAATACCCAAAAGTTTCAATTTCAATGAACTATCATTGACCTAGAATATGACCAGTGGATTTGAACATTATGAACTTGCGTACACGTTTGCTATTGGCGGGAGTGAAACACCATTTGGCACTTTGATTGAACTCATAGAGCAAGTCAGTTGATGACAGCATCGTGTGTTACATGATTTTTCTCTCTTTCATGCATAAACGCAGAGGATTAAGGTAGTGGGTTCAGGTCTTTGAAATCAAAAAGTGATCAGTTCATGATCTCCTACAAGAAATCTCATAATGAGCTACAATGATCTTTGTTTAAGTGTAAAACTAAAACTACTGCTACCACACAGGCCATGACCTTCAGCCTCCCAGAGGTCCTTGGGGATGGAAATACAAAATACCAGGAATAGAGAGACTTTCCGGGGTCATCGCAAAGGGCTCTTTGAATCAATAAACGTTGTAAGACAATACAGCCGAAAGCACACACAGGCAGGTCAACAAACGTGATGCGTACTTGAACTCGTACTTTCAAAGTCTGTGTGGGAGATAATCAATGAAAACACAGCATAGCTGAAATGTGCTATAAACATCTGCAGAAAACAAGTCAGGGGGTATGTGATTTTATAGCTGCACCACTGAGCCATAACGATGAGCACCCGTGATAAAATCGGACTTTCTCCGAGGTGGTTGAGACCTCGGAGAGAAGAACACAAACCTCTCAATATTTCAAACAACTTCAAAGTCTTAATCCATTGACCCCATCATTATCCTCTGTAATCTTAGGATCTTTGAAACATTTATGACACGGAATAGAGGCTTTTAGATGAAATTACAAATTAAGTATTCCCACAAACACAAATTATATATTTAATTTAATCTCAATTCGAATGAACTGTGATCCCATTCTTTGAAATAAAAAAACACGCGGAAATATTTGGATTTCTTAATTTGTTAACTTTTGCATGCTTTCATTTATCACACATATCTAGATTGTTCTGTTCTTGTGTATCTTAATTATGTAATAATACATAGTCATGAAAGTGTGAGTTTAATATTCAGTTAAACATAGTGAAATGAATTCTCTGCATTTGACCCATCGATAGGAGCAATAGGCCGCCACTGTCAGCATCCAGACAACAAATTTGGGGTCACGACCTTGTTCAAGGACCCTGAAACATTTAAGACCGCAGTCCGAGGATCAAACCACTGACCTATTGATCGGGGGACAACCCCTCTACCTCTTGAGGTATAGCTGCCCCGATCTTTTGTGCACAGAAAAGAGTTCATTCAAGCATATTCTCCTAAAAATGCTACCCCCACCAGTCATTTGTTCTGTTTTTATTCCTAGTACCACTTTCTCATTTCATGCAATATTAAAGTCATTATTTCCCTATAGGAAGACCTGAATAACACGCTCTGCTCGCCAAACAAAGGCATACAAAAATATGCAATAGAACTCGTAAGATATGCAGACCTTCATAAATTGAACCTGCGACAAAACACTGTCCAGCAGTGGCAAGAAGTGATGAATGAATCCATCCTTCCTTTCATACAGAAGCCCGTAGATAAATAGCGGATACATTCTTCATCAAGCAGTAAAAGAAAACCCCATAGAACAACTAGTATCTTCCATACTGTATAGACATATTTGACCACTGACCGGGACAAATGCTCACATCAACTATAAAATCACACACG
Source organism: Lophius americanus (assembly GCA_037951165.1). Lineage (NCBI taxonomy): Eukaryota > Metazoa > Chordata > Actinopteri > Lophiiformes > Lophiidae > Lophius > Lophius americanus. Next base: position 8,455,030 of record JBBDHG010000032.1, on the reverse strand, counting down.
AAGATAGACTTCACAGTGTTGAGACTCCAGCACATAGCGTTGGGAGGGTGAGTGGAATTTAGAAACAGTCCTTTTGTATAAAAGTGTTACAAAAGAGGCCTTTGTATGTGTTTCTCAATTACATGGCAGGACCATTAAATACACACATTGTGAGCACCAGTGCTACACACCACCTACTGTATTTTCTAATATTTGAAAAACAGCCAATTATCTCTTTATACTTCCTCTTTAAAGCATTTTGTGACATCACTGCTCTTAAAAGTAAATGCATTTAATTATAGTACATGTTCATGTTTCATGTCAACCACGTTGGATGATTTCCTGTAAGAAATGTTTTTAAAATCCTTTCCCAAAAATCTATAAGAAAAAAGATGCAACATGAAAAATGAAAAAGTTTTAATTTACAATTAATGAAAACCGATAAGACTCGAGCTGAGCAGATGCTGACTGTGAAATGCTGTCGTCCCCTACAACAAGTGTATATCCCTGAAAAGCCCCCAATCTCCTCTGTTGCACAAGCAATCCCCCTGAATGAAATGTTCAAATAAAGAAGGGACTCATGAATAATTTCAAACAGTACATACCGACTCAACATAACTATTTCAATGAAGTCAGCAATATACTCTAAGATAATGATTGATGACTGAGACATCGTTCGACTTATGGTTAGGAAGTTACAGAAGAGAAACTGGTTTCCATATGAACAGCGAACGTGAAAAAAATATATACATACAAGAAATATCTCCAATATCATATATCCAATTTGGAGACAACCAGACATATGGTTGGGAAGTAATGGCCAAAAACTTAGTTTTTTTGTAAAATTTACCCCCTGGTGATTGAATTATGAACAAATACAATAAAATATGACAAATACTAGCTAGATCTCCTTGAGGAGGTTCATATGAGGTAAATCTGGGCTATGCAAAATCACTTCTTTAAAATGAAAATGGAAATAGACAACTGATCTTTTCCAAAATCAACCCAGTTCTTCCTCGCACAAAGATGTATGAAGGTATACAATTATAAAATGAAACATAAAACAGTTTTTGAGATATCGCGTTAAGCAGAGGATCTGTGGTGACTAGGATGACAATATCAAAATATCAACGACTTTCAGAGGTTACTATCAATTCATTTTCAATTCATTTCATTTTATGCATTTTTTTATTCATTCATTAATTTTCTTATCCTTGAGGCTCATGCTCAAGTTTAAAACTGGTCATATTTTCATTCATTCATCCCATATTCACTGTTGTGTTTTATCATTTCTTTTGCCTCTCTTTGAGAAGTGTGATTAATAACTAGCACCATGGTCTTTCCCTGTCTCACTCCCACTTGCTGAACATTACTTTGCAATCTCTTCCGTATTCCCTGCCTCTCTCGTTCCTTTATTTTCAATCGGAGAACAAAAGATTCCAGGAAACCAGGTCTTTACAGCATAGAGTCATTATTCTCCCTCCTCTCTCTCTCCTCTCTCCACCTGCCGTCCTACCTGTGCTCCTCTAGGGGAGTAAAAAAGTGTGCATGGATAATTCTGGAAAGTAACAATGTGATATTTCATCCACAACGAAACACACACACACAGACACAATGGATACACAAAGGTGCCGTCTCAGCAAAACAGTGCCCATATTCATTAGCCAGTTAAAACGCTGTGTTCAAATGAATCAAAGCAAACTGCTTACATGTAATCTTGTCACCCGCAGAGTAAAATACAGCAGGTTCCTTATTACATGCTGCCAATTTGGAGCCAAAATAGGTGAATGGACTGGTTGTTCTATACGTATGCCCAGTATACTGTATACGTTTGTGTTTGCACTTTTTGTATAGATTATATAAACTAACTGAACCGTGCAGCATTTTTGTCACTTTTTGCCAGCCTGTGTGTGTCTGTGTTCCTACCTTGTTTTTCCCGAGCCGACATGGGGCACGGTACAGTAAATTACATCATGTCTACAGCAGGAGAACAGGCGACAAGAAACCTTTTTTACAACACAAGCTAAATCTCCCTTTTCACGGCATTCTACAGAATTACAATGTACTCTTTGAAAACAGGAACCGTTCTGCTGTGTTTTTCGAGCGTGTGCAACCCCAGACGCGAGCCTAGGAGGAAAAGAAGTTGCAGTGGTGATTATAGTAATTATGGTTTCAGGTTTTTGCATATTCCCCCAAATTGACCACGCGGCTACCATGAAGTTTTCGCACAGAGAGAAGGGGGAGACAGTTACTGCAGGGTTTGATTGAGAGCAAGCAAGATTGCCAGAGAAAGAAAATAACTAAGAATGAAGGGATGTGGGAAGGCATGGAGAAGAGAGTTACGTATGAAGAGAGAATAGAGCGATGACAGATATAAAGACGGGGAAGGCTAATCCTTCATACGGCTTCCAAACGCCATTCAGTCTGCTTGCTTCCTCCCTCCTCCTTCTCCAAACCTTCTCCTCCTGCTTCTCTCAAATCCTCTCCCCACACTCAAGCAGGAGCTGAATTGGATTTTACAATGCCACTTTGTTTCATTTTTTTTTTTAAAAGGAGCATGAATATCATATTCCCCACACGGAAAAGAAATAAGCACCTTTCCGGGGTTTTTTTTTTTCTTTGCATCTTCTCCAACCACTCCGTTCTGTTTTGTTTTTGCCATTAACCTTATGCCTTTTCTCATTATTCTCTTCCTCTCGCTGAGCCTCCCTCTCTAAAGAAAGGACAATACTCGCAACGAGCTTTCAGTGGAAACGAAAAAGGAGCCAGCCTCATGGACCCCCTGCTGTGGCGCGTTGTCTATTCTCAAATGCAGCTTAATTATATATTCATGGTAACACAAATACAAGTCTCTCTCTCGCTCTCATTCTCTCCCTCCCAGAAAAAACGCCACTCAGTCATCAGCCAGAGCAAAAAGAACCCATCTGCATTTCAAGGAACAGTTCTGTCACACGGACCACATATATCTACAAATGTGTTATTGTTCTGCGCATTAATAGTGGGTATATGGGAAATGATTTATCATGCACAGATACAAATTTAATACAAAACTAGAGATGCACCGATTGCAATTTTCCTGGCCGATCAACCACCCTGATTTCCCTTTTCTGTTCAAAGATCATAATGAGTAATGTATTTGCACCGCTCTTATTCTGAAGGACTGGAAGGTGAAGTAACAAGGCTTTAAGGTTTAAGAACAACACGACTGGGAGGGCAAGGCCGACCAGCAATTATAAAACATTTTGAGGTGAAAATATAACTCTGTAAGCGTTGTACGGTCCAATTTATGTTATATGTTGGCTTTGTTCAACAACTTCAGGGCTTCGGGCTGGCTTTGATCTCCCACCGGCTTTAGCCGCTCCTCTTACGTTAGCTTTTAACTTGCTATGTTTCTCGGGTGATCAAATTTGAATTGTGTGATTAAGTTTGTTCGTGCTTGCGAAGGAAAACGAAAATTACAGCATAGAAACATGCGTACAGCGAGCTCGTGGCTGGCTACGAGTTACCACTGGCTTTAGCTGCTCTGCTAGGGTGGCTTTAGCTCAGAGGTTAGAGCTGTCGTACATCAACCGGGGGATCAGGATACGAGCCCAGCCCCTGACGCAACATGCCCTGGGTCCTTGGGCAAGACCCTGAAATCCCAGCTCCCACGGCGTCTCACAAGGACCGCCCACTTCTCCCTCAAGGATGGGTTGATTTCATGATGATGTACTGTCTAATTTGATAAATAAGAGGAACGATTATCATTATTAACGTTAGCTTCTCAACTTGCCATTCCCCGAGGTGATAAAATCTGAAGTCAGGTATTAAGTTCAATGCGCCGAACGTTTTCGGGGTTGTTCATCCACAGCTTACTTTGTCCTTACTGGTGTTATAAATTCCCCCAAATGGACCATTGAATTGACCGCCAATTCTCCCAAATTTGGGGTGTCAAACCACAAACCAGATTTGTGTTTTCTGGTTTACTTGTGAGATGTTTGGAGCCGTGCCTGCATATTACCGGCCTCCCGTGAAGCTGCTCGGCCAAATGCTGATTTCATCAAACTTGGCATCCTTGGCGCCGACCGATCAATCGGTGAACCTCTAGTAAAAAATATAGTAAACATCACTAGGCCTGGAGTTGATTTTGAATTAAAGCCACATGATTAAAGGAGGAGACAGCAGATTGGTGCTTTGGCGTGGATGCAGATGAAGTGACAAGCTCAGAGCGGGACAGAGGGATTAAACTGACGAGGCCCAAGTTGGTCTCTTCTCAAACAAGAAGAAGCAGCAGAAGACTAAAAAAAGAGTCTCTGGTAAACGGTTGCCACCGATATGTACAGTGTGCCACACGCTGCTCTGGAAGAAAGCGAACCAGCCCAGGTTATTTACTGGAGGTTTTAGGGGGGCAAATAAAAAGAATATATAGGCCATGAAAAAGCTAAGCTGGCGGCTGTGCATGGAGGCAAAGCTTTAAAACAAAGAGATACAGAGTGAGGTTTGAATGGAAGCAGCTGGTATGGTGTGGTGTGGAGCTCCATTTCTGTACTTGCCTCCTTCCGTCCCTTTCTCTGTCCAGCTATCTACGGGGAACCTTTCCCTCCCTCTGGCTGAATGATGAGTTTACGCCACGTTTCTGGGACCAAGCTCACTCACACTCACACAAACACACAAATGCCCTGCTGCTTGTGGGCCCCGTTCAGAAGCACAACAATATGTCCTCTGTTTGGGCCACACTCTAATTAAACAGTGTAAATCTAAGTATAGAAAGGGACAGAGTGGTGATAGACAGTAGCAGAGGAGGAGAATAATGAAAAAGAGAGAATGTTAGAGTGAGCAGATGGGAGTGAGAGAAAGCAGGACACGGCGTATGAGAGATGGAGTCAGAGAAATGAGGACAAATGACACCAACGAGGAATTGAGACGATGGACAACAGTACAAAAATCTGCGGCCTGGCACTGGCACTCGATGACATTGATTCACTGAGGCCAAATGTTTATTATGGGATTCAAAGACGCCCAGTCTCTTTTTACAGAAGGCTGCAGAACTGACAACAAGGAAGCTCTTGTTATGTGTGGCTTTAGCCAAAAAAATATGGATTTCTTTTCATGGGAAATGAAAAAGCAGAGAGAATAAAAGCTTCATAAAGAGGAAAAAGCCTTGATTGTCACATATATTTGAAATATCAAAGCCCCAGGCCGCTTTTCCTCCTGCGCCAAAGTCGTCGTAGAGTGGCAGTTTCTTTTTTTGTTTTTTATTAATGTGATCCAACTATTTCTACTGAGTTTGTGAATCTGTTTTACCTAAGAGTATAATAATATAAAGTAAAAGATAATAAAGTGCTTGTCTCGATCTTTTGTAATAAATACTTAAAATAGGGTTTTTCTCTGTTTTGGTTTTGCAGCGCAGGACTGCATTGGACCATTGGGAAACTTTATAGTAGGGCATTGATCTTGAACAAACTGTGTATTTCTGAGAACACGCACTGACTAGCGCACACTCACACACAAACACACACACACTAAGTAAAACAAAAAGCCTGGAAATGAGAGCCCCAATTGAGGCCTAAGGTTTCTCAGGCCATGAAAAATTCATAATTCCAGATCTTTACATGAAACTCTAGAAGGATTAGGCTGAGCAGCAGGAGATGCTGAGAATCAGTTTCTGAGCATTTAGCTTTTCTTTTTCCTTTGTTCTTCTCTACTCTCTGGTTTGAGCTTATATCTCAAGTAAACATGAACACTCACACATAAATAGCCGGACACACTTGGACAATGATTGATGCATTCGTATGTTCCATCCTAGGTTTCCCCCTGAGAAGTGACGGAGAAGAAATGGTTCAAGTGCTGAGACGCTGTTAGTCCAAACAGCTGTTTGAACGCCAAGCTCACACCTTCAAAGCCAGTGTGCGTCATTGCTTTTCACAGAGGGAAGATGCTTCCAAAGCACAGACACGACACAAACAACGCATGTTGAAAATCTTCTTTCTTGAAACAAGCCTAGCTGTTGCTGCACTGTGTTCCAAGGAAACCGAAATATGCACAGAAATAGAAGCTCCAGGGCTTCCACACTCCAACAAAAAATCTACTGTGCAAATGGATGAACATGCAAGGCCACAGGTAAGGAGAATAAAAGGTCAGCAATCGATTCTGCAGCTAACAGAGGATGCAGACTGAAAGGATGGAGATGGAGGAGAGGTGGGTGGAAAGCTGTCTCATCACTGGCCACATGAAGTAAGAGATTATGAAATGCTTGGATGAGTAAGCAATGATACAAGAAAAAAAACAGTCAGAACGGGTGAAGGAAATCTGCCATCACTTTCTGGCAGCAGGAGGATCTCCAATAGGAAACAACCCCAGACATTAAACACGTCCTTTAACACTCTCCCATGAACGCCTGTCCGATCCGCACACACTCGCCTTAGTGTGCTCACACACAAGCCGCGAATGCAGACAGAAAGCAGCATTGATTGAAATATCCCGCTACGTGTGTGTGTGTGTGTGTGTGTGTGTGCGTGTGTGTGTGTGTGTGTCAGTCAGTCGACTTGTCAAGACTTAGTGGAGTGATCAAAGCTGGTATAAACCACCCAGTGTGATCTTTCCTTTCCTCGCCCATTCATCTTTTGACCTTTCTCATTCCGACCCACTCAGTTGCTCTGATAGAGAAAATAATTAAATTTACCACGTAAAATCTGCACAGTCTACCGTACGGCGCTGGCTGGAGTCGCACAGCCAATCAGTCGGTCTACTCGGTTCCAGTAATTCCCAGCTGTCCCCCGTACGAGCGCTGTATCCGAGACAGCTGCAGTGCACCATGGGACAAGATCAGAGCATACTTTAAGGCAGCTTGGGAGCTCTGGTAATATCCTAATGTCAAGTGCACTTATAAGCAGACACACACACATGCTACTAATCACTATGTGAGTTCTGCTCAAGCACGGACGGTGAGTTGACACTCGTAGAAAAGTCTCCCACATACAAACGTTCTGGTGCAAAAACACACAAGTGTTCAGGGAAACACACCCCCCACAGGACTTCTCTTCTCTGAGAACTCACCTGGTCTGCTATGTAACAGTCACATAGAGAGAGCACTCATGTCAATATTTAGAGTCCAGCTCTTCACACCAGGTTCTCTCACACACACGCGCGCACACAAACACCACACACACACACACACACACACTCATCCTCAACTCTGTTATCGGTAAATCTTTTAAACCAGTAACAGAGTTCACACTTTCCCTCATTTTGTGCCATAACTACATGCGCTCACCTCAAACACGATACCACATGCCATGTCTGAAGAAATGTCTGAAAGTTTCACTTTAATATCACGACAACAGGTTTGACAAATATTTAATCCAATTTTTTTGAACAAAAAGAAAATGAGAGGCATGACATACCTAACTGACTTTTCAAAACAGGAAGTGACATCACTTGGTGCGGGTCACATGATTTATATGAAGCCTTCTATTTTGCAGTTTATTCAATTACAGTCAGAAAAATGATTATATAGAATTGATCTTCTAACACTTAGAGTAAAGGCATTTTATTTTTTTTATTAATATTTTATGTATGAATTGTGCCCAAAATAAAATTCAAGTCTCATCATAACTGAACATTTAATATAATTAGTGTATATATGAAACGATGGAAATGCACCCCCAATTCTACGTAAATAAGGGGAGTTTTCAAACCGTGTAGAGTGGTCAGATTAGATGTAGGGAGACTTAGGTAATGGCTTTTTAACAGACAAGACTCAAGGCTAGGGCGCTGCAACGGATCTCAACTAACTCTCTCCTTCAATGTAGGTACATATTTCTCTGCATGAGACTTTTCCATTGTGCAACGTTCTTTCTATAGCTCCGCAAAGCCAGGAGAAAGATGTCAATATGCCAGACTGAATGACTCAATGCTAAGAAAAAAAGGTTCATAACTAACAGCTAAGACGCGTGGATAGAAATAGATTGAATCATTCTGTGTGGAATGACTGCTCAATTAAAATATACAAAACTGATTTTAAAAAAAACACTGAATGTTGTTACTCATGACCTAAAAAGAAATGTCACCTATTGAATCTTGTCAAACCTCATACTGCACAGTGGAGTTCAACTACAGACAAAAAGGACCCTTAAGACCCTCAGCTCTGAATGAGCAGCTCAGCAGACTGATGTTTAATCTGCATTTTCCATTCAAAGTCAGACTTTAGAGAGTAATTTGGAATAAGGACGAAGATCTCTACCTGAATGGACTGAGGATTGAATCCAGTACTGATGCACAGAGAGGATCAGCTATGTACACACGGTAACCACTCCCACAGTCAGGGCAATGCATTTGTGAGTTTTGCCCCACTCAGTCGAACAACTGATAGAGAACCTACAGAGACACGAGTCGGGTTGTTCGGAGTAGAGAAACAACAGAGAGAAGCTAACAGACAAGCCCAAACTAGGAGGGAGAGGAGAATAAGAGAATTACAACACAGGAGAGTGCAAAGAATAACTATTGGTTGAGATTCCTCTAACAAAGCCTCATATTGGTCCCAAAGTGCAATTTATCAGAGGTGGGTGAAAGCCTACTCAAATCATGTCTCCAAATTGCAATTTATTGATTTAACAGTAAACCCATAGAAAGCGGCCATAATTAATATAGGGGAGGTGTTGCTGGAATGTAGTTCCCCAGGGAATTGGGGGAAAAGTAGCGGCAACATCATGTCCAATTACTGCCCAAATACAGCACAAAAAAACCCCTAAGCCAATCAGTTATGTCAATATCAATTTACAGAATAGATTCTGATGTAGACAAGGCGGTAGACTGTTTCCTAAGAAGCTTCCAAGAGGAATATGAATCTCAGCAACACTGAGTCCTGATAGGATATTAGAATAATGCCTGTAGACTGAGTATTAAATCCTTCTTAAGTGGCTATGATATGGTAAGAATCCCTCAGCTGCTGAGGCTCGACAGGAAATATGTGATGAGTTAAGCACCTTGGTAAAACAAACAGAGGGGTCAGACACTTTGGGATGAATATTAACAGGGTCATTGGCAGTGTGTGGTGAAGAGAGAGAGAGAGAGAGAGAGGGAGAGAGCGAGAGCGAGACAGAGAGAGAGAGAGAGAGCGATTGCCTGTCCGTCTCTTCAGCATTTCCAACCTTTCCAGCCTTTGATGAAACAGCTCATAGCTCTTCCGATGAAAGTAAAAGTTAGCCCCCCTATTAGGATTATATTCAGCTGGTGACCTGTAATACCGGCCCCAAACGCGGGCCAATCTGAGGCTGCGCGTCACTCTTCAGAAATATCACTTTGATATTCTTGGTATGCTTCACCAGAGGCTCGCAGTCGCACTAATATACTGCACCTTATCATCATAACAACCTATTTATATACTCATATATGTATGTATATTGGCTGAGCAATCTATGGGTTTTCTCAGGCTAATTATAGTGAGTTTCTACTACTGTGGCTCTGGACACTAATTGCAGGGGTTGTTTGATTTCCTTTGTGCTTCTGGTGGAGTGTTAGCAACTTTTAATCAATTTTTCCCATCAAAAAAGTGAAGCGTCTCCTCTGTATAGCTATGAAATAACATATTAGTCCCCAACTGTGAAGTCTTAACTTCTGTCCTAACAACGTCATCTTAACTTAACAGCACCTTCGATCTTCCTTTATCTATTAAGGAACCTGCACCTCGCGGGTTTCTGGAGTTTAGGCAGTCACAATCATACTTGTCTGGTTCTCTCCACAGCAATATTTATCAGAGTAAGCTTACCCCTAGGGGTACTCCCGGGTACTGCATGGATACTTTAGGTGGGTTTTTTTATGTTAGTTTGAAAAAAATCAGACATGTATAATTCCTAAAATAATTAAACTAACATAGAAAATGCTTAACTAAAAAACGTATAACCAAATTCATATTCAATTTGTTTAATTTCATTACAGATTTGGACTGAAAGATATTTAAAATCAGCATAATTTTCACGGCAACAAATACGAATACCTGGACAAAGATGTGAAAAAGAACGCTAGAAACAGATCATCGGTAACTGACCTCAGCTGTAACTACAGTTTATTTAATTATTGTCCACGACGACAAAAAATGTAGTTTGTCATGCGTTTAGTGATAGATTGCTTCCAATGTCGCTCAGTAACAGTTTAGTTGCTCAACTCTGTATTTATAAAGGCCTTTTTCCACCAAAAATGTAATTTCACAAATCAGAGGGTATTTGGCTTGAAAAAAAAAAAAGAATAAAAAAGAATAACAATAATTCTACGGGGTGCTTTATTGAAACAAAGTTTGGGAGGCGGTGATCCACAGTGAGCGCATCACGTGTTTCTCCATCAGTCGCTTCTACCTGATAGTAACCGAATCTCTTTTTCCGTTCTTGCTTAGTTATTTTTTGCCTGTTTGTTTTGCCTGTTTGTGCTGCACACTCCAAGTAGGAAATTAAATGCGCACCTGCATGTGGTGCACCTTAAGACACCGAGCGCAAACCTCCCACTCATCAGCATCAGCTCACTTTCAGCGGGAACGTGGGATAAAAAAAAAGTAAACATCCTCTGCGGGAACTACTTCTACCTCCCAGCCCACAGAATCTCTACAGCAGACACCAGGATGGAAGAACGAAGGTGCGTGATGAAGACGCGCTCTCAGGTCTTACCTTGGCAGACTCCTCGGTGTAGGAGAACCAGGAGACCCAGGAGAACCAGGATCCCCGGCGTGGCGCACATCCTAACTGAGCTGCAAACCCCGCGTCCTATTCCACTCCTCAGTCCACTTTTGCCCATGACAATCAACGCGTGGAACGCATAAAGCACCAAACTCCTCGGTCCAAACCGGGGTTGATGAGACCCCCCTCCACCTCCAGCACAGGTAGCGAGGTCAACGACGGCGAGGTGGGGTTCGCTCCTGGAATGTGAAAGGTGCGGTTTAAAGCTGTTGAAGCTGCGAGACTACAGAGGTGGAGGAAATGACCGCGGGGTCCCTTCTCTCGTGTCAGTGGCTCCACTAAGCTGTGCTGTTCGCTCCGCGCGCTCCTCCTGCTCTCTCGGTTTACGCAGAGAGACGGAGGGAGAGAGAGAGGGAGAGAGGGAGAGAGAGAGAGAGAGAGAGAGAGTGAGAGAGAGAGATGCCTCCGCCCTCTGGCTCCAATACTAGACTCCTTATTTCTCCCTAACAGCTTCTGTCTGTCTGCATCCCTCTTCTCCACTTTAACAACATTATAAAAAAATACGATATCTCTGAAAAGCAGCTGCAAATGACATCATCCGAATGAGATTCCCCCTCTAAATTATCTCTCACTCCCTTAAATAATAATACAATCCCATTTTCATGCAGAGATCCATTAATCCAATAATCTCTACTTTGGTGTATATTTAATCCTCAGGTATATTTCTTTGACTCCGATTGTCGGTCACGCGCTCTCATGTTTGCGCTGTTCCACCCGCGTGCGCGCCCGCCAGCGTGGAGCCCGCGGTTTCCCCGCGAGCTCACCGAATTGACGTCTGCCCCCTGACGGCCGCGGCAGCTGAGGAGCCGGTGAAAGGTGGATCTCCGTTCATGTTTATCCACTTCACTGCAGTAAAACTGAATGCAATGAAAACTAAGCGTTATGAGCTTTTAACAAAACAATTAAACAGAACTTTATAATTGATTTGCCATTCGGTTTTTGACACCAATCAGCCATAATATTACAACCACTGACAGATGAATTCAGAAGCTGTTACAGCGTCACCGGCCAGTAGGTTCGATAATGTTGACAGCAGGTGAATATTAGACAATATTCAGCTTCTGTCTGTCTGCATAATAATAATAGACAATTTGGTCAGAGGACCTCCAGAACCACAAGACTTGCTGGGTATTCTTGGTATACAGAGGTTAGTACTTACCAACAGTGGTCTCAGGAATGGTCAACCGGCATCCAATAATAATAATAATTCCAAGGCTCATTGATTTGAATGGAATGAAGGCCAGTTGTCCGATCCCATAGAGGAGCTGCTGTGGCACAATTGCTGATTATCATTCATTTAATTAGCGTGTCCGGACACACAATAAATCACAGAGCTTTACTGGCAGAAACATATTAGGCAGATGGTTATAATGTTATGGCTGATTGGTGTATTATGGCCATCAACTGGATGTTTCTCATCCAAATATTTTTCCAGGAAAATGAGACATCATGTTATAGTCACATCCTGTTAAAACACAGGTTTATTTAACTACCTGATCCCACATTTTTGAAATATTTAATTATAGTGTAAATACATTTATGTATGAATATATCTTTATTTCTGTTCCAAGAATGTTATCTTAGCAATATTAGGATTATCCATTAGCACTCCGTAGGCTACAACTGCAGCGTCACTGTGAAATATTCAAGATTGAAGTGGCTGATGGATGAACTCGAAACAAGTTTGTATATGTATTTGAATGTTTGATGCAAACACACACGCACACACACATGCAAACCTCCAGCCAACATGCGTCTAAACATTGTGTCTGCACAGGCATTTCAGCTGCAGCCTGGATCATGCATTGTAAACGGCGATAGTAAAATATAGGCCTGGTGCCATTTGTCACCACAGCCGTCCCACAGTTCAGTGACTACCATTGCAAGTAGCGGCTACCCACAGGGACCAGTAAAAGCCTTTTATTCTGCCACTTTATTGGTTATGGGAAAGCGATAAGTTACACAAGAAACATGCTGTACATTAGGATATGGATCAGCACTCAGACTAGCAACAGTCGATGGTTACTGCTATTTTAAATTCATGTGTGGTAGTTTCACAAATATTGAAAGAGTTCATGTACAGCATACTGACACGACAGTGACTGAATGGTTCTGATACTACTGGAGGCTTTGTGACATTTTGCTATGAAGTTTCCATTAAAAAGAACTTTCAGATCTTGTTTTGATAAAATTTCAGTGAAAACTTGACACTGTGATACACACTGCATCTCTGTTCAACTGATGTTTTGTTCATTGGGAACAAAAGCTTCCTACAGGTGGGCCTTTGTTGTGTGTAAAGCCGGACATGTTCTGTATGATTTCAACCCGTTTTTGGACCGATCTTGATTGTCACGACCGTCTGGCCAACTGGGGGGCTTGTCAGGTGTCGCTTGTTTCGTTGTATATATGGCGTGCGGACTGATCAGCAGTTCCCGGACGACCATCGGATGGAATTCTGTCATGTCAGAAATTCAACCTTTCACACAGTTGAAGCAGAGCCATGACTTGATCGGCTGACATCAGCATTTTCCTCACTTCTCCTGTGGCTAAGTGGCTACTGAGCGTTTGAGTTACCATGGCGACACAACCCATTATGTCGATAATAAAAACTAGTAGTCATAAAGTAGAAAGCGAAGAATAAAAAGGAAGGATGTTAGCCGTCAGAGCGTTGCTACATATGAAGTTAGCACTCTGTACAGTAAGAGGCTGATGGCCCATACAGTGTGAGAGCTCGAGTCTAGCCTGACAATCGGACTGTGCTGTGTGGGCACACCAAGGTGAGCTTCCACAGACGATTTACTCGTACAGTGTGAGTGAAAATCCCACAACAGTGAATGGAAAATTGTACAGCGTGTGCCCAGTTTTAGCATACAGACAATTACATTTAGTTCAAATCAACACTGTCCTTCAGGTCAGCTTCAAAGAGCCGACAGCATGGCTGCATGGGACTGAACAACAGATTGTTAATGTTAGTCTTATATAGAAAGTAGATTTGCCAAGCTGGAGATGAAATAGACTCTGAACAGAGTCACAAGCACATCACTACCCTGTTGCTCCGTTCAAATATGCTTTTAAAAGGTCAAGGCTTTTGTAGCTCAGGCCTGATGCCGCCAAGTCCAACTTCCTTATAAAGAAATTAATTGGTTGTATAACTCCTGGATTTGGTGGGAACATGATGTCAGCCCATTCTCTATGTACCAGTTATTTCCAATGATGGATTTGAGTCTATTTTAGCCCCCTCACTTTTCACAGGTTGTGTGTCTGTGTATCTCCCTCTCTGCCGTAGAGCCCACCACTTCTACTTTTAAATTAACTCAATCGGGACTTTGTCACATTGTCTCAATATAGCTTTCCTTTGACTGCGAGGATCATCAAAGACAATCCAGCATGGCTTTTCATGTTTGTCATCATTACAGATATAGATACAGTATGTGCAGAAATTAACATGTTTTCCTATTGGTTTCCTCTGCTTGTACCCCCTCGCATCAAAGTTACGCTGGTAATGAGAAGGTAAGACAGAAAAGACTGGAGAGGAAGATATTGACGTTTACCCCCACATTTCTTCGGCAAAGACACAAAAATGTGTTTTATGTTATTCAGCCATTATCATATCCTGGAAAAGCAGCGGATACTTTTTTTGATCATCATTTCCACGTCTGCAGATCCATTTGTGTTACCATGATAAACAAAAAACTACTTTACGGATCGTTTTCTTATTTTGTAGCCAGATAAACCTTAGTGTGAGGAAGAACTGGAGTGATTTTGGGAAATATTTGGTGTATATTTCCAACAAAACAGGAAGCTTTACATGTTTGGTTCATAATTACTCAACCGTTGGTCTGTTTTTGTCCAAATTTGATGCATATGAATGTTTTATTCTAATAATTCATATTTTAGCCACTAGGGGATTATTATATATATTTTTAAACAAAAAAACTTTTTCATGTATTATTTCGTCTTTAATTTGAGGAGCTCAATCAAGGAAATTGCTTGTAAAAAGCAGTGGACTTGGGGCTTGTCGAGGCTATACTCTTCTGTCGGTGATGAACGGGTAGGCCTAATTGTTTTGGCCACTATGTTGTCTAGTGTTTTATGGCTCCAAAGGGTTGGAATTGTATGACTCCATATAAAATAGCTTTTTTTACATGGATACATCTTGACATAGACTGGAATTTTGGTCTTGCCAAAAGATGCTGAGCTACCATAAAGCCCCCACATCTTAATACTTGACATATATTATCACCTCAAGAGCATTTTGGTGCTGAATCTGACTCAACACTTCTCAATTTGACTGGAGCTAGCTGAGCATAGGAACAGAGTGACCTCAAAGGAAAAAAGAATCCTTCACTCTTAGTTTTCCTTATAGAGCAAGGAAAATGTATTGAGTAGTTAGATGGAGTGATGTTAATGTGTTCAAATGCTGAAGCACTGGTGTAGGTGTAATTTGTACAACTAGTTTTGAACATCAGAAATTTGGATTAGAGAGAGGAAAGCCTTATATTTTCTCTGTTCCTGCAGACATCTCAATACATTACATTTTTAAAGTACCCCATGGCTTCGGTTGTTCATTGTGCCTTCCATTCCCCCTTCAACCCCTCCAGAATCAGATACTCATCCTAAATATATTCAGGCTCTGTGAACCCCATGGTGTGTTACAGGCTTCAAAGGTGCAGTATATTGATATAAGGACGTACTTCCTTCAAAATGGCTGCAGAATAATAAAATGATTCCCTATCAGCGGTTGCTCCTTCAGACAGTAGTTACTGTGAATGTGGATGTTATTCAGCGACTTAAAATGTTAGTCTGAAACTGCATTAATGCAGCTTGTAAGCACCACAGTCTGAAAGTGCACTGTGAAATAACTAACTTAGCACATCCAGAATTACCTTTTAACTGCATTATTTCTTTCCTTGCATCTAGTGGACATGCATAATTTGATAAAAATCTGGAACGGAAACATTGGTCACTATATCCACTGTTGTCTGTTGTCTGAACTCAAACTTCTTACGTCAGGCCTATAAGCTCTTAGATGCCAGAAATACCGGAAGCCGGAGACTGAAGCTCCCACCAGCAGAAGTAGCTGACATATGCATTGAATAGCAGCCTGCTGTTAAGCAGCAGGCTGCTTATCAATGTTTAATCTTGAGCGATAACATTAACATCAGCATCATTCAAGCCGGACAGTTTTGCTTGGATAGAGCATGGTGTTCACATCTTCGTTTTTCTGTCATAAATACAAAAGAACTGGAGCAACTGGATCAAGAAAAAGTACTTAAAATGAAATAATCACCAAATCATATTTTGGCACCCACAGTCAATTAAGCCCCACTCTGGATTGCTGATCAATACTGTTTAATGGGGTTGTGGTTCTGCTTTCTAAAAAGTCATCTACGTGTCCAGAAAAATAACCAAGACTTTGGACTTTCATGCTTGTGTTGAGCACGTTCTTTTTTTTTGAGAAGCCTTTTCAGAGTTTTCTGCCTTCCTCTCTCTAACTGAAGGTGTTGAAAGAAAGACTAAATGTTCAACTTAAAACTTGGAATGTTAAACTTGGATCAGGCTGACATTATCCCTCTCCTGTAGTCTTGTGTAAGTTTTTTTTCTCTTGATAGCTGTGGAGGTATTACATCTTGTGTGCCGTTTCCTGTGGTATCTGCATTATGTGCCACAACAGAAAGTGGGCCCCCATGGGGGTGACTAAGTTTAATCTCTTTATGCAGTTACATAATGGCACCCAGTTCACATTTTAATCAGTGAATAGATAGCTGCTCCCAGGGACGAATAATCATATCTATAAATTTATAATCTAATATCCAGCTACATTCAAATGGATTAGAGGGGGAGGGGGGGAGGGGGCGGGGGGCACAGGTGGTACAACTTGATGTGAGGGAGTGTTTGTAGGAGGATTTATTTGCGTGTTATTTTGGAGACGGAGAGAGTCAGACGTAGGAATGATCCCTTTCTGTCTAGAGGTTGCACGTGTTTCTGCACATGGACATTTTTATGTATCTGGTGTGTCCCAACCCTCCACTGCAAAGCACACTGTCCATATTATTCATCCTCTCACATCCCTTTTGGTTTTAGGCGTTTGTCAGCGTGCCTGGTGATGAGTACTGACAATCTCATTCCGTAGATGGCTCTGGGTGACCTGTGCTGTGTCTCATACACGGGGTGCAACATCATCGTTGGAGCAAGAATGAATCAAGAAATGTATCCGGACGGATAAATGGACAGACAGACGAAGAGAGAATGCACCATCAAATTGAATTGGCTGTCTGACTCTCTCTTTTTCCCTCTCTCTTTCTCTCGCACACACATACACACAAACAGGAGGATTTAGCAGGAAATACAAAAAGCTGCGGCCACCGTAAAGTAATTGAAACTCTTTAGTCAGCATGTGAGCTCATAGGCTGTAAAGAGTGTATTTATCATAAAAATAATGTTGTTTGTTGTTTTATTTGTTTACATAAATACAATCTGTGTAATGGTCCAAGGATAAAAGCATTACAAAACCATGATGCATGTAGAAAATCAATGTAATGTTCATTTCTTGATTGTCAATTGGGCTCTCTTCATCTTGATGATGACGTAGCATTCTCCAAGGCATCTTATTTCTTGAGTGATTATTAAACATTAAGGCCAATAAAATCCCGCCGGCTCATTTGAAGGATCAGACGGTCAAACTACTTTGGAGGCAGGCTTTGTGTCAGGGTACCATTATAAAAGGTATATGGTTTTGTTAACAAATACTTCACAGGCCATGAAAAAGCAGGGACACTGGAACAGAATTCCCACAAACAACAACAACAAAGTGAACGAGAAGTTGCGCCATGACGGAATACGACGGAAACTGGCAGGCGAGAGACAAAGTCAGCCTTTTGAAACCCATCCAGCTCTTTTCAAAGATCAAGACCCCATTGTTGTAACTAAGACTGAGAAGATCAAGAGACTTAATGGTAATGTTGAGTATTTTTCCTCTAATTTACTTTAAAGATGCAGCCCGCTCTTTGGAAAGGTGGATACTTGTGAGGCGTTGTTATCCTCACTACACAATACCTGGCATGTGTTCACATGCAAAAGCATCCGTTTGTGTCCTTTCTGCTGCCGAGTGGGTATCCTTGGCCTTGTACATCTTCTCAATTTCTTGTTTAAGTTCTACATATTAATGAAGATGCCTCATGATGGTTACAGATGAGTTTTTACAAAGAAGAGTGAGTTGCACTCTGGGATACTGCAGAGCTTTAATGAGAGTTTTCTGCCAAGGCGGCCCAGATTTCCTATAATGTCTTTGATATAGATTCATATAGAGGTGCTGCTTACCTAAACATTCCACAACAATTGTGCATTTTGTGATTAAAGCATATAAATCTAGCCCGGAAAAGTCGGAAATATTATGGAATGCTCAACGCCTCCGATGCAGATCCTTCTTGTTCCAAAAATAGGTCAAAACTCCATGTGGATTGGTTTGATTCAGTATAGATTTGGTGCATATGAAATGACTTGTGGAGATAATAATTGTATATATCATGTTACTCACTAGGTGGAGCTTTCTTATGTAAAACACTGGTTTGGATGTAACTTCATATTTAATTTGCGGAGTTCAATCAGGGGTATATAACTTTCACAAAGCAAGGGTTTGGGGGCTTTTTTGGGATAAAGCCTTGCTGTAAGGGACAATTGCATAGGACTAGTTTAGAATATATCTTGTTACAGATCACTGGACTGTAATTCAACAACAACACTCAAAAATGTAATGTGAACAAAAATAAGGTTTAATCCAAAAAACTCTACATCTGCAATAGCAGGCATGGAGAATTTAACTCTGACATGAAGACGACTCTGGAGAAGAGTAGAAGGACTCAGAGTAACGAGATGATTGGGAACAGGCGAGGGCGGGGCCAGTCCAGAACAAGAGCGAACTAAGGAGAGGAGAAAGTAAGGAAATACACACAGAACCAATCCTTCAAAATAAAACAGGGGTTATCATAATATTTCATTATGTTGACTATAGCAGCAATTTGTGGCAGTGATAACTTTAAAAAAAATCAATTGTCTTATCGGCAATGACAATTATATGACATTAAGGACATTATTAGATTAATTTGTTTGCTATGCAAATCTTTTTTTCAGTTGTCATTTGGATAATGCACAAAACCCACAATGAAGACTCCAAATAAATAGAAACGATTACTCAGTTCAGCATAGTCGACTCAGTAATGGAGAGCTGTGCAGTCTAATGCAGCTTTTTTTTACAATGCCTCCTACATTTGCAGGAGACAAGTTCGTGTTTGGTATACATAGCCCAAAGCTGCCAATTTTTCTTCTCTTTTTTAGAATTCTGATAAACTTTTATCACAAAATGCACAATTGTAATCATTAGCAGCAAGATAAAGAAAATCACTAGTCCGGTGATAGTTTGACTCTAATAATATTCCTGATATCCATTCCTAAAATTTTAAATTTGGTTGTTTGTAGGCCATTTCCTACTCCCCCCCCAAAAATGTCACTAGAATCTGTTGATCATTTTTGGAGTAAACTTGCTAACAAAGCAAACAATCCTGGCAACAATGTAACCTTCTTGGTAGAAGTAAGATGTTTAGTCTCCTTATCAGGATTGGATTTCAAACAATCAAGTGCATTTATATAAGATACAATATATTGTATGTAGAACCCTCTCTTCTTTATATGGCCTCCAGCATGTGTGATAATTACTGGTCAGTTCTGTAAATCAAAAAACAAACGCTCATTTAATGCTACCGTTTGGAGTCGAAGAGATGCTATGGCGCTTTGAAGCAGTGTTTCAGACATCTTCACACAACATCGTCTATGCAGGCATTTCTGAAGGCAGAAAAGGCCAAGGCTTTGTTGCCACATGAGGAGCAGAAGGCTGTTCTTATTGGAAAAGCATGGCTCAGTGAATTTATTCTGCTGACACCAATACATGTTACAGAAAAAATACAGTTTCTCACACAATCAGCAGTTTGGGGTCTGGAGACCGGTGGTGAACCACCGCACTTATTTACCAACTTCTAGAGGAAACTTGAAAGCCCCACCCTGCACTGAGATACAGAGTTTATTTCAACAGGTTTTGAATATAGTAAAATAGAATATACTCAAGAGAGATCTTCCCGAGTCCATTCATATTTGCAAAACTTTGGAGGTAAAGCTCCTCCTAGTGTCAGAAATATATAACCAACTTTTCCCCAAATCAACCCACTTGTTTCTCGCACTAAAGTCTATGAGTTTATACAATTTGATCCATGAGATATTTTCTGAGTTATCACGTTAACGCAAATGATCTGCGGAGACTCTTCGGGGACATGATAAGGATTCAAACAAGGATTCTGTAGGAGTCCACAATAACTATTTAACCAGCTTTCATGTGAGGGGATGCTGGGTAACCACCATCTGCCTCTAACAGAGTGTGCCACTCTAGAATGGGCCAGGTAGTGGTTCCGCTTCATGGCGACATGCAAACTATTATTCCTCATACTCAGTCTATCAAGACACTAAAACAAAAGCAGATGCACTGGTGTGTGTAATTTTATTAAAAATAAACATGAGTTTATCAAACCAGTGTTTCTGCAGATGGTATCATCTACACCAGTCATCAGCCACTGGCAGACAGAGGGCCACCATTGGCCTGCCAGAGATTCCCAGCCGGTCCATGGATTATTGGTGGAATTTAATGAATAAACTGCAAGCATTTAAAGTTACTCACCAATGGTGGAGGCCATCCTGGTTATTAGCTGGTTTGCCACAGCCTGGCGAGAAACTAAATAGTCTTTGGTTCACAGTTCCGGATCTGATATTTGTCCAACTCCATCCTCCCTACTCATGTGATGCACCATCAAACAGCCGGACTCCCGGAGCACACTTTGGTCATGAGTCAGCATGTGAGGATTTTCTAGGTTTTAGGAAGGTATACTGATCATTTCTAAACTTATAACACTCATCTAGTAAGAGTGTAAAATTTTGAAATTATATAGGATTAATTCAGCCTTCATGAATATTCATTTCCCTGAAAAGTCAGGGATATTATAGAGTCACTGTCGCCACCGCTGCTGTAGATCGTTCGTGTTAACTAGTAACTCAAAAACTGTTTAATGGATCATTCTCAAATTGTAAACCGACATAGACCTTAGTATGAGAAAGAACTCGAGTGATTATGATAGAGGTCGGTTGAATATTTCCATCACTAGGGGAGGTTTAGCTCCAAAATTGTCAGGCCATATTTTCTCAACCGTTTGTCCAATTTAGTCCAAATATGTTGATTATGAATTGTCTCGAGGAGATATGCCATGTAATTTTCCTATTTTACCACAGTAGTTCTTATTTAACTCACAATGGGAGCTTCTTTATGAAAAACACTGTTTTTCGGACATAATTAAAAGTATTTAATTGCTCATTTTCAAATTCTATCCCCACATAGATCTGATGCGAAGAAGGACTGGATGGTTTTGAAAAGGTCGGTTCTATATTCCCAACACATAATTTCAAATTTAATTTTAGGAGTTCAATCAATATCAGGGGTTCAATTTTACTGGATTTATTGGATATATATTATTCGAGGATGTACCGTTCCTGCCGGGGACGACAACATAGGTCTAAGTTTTCCATCAATTGAAAGTCCAGCACCCTGTTTCCATAACCCTCTGAAGCCTTAGATCAGGCCAGGATTAGAGTTAACCCTGAGCTTTTATACATAGCATTAAATTATGCTCAACATGGGAATGTTGAACATCTGTGACCTGTCCGTTATTTCTTCACTGAATGTATTTGATGACCCATTTTAAAGTCCCGAACTTCAAACACGAGGAGTCACAGTTGGATTTTGAAGGGAAGGCTTTCATTTTAACCAAACATAACCAAAAGAAGAAAAAAAAAATAGCAATAAAGGTCTGGCCCATAAAAGTGGTGAAATAAACAGAACTACACTCAGGATTTTGCAAACAATAAATCAAAGCAATATAATTAACACAATCAAACTCGCTAGAAATAAATGAACCAACGAAGAACAACTAACCTGGCAAAAAAAGGGGGAGTAAAACAAAACACAACCCACTAATTAACTATTACAAATAAACATAACTTAATCGGTTTGATGATTAACATATTCATTATACAAATAAATCGACGCATGTCCAAACAACAAATGAAACCCAAATAAAATCAACAAAATAACGTAACTGATGGGTTTTATCGTACTTCTGGGGAATTGCTGGTCCAACACGGGGATAGAGGGCTGTTTGAGGATAGACCCATGCCGTCGGGGAATACAGCATAGGCCTGGTTTCCATAACTGAGATACTCAGGAAAGCGTAACAAC
Organism: Lophius americanus; assembly: GCA_037951165.1. Lineage (NCBI taxonomy): Eukaryota > Metazoa > Chordata > Actinopteri > Lophiiformes > Lophiidae > Lophius > Lophius americanus. The sequence goes on along the minus strand of JBBDHG010000032.1, from coordinate 8,433,019 downwards.
TGGATGCAGACAAGATCCCTGTATTCCACCTGCGTGTATCCCACCATCTTGAAGTGTTCACTCTGAGGATGGACTCATATCTGAGGTCTCATTCCCAGAGGGAAGAAGCTATGCCTTTGAACTCCTGCAAGGCTGTGCTATAATGAGGTAAGTGTTCAGATCAGATGCAGAACAAGGTAAAAAAGGGCTCGGTTAAAATTAATTTCCACCTTTTTAGTATAACTGCTGCATACTGGGTCTTGATTGATGTTAGCCTGTTTGGCATGGACTGCTGTACCTGTACAGGATGTAATAATCATGTAATAAGATCATGGTCCTCTACCTGTCACACCATAACTTACATTGCATATCTGTACTTGCTAAACATTTTGTGTGTTTGTGGTAAATGGACTGTACTCATATTGCATCTTTTGACTTTGCAAACCTATTCAAAGCGATTTGCAACATTAGCCAGTGCTGACCTGTTCACACACATTCACATAGTGGTGGCAGAGGCTTCCATGCAAGGAATCGCGCTGCTCATCGGGAGCGATAACCAGTCACACAATCTCTCACACACCAACGGAACAGCCATTCGCTGTAACCCCTGAGACAAAACAACCCCCGAGACATCTTGATGCTTGTTGATAGAAATTAGACTTTAAATAGACCTCAAGAGCTGTGAAGGGCCACGAAGCTCACGCCACTTCAACTTTCAAACAAGTGCTAGTTGTAGGATTTCACCACATAACAATAAAGCAATGGAAGCCCTGACGGATGCAGATGCTTCATGAGCCAGAAACAGACATCAGTTAATCCCCTTCCTCTCCCCAGGTGTTAATGTCCCTGCAATCAGCTCAAGTGCTTTTTGATTAGCTCATTATTAATTCATGCACATTCCCAGAACCTCAAATCACACTTAATTACAACCGTGATTCTGGCAGTGACCAATATTGATGTAATCAAATAATTAGAAGTTTGCTGCCACAGCATCTTCTCTGTGTCATAAAGGGACGGGCAGAAAACTATGATTTTATAATGTAAAGGAAAGAGGCTAAATGAACTGATGGAAATGAAGAAAAGAGGCAGAGACACGCAGTCTGGGTTTGTGTGTGCGAATGTTTTGCCATTCAACATGTGAAGAGAATATCTTATTAGCGACCAGTCGGAATGAAAAAAGTCAGATAATGTTCTTTTATGATCGATTGAGATGCTTAGTAGTGTCTCCACAGAACACATTAGTGCGGCTGACAGTGGGACTGTGATGTCTGGTTTGGAATAAGTGGTGGGAAGCAAACTGCGACATGACCGGATCTTAAATGACTTTAATTAAAGGTGCTTCAACAAACATTTAAATATGAGTGGATAGAATTTTTCGGTCAATGTGGAGCAAGTGTCTATTTTTCCTATGGTGGTGTGGTGAACTTTAAAGCAGCATATCATTCTGTGTCAGTGAGCCAAACACGGATTTCCACTGTCGCGGTTAGTAGGAGAGTTTTTCTTTGTATTTGACGATATGCCGTTAGCAAATCCTATATTAATTACTTGTTAATTATTTTAAGTACTTTTACAATATGAGATATTCACGGTATGATACCTGTCTCAGGAAATATCATCGCAACGATAATATATTTATATACTATTTTAAATAACTGAAATAAACGAGAAATCGTATGTGAGCCCGTTTGAAAAGAAAGTGGAACAGTGTTTGTGAAAAAAATGCAGCTTCTCCTTATAAATGAAAAATCAAAGATGTATGTGGAGAATAAGAGCAGATACTCAGATTATGATAATAATGGAGAGAATGATAACCATGATGATCATGTAAATATAACGAGGGTTAAAACTGAAGGTTGTTGAAGCCAGTGGTAGAGGAATTATCACACGCTTAATTATATCCCCTAACAGAAATCATGAAATACAGAAATACAAATCATGGTCATGTTAGCGCCATAACTCAAATACCAATCAATGGATCCTTTTCAAATGTTTTACCCACATAGACTTTAGTGTGAGGAAGAAGTGGATTGAATTTGGTAAAGGCTTGTCGTATATTTCCAACACAAGGGGGAACTTTATCTCTAAAAGTTTCAGGCCATAATTTCTCTACTGTTGGTCTGATTTTGTCCAGATTTGGTGCATACACTCTAAAAATAAATCTTTAGCCCCCACAACAAAGACAAATAATGCAAAACTTTGGATTAATCTTTTTGAGTGACTACAGCTTCTGCTAAAATTGTGTTCAACCAACAAACATCAAGTTAAGAGAATTCTCTTCTATTCTCCGTTCATGTTTTACAACAAATTCATAATTAGTTCAACAAGTAAATTTTAATGCAAGTCAATTTTATTTTGAACAACTTCTTTTCTCAAAAACACAATATAAAAAATATGACATTTTAAGGAACACATGAATTAGAAGAAATTGGCCCTTGGAAGTGAAATACTTTTTGCAAACATAATAAAGTTCACACCAAATACTGAGATATAGATTTGTTAACATTCTGTAAATCTATGTCCACAAAAGCTCAAGCATACGGACATTAAATATTACATTTCAATCCCCCCACTGATTCAGCATTCTCTACAACATACTTGAGCAATATATAAAAACCTTGTGACAAAGCGGGTGACCCCCCTTAATCTTAATTCATCTCATTACGCCATATTCATTTACTTGTGTCCATTTTGTTTGATTTACAATTACTGAAGTAACATTGCTTCACTTATTATCCCGGGTTTATTTGTGTTGGCAATAAGTTACAATTCACATCATAGCTGTAAGTTAAATTAAAACACATTCAAGTTATTTTCAATTATTTTTATTGTGTTGCAGGTATGATTATGGAACAAATTGTTTTTTTCTTTTTGTCAAATACTCACATTTGTTTGTCCCTTTGTTTACACCAGGAATAACTTTTGTTTGAGAGGGAACTGCCCAAAATTTCCTGCCATTTGTGGGATTTGTTGATGTCATCCATCACATCACAGGTTACAGCCAAAAGTATTTTTTTCTATTGCATGTTAAAGTTTGTTTTTTGTAATTTTGGTAGAATAATTTATGGCCATTAATTCCCCTCTGTTAAAGCAATACAAACATTTCAACATCATATTTGGGAGTTGTTATCATTTTAACAGGTAGTATTGAACCTACCTACCCATTTTGATTTTGGTATTGTCTAATTCATTCCCAGGTGTGAAATTGATTATGCTACATAAAGCAGTGAAAAATGACTAAGTCCAACTCCAAAAGTTATTTTGGAGATGAATTACAGAAATCTTCTTTTTATCCTTTTGTTTTTTGTTTTTTTTTCTGAGTCATCGGAGCACTGTAAATGAAAAATCCGCTTTGGAGAAGACAAATGCTTATGGAATCTTTCTTCATATCACCCTCCTTGACACTTGAGTCAAACTATTTTACAGACCTTTTAAAAATGTTTCACATAAAGTAACAAATGTGTTCCCTTTTGTTTTTTTGCAACGGCAACAGACAGTATATAAACCTTTATGAAAATGTCAAATATTTCGTGCTGACTTTTTAATCAGTGCACCTCTCTGACAATTTTTCGTACCGTTAGCTGACAGGGGCAGATGCACTGCAAAAGGACACTTAGAGTGATTCACTGCTTTTTTAATGTTTCATTCAAACAATAAAATACATAGAAAATACAAACATTTCATTTACATTACAACTTGCTTGACTTCCAAGTGGTGTGGTCATGTTTCTAAGAATAAAACCTTGATCAACATTGTGTAAAAAACAAATAACCTTAATAATGATGCAAACACACACAGTACCCTAAGCTCTAACAAGCGATCTTTTTGTCGAGATAATGAGAAAACAAAGGGTTGTTTATTGTTACGTATGCTCATCAGAGATCGGGAGACTCAAGACTGTTGAACCATTTTGATCTTAAACTAAAGAACTGATTTAAATTGAAAATGTCAGATCAAAGCTTTTCCGTAACTGTTTAAGGCTTCAGATTCTACTTCAATCAAGATTTAACACAGACAGAAACTGCTTTTGTGGCTGACTTTATGACTGGCGTTTTCTTAAGTATATTATACTCGCTTTACTTTAGGTTTGGGTTCTGTGTGTGTTTGTTGAAGTCACGATGTTGATTCAGGTTTTCATTGTTAGTCACATGACTGCATGACCTGGAAGTTAAACGAAGCATAACACTGTAGATAAAAATATCATATGAATTATTTGTGTATTATATCTCTTCTATTCTCTTAATTAAGCATTAAAAAAGTGTGTGTGGGTTGCATCACCTTAGCTGTCCTCTGGGAACACTCTTATTGGGATTTCTTCTGAAGTTTGTTTTTCTTAATGTGTTGTGGCTTTTGCAGTGCGTGCCCCAAATAATGTGCGTGTCATCAGATTGATGAAGATGTTTTTTAAATTTGCTTGTCGTTAGCCTACTTGTATGTGTTTTCTTAAGTTGTAGCTTGTTTTCCAACAAGCTACAACTTACTCAACCAACGTACTTAGGGTATAAGAATCTTCAGAAAATACTATTCTTGTTTTGGTCCATCAAGTCCAAAAAACAGCTTCTGAAATACTTTCAAGCTAATTTGAAGTTCCTTGCAATAGCCCGTATTTAGAACATCCATTATGCCTACAGGATTGTGTCTGCCTCAGCCATGGTGGTTAACAACTTGTGATCAGATCGTGGCGTGGACCAGTCAGGATATTGGGTTTACATGGACAGCCTAATTCCTAATAGATTCGGAGAATGGGCCGAATCGGGAAGAAAATGTTGCATGTAAAAAGAAAAGGCCCTTTCCAATTGAGTTTACATTCCTTTGTAAAGAGGTACAAAGGAAGGCAATCTCCTTTGTATGGAAAGGCTTTCCTTTCGGAAATCCTTTCCAGGCTCTGCATGTAAACGCTGTATTGGAAAGTTTTCTTTTTCAGTTGAATCTGTGCATGCCAAGCGTCGAGACTTAATGCTGAGTTTTTTCAGCGCCGCGTCATATCTGAGAAATGGGCGACTTTAAAACAGTACTGGTCTGCATCGGAGAGTCATTTACTCATCGCAACTTTCAAACAGTTGAACATAGTTGCACTGTTTGATGGATGCAGAGTCACTTCCCTGCATGTCCTCTTTGTTGTATTTTTCTTACTGGCGCTTGTTGGCGGTTGGCACCAAGCTCATCGTAGCATTATCGCCGCCTTATAAACGGGAGCGTGGATCGTCTGCGCAGGTCAGAAAGCGTTTCAGATTAGATAAGGAGCAGCATATGGACCCCGGGTGGGAAAAGATCACAGATTGTGTAAATTAAATAGTCCACCGACATTCCAATTCGGAAAGGCTTAATTTGGATATGAGAATAGTGTCCCATGTAAACCCACCTAGTGATGATGTCAATTTTTAACCTGTCAAGATCTGCCTCAAACTCTTCTTTGTCCACATAAGGATATACAAAGATAATTCAGCCTGTCACAGATAATTAACTACAGAGTTTTAAAATTTCATTCTTAATGAATTCACAAAATTAATTGAGACATTTTCTATTGTTTTTTAGTTAATTGTTTAATTACCTATTTATTTCACATTGGTTATTAGAGAACAAGGAACATATCCTTACAAACACACATAAACACAGCAACATCGAACTGAAGTTATGAACACTTACCACTTTTATCATAGCAATTCAAACTTTTTTCTGTGCAGTAAAAGACCACAACTAGAGTTTCTCTTTTCTCTTTAGTTTTATTTAACAAAAATTTTAATTATAATTTCATTTTTTGTCAATGGGCTGCTGTTTTATTGACCTTCAGTTTGTCACCACATCAAGTTTTTTTTCTCATCTCTTTGACAAGATTCATACAAACATTCAAGTGGTTAAGTGCAGAGAATCAACTACTGGTCAAATATGTTTTGAATGAATGGATGTTATGATACTAATTGGTATATTGCCAGAAATGCAAAATGAAGTGAGCAGTCTAGGCATTGGCTCTACCTTGTGTAATTATACTATGGTGGATTTGGATACCGTTTTCTTTAACTATATAGAATCACTTCAAGAAATTCCTTGGAAAGATCCTCTTTTTTTTCTCCAAGGTACACAACCAGCCAGCAGATGGCTACTTCTCTCTATACTCCAACTTTATTGTGCTATTTAAGAAATAGGAACAATCTTATTGAGCTAACATGTCTAACGTAATCAATATAATGTAGTGCCTGCCAAAAACTTGCATTTTAAAAATATGCGTGAAAAAGTCTCATACCTCAAGAAGCATGATCCCTAATCGGCTTGATTCTTGCTCCTGTACTTCCTCCCTTGAATGAAGCTGCATCTGTCAGTTTGGGGATGCAATGATCAAGTTTGGCCATAAAGCGAGACTCGAGGCTGACCGTGGATATTCTTTTCTTCTTCATTTATCTCTTCACCACAAGAATGGCAGATTACAATTTTGCAGGCAATTGACTGTGCATGGGCCTAATGCATTAATCTTAATCTAACTGAGGACAAATCCACAGCCTGAAAACTTGCAGCACAATATTTGTTTCAATATATTAACTTTAAACTTACAACGTATTGCATCACAGGCAACGTTTGCGTTTTTAATAAATTTGCCATTGTGGATGGAATGAGAAGTCTCAGTGATTGACTGAGGATTTTGAAACGTGTGTTGATACAATGTAGTTGTGAGTCCTGCAACATGCATAAACCCTAACACCTTGTTGTCGTGGACGAAAGCGTAGGTCTGGTTGTGTCCTCATTTCAATGAAATGTCCCACTTACACTGTTGTTTCCGTGCCTCCCTTGACTCACATCACTTGCTGAAGTACTCTCTAACAGTATTTTCTGACATTTTTGCCATATCCTCCTAATTTCATAGACTAATTTTTGCCACCTGTGAGAATTTAATATTAGCTTTCTTTCCAATGGTTTAAGGGTTTACAAAGTTCATCAATTTCAGTGTACCGGAGCGAATACTTTAATTGTCTTTTCATTATATTTTTATATTTCTCCTGAGTGAAGCTCTTGGCCAAGAGTGTGTAAGACAAAACTTGGTTTAAATTCACAATGCCAACATTCTCATTTACATAAATTTGAAGGCAGGTAATGTGAAATTGGACTGGCTTATTATAATTCATAATGGTAAATTAATTTCTATATTGAGCAAATGTTAAGAACTGTATCACATTTCAAATCACACCTAATAGAATCGAACTGAATCGTTCCATTTCCTTCCTGAGTCAATGGGTGTGTGTTTCCAGTCCCATGGACTTAGGTGGGCTCACTTTAAATGGCAAGAGCCTATGAATTATAATCACATTTCTCGGGTTTTAATGACAATGGTGTTGCTGGATGTACAGAACATGCTCTCTGGCTGATTTGTAGTTTGATTGTTTTAAGTGATATCGCTGTGGTTGTTCTGTATTTACAACGTGTCACCTTCATGAAAAACATGGTAAAAACAAGGGGAAATGCAGGCAATCAATAGAGAAATAATCTGCTGCTGTTTATCTGTAAACAAGGGAGTTCCTGCAAAATCTGGCATTTTTGAGATAAGAGCTGCTCAAGTGATGGAAGTCTGGGTGCCTGATGATTTCCAACCCAGTCATCCTATCTCTTTATCTATTCCCCTGAAGATGAAAGAAAACAGTTTGCAGTTACTTACTGGGAACCTGAAACACATTACTGGTCACTCCTGTGGCCTTCAAAGACTGTTTGTGTGTGTGTGTGTGTGTGTGTGTGTGTGTGTGTGTGTGTGTGTGTGTGTGTGTGTACGTGTGTCTTTGTGAGGTGTGTGCGTGTGTGTTTGTGTGTGTGTGTGTGCGTGCACGGCCCTGCCTACCCTCGACTCATAAAGAGTGATTAAAATATGTAACCTAAATGCATAATTTCATATTTGAAGAACTTTAATGACTGTAACAGATTTGGAAAAGAAAACAAACAGATCTTCAACACTTTAATGATATATTTTTGTTTTCTTAACATTAATCTTGGTAGATACTATATGTCACTGACCTTATCGTACAATTGTTAAATCCTCTTCATGATGTCACATGGTTTCAGTGGCATGCTGGAAGCTGCAATGCACTCTGGGGGAAGTAATACAGCTCCTGAGAATGAAATTGACCACAATTCACTAAACTTAACTGTTAGCAGAGGAGCATCATGGGAAACTAAAATTTAAATAATCCTCGGTAAATGGCTGGGCTGATTTAGCTGTTTCTTTCTGCTGCCACAGTAAACAGTAAAAGTAGACTGTTTCTAATCGTATCTGATCCTGCAGTCAGGAGCAGCTGCACCTCATTGCATGTAAGTAACTTCATGGGTTTTGTTTTTACTTACACATGTTGAACGGCTGGGGCGCGTGAAGGTACCTCGCCAGTTGATTAAAACGTGCGTTCTATTTAAAAATAACTTAATCCCGCGTGCGACTTACTTATACGTTTTTTACATTTATCATTTAAATTTTTTTGTGTCATCTATTTTCCCTCCCGGGCATCTCTTCTAAGGATTAGTCTAAAGTTTATCAGAGTGACTGAATAAACGCTGATATAAAAGCCCTGGTGCTCGTGATTGACGCGCCAGCTATTGCAGTGCATTCTGGGATTCGTAGTATCTGTGGTGTTTGTGAGTTGCACCAGCAGCCTAATTATAAAAATTGGATTTTGTTTCACCAGCCGGTTATGATTGTTTTGTGGACGGGCTGTGGCCTGCGGGCCTTGAATTTGACACATCTGGTTGGAGGCATCAGTTTATATCAGTTATATCAGTTATATTACTTATTATTATTATCGCAGTTGAGTTCCACTTATGAGAAAGTTGGTGGTTAGAGACCTGGTTTCTTTTGTCAACATATTCCATGTGTGGGTGAATTTGTGCATGAGTACAGCTCCCAGGGGGCACTTTGGCCTACATGGTAGCCTCTGTGTGTGAAAGGGTGAATGGTAGTTTGTCTTGTAGAGTGATTGGAGTGGTCATTCAGAATGCAAAGCAAGTATTTAAGTGTATTTACTATTTTAGTAGAACTATTGCACTCAAACTGTTTAATTGTAACTGAATGCAGGATACATATCCATTGGGAGAACACAGGCCATGTACTCTTGGTGCCGGTTCAATGTCTTCATAAATGGAGAGGGCTGTGTCAGGAAGGGCATTCGGCACAAAATCTGTACCAGTTAGCAATTTGGATGAGCCTCTGCCGTGGCGACCGTTAATCAGAAGCCACAAAAAGAGCAATAACAGCATACATAGGGTAAATTCAAATACAAAATGTAAATTTGCAGTAATGTTCTGATAAAATTGCGTTCAGTATTATGTTATAAAATAACAAGAATACAGTAATGTATTGTTTGATTATGAGAATTGATATACTGCAATCCTGAAATACAGTAAGAAAATGTATAAAACACAGCAGATGAAGCTGCTGCTATAGTTAATAGATACACATTTACAAGGATAAGCTTTGCAGTGCAAATATGAAGCTGCCAACACCAGATGATTAGCTCAGAACAAAAGAAACTAATGGAAAAATGAAAACACCTATCCTGGTCTCAAAAGACTGTGCTGAGATCAGGAGAGGTTTACTCATGTGTAGGAGGGCCCCCTTCCCTTCGTCTTCATTTCATTTTTTACACTTGACTGCATGCAATATGAGAGCAATTTCACTGTACTTCTGTGCCGTGTACTTATAATAGGATACGAAAGAAAGCCCACTTTCACCTTTGAATTATATCTTCATTTTTAAACCAATACACTCTCTGAAACCATTAGGGGTTGGTGAAAACCGTAACACACAACAGAAGGGTTGCATTTAAGTAACATGCTGATTAAACAAAAAAAAAAAACAGAAACAGACAAATCAACTTGTCCCTCAATAATGAGGTAGATATTCTGTGAAGCTCTGATTTTTTTTTGTGTGGGTTCACATATCCTACCTCTCGTTCTATATATATATATACATATATATATATATATATATATATATATATATATATATATATATAGTATATGACTTTATTATACAATACATTACATCAAATTTGGACTAAATTGGACCAACGGAAATTATGGCCAGAAACCTTTGGAGACCAAGACAAAGCTCCCCCTAGTTGCAAAAACATGTAACATGCATCCAAAATCAATACAGTACTTCTTTGTAGTAAAGTCAACGGTGGTATGAATTTTGAAAATGGTCCATAAAATAGTTTTTGAGTTATTGAACAGAGGATCTGCAGTGGTGATGACGATTAATATGAAAATAATATCCCAGAATTTTAGGGGACATAATAAATCCAAATAAAGTATAATCTGTGCATGAGGGACTGGCTTTGGGGCTGCAAAACCTAAGATATAAAATTTCCAGAATGTTAATAAAATGCAATACATCCAACAATCCATTAAAAAATATTCAATAAAGAAAATGTTTCCATCAAGCAACTCAACTTTTAATCAGACAATGTATCAACCCAGAGGACGGGTAGTTTATCTACGTGTTAAATTTAGTCTGGGACAGCTTCATCTGAACATCTTTCTATCTCAATGTTTAGTTGAAGGTCCTCAGTTCAAGAGATTACGAAAAATAAAGTTATCTTCAATTATGTTAAAGCCTTTCTGACATCCAGTGTTTCTTAAAACCTTTGAAGATGACAATTAATGCTTGAAATCAAGGCAGGCCCAGATGAGAAATTGTTAAGAAATGTAATCGGCCAGGATCTTCTCTTGTATCTTGGACGGTACCAGGCAACAGCATGCCCGCGGATTTGATGAAGCCTTGGAGATGGAACAAAGACCAGTGATTGAACCACAGACATGGGAAGGTATAGTAAAACAAAACAAAAAAAGACTTTGCTATTTCTACTGAGCTGGGATCTCAAAATGAAGATGATAATAATAAGAATAAGAAGAAATGGGATGGACTCAGTGGCATTTTTAGTTTGTGTGGCATCACATATAACACTTCCTCTTCAGCGCATTGTACTTAAGCTCAGTGCTTAAAATCAAGTGTCTATAATATGCTATAATATATAGTATACTCAATTTAATCATTTTGACTTATTAATTGCAAGGTAAAACCCAGGGTTTGTAAATCACATTCACATTACAATACATTAATCCATATTTATCTACTTATGTTTAATTGTTTGCTTGTTATCTGACTATTCAATAGCCTTATCTTAAAGATTAGCTTAGAAAGAGTTCCAATACGTTTACAACTTTGCTTTCAGCGGCCAGCAACAGTTGCACCCGATGATCAGTGTATTGTGATCTCCTTTTCCTTCTTTGTAGGTGAAATCTGAGAAAATGCATTGCTGTTGTTGCTGTGTGTCAACTCCATCACTCATTGGTCAATTTACCCAGGGGCTTCTGGGAAATCTTCTGAGTTAGTGTAATGTTGATTGAAAGTGAATAAAAATGCGAAATAAGAAATCTATGCTCTCAAGTAATCCATCGAGTTCTCGAGTGTTACTGTATTCTGAATACCATTTTTTTATTTCACGATAACTGTATCAGAATAATTAATCATATTTTGTATTCTAAATACCTAATGCCGCTACATGTAATCCATTACTCCCCAACACTTCTAAAGCTGTATTGTTTTAAGGTAATAATCTTGCAAAGTTTGTCACCGGGTACAACAGTATGTTCTGATCCGACACCGGTGACAGAAAGTAGCATCAGTACTAAAGTCAAGCATCACTTTACTACAGAATGACAATGCTTTCACTATGCATTTTGCTGTGCCACTGGGTGAAAATGAAAAGTGAAGGCTGAGTGGTGATCCAAGCTCGCAACCTGGTTCATGTTTTATCTACTTTGATGTCTCAATTACGGGCTAAATGAATGAATAAAGCAGTGCTTTGGTCCTTCGTTGATGCTTGCTGATACTCTCAGTGAAGGGGAGAGTGATCCATTTGTCTTTACGACATTGGCGCCAACGATGACAGCACTTAGAGGGAGCTGCTGCGGGGAGATTTCCAACTCACCCTGTGAGCTTATTGCACCAGACCACTACAGCGTCACAATGTCCATTATATATATATATATATTTTTTTAATCTCTTTTAGAGGTAATACACTCTTCACAATTACAGTTATATTAAATAAAATCATAATAGTAATGAAATAATATACGCAGATAAAAGGCATCACTCACGAATGAATCATATATTTTGAATTTTCTAAAAGAGAACAGAACCTTTGGTATATCACAGTGTTTTGGCATTGAATTAAAACAATCTAAATATATGAAATACGATGAGTTCAGTCAGAGAAGACGAGATGTCGAGAAGATGAAGGATTTATTACAACAGCAGATGTGGGATAAGGAATCTACTAGAAAGTCTTTGGTGCTCAGAGTCTTCGGGGAGTTTGGGATTGAAGGGTTTCTGCCCTAAGCAGCTTCATGGACTATCCCCCCTTCTGGAGTCTGGATACTGGTGGTGGTGGCTAATGACTCTTCTGAGATTGAAGGATCTTCAAGAACCATGTGCAGATTGTCTTTTGGACTGAACTTTCAATAGATCTACATATGTCTTAATTAGTATTATTATTATTGTTATAGACTTATTATTTTCATTTTGAGACCAGTACGAGAGAGCTTTCTAATATCCTTTAGATGGTTTCTAACCAACTGATATAGATTTTACTCTAACAGTTAAGATACCAAAAAAAGAAAATAATTCTTTCTGAATTTAATAGCTTGCTAAAGGTAAAGTATGGAACAGGTCCATGTATGTTTGGGTATTTTGTTTTATAAACAAATATTTAAAAAACGAAGAAATGTTTATTCCTCAACAAAAGCGGTTAATGAAAAAGCCCAACGAAGAAGTTAACGTTGCCGTCAAAGCTCTTCTTTCCTTAAGTCTTTTACCTTTAATATGAAATATGTCAGCAGCCGTGAAATCACGGTGATCTGATTCTAACCGATGACAAACACACCGATCGTCCCGATAATTTACACCAGTTTCTGGTTCCAATTTTGTGGTTGATGGTTGTATATTCTACCTAGCTGGTAACAGATGTCATTCTGCAAACAGTTCGAAGAAATATGTGCATGTGTCTCATAATAACAGATTGACTGAGCGGAAGTCCGTCATATCTGAACGATGATTTATGCTTTGGTCTATCTGCAGACCGGCAGAAGCTACCGACACACCTACTGCACGATCCTTCTTAGAACTATAAAGACACCAGTTCTTATAATAATAATAATAATACATTTAATTATAACGCACTTACGATTTGGATCAAATCTCAAAGCACCACAAAGGTAAAAGCAGTATCAATAAAAAATATAATAATAAGTACATAAAAACATGACCAAAAAGCAGCAATATTACAGGTTCTGTTGAAAAGGAAAGTTTTAAACCCTTTTTAAAATGTGTCAGTCGTCTGTGGAGCCCTCAGATGGTCAGGGAGGGCATTCCACAGACGAGGGGCCGCAGAACAGAAAGCCCGATCACCCATGCTGCTGAACTTAGACCGGGGAAGGAGGAGGCGGTATGAGTGGGTAGAACGGAGGGATCATGTTGAGGTCAGTGGGGTGAGTAGCTCTTTTAGGTAGGGGGGTGCGTTACCATGGATGCACTGGTGAGTGAGGAGAGAGATCTTATAATAAATCCTGGTGGAGATGGGAAGCCAATGAAGGGAATGAAGAACAGGGGTGATGTGTTTGTGTTTATGAACTCTCATCAGGATCCTTGCAGCACTGTTTTGAACATACTGTAGTCTTTGAAGACTTTTATCAAGGATCCCAATGAGAAGTGCGTTACAGTAATCCAGTCTGGAGGAGACGAACGCATGGACCACCTATTCAGCATCACTAAAGGTGAGTGAAGAACGGAGTTTGGAAATATTTCTGAGATGATGAAAGGAGATCTTGCAGTTGTGTTTGATGTGGGATTCAAAAGTGAGTTGAGGGTCGAATGAAGACCTGAGAGGGTAATGTCATGACCAGAGAAGGTAATACTGGTTAAGAAGGAAGACTGGGTCTGATGCTGGGCGCCAATTAAAGTGCTTCGGTTTTGGAGCTGTTGAACTTGAGAAAGCTGTTTTTCATCCACACCTTTATCTCCTCCAGACAAGTGCGGAGAGTTGACAGTGCCGATGATGATGACGATGGAGATGGAGAGGCTGCAGAGAAACATGTGTCTGTTTTTATGTAGATTTTCATGTCATCAGCGTAGCAATGGAATGAGAGTCCAAATCGACTGATGACACGGCCAAGGGGGAGCATGTATAGTATGAAGAGAATGGGGCCAAGGACTGATCCCTGGGGGACCACACAGGTGACGGTGTGTGTCCGGGACCTTGAACTTCCAAGGGAAACGTATTCTGTTCTGTCAGTGAAGTAGGATTGAAACCAGTTTAGGGCGGTGGCAGTGAGTCCAGTGGTGTGATGTAGGCGGTGTAGGAGTATTTCATGGTCAACTGTGTCGAAGGCAGCAGACAAATCAAGGAGAATCAGGAGGGAAGGTGAACCAGCATCTGCTGCCATCCGTAGGTCATTTGTGACTCTATGCAGAGCTGTTTCTGTGCTGTGGGCGGAGCGGAAACCAGACTGAAAGGTTCTCAAAGAGGTTGTTGTAATTGAGGTGGTCCTGAAGGTGGGCAGCAACTACTTTTTCCAGTACTTTGGAGAGGAATGGGATTTTGGAAATGGGCCTGTAATTTGCAAAAACTTCTCGATCGCGATTGAGTTTTTGAGGAGTGGTCTGATTATGGCGGCTTTTAGGGCAGATGGAACAAAACCAGCCTGGAGGGATTGATTTATTATAACGGTGATCAGGGGACTGATGGACGAGATGTTATTTTTCACTAGTGCTGTAGGAAAGGGGTCGAGGGCACAGGTGGAGGTTTTCATCATCCTGATGATAACCTCAACCTCCTGCTGTGAGATTTCTGGGAAGCACTAAAGAAGCTTGGAGATCTCAAACTTTGAGTAAGCAGATTGGATAGGTAGGGTGGAGGGACCAGAAAGGACCGAACAGATTGAATCAATTTCTTTTTGAAAAATTTTAAATTTCACAAAAATGTCTACATGTTTAGTTGGTTTAGGGTTTTAAGATCTCAAGTGGAGTGGACTCCAGACTGCAGCTGTACATTTCTCATGCTGCCATATGGTGACATGGGCCATCGTAAAATGTAATGTGGTGATTGGTCCAGACTTTCTACGTGATAGTAACAATAGGAATGCCATCATTTACTGTTTGGTCTGGAAAATTGTCAAAATTAGGCTCCATTGTGTATTTAAATGAGTCAGGGACTAGTTGTAATGTTGTGGCTGAGGTGTGGTTGGTCCAATTTATTTCAGATGTGGTGCATATGAATCAACTTAAGGATATCTACATCATGTTTACTTTGATAAATCATATTTTACTCACTAGGAGAAGCATCTTTTTTAAAATTATTTTTTACGAAAAAAACTGTTTTCAAGAAATACCTCAATAACACTTTCATGGATCATTTTCAAACGATACACCCTGACAGACTTTAGTGAGGGGAAGAACTGGATTGATTTTGGGAAAGGTTGTCTCTATATGTGTGGCTCTAGGGGGAGCTTTATCTCCAAAAGTTTGGGGCCATAATTTCTTAACAGTTGATCTTTGTTCCAGATTTGGCGATTTGAATCGACTCCAGTAGATTTATTCTGTTTCTATAATTTGTTTTACTAATAAGACTGTTCAAATAACGTCCAATTTACTTTTGTGGAGTACAATAAGGGGGAATGCTTGTAAAATGAAGGGACTTTTCGGGGATATACCCCTGCTGTCAGGGACAACAGCATAGGTCTACTTTACCTTGAAAACTTTCACTGGGTTTATTATAGTTGATGAATATTTTCATACGTAAGTTAACTAATGCCAACATTTGTACGTACCTCTGTTTGTGTTTACGAGTGTGTGTGTGTGTGTGTGTGTGTAAGAGAGAGAGAGAGGGATAAATTGAAGGGGGGACAGTGGTGGAGAGTGTTAACTTGTTTGTGTTCTCACACAAACTGGGTCCAGTATGCCTGGGAGTGTAAATGTGTGGATATGTGCATGCTCACTGACTTTTTAAAGTTGTGTAAGGTCAAAGTTGATGTCAGCTCTTCTCAGCTGTCACCCTCTGAGCTCTTTATAAGTCCCTCACACCTCTTTCAGCTGCTGTTTGAACATCCTCAATCTGCCAGAGCCTGTAAACCTCAGACACTCAGTACTGTCCATTTGATTGACAGGAAATATACCTATATTACTGAACTCTAATAGACTTAACTTTGACTTAAATGTTTGTAAATGTCTGTCAAAAGCTTTTTTATTTCTGACCAGACATACCAAAATCAGAACTCATTGTTTGCTGTTGTGATTTTAAATAAGCCTACACCGTCATCTCCAACAGCAAGGGTGTATCCCCAAAAAGCCACAAATCTGCTGCATTGTACAAGCAATTACCCCGATTAAGCTCCTCAAATGAAAGATGACTCATTAATAATCTGAAACACTCCATATTGACTCTATGGCGTCAGCAATATTCTCTAAGATAAGATCCCATAATGAGTAAATAATGAAGACAAACACAGTTCACTATTTTGTCTTAGCTCAGTTATAGAACAATACAGATTTCCTTGTGTCAGTTCATAAGAGCATAATTTGTAATTGGAGTTACGGTTGGAAAAAGCGTTTTTCTTTTGTTTCAAACTTCTATATCTAAGCATTTACACCTTTAAGTGGATATTTTTTGTTTGAGAAAGTTTGTTTCCGTTTTGTTGTTAAGGTATTTAACAGATTTTATTAAAACCGTGTTAAACATCCTCAACATTTTGTTTCAGAAGAATGTGTTTGGAGGAGCCATAGATGCATTTATAAAGGAAGTGGCTGCTGAATGAATACCAAAAGTGAGCACAACATTTCATTTTATTGTACTGGAAATGTGATCAAAGAAATGAAAAGACATTCTCAGGGAATGATCCACTGGTTCTGCTGGTGGAACGTAAGATGTGGATGTTTTGTCAGTAAAGCATGTAGGTTCCGCATAAAAAAAAGGAGATAAAGTTTGATGAATATTTTTCAGAGAGATAAAAGAGGGAAGATAATGACAAGATTCTCCTCCTTTGACAATCACAATTTCTCTGGACAGTTGAGCATGTTTGCCAGATTAGCCGAAGGATTTAGAACTCAACACAAAGCCCAATGGGGTTGACAGAGAGACAGAAAGACTTATCACCTGATCAAGTGTGCCTTCCGAGAACGGTTAGAGGATGAAAAGGCTGAATCGCAGTTATTCCTCCCCTCTTATATCACTTTCAGAAATCCCACAAGCTGCAATGTCTAATGTTTTTAGGAAAAATACAGCTGAACTGAAAGGTTTTGTATTTGACATCCCAAAAAAGCTGATCTGAAAGGTTTTGTATTTGACATCCCAAAAAACTCTGATGCTTAGCAAAAAAAAACAGTTTGAAAGGCTTGTGTTGCATCAGACATGCATGAAAGAAAAGATGGAAGAAGAATCTGACTTAGATAGATTTGAATCATTTCATTTGTGGAGCAACACAGGATGTAAAGGTAATTGGCAATTTCTCTTCCCTATGTTAAATGAACAATACAAGAGATTTGCCTGTATAAACTACACCTACGCTGCCGTCCCTGACAGCAATGGTATATTCCCGAAAAGTTCCCAATCCCCTTCATTGTACAAGCAATCTCCCTGATTGATCTCCAGAAATTAAATATGAAGTTATTTCATCAATATGTTTTGTAAAAGAAAAAAAAAAGCTCCCTAAATTGTGTAAATTATTAATTATTCAGATGAAAATGTCTTGTAAATATGATATATACAAGATAGATCTCCATTCATGCGCACCAAATTTGGAATAAATCGGAGCAACGGTTGATTAATTGTGTCTGGAAACATGTAAGAGATAATGTACACAAAACATTGTTTTTCGTTTAAAAAGCGCGCTTATAGTGAGTAAATTATAAACTTCTAGATTAAAATATAACATCTACAAGATAGATTTCCTTGAGTCATTCATTTGCCCTGAAATGGTACTAAATCAAACCAACCGTTGAAAAATTATGTCCAGAAAGCTTTTGGAGATAAAAACCCAAGTGTCAGAAATATACAAGCGACCTTTCTCAAAATGAATGCATTTTGTCCTCGCACTAAGGTTTATTGGGGTATAAAGTTGGATTTGAAATGATTAATCAAATTTATTGCGGTATGTCTGTATATTTTTTTTTTGAGTAAAACAACAAAAAAAACTCCCCCTAGTGGATAAAAAGAGAACTTCTAGAGTAAAATTTGACAAATACAAGATAGGTTTCCTTGAGTAGAATCATATGCACAAAATCAGTCCAACGCTGGGATTGTATGGTCAAAAACGTTTGGTCTACAGTCCGAACTATACAATTTACCTCCCCGAACTAAGAACTAATTAGGTACAAAATGTGAAAATGAGCCATGAAATATTTTTTGAGTTAAAGCAACAGTGTTTTCCATAAGAAAGCTACTCTTAGTGAGTAAAATATAAAATACTAGGATAAAATACAATGTTAAGAAGATAAATCTCCTTGAGTCGATTCATATGCACCAAATTTGGAATAAATAGAACCAGGTTATATCCAAAAAACTGTGTTTTTCATATAAAGCTCCCCCTAGTCAGTAAACATGTACTATTCAAGTTAATGACATTGAATCAAAGATAGATCTCATTGAGTCGAATCATATGCATCAAGTTTCAACTTAATTGTACCAACAGTTGAGAAATTATGGCCTGACGATTTTGCAGATAAAGCTCCCCCTAGTGTCAGAAATATAAAACCAAACTTTTCCAAAAACACTCCAGGTCTTGCTCACACTAAGGTCTATGGGGGTCTAAAATTTTTAAAAGACCAATTTTATAGTTTTTGAGTTATCGCGTAAATACGAAGGATCTGCGGCAACTGGAATGATAATTACCATAGTATCCTCAACTTTTCGGGGATATAATAAAAAGAGGTGTCACATCTTACACCTTTAAATTAAGCCTCTGCCATGTAATAATAATAATAATAATAATAATAATAATAATTATGATGACAAATCTTAATGTATGGAGCTTATCCTTGAGCTTCACAAAATATATGTGGCAATAAAACCGAATGATTTAAAAACAGGTCTTGCATTGATATGTCTAATCGGCTCTGTCAGGGAATTCTCTGACCCGGAGGCCCTGACAAAAACAAAGACAACAAGAGAGGGTACGTTAAAGGACCTTCAGTGACGACATGGAGCATAACGTGGAGGTTTAAAGCTCTCTGATGTAACTGGGGGCCATATTATGTTACGTATGGTTATTAGAAGAAATAATCAAATATAATTAAAAGTTGTTAGAAAAGATATTGAAATCAATCCTGATATTGACTGGCAACTAATGAACCGAGGCAAGAATTACAAGAAGAAGACACTGAACACTAGCTGCCACATTTTGATGTGGATTTTTCTTCACCAATCTGCGTACGCATCATCCTCAGATTGACGGTGTTAACGCGAGCGAACACAAAAACCATTTCATGGATTTTTTTCAAATTTTTAAACTACATAGACCATAGTGGGAATAAGAACTGGGTTAATTGTGGGATAGGGCTGTTGCATATGTGTGCCACTAGGGAGAGCTTTATCTCCAAAAGGCCATAAATTCTCAAGCATTGGTCTTTGGATTTAGTTCATATTTTCTAACTATGGGGGAGCTTTTCTAATTTCAGATTTCATTTTAGGTGCTCTATCAGGGGCATTGTTTTCAACGCTGGGGAATGGGGACTTTTTTTTGGAGGATATACCCTTGCTGTCGGGGATGACAGCGTAGACATTCATTCATTTTAGAAATGTTTTTCTTCTTCTTCATAAAGAGCTTGTGCAGCTCAATAATAAAGCTATGGTATCAAGGACAAAAGTTTATTCTTCCGATGTCATTGATCATGTTGTTTTTATTTGCACGCCTTTAGTTTTCATCTTCTGGATTTTGGTTGTTTTGTTTTTATGTAATTTTTTTACACAGACCACTGCTAACTCAGCGCTTTTACTGGCAGATGTGAATTTGACTGTGCCTGTTTGCCCTTTCACTCTGATTGAAATGGCAAACAGAGGGGTGCATGTGAGAAGGGAGCACAAATTTGTGGAAATTGGCTGGCCAACATCTCATTACACCAGCCCGTAGGGTGAAAAGACAAGTGTGAATCAAACGCATTTTAATATAGAAATGATAGAATTGAACTGCCATGCTTGTTTTTCACTCTCTCGCACTCTCACCAGCTGCAGCCTCAGCTGGGGGCAGCGGCAGGCTTGCGGTGGCCGGCAGCTTTTGGTCTGCTGAGGGACCTTTTTATCACGGACCTGACCTCTGTTAAAACATGCCTGGAGCCAGAGGAAACCGAGGGTACAGAGCCACACACTGTGTGAGGGATTCCCAACTGAGTATAAGGACAAATAAGGAAATTTTAATGGGCTGGGAGCTTAATTCTTACCTCAAAAATAGGCAGTGCTGTTATCCATGACAGGGAAGTTATATCCCCAAAAAAGCCCCCTGTCCCCTGCATTTTACAAACAATTCCTCCTGAACTCCTCAAACTAAATGTGACTTATTAATAATCTCAAACAGTCCATATTGACTCAACTTAACTATTTCTATGAAGTCAGCAATATGCTCTAAGATCAGATCCCATAATGCCTCAATGATGAAGGTAATTACAGGAAACTAACACAATAAATGTATAACACAAGACAGATTTCATTGTGTCAATGCATATGAGTTACATTTTGACAAAACTGGACTTATGTTTTGTAAGTAATAGACAAGAAACTGTTTTAATACAAAACCTCCCCCTAATGAATAATAGATGAACTATTATAGCATTAATTCATTTATGGCCCGAAAATGTTTGGAGCTTAAGCTCCTCTTAGTGTTGGAAATAAACGTTGGCCCTAGGCAAAATCAATCGAGTTCATCCTCGCACTCGGTCTCGGGTTAGCTAACCCTAACCCATAAATGATTTTTTGAACTATAGTGTTAGAACGAAGGTTCTGTTGCGACGATGGCTATTTCCATAATATCTCTGAGTTGTCATGGATGTAGTCTGCTTCAATACTTCTATTCTTTTCATAAGCGTTTTACTCTATTTCACATAAAGTGATGGAGGAATTTGCTATATTTTTTATATTTCTCCTCGCCCTTTATTTTTGTAATTAAAAAAAAGACACAACTTGCAGAGATGTAGAAATCAACCTCTCTCAGTATTCACTAGTATGAAAAGTGAGGCCCAGTGGCTGTTTTGAGTGACTCGTAAGTTTAGCAGAGGGCTGTTTTCTAACACAGCTGGAGAGTGATGACTGACTCCCATCATCTAACATCGACACCACTGCATTTCTCTCTGATTCCTTTCCAAAATATACCTGAACAGTGTTTTATGAGCTCAACTTTGCCAAAGACAATGTTGGGGCGGATTTCAAAATGTGTGCGTGTGATCATGAAAGAGTTGACCCTTATAAGATCAACCACCATTTCTCATACTTTGTTCCTTTCGCTTACCTGAATGCCTCCAAAAAAATAAATGTCAAATTTCTTGTTCCTGTCCTCACAGACCCACACTCGTTTCCTACACTTAGCCTTCACAGAGATCTGTGTGCCCTTTCGGGAGAAACAGGAAATAAGGCTTCAGAAAGAAACAGGAAGTGTTGCAGAATCTACATTTCTACACACGCACATCTGTGTCGAATGGAAGAAAACTCAATATGACATCCTCCAAAGACATCCTGCTCGGTAAAAACATACAAGCAGCAGGTACATGAGTGGCCTATGGCTCTCATCAAAAAGGCATTCATCACTTTTGATGGGCAGCTCGGCAAACTGCAAGTCAATGTGATGAAAGGAACGTGCAACAGTGATAGAAAGCTGACCACAGAAGTTCTTCAATTCCTGTATATAAAAGATTAGGGTTTATATTCAAATGCAATAAAGGATTGATGTCAGGTTGAAAACATTCACCCCCTTCTTAATTTTATGGCTGTTTGATGATTTGAGTTGTAGTATTGAAACATAAACTGTGGAAAAAAGAAATATCCAGTTTTTTAGACCGAGCTGCTGAGCTAAGATACGTCCCTTACCATCTTCTCTTTCTATGTACGCTTTACTGTACTGCTAAAAGCTGTGTTATTAGTATCTTTAACAACATTGGTAGTGCAGTGCCGGTATCATCACTGCTTCCTGAATCAACAGGACTTCTTTTAGAAATGTGGTCATGCCAACATCAGGGACAGTATTTTTGAAGCTCAAGCACAAAAGAACTTTCCAAAGTCTTATAAATCTTATCAAACTGCTAAAGATTTGTTTCTGAGGCCGTCACCATATTACACAAATGTGTGTGTGCAGCTGAGAGAGTACGTAATGATGACATCACTGTGGAGCTACAAATGTGGAAGTGAACTGAGGCAACTAAATGATCATTATAAGCTAAGAAGATTAGAAAATGAAATACAAACATAGGGTTTATTCTGATAGACACAGCACTCGCCGGAGGAATCTCATATTTCATCTGGGACCGCCTCGGTAACCCCCACCCCACGGGATGAGCTGCAGAAGGCTGCGGGAAAAACAGGGGCACCTGGGATACCCTGCGAGGAGCGCTGGCACGGCTTCCCTCGACCCAAATAAACTTGACGGATGCAGATAGGTTCATGATGATACCCCACTCTGGTTTTAATTATATTTATTATATGTAAATGCCTAAATAGTCTGAACTGAGAATCAAAACTGTGATAGAGAGTTAGGAGAGAGAGAGAGGAGAGAAAATGTGTAGTAAGAGAGGGGAGGAGAGAGGAGGAGGGGAGGAGAGTAATGGGGAGATAGCGAGATAGGAGAGGGAGAGAAGAGGGAGATAAGAAGAGACAGAGAGGGTGAGGGACGCGGGAGAAGTGACAGTGGCACTACATATTGAGTTACAAACAGAGAACAGGCTAGAGGCTTAAATTCCGTCTAAAAAGTAAATTGCTAAACGATAAAGTGTAACAAATACAACTTGCATATTAAGTGATTATCAGGTAGACCTGTCTTTCTCAACCAATGGTACTTCTCCGAGCTCCCTGGATGTAGGAGCTTCGCACCTTACCTCTAAGACTGAGCCCAGCCACCCTACGAAGGAAGCTCAGCTGCTCGCATCCTTGACCTCATTCGATCAGTCACTATCCAGATCATCGATCATCGTGGGGATGTACCTCTGTGATTTTGGGAGCTGTTTTTCCCACTATTCGAGCCCCTCGAGGGTCTCCCAAGGCTAAGTGACGGATTACAGCAAGGGGGATTCAAAAAGCCCCAATTAATAGGCATCAAAGTATTTTTGTCACCCTGTCCAGAATAGCGAGACCATCTCTTCCTCGCACTAAGATTTATGTGGGAATTCAATTTACAAAGTTTTTAAGTTATGTTCAGAAAACAGTTCCCTCTAGTGAGTCAAATATGAACTATTATATGAACTCCACCCGGTTCTTTCTCCTAAGGTCAAAGGTCTATGTGGTTACAAAATTTCAAAATGATCCATGAAATATTTTTTGAGGTATCTCATTAACATATAGGATTTGCTGCGGATGCAGCGGCGGCCTAATATCCCCGCGGTAGCGCGGGGATGGTCCTATGTGTCTTTTTTGCAGCCAGAATATTTATCACTTCATTCATTTCGTCAGCGTTAAAAGATGGCTCATGTTGAAGATTTTTATGTCACTCCATCAGAGGCGTTTTTAGATGGCTGCACACAAAAAAAAAAAGTTCTTGAGAACTGCAGACCATCAGTGTTGAGATTAGTGACAAAAGGCTCAAAGACACAGTTGAGTCCACTTTTAAGGCTTATTTTGGAGTGTTTACTTTATATGCTTCCATCAGACAGTCAGACTATTCATTTGACCTTTGAACAAAAAAAGGAAATGCCACTGTTACAAATGAAGCATAACAAATGAATGCATCGGTTTGAAGTCGACAGGCAGCTCGGCGTTGAGAAGATGACTTTATAAAAAATGAAGTTTGAGATGGAGCAGGCCAGAACTACTTTGGAGAAGAAAAACCTGAGTTAGAGATAGTAAGTTGAGTGTAGAAGCTGGCCAAGTGCCATCTAGAGACAGCAGTTCTGCTATACTGTTATTTTGAGCTGTTCCAAGGTTCAATGAGAGGTATCCCAAAACCATTTTTTCTCTTTCTGTGTACTGACAGGAAAGGCGCAGGAGGCGTATTCGGCATTTTCAGTAACAGACAGCTTGAGCTACGCATCATTGAAGTTGGCTGTCCTCAAAATTTACGAGATGGTTCCCGCAGCGTATCGTCGACTGTTTAGGAAGAGTAGAACTGAGGATGAACAGTCCTACATTGAGTTTCACGAGACTTGCTGAATAGCTTTCACTGTTGCTACACGGCTTTAGATGCCAACAATTGTAATGACTTATGTGATGAGAGCAGCAGGTAAAAACGTAACCAACTAAAATCTCATTTGAGGAGTCCAATCAGGGGGATTGCTTGTACAACGCAGAGGATTGGGGACTTTTTGGGGACGACGGCATGGTTTAGTTTATTTTTATTGTAAGAACTGGCTCAACTCTCCAGACTCTTTAAAACTGGTTTTAATAAATTAGGGAGCTAGATTTCTCCTTATATCAGTCTTTATTTTCAGTAATTGACCTGTTATTGAGAAAAATAATACAGAAGTTGTCTTATATTGATTTAGTTTTTAGCAATTAAGAGGGAAAAATCAATTAATAGAAATATAGTACATCAATAAAATAAACAAAAATATCTTAAATGAAGCAATGGCTTACATTATTAATTTATCAGACTAACGCAATTAAATTGAATTAAATGTACAGTTGAGTGATTGTCACTCGAGGCCCTATGAGCCACATTCTACTCCCCACGGCTTCAGCTGTGCCTGTCTGCATGCAGCGCTCATCAGATCATCTCATCCGTCTGTGTCCGTCATCCTGTTATCAGTCATAGATTTGTTCTTCGCTGCATGAGAAACTGGCTGTGCAGCATTGAGCGTATGAAAAGTATCAATTACATGAGTCTGTTGGTCCATGTCTGAGAACTGACAGGTTAATAACATAAGAAAGATAATGGCAACTAAAATGTCTTTGTTAAAATAAGAAAGAATAATTGTTTAATTAACTCGTCAGTGAACTGCCATGGTGGGGATAGGAGAGCTCTTTGCAATTCTGTTTCCTATAAATCTTTGCGCACCGATGGAGGCCAATACATTTAGCAAGAAAGTGAAAATATTTAGCAATAGGCTAATTATGCTAAATTATTAGCCTAAATTATTTTCTAATTTGAATATGAACCGACAATGCTGGCTTCGAAAAAACATTCTCATGGACAAAAGCTGCTGAAGGCCCCAACTGTAGAAGCCTACTGCAGTTATCTAATTGCAATATCATTCATTTTTGCACATTGGGATCATTATTATTTCTCTTTGCTCTTTCACATTACACTGTTTGGAATCTTATTAAATTGAAGACCTATCACTCATGTGGATTGGCCTAGCATCCTCAATAAAAGCAGCAGAGCAGCAAATGCAGCCTCACTTATCTCCTATGTTGATTCCTTTTTTACTGCTGCATTCAGAAGAAGATCCGGAGCGCGCTGTGGTCGCTGTCCCCGCAGATTACAGACATGATAGCCTATGTGGTTCTAATACTTCCAGCCAATAATGCCACTTCAACATCTTATGCTTGTTATAGAGATTAAAAATGCATTAATACGCGTATTAGTACATACTATGAATGAATATTCAATACTTCCGTATCTCCTTTAAATAATGTCTTTAGAAGTCTTTTTTTGTTAGATATTACAAAGGACTGCATGTTCTGATAGCAGAATGGATTTTCCTTTTGAAATCCGACAAGTTCTACCGTAGTGCTTCAATCTATCACACCTGTTTATGATCAGCTGAGGTTTGAAGTAAAACAGCACTCATTAGGAATCTCTCACCTGGTGTGTTGGGTCAACTTATGAAACAGAAAATGATGCAAACTCTGAGTGAAGAAAGGATACTTCATTAAAAGGAGGTGCAATTTTCATTTCATGTGCAGAAACATCCTTGGCAATGCATGTACCTGCATTTAGCTCAACAAAAAAAAGAAGTGTGTGATAAAGTATTGGACCCTCTCCCGATTTCTTTAACAGTAATAAAGCCTGAATCACCAGTGTCAAAATATTCTCACCCTCCTGAACTTAATTGCTAGTAGTACCACCTTCAGCAGCAAAAACTGTAACCTGATGCGTCTGATAATGGAGAATAATGGGATTCAGGTCCAGACCTTGATTAAGGTAAAATGTATTTTATTATCCTTTGGAACCATTCAGAGGTGGACTTGCTCTTGAGCCTTGGATCTTTGTCTATGAGATTTTTCTGGTGATGTGGGACTAATGTTTTTGGTAATGTTCAAGGATAATTAGTTGTCCCGGACTGCAAGGGTGTATCCCCGAAATTCTCCAATCCCCTATCTTCACATGAGGATAAGTTCCTGATTATACCTCACTTTGGTTTTAATCATACTTATAATATAATATCAGTCAGAGGCTCACAGAGCCAGTCACTCTTCCCCTAAATCAATCGGGTGTTTCTTCGCACCAAGGTCTATGAGGGTATAAACTTTGCAAGAAAGACTCCCGCTAAGGTAACATAGGAACTACTAAAGTATAACACGATGTTTAAAAGATAGTTCTCCACGAGTCGATTCATATGCACCAAATTTTGACGCCTACAAAATTATGTCCTGAAGTTTTGAAAAACCAAGCCCCCCCTAGTGTTAAAAACATAAAACCTAACCTTCCCAAAATCAATTGCGTTCAACCTCACACTAAGATCTATATTTCTTCAAAATTTGAAAATGATCCTCAAAATCATTTTTGAGTTCTCGCGCTAATATAAAGGATCTGCGGCGCACCCGACTTTTCAGGGAACTGTGGAATTCTGTGTTTCATCTGATATCAAAGGAGGATATTCTACCAAAAGCTCTGATGCTCATCGAGGAAAGTTGTGGCAATAGTAAAACAAGGAATCATATTTTTTCGCGGTTAGCAGTTGCTTTTGCCTTTTCTTTGGATGCTATTTTGGCCCAAATGTTTCGATTAGCGGAGACCTAAGAACTAACTTTTAAGGGAGTTATGTCAAACTCAAGGAACCGCGGGCGCATAAACCAACTGCGCCAGCGCGAGGGAGCTCCCTTCTCCTCTGCTGTCAGATATCAGCGTTTATCCAGTCACTCTAATAAATTTTAGGCTGGCCAGAAGCCTGGGAGGGGTTATGGATGGGGAAAAAGCAATTAAAACGCTAATTAATAAACGTATTAGTAAGTTTCACACGCAGTTTAGTAAACAGGACACTTGTTTTAATGAACTAGCGTCCTCCAGCCGTTCAACATGTTTCAGTGCTGCTGCGTTAAAAACAAGAAAACCCATTATATTGCTCACATTTACTGTTAAACGCACATGTAGACGATCAAGGGCAAGCTAACGTTCCCTATTTGTTGATATGATTAATTAAAAATTTATTGATTTTAGATGTAACTTGTTGTTTCATCAATGTTAATTTGCATTTTGAAAAGACTATGCCTGAGCAAAAATACTATTTATTTAAAAGTATTCGGCGAAACACTGCTGATAGAGAGAGACATATCAAAATGATGCCGATCCATCTAGAAGATTTCGGTAATTTGACTATTTTCTATTCCCTTGGTTTATTCAGAATTCTATAAAATGAGTAAATAAAATAAAAATAAATCGTCATTATTGCTCAAATTAAACATGCCCTATTTGAGTACTGTTGGACCCTCGATGTGGATTCAATCTGTGACTGAGTTTGACACCCCTGTTTTAAGCGGTGTTGTTCCATGCATATTTTACTGAACTTTTTTGGGGATTTTTCTGAATATGTATTCACCGTTCCTCTGGGAGTTTAAGAAGGTTGGCCTCCTCTGGGAAAGTTCATAAGTGTTCAAATTCTACTCTACTTTTAAATTTTGTGCCATAGAAATAGCTTCCCGTTCTGATGTATTTTAATAACTTTCTTCCTCATCACTTCTGGTATTTCTTTTGATTTTGGCATATTGTGCAACTGCTGAGACATACTAGCTAAAAGGATGCCTCTGGAAATGGTGTATGAAAGAGATTGTTTTATCAGAATCTACACTCAAAAATAGAATAAATCCAGAGCAGGTCTGTAACTTTTGTACTGTACTGTACATGCAGACATGTGTGTATAACTCTTTCTTACGTGAAAAGCTGCTGTTTTCTTTAAAATAAAGTTCCCAGTCACAAGTTCAAGGAGACCCTTGAACTAGTCATCACGTCATCAAGTGAGATATAACATGTGTCTACAAGCATATAGGACAAGGTGGAGGTGGAAGACATAAAAAGCAGAAATGATTTGTTAAATAATGTGACCCAGACAAGAGGGAAAGTGGGAGAAAAGAGAGAGAGAAGGATTACACAAGGGACAAACTTGTGTCCGAAATCATCCTCTCCTTTCCCATTATAAACAACCCGGGGTGAATCCGTGTCGTCTCAGTCCCTTCCTCCTCGTTGTCTTCTACGGTTCTTAAAAGTAATTTACAGCAACATATGTGGCGAGACATCAAAAGTGCATTTAGCAGATAAAGATGCCATTGCTGACAGAAATGTGGTGCCTGGAGCAAGGCTACGGTTCCCCAGCCTCCTCTCTCCTTCTCTCATGCACAGATACAGACAGTTTTTCTCTCCACCTCCTCCACTCTCTCCCTGTGGGCTCTCTGTCCTCCTCTCCCCTCCACACGGCAATGTTTTTCTTTTTCTTCCCACCTCCAACTCATTCTCTCCCTTCTTTGCCGAGCTCCTCTCATCCTATCTGCTCTCACACATGCCTACACGTGTCACTCCCTATTTACCCCTTACCAACTCCTACTCAGCCCCCTCCTTCATCCCGATTTCCTGGCAATTTCAAGGAAACCATTCATTATAAGGCCCAGCTCAATGTTTGCTGTGATATTTAATGCTTCATTCAAGCCATACTGTGGCACCAGCCAGGATTTTATTTCTTGTTTCTATGGTGTGAAACATCCCTCTGAACGGGATACCGGTGTCTCATAGAGGCTTATTTCACCCTCAACATCTCCTTTAACATTCATGTGCCCACAAGAGAATCCTGTTTTTTAAGACTCTGAAATTACTTTACCGGGTATCAAATCCCAAACCACCTTCAACCAGTCCACTGATCTGTAGCCTTCCACTAAAATTTGAGCATCAGCCATTGTATATCCACATCAACCGCTTCTTCTCCCCTCTCTGGTGCTCTTCCAGCTCTCCTATCACGCTTTCATTCCCTCACATTCTCACATTTCTCTTTTATCTACCGCCATTCCTCCCAGCCCTGCCCCATCTATAGCTCTCTTTTACTCCTCCACCCTCCTCCTCTTCACGTTTCCCCCCAGATTTACAGTATCGCCTTTTGGCTTCTTCACCGTAAATACTTCCCCTCCACCATCCCTCCACCTTCACTTTCTCTTCTCTCGTCCAGGCACTTTGATGTGGCTAATGAGTTGTTAAGTTAATGGGTACATTTTGCAACATATTTCCCTTTCTTTTCCCACATCTGAGCCAGAACAAAAGAGGCCTCTTCTCTTACACCTACCCTAAACGGTCTGGAGTAGTGCCCAGCATCCACGATGTGCATTGGTACATTGGTAGCTGAACGCAATTACATCATAGAATGATAAAATCCTGATTCGAAGTTAATTCTTTCTTTTCTCTGTGATTAACAAAAAAGCCTAACCTACTGTATCGTTCCCGACTGCAAAATAAACTCATGAAAAGGCGTAATGAGTAATATATGACCTATTGTATAACATACGATACGTGCATGATTGAACTCCTGAAGTCGATTCATATGCACCACATTTGGATTAAATCTGACTTACGGTTTGGAAGCTTCACAAAGAGGCAGGGTTCTTCGTTGAGAAAAAAACTCCCCTTAGATAGTAAAATATGAACTATTAGAGTAAAATAAATGGTCAGACAATTATTACCCAAAAACCTTTGGAGCTGAATCTCCCCGTAGTGTCAGATTTATACAACCGAACTTTCAAAGTCACTCCATTTCTTCCTCACACTAAAGTCTAAATGGCTATAAAATTTGAGAATTATCCATGAAATTCGTTTCTTGTGTTAACACGACCAATTAGAGACAGACATGGCGAGGACAATTCCATAATATACC
The DNA here is from genome assembly GCA_037951165.1 of Lophius americanus. NCBI lineage: Eukaryota > Metazoa > Chordata > Actinopteri > Lophiiformes > Lophiidae > Lophius > Lophius americanus. The sequence goes on along the minus strand of JBBDHG010000032.1, from coordinate 8,402,826 downwards.
TGACTTTTTGGGTATATAATATTAAAGAAGGTAAGATTCAGACATAGATGCTTTCACAACACATGCACACTCTGATGTGCACACTAGTGATGCACACATTGACACTGACATCATACGAATCAGCAAACATTTACATTCACCCACCATACTTTCTGTGGCGTAGATGATTCGCCGCACCTAAATAGTGCCTCAAGATTTATCAGGTGAACAACTGCTTCACCACAATCTGTTTTATTGTATAAGTTTGAACGGTAAATGACATTCTTGTTGTGCAGGAGAACTCTAAACACATAACATCCTGTCAGCTTTTCAGTATATTCAGATAACCATTGGAGTTAGGCTGCCACATGCGCAAATGGCACAAATAGCTTAAGAACATATAATTTCTGCTGTCAGGGAATCACAAAAGGCATCGTAATTAATGTTTTTCCTCTGAATTATGTATTATTTCACCCAACCACTTCTGCCGTTAATCAGAGTGATGACTTTTATGACCAGTCTGAAGATTCATGTGCATTTATTACACACACAGGAATGTTCAGCAGCCCTCCTCATTCTCCCCAGTCAAATATTAGCGCAATATAAGTGAGTTGTTGTTGGGGCAGCATATTGGGAGACAATGATAGCAGACGGTACTTGATATCTGTCCCTCTGCGAAGATGATTATCACAGTAATGGGATATAGAAATAGTTTAATGCATGTTAAGCCCCAAAACACAACTTAAAGCCACTAAATACAACCCATTTGAGGCTCTTCCTTTACTTTGTGCCCAGATTGTGCAACGATTAATTAGCAAAAGAGAGTTGGACATAAATCCACTTTAGATGAGATAAATAAGGCCCTCTGGCTACATTTTGATGAGCTGTGAGGATCCTTAACATTTTTCATTTTTCAGATGATGTCTGCAATAATGTGTCTCAAAATTTCTATTTTTGCTTGAAGAAGAAATGGGGGAGTAGACGGAAGTCTTCTGACTATTACCATTGTGAAAGTAAAAAAAAAAAAAAAGGCAACTCCAAATTAAATCAAAAACTTTGCATGGCTCCATTGCAGATACTTTAGATGGCATCAGAGTTTTGCAGCACAGCTTCTACTCTTAAATTGGAGGAAAATGGGATGCCAGTATAGGAGGAAGACGGATTCCAGAGGGAGGTTCATAAACTGAAACATAGAGAAAAGGATACAGGTGGTGGAGCAGGATAAATGGAACAGGCGCGTATGGCGGCTTTTTATTAGTGTCAACATCAGTTGGAAAAGTGATAGAAATCAACCCTGCCTGGTCTACTTATCTTGGCTGCCTGAGATGTTGTTTCTACTTTTGACAGCACTGAAAGTGTCTGTGCCTGTCAATGCCTGGGCCCATAGCACCCCTGAAAGTGTGTGTTTGTGTTTGTGTGTGTGTATGTGTGTGTGTGTGTCTGTCTGTGTGTGCACAAGGAGATAAAGCTCTGAGCATCTGAGATATTTCAGAAATCTAATGCAGGCTTGACGCCTTTGCTATTTGATCAAAGAATACGGGGCTTCTTTCATTACCTCTGACGGGGGAACACATTTCGCGTGCCTCTCTCTCTCTTACTCTCACTCTGCCTGAAGGGAGAGGAGAGTGTTGATTATCAGAGAAATGCTGTGCACCCCAGAACCCTTCTAAAGGCAGTGGAAAAGCAGTGCGGCTTTGGAATTCAGGACTCACGGAGGCTGGAAACTGCCCTGCTGATTCACACCAATTTCGGGAGGAGCGTGAACTCTTATAGCTTCCTTCCGAGATAACTAGGTCACCTATGTGCTTTCTTTTAGAAAACACCACAGCAAATTATTCAACTAAAAATTGTGCATAAAATATTCACTGACATGTTTATAATGACTCATGGTGCATTTTTAGGATAGCACTTTTTAAGCTGCGAGTATGTAGAGCCTGGCCTTCAACCAGAGAACCTTGCATCCATTAGTCTGAAGATTTTTCAGTATCTCAAAGCTTCAGGGATGCTCTTCGTTGAATGGCTCCCTGAAATCGAAAGGACAGTACTAAACTATTAAAAGACTTCATGAAACAGGATAATTACATTCATATTCATTAACATTCAAGGAAACCTGTGTGGATGTTTCCATGGCAAAAGCTTTTAACATGTTGAGGAGAAGTTGTTTTCTCTTAATTCCTTCATCATAGAGATTCCTACCATCATAGAGAGGCTCTTATCTGTGGATAGAAATAATTAGTCTGATTCATCAATCATCCTTATTCCTTATGTAGGATACATGGAAAATTGCATTTTACATTCGAAAAATGGCATTTTGGGAGATACCACTCTTTTGATGGTTGCCAGGTATCCTATAATGATAATAATATATAAGTTATGCATTATTCTAAACTATCGAACAACAAGCTCTGTTCATACAGCAACCCAGAGGAAACGTGAATAAAAGGGAGCTTTAATGAATGAGATCTACACTACCACATGTCCCAGCATGAATATGTGATCATTCATTGTGGTGGGTTAGGGTTAGGGTCAGGGTTCATTTTTTAGTTATGATACAAAATCAGCTGACAATAATATTATGATTATTTGGTTCAAAATTCATAAAGACTAAAAAAGTGCCTCCACATGATAGTTACTGAAGTGCCAGTTAAAAACATAGCTGGCAAGAGAGCACGTCTTGAGAGCTGAGAGCTGAACAAGCTGTAGAGTCTTGGCTCACAGTGAAGTTGACAGTTTTGAGACTGTTAAAGGCTGCTGACCCCCCTTTCATTGGTCACTTCACTTTCATCATCTAAACAGTCAAAATCCGACTGTTGTCTGAAAGAAAGATCAGTGCTTTCAAAGGTTCTGTTTAACACTCTAAAGCACTCACATTTGGAAGTGAAATCAAGAGGAACCATGATATTAAAACCATCTGTGTAGTATTGTTATGGTCCTGTTTTCCAAAAAGTTAAGTGATGGACTCAGCAGTTTTTTCTATCAGAACCAGAATTAACTTTTTCACCAATCTATGCTATAAAAGCTCTTTTGTGGGCTGGGACAATACGGGCCAGTCTTCAAACGTATCAGTGAGCCGTGACACCCCATTACCCTGTTGCCTGTTTGTCTGTTGTTCTTCTTTAGACATCTCCACCATTATATTTCTGCATCAGCTTTGTGGACAAAATGTTCTTTCTCTGCCTCCTATATCCCACCCGCTGACTGGTGCCATGGTAACGAGGAGGCTGGTCCATAGAGGTAAAAGAAGAGGGTTATCGTCTGATTTTTAGAGGCAAGAAGGAGATCAAAATATAAAAAGAGCAGTTGGTTTTAAATAACCATTATCTAATCTCAGTATCTTTTATAAAATAATTTTAATATCTTATTTGAAAAATGAAATCTATTATTGAAATTTGGTAATGCTTCAACGACAACACCCACTGGGCAGCCAAGGTGAAAGGCAGTCTGTGTGAGGTACTGGTGGAGGGCATCCAGAGGAGGACAGACTTCACTACCCCACCTCTGGATAGCCTACTTTTTCAATATGCTTCTTTTCTCATGCTGATCTGCTACTGGCCAAAGCACAGGAAATAGAGCTCCAAGGGAGGATGTCCTTCCTAACCAATCAGCTCTCATAATGCAACATTGTCATCGTGTTGGTCCAATGAAAATTTAAACCTTCCCTCTCTCTGCCACTGTAAGATACTTGAGTTTGGCGTATTTGTGGTAAAGGAAAGACGATTCATTGTGAACTACTTTTAAATATAATTTAAAATACTTATTTAGGCCTTATAATAAATTAAGTGTGTTAGTTTGTTAGCCTAACAGTTAGCTACAAGCAATGACAATCTTACCAGCGAGGATGGATTTGGAACAGTGTTTCATCTATGTTTGTTTTTTTTTTGCTGTGTGTGCGTGTGTTTGTCAGGATTTTTGACATTTGTTGAGAAAAGATGTATTTGATCACGACTATCAGGAAAGAATGCCTCCTGTAGTTGAAGAACGCTATAATCCCATCATTTAAAAAAAAAACACTGTCTGTCCTCCCCAAATTGTACACTCATCAGCCACGACTGATGATGACATAATCAATGTCTTTCTAGCCTGTCAGTGGCTATAATGTTATGGCCAATCGTTATATATCTTGAGCACTTTTCCCGAATTGCCCAGGACAAAAAAAGATAACCACCCCAACCTATTTAGCAAACATAATTCTTCTTATTATAGTATGTGTCCATCCTTCATTAAGGGATGTGCTGCTATCTCATTACTATCCATGTCTTGATTTTCTGTGTTGTTGAATCCTGTATGAGCGTGTGGTTTATAAACAACATCATTTAAAGAGGATGTGCAGAGTAAAACTTTCCGGTTAAAGAGTTGCATATATGTTGTCAACATGTTAACTGCAAAAACGTGTGTTGATAAGCTAACGTTCTGCAGAATCCTTCAAGTGCAAGTGTATAGAAAGAACATGGTGAGATGTATAATCATGAGGGTGACGATGATGTGAAGTTAGCAGTGAATGCGTAAATCATGCAGTGCTTTAAGTCACACCTTTACCGTCTGTTTTTACCTCTAATTCATATATTCATGAAAAGAAAAGAAAGAAAAAATGTAGTGAAGAACTATGAAATTTAGTGAACTGGAGAAAAACGAAAGAAGACGTAGAACGGTGAAGGGCGATGTCCGTGAAGTAGAGAGGAAGAGAAGCACAATAATGTAACTTTTTGAAAATGCCATCTCTTATGAATAAGCAGGGAAAAAGTTTTGTCCAAAGATATCTACAGGTCTTTTTCAAACACGACACACATTATATGATTAGTTGATTCCAAGCTGCTCAGATCCCTTCAGTAGCTACAGGCAACATCTTTGTTTACCAACTGTTTGAATGTAATTTGTTCATGTGGCAGGTTACACCTCCTCTTTCCTAACAGTTTCAAAGGGCATACCCCAGTGTTCTGTGTTAGACCCTTTACCTAGTATCTATTCTCCATTCATATTAATCCGTAGTGTTAAAACACAGCGGATTAATAATTCATTAATCCGCTACTTAATAATTAATTAACACCCCATCATTAATATTTATTTGCTCACACTCAATTATGGAAAAGAGCTTTAAAAGTTGCCCCAACTGTGTTTAATACCCTGCAAACACATCAAACTACCAGATCTAATTTTTATGAATGACTTTACAGGAATTTTAAAGGACGTAGAACGTTAGCCCATTGGGCAATGCGGTTGTATTTGATAAGAACTTTTTTTTTAACAAAAAATACTGTTTTCCGGGCAAAACAAAATAGTATTAAATTAAATTTATTGGATAATATTCAAATGTTATACCCAAATAGACCTTTAGTGAGAGGAAGAGCTGGATTGGTTTTGAGAAAGTTCAGTTGTACTGTTGCAAAACTTTTTCTGTGAAAGCTTTGGGTTCATAATTACTCAACCGTTGGTCCCATTTGTTCCAAATTTGGTGCAAATGAAGTCAGTCAAGGAGATCCATCTTGAAGATATAATGTTTTTCTCTAATAGTTTTATTTGATTCACCAGAGGGAGTTTTATACGAAACACTTGGTTCGATTTAGACCAAATTTAGTGCATATGAATCGACTCAAGATCTATCTTGTATATATCATATTTTACTCTTGTGGTATATTTTATTCTCTATTTTTTATTTCTATTTTTTTTATTTACAAAAAACACTGTAACACTATAGACTCAAAAACTATTGCATGGAACATTTTCAAATTTTAAACCCACCAACACTGCTGTGCCAAGAAGAACTCCTCCACTGAGGGGATTTGTTATGGGCGACTTTCATTGTATATTTCCAACACTAGTGGGAGCTTTATCTACAAAATTGTCAGGCAATAATTTTTCAATTGTTGGTTTGATTTAGTTGAAATTTGGTGCGTACGAATGGACTCACAGAGATCTATTGTTCTCTATTGTACTAATATGTTACTCACAAGGGGGAGCTATTAAATAAAAATCCCTGTTTTCTGAATATAACTTCTAAATCATTTGTCCAATCTGGTCCATAACTGGCCCATATGAATTGAATCCAGGAGATCTATCTTGTATACCGTAAGTTATACTTTACTCTGAAATTTCATATTTTAGTCACTAGAGGAGCTTTCTATTTGAAAAACACTGTTTTTGGACATTATTTCACATTAAATTTGAAGAGTACTATCAAGGGGATTGTTTGTACAACATAAAGGGACTTATGACTTTTCGGGGGTATACCCTTGCTGTTGGGGTGCAGAGCATAGGTCTAGTTTTATTACTGTCTGTACTCATATTTATTGTATTTTTAAACTGTTTTTATGTGTAAATTATGATGTGTGCTGCTGCCTTCTTGGCCTTGTCACCATTGTAAAATAGATCCTTGGTCTAAATGGGATTTTTTTCTGCTTTTAATTTATTAATAATTTGCTATTGTTAAATTAAGTAAATATAACTTTAGATCTTTAACTGTGTTATCATCCTCCTTTATTTGATTAGATTCAGTGTCAGCATTTATTACTATTTTTGTAATTATTGATTATACAACAGTTATTATTATACAACAGGCTATTTAAATACTCCAGAAAGTTATGCCTAGCATCTGTGCTATTCATGAGGCTTTATAACTGATCCCTAGATGCAACCTGGTTGTGCAGTATAGTAGAATATTTCCCATCTTCAATGATGGTATGAGGGCTGGGAACAAAAATGCATAATACTCTGAGAAACATAGATTAAAGTTTCACTTTGTAAGTGAGTTAGGAAAACTTTGTAGGGGAAATTCACCATTCCATGTTCTAATGGTGTGTAATGTTATTAGAAAATGTTGCTAAGCTAAACTTGCTTGCAAACTCACCTGTGAATCCACATTGACAAATCCCCATCTCTGCTTCATCTAGGTCTACATGAGGCTTAAATGTATCTGGTTATGTATAACACAGCCTATGAAAGAGCCAAAGAAGATTGGGTACTTTTAACATTGAATGTTGAAGAACTCAAAGCGTCACCTTGCTGATTAACATCACTAGTTTAAACAACATAACTTTTCTGGGCAGCACTACACATTCACATAGTAACAAAGGCTGCTAATGAGAAACATCCTAGAGTATACAGTAGGATTTATAAGGACACAGAGAATTTCCTTTGTAATTAATGCAACTCATTGGCAATAACCCCTCAGGCTGATCCGCCTTGGAGCAGTAATACTGTGATGCAACTGGCAAGTTTTGGAGGCAATATGGCATTGTATCTTTCCTGAAAAAAAACACTAAGAAGGGAACAGATGGAAATGAACAGCAAAAAGTTTTTTCTTTGTTTTTTTTATTTGATGCAATGGCTCATCAGAAAATGCTGCTCTACAATGCTACCCAGCACACTCTTGGGCGCTGGGGGGGGTGGGGGGTTTGGGGGCCCAATTGCTTTGCTTCAACACTCACCTATTCAACTGAAGTTAAACAAGGCGAATCCTTGGAACATTGAGGTCATCATATATGTCAATATTTGCAATTTTACACCTAATCTGTGAACAAAATATTCTATTTTTGCTAGTGAAAACATTTAACACACATACATACTCATAAAAACTAGGCCTACGCAGTCGTCCCGTACAGTAAGGGTATACCCATGAAAAGCCCCCTTGAATTGTGTAAAGCAATTCCCATTAATAATCTCAAACAGTCCATATTGACTCAACCTAATGATTACTATGATGTCAGCAGTTTAGTCCAGGATAAAATTCCGGTTACTCAGTAATGCAGATAAATACGGTTAACTTTTTTTTCTGAGCTTAGTAACAACACAAAAGGTATATCCTTGTTTCAATTCAATTGAGCTAAATTTACAATTGGACTTACGGTTGGGAATTTACAGATGGAAAACTGTGTTTTACACAAAAAAGTTTTCCTAATAAGTAAAATATGAATGATCACAATATGCAAGGTAGATCTACAGGTGTAGATTCATATGAGCCAATTTGGACATAATAAGACATGGTTGGGAAAGGACAGTCAAAAAAACTTTGTAATAAAATATTATTTATAAATATTCAATATTAATTAATATTCATATTTATGTATAAATAGATAAAAAATCCCAAACTTTTCGGTGATATAATAAAGCCTTGAACAGAACAGGATGATATGGTTGAGTGCCAGTGGGATGAGTGCATAGCATATAACCACACTAAAGTTATGCCGACAGAACATTCTAACTACTCACCATCTGAGTCAAGGTTTCAAACAAAACATGCTGTGTTTAAATATAGGCAAAAGCTAATGTCTTCGTAAATACCAGAGAGGGGATTATATGCATACATGCTGGTCCTGACCCAAACTCAAGACATTTCGGGACTAACATTTTTAGGGCCTACACTAAAATGTTCCACAATGACTGTAATCCCAATCCGTTATGTGCTTTATTTGGATTAACTCCTGAAATTTACTCAACCAAAGGGAACGCTTGCATTATTAAAGCATTTACCTCCTTGATAGCCTGACATTAAATTCTCATTTCCTGGAAGGCACAAGCATCGTCCACTTTCACAAGATGGTTTTAGGACACTATGCACTTTATGAAACATAAAGAAAATCAGTTGCACCCTCAAAGAATCTTTACAAAACATAATGGAAATGAAGACCATAGATTTGGAAATGCTACTAAACCAGGACTATGCTGACTAAATCAGGTGGGGCTGAAGTGTTGGGAGTGTTGAATTTAAGGGAGAGAAGTTTCTTTTCTGCACATTAACATTTGGATGTTACAGCAACTCTTAGTTTGTACTAGTTTTCATTTCCACTATATGTAGACTACTAGGCCTTGCATCATTGCTGGAGACCAGCTCAAAGGTCAAGAGATGGCAAGACACTGTGTTTGCTCAATAGCTTGATCTCTGTCTGCCTCGTTTAAACGCTCGCCGTTACTCGATTTCCCAAACCTGCAAGTCTAAAAGGCTGGATTTGACAGGTCCAAATTGCGGAAGTCTGCACTTTGGAAGTCTGCAAGTCCGCAGTACAATTGGAATAGCATCAAAGTCGTTGACGTAGTCATGACATCAGAGCTCATTGGCCAATGGCGGGACAGCACAGGTTGTTCCGGGAGAGAGGAGGCAGGATGCTGAGGAAGAGGGACAGAACGACCCTGCTGGCTCGTCTCTCCAGCTTTGTAAGTCTCAACCAGCTCACTGATTGTTGATTGACTGTTTAAATGAAAAAAATGATCAAGCAAATGAAATAGAAGTAATAGATATGGCATATAGGTAAAAGAGATTGGCCTCTTAATATACTGAATTGGATATTGCTTGAATTACTTCATCTTGATTAAAAAGATCTATTACATTTGTGTGACATAAATCCTGTGTACACCGTTAAATTAATCCATGCAGTGACTATCTTCACTACCTTCCTAATAATAAACAGCTCTGACTACATAGATGGAGGATTATAATTTAAATGTTAGTTTAACTAAAGCACCTTAATTAAGTAGCACCTGATTCAATTCTGATAGACTTCAGCATTTCATATCCGCAATTAAATATTCAGATTACAGTGGAAAAAGTACAACATAATTAAAACCATAGATAAATAAACAATGTTATTATGTAACATTAAATGATTTTATAACGTAAAATACTTTCTTTTTTCAGCATTTGTGGAAATGTGCCTTTAAAGTCATAAACATGCTGGTCCAGATGTTGCCCAAGTAAGAGGCCCATGGAAGGAGACACGAAATGGAGAAGCTGGACACTGTTTACCGGTTCTCCTGTGTAGCCTCCAGAGTGACGGCGGACATCTTTAGCATCACTAACATGTCAGGGAGAATTGAAAAGTTCTGGATCAGTATGGTCGAGTTACCATTTCTGCATGATAATAAACAGACTTATAAGTATTTTCTGCAGTATTCTTGATCTGGTTCTGTTCTGCCATATTTGAATTTACCTACATGACTGTTAATAATTGTTAAAACAAATTTGAAATGTCTTTTTTTAACAAATGATGGAAACTCTTTCAGCGGTGGGGTCATTAAAATCTTGATAAAAACGTTTGGTTAAACTGTAACTAAAGGACACAATATACAAAACAAATTATTCAAATGTTTAGCCACTACCAATACACCTGAACCAACAGATCATCTTAGAACCGTCAAGGCTTTGTGTTCCGTTCTCCCTCTGTGTCTGTCCTGTGATTGGTCATCGTGTTCACCTGTGTTTCCCCTCCAGCTGTGTCTCATTGTCTCGTTGCGTCAGTGTATAAAGTCTGTCCTCACCGGCCCTTCTGTGACAGTTCGTTGTATGATGTTCCCCTGTGTCGTCAAGCATCCCAACCTTCTCCCCGTGTGTAGTAAGTTTATCCTAGTGTTTTTTGTCTGTCTTTCCTCGGGCCTTTTTTTTAGAATAAATAGTTTTGCACCTGCTCTGCCGCGTCTTGTGTCTACATTTGGGTCCAAGCTAAACCCTAGGAGAGTTCATAACAACAACAACGCGCTGAGGTGACATAGCCGTCTGCGGCTTCTGTAAGAGTGGACCGCTTGGTCAACTTGACAGCGAGCCTGAGCCCACTCCGAAAATGTAGGGGCAAATTTTTAAATAGGCGGAATATTGATAAACCGAACATATATCTAATTTTAAACATCTACATTCTCACCTAAAAACATCTTAAATCTACATTAAGAAGACAACAGTCGTTAATGTACAGGGTTATAACTCAGAGCTGTGAGTTTTCTCCTCCGCCGAAGCTTTTGTTTCTGCCAAATGCATGTTGGGATACGTGAGAGTCATAAGTCTGCACATGTCACCATCAATGCAGACTTGATAAAATGGGAGGAGCAACTCCACGTCATGGGTACTTCGTCAATGCAAACTTGAGGGACCCGTACTTGGGCTGCGACTGAAAATGTTTCAAGGTCCCCAAGTCCCCAAGACCGCATAAGTCCGCATATTGAGAAATGGCCGCTGATTCAAAATTTTCTCATTGATTGTGGCATGCTGTTTTTTGATACATTTCTGCTGTTAGAGTGAAGGGTTTTGGATTTGTTTTTGTTTTTTCCCATGTGGTCTATAAGTATTTATTTTGACTGAGTAAGGACCAATTTTATCGGCCCCTGCTGTACTTAATTATGCACTCACAAATTACAATTTAGATACTTTCACTCACTTTTGTTTTTTTAATCACACAGCACAACAACACAATGCAAATTAGCATGCAATGCTCAGAAGTAGTTTTCATTAATATGCCCATGGAAACTCCAGGAAGCAGGAAACAACCATGGAGGTGAGTTCTTGATGTTATTAGTTCTACAATTCAAGTTGTGCTCCCCTCCACTGCTGAAGAGAGGGAGAGAGATAGAGGAGAGATTTCATGGGCACTTTACATGGATCAGGTTGGGTTTTCTGAAGGGGTAGATGAGACTTTACCCAGAGGAATCCGCCACTTTTTTTTGTCTCTGCTCACCTCGCCATCTGTCAGTGTCTAAGTTTCTCCTGCGGTCTTTTTTTTCACCTCCACTTTGTACGTAAATCCTCCTCCTTTGTACGTAAATATTTGCCAATTGGTTTTCTTATATTAAGAAGTGAGGACAACACACAATGAAGAACCTTTCTCTTCCCTCATGAGTCCTGACTGATTTTTTTGCATTTTGGTCTCTAAGGTGCCACAGTTGGTAGAGCGCTTCTGAACTTATGTGAAAGTTGATGGTTCAATCCCTGAACACTGCAATCCACATGTCGAAGTGTCCTTGAATGTCGTGAATGGTTATTGCTACTGATGAGAGTGTGGTGCCTTGCATGGCAGCCTCTATCATAACTTCATGAATGTATGAATGATGGCTCACAATGTGAAGCGCTTTGAGTGGTTGAGCAGTTTAGAAAAGGGCTATATAAGTGCAGCTCATTTACCGTGTACTGGTAGCAGGATGTGGAACCTGTAGCCCATAAGGGTTACACAGGTAGTTCAGCTCCTCCAGGATGTAACATCCATACATTCCGCAAGGTTAGCTATCTATCAAAGAACAGTCCCGAGAGTGTGAAGGAGATATAAGTAAATGGGCCATTAGAGCTGGACAGGTCCGTAGAGGGGCACAACCCAGGAAGAGCACTGCTAGAGTCTTACAAAATGACCTCCACTTGTGAGATGTTCCTGGCCAGACCGTCAGAAATAGACTCCATGAGGGTGGCATGAGGGCATGATGTCTTCTAGTGGGACCTGTGCAGCTCGTTTGGCATTCACCTGAGTATGACATGATGGGCAGGTTCACCTTTGGTGCCCTGTTGTCTCCACACAGATGAAAGAAGGTTCACACTGAGGTCACTTGACAGACGCGAAAGAGTCTGGAGATGCAGCGGTGACCATTATGCTGCCTGTTACATCATCATCAGGACCGGTGTGGTGGTGGATCAGCGATGGTCTGTGGAGGAATATCCTTGGAGGGTCTCACAGACCTTCCACCTCATGTGAGCCAGACCTCATGTTAACAAAGTCTGTAAGCCGTTCCTGGATGATGAAGATCTTAATGCTGTTGACTGGTGCTCCGTCTCATTAGGAGCAGGTCCAGTCATTGTCAGCAGTACAGAAAAGCACTTTGGGGCAAAACACACTACAGAGACACATGCTGAGTTTTGATAAAAAATTCATGCCCGCTGGATCAGCCTGTGATTTCAAATTTTCCCTTTCATTGCGAGTGATTTAGAATTCGGTCCTCAGTGAGTTTATGATTTTAGATTCCATACGACATTCTTCTGTCATTTGTTCTCAATGAATTGCATAATGTATATCAATAAAGATTTTTGAAATGAATATTTCGTTGATCAAGATCCGATCTGTGATTGAACTGTTCCTCTAATTGTTTCAAGCAGTGTATTTTCAAAAAACATGAAACAATTGTCTCGGCTAATGCCCTGAGTGTGTCAAAGTTAAACGGAAGTTCTTAATGACATCTCTCTAACAACTCTCTACTAGAAATCAACAATCTGTCTTTAAATTCAGGCTACGTACCAAAGTCCTTTTAAAATAGCCATAATCAAATCACTACTTAAAAAGCCGACACTTGATCCTGAGGCTCTAGCAAATTACAGGCCGATATCTAACCTTCCCTTCCTCTCTAAAATATTAGAGAAAGTGGTAGCGGAACAATTGTGTGATTTTTCTGCGTAAGAATAGTTTATTTGAGGATTTCCAATCAGGTTTTAGAGTTTACCATAGTACAGAAACAGCACTGGTCAAAGTTACGAATGACCTTTTAATGGCATCTGATGAGGGACTGGCCTCTCTTCTGGTCTTGTTAGATCTTAGTGCTGCATTTGAGACTATTGGCCAACAAATTCTAATACAAAAACTTGAAAACCTAATTGGCATCAAAGACACTGCATTACATTGGTTAAGTCATATTTATGTGGAAAATCTCAGTTTGTATTTGTTAACAATGAATCCTCCATGCATTGTAAAGTTACGTTATATATATATTATCAGGAAACACTCCATAAAGTTTCACTGTTACGCAGATGACACACAATTGTACTTATCAATGTAACCATGTGAATCTAATCACTTATCTGATTTGGAGGCGTGTCTCAAAGACATTAAGACCTGGATGACCTTTTTATTATTAAATTCAGATAAAACTGAAGTTATTGTGTTGGGACCAAAGCACCTTAAAATAATTTATCTGATGATATATCTACTCTGGATGGTATGACCTTGGCCTCCAGCACCAATGTGAGGAACCTGGGAGTTATCTTTGATCAGGATATCTCCTTTGATTCCCACATAAAACAGATTTCTAGGACTGCCTTTATTCATCTGTGTAATATTTTTAAAATAATGCATATTCGGTCTCAAAAAGATGCAGAAAAGTTAGTTCATGCATTTGTTACTTCCAGGCTGGATTACTGTAATACCCTACCAGCAGGTAGTCTCAATAAGAATCAAATTCAAAATCCTTCTGCTCATTTACAAAGCCCTTAACAGTCAGGCACCAACGTATCTGAAGAAGCTCATAGTTCCATATTGTCCAACCAGAACTATATGCTCCCAGCATGCAGGGTTACTTGTATCCCTGGAGTCTCCAAAAGTAGAATGGGAGCCAGAGCTTTCAGCTATCAGGCTTCTCTCCTGTGGAACCATCTCCCAAACTTTGTTTGGGGGCCAGAGACCCTCTCTACATTTAAAATAGGCTTAAAACATTCTGCTATAGGTTTAGACTGCTAGGGGATCTCCCATGATGCACTGAGCTTTTCTCTCTTCCTCTCTAACCTGTCCTCTTTATACACCCCCCCCACTTTAATGCATGTTACTGGATTAATGCATGTTACTTGATTAATGCACGTTACTGGATTAATGCACGTTACTGGATTAATGCACTTTAAATGGTTTAATGCATGTTAAATGGATTAATGCATGTTAAATGGATTAATACATGTTAAATGGATTAAATGCATGTTACTAACTTGACTTCTTCCATGTAGTCTTTGTGTTTTCTCGACCTTTAAGGTCACATGGTTGGTGATTGCATCTGCTGCTGTGGACCTGCTCGATGTCCACTGATCAGAAGATGCTCATGATGATGATTATTGTTGTTATCATTATTATGTTATCATTATTATTATTATTATTGTTATTGTATAGTATTTCCCCATAAGCTATCGCTAAATGTTACATTAATATTAATGTTATTATCAACCTGGGATCCCTGCTGCTGCCGCGGCCCGACCATGGAGCGGTTGGAGAAAGTGGATTATAGCTGATATCTTTGCTGCTTTTCCCCCGTCTGTATCTCTCCTCACCTGTGTCTCTCTCTTTCTCGCTCTCACTCTCTCTCTGTCTCTTTTTTTTCAAACCCGACTGGTCATGGCAGTAGCCCGTCCTCCCTGAGTCTTGGATCTGCTCGAGGTTTCTGCCTGTTAAAGGGCAAATTTTTCTCCACCATTGTCGCCAAGTGCTTGCTCAAGGAGTAATTTGTGGGGTCCTGTAGATAATTATATAAAGAGTTTGGTCTAGACCTGCTTTTTCTGGAAAGCACCTTAAAAAAACTGTTGTTGTGAATTGGCGCTATGAAAATAAAGATTGATTGATTAATGTGTTTTAACTGTCCACTCTATACCTTGATATTTATTTTATTTTTTTGTGTTTTAATTCAGCCAGTTCAAAACCCCTTTTCTGTTTTATCAATCAGTGTTTGACATATGTTGCACATTCATAGAGGTTTTTCTGCAGTAAAGGGCTTTTTTTCCTGCAGTGTTCAATGCTATTTTTCAGATTGTTTCACAATCATAAAATCTTGATGTGATGGTGATCAGTGCAGCTCAGACTTTAAAGATTTAATGAGAAGGATTAACTAAGATCAACTGTCAGTCTTCGACTAAAGGGACTTCTGGGCAAAGGATATTGAGAGATAGGTAACAATACACTCAAAACACCCTTTTCTCAATTTCTGTTTATTTATTTAGTTATCAAGGGACACAAACAGAAAAGCATCGACAGTTGCATAAGCTGTGTCCGAGGTAATGTACACATGTTTAAAGCCAGGGCTAATTTCCATATCCAGTCCCCTGATGGGTGTTTATAGTGCATCCAAATAGACAAGAAATACAAATAGATAAAACGTGATAAAAAACAAAAACATTTCAAAATATAAAGATAGGAGACTATCTAGTTGGGGTCTTGATTCCAGTTCTGACCAAGTCATAACCAGGTTTTGACTGTTGAATCTGTTTTAACTGGCAGGTAGAGAATTCCAGAGGGTTGTACCTTTGATTGAGAATGCAGTTCGTGCAAATTAAGTTATAGTTTCCTTCTGATGTCCCTCAGGTGTTGGTGGCACTATAGTTTACTCTAGTCTATGAATGTATTTAAAATGGGCGGAACTAGGTTGGCAATTTTGACAACTTGATTAAGTTTTCAAAACTAAACAGTTCATACTTCTTTAAAATACTGTAATGATGAAATTGCAGTCATTTCCTGTCCAGAATTGGATAACTTGGGTGTAAAAGGATGTCAGAGGTTTAATGATGGAAGCTTATGTCTGAGAGCAGGAGGCTACGCAGTACGATGGATGAAACAAAATCATTGCATGCGTAAAAGTCAAAGCTGTACTAAATGGTAAGTAATGTCTGTTTTGTCTGAAGGCTTGTAAGTTGGACCTTACAGTTCTACCCAACTTTTTTATGCGTCGATCAAACCTTAACTGGCAGTCCAAAACAAGTCCAAGGTACTTAATTTCCTTTACGGTGTCTAGTTCAGCATATTTTATCCTGACTCTATACGTGTCTGCAATTGGTAGCTCTCTGATTGAGAAACACAACAGCAACGTTTTTTTTTAACATTCAGTCTAATGCAGGAGGTGTCAAGCCGCTATACCATTTTGGTTAAGTAGCCTGTTAGTTATGCAGCAGTAATAGTTGGTGTTTTTGCTTTGAAGATAACGGCATGATCAGCGTACATCTGCAAACCCACTCCTTTACAACATTCAGAGATGTCGTTGATGTCCAAGTTGAACATCAAAGTCCAGGTTTGGAACCAAAATGATTTGAGTGCAGGACATTATAAACCTCCAAATATGTCATTAATTGCTGTGCTATGACCATCTCCAGGACTTTCGAAAATTTGGGAGAATCGAAATTTGCCTGTAATTTGTGGTGAGGTTTGTTTCTACCTGACAAAATAGTGGATATCTAGCGGAAGTTCGGTCAGGAAGACTATAAAGCTCACCTCAGCAAACTCTCCCCTCTCTCTTAGCTGTAATGCAGCCGCATGTTCCCATTCTTTCTCAGCCGTTATCAATTGGGCCTGTGTACTCCCCTATCAGCTGCAAACTTGCGCCCTATGTCTATCACCTCTCTCCTCACGTCAAGCAATCACTGAGCTACTACCAGTTTTAAATATGGCTCTCTTCCCTCCTCAGCTCTGTTGCTGCCAGTATGAACATCCTCCTCCTCCCCTCCTCCGCATCACGCAGTTCCTCGGATTCCTCATCCTTCCGGCTCCAGTCCTAGAGGAGTTCACCACCAAGGGGGTCTATATATTCTGCTGCCGCTCAGAAAAGATCGCTCAGCGTGTTCAGAACACCCCGCCGAGCCTGAGCGCCAAAGATTTTATATTCATCATTTTGCAAATTGTTAAGTAAACTATCCATCCATCAATTTTGGATTGTTAAATAAACACCCTCTACCATTGATTCTTTAGTCTTCCCTGATTGAAATTGGGAAATGGAGAGCTGTTTTCCAATTATCAGGGAATCTTTCTGCAGTTACTGACATATTTATGAGTTTAGTTAATGGTTCTATAAGAGTAGATGAATGTGTCTTCATAAATGTATGTATCTATATTAAATAACATCTTCAGAATGTGGCTTTGACAAATTGATAATGTTTTGGTGTACCGTATCTTTATTAGGCATTTTGATGCAGAAATAACTTTCTACCTGTTAATCAGAGTAGTTCCTTTTTCCTTTTGTTTGTTTTCCATATCTGAATGTACTTCTTCATAATATTTGGGCTCATAAATTTATTGCAGCAGCCATTCAGATCGTCATATTTAACCACATATTAATAAGTTGAAACGCAGAGTTAAATTGTGGCAAGCTGCGTTTTGGGAAGCCTTTTGTCGTCAGTGAATTTCTTGCATGTACTCACAATCTTTTTTGGTAAATCTGCAAGCAAATAGAGTAAGGTTGTGGTCAGATAGACCTTTGATTAAATTGTATGTTTTAATTACATGACATGGATTGTTCGAAAAAATCAAATCAATCGAAGTCTGAAAATATCTAGGAATTGTTTTTGAGGCAGTGATCATTTGTTTGAAGTTGAACGTCTTCTTTTTTAGTTTTCCCTTGCTCTTTTTATCCACCTAGTTAATATTGAAATCGCCAAGGATATATTTCTTTGTCATGGTCCAATTTCTTCAGCGGTATTTCAAAATCACTATAAAAAAAATTCTAGTCGAGATTCAATTTTCATCTAAGAGCTTTTGAAGGAATCCTTCACATACATTATCACACCTCCAGGTATTTCTAAATTTTCTGTTACAATATTGGAGTTAAACCATTATTCACGTTTGGGAAGCAGGCTTCTAATATTCAAATGTCCTCCAAATATACATTTAGATTTCAATGTCCGGTCACAAGTAACTCTAGCGTGGTTAACAACTTGAAAGAAGCACTGTTGTTTTCGCTTCTTCTTATTGAGTTTGCTTCTAAGAGCCTTAATTCTATCCCTTTTATTTGGATGAATCCCATCCCTGCTGAAAAGAGGGTGATGGTCTTAAAAAAATGGAACCAAATGGACTGGAACCAAGTGGACTGGAACCAAGTGTGTTGACTGAGATGTCTGCTAAAATGGTGCGCTCCTCAACCCAGAGGTTGTGGTTAACTGGACATGAAAACCGTCTTGTCAGCGTTCTTTATAATGTCAATGAGCCGTTGAAAATTATGTTTTGTGCGTTCACTCTCATGATAGGGGACTGCAGGGACAAAGCTGCCATGTACCGCAGCTTCATCAAGCAAGATATCCATGTCGGTGATTTATTTGATCACCCAAACAAAGTCCAAAAGTTTAAATCTAGAATGTCCCTTCATTAGAATCTTAAGCCCCGTTTCAAGACTGAAGTAAAAATAACTATTCATAGACCATAGACATGGTTTAAAATAATGACTGAAAACCCACGGCAATGCTGTGCCATGGGTTTTCCAGTACCTCCCTGGACTCTCCAGTCTCTTTCAACAGGACAACACTTAACCACTGGTTCAGATATTTGGATGACAGAGGGGTGAAAATCAAAGCCTGTGAAGTCGAGGCAGTCACAAATCAACACTCAACAATCAACATTGTGGACTACAACATCAAGTTCAAAAGGGAGGATATCAGCGAGCGTTCGCTAACCTTTTTGGACTTTGATGTACGTGTTGAGGGGAAAGGTAGACTCAGTGTTTAAGTTTACCATAACCAACACACACAGACCAATACATGATGTTCCACTCCAAACACCCACTGAAATGCAAGCTGGGAGTTATCAGAACCTGACACCACCGGGCTGATAACATCCCCATGAAGGGAGAGGGAAAAGAAAGGGAACATACTCATATCAATAAGGCAATGAAATCCTGGGTCTTTCCCAACTGGACTTTCATTAAGTCTGTGAAGAAACCAAAGAAGAACAGCTCCACAGAGGAAGAGAGGGACAGACGTCAAAGCACTGTCATGCCATATATGGCTGGAGTTTCCGAGAAGCTATGTAGGTCTATCTCCCACCATAACATCCTAGTTCATTTCAAACCCTGCAACACCCTCAGACAAAAACTGGTTCACCCCAAAGACAAGGCAACGAGACACAAACAACAACGTGGTTTATGCAGTTCAATGCAGCAAGGAGTCAGAGATCTCTATCTTGGTGAGACCAAACAATCACTTCACAGGTGCATATCCCGGCACAGAAGAACCAGCTCATCAGGACAAGACTCAGTACTTAATTTCAAAGCGGAGAGATTTGAAATTAACTGCTGAGGGACCCCCATCCCTGTGTAAACAGGGGATGGGGGTCTACGCCACAACCTATCACCCGCATACAATGCAGTTCAAACATCTCAGATGCTTGCGCCATCATCCACACCTGGATTCAGATTATGCTAACGACTCACATGATTCCCGAGCAGACGATCAAGAAAGCTCTGTCCCAACTGCCATTGACTCCCTATGATCAACACCTACTGACGATCTAAATTCTCTGACTCCCCATCAGCCAGGTATAACCGAAGAAGCTTCTTTGATGAGGGTTGAAACATCTTCAAGCCATATCAGAAGTCAAGTTGCTCTGGATTCAATTCACATGACTTGTGTGAATGAGAATCTACACAGACAGACTGAAAACCCACTTAGGATCTGGTTTAATGTCTGCTGTTGTATATGTGTCTCCATCATGTATTACTTATTACTCTCTCATTCTCTCTCTGTCTCTCTCTATTTCTCTTTCTCTCTCTCTCTCTCTAGCACAGAAGCGGGACAAATGGAAGTGTGCAACTTCTTATTCACAGGCACAGACAAACTCTTAAAAGTAGGTCTTTTTTTCTCGTCATTTGTTATGACTCTCTCCCTTTATCGTTTCTTCAATCTCTACTGCTTTTGCACACATGAAGGACAACAAATAAATACACAAACGGACTCACGTACACACACACATGCTCCCTGCTGAAGAGGCCCCAGAGCAAATGTTGTTATCAGCAGTCCACAGGAACTAACCAATGACTCAGACTCAGTCTGCAAGTGCCCATGTGTGTGTGAGTGTAAATCGTTTCATAGCCCCCCTCCCAAACATACATCCAAAGACAACAATGTTCAAATGACAACCTTGTAATCTTGCTTCTTAAAGGTCAGGGGGTTAAACGACCACCTGCAGATAAGATTACTAAAACACTTAAACACAATAGATAGAGGTTAACTGAAAATACTTCATTTAAAAAAAAAATCCTCAATGCGACATTATACAAATGCACACAAAGTCAAATGACCCAGTCCTTAAGTCCTTAGCACATAAATATGCAATAGTTTCTTTTAATTTGCAACTGCAGAATGTAATGAAATGTCAAACATTGATTTAAAAAATAAAAACATGAAGTTAGCTGGCATCAATGGCTCCTTATTTGTTCTTGGATTGTTGAGCAAACCTGGATCCTTCTCTTGCAGGCTTCATGCAAATCATATTGTTTTGCTTTATTTAGTAGTTCCACTGATGTGTTTGAATACAGAAGAGCACTGGTTTTAACGCGACATTGACAAAGCTGAGCATTTCTTTTAGCTGTTCCTCATGGGCTACGTTGAGTTTTTCGTTTCTTTTTGCTTCCAAAGATGGCAGTTTTTATATTTCAATTCCATTTGTTGCCATTTATCCAGTGACAAGCCGCGGTTCCAGCAGGATGAAAAGGGTATTTTCCAATGTTCTTCTCCCCACCAACGTTTCCAGCTCATCTCAGGGGACACTGAGGTGTTCCCAGGCCAGATGAGAGTTGAAGTTCCCTTAGTTGGTCCTGGGTCTGCCCAAGGGTCTCCCCTCACTTCGATCAAAATCCATGTTAACCAACATTACAGACCCTTTTATATCCCCTAAAGAGTCCGGGATATTATGGCATATACATCAGTGCTGTGTCTGCCGCTGCAGATTGTTTGTGTTAACCTGATTACTAAGAGACTAGTATTCCATGGATCATTTTCTAATTTTACACCCACACTTTTGTCCATGGAAGAACTGGATTGATTTTGGGAAATGTCAGTTGTATATTTTTGCCACAAGCGGGAGCTTTATATAAATACATTTCCGGGCAATAATTTATCAACCGTTGGTTCAATTAGTCCAAATTTGGTGCATATTCATTGACTCGAGGAGATCTATCCAGTTTATATCATATTTTACTTTAATAGTTAATATTTTACTGACACCTGGGAGGGTTTTCTTTTTTTCTAACCAAAAGAACATTAAATTTGAGAAGTTTAATCAGGGGAATTGATGTACAACACATATTGGATATATCATAATTACTCTAACAGTTCCTATTATAAGAAAAATACCTCACGCCTCGGAGATCTATCTTGCCTTTGTAATATTTTAATGGTTCACTCACTACGGGAGCTTTATTGAAAAAAAACAAAAAAACAACAAACTGACCATTAGGCCTTCTCCCAAGTATTTGTCTGATTATGTCCAAATTGGCTCATATGAATCCACACCATATATTTATATAAATGATTTAAGCATATTGGTTTTTATTTTACTCATTAGGGTGAACTTTTTATGGAAAAACACGGTTTCTCAACTGTTACTTCCAAACCATAAGTGCAATTGTGTCTAAATGTAGGTCATATGAATTGACAGAAATAAATCTGTCTTGTTTTATTACTGAATTCAGAAAAAATAGTTAATTGTTTTTATCATCATTATTGAGTAACTATAGGTTCTAATCTGAGATAATATTGCTGACTTCATAGCAATAGTTATCTTGAGTCAATATGAACGCTTTGACATTATTAATGAGTCGCAATCAATTTGAGGAGTTCAATCAGGGAAATTGATTGTACAATGCAGGGGATTTGGGGGCTTTTCTGGGATATATCATTGCTGTCGGGGATGACAGTGTAGGCTTAGTAAGTTAGTTAGTTAGTTAACGAGGTTAATAACTCATACTAGGTTGTTTTTTTTAAATTAATGAGGTTTATAACATAAAAGTTATAACACGAGTTACTTTGACAAAAAATAAATGATAAAAACAAAAATTGTGATTCATGTATGTTTCATACATATCTGTTGTGGCAGCAACCTGTAAAGTCAGTTAATCTAATCAAGAAAGAAGTAAGTAACTAAAACGCTATTGTGGATCAGAGTGCTGAAGGACTTGTTCTACTTTTGGGCGTGTACCTTATATAGAAACCCATTACTTTTTATTACTTTGTTTTGTCCATGGTAATTTGATTTTGGAGGCTGCATGAATGTTATAGTCGTTCCTGGTGTGTGTTAGCCTGGGGGGGTTCAGGTAGAACACATCAGTGGGAGAGAATCAACAAGAAATGAGTAGTCAATGAGGTAGAGTGAGAGAAGAGGAAGGGGACAGAAATGCTGAAAATCCCATCAGACAACTTGAGAAATGGAGACAAAATAGGATGAAATAAAACCGCAGAAACAGCCTGGAGAGTGAAGGCAGAGTGAGCCACCGTCATAGGTGTTGATGCGAAACAGACTGCTGACCTTCTGCTGTGACTTCTGACCTCCCCTGTCACTGTGACAGGAAGTGTGCCACTCTCCAGGCAGGAAATATACAAATAAACTCTGGATTTATGGCAGTCAGTAGTATCTTTGTCTAATTACAACGTCTGGATTTATAGGCGTCTGTTTTAATTTCCCTAGAGAGGGAAAGACCCCTCAGGATATCGACGACATTTAGTCGTGATGGGTGTCTTGAATGACTTTGTTGTAATTGTGACAGTTATTTGCCACTGCAGATAAGCATAGGCCATTTATCATACAATGCAAAAAACTCTTGACATAATAAACCTTTCAAGGAAATTGTTGAGAGAAAGTGCGTAAACGCAATTACGTGGTCTGAACAGCAGGCTACGGCTAATGAATGGAAAACTTTTTAAGCATGGAGTTGTTCCTTCTACGAAAGTTTGTGTCTTTACTTTAGGTGTTCTGTCTAAGACTGAGCAGAACTTGAGGAACACATAAGTTATTTTCTTTTTGTTTGTCTCTGTGCGCAACAACTGTGATTGTTTGGTCTGAAAGAGGTTTGTGTCGTTTTTACCGGGGACTCAGCAGGGCGAGACGTGATCGCTGAATAAAGAATGGGGGTGAAAAGGGAGAAATGAAACATACCCAGTCAAACAATAAAGTGGATTCCCTCCTCAAGACACAAATCAAAGCTCTTCCTTTAGATTTATCAGACACAAAACAGAGGCGAAGGACCCATGGTGATTGCAATCAGTCTGAGTGGCAAGGAAATTAGATTACTATTATACTATTGAATGTGTTTTCTTCCTCTCCTTCCACTCCTCTTCCCTGCTTCTTTTTTCTTTTTTCATCTTTTTTTTTTTTATCATATTGGCTGTTGGGGCAAATACAACAGCTTGACGGTCACTGTATTTTTTAACCTTCCGGAATTCTGCAGAAAAATGGAGCAATTGTTTGAGACGACAGAATTACTCTCGGAAAGTGCATATTGTTCTTTTGAAGCAAATTATGTTGCTTCTTTGCAGTATTAACCATTTCATGTCCTCAGCTTGAGGGAAACCAATGGAATTATTATTTGCATACTTTATTTCTTGGGGGTATCTATCAATTTAACATCTTAGGCACTCTAAAATAACTGAAAAATGACAAATCATTTGGTCAAGCATTTTTTTAAACAAAGTCAGATGTAGGAAATTATTTCATAAGGAAATTTTATATTTCATGGCAAGTATTCAGTTTAAATAAGATAAGCTCAAATTTTTGGTAATGAATCTTTAAAAAAAAAAAAAATTTGACCCTTATTTGAGTTTTTCTGGATGTCAGTCTGTCACGTCACTTGATTCTGTTTCGTAAGTTGTCACATGCTTTAATATGCAAAAAGAAGAATCGTACTAATTGAATAGCCATGGTTAATGCCTCCCTCGGGGGCACCTTTGACCTGTGGCGTCACCCAGGGCTCCATCCTTGACCCTTACTCTTCAGTGTATACATTCTGCTACTGGTTCATATTATACACAGGTTCAGTCAACTCTTTCTTTTAAATAAAAAAAGTGACTCAGAATTTGCTCAAGCAAACTGTTGAACAGGATATTTAAAGGATTAATGCGGTTAATAGAGTATATTTTGATCCACTAAAAAGCCCTGTTTTTGCTTCTTCTCCTCACTATCACGTCTAAACATTTGGAGAGAAAAAAGTGTCATTTCACAACCACTTATTTTTCAGGAAGGCAAAAGCATGAATTTTGCTGTGGATACCACAGCAAAGCTATGAACAGTGTTAGGTCAATTATTTGCATACTCAAGCTACCTCCACTTGATGCAGATGGTGTCTCTTACAATGAATTTATGTCATACACGATAAGAAGATAAGTAGGAAGATGCATAAAACTATGAACATGTAACCTAGAATTATCTGGAATTGGCTGTATCAAGAGGGCATGAGTCCATATATGTTCATTGGCCTCTAGGGAGACACAGTGATGTGCATGATAAATTGATAGTATGGTGAAAACACCATTCTATCCATTTATTTCTTTGTTTTGAACTAATCAGCTATGACATTATAACCTTAATATTGTGTAGGTTCTTATTTTTCTGCACAAATAATTCTTTGGTGAAGTATAGCGGAAATGGACGTGTCTTCCCTTGTGTGTTAGTTCCTTGTGCTCAACCAAAACTTGCTATGTGAATAGAGAGAAAACAAAATGGTGGCATCCACAAAAAACAACCCATGTAAGAAGATTTATCTCAGTTTCACCAATATGTTCTTTATTCCAACTCCTGCTAACATTTCGGCTGTCTCGCCTCATCACAGCAAGGGGAATATATGGTGGAGATCAAGCAATTCATAACAGTTCCTATACCATTTGCCATTTGATGTTGCAATGTGAGGATAAAGTGGTGAAAGCATTATTATATTATTATAAATTCTATACTTTGACACCTCTCCACAAGAACCGACTTAACATTTTCTTTGTGCTACACTCCTTATGTGCATCCTCCATGACCCCAATGGACTAACACAGTGTTTTCCAGTCTGCTTGAACACTCAAACATTCATGTCTTTCAACATGGCAGAGGCATGGAAGGTGCCACAGGCTCGTCAGAATTGGTAACCATTCACGACATTATTCACAGACCAATGGAACAGCCACTGGGAGAAACTTGCTCATGTGGACTGAAGGGGCAGGGGATCGAACCACCGATCTTCAGATAAATGGAAGACGGCTCTACCAACCGGAACCACCTAAAAGAATCTACAGCGTAGAAGATGCTCTGATCCAGTGGTATAGCCATCACAATTTAGCCCTTGTCAAAGTCACCCAAATCTTCAGGCCTGCACATTTTTCCTCCTTCCAACAAATCAACTGTGAAGAAAAAATGTTCACTTAGTGCGTAATAAATCCAACCCACTGACAGGGTCCATTGTTATGACATAATCAATATTATCAGTATTATTCTTCCCATGTCAGGAGTTATAACGTGATGACCGATTACTGTAAAATCACGAGATCATGAAAAGAAATACTAAAAAAGAAAGTCATCAGTCACTATCATCTTTGTTGGGGGGGGAGGAAGCTCTCTGTTCTCAATGGTATTACTTTGAACCAATTGTAGCTGTCAGCCCTGCAATGTGCTGCGGGAAAGGAAAGACATGCCATTAAAATGAAATGAAAAAAGAATCCCAGCAAAATTACCGATAACAGCTGATTGCTTGTGAACATTCATAGCAGAAGCAACGAGGTTCGGGTTATGATAAGTTTTCAGTATGGTCAGAGGTTGTTGTGGTTGCCAATAACAACAGGAATCTGAGAATGATAATGTAAATTATGATTAGATGGAGAAGATTGGCCACTTAAAAATGGTGCCCAATGGTTAAAACAGCTTACAGGAAAACCAGATTCGGCATCCAAACAGTTCAAAACACACAAACAAGCCACATTGCTCCACTGAGGGATTGTGTTCCATCATTACCATGTGCGTGGGCACATGGACACACACTATCCTGCCTTTGTAATATTCTCTACAGAAACTCAATCCAGCCCAAAACAGAGGCATTTAATCTTTCAGGGTTTTTTTCTTTTTTAATCCTGTTTTGGTACATTACATTCATCTAAAAAAGAACAAATAATTTTTCAATTATTTGTATTTCCTATTAGAATTAAGTGTTTAGGATTTGCAAGTCAATAACAATGTACAAGGGAGAGCACTGAGAGCAGGACCATTACACTTTATTATTCAGTCTTTACATGAGAATTTTGACAATACCAAAAAAATAGTCCCCTGCCTATCATTATCATTAAGTGTATGGTTTTGGAGCCTATGAAGTATTTATGCACAGTGTTGCTAAGCAGACTCAACTCACTCAAAGTGAGAAAATACTTTACTATTATTTGTCAGTGGAAGGACGGTAGCTGACAGGGTTCAACACACTGCAACTTAAAACAACACATTCAAATACAAAAAGAATAAGCAAGTAAAGAAAACATGTTAATCAATTGGACAACACATGCACGCTGCAAAAGCCCCAAAACATTACGTTATGTAAAATGATCTGCAAAAGCCACAAGACATTGGAAGCGTATACGTACGACACTATAAAGTGATGCACACCTGATGCACTTATGTATTGCTTCATTTAATTAATTAGTTATAATACAATTACATTTCATGATATTTTGATTAACTGTGGTGGTTTGCTTATCTTCCACGTCATGCAGTCATGTGATTTAGAATAAACTGTTCTGACAAAAAATATTGTGAAACCAACAAATATACTTAATAATGACCCGAACATGCACAGAAAGAAGAAAACCACATCGCTAATACTGACTTCAGCTGTCACCATGGCAACGTGTACATCGTCAGAACATCACGTACAAAAGATATTAACCACCCAGAAGTTAAACAAAGCATGAAATTGTTTTTGTATTATATCTGTTTTATTCAATCCAATAAAAAAAGCCCATCCGGGGGTGCATCACTTTCAAGAGCCGTTCATAACTCCCTTCCTTGTCTTGTGGCTTCTGCAGATAATTTTTCTTAATGTTTTGTGTTGTGGCTTTTGCAGCGTGTGTTGTCAAACTAATGAACACATTTTCTTTATTTGCTTATGATTTATCAATTTGTATGTTTTTTATTAAGTTATAGTGAGTTTGATCTTGTCATCCACGTAAATAAACCCTAAACACCTGTTACTAAATAACTTAAATGTTTACTGTTAAACTCATAGTACCTGCCAATACTTCAATGAATGATGTTTTCCCCCAAACCTTCCAACTTCAAGGTTCAAGTTTAAAATAACTCCATTATGCTGATACCTAACCCCCAATATTTAAGGTTAAAGCAAGGCAGGATTCATTACAACTACAATACAGTTTTTTTCATGAAAGTGTTATCCACATCCAAACCTCTGGTGTGCTTTCTCACATAGTATCCGCCTGATGCTCCAAGGTCAGCTTATCATCAGTTATACAATGTCCTGGGGTATTTATACTGCTGCACCAGTTCAACAGGTTGATCATTTATTAAAAAGGGGAGATGACTACAATCTATTAACATCTCGTTTGTTTTCAAACTTATAATTATGAATTTTCCCTAGCAGCAAAATTATTATGGTGCTTTCAAGGACTCCACATCCGTCAAGACAACCAAACTTGAATTAGACACTCATGCTGCGACTTATCTCTCATCAGCTACCTTATGGTCACTAACTTCTCTCCCTCCTACTCTTAGGTGGGAGTGTGAACTTCAGTCTCACAGTGTTTATTTAACCACGAGAAACTCATTTCTCTTCTCCACAATCAGTCTCCCTTCACCACAGAGCAGGGAGTCGTTTAGGCAGATAAGAAGTGACTCCTCTAAAGACTCGCCCTCACAATTTATGATGCCATTGTCAGTTAGTGGTGATTGACGGCACATAATGAGAGCATTGCAACAGTTGGATCAATGAGGTTTATTATTCTTTTACAACTGCCATTGTGGAAAACATGTTTCTTTTCCACTAATTTACCGTCTGAAGCTGCATTATGTTTTTGTGATGCAGTTTTAGAACACAATATCTCAGATCAAGGTTTCGGGTTATCCAGAAATCATGGTTGAGTTTGGAGATGGTATATAATATACCAGTAAAGTTAAAGGACCTCTGAACCAGCATAGAAACTGTTTTTTCCAAAACTGTCCCTCCTTGTCGATATACTTTTAATAAAAATCTAGATAGAATAATAATAATACATTTAATTTATATAATTTATATAATTTTATAATTTATTTAATTTAAGCACTTTACATTCGGATCAAATCTCAAAGTGCTACAAAGTAAAAGCAGATAAAAGCATCAATAAAAAATATAATAATAAGTATATAAAATCATGAAAAAAAGCAGCAATGTTAATTAGGGTTATAGGTTCTGCTAAAAAGGAAAGTTTAAGTCCTTTTTTAAATGTGTCAGTCGTCTGTGGAGCCCTCAGATGGTCAGGGAGGGCATTCCACAGACGAGGGGCAGCAGAACAGAAGGCCCGATCACCCATGGTGCTGAGCTTAGTCCAGGGAAGGAGGAGGCGGTATGAGTGGGTAGAACGGAGGGATCGTGTTGAGGTCAGTGGGGTGAGTAGTTCTTTTAGGTAGGGGGGTGTGTTACCATGGATGCACTGGTGAGTGAGGAGAGAGATCTTATAATCAATCCTGGTGGAGAAGGGATCCAATGAAGAGAATGAAGAACGGGGGTGATGTGTTCGTGTTTACGAACTCTCATCAGGATTTTTGCAGCACTGTTTTTAACATACTGTAATCTTTGAATACTTTTATCAGGGATCTATTATCTATCTATCTCCCCCTAGTGAGTAAAGCATGAACTATTAGAGTACGATCTAAAACAAATTAAAATGATAGATATCCTCAAGTCGATTCATATGCACCAAAATTGGCCCCACCGTTAGGATGTAATGTCTGAAAAACGATTTTTTGTAAAAGAGCTCCTCCTAGTCAATAAAATATAGATATCTATCTGTTAGATGTCTATAACTATTTTTCCGCATGTATACAGTCTGTCTTACTTCATCTAGAGTGGCCACAAGTGAAAGTAGTGCGGATGACAAGTCTCATTTCCTTACCAAGTCCCAGATCACCAGTACTATGGGCGGCTCTCCTCTTTACATGAAAGTGAGATTTTTATACACATCAACAACTTTCCTTTTGCAGAAAAACATAGTTCTGGCTCAAAGGAGATGAGTTACATTCCATCTCCCCTGGGAAGCAGAACAATTGTCAGGTAAGAGGTTGCACTTAAATTATGTAAGTGTAAAGGGCAAATGATCTTGTAGAGGATGTGTCATTAATTCAATATAGCGTAGGCTAAAGCGATGTCTAAACATGATGGTGGCTATTGGATACGTAATGGCTGCTGGAGGAAATGAGAAATAACAGATTTCAGAGGAACTATGAGCTCAGGTACAAGATGATGACAAACTTATTAGTGCATTTATTCACTGGTCTCAAAATGTAAAGGGATACAATGTTTATAATACCATTTAAGCACAGGGTTAATATGGATCCTGAGGTGACTATGGTTACACACTCAAGACTTGACCGCTCATCCTGTTGACCCTCGACTGAGCCTGAGACGCAGCAGGCTGATACGTTCTCAGGTAGACTCCGTCAAGTGACTGACAGCGGCTCTGGAGGCCTACAGCTGTATAGTCCACAGACTGTGTGACACATTGTGCAAGCAACCTGTATGCCGGATAACATTTCAAAGACACAAGTATTTCTAGTAAAGGTGCACCGATTGTAATAGTTTTTCATTTTAAGTGACCGATTCCCTTTTTTTCTTCTTCTTCAAAGTTTGAAAATCATGAAGAGTAATATATTTATGCACTCTTATTTTGAAGGATTAAGTGGAAGTATCAAGGCTTGAAGGCATTGTGTATGTGTTCTGACCTGTTGAGATCAATTAACCTTACGTCTTCCCTGTCCTGCATTTCTTAAACCAATTGTCTAACATTTCAAAGTGAAAATAAAAATTTGTAAGCCTCGTTCAGTTCATTATATATTATATGTTAGCTTTGTTCAGGAACTTAAGGGCTCGTGGCTGGCTCTGAGTTCCCGCAA
This sequence comes from Lophius americanus, assembly GCA_037951165.1. Lineage (NCBI taxonomy): Eukaryota > Metazoa > Chordata > Actinopteri > Lophiiformes > Lophiidae > Lophius > Lophius americanus. The sequence continues at coordinate 8,372,563 of JBBDHG010000032.1, read as the reverse complement.
GCTTTAGCCGCTCTGCTAACTTTAGCCGCTCTGCTAACTTTAGCCGCTCTGCTAACTTTAGGCGCTCTGCAAACTTTAGCTTCTTCAAACGTGTTATGTTCGTTTTTGTGGTGGGTGATTAAGCTTGTTGTGCCGAACGTTTTCGGGGTTGTTCCTCCACAGTTTATTTGTTAAAAATTGAGAGTGTTGTGTTTTCGGGTGTTTTCTGGTTTACTTGTAAGATGTTTGGAGCCCTGGTAGCTCATGCTTGGTGTTCATGTACAGCGCGTGTGTGTTGCCGGCACCCAATTGGCCACAAGTGAGGTTCCTCGGCCGATTGACTATTTGATCAAACTAGGCCTCCCTAGTAGGCTGATCGATCAGACGGCAAATCGATCAGCTGCCTGTAATTTCTGTCACAAGTGCCGCGGATTGAGGAACCTGACATTGGTGTTCCAAACAAAAAATAGCAAAATGCAGTACCTATTGTGGTAAGTTCATGTAGGGCATGTATTTTTGACTGGGTCTTTTCATGAGGAATCTATGAAAGAGAAAATTCAATCCACTTTTCCGAACTCGCTCCGTATGTCACCATTTCTTTCAATGACTCCCGCACAGCGTTGGATGACATGGCCAGAACGTGACTAAGCAGTAGAGACTTGAAGAAAAGATCAACACGGGTGCAAACAGTCAGAGCCTGTGAAGATGCTGGCTTCCTTCATCTATTCATGATTGTACCCCACAGTTGAATCATTCTGATGTTTCTTTCCAGTTTCCACATCACAATCTGTGACTGCATATACTTTCTGTGTCCATCCTGTTTTTTCTGTGTAAAATGAAACGTGAAATGTGGCTCTGGCAGATATGGTTTGTTGTAACTGCTCTGTAAACTTAAAGCTGCAAGCTTTTAGTCATTGTGTGTTTAATGAACAGACGTCTGAGTCGCCGTCACACGCTGAGAGAGTGCAAGATAGTTATTTTCCAATCATTGCAGCAACCCTTTCTTCATGTGGCAACAGCTCTGGCTTCCCCACACCCCCACCAATGACAGCAATGCTCTGCTAATGTGCAGCGACTCGTCTTTTACATCAGCTTTGATGTCACATTTTATGAGTCTCTGAAACGCCTGCATTTTGGCATTCCATCAATGACAAACCACCAAATAATCATTTCTTTCCTGGCCTCCTCCCTCTGGACTTTTCCTGCTCTGAGTATTTTGCAGCAGAATTAGCCATTGTTGTTGCAGCAGATTTGTGGGAGGAGGCAAGTGGCTTGTGCACAAATGCGCAATTTCACATTGCCATATTGCAGTACATTAGGTGTTCAGTCTTTTATACTTGTGGCCGGTCTTTATACATGGAAATCCATGGAGTGTCTCCAGATACTGCCGGAGCGTGGAGCTGTATACAGCTGGGATTCACTCATACCTCAGTTAAAGAAGTGAGGCAGGTTAAAGAGGACTGAGTCATTCATGGCAGCTATAAGTAATGACAGCGGGCTGTGGGTTTCTTGGCAAGAATCGTTTTCGACAAATAAATGCCACTTTAATGGCAGTGAAAATGTAGATAGTTCAGATATTTATCTATCCAATGTGAGAGGCGGAAAAAAGTTCCCCCTGAAATAAATCATTCCTGTGCTTTAGATAATAAATCATCATTACATTAATACATGTTTGCAGCTGTCTCACAATAAGTGTAATAAACATCCCGTCCTGTTGAGCAAGCCTGGACAATGATGGACATTTGCCCTTGCACTTCATCTTCACCATCTTCATTATTTCATCAGCCGCATCACCGATGAGCCTCCAGAGACTCTTCAGCCACCACCACCACCTTTTACTGGACTCCATAGTGGGATTTGTCCTGCTGCTGCTCAGGGGAAGACGCTTCGCCATTACAAAATCTCCCTGTGGAGTCTAAGCACCAAAGACTTCCGAAAAGACTACATTATTATATCACCTGTTATAATAAACATCGCTCTATTCCTTGTATCTCCTTATTGAAAGTATATATAAACCTCTTTCATATTTGAAAACTATTAAATTAACTGGCACTGAAGAATTTTTTTTTCGGTGCGATACTGTTAAGTAGCATTTCTTCATTTATAAAATGTTGCTCTTTGAGAATGTACAACTTCTTATTCTGTGTTTTTGATAAGACAAAGACCAAAACATTCTTAATACTACCCAACTAAGGTGAATGTCGGCACTTGTGGTACATCATCTTGGTCCGTTTACTGAACATGCAACCACAAAAACCAAACAAATATGAATACTTCCTATTACAACTTGTCTGTGGCCACAAACACTATTGTTTATTATAGTGCTCATAGCAACATGCGCATAGAGAAATAAAGCACATTTGGCTCGTACAGGGAATTACCTGTTTACCTAATTAACAGCACTTAGCTGGAGGCTAAAGATATGCAAACCAGGAAGTGGAATATTAACAGCAAAATATTTTGCACCAATCTCCCTCTTGAGGAAAAAACATCTCCCTATGACTAGAAAAGCAGAAGAGATGAGGAGAGAAGGTTAGTTACTTTGAGGTACTTCGTTTAAAACATTGATCCATCACAAATGCATACATTTGTTGTCTGAATCTTTTTTGCACCAGGTACAGGCTTAACGTTGATACTAATCTTGTATAGAGGCGAACGGGGGTGTCTGATTTTTATCACAAACAGCATTACCCTTTAGCTCTTCGGTAGGATCAGACACTGTTGCTGCTTTCATAGTTTGGTCCTTATCAAAGTGGCTCAGATCCCTTAAATGTGCCCATGTTTCCTGGTTCCAGCACATCAACTTCCTGGTGCCATTGTAAAAAGATAATCATATTCACAAATGATTCAAGGATATTTGCACCATTTGGGTCCAGCCTCAGTCCGTCCCAAAACATCTGAATGACTTCCCCGAATGTCTTGCTTGGTTTAAATATAGAGACTTTATTTGCAACATTAAGACCCCATACCACCCAACCCCCAACACCACCCCCACCTCTGTGTGCATGGCATGAGTGAGAAGTGTGTTGCATCAGCAGTTTGGTACAAGTTCCATATGATTACTGTGATAGTAATTATAGAGAAACTATAAAAATAAAGTATTGTTGGGTTTGTTTTCATTGTTGTTGTTGTTGTTTTTTTCCTGAATCATATTGCAGCCCAGTAGCAAATGCTTTGCAGCACAATACCAATCCATGGCCTGGTGGTTGGGGGCTGCTGTTATAAATGTTGTAAAATGAAAAAATAACTCTCTGGCCAAATCTTGGCTTTAATCCATCTTGCATCTTGTGGTACTCTGGAGCCAAGCTGTAGTGTAAGATCTATTCTGACAAGTTGATCTTTTCCCTGCTCATATCTGATGAACCAGGCATTTCTATTTATTACTTCATTTTCGCTTCATGTTTTGGATCACATACCATGAAGTCAGTCAGAAGGATTTCTTTGAAAGAGGAATGAAGATGCTGTAGTCCACATAAAATGCAGTGAGGCAGTCTAATGTTACTCAGGAGATGTGTACATCCCTCTATCAGTCTCTCCTTCCTGTGAAATCAGCACCACCCCAGAGACTGATAACTCTTTGCTTCCCTTTTCAGTGCGTGTGTGCATTTGTGTGAGTGTGTGAGTGTGTGTCTGTGAGAGAGGGAGAGGAGACGTGTTTGGTCAAACATAGGTCTGTCTCTCTCTACTTTTATCGGTATTTGATCAACACTGGGGATATTAACCAGACTCAGGAAAACCCCCCAATTACACATAAATCACTACATTATCTTGCACATACACTGAGGCCCCTCAAACACACAAACACGCCCACTAGAAAAGTCTACACAAACACTCACCCGAGCGAACCCTTTCTCATTCATCCTCACATCTGCCGACACCCCAAGGGGAATGTATTGATGAAAAGACCATGAAACCGGCTTAGCATGACTAATTCACACATACATACAATAGTTGTACTAAACCCCTTCACTCAACGTAAAGAGCTCTCTCACCCTTTGATACCAGGAGAGAGAATTAAACATGACCATATGTGCCTCTAAAACAAAAAAAGACCATGGTTTATTGTTTCAGCCCTCTTACAGATGCCACCAATGTGCCACTCCATTACCCACCGATAAAAGGGCGTACACACACACACGCGCACACACACACACACACACACACACACACACACACACACACACACACACACACACACGGGACCACAGTCTTCACACATAAACATTTACAAGTCTATGAGTTTGCACAAACACAAAGTGACCAACGGCCACACCCAGGGATGAAGATGTCGTGTGGAAAAATAAGCACATGGCCAACCGTCTCACATAGTTGTGTTGGATTTTGTTTTACTAAACAAAGAAAAAGGACTGTTGTTTTCAAAAACAGCCTCCTATGGTTTTCAATTGGCAGAATACAGACGGCATATGTGATGTAAAGGCTGGAATTAAATGAAAGTATATTACAGCAAATATCATCACATTTTCTCCTATTTAGTTAGTCATGTAAACAGCATACAGTGTTTCGTTTTCAAATCTACTGGAGTTCTATTTGCCCTGTTTGGGTGACGTTGGTATAGTGTGTAGTATTCTCAAAGCCTTTCTGTATTAATTGCTTCTTTTGATGTTGTTTTTTTTGTAAATAAGGACTGACTAACCAACTTCTCACAATACAGGCTATAAATGGTCGACTTTTCCAGTAATTTTAAAGAGAGTCTCAAAATATGCATTCATTTCATTGGAGTCATGTAGTTGACAGTGATATAATTTGCCTTAACCCATAAGATGCCAGACAAATTCCTTCTTAAATGAAAACTAGACTAAGCTGTTCCTTCTGGCATGAGTACTCCTAAAAAGACCCCAATCACCTGCATTATACAAGCAACTCCCCAGATGGGACTCATTAATTATCTCAACATTCCATATGGAGATGAATACAAGTAACTATTTCTCTGAGCTCAGTAATAAAACAACACAGATTACCTTGCCTCAATTTAGCTTAATTTAGACACAATTAGACTTACGGTTAGGAAGTTATGGTTTAGAAAAAATACTCATTAGGGAGAGTTGTTTTGTGGTTTCACAAAACAACTCTCCCTAATGAGTACAATATGAACTATTATAGTGAAATAATTAAAGATCGATCTCCTTGTGTAGATTCATGTGAGCTAATCTGGACATAATCCGACTCTCCTTAGTGATGGAAATATGCAACTGCAACCAAGCGACTTTCTCACATCATCCCCAGCGGAACGTCTCATTCAGCATATCAATTTGTAAAGGGGTTTTACGCCCTCCCTAACACAACCCTCATATTATACGGGCTTGGAACTGGCTGGGTTGGCCGGTGGCATAAAGCCACACTGGATTTCTGCCACACCTGAATCACTTTTGACTGTGATTCACACCCTAGTCTTCTGGTAAAAACGTCAGTGGTGTCACACAATGAGCTATCCGGCTACGATGAGTGGTAATATGCCACTGACGTCTCCCAAATCAATACATTTCTTCCTATGTCTAAGGTTTATGTAGGTAGAAAATTTTAAAATTTTTCAGGCGGACGTAGCAGCAGTCGTGACAATTCATAATATCACAGAGTTCGGGAATTCAATTATATAAATAACACAAAACAGACCAAATGAATCTTGTAAGACCTTTTTTTTAAAAATAATTTTTCTAACTTGTAACTTAATTGGCTAGGTTTTGCAACACAAATTGCAACAATATGAGTAAAACTAAGTAGTTTTATTTGAAATTGTTTAAAATATGTTATCAGTGGATTTCAGGTAATTAATGATTTTTTATTAAGAAGTTAGAAATGTTAAAGTTTTTTTTCCATGGGTAAAATTTGATGAAACATAAAGTTTAAAACTCCTTTTATCTTGCACTTTTCCACCAAACAGTACCGACATCATTCCTCTTGCTTCCTCATGTGTTTGAATCTGGTGTAAGTGGACCATGGCATCCTATATGAATCACTATGAAAAAGAATTTTTTTTAAATGGTCATATCAAAGTATTGAATAGTTAGTCTCTTCTTCATTCCACTGCGCAGTAACGGTTTGACGCGTTACCCAATTATTATTATCTCCCATCCTGGAGGTCCTTGTTCAACAGTTTTAGATGATAGTGAAGCCTCCAGTGAGTATCGTAGTCTTCCTCAGAAGAAAGTTAGGCAGCTGCAGTTTTCAAAGTTTCAACATGCACAATGAAAGCTGAGCTTGCTACAGCTATCCTCGAATTTTGCTTTTCAAAGAAGACTCACTGTTGAACACATTCTATATTTCATTTCCTCAAATCTCAGGTCATCTTCCGACATCAGTCATTGCAAAAAGGCTTTCATAATCAGTAACTCATTTACATATCGCATACTCGTTATAGATAGTTTAGCAGATACATTTTTAAATGGCTAAAAATACAACAGAAAAATGACCAACGTTGAAAAAACAAAAAACAAAAACGTGCTCTATGGTGTCGTCACTGACAGCAAGGGTATATACCTGGAAAGCCCCCAATCCCCTGCGTTGTACGAGACATTCCCCTGATTGAACTCCTTAAGTCAAAGATGAAGTTATGTCGGAAAAAATGTGTTTCTTTTGTAACAAAATAAAAAGAAGAAAACCCTCCTACTAGTGAGGAAAATATAACCTATTGGAGTAGAAATTATATATACGAGATAGATGTCCTCAAGTCAATTCATATGCATCAAATCTGGACTAAATTGGACCAAACGATTGAGAAATTATAGCCTGAAATTAGGAGATAAAGCCCCCCCTAGCTTCAGAATTATACAACTAAAAAAAAAATCACTCGAGGTCCTCCTCCCACTAAGGTCTATTAGGGGATTAAATTTGAAAATTATATATTAAACAGTTTTTGAGTTATCACGAAGGATCGCTGAAAAAAAGAGGAGGTAACTCTTCATACTGAGAAACTGTCAGGATAAATTTGCAATATTTACAAGAGCGGGTGAAGAGTTGTTGATTCCACTTCTTATTTTAAGGTTACTGAATATGTTTTCCCAAGTTAAAATTTTCAAGATTAATTTAACAGATTTCTACGAAGACATTGAACTAATTAATACTAATTCAGCTAGAGTCGACTGCTCAAAATTATTTACAGTGTGATGGAGTGATGCAAGATAGTGGTTCATGTTTCCATCGACATATAAGCAAGATAGTAACGCTATGATGCCAGGAAGTCACCCTGGCCCCATCATTACAAAAAGATAGTGACCCATAATGATAACCTTTAAGTCAGCACAGCCTGTGATGCATCAAGCCACAATATGCACTGGAAAAAAAAATCCCCCTTCAAACATAGTGTTATTTAAAATATAATGATATACAAGATGCTTTTAGCTTGTACATCATTATTTTTGAGTAGAATAAAAAAAAGTCAGCCAATAGAATAAGTGAAAATTTGCTTGCTAAGATTTCTTGAAACAAGATATTATATTTAAATATAGGAAATCTGGTAAATAGCCGGGAAATCTAATTTTTAACTAACTTAATTTTACTAAAATTAAAGTCTGTTGTGTCTCAGAATAAGACAGTGATGCCAAAAAGAAATTCCTCAGAAAAGCTCTTTGTTTTTTTTGTTGTCAACCTCTTTCTTCATTTCAGGTGCATTTACCTTGTTCTGACTTGTAAAATAGTGACACTGTTTTAGATTTCAGACCATCACACACTTGAAGTAGGACTAGAAAGTGATATTTAAGCATTTTAAGATTACAAATGTCTCACATTTAGCAGGAAAAATTGGGCAAATGACATATTTTCATGATTCTTTGACTTAACAAGGTATTTCAGATATATTCTCTAAATAAAAGTCTCTGTACTTCGCTGAAATACAACTTATTGAATAATTTTTTCCTTATGACGTGCCATAAGATACTTTGTCTAAAAATTTGACAAATTTAATTGGTAAGATTTTTATTTTTTGCAGTGTGATTAACTGGGATCGGTAGGTGGATAAAGCCCTGGAATTTCCTTCTGTTCAGTAGAAGCAAATCACGTCTATGAAAGGTTTTAAGTGAAGAAAAGTTACTTCAAAGCAAGAAAAGAGGAATTCACAGGCTATTTAATTTTATCTCCTTTAAAAATGTTAATTTACAGTTATCATGTTAAAGAGTATCTCAGTTAGTCTGAATCACAGCTGTGTACCAACGTCCTTCTTTACCCAGACTCCACCTACTCCAGCCACAACATTAAAACCACCTGCCCCTTCTAGTGTAGTTCTCCTGTTTGCAGTGTATTGTGTAATCCTGACACTTTTATCTCAGAACCAGCTTTTATCCTTTTACAATTTTATATCCCTGAAAAGATGGGGATATTATGGATTTTTCCTTGCAGTGTCCACTGCAGATCTTTAATGTTAACACGATAATTCAAAAACTATTTCATGGATCATTTTCAAATTTTATACACCCAAAGACAGAGGATGTGGGAAAGAACTGGATTGAGTTGAGGAGATTATTTTGCATATGATGTATTTTACTCTAATAGTTAACATTCTACTTTTTTTTACGAAAAATAAAACAAATCAGGATATCACTTCCTTACCGTTGGTCCAATTTAGTCCAAATTTGATGCATATGAATCGACCAAGGAGATTTATGTTGTATGTTTTACATTTATAGTTATATATTTCTCACAAAGGGGAGCTTTTTTACGCAAAAAACACTGTTTTTCCATCATACTGTCCTAACTGTTGGTCTGATTTAGTCCAAAGGGACCTGATATGAATTCACTTTAAAGTTCCTATTTTACTTATCAGGTGGAGCTTTTTGTCCAGAACTAGTCCACAGCGTCCCAACCCTGCGTCAAATTATGTCTAAATTTAGCTCATATGAATTGACACAAGGAAATATGTCTTGTTTTATTATTGAACTCTTTAAATAGCTAACGGTATTAATCTTCATTATTGAGTCACTATTGGATCTTTTTCTTAGAGCATATTGATCAATTGGTCAATATGGACTGTTGGAGATAATTAATGAGTCATAAGTCGTTTGAAGAGTTCAATCAGGGGCATTGCTTGTACAATGCCGAGGATTGGGGCGTTTTGGAAGTATGCTCTGATTAATAATTGTAAAAAAAATAATTATGTATTAAATGTTTGTATTGTGTAAAATCACAAGCAAAATATTTGTTTTTGCAGATATTCTGATTTTGTGTTTTACCTGAGCATTATGAGCATTGCTATGTTTGCACGAGGGACCGTGGAGTTTAGGATAACTGTTTTCCTAAATAGCCTGATTTAATATAGAGCATTAGTCATCAGCTGATCCAATCCTTTCCAAACCCCTAGAAGCTGTTATCTGATTCCTGCTCCACTAATAGGGTGTTTTTAACAAATATCCTTTGAGCTGAATAAAAGTAGATCATTTGATATTCAGTTAAACGCAAACAGTCATGCCCAAACCAACTGCCTTTATGCAAGCCGCTTTATCGCACACTTACTAACACACATTTGGGTGCTGATGTTTTGCCAAATAAGACCTTGGGGTTATTCATATTTCAGTTCCCCTGAAATGAGAAACTATCAGAGTGAAAATCTTTTCAGAATGAAAACAGTCTGTGCTTCAACAACATATGTTCAGAAGACAAATTGTGATTGCAACTTCGATGTCTTTCAGTCTTGAACATTTCTGATATTTTGATATCAAACTTTCCCCTCCTTGTTTATTGCTGCTTTTCTTTTGACTGCAGATTAATGCAAAGGGCTGTGCATTTGTAATTTCATTTGCCACAGGCAACAGGGAATGTTAATCTATTTTCTACATGGAACACACAAATCAGCAGTTATATGGCAAGTTTTCCCAAGCTGATTTTTACAGTAGCGACTTGAGAGGACTTTGAATCTCAATGTCTTTACAGTATCCACCTGTGTCTGTATCCAGGCAACAGTGGCAATGGAATTTCTATGCAATCGAGCCGCTTTATCTTGAACATATACTGTACATGCTGTTTTTCTATGTCCCTGTTATTAGAAACCAAGAATCATAGGCTCTGAAGCTCATGTCGTTGACTCATTAATGATTCATGAACTTGTATTATGCTACAAAAGAAGCTACAACAGAGTCAGTTAGAACCAGGATTGAAAGGAAGAATCGGTTGTTAGTACATATAGGGAAAATCCCTACAACCACAAAGCCCGGTTGGCATATTTAAAAAAAAACAAATCTCAGAGTGTTAGACAGGGGTGTGCGGTTTGTATCGTCTAGAATAATATGTAGACGTCTGTTTCAATCATGTGCAAACTGACATTATCAAAAGCATGTCACTCACTCCTCTCTTATGTCTTGCCACATGCAGCCTGGTAGAACCTGGACGAGCGCATGCAGCTAGGCAGGCATACATTATCACTGCACCACATTGTTAAACCAGTGTGACTGAAAAATGTGTGACAAATAATGTCAGGAAACAAAGAAGGGTAGAGATAACATCATTTATTTTATCATGAAACTCCACCCTGATTTACTGGTTTCAGAAGTGGGATACAAGATGGAGGGGATTGAGGGGACTCGGCCAGAGAAAAAATGCGCTGAAGAGGAGAAGCAAGGCTGAACAAGGCATGATCGGAATGACTGATGGAGCCGATGAGCCCTGGCCAGTGATGGGAGATAATAACCAAGAGGTCCAGCGAGGGATTACTGGCGCAACTGTGCTGATGATGGCAATCAGTGATGGCTTGCGCCGCTGTTAGCAGCTATAACTCCCCCCTACCATGGTAACCATTAACAGTAGCGCCGTCTTCAACGCCTCACTTGGGGTGACGGCCGTATCGCACCAGTAAACACAACCACAGACGAGGAAAAAGATCCCTCCAATTGGCTGTTGCTAGCCAAACCATTGACCAACAGTTCTGGCTAGTCAACATTCAATGCGCCTGCATTATTGGACTGGACCTGCTGGTTAAGTGCAAGGCTGTTATGGATACGGTGGCCAACATGGGCAAACTCCCCTAAACAAAAACTAAAGGCATAACAAAATAGCTTTTGTATGTGATGTTCTGACCGTTGTGCACACGTTGCCATGGCGAAAACTGAAGTCAGTATGCTGTATAGCGGTTAAGAGTTTTCTGAAGCAAATATAGTAAACTTTGTTTACTGTGGCTTTGGGTACTGTGCATGTTAGGGTCGTTATTAAGTTTATTTGTTTTTTTCACCATGTTGATTATCTTCTTATTCTGAGTCACAAGACTGCACAACCCGGAAGTTCGCGGTAGCCGAGTTAGCTTTTAGGGTTAAAAAAGCTTGGTCAAGCAAAAGGACGGCCCGTCTGTAATGAAATCCCATGCAAAGACTCCAGCCCGCTACACTTTTAGCCCAAATGGTCCTGTCTGGCTATGCAGAGGCTTTTACGTGTTCACGTATAGAGCACAATCACTGTAAGCTTTTAAGATATATCCAGTAATCTTTTATCTTAATTTAGGTTTTTTTTAAGTATTTTTTATTGAATATAAGAGAATAATAATCACCATCTGTGATCCGTCTGACAGCCGTTGTAAAATTCCTTTGTATGTAGCATGAAACAGGGTCACTGGCTGTTCAATATCAATCTAACATGTACAGCATTACGCTTGATGCAAAAAGGTTTTTGGGTTTAATTCCAGGCTAATACACATTTCTTTCTGTGCAACTTCTTCCGATACTTGCTGTGGCCTTGACACTGGCTAAGAGCTGGAGACTGGTCTCAGGTGCAGCACGGTGTCCATCTACGGCGCTTTATGGACGGGCTTAATGTATAGACCATGTTCCACCATGTTGTACCGACTACTGCATATTAGACAATCATGCTTTTTAAAGTACCTACAGACGCTCCAGTACACACATGTTAAATACACGTAAAGAGAGACAAAGGTGCTCACAATCGTTCCACTCAATCTCCTTTGTCATTTCTTACCTCGTGTGTGTCAGTGTGTGCTTTACTGTGTGTACAGTCCTACTCCTCTGCATCATCTCTGAATACAAACTGCTGTGTGTGTAAGTTTGTTATAGAATGTGTGGGTGCGTGTCAGGCCTTCTTCCTTGTGGCATCTTCTGAAGGTGCAAAGATCAACCCACATGAGGTCAACCCACATGAACAGATCCAGTGGAGGCTGAAGCAGGAGACGGCCTGACTCCCTAAGTTAAGCAATAGAGGATAGAACAAACAAAAACATGGAGATGAAATGATGGAAAAGTAGACAAAAATGAAGAGGCTGCTTTGGTGGATGAAAAGATGAGAAGGGCGGATAAAAAAAGGAAGAAGGAAGCAGTAAGAAATTCAGTGAGGCTTAAAAAAAGAAATAACAATAACGAAAACTAGATGGCAGCTGGAGAGCGTATACCTCTGCCAAAAGGATTTATATATCCTCATGAGGTGACAGCATGACACCTACTCTGCCTCTGATTTACCTGGCATCGAATCGCCATTGTTGTATTAACGACGGCCGAAGCCAACTCTATAGTATTTCTAAAAGAATAATATGAGATCGATACCATTTACCAGAATAGCCTCATTATCTAATCAATGGTTCCCGTTATTGGGGCCACCTTTACACAAAACACCATTTAAATCTGTTCCAAACTGTTGGTGTTATCAAACACGCAGGCACGCAACACACGCACGCACGCACGCACGCACACACACATGCACACACACACACACACACACACACACAGACACACACACTCTAACATATTGACACACACACACACACGCGCGCACACACACTCACACACATCCTAACATAATCTCACACACACACACACACACACACTCTAACATAATCTCACACACACACACACACACACACACACACACACACACACACACACGCACACACATTAAGAGGAAGACAACTTAAGAGTTCATTCAAATTCAATTTTCTTCCGCTTATCCAGGGTCGGGCCGCAGTGGCTGCAGGCCAAGAAGGATGTTCAAAATGTTCCTCTCTCCAGGCCAAATAAGATATATAATCCCTCCAGCAAGTTCTGGACCACCCCTGGGGTCTGCTCCCAGTAGGACGTGCCTGGAAAACCTCCAAAGGGAGACGTCTTGGAGACACCCTAATCAAATCAACCGGTTCTTTTCGCCGGAACCTCCTAACATCGACATGCATCCTTGACCTTTTTCTTTTGGTCAAGGCGAGCTCAGGGAGGACAAAACCTCCCGTGGAAGAGAACAAGACAAAAGCTTGCATGATCTTGATTAAGTAAGAATCATAATAATTTATCTTCCTCACACAAGGACATTTATTTCTAATCACTGGAAACTCGTTGTGTTTTACACATGAAACCTCATTATATCCCTTTTTAATTAGCAGACTTTGAACACACTCCTACCTCCTTTGACAGAAAAAAACAAAACTATTCAATTTGTTCCGACCAATTGGTGCTATACGGAAGTATTAAAGACAGGCGCTGTTGTTTTGATGGGTTTGTTAGACCGTTAATGGATGATATAGGGTGCTCAGAAAAAGGGAGTGGAAAAGAAAACAGAGTGGGTTGAGAGCTGGAAGAATGCTTCCAGCTGGAAGCAAAATAAGATAAGTGAGGTGCACCGAATGAAATTAAACTTTTGACATCTAGACCCATATTCCTGACATTATGTCAAAATAGGGTATTGACACACCTGACTGACTGAAGTGTTAATCATTGAGTTTACAAGGTCATGGATCACCTGAGTACCGCCAGACACATAAATCAATAGACCTGTTCACATACTGATAGTTGGATTCTGCAAATCAAAATTCTTCTGACATTAATTTGTTTTCCGGAATCAAGATAGCTGACAAGAAGAAGAGAGGCCCTCAAGGACAAGCTGATTAGGATAGAAAAAATGACCAACAAAATGTGACAAACTAAAGCTGACATGTAAATTAGCCAATATTCTGCAGCTGACCAGCTGATGCCTGGACTGATTGTCCCAGTTTCTGCTCTGATCTCTTGGCCAAGCCAGTCTTGGAAAAGAGATTTTTAATCTCAATGAGGACTTTACCTGGTACAGTAAAGGATATATATATATGTCTGCTGATCTCGCACCTCCAGCAGACTCTCAGATTTCTAACTCATCATGTCGAGATGATGTCATTCACATACTCAGTCTCCCCCCCTGCTGTCCTTCTGATAAAATTACCTTTATATTCTTTAATTCTCTTGTGCTGTAGGTGTCATGCATACACAAAATTCAGCTATTTGTGTTCTGAAAGAAAAGTGTGCATAACAAGTTGACTGCATTATTGCGACTGTTCGGGTCAGTGGAAATACGTCTTGGCTGATGTTCCTGCTTACTTTGTATTCCTTGTTTATTTCATTTTTCATCTTATTGGAATGTCATTTCCCAGTTGTGCTGAGAGAATAATAAGTGAGAAAGAAAATATGTAGAACCAGAGCAAAGAATGTAAAGATGTAATAAAAAACTTGTAGGATGGAGGGCTAATGATGGAAATGGCTTTGCTGGAAGGGAAGTGGACTGTTCATGTCACTTCCTGATGACAGGCTATGTCTCACCACTGGCCACTCTGCCTTCTTCCTCTGGAGAGCCTGACATGGGGACAGTGGCTGTCACCATCGTCGCTACTCCTCTGGCACTGTAGTGTGTGTGCGTGTGTGTCTGTGAGTGTGTGTTTGTACTGCTGAACATGCCAGTGTTTCCATTCCTTCATTTATGTGTCATGCCTGGCTGGTGTTCCTGTTAGTTTGTGTGCCCGTGTATGTGTGCTCAAGATTTCTAGCAGTGACATATCTTGAAACCACATGGCTAAGCTGCTTTCACACTGACAGTCGCAAACTCCCCCTCAGGACATACGGCGAGTCCAGCTTTCTCTCATTCACAGCTAACACTCCATCCAAGTAGCTGTGCATGACCTTTGGAGGAACTGTTGTTCTTGAAAACAATCTCATTGAATTGTTTTCATCCATTTATTCATTTCTCGGTAACCACTATCCTTTGCAGGGTGGCGAGAGGGCTGGTGCCTATCCCAGATGGCATGAGTGAGAGGGGGTGTAAACTCTGGACAGGTTGGACACGCAACCAGAGAAAACATTTAGAGCGCGTCATGGTTCTGTTGATCTGATTTATTTTGTCATTCGATTATTGTTACTTGAAGGCTTTGTTTCCTGTTTTATTTTAACGGTTTAATTATTATCAATTGTTTGACTCTGTGATTTCATCGTGTCTTACTTCTTTTAGTTTCTGTGTTCCAATTCTTTCTTTCCTGTTCCTGTGAAAGTGTGTGCGTGAATCCTGCCTCCTAGTGTCCTCCCTGATTGTTGAATGTTCTCACCTGTTATCTATTGTCTTTACTCTGTATATTTAAGTCAGTGTCGTCCTCTCTGTCTTTGCCAGGTCGCCTGTGTTACGCGCCTGTTTCATCTTCATGAGTTCTTGCCTGATTTAGCGTCTCAGGTCTGATTCAAACCCAAAACCTGCTTCTGCACCATTGTGCTGCCCTCACACTTTAAAAAACCCACCTTGTATAATTTTTGAATTGTTGTGAGATTACATATAAACCATAAAAGTATCAACTGAAACTCTGACTGCATTAAAGCTGCATTTTTAGCACCAGACAGGGCCTCAATACTACATGTAAATAATTCAAAAGAATGTTATTGCTCTTATCAATTGTATTCCTGTTGTACAATTCTGGAGTTAATGCAATTAATACAAATGCAACACATTGATCCTGGTGCCTCTGGAATCTATGGAGAGCCTGTGGCTCTGAAGTGATTGCCCACTTAGCCACAAACTCAGTTTTCTGGTGTAAAGTGTAATCTTATGTTGTACAATAGCCTCCAAGTGATTTATTTCTTTGTGAATCTCGGAGAGACAGGAAAAACAAACGGCTGTGGAAGTACTCAACATGCTTCAGTGCCAGTTCCTTCTCCAACAGGTGTCTCACAGATCGACTTGTGTAGCACAGCACCTGCTACTCTTAGCTAGGTTATTGCACTGAGGGATTAAAGCTATGATATGGACTGGATTTGAATACTTACTACATCTACGCTGTCATCCCTGTCAGCAAGGTTATATCCTGGAAAAGTCCCCAATCCGCTGCATTCTGTAAGCAATCTCCCTGATTGAATTCCTCAAAGTAAATGTGAAGTTATGTCTGAAAAACAATATTTCTTATAAAGAAGCTCACCTATTGAGTGATTAAAATATGATTTCTCTCTCTCTCTCTCTCTCTCTTTCTCTCTCATATATACATTATATTGTATTATATTTACACACTCAAAAGGAGATCTACTTTGTATGTTTATTATTTCACTATAATAGTCCACTGTTACTCCTTAGGGGGGGCTCTTTGTTGAAAACAGTTTCGTGGCCATACCCTCCCAACCATAAGTTCCGTCGTCTAAATTTAGCTCCTATGAATTGACACAAGGAAATATGTCAGGTTTTACTGAGCTCAGAAAAAAATAGCTAATTGTATTTATGTTAATTATTGAGTCAGTATGGGATCTTATCCAAGAGCATACTGCTGACTAAATAGAAACAGTTTGGGTGAGTCAATATGGACTGTTTGAAATTTTTAATGAGTCACATTTAATTTGAGGACCTCAATCAGGATGATTGCTTCTACAATGCAGGGGATTTGGGGCTTTTCCGGGATATACCCTTGCATTATTCAGGGTAAATTTGTAACATCTTTTCATGCCTTTTTGACTGAAGGCATGAAAAGATGTGACTCTATATTGTCCATGGGAGTGAATGTGAGAGTGAATAATTGTTTATCTCTGCGATGGACTGGTTGCCCGTCCAGGGTGACCCCCACCTTTCGCCCGCAGTCAGCTGGGATAGGCTCCAGCCCTTATGCAGATCTGAAAAGGATAAATGGTCATAGAAAATGGATGGATGGACCCGGTTTGCAGACAATACGATTCACTTTATCTACCACATGGGGAAATATGTCTTGTGCATGTGATCCTCCACAGCTGCAGCAGAACAAAGCATACATGAACAAAACACAACCAGCTTTGCCAAATCCCAACATAAATGCAAATAACCCAAAGTGCACATACACATTATTGCACAGGACATATATTGCACGCACCAAATAGTGAAATTCCATGAAACTACTACACAATCCCTACAGCGTCAAGCAGCATTGTTAAGAAGTTTGATGGAGGAAGAAACAAATGAGTTTGAACCGGTTCAGTGAGGAGGTCAGTGTGATCTGCCAGAGGGTAGGACCTTGTATTCTTCCTATAGAGGATATTTGATGGGTCGGCCTATATCCTCAGAGCTTGCATCAGACCATACTGCTTATATATATCGACTGGAGGGGCTGGAACTCATTCCTCACCATCACCGTCATGGCGGTTTCTCCCACACAAGCAAGCTCAGTTTTTTGATGCACATTGAGGTTGCCAAACCATGCTTACATCCCACAGCTGACTAAGCCCCGTAGTACAGCCTGATAAAATAGAGACATGATCGTCTGTATTTCTCACACGGTCTCAGAGTGTAAGGTGTGGACCAGTCTCTGTTGTCCCGGAGCATAAACCTTCAGCATGGAGCTTCCAGCTGAAGGTGTTGTCCAAGTGAGATTATTGTGTGAGTAGACCTGATTGATGTTTGATTGATCATGTCTGGATATTAGACTGGAAGATAATCAGGTCGGGTAAGTCGGGTAAAGTTTAGCCATTCAGAGATAAGAGTTAATTATTTCTGCTGGAGTCTGGATTAATGGTAGAAAATGATTTTTTTCCCTTTTAACATGGCAGTCTGATGTCTACTTGAACTTTATCTTCAGATTGTATATGTAACTCCAGTATAATGGACTATTGATTCTGCCCTCCACCATAAAACATGTATCAATTAAAATTTCAGAGCCAATAGACTTGAGAGAGTTTAACAGGGAAGAAATTATCTTTATCAGTTTATAAGTGTCTGAATTTCTAAATTTTCACATCTTTACCTCTATGAATGCATTTAAAAGGAAAGGATAATGTGAAGAATTCTCAATATACACAAGATTTTGTTGCTGCTCAAAACTATTTGGGTCGGTGCTGTGATCCCTGTCTATAAGTGAGTAGATAAAGTATAATTATAAGTCACTGTGTTCCATAGTTAGGTGACTCAATGACATTTAGGCGAGAATTAGTTATGTTGATGTATGTTTTTTGTTTTGTTTCACAGACCTCGTTGATAGTCTATTAGTATACGAGAAAGTATACTGAGAAAAGCTTTATGTGATAGACATTTGTCCCGCTTACAATGCCAGATTTTTTAGAACTTTAATTATATCTTTGAAAATGATATATATTACAAAAATTATGGAAACATCATTGCTGCCGCAGATCCTTCATGTTTGCGCAATAACTCAAAAAACATTCCATGGATCGTCTTCAAATCGTATACCCACATAAACCTTAGTGCGAGAAAGAACTGGCTTGATTTTGGGAATAAAGTTTCTGACATAAGCGGGAGATTTGTCTTCAAAATCTTTCGGGACGATATTCTTAGCCCGAAAGAATATCGTGCTGTGCATGTTATCCTTATGCACAGCAATTGGACAGAAGATTGAAAATGCTTTTAAAGTATCTTATTAATCCTTAAGAACGGAAATGTTTCCATACAATGTTAAACAAATCTTCTCAGCAAGCACAACAATCCTGAGAAAAAGCTCCCTGGGGGTGGAAGGTAAGCTGAGGAAATGAAAACAGTAAAGATGAGAAGAAAAAGGTGCTCTTCTCAGATGTATGCCTTCTGTATGCTTAGATTTCACCAAAAGGTACACTACAACTCTAAACATGTCACGTTGACGTCAATATATTATCCAAATACACACAGTATACCCAAAACATACAAAAGGAATGAAGGCAAAGACTTTATCTGAATGAACAATATATTGGTATCAGTTATCCCAATCCAAGAACTAAGACAAAGCAGAAGGAAATCCAAACCGATGCAGGATGGAGGAAACTCAAACTAGCAAATAGAATGCAGCAGGGAAACACATGGAAGCAGGATGGAGTGACATGGATGTACCTCAGGAGATAACGCAGACAAACTGACAAAGACAGAGAGCAGGACACTGACTGAAATACACAGCGCAACAACGACGACTGGGGACAGGGGAGGGAATCAGGGTGTATTTCAGGAAGCGGGCATAACAAACTCTTGAGTTTAACCCCGAGCTCTGGCTTGAGATGAGACGAGAAAAGTTTTCGGTTTCAGAACAGTTTATCGAAATTGGTACAATCTGAGTTCAGATCAAAAGTCATCATCAATGGCGCTCAGATAGTGTGTTTCAACATGGCAAACAGGGAGAGGCTCTGTCCGCCATACTTCACCCTATTTGAACTGGAAGATTTGATGCGCTCCCAAGCATATATTTAGGCGAAACAAAAAGAAGAATGTGGCTTCATCAGAGGAGAAAAAATGGCATGGGAAGTAACTGCTGCATGGGAGAATCCATCAACTAGTTTCATTGTATTTTATCTGAATATTACAAGTGAAAAGGTGCAGGAATGATAATGAACACATTTTCAATATGATTTATGGGGACTATGCAACTGCCAAAAAAAAAAAATGAGCATGAAATACAGAGTTAATCCTGGATAGACACAGAACTCACTGAAAGTATTTTATATTTCATCTGTGAACGCTTGGGGAACCCCCCATCCCCCAGGTTGAGCAGGCGAGACTGGATGACCAGAGTGAACTTGATGAATGGCAGATTGTTTCCATGATTATACCTCATTTAAGTTCATGTTTGTCATATTGACATATCAAGTAAGGCAAATATCACAAAGTATATATATTTACATATGTTATGCAAGGTCTCATTTTATGAAATCAAATAATTAGTACCAGTAATTTAATGATGATAATTTATTAGAATAAACCATTACTCACCCATCTCAAGCCCATGAGACAACAACGAACAATCTACCATCAATCATTAGAATAATATGATTGATGGAGAATGAAATGAATCATTAAAAAAATAATAATACAGTTGCTCCAAGCACTTTCTTAATTTGTAAGATTTACTTATTTTTCCCTCATAAATTGGGAGAAAAAGAATGTAAAACACAAAGCAACACATACTGGAAAGTCTAATCTGTCATTCCTGGCAGCAAGGGAGTATCCCCGAGAAGCCATTAAACCCCTGCATTGCACAAGTAATCCCCCTGATTGAACTCCTCAATTAAATGTAAATCAGAAACAATCTCAAACGGATAGGAAGTTATGTCTAGAAAACAGTGCCTTTCATAAAAAAGCTGCCCTCAGTGGAAAATATGAACTATTAGAGTGAAATATAATATTCATTCAAGATAGATTGTCTCAAGGTGGATTCAAGGCACCAAATTTTGCCTTGAATCTAACGGTTGAGAAATTAGGGCCCAAAAAAACCTGATTATTTTAGTTAAAGCTCCCCATATATGCAACTCACCTTTCCAAGAATCAATCCAGCTCTTGTACGGCACTAAACTCTACTAAGGTACAAGATCTGAAAATGACCCACAAAATAGTTATTGAGTTATGCAGAGGACGCAGCAATGATGATTCCATAACACCGCCAAACTTTTCGGGCAAATAATAAGCCAACCTACTGTATGTGAAACTCACCTGAACCATGAGAGAATATTAAGGGAGCTTTGTACGGCACCAAGAGAGGGTTTAATTTCATTGAGTTTTTCCCTTATCTTATTCTCATTAAATAACCCACAGAGAAATTTATCCTAAAATAAAATGAGTGTATCTTAGTCCATAGAGCTCCTCAGATGCTTGCCGTTTGATTAAAAATAAGAATATTCTTTCCATATGGTTTCTAGCATAGATTGACAGTGAAAGGAAGATGCTTGAAGGTCTTCCTCGGGGACCAGTTGACAGCTATATTCATTCTGGGTTATCCTCCACAGGCGTCTCCACTGAGAGCTTTCTGGGGGGAAAACAGCATTGACAGATATGCATCAGTGGCTTCAGTCATATGCAGATGACACATGCAAAGGAGAGAGTGGCTTTGGAGGCCAGAGGGCATTTGGCAACCCTGACAAAACACATCCCAGCGAATTTCCCATTGAAAGATTAAAAGTAGGCTTCATAAAGTGACAGTATACAGGCTGCATAGCACAAACCTGTAAACAAGTCAAATGGCTGAATAAAATTAATTTATGCAAAAGTGGAGATAATGATACAGTGTTACCTCCGTTTACGAGCTTAATTCGTTCAAGACCCTGCTCGCAAACCATAAAAACTCGTAAACCGAAACAAATTTCTCCATTCAAATGAATGTAAATCCAATTATTTTGCCTATATCCCAAAAATATTCATATAAAAATAATTTTCCATGTTATTCTATACAGAATAAAAGTAATTTTACTAACAAATAGCAATGATAAATGATATGAAGGCTGGCAGATTCTGACTCACTTCACTTTGTCTCACTTGATTCCTTCAAAACTTAAGCGGACACGAGCGCTGATACTATACTGCGAGAGTATGATGCTAACTGAGAACGAGCGCTAGAGAGGCTGACCTGAGATCCATTTGTTTTTCGCTCTAGTCTTGGGGCGCACAAACAAAGCCCACGCTCGCGTCTTTCACTTGTTCAAACAGGATGCTTGTAAACCAAAGGAGAGCACTCGTATACCAAGCACGTTTCTTACGAGATGAAGGTACTCGTTCGTATCAGGATAAATCCGTGAATCGAGCAAAAACAACGCCTTGTAAATGAAATCATCGCTCGTAAAACGAGGCACTAAATACATTTTTTATCCTGAATAAACATGTGTAGTTTTTTTTTGTCTCAGTCAGTTAATACTGGACCATGGATTAGAAGGAAAAAGGAACAGTGTTGGTTGAAGTCACTCTAAAAGTTTCAATACATTTAGAATGTGGGTTTACTACTTCTTTCCTACTGCTTCCCAAAAGAGAAGTACAGTATTGTTACTCCCTGTTATGTTTGATCTCATACATTTATCATATTGTCGGAATGTCGGGAATAATATAGAATCATCATTGCCATTTCCGCCGCCGCAGATCGTACGAATTAACCAAGTAACTCAAAAACTTTATCATGGACCAATTTCAGATTTTACTACCCCATAAATCTTAGTGCAAGGAAGAACTGAATTGATTTTGTGGAAAGTCTTTCCGCCACTAGGGAATCTTTATCTCAAGATTTTCGGCATTATTTCTCAAATATTTGTCCGATTTAGTCAACTAGTTCATATTTTACTCACTTGTGGGAATTTTTTCTTTACAAAAATCCCATATTTTTGGACATCACTTCCTAATTGTTGGGCCAATTAAGTCCAAACATGATGGTATATGAATCGACTCGAGGAGATTCCTGTTGTTTGTATCATAATCATTAAATAGCTCATATTTAAGTCCCTAGGGGGAGCTTTTTATTTTTTCAAGATAAACACTTTTTCAAACAAATCTGTCTTGTTTTATTAATGACCTCATTATTGAGGCACTATGAGATCTTATTTTAGATCATATTAGTGACTTCATAGAAATAGTCAGGTTGAGTCAATAGGGTGTGAAGAACTGGACTGGCTGAACCCAAAATTGCAGACACAGTGAGGAGGTCAGTAAAAGCATTGATAACAGTTTAATAAAAAACTCCAAAAAGGGAAACTAACTCAAGAACGTCATCAAACACACAAGTCCGTAAATGGTACGAAGAATCCTGTTTAAGAGGGTGGGCGAGCGGGCAGAGTGCGCTGCGGCAGGGAGGGAGTTGAGTCTGGTCCTACAAACAGGAAGAGCGGGTAACAAAAACTGGTTTCAAAAGAGCACAAATAAGAACTAAGCTGGTTTTGGCTGAGGCATATAATTACTTCTGATAGTGATGGTACAATGTGGCGAAGTCTTGTGTGGAGAGCCGGTGTCTTACCCTGCGGCTGATTCTAGATGAGCTGCATGATGATGATGAACAGATGTGCATGTGTGTGATGGCGTGAGGTAGAAAGATCCTAATGACATATAGCGCTGAAGACGTGATTTGGAGTCTGCACAGCAGTGGCAGCTGCTTCATTGAGGTCCCATGCAAACATATGACCGATTCCGTCATGAGCACGGCTGAGTTGTCTCCCATGATGGTTTGCCCCCTTTTCATAACATCAAATAACTAATTACAATCAAATTTATCAGAAACATGAGCAGTTGAGCTTGGGAAGAAACATCTAAAATGATAACCATCCTAGAGAAAAATCTACTTTTAGTTTACGCCTTAAGTGTTGCCCATGTTCCAGCTGTTAACAGGACAGGGAAGTCTTTTGCTGAGCCAACATGGGTGAAAAAGAGTTTTTTGAGCCGTCACGAAATCTATATGCATTCAATGTTCTCACTCTCTCTCCCCCTATCTCTATTTTAAACTGCATGAGCCTTGGGTGGCACAAACAGGAGGGTTACATCATGCTTTATTGCTTGACAGCCTTCACGTGTCAGGATTGAGACTTGTTTTATGAACCAGCGGTGTTCCATAGGAAAATATAGTAAGCCCAATGTCATCATGGTGAAGAAAGAGAAGGTTTAATCTCCTCGTGAAAACTTGACGGTGGACAGCGATGCAAGACAGAAGGTAGCTGATGCTCAAATAAATTTGCTTATGAATTATTATAAACTTATCGGATTCAAACAGAACAATTTTATATTCACTGGTTTCTCATTTAAAACCAGCGAAATCAGTGTTCAATATTCTTTTTTCATTTGTCAAAAGATTAGTACCCCAAAATGATGTTTCATTTCAGAAGACGATGAAAGTTCAAGGGATAGATGAGATTATCATAGCTAAAGAACTGATTAAGAATGAAGACAGCAAACTGTTACAGAGACCTAGAAGGCTGAATCAGAGGCATGTGGACATATTTAAAGAGGATAAACCGGATCTGAATGAATGAGAATCGTCACAAACTAACAATCACAGAAACCGTGTAGGAATCAGGTTTCAGTCGGGGACCAAAAGAAGGCCTTAATAAAAATGTATGTTAATGTTTGTCCATTAAATATGCAGAATTATCATCTATGTCCATTATCCTCAATCGTCCATCTCCATTATCCATGATCGAACTACCGCCGATTATATAATTCTAAAACTGAGCCTGTGCTCTCGTCCCGACACAAAGGGTACAGCCCCGGAATTAAGAAAAAGAAACACCTCTAGTGAGCAGAATATAAAACATTTTATTTAGTAAAATATGAGCTTTTACAGTAAAATATGATACATACAGTGTAGATTAATTCAAGCTCAATCATATGCATCCGATTTGGACTCAATTAGATCAACGGTTGAGAAATGATGTGCCAAACTTTTGGAGATAAAGCTCCCTCTTGTGTCAGATATATACAACCCACCTTTCCTAAAATCAATCCAGGTCTTCCTCGCAATAAGGTCTATTTGGGTATAAAATACTGTTGTTGTTCACTGTTGCAGTCTGGACGCTGGAGGGAGAGGAAGCTGGCATTGTCTGTTCGCCGGTTCTCCATCAGAGTTCTACAACCTGCAATATTATAATCTGAGAAGTATACCTTTATTGTTACCTATTATCGTCTCCATGGAATTGTCACTTGTTCCATCTGCCCTAAAAGCCGCCATAATCAGGCCACTCCTCAAAAAACCCACTCTCGATCCAGAAGTTTTTGCAAATTACAGGCCCATTTCCAAAGTCCCATTCCTCTCCAAAGTATTGGAAAAATTAGTCCCTGCCCACCTCCAGGTGTGGTATTTCTACACACTCATACCGCCTCTTCCATCCACGGACTCAGTCCAGCACCATGGGTCACTGACAATCTGAGGGCTCCAGAGACAACTGAGACTTTTAAAAAAGGACTTAAAACATTCCTCTTTAGCATAACCTATAACTTTAATTAACATTGCTGCTTTTTGGTCATATTTTTGTATAATTATTATAAAAAAAAACAACTAAAAACGCTTTTCATATGCATATGTTGTAGTACTCTGAAATTTGATCCAAAAGTAAAGTGCGTTATAAATTAAACGTATTACTATTATTATAATAAAATTTGAAAATGGTCCATTTAACAGTTGTGATTTGTCAAGTTAACACGAAAGATTTCATTCCAAAACATCCCCGACTTTTTGGAGCAATAATTATGAACTGCTGGACAGAAACTTTTTATGATTCAAAATAAACTTTTTAAAGTTTCAGCCACGGAGACCGATCACAAAAGGACAAGAGTAACAGACATGAACAAGTCTATAAAAAAGCACACAGATGAAGGAGAATCATGGGAACAGATTGACAGACAAGTGAAAACACAGGGTGATATAAAAATACCCGTGCAGCGAGACAGACAGACATAGGCTGGACTGAGGCATAAATAATTAACTATAAAGAAATGTTTTAGAATAGGAGCAGCATCCACAGAGTGTAAAGGACAACATCACCTTCTTCACCCACAAAATTGTATACTTCTGGGGTCTGAGTATTCTTCAGAATCATAGAGAAATTCAATATGCAGCTCAGGCGATCCCATCTGGAATAAGATCATGTTCCATGTTTATTATGCAACTCTGTCCTTATTTACCAACCCCGATTATGGTTTGTCAGAGTCTGAGATACTGTATTTCAAGCTGACTGCGTCTCCTTTGTTTTCCCTTCCTTCACTCTCTAACCTCTTACCTCTCGTTCCCCTCGCTCTGTACTCCTTCTGCTTTGATGTTTGAGCGCTCTGGGCCCTCGCTGCAGAATTACTATTCCCTTCATGATTATTGTCTGACAGCGTTTGGGGGTATTTGGTGTGCAATCACTAAACTATGTAAACTAGAAATGGAAACTTGACATTGTCTCAGGTCTGTTCGCAGACAAATTCAGTTCTATAAAAAGTCATGAAAAGAATTACACGGGAAAGCTGCCGCTTGGTGCCATTGGTAGCATTTGTATGCGGTACCACCGCCAGGGTGGGGAACGATCACTGCTCCACAAAAGTGCAGCCATGCCAGAATTACGTTACCAGAGTTAAGACGATAGATGGCCAGAATCCCACTGGACCCCATGGGCCAGAATCAGGATCAGGTTCTAAGAAGCCACCACTACAGCAGCAATCATCACCCTATTATATATTTGTACTCTCATTACAGGTTGATTAAAATGTTGTACATTGTACTTGAGTTGTATCATCTGATAATCTACCAAAAGGAAATTTGACTCAAGGTAGGAAGGGGCCCTAAATGTTTGTATCTCATAGTTGGTTTCTTCAATTTGTGTATTTGTAAACACTCATTTGAATTTTTTCATTTCATTTTACTCAAAATCACGTATGATAGGGTATGGACCATCCACTTCCACTCAGAAACTACAACACATAATTTAATAGAATTTCAAACTGTCTTTGTAGAGACCTTCAAACTTATTCCATACATGGGTTCTTCATTATATCCCCAAAAAAGTCATGGATATTATGGAATCCTCATTCATTCATTATCTACTGCTTATCCTGTTCAGGGTCACGGGGGGGCTGGAGGCGGGGTACATCCTGGACAAGTCGCCAGTTCATCGCAGGGCAGACACATAGAGGCATACAACCAAACACACTCACACCCATGGACAATTTTAGTGTCACCAATTCACCTATATCACATGTTTTTGGACTGTGGGAGGAAGCCGGAGTTCCGGGAGAGAACCCACGCAGACAAAGGGAGAACATGCAAACTCTGCACAGAAAGGCCGGCATACGTGGATTCGAACCCGGTACCTTCTTGCTGTGAGGCATGGAATCGTCATGGCTCAGTCTATTCTCGCAGATCGTTCGTGTAACGCAAAAACTCAAAATCTATTTTAATGGAATTTTTTTTGTTTTATGACCACATAAACCATAGTGCGAGGAAGAACTGAATTGATTTGGGGAAAAGTCCGTTGTATATTTACGGCACTAAGGGTAGCTTTATCTCCAAAGGTTTTTGGGGAATCATTTCTCAAACTTTGGTCCGAATTAGTTCAAATTTGGTGAAAATTTATCGACTCCAGATCTAACTCGTATATGTCATATTTCACTCTAATAGTTCATATTTTACTCATGGGTAAAAAAATTAAACAGTTTTTTTGAGACTTCACTTTTTATTGGAAGAATGTCATCAGGGGAATTGTTTGTACAACGCAGGGCATTTGGGGCTTCTGGGATATACCCTTATACCTGTCAGGGAAGAGACAGGTGTTTTTTACTCTTATTTTTGCAGTTTTAGGCAGATTTGAGATAATTCTCTTGCTGTTCTGTAATTATTTTGCTATGATGGAGTGTAAAAAGGTAGTAGGGGTTGCATCTGGGACCTTGAACACACATTTCTAGTTTGTGTTGGCTTTGTTTTTGTTACTGATTAAAATAGGAAATCATTAAAAATTAAAGGGAAGTTTTATAAACTTGCCTAGATAATTTTCAGATAAACAGAGTAGTGTTTTGAGTCGTTTGAGAGTGGACATATAAGCGCTTCCAAGCCTTCACTGATGCCAACTAGAACAAGGAGCTCAGTGGCTGCTTACTGGTGTTGTGACATGGGAAAAATGGGGAGGTGATCTACAGCAAAACACAATCTTATGCTAAACATTATATCAAAGGCTTGACTTGCAAACCTCTCTCTCTCTCTCTCGCTCTCGCTCTCGCTCTCTCTCTGTGAGTTGCACAAATAGTCTTCCAAAACATCGTATTAAATTTATGCATTATCCTACTCATTTATTCAACTACCCAACCAAAAGACCCTTAAAGTATCGTGTGTTACTTAATAATAAAAGAGTCATCATTCCCAAACTCAATCAGGAGAGTTTTTGATTGACAACTATATATAACAGTCTTTGGAGTTTCTGTGGAATCAAATGCGATAAAATGACCAAGCTACTTCAGTACAAGCGATGCACGAAACTCATGCTGATAAATCCTCGTAAGGAATAAATAATACAACCTCATCAAACACTGCATGGACACGCTGGAGTTCAGTCGGCCGTGAAGCCATAGCAGAGAGAAGATCTATTACTCACTCTGTTTGAAGATCCTTCTCCTGTCTATTATGTTGGTGAGGTGGTCAAAAAGATGAAAAGGTGCTACGAGCTAACCACCCAATGCTCACATTGTTTTCTCACTTTTGTCTCTCCATTTGAAAGTTACATTTTGGTGTTGACCTACAATTTAACTATTGTTGCTTCAGAAGTCATTTGGGAAACAATTACCATTTCAATCTAGATAAATACAGAATGAAGTAAAGATGGTTGTTTATTGAAACGGATGATAAGTGTTGGTTTTGGCCGTTGACTCTGCTGAGACTTATTAGATGGGAAGGCGAGGATGTGCTGCGAGATGAAAGACTCACATTCAAAAACACAGCAGCAAGGTGATGGCTAGGGATGCAGCAGCTGATGCTGATCGGTTGACAGCCCTGATTGTGAAGCGGGTAATTTAGACTTAGCTTGCGTGAAAGGTGTGAATGACAGAGGGGCATGTCCCAGGTGTGCAAGGGGGTAGACTTCTGAACTGAACTTTTGCTACAATGAAAAAAGTGACACAACTATGTCTTAATTTTTAAATACATTTTCACAAAATTCTAATGGAATAACATGGTTTCCAGTTTGACTTTGTTTTCCTTAGTTTGCTCATAAGCAAATAAGCGTCCCCTCAGACATTTAAAAAACAACTATGCTTATATACAATACATATGGGTTTTTCATTTCACATGACCCTACAATCAATAAGTTTGACATCTAACTCATTACTTTAAGTTGAAATTACTTAATTTAATTGTGTTTACAAGTTGAAGGATTTTGTTCAACAATTATAGATTTACAGTGTAGTGTATTAAAGGGTGTGCGGTTGTTACAGTATGTGTGTTTTCCTATGCACATTTATGGTTAGTGGCAGGATAGAAAACTACACTGTAAAAGACAATTGTTGATGAACTTTAGAATATGTAAAGAGAACCAAAAATACTGAAAAAGGAAATTTAGCTTGAAACAAAAAATCTCAGCATTTTAAAAAGTTTATTCAAAGGCAAATACGGATTAGGTTTTTCTGAAGAAAAGAAGATGATTTTATTATTTATCTATAACATTATAAGAATGATCTAATGACTTTGTGTGAATACCTGCATGGATGCTTGTCTTAATTGTCTAAAATTTGGACCAGTGGTGATTTGAAAATTAATGTTTTACCCAAATCCCAAAGAACCAAATAAATTCATGCATAATAAATGTCCCTTTAAGTTTGTTCAAAGTGTCATTTTTGCTGTGTAGAGCCCTGCTCACCCAAATACTGTCGAAACACTTTTTATGCAAAACTCACTTTTAAACTATGGTATACTTGGTCGGGTTTTAGAATCTTGCTTTCAGCTCTACCACAAAAATCTTCCCTTCAGAATTACAGCAGTGAAAAGAAACTACAGATGTAAGTGATTGTATAGTGATTGTGTAAAGTGGAGAAAAACTGATTTTTTAAAATTTCATTATGATTATAGATCCCAAAAAAAAAAAACTTCAAAAAAAAACCCAAAACATGCAAATATATATATATATATTTGCATGTTATATATATACATCTATATATATATATATATATATATATATATATATATATATATATATATATATTAGATGTAGTGGAAAACAAATCCATAAAAATAAGTCTTATTGCTGCACAACAGAATGCAACAGGTATCATATACATTATATAGGGTTGCCATTTCCATTTTGATTAAAATATTGTTTATAATAAGGATAGATTTTTATAGAATGCATGAATAGATGAAAGGATGGAGGTCAGGGTGGTGGATGGACACATTTCATCCTTTTTATCTTCATCCTCATCAGTGGAATCCAAAACCTTCAGTGGTTAAGATAGGAATACCCGCCAACGCAGAAACCAGGCAACATCTCAATCATGCCTCGAGGGTAGGAAGTGCAAATGCACAATATTACCATAATTAGTGGGAAAAATGGTATTGTATGATTCATATTTTTCTATGAATATAACAAAGAGCATTAAACTTTGCCGACATTGTGTTGTTGTATAGCAAATACCAAACTCTTATTTGGGGATTCTTATAGCAATGATGGTACTTCAGTGGGCTGAGACACAACTTAAGACAGAACTTAAAATACATGACAGGAGTTCAACAATTAAAGGCTGATGACAATACAGTACTGGGAAATTTTAGTGAGGAATACATTTTTATACTTGCACATAAAGATCAGCAGCTTCTCAGAGAACCATTACTTCAACACACTGCAGAAACATTTGTTTTTTTTAATTTAACAAATCCTCACTGACAGGCGTTCTCCCTATAATGATGCTTGAAATGATTAAGTAAGCAAAACTTTCTCCCATCACCATCACGTTGGAAATGCCAAAGTTTGCTGCTTTGCAGGTGAACTGGGAATACACAAATGAGAAAAAGAGCTTCCTCCTGATAACAGTGTTGCAAAATGTATAACATACAGAGCCAGAAAAGTAAACAGAAAGAAGCATTTTATTCAAAATCTTACCCGTTTTGGATTCTACCTGGTATGAATTTTCTACACGTAACAGTAGTTTGTCATTCATGTGGAACATCATACTAAAATGTCTTAAGATTCTTGAGATGTCAGTATAGAGAGAGGGACTTTTAGGAGTTATTTGATACATCTTATCAACCCCGATATTGATGTATATATGAATATTTCTCTACATTATTTTATGCCCAAAAATAAAGATATGACAAGAAAGCTCAAACCTCAAAAATCGTCATCGCTGCATAACTATTATAAATACTATTTCATGGATAATTTTCAAATTTGATGCCCACATGGACAACATGGCATCATTGAGAGGAAGAACTGGATTGACTTCAGGTTGAGGTAATTCGTATATTTCCATCAATGGAGGGCGCTTTGTCTCATAAGTTTTGAGGCGGGCAATCATTTCTTAGTCGTTGGTTTGATTTTGTCGAAATTTGGAGTATTTGAATTGACTTAAGGAGACATATCTTGTATATATATCATATTTCAACGCAATAGTTCATATTTTACTCATTTGGGGGAGATTTTTGTGGAAAACACAGTGTCTCGTCTGTTAACTCCAAACCATATTCTTCTTCTTCTTCTTTTTCATTCAGCTGTTCCGTTTTGGGGTAACCACAGCGGACCATATATTGCCCTGTCACACTAACCAACTGCATGTCCTCTCTCACCACATGCAGAAACCTCCTCTTCGATCATCTCCTTTTTCTCCTGCCTGGAAGGTCCATCTCTAGCATCCTTCTACCAATAGATCCACTTTCCCTCCACTTCTTCGTGTCCAAACAATCTCAATCTGACCTCTCTTACTTTGTCTGCAAGACGTCTATCCCGGGCTGTCCTTCTAACGTGCTCATTGGTAATCAATCAATCAATCAATCTTTATTTATATAGCGCCAATTTACAACAACAGTTGTACAGTTGAACGCACCGCCAATTTACAACAGTTGTAAATTGGCGGTGCTTTCCAGAAAGAGCAGGTCTAGACCAACTCTTGCTATAATTATCTACAGAGGCAAGACAAATTCCTCCGTAGGCAAGACCTTTGCGAATATGGCGCGAAAAGACTGGCATTTAACGGGTAGAACAGTCAAGGAGATCCAAGACTCAGGGTGGTAGGCCTACTGCCATGACCGTTCAGGTTTGATAAAAGAGAGAGAGAGAGAGAGAGAACGAGAGACACGGGTGAGGAGAGATACAGACGGGGGAAATAGCAGCAAAGATATCAGCTATAATCCACTTTCTCCAACCGCTCCATGGTCGGGCCGCGGCAGCAGCAGGGATCCCAGGTTGATAATAACATTAATAGTAATGTGACATTTAGAGATAGCTTATGGGGAAATACTATACAATAATAAAGATAATAAGAATATTAATAACGATAATAATCATAATCATGAGCATTTTGTGATCAGTGGAAATCAAGCAGGTCCACAGCAGCAGATGCGATCACCAACCGTGTGACCTTACAGGGCGAAAAAACACAAAGGCTCCAGGCAACAAGTCAAATTAGTAACATACAATAATCCAGTAACATGAATTAATCCAGTAACATGAATTAATCCAGTAACATGAATTAATCCAGTAACATGAATTAATCCAGTAACATGCATTAATCCAGTAACATGTATTAATCCAGTAACATGCATTAAAGTGAGAGGGATGTATAAAGATGGCAGTGAAAGAGGAAGAGAGAAAAGCCCAGAGCATCATGGGAGATCCTGCAGCAGTCTAAACCTATAGCAGCATAGCTAAGAGCTTGTTTATGCCAGCCTTAATTATAAATAATCCTGTCAATCCTCATCATTCTTCGGGCCTCCTCTAGCCCCTCCAAAACAGTTTTGAACAATCTTCGTTCAATGCCTTTTCTCCCTTTTCTCCTAGACTCCTCCATACATCCACCGGTATGTTATAAGGACCAAACGGCTTTTTCATCCCACCGCTGTGAAAAAGCCTGACAATCCTCAGCTTCCACCATTCAATCTTCCTTTTCAGATTCCATCTTTTGTATAAGATGTAGTCCACCTGTGTGCACTTTCCTACACTAATTTATGTCACCCTATGCTCCTCTCTCTTCTTGAAATACAGTGTGTGTTCACCACGCAAAATCTACCAACATCTGTCCTTCCATAGTCCTGTCCTTAACACCATTCCTGCATAACACCTTCTCATCTCCTCTTACCACCAAATTGGCCATTGAGTCCGCTCCCACCACTACTCTCTCACCCCTGGGAAAAACATCATTCACTTCATCCAACTCACTCCAGACACCAATTTGTGGGGCATAAGCGCTGACATGATGTTCAACATCACACCTCCAATTTCTATCTTCATACTCTTCACAGTCTGATATTCTTTTTACCTCCAGAAAAATCTTCAAATACTTCCCCCTCAGAATCTCGCTCATTTCTTATTCCATCCACACCATGATAAAAGTGTTTGCACCCTCCTCCAATGCTTCTAGGATTGCTGCCTTTCCACTGAGTCTCTTGGACACACAATATATCTACCTTCCTTCTCTCAGAATCATATCAGCTACCTCTTGAACTTTTTCTGTCATTGTGGCAACATTTTAAGTTCTATTCTCACTTCTACACTGCTGCCTTTCCTCATCTCTCACTCTCGGGCACATCCCCCCCCCTTCTCAATCTTCTTTTTCTTCAACCAACAGTTGCATAATTTCCGGAGGAACCCTGCCGGTTAACAATTCCAGTGGAGGTCATTGTGAACTTGGGCCCCTACCGTTGCGGATCGGAAATAAGTTTAGTGCTCCGTATATCGATTCGGTATTATCGATTCGGAGTTTTATGTCGAAAAACCTTCCTGACACAACCCTCCCCATTTATCGGGACTTGGGGCCTTCACTAGACCTACACTGGCTTGTGACCCCTTTTGGCTGGAATAATTCCCCACCCATTCCAATTGTGTCTACATTTAGCTTATATGAATGTCTGAAAACTATTAATCCTTATTATTGAATCACTATGGGATCTTATCTTAGAGAATATTGCTGACTCCATTGCATTGAGGAGTTTAATCAGGGGAACTGCTTGTATAGCGCAGCGGATTGGGGGGTTTTCAGGGATAAACCCTGGATGTTGGGGATGTCAGCGTCGGCGTAGTTTATTAGTGTAACCATGCTGCCTCTGTCCGCTGGACACGCTGTTCTCAGTATAAAGGCACATCTCACCTGATCCACGTGGGAGATAGTCGGAGGAGACTGCTTAGTAGACCCCATCTCGACAACCACCATCCTTTACACATCATGCTTACACTACTGAATGCCACATTTCATTTTACTTCAACCTGTTTGCAGTTAAAAGTTATTTTTCAATAAAAAATATGTTTCTACTTTTGCACTCTTGTTTCACCTCCTGTTATTTCATGGCTTTGAGCCGGGGATGAGCTGAACCCTCACTCATCCCTTAATGGCTTGGGGAGAATAGTTTCAATTTTCCTATGTGCTAAATTCTTCAAATTTCCCAAAATTCCTGGAAAGAGAAGCGTGATTTCTGAAAATTCTTATATTTTCAATATTGGTAACTGTGAAATTAATAAAATATTAAAATGCTATTACAGTAACATTAACATTAATATGCCAACATTTTAATGCTAATCTAAGGACTGGGAAGAAACTACTCTATGTATCTCAACTCGCAAAACAAGTTAATTTTGATCCATGTCCACATCATCTCATGTTTATCAATATACTATGGAATCAACTTGAGAACACAAATTAAAAACATTACATATCTGACTTACATGAAACTTATGTTTATGCATGTTGGGATGAGCTGAAAACAAGTTTTACATTTTGTGCACTTCTAAAACCAAATATTCGAGAATGAAAGCTCCTCCGACTTTATTTGCCACATATGTCATACAATACATTCTGCATGTGAACAAAAACCCTCACACACAGACACATAAAAGATTTTTAGCATGACATTGGAAATTCTCTTTGATCCTCATGTTAGCAGAAGTCTGAGCTGTTTACTAATCAGCGAGAGAGAATAGAAGCAAATTATGCATGCACTGTATCTCAGTATACACATACAGATTAGTCAGTGGGTACAAAGAAAATGTTAGTAGGCTACATGAAAATCACCATGACACATTTATTGTCAAACTGAATCCACTCTGATAACCCATGAAATATCATATGACTGCAGTCATTAACAGGACTTAAACTGCTGGATTCAGGCATTTGAAGGGAGGAGGGAGGAAGTATCGTTGTGTTGTCATACGCTGTTGGTGTGCTGGAGATTGGAGAGAGGAAAAAAGGCAGATGAAACGGGGCAAAGAAGAAAAAAAAACACAGGATTCAAAAAAAAAAGAAAACTTGCTTAGCCAATTTAATTTGTGACTGGTGGTCGTAGATCCTCTTGAAACTATTATATATGTGTTTCGTTTTTCCAGAGAAGAAACCATTGGCTGATTTTTATGTAGTATGAGCTTATAATTTGATGGTACTTTTATGGACAAAACAGCCCAAAATAGTTCACAAGCCATTTGCTCATGGAATCCAATAGCTGTGAGTTTTAGATGATGGATGAAAATGAATAAATCAGTTAGTAACTGTGTCTCCTCAATCTATTTTATCCACTTCCTCTTTCAGATTTCTCCCCCAGATGGACTTCCTGTGTTGCCCTGGAGACCATTCATCACCGTGACAACCACATACACCACCTGCAGTTATTGCTTGAGTCTATTATTATGAGGAAAATGTTGCTCCATGAGCAGAAGCCTGTAAAATGCATATAAGTTTTGTGTGTGTGTTTGTGGGAGTGCACATGGTTGTGTGTTGGTGACAAGGAGAGAAAAGAAGACTATGACTTGCATCTTCCTAGGTCTGTACATCTTTTTACAGACACACTTTTTGAGTCAAAATATGTAAATAACACACAACACCATTTTCAGACCAGTTTGAGACAAAGTTTTTCTCTATCTAAAATCAGTTATATGGCTATATATTGGCATAAATAGGGCAGGTTTAATGATAATTATGAACTTAACATACAAAGTTTAGTAATGCTTGATTGGTTTTGGGAGTTTTGAGATTTTGACCCAGTAACGTAATGTTTAAAGAATAAGCATCAAAGGTTTTACTATTCTCAAATGACCACTTGTTGAATTTACCAACCCAAAGAAAATGCCTAACAATTTCAGAGATTTGCTTTTACAAGAATGCTACGGCTGGGACAATATGGATGGGATGATGCCATTGGCATCAGCAGAGGTAGTGCAGTCCACCAGATCAATGGTCACTATTCCACAACGGTGTCTCTACACCAACAATATGTTGACAAATGAACCCTAACAGAATACCCAACCATGAACTTGTTATCTTATGTTACAACCACAATGATTAACATGCACGTCAGAGCCTGATAAAGGCACATTGAAACACATGAACACCTCAAAAGTGAGGCACCTGGGAAGGATCCTATAAGATACCTGAACTACTGCAATGGCTTCCTTTCGACGTGAAG
Source organism: Lophius americanus (assembly GCA_037951165.1). Taxonomy (NCBI): domain Eukaryota; kingdom Metazoa; phylum Chordata; class Actinopteri; order Lophiiformes; family Lophiidae; genus Lophius; species Lophius americanus. The sequence goes on along the minus strand of JBBDHG010000032.1, from coordinate 8,336,649 downwards.
GTGCAGCATTCCACTTGAAGCTCCCTCCAAATATCCTCCGCACCTTACCTCTAAGGCTGACCTAAGCCACCCAGAGGAAAGTCATTTGAGCCACTTACTTCCATCCTTGAATTAGTTCTTTCAGTCTGTACCCACAACTCACGACCATTGGTGATGGTTGGAACGCAGACCGTCTGGTAGATTGAGATCTTTTCTTTACAACTCAGCTCTTTCCTCACCGAACCATCTTTACTGCTGATACTGCACCCAGTCGGCCTTTCATCTCACGGTCCTGTTTCTGGAGATATGGAGATCTAAATGTGTATGTACTAACTTTTTGGCCTCCGTTCTTCTCACAACACACTTTTATCATCATCATCATCACTGCTTTGAGGATCAGCAATTATCCTTGACTTAAACCACATTGAACCTGTGTGGTTGGTTGAGTCAGTGAGTGTGACAGCAGCTATGAAAGTGTTCTTCCATACCAAACAAGGCATCCAGCGGTTATTCCAATCCATAAGGAGGCAGATTACTGCTGCAATCAATGCTGATGAGGACATTACTGATTATGTAAGATCCTGTATACACCTGAGAAAGGTATGGTGCTTACACTTCTGATTGTGAAATCATGGGGGTTTGATTCACAGAAGCCATCCATTTCTACTTATATCTGTAATCATTTTTTTCCGTTCTTATATATTTTGCAAACTATACTTTCCAGCTACATGAAATCATACACACATATCAATTATGATGAGAAGATGTGCCCTTTGATATTTTGAATATCATTGAATCTATTTATATCTGTGTGGTTACCATTGAAACATTGTTTTAGGTCAATCTGATGGGGTTCCCGAATATATCTTGCAAACTATAAATCCTTGCATTAGAAGCGTTTACACATAACTTAAATGTAAAAACCCAAAAATCCATAGTGTATCTCCAAAACAATAAACACGACTCTATGGGCTCACCAAAAGGAATGGAGAATATTTCATTGCCTGATGCATTTCTCGGTAAAAATATTTGCAGTAGGGAGATAAAGAGCATTTCATCCATAAGTGATTCATGCTATAGTTTTGCTTCTTCCATTTGTTCTTTTAACTGATTAAATTATGATAACTAAGTTAAAAACGATCAAAATATAAATATGTTATTTTCAAACACAAACCACCAAAGCCAATTTGTGTTCAAACACGGTGCGGTGCATTATTAAATCCTTTGGGGGTACTTAAAATTCTGTATCAGATATTCACACCCTAAAGACAAGAATAGAACTTACATAAATTTAGTCTACTTTACTGGTGTGTTAAACAGCGGGCAGAGCAGATTTGAAAAAGAGCTATCCTGATTGAAAATGCCACAGCTGTTACCAGGAGTGGCTTGTGCGGAATTCAAAGCAGTACTGTGTTCTATTGAAGAAGGAGAAGGGTCAGTGGTGCTGACCACTCTGGCAGAATTCAGTCATATGTACAAAAACGAACGCACACATACAGACACATAAATAAAGACATAGTAGCCACATAAATAATATATATATATATATATATTCAAAATTTGTAATAGATGGAATAGAAAAGACTATTTGTTTAGAATTACGTTTTAGCAATAAGTTATTACAATGGAAAAGCAAAAACTAAAAATTTTAAATTCTAAATAGCAAAAGGCACCACTCCAGCACATCATTACCAAGCTTCATGCCAAGCATTAACCAATCCTGACTGTTGCGCAACTGGGTGTCGGTTTTAGCTTCATTGTAAGTGTCAGACTCACCCATGTAGGGACTTGAGCAGTGGAGGACCAAAAAAGACTATAACTGGCAAGACTGGCAGCCTTTCAGAATTATTTCTCCATGTTATTCACCTACACCAAATGAGGCAGAGGCCGAAGCACACTTGTATCCAAAGACCCATAACAGATCTTTCTGATATCATTTAGCTATAGAGAAAAAAAAAAACAGATCCTGGATTGTGTTATTACAGCGTTCTATAATTTTGTTCAATTATGTGGATGTTGCTCTACGTCAGAATTTATACTCAGCTTGAAACATAAAGCATAAGGCATGCACCTGAAACCAGTTACCACTCGTGTGTGTCTTTGTGTGTGTGTGCACCTTTATGTGGGAGTTTGTTTGTGTGCATACATTAGTATTAATGAATCAAAGCCATTCACCATTCTGCTAGGTGACCTCTGATGCCAGCCAATCAAAGTTTTAAAGAGGACAAGAAACTTAATTTCAATTTCCAACATGTCAGCAAATAGAAAGCGTTTTGTTTCGTCCGTCTAAGCAGAATCATCAGTCACCACCACCATGGAGACCCCAACTAGGTGGTAAATGTTGCTGCTACTGCGGGAAAGTAGCATTAGAGAAAAATAATTTTGTCCATTGTGTTTAGAAGTGACATCATGAACACCGACCATTTTAAGGGGAGAGGCCTGCTGTTCCTTGGATGTTTTCTTTTGATCTTTTTTTGACCACAAAATGTGCCTTCTCCATGCTTTTGAAGGAAAAAAGAGGTCTTCTTCCATTTAGATTATGTTTTTCATTGTGGACTAATAGAGTCCCATAGCTTTAGAATTAGCTTTGTAATCCTTCAGAAGGCTGAAGAATCGCCAGCTTATTTCTTACCGGATTTCTTTGGATTCTGGTATTTAATGCTACTCCTAAGATGTTTGAGCCAAATCAAGCTTCTGGAAATGTTCTATGTAAGTTGTTTTTCCATTGGCTGGTAGTAATCAGGCCTGAATGGGTCCAGTCCAGCTCAGACCAATTATAAATTCAGTTTTTGGACTGAAAATCTATGGTTTCAATAAATACAATTATTGTTGAAAAAGTTTTGTGCTTGTTCATTTTTTCAGATTTTGTTGGAAGGATTTTAATATTATATTCACATGAACACAGACAAACCAGGAGGGGGTCAAACACTCTTCACTGCACTGTAAATACCAAAGACCATCAGGCAGATTTTCACATACCATGTGTTACAATAAACACCTCTACCTCATTCACTTGGCTCTCGTAATTGAAATACCAACTAGATATTTAGAATTTTGAGTTCTCAAAACCCTTGCCAATTCTAAAGTTTCAATGCATTGTTTGATTTGCTATAAACTGAACATTTCAAAATAATGGGAAGGTATGTCCAAAAACAATGTTTTCATGAAAAAGCTCCCCCTAGTAAGTAAACTATTAACTATAAGGGTAAAATACGATACAAACAAGACATATCTCCTCGAGTCAGGTCATCTGCATCTAATTTGAACAATTCAGAATAATGGTCAGGAAGTTATGCCTGAAAAACTGTGTTTTTCACAACCCCCCACCTAACCCTGAATTTGGACTAAATCAGACCAAAATGAAGGCCTGAAAATGATGGAGATAAAGCTCCCCCTAGTGTAGGAAATATACAACTGAACTTTCCAAAAATCATTCCAGTTCTCCATCGCTCTAAGGTCTATGTGGGTAAATCTGAAAAAGATCCATGAACTAGTTTTGGAGTTATAGCGTTCACGTGATCAATCTGCGATAGTGGCTTTGATGGTTTAATAATTTTCCTGACTTTTCTGGGATTTAATTAATCATGAAATCAACTCACTGCTTCTCAGTTTAATACTATTTATTGAACAGTTTTCATTCAAAACATATAAATACAATGTGAATAAAGAGTGTTGCTCACATTGTGTTAGAGACTTCTGTATAATGGATTTTAGAGATCTCTAGTGAAGTAAGCAGGCTAGTTCCAGGCCATACTTTGTTCCTGAGGAGGGGATGGCCACGCGCTGCGCCATCCATTCTGGCATCACTAAGCCTTAGGTGGTTTTATTTCCAAATTTGGTTTCTGTTTGAGTCGGTCAGGCCTCTACAGCCAGGCACCGAGTGACACCCTATCTCCTTCCTATTCTGTTATACCCTTCTCTGGTCCCCACATGGACCCACTTCAGTGTCATCGCTCGAGTCCGTAAAAACACTCTTAAACTGGCCTCTGTTGATCTTGGTGGCAAAGTCTGGTCCTGGTCTCATTATGTTCACTGAGAGTCTGATGTTTCACTTGTGTTGACCTTTCCAGCGCCAGCTCCATGAGTTTTCCCTGCTGGTTCTCCTTGCTATGGACCTGGAAAGGAAACCTCCCCCTACCTGCAGTCCAAAGCTCATGTGTTACCAGTCAAACTACCAACACTGGACCTGTGCTCAGAGCAACTGATCCAGGTAAAGTTAGATAAAAGCATTGTTAACTGTCTTCTAATGAGATAGCTAAAAGCAGCTACCGATAGCTGTAATTATAGTTTCTTTGGTGACTTCCTGGGCCCTTATTTGAATATCTTACATAATTAATCTTCAAATTCATTCCACAATCTTTTCTGGGAATGTATTTTCAAAGCCATCAGCTATAAAATACACCAATATCAATATCCAATATCTTTATCTCACTCTGATTGTTCTAGCTTGTTAATTAATTACAAGCCAGTAGATCTGAGACAGCAGTAAATGCAGCTTCCAACTTTGGATTTTGTTTTTGTACTCGAAGGAAAGTGAGTGACAAGCCTGTTTTTTTAACGCAGATGAAGAGAGAGTCAGTCAGAGAATACTAGAAACAAACTGTGAAGACAGAAAAAGTAACAGAAAAAATGAAAATGAGACAGATGGATTCTTCCCACACAGTATATGCCCAGTAAATGTAATGAGTGATGTTTTGCTCTAGTGCCTTACCTTTTTCTTGATGAGAGAAATGGGGGGTCAATGATACTTTTACCAGACGGGTGCCATGAGTTTGTGTCTCTCTGTTCTATTACTCAGGGACATTGATCTCTTACAATCTTAACAGGACATCTTAAATGATGAGTCAAAGCATAAACACACTGGGTCACTTGGCTAGCTGATGTTAAGTGTGGCCAAATCAATGTATATGAATCACATAAAAACCACGCAGAGTACCTGTGTCCAAGAGTTTTTCACAGCCTCCATCACTATAGTTGGTTTGTCTGGGTTAAGGCCCACAAACTGGCCAACCACCACAATTTTGATTGGATTTTAAACAGTGTCAAACAAATTCCAACTTTGAATCAAAAGGCTATACAATTATATAATTAGAAATAATATATATTAATGGAATTTACATAGCGAAAAAGATCTGAAATTTCTCACTTTAACATAAATCATGGTCATTTGACGGAATGATACATATGATGTGAGCATATTTAGATGGCACTAAATCGCTTTTTGTTCTTTTCCTCCATTTTTTTCTAATTGAAATTTCAATTGTTATTAAAATTTGTCTCCTAAATGTAAACTATAATCATAATCATAATGAATTATCATAGTTTTATCAACATTAAAGACTCATCACTACCTGCTTCCAGAGACCAGTCCCTGGTCCCTTTCCCCTCTCTTCATTAACAGAGGTGGGGATGAAGTAAAATAGGAGTGAACTTGAAGAAAGGAAAATGGTTGGTACCACAGATCTCAAGGCGACCGACGGCAGTCTCCTATTCATAAACGGAGATAAATATCTCCTCCGTCACCTAGGTCACAATCGCAACCATCTTTATTTATGTTGGAATCAACTTTTGTTGTCTTTGGAATTAAATCTTTTATCCTCAATAAAGTTGCGTTTTCTGAGATATATGAAAGATTTCCAATGAGAGATGGAGAGGAAAGACATGGTTTGTACAAATGGATTGGTTTGAGACACTTCCCCATCATAAAAGTTTCATTCTATCATGAATTTTGACACTTTGAAAAATGTTTCTGGGTTTAGCAATGTTCCAACATTAATTGCAACCAGGTAAAGGGAATGTTATGGAATCTACTTCACCATCGACGTGGCTGCGGATTGGTAGCCTTAATGCGATAACTATAATTATTTACTGGATCATTTTCATATCAGATACCCATATCTGACCATCCCTTTATCCACATCTACTCTAAAATGTAATGGTTTATCTGGTACATGCTCGATACTTCCATCCACTTTCATGCTTATCTGTCAATTAATTTACGCGTAGTGGACAAATAAACATTCAAGAACACCTAATATTCCAATCTTCAAGACAAAGAACAATAACTCTTGACCCTGCCATTCTAGTCAGATCCACTAAAAACTGTACGGGCGCCCGTTTACAATTTCAAGACAATCCATCAAGGAGTTTTTTGTCTGATCTTGCTATCAAGCAGTGGGTATATGGACAAGTAAGTAAAATATTTCCTGGTAGAGTGTGCATTTCAACATTCTCCATTGTTTTGCCGTAACTGTCTTCTCTTCAGCTGCTATTCTCAAAATCCCGAAGAGTCTCCCAAATCCCTTCACTTCTGCTACGTAGCTAAGATGGCAAGAGTGAAGGTGAGAAGTGTTCCACACCCAACTCATGGGTGGTTCTGAGTACTTGCAGTGTACTGCATTTGAAATTCTTTGTAACGTGAACAAAGTCAAACTGGCCAGATTGAGTATACAAGAAATAACACTAGTGTACTTGGCAAAAAATAAAAGGATTTCCATTTCCGCTGCTTCCTGCAACAGATCCTGTGTACTAACGCGCTAACCCAAGGAGAAATCTTTTAAAGAGAAAACTAGTTTTTGGCATAACTCAAAAGCTATTTCATGGATCCTTTTCAAACTTTAAACTCACTTATACATTAGTGTGAGGAAGAACTGGAGATATTATGGTTTAAGGTCGGTCAAGGGGTAGTTTTTTGCTTTATACATTGATGAATGTATTATTTATACATTGCAGGGGTTTGAGAATAAAAACATAGGCCGAGTTTCAGCTGAGGTGAAACAGATGCACAAGATGCACTTTGTCCTCACTCAATGACAAACGATTAGAATAGTGTATAGAACTGGGCTGGAGACCACCTTGGAGACAGAAACAAACTTAATGTTTTTTAGAAAATCAGCAAGTGCAGGAGTGGACTTGAGTGAAAAGTTGAAAGTGAAAGACACTCTGAGCTCAAGAGGCGGTGAAGACAGGGAGGAAAAATAAGACAAGATAAATATTTATGTTCTCCTTAAATGTGTTTTAACATACTCTATACTTCCAAACCAGTCAACTGGTACTCAGCTAACCTCAGAAATGCTGACTTAATCTGTTTTCTATGCATGCATGGCACATTTGGTATATGTGTTTGTTGTGGTGCAGTATGTGCACCCCGATATGGAGAAAATCACACAGCAAAGCCTGAGGGCATATAGATGCCCGGGCCGTTCTCAGGCTGGATTTGTCAGCGTAATCAAGTCAAAAAGTACTTCAAATCTGTCCAGAAATCTGTTCTGGCTGTCTGCAGACACAGCCAGAACAGTTATTTTTATTTTATTACAAACTTAAATCAGAAAAGTGTCCGAAACATGTTATATTATCAGATCCTTTCATCTTCTTTGTTGTTTACTTTTTATAACCTTGATAGTATAATGGTAAATGCTGACTACTGCCTGACTGCTACTCAGAGTGGGGCGGCAATGACACCGGTAAAAGAGCTGATCCAAACTAAAGCCAAAAGAATAACGACAAATCACCAAAAATATATTGAATCTTACCAATAAGGTTAATATATTATTAATATATCAATAAATTAATACACGCCATATTAAAATCTAAGGAAAACTCATGTCAATTTAAGGTTTAGGCTTATTTACAGACCATATTGCCATGACTGCTATTCTGACCAGATTAATTTTGTGATAATATAACAACCGAGAACAACTAATGTGTCAATGATGCAACCTAAGGTCGTTGGGTGTTTCGGATCTTTTAAGGTCAGATTACCACAGGGGACCCAGTCAGAGGTGGTCTAGGGAGCTTGAGGGATTCATGAATCACCCTGTGGGATCCATAGTCATTAAGTTGCATTTTCGGCAGCCTCCGTAATCTCTGTGATGGTTCTATTGCTTTCTGATGTGGTCCAATCGCGTCCTTCATCCTCAGATTCAGCATATGCCTGACTCGTTCTAGAATTTGATATCATGAGAAACATACTGTTGTTGGATTGTACCCGTTTGGGTTATTGATACTGATATAAAAAGTCAGATTTATATCCCAGAAAAATCAGGGATACTATGGAATTTTTATCGCAGCCCCAATAATTTCGAAGGAAGAATAAGATGGTCCCACCGACTGAGGTGTGAAGGTCCTTGGTTGGGATGGGAAAAATTGTAGAATGTCAAACAGCACTGCAACACCAACCTGATCTATGTTTTATGGCAGAGTGTCTAAGTACAAGCCTCTTATCAGTGAAAGACACAGAAAGGCCTGCACATCCTGCCCAAATGTAATATATTAGAGTAAAAACAAATCAAACAATAACCTTGTGGTTCTCAGCTTTGAATGATTTTCACACAGTGTGGGCAGATAACATCTGTTTGTCTGTCCTCCATTGCATGAGGACAACATAGAGCCTTCTTAACTACAAAAATCACTGATAGCGATCCGTATGTCTTGTTCGTGTTTGAAATTTGACCTTACACCATTGCAGATCAGTGGCTTTGTCAAAAAGAAGTCATCTTTGATGCTACTCCAGATCATGGAATATTCAGTAAAAATATATTTTTTCCTACAGTGTTTTCACTTGTTACCATTCTAATAATGTAAAATTAACATCTACATTAAAGCGGATTTCATAGTTTGCCAACAATGACTTGCGCACTTTCAATAACAAACTTGACCTGATACAAAAACCACCAACCTTATACACTATATTACTAATATATATTATATTATTATATACATCATATTATCATATTACCAATACATTGAGAAACAGAGTTTCTCAATGTATTGGTAATATGTATTGGTCCTGCTGCTTATGAGAAGAATTGTGCTTCTTTTTTCCTCTTTTCACCGGCTTCTATTCTAAATAAACAGACTATTTTTATTACAAAGGGTATTGATTATTGTTGGATAGTAACCTTTACTCTCTGACTCCATTTGTCCTGCAAGAAAAATGTGGACGAAAAGAGTGTAAACATCCCAAACTACAAACCACCTGATCTTTTCAAATTTGATTTGGGCCAATGTCATTTGTGGTTCAATATTAGATAGTGCCCAATTCCTGCTGATGTGAAAGTAACATGACACAGTAAGAGTCAATGTATTCATCAATGTTTAGTAGTTTTGTCAGCAGTGGCGACAAAGTCAAATATGCAGGATTGCCGCGATGGCAGCTGCGCCGCATGACGATTGCTTTCTTGCTCCTAGTAACAGACCATCACTGCATTACGTTCACCAAGGCAAAAAATGAAAATGAAAATGCTAAAAATAAATATATTTATCAATGTTTATCAATTGTGATAATCACATGGCATAGAAAGGGCGAAGAGGGGGTAACATTGTGATCTGTTCACAGTGATATCAGACACAGGTCACAGACTAAGAATAATGTCAACAGTCAATGGGAAAAAGAATGAAGGAGTCATTGAGTCAATATATGCAAAAGGAAAAGTTACACTTATTTAACTGCGCTGGAAAAAGCGCTATATATTTAATATCGATTTATATATGTATATTTATTCAAGGATACTTCAACATGTAGATAGTTGGAGCCAGAGGCCTTCAGATAAGTGGACGACCGCCTACCAACCTAGCCACTGTTGCCCCCCCAAAATTCTGTTGAATCTGTTAATACAGAGCAAAAGAGAACAATCAATTAACCAAAATTACAGAATACACTTAAAGAAAAATCCTTGCATATATTAACATCCCATGCAATGTCTATTGATACAGCGATATTACCTTCACAATTAAATTAGGGTACCTATATAAGCATCTCTGCCATAACACTGCGCACACCTCTGTTTTATGGCCCACAGATGGTACAGCTCTGGTCCCCCCATCTACCTCTGCAACTGGACCACTCCACTTCTGGTTTGATGGACGAACCAGGAAAACACAACCCAAAAGTGACAGAGTTATTAAAAAAAGACCAAATAAAACAATATCTCAATAAATGGAAGCTTAGTTATGCTAACTTAGCCTTTATTTGTCACATATAATTATATGTAGTTATAAGTAGTACAGCAAGTCAAAAATTTGGACTCAGTATCTGACCCATCCCTAAGGAGCAGTGGACAATCACCTGCTGCGCTTAGGTGACAAAATTAGGATTCAGGGTCTTCCTTGAGGACGGTTGAAATGTCAAATTTCAAGCTCGAACCGCCAAGTAGCCAATCAACCGATTGAGTGATGACTGCTCTACCCATTGGGCTACAGTCGCCCCAGTGACAATGAAACTTCAAACACTTGGAAAATACTGCAAGATGTTGGCACAAATACAAACAATTCCATCAGCTGGCATGATAAAATTAAAAAAAAAATTGAATGTCCTTCATTATGTGTTTAAGCAGTTACACTAGCATGCATGGTTTAACCGTAACACAGGTCAGATTTTAAGAAAATATCAGAATTGTATCACTTTCAAGTGCATTGTAAGCGTAGCCTCTTTCTCTCTCTAGTCCTCTTTCTCTGTGTTTTCAGCATTGCTGGACAACTTTCTAACTCCCCTGCCTGAACCCATAACATTTTAGTCCGACCCCAACCTGTGATTCCAACACATCAATATTACTCATTACTGATGAACTGCAAATTTTATTTCATGAGCTTTCCTGTCAATCAAATCTACACTTATGCTTGGTAAAGCTCAAAATGTCCTTCATTTTGACCTGGACTACTTTAAACCTAATCAAGCCCTTTTCACATTATCACTATAGAGAATTAACATTAGGGATATCAACAACCTACTTTTGACTAATCGCTATTAAATTGTATCTAGTACAGACTTTTATTCAAGATATCTGCAACGTCATTCTGACTGGTCAAATCTCCATTGGTAGATATTTACAATTATAAGGTTTTCGACGCTACCACAGCACTTACACTGTATTCATAAAGCTACAAACAAACCCAGGCTAAGTCTCTATTCTTGTGCTGTTGGATCTCACGGCTGCATTTGACACAGTGGACTAAACAATTTTGTTTCCCAAACTACAACACTGGGTGGAGCTCTCAGGAACTGTCCTTGAATTGTTCAAGTCATATCTTCAAGAAAGAAAGTACTTTGCCACAATTGGTAAATATGATTCAAAGCAGACGGCCTTGACATGTGGGGTCCCAAAGGGATCCATTTTCATAACTATGCAAATGATTTGCAAATAAACTTATCTTTAACCTGGGGATTACAAACCTGTGGAATGTCAATGTCACTGTATGAAGCTAATCAGTGATTAAATGCACCAACGTTTTCTCCATCTATGCAGAGATAAGACGGTAATCTTTGGCTTTGGACGTTGAAAGACAGAGTTTCAGTTCTGACCTTGAGTCCCTCTCTCTTATAGATAAGAGTGAAGGAAAAAATTGTGTAGTTATCTTGGACTCGGATCTATATTTCCACTTTTAAGTCAGAACTCAAAACATTCATTTTCCTGGCTTGGGACTAGCACTGGAGGTACACTGAATGGTGAAGTAGTCAAAACTCCAATTAAAGATGATTTTATCATCATTCTGTCTTCTCAAAAGTAAAATTTGAATATATTAATTACATTATGTAGATATGTTGAATTGAGAGGGATTAGAGATACCTTGAATTAAACTAATTTATCTGTAGATATTTGCAACAACTACAACTAATTAAAATTACACTGTAGATATCGCTTAATTAACTTAGTTAATGAATTAATTGACTGATCTTTCATTAACCAGTCTACCAAAACAATGTTAAAGTGCTTTCCATAACCACTTTTAGAAGCTCAATAAAAAGTTAATTTGGGAGGACTATCCCACGGCACACTCAGGCCATAGCCATATCATTCTCACATTTCACACTTGATCAGTCTCTATTACCTGCTCCACAGTCCGGGGTATCAGTTGACATCAAGTGTGCTCATTCAGCAACATCTGTCCAATCATTGTATCACACCTTCATCGTTAGCCTATCATCATCAGCTTTTGTCTTTTCACCTGAGCCTCTAGCCTCTTCTAGTCATCACGTTTTTTCACGCCGCTGGTTTACACATCCTCCACTCCCCATCTCCGATCCATCAGCCTCATCACACACCAGTTTCAGCAGAGTGATAAGCCACCGCCACCAGTATCCAGACTCCAGGGGGGATATACCTTGCTGCTGCTCATGCAGATTACCCTTCCATCCGAATTTCCACGAAGAGTCTGGGTGCCAAACACTTTCTGATGTACTAATCATCACATATCAGCTACTGTTATTAATTTTTCATTTTTACTTCATTCTCAGTCTCTCCTGATTGAATATGTAAGCCAATATGTCAAGGTTGCTTATTGTTTTTCTTCAGTCTACACAAACAACTATTGCCATAAATCTTAAGTTGGATCTAGTCTATTAACTATGGTGTTATATTACCATAATTAATATAATAGATACACTTAAAATGCATGGCAATTTCTATGGGCGCTGCGTCTTTCTTGGTCTAGACACAACTAGACAGAAGTATCAAAGCTTGTTTACTCCACACCCACTACCCTCAAATAGACACAAACACCCACCCAGACACACACAAACACAGATCCTTAAACACAGTAACAGCAATCTCTTGACATAATTAAACGATACTTTGAAATACAGGCACATTAATAACAGGTTCTATGCTCTGCTATCAATAATTGTCACCCTTGTTAACAATTTAATTCGATAGAGACTTACAAAAAGAAGTACACACAGACACACACTCACACATCTGTATTTTTTATCATGTTCTGTGTCATTCTCATTTACAGTGTGTTATTAAAGAGTGATTAAGGTGCTATTTATGGGCTTACTTTTATTTTTTTCGTAATACAACAGCTTAAAACACAACACGCACACAGCTACGGGGACACTGAGAGTCTACTGGTGTTTTTGCACATCTGGTGTGAATCCAGTGAGTAATATGTCAGTGTGATTACTAGGGTGTCTCCATTTATGGGATAAATTCAAGACAGAACACATTCTCATATGGTTTCTCAGGATCAAGCATGAGCGTGTGTTCTGTCTTTTGGGGATGAGACTGCATTTATCACACTGAATCGCACCCCCTGATGTTGTTTGACCTCGAGGAATAAGAACAGAGAGGCATGCTGTTTGAGCCTCACGGGCAACTCTCCGCAGGTGGTCCCCATGCCTGTGCCAGGGCTGATAACAAGGGATTGAAAGAAAGAAGTGGCCGGAGGGGAAATGGAAGGGACAAAGAAAGAGAGAGACGTGAGGTGGTGGTGGCGGGTATATTAAAAAAAGATTGAAGCCATTCAACTATTATTGGTAATTCTTACACTGTAGTCGACAGCCTTCTTTAGCTATATCTGTCACATTTAAAGATAGTTCAGACATGGCAAACATGTTAATGATCACTCCCATACAAGCATGAGAAGATGCTTGTAATTATGGGACAATCTAGAAATAACTTCAAGATTTTATCATACTTTTTTGTAATGAAAAACGCTGTTTTTTTTATTGTAACTTCCTAACGTTAGGTACGATTTAGTCCAGTTTGGGTGCATGTGAATCGACTCAACAAGATGAATCTTGTTCAGAGCATATTTTACATTTTTTCTAACAGATCTAATAGTGCTTTTTTTTTTTTTTTTTACAACAAATGCTGTTATTTGGACGTAAATTCACATTTAATTTGAATCAGGGGATTGCTTGTGGAATATAGGGGATTTGGGACTTCTCAGTGATATAGCCTTACTGTTGGGGACGACAGCTAAGGCCTAGTTTTGTTGTTTTTGTTTTGCATACCTGTTGTCATCTGTGCTTCTATACTGCTATCGGAATCGGAAGGTAGCCGGATCAATTCCCACCAGGGTGTATATATCTTAGGGTCCCTGAGCAAGACCCTGAAACCCTAGCTCCCTGGGCGCTTCAAAGAGGCTGTCCACTGCTCCTTCAGGGATGGGTCAAATGACGAGAAATCCTTTCTCTATGTTGTACTGTGTATGGCTGAATGTGATCAATAAATTATTTCTTTCTTCCCACAGGGAATTTCAGGAATCAAGGAATATCTTAAAAATAATATAATTTTATTTATTTTCCAAACAAATTCTCTCCAAAGTAAAGAGTAAGTTAGTTTTCATGAGTTTTGTTGAATATCTGTTTCCATTCTACCTCTGTTATTTGTATTTTCATCTCTTCTTCCCATTTTATGTTTATTGAGTCAGTTTTTTGTCCTTTCCTTGTATGATTTTATATGTGCTGCCTATTAGATTATGTTATTTTCCGTTATAATTGTTGATCATGTATTTCAAAAGAGGATGAATATTCTTAAGACCTTTTATATGCTTACTTTTTAAATAGCTTCTCACCTACAAATATGCATGAAAGTGGGTGTTTGATATGTTTAGTGTATCAACTAAATCAACTGAAATGTCCATCAACAGGTCTGGTTCTTCATGATTGTCTGATGTGGTTTGAATGTGTAATGCCGGATATGTATGTAAAACATAGTCACCAAAGGACGTAAAATGAATTTCAACGTAAACTGACAATACAGTTCATCATCATTTTGTATTGAGGCTATAGCTATATTCACATATTCACTTTGTTTTTCGTTTTTTGAGCCTTGTGCATTTTCTCTGTACTAGACTTGCCATTTTCTACTTTGAACGAAATAAATCGTCTCATCTATTCAATTTCCTTCCGTTTTTTTTTTTTCTTCAGTCTTTCATTGATTAAATGATAATTTTGTCATCAACACATTGCAATGAGAGGCTGATAACCCAAACATTTTTAAATGATTATGCAGGTAATCTCCATAAAGGGACAGCGTATTCTTCCTAAGCTACTTTGTCATTATCAGATTGACAGTTTTTACGGTTCCATCGCTTAATTTTGCGTTGATCTGACTGTAACCACAGCTTAGACCACAAATATTTAAAAACAGCCTTTTCAACCAAGTATTTTAATGTTTGAGTTTGGCTTTATTATACACTGTTAAAAAAAAAAAGTATCTGACTGCCTGGAGGTTTCTTCTGTAATTGTATGGTAATCTTATAAAATTCTGAAGGAGAATGTCAGGTCATCAGTCTCCGTGATCCCAAGCAGAGAAGGGAAGTAAATTCTGGACTTGAACCCCATTGAGATGCTGTGGTGGGACCTGAAAAGAGTAGTTCATACTTACAAAAATCCATTGTCTGTGAGTGTGTGTGTGTGTGTGTGTGTTGTGCATGTGTTTGTGTGTGTACTTCACACTAGTCAGGTCAACAGTATAGCAATACATATTCATGAAATTATCAAATTGTGAGAATTGAACATGAGTCAATGCTGGGATGAAAGAAAGCGCTGCTTGCTATGGCATCAAAGCTTCCACCCATGAAACTAGTTTTAGTCTGTGCTCGTGGTGCGTGTGTGTGTGTGTGTGTGTTAGTTGGGTGTGTGTGTGTGTGTGAGAGAGGGAGAGAGAGAGACGGTTAACAGTAGACATCTGTTTATTAGTTCAGAGAGGAAGTAAAACATAAAACGCTGAAAATAAAAAGTAAACTGACAATCCAGAACTAAAAAATGATAACCAATGATTCCTCCTTTGAATACACTCTCCAAATTAGAACCAGTCAGCACCTCAGTGGCCACCAATCTGTTCCTCACAGCATCCCTCACTGCAATTGACTGAGATGTCCCGTCTGTAAACCCTTGAGGAGGTTTGTGGTCCCCTCGATGGCTCAAGGTATCTCAGTGGGACTGGGGGGGAGGCAAGATCAACCCGGGCGTAGTGCCAGAAGGTTGCTAGCCGAGTTTTTGAGTACGTGACAGCAGCTCTGACCGGTGGAGGGACTTAAGAGGCCAGTTTCTGCACTGCTTTCATTATGTTGACCAGGGAGAGAGAGACAAATTATGATGCGTGGGGTCACACTAAGTACAAGAATAGAAAGCAGACCGAGAGATAAGGTTCTGACCTCCACTGAATCAATTCCCTTTCTGGACGGACTTGTGGAGAAAAGAAGCATGTTTGACAACTGTTCTTAGAAAAGTACAATTCAAAGAAAGAAAACAGAACAGAGAAAAGAACTGGAGGCTGAATCTTTGATTAAGTAGAGGCAAGGAGCAAGAAGGATTGGCTTTGAAGCAGAAACATGTAAAAGAACCCAAAAACAATTTCCGTGTAGAAAAAGTAGTAATAGTCTTAGTAGCTGAGAAAAGGCCCATTCAGATTGGAGTGGGGAGCTTGCTCAACTGTCCAACAATATCCCCAGAGTTGTTTGGAACACCAAAACCCTTTTAACACTGAGATCCTAAATAAAAGATCACTCTTTCTACTTCATTAGTCATGAAACAGCAGCAGTAGTTGTTTAGTGGGTCACTTTCACATTTGCATTTTGTATCAAACCAAACAACTTGGCTGTCATTTACTTATTTACTCTCCCTGTTACAGACTTCGTGAACTTATGCCTGCTCGGAGGGTACGAGGATTGTGGATCTTTGGATGTAGATGTCCAAATGTGTTTTTCATGAAAAGTCTTCGCCTAAAAAGTAGAATATGAACTTCTTCTTCGTCTTTTGACTGTTCCCTTTCGGGATCACCTCAGCGGATCATCTGTTTCCATCCGCAGGCCAGTACCCTGCTGGCTCAAAATACCAGTGATCAGTGACGAGGCGTGGGTTTCAACCTTGGCCATCAGTTCTACACTTCCGCAATAGACACTTTTCATGTTAGTAAACAGCCATGACATCTCTGCCTTACGGGCAACATCATCAAGAAAAGATACAAACTGGAAGATCGATCATCCGCCTGAATTTCCGATTATTTTAAAGATTTTCCAGCAGGAGACATGATGTCTTACAATAATAAGCTGACTCTTAATAACGAGCTGAGAATTCCTGACAAGTAATCACTGCCGGGTTAGTTGGTCAAGGATCTAACTAAGTGGTGAAAAAGAGTTTCAACACCTATGAGGGATAAACACAAACTGCATAGACACACACTGAAACCATTGAGGATGTAGCACTATTACATAGAACGGCATGATGCTGCATCACCAATAGACGTCACATATCTCATGTTACTAACTAATACCCAAAAATCCGTCACATTTCTCATAAAACCAAAAAGTAAGCAAAAATGCCAAAAGATAGTAGGTTTCAGCAGCTTTTCTCACAGGCTCCTGTGAAGCTGCTGTCATAAATATAAACGTGAATCCGGACATCAGTCACACCACAACAGCAGCAACATCCAAAAAGCAAGCAATAGACAAACCTACCTAAGAAAAACGCCCAGGTCTACTTACTGGCCTATTTCAAGCAAGTTAGCTTTGACTTTCCTGAAAGCCTGTGCGATTCATTTGTTGACACAAAATTGTGGGTCAATCAAAATGTGATTAGTAAATTCACCTGTCACATTCAAAACAAAAATCCTATCCCAACATTCCTGATAGGATAACACTGTTGATGTTTTCAGGAAGGTGACCCTTTCACTTCTGAAGCAAACCGGATAGAATGAGACAAAAATTTGAGAAAGAAAAGAATAATTATTAGATGAAGGTAATTAAATAAGATATTTGAAATGCTGATATTTTTGGTATTCTCTGTAGGCTTAGAAGGCTCTCGGGGTCCCCCCCTGCTGATGATGGTATTTGTCAACCCGAATACAGAGAGATTCGGTTAGGAATGAATCAGTTTTTTGTTCATCTTATTGGTACAGCTGGATGCCACTCCTGCGCAATATCCAGGCTTGGAACCGGAACATTATGGCAGTTTTAGTGAGTAAAGTGAGTAAAATACGAATTATTAGAGTAAAATATGATAAATATATGGTGGATCTCCTTCAGACGATTCATGAGCAACAAATTTTGACAAAATATGACAAACCGTTGGGAAGTTATGTCTGAAAAACAGAAAAAGCTCCAGTATTGAGTAAAATATGAACTATAAGAGTAAATTATCATATGTACAAGATAGAGCCCATCATTGTAATTCATATGCAACTAATTTAGAAGTGAAATATTTGAAAATATTGCGATAACACCTCAGAGTTATCGCATTATGAAGGAACTACTGCTGTTGTGGACGCGGAGATGACAATTCCGTTATGTCTCAGATTCTTGGGGATGCAAATGTTTAATTGCAATGAAAGGGTGCTGTTATCAGTGCAGGATTTGTTGTGCACTGGTCAGTTTGTGAAAGTGATAAACATTAGTCTGACTGATGTTGGGCTGATTTACAGAGGTGAAATTTCCTGTGTGCTCCAACACTTCCCTCATTAAACATTATGTTACTGCTTCCAAATCAGGCACTGACAGGAGATACAAGCATTGTGGGTGTGCACTGCCAGTGGAGCCTCATGCATCAGCATCCTTAAGAAAGACAAGGCTTCTTGGGAAATTAAATAAAAGAAGGATAGGAGAGAGAGAGGAAAAAGGGACTCTATATATCACCCAATTTTCTCAAAGAAAGATGGATGCAGTCAATGAGCGGAGGACAGCGTTTACATTCTGCTCCTTCTTTAGGTGACATGTAATCAATGTTGGCAAACTTAAAGCAAGTCTGTCATACTAAATCAGTTGTCCTGGCCCAATCTACGCCTGCTTGGTGCCAAGCCAAACAGATGCAGCTTCAGTCTGAGCAAAACTTCCTTAATTCAAAGTTTTGAAAATATAATGTCTCAATATCAAAGTGCTGCAAAATATTTTTCAAATATCATTACGTTAAACCAAAATATATCTTTTCCATATCAACAATTCTATAATTAACCCTCCTCTTTGGGAAACGCTGAAGCTACCCTTGTGACGTGCAAACTATTTCTGTCCTGTTTCACGAGCAGAATCAATGAAAAGTCCAGACCGACATACTGCTGTTGACCCTCCTTCTCCTCACTGCAAACCCTTCTGCTCTGCTCAGTGGCGTCCAGCCTCTCTCAATCTGCTCTTTGAAGGGCTTAACGGCTAAACAGAAGCCATCATCTTTTCCTATTGACACCATGACTGCCAATTTTCTTAAAGAGGTTTTTAGTAGTGTTGTTCGTTCTATTTAATCTATTATTAATATGTCTTTATACTCTGGCTGTGTTCCCTCCTGCCTCAAGCAGGCTGTAAGCCACCCATTTCTTAAAAAGCAGAGCCCGGATCAAACTGATCCTAAAAATAGAGCCATTTCTAAACTGCTGTTTCTTTCAAAAGTTTTAGAGAATCTGTTTACTTACAGCTGATATCTTTTATGAAAGGGTTGTGCAATGTGTTCAATAGATTTCAATCAGGCGCTCATCCAAATCCCAGCACGGAATTAAAGTCGAAAATATTTCTTTACCATGCTTTATTTCATATTAATTTATGATCTCAGACATTCTAAATCTAACATAAAATGACTAATAGTTTGATTAAAGTATTTTTTTAACTTTTAAACAAAAAAAAATTAAACTTTTTTTGACCCTTATTTGACTTTTTTTTGTTCCTATCAAGTTACATAATTCTGTTTAGCAAGTCCTCAAATGCTTTATTAATTTTGCCGTGATTAATGCCTCCTACTCAGTGGTCACTTTGACCCGTGGTGTCCCAGGACTCCATCCTTGGTCCTTTACTATTTTGCATATACTTGTTTTGCATATATGTGTTGCCACTTGATTATATTATAACAGGTTCAGTCAGATTTTTCAATAAGAAATTGAGACTAAAAATTTAGCTTAACCAAAAAGTTGAGCAGAACATTAAAGGGTTAAGCATATACATTCTGCCACCATAAATAAACGTAAAAATCCATCATCCTTGGTATACTGAAGATACACAGGTCAATGTCCCATGAAAATCCAGAAAAGAGGGCGATTTCTATTTTATTTAAATTGTCTGTCTGAGATAAAGTGCTAGATGTCAGACAACCATCTCAAATGAAATGAAAGTCAGAAATAATTTTCTTCGCTCCCCGTAAGCCCATTTTTATTTGTCTTAGACCCCAGTCCTCAAATATCAAACCTGCAGCCAGATACCTGGTTGTGATATTTGATAGTGACCTTTCGTCTGAAACATAACTAATATTGTTAAGCCTTGCTTTTATCGATTAAGGTCCATATCCATGATAAAGTTACTCCTCTCTCACTCTGATCTGGTTAGACCCGTCCATGCCTCCATTCAAATCCTCTGCGTTACTGCAATTCATTGTATTCAGGGTTAAGCCAAAAAGCACTTTCACATATCCAGCTTGTTCAGAATGCAGCAAACATTAGAGGACAAGACAACATCAGATCTGTTTTAGAACCCCGTTCAATGGTTACCCGGTCGTTTTAGAATCGATATTAAGATCCTGCCGTTGAATCACAGAACTACTCCGCCCGTATGAGCCTCAGCTCTTCGGACAGAGCTCTGCTGGCCGTTCATGAGTCCCGCCTCAGGATTAAAGTTGACTGGGGTTTTTTGGTCAGAACCCCTAAGTTCTGCAACTCCCAGGTCCGGCTGGCAGGATCATTAACATCCTTTCTATCACTTCTTAAAACATATCTACTCAATAACACATTTTAGTAATCTAAACAGTCTCATTGACAGAATGTATTGTTTGGTTTTTAATATTCTTTTTCTTTTGGCAGTTCCCTTCAGGGGTCACCACTAACTGTTTTCATCTTGCCCTGTCTTCTGCATCTTCCCTTGTCACACCAACCAACTGCATGTCCCATTTCAACACATCTTGAAACCTCCTCTTTGGTCTTGCTCTTTTTCTCCTGCATGGCAGTTCCATCTCCAGTATCCTTCTACTAAACGATCCTCTATCCCTTCCAAACCATCTCCATCTGGCCTCTCTTACTTCATCTACTAGACCTCTGACCTGCTCTGTCCCTCTGATGAGCTTGTTTCCAATCCTGTCCATCCTCTTCACTCCCAAAGAAATTCTTAACATTTTAAACTCTGCCAACTCCATCTCTGCCTCCGGTTGTTTAGTCAGTGCCGTGTCTCTAAACCATCCAGCAGAGCTGCTCTCGCTACCTTCTTGTAAACCTTTCCCTTAACTCTTACTGCTACACTTCTGTCACAGATAACTTCCGACACTCTTCTCCACCCAATCCACACTGCCTGCACTCACTTCTTCACCTCTATTACACACTCCCCGTTGTTTTGAACAGATGAACCCAAGTACTTAAACTCCTCCTGCACCTTCTCCACCTCTACACCTTTCATCCTCACCGTTGCACCTGCCTCCCTTTCATTCACACACACACGTATTCTGTCTTGCTGCGACTGACTTTCATCCCTATTCTCTCCAATGCATACCTCCGGCTCTCCAGGTTTTCTTCCACCTCCTCTCCGTTGTCACGACAGATCACAATACCATCCGTGAACATCGTAGTCAATGGAGACTCCTGCGTCCTGCCTGACCTCATCTGTCAGCCTGTGCATCACCAAAGCAAACAAAAAGGTCCCCAGTCTCTTGGACAGTTTAGCTACCATCCGTCTCTCATATCTGCTAGCTCTCTACCTTTTACCTTTTAGCATTGCAGGGGGGCTGTGGGAATTTGTTTTTGTTGTTATTAACATAACTAATAGTCATATTTATGTAGAATTTGTAACACTTAAAATATAACTCACGATCACATACTTACTATTCTATCACATAACTAATATCATATTGGTTGTAACATTAGTCATTGCACAACTAATATAATTTCACCCGTGGCAAAAATTTCAGTCAATCAAAGTAAAAAAGGAGACAACATAAATAATGTTAGACACTGGACTACAACACCTTAAACTCATAATGTCAGGGCTTCAGTCAGGCCGTGGGACTCAAGGGAGAAATGGTAATACCAGTGCTACATTTCAGTTAAAACAAATACAATAAAGCAGCAAACCGCAAAAATCTATACGATGGTCGACGTAACTACTTTACTCCATGTTTAGTTAAAAAAAAAAAACACCAGAGAACTTTTTGCACAAAATAATGTTTAATGAAGAAGATTTGAGATACAAAACCAGCAATCTATAAACAAGAAGCAAGAATTAAGCTTATCCCAAAAGGAAAGGCAAATGTGATGAAAATATCAAAGTAGCAAATGATGATCAAGGGAAACAAAAAAACTTCCAGCGGGATTCAGGGAATGATGGGAACAGAACGCATGAGGTTTTCACTGGAGAGAATGTAGGATACATCGCATGAGCAAAAATGGGCAGATTAAACAGACAATCTCACGGAGGACAGACAGTAATACACAGACTTATATACACTGAGTAACGAGGACAATGAGACAAAGCTGGGGAGATATCTGAGGGAGACACAGGTGAGATAGGTAGACAATTAGAGTGGAGGGAGAGTGAACCCAACAGAGGACAGCAAATAAGGATGAGGAACAAGAAAACCGCAGACATGAAGAGAACGAGAAGCTACACAGAGTAGACACACAAAACACTAAACAGAGGGATCAAAAGAGGAGACCGAATCACAAGAAAAAACACTGACAGGAAGTGCACCGCAAGAGATGAGACAAGAGGAATACTTTCAAATTAAACTAGGAATACAAAACCTCAAAAATAAATCAGAAAGTTACAGTCTACATCTTTAGAACCATAACACTCTCAGCCTGCAAACATTTGATGTGCGGGGACCATCACATGTCTGCAGGCTGCACACTCTCTGCATATCACTGTCTATATTTAACTTTGTTCCACACATTTGTAAGCAACTCTGACAGAGATCTGTCAGTGAAACTCTGTCTACTTGGTATTTTGTACCTCGAGGCAGAGATTACCGTGATTTTATTGAGTTGCGGCTGTAAAAGTGTTAAAGTTCCTAGTCTTCCTCTTACCTGGTCTTGGTTGCACTAGCAATAGCGCTGTCAGCATCCTTATCACCACTACAGATCGTCAAAAAGGTGAGCGTTCAAATTAATCTTGCTACTGCAGAAATTCGTCAAAGTTCAACAAAGTTTGCAAACGGCCAAACTTTGTTCGTGTTTTCGTCCTTCTTATAAAGTCCAATTGTCTTCAAAAATGAGAATATTTATGAGAACTTATTTTTTCAAATTGTATTTACAAAAAATTACACAACAAATTGACATTTTTGTTTTAGCAAACAACACTACACTGACACCAAAAGGAAAAAAGTCCCGAGCCAGACTGTCGTTATGAGAAGTGACAGTAAATTAGGGATGGAGCTTCAGTGAACCGATTTTTAACATTCAAATTACATGCAAGTAGATAAACTCTCACCTTTAATGTTAAAAATGATATCCAATATGTAGTTGTGATTTTTTGATCATTTTTTGATTTTTTTTTTATTACTGTCTCTTCACCTTTGGCCCAACAACGTGATAAAATTTACAAATTCCTGCAGCGCCAATGCTTTTGATCTTTGTAGAGAAAACTTTGCAAACCTGTGAATTTATTTCACCACTCATGTTCTCAGTAGCAGATGCAGACTGTATTTGATCAATAACTAAATTATTTCAGATTGATTTTACCAATATTCTGCAGATGTTATATGGTGACCAATAGGGGCAAATGCACATAAATGTAGATGAAATTAGGAAACGTCTTTGGCAACACATAAATAAAACAGTCAAAACGATCTGCAAAAGCCATACGCAAATTAAGTGTTTACGGGGGACACTTTAAAGTGATACAACCTTGGACGGCCTTTTTTAATGCTTCATTTAGAGAATAAAACAAATGTAAAACACCATTTTTGTCATATGATATTTTTATCGAACGTGTTACACGCCGCTTAACTTCCATGTCGTGCGGTCATGTGACTTACAATAAAACCTTTATCAACATTACGAATACAATAAACGTATTCATGGTCCAAACAAGCATAATACCCAAAGCTACAAGTGTTTGTTTCCTTGAGACAATGAGAAAACAGAAGGTGGTCTACCTTTATTTTCTTAATGATCATCAGAAATCAGGAGTTTC
This sequence comes from Lophius americanus, assembly GCA_037951165.1. Lineage (NCBI taxonomy): Eukaryota > Metazoa > Chordata > Actinopteri > Lophiiformes > Lophiidae > Lophius > Lophius americanus. The sequence continues at coordinate 8,312,862 of JBBDHG010000032.1, read as the reverse complement.
ACAGTTGTAGCAACTGGTATAAGACGAAAATAGCAGATCAATGAGTTCCCATTGATAAAAGCACAAGATTCTACTTCAGTCAAGGCTCAACACAACAGAAAAAGCTTTTGTAGCTGTAGTTCTAATGATCAGTTTGCGGACGTTGCCATGGCGACACCAATATGAGTCAATATGAGCAATTATGGATAGGAGCTTTCTTATCTAGTATAATATACATTGTTTACTGTAGCTTTGGGTACTGTGTGTGTGCATGTGGGTGTGTGTTAGTGTTGTTATACCTGTATTTAATTTAAGTGTCCTCTGTAAACACTTCTGTTGTGTTGTGGCTTTTGCATATCATTTTTTACTTATGTCATTTTGTTATTGTAGCAAATTTTCTAAATGCTGTGCATGTGTTGTTAAATTGAAGAAGATGTTTTTTTAATGTGCTTGTGTTTTGTTTATTAGCACATTTTCCTCAGATACAGTGTGTTTTCCCAAATGAGGAGCCGTGTACTTAGCTATCCATGATATATCAACATAAAGAGTTTATCTGTATGTGATCGTTGAGGAGTCTATATTTTCTATGAAACTATATGTCTTATACTTTATTGTGTGTGTTGGTAAATAATAGGAAACTTTTGGCGTCAGACTCTATGAGCATCTGAATTGAAGAAATAAAGTAAAATAAGTTTACTTCTGCTCACATAAATATCAAGTAAGACACTTTGGATGAAATGCTTCTGGTCTATATAACACACAGATTGTTCCCCCTAGCCATAAAAGCCCTTTGAATAATAAATGTTTCTTAACTCAGCCGTTCTCCCCTAAAACCATGAGCAGGATGCATCACAAAAAGGCTGCTGCGCTTTTGTTGAGAAGGTTCAATTTGCTTCAATATTCTAATTCCAAAAGGTTAAACCATGAATCTATCAGCAACCTTTGCTATAAAAATTAATCATCGCAGCTGGTCTCTGTTGATTCTTATACATTTTGTAATCGACTCTCCAAAGGTTATGTTTACATATTTCAGCGGTGATACAGTTTTCATATGAACCGTTACCTTGTGTTTCTCTGTGATATCTTTCCTATTTTCTTAACTAGTTCAACGTCATTCAGGAGCGAATGCCACCCCAATACGATCACCTCGCTGCACCTCTACGGTTATAAATCAAACATGGCACGCTTTAAATAGGGAAATTAATTATTTACACGTCAAGCCAAAATATCTTGAAGAGGATAGAAAAAACTGACACACAATAAGTCATTTTCAGGCCTGAAAGGCTGGCCACTCTATTACAGTAGCTCAGATTTATAATGCTCTCATAAGAGTTTAGCTTCAGATGGAGAAACTGGGCTCTGGAATGACAGTGAACCACATTCTATTGCCCTTTTCCTCAAATAAAAAACTGTGAAAAAGCATTAAATGTTCTGAGAGAATGTGGGCAGTTGGGTGCCACAACTATGCCCCGTCTCTCGACCTGGAATTGCTACAAAGATGCAACATCACCACGCTTACATGTTGAACAACATTTCAGCTGCCAAGAAACTACTTGTTACCTAGCAACAACGATGGAGCAGAGCTGTGGAGAATACATTGCAGCGACCTAACTATTTCTACTAATGGCGCTGATTAAAGTGCTTCAGATGCTCACTGGGTCTCTTTACAGCGTTAAAAGCAGAGGTTTGTCAAAATAAATGCTGCTGTCTTAAAGGGGCATTCGTTGCCTATGCAGTCCAATTTTATAAACATTATCATTACCTGGCACTGTGGGAGTGGGAGCTGCGGTGAGGGATTTTGACTGAAATAGACTTGGCTGCAGTGAATGCTGAGTGAGATAGGTAAATCAAAGGAGAGACAACATCCGGCATCTGCAGTCAGTCTCACTGTGGACGTGTCTGCTTTTAACCCAATGGCGTGATCTGTGTCTGCCATCGCAAACAACTGTTATAAAGAGTTCACTATTGTCTCTCCACAGCTGTTACCCAGTTATATCTGCTCTCTCTCTCTCGCTCTGCCCAGCCTTATCTAGTTGTAGTCAGATAAGAGATGTTTATTGATTGAGGTGTTATTGATTATTGATCAATATTCCTAATGTTAACTGAGCTTGTATGTTGTGAGAACAGCTGATCGAAACAGCCTCCTGATACCTCGCTCGCTGTTCCGCTTCTATACTAAAGCGTAAATCTTTCCTTTTAGACGGTAAACACAGTTTGCTTATTGGTTTCTGATCCAATGGTGGTGCCACAACCCGAAAAAATCTGAGGAGTTCATTTTTAGGGAATCTCAGAATAGGCAATTGGGCCTATGCTGAGATGGGACGACAGCATAGGCCCAGTTAATTCATATTAATAGCACCTTGTTGCTGTAGAAATGTATGGACTTTATGATAACCAAACCCACTGCAAAATATTCAAGCCAGAGAAACAGGGAAAGCTACTTAAAACTCGAGAACTAAGCCACAAGTTCCTCTCCACATAATGACGGTCCACTTGAATGAAGCTCCACCGCTGAGCAAAGGAGCAGACTGAAATACAACATCATGGCAATTTTAGTCACTTCATTTCACCATTACATTGAAGATTTGTTTGTTTGTTTGTTTTTACGTTCAAGCAACTTTATTCCACGTCAGTGCTATCTCAGTGATGAATAAAACTGTCAGTCGAATAGATAGTTGCAACAAATGCTAAGTTCAATTGATTATTAAGCTTGGCTCTCTGCTGTCACTGCTCCAATGCCAATTTAACCAGTTTGTCTGGAAAACATTATCTACACGATGAAAAAAAGATATATGTGTGTGTGTGTGTGTGTGTGTGTGTGTGTGTGTGTGTGTGTGTGTGTGTGTGTGTGTGTTACTTTACGGTTTTATTTTAGAGAATTACTGTGAATACGTTTTTTTTCTAGAAATGACATTTTGTTTTTACTGTATCTTATAAACATCTTACATGTTTACAGTGAACTGACAGTTTGTATCAGACAGACAGACAATATGTTTAATGGTAAATTAATGAAGGTTACAACACGACTAAAAGGCACCACACCGGTCTGACGGACCACTCAAAGTACGCTATTCACCAGTTTACACTCCAAAGGCTCACATCATTATCTTCACAAGCACTCACACACCATTGGGACATGCAGACTGCAGGGGTCAGGGGTCAACCCACTGAACTTCCATTAAGTGGATGAACCAGTGGATGATGAGCCATAAATGCCTGTAATAAACCGTTAAACTAATAAAGTGAGGCGGCTCTAACTACTAAAAATGATAATTAAAAATATTAATATGCCGTGACAAGAATTATGGTTTGCAATTTCCTGACATTTTGAAACACAAGGAGGGCAAAAAAGGGAACTTATTTAACTCTGTTGAAGTCGTGTTGTTCATGTAGCTCTGCACATCTAAATCTGAGAAGGTTTCCGTGTGTCAAGTAATTTCTTTCATTTTCAGAACTTAATTTCCCTGTCTCAATGATTTTGTGCTGTTTACAGGTTAGTTTACAACGCTCCTTCTCCTTTTCTTCTTCTTTTGGCTGCTCCCTTTTGAGGTCGCCAGAGTGGATCGTCAATTTCCAGCCATAGTTACCGCTGGAGCTCTGTTGGTTAACAGCATCAGTGACAGTATTTGTTAATCAGGCCCCAACGGATCCAGTTTGGTTTTGTTTTCCACATATTGATTTGGCACAGATTTTACCCAAGATGGCTTTCATGACGTAACCTTCCCTATTTATCCAGGTTTGGGACCGGCACTAGAAGTACACTGATTCCAGAATCAGAATTAGAAATATTTTATTGATCTCCGGGGGAGATTTGTTTGCAACAGATTCTCATTAAAAGCATTTAGAGCGGAGGAGAGAGAACGAATAAGAAATATGAAAAAAATATATACAACAATGTATGTATAACAATATAGGAATGTGAGCATGTGTTATAATAATATAAGTATACAAGACTAATATTATTGTTATCGTTAGAGATACCAATGTGCGTTATAAAGTGCAGCAGCTAATTCATAATTAGAGACAAAAACCAGTCTAATGACTCCCAACGGAGTGAATGTGAATTTAAAGTGTCTATAAAGTGTCGATCAGAGGGAGGGGTTATTATGGTTTGACGACCACAGGGAGGAATGATTTCCTGTGGGGCTTTGATGTGCATTTTGGGATTTTTGTATTTGTGACCCCTTCGTGTCTGGGTATGGTAAGTATACAGTCCACTCCTGTCAAAAAGGATAGAATTGTCTTAACGTGAGTTATTTCACCCAGATTGTGATGCAGTTTACAGAATGTCACTGAGGGTATGGCATTAACACACCATCACAAAGTACATATAAGGTTTGGAGTGCATCTTTGCATGGGTTTATGCTTTATTTAGACTTACAAGATAATTTTTATGTTCACTAAAATCTCAGAGCCAAAGAATAGTGCCTCCAGAAGTTTCCATCTCTATGACCTCACCCTGTGCCACATCAACTAGATTTATGCTTGTCTGTACCCCCACTGCGGCAGCAAAGATGTTTCAGACGTTATCCCAAGAATGGCTATACTTTAAAAAGTTTTGTAAATGTTAAATTAACTTCATAAAACCAAGTGCAGTTTTTACATTCAATTTTAACAGCTTAAATTTAATGATCAACTTAACTTTGTAATTTTGATGTAATCAATTTCCTGTCTTTTTTTAAGCAAAACCAACTTATTATATTTTACAGTACCCAACTAGTTCCTCGAAGGCAAAGAGTACTGAGCTTTTTCTGTTTTACCGAATACAGAAAACATGATAACACTTACATAAAGAGGCCCCTTTCCTTTATCAAGGTTTTAATTCATTATAAGTATGCAGCATTAAACAGTCTATCTATTGTGAGTTAGTGCTATTTGCAATCATTGTTTTTAACTGAAAGCTGAAACCATGCAACTTAGAAAGAAGAAGGCGTTTCAAATTCGTAAATTGTAACAATTGATTTGTTTTAGGTGATGTCTAGATCTCCATTCCTTATGATCATCAATAAAACTATTTAACTTAAATCAAAAAACCCTCAATCTCTACACATCCAGTCTTGTTTAATTATTTATTTATTTCATTTATTTGAAAGGGACAATGCTCAATAAATTTATTGTGCCAGCTATAGCGCTTAGTTAATTATTATCTGTATTCCTGGGCGGTAGGCCTCAGTAAACAACATGGCAGGTAGGCGGGTGTCAGTTAAGCTTCAAAAACAATTACAAAAAATACATGTACAAAGCAGTTACAAGCTTAAAGATGACATTACATTTGAGAGAATGACACTTCAGTCACACACACACACACACACACACACACCCACACACACACTCAAACACACTTACATAAGTTAATTTCTTGGATATATTATATGTAATTAATAGCTGCAGGACTGCTTTTCTTCGAGCCACTTTTTTATGCAGTATCCTCTCATGGTTGATCATGTCGATATTGTACCGGTTTAACAATAACTCAATTTCTTTTCAAGGTGGCCGGGCAAGGCAGTAGAAGACCTTTTAGAGTGAATGGACATTAATACTAATAATAATAATAACCTATCAAATGCTACACAGTACAATGCTGTGAGATTTATCCCCACATTTAACCCATCCCTGAGGGAGCAGTGGGCGGCCCCTGTGGAGCGCCTGAGAGCTGAGGTTTCAGCTCAAGGACCGACAACTTGTTGTGTAATGGGCTGGGCTTGAACCCTGGTCTCCTGGTTGATAATAATTGTTGACAAAGAAGCAACAATTTCTACATGAGCAAGGTTTTGGGGACACTGGCAAAAAACAATGCCTTTTAGTGGGCACAAGGTTCGAGCAGATCCTGAACAGCCAAGTCCATAGCAGCAGGCCCTATCGTGATCCTGAACCTGTGAGATGAAAAAGAAGTTGAGCTGCCAACATGCATAAATCAGACATGGACGTGTTAAGAAGGAGGGAGATGGAATGAGAGCGAACATCAGTGAGCCAAGGGGAGTCCTGGAGCAATCTAAACCGAAAGGATAGACTAGGACAGCATTCAAAGTTCGATCAAAGATTTAGGGAGGGTGTTTGCCTCCTGGAAGAAGGTCACATAGGAGAGGAGAATGATAACTCTGTGGAGACTCTTGGGATCACAAGTAACATATCTTGCTTCTACCATCTTGGGAGTATAATTGAAGAAATAGGAAAGATAGTAGGGCAGTATGCCATCTTTATGATATGCTGGTGACTGGTCAACATGGGTATGCTAACCAGTATGGAGGGCGCCTTTGCTCATGAGCAAGTAGGCTAATATCTAGTCAGAACATGCAGAGACACAGAAACTAGAATCTCTAGGCACTGTGTCATTGGATTGTACCAGATCATAAGGAACTGCTATAGTCCAGCCTGGAAGTGACAAATACACGGACTAAAATCAAAGCAGATCAAAGCGGGCAGTTTTTTGTCTAATCTAATAATAATAATAATATTTTATTTATAACGCACTTTAAATTTTGATCAAATCTCAAAGTGCAACAAGGTTAAAGCAGAGAAAAGCATCAGTGTAAATATTAGCAAAAAAGCAGCAAGCTGCAATTATATTTAATAGACCACAGAACTCTGTTCTGCTAAAAAAGTAAAGTTTCAGTCCTCTGTGGAGCCCTCAGATGGTCAGGGAGGGCATTCCAAGGAGAGAGGTAGCAGAACAGGAGGCCAAAAATTACATTTTGATGGCAGGTCTGAGTATCAGGTTACAATCTACCACTTTGTTTCACATCCCACTGCACCACCTTTTGGTTGTTTGCGTATTCTGCAGATAGTTGACAGCGGAAAACTTGCCTTTAGCTCCTTAATAATGCACCAAAGTCACGCAAAACCTTCTCTCAGTGTAGCGCCGAGCAGAAGAGATTCTTTTATAATGAGGAAACCTCTGAAGAGAACCAATTCATATCCCCACTCTGTTGGTCGTGATCCTACTGCACGCTCTAGGTAACACTGCCGCTTGTTAGGACGTTAAACGTTGGGATAACCATTTAAAGCTGAAAACTAATTTATGCTGCATTCAAGACAACAGTCGACTCGGTGGTCCCACATCAGCTGATCAACTCTGAAAACAATATGGATGCCATGCCCTGGTTTATGGCCATCCCAGCTGGCAGTAATGAACCGACAAACCACAGAAGAAAAATAATAAAACCTTATCAGTAACACTATCGCAGACTAGAGAGATGATGTCATCATCTTTGCAATCACATAGGCCTACGCTGTCATCGCTGACAGCAGCGTATACTCCAAAAGCCCTGTGTTATACAAGTAATTCCAACGATGAACTACTCAAATTAAATTTGAGTTATAATAATCTCAAAAAGGTCATATTGAGTCAATTTAAGTATTTCCAGGAAGTCAGCAACATGCTCTAAGATCAGATCACATGTTGACTCAATAATGAAGATCTATACAGTTCAGTACTTTTTCTGAGCTCAGAAATACAATAAGAAAGATTTCCAAATTTCAATTCAATGTGAGTTAGACACGGGAAGGGAAGGGAAGGGAAGGGAAGGGAAGTTACGGACAAGAAACCATATTTTTCACAAAAAGCACCCCCTAATTTGTAATATATGGACTATTATAGTTAATTATTTATTTTAAGAACCGTGTCTTTTTGCCAAGAACAAAAACCCAGTGAGTGAAATCTCAGCAATTCCGGTGAAATCTGACACACAAATAAGATCTCCTTGAGGCGGTTCATGTGAGGTTATCAGACCACCAGATAGGGAGCTTTTTTTTTGTAATAAAAAGTTAAACTTAGTAAGTGAAATATGAACTTTCTAAGTTAAATATGATGCATAAAATCATCTCTCTGAGTCGATTCATTTTGACTTACTTTAAACTAAAATTTACGAACAGTTTTTGGAGATTCACCTCCAAAATTTTAGGAGGTGAATCTCCCTCTAGAGGCATAAGTATGGAACTGACCTCTCCAAAAATAAATCTAGTTCACAAAGATGTCAATGGAGCTATACAATTTAGATGACATGTCCATGAAGTTTAGTCAACTCCACCACACGTTGAAATCATTTTGTCCGCGTTGGAGCACTTGTTTATTTCAAATCTTAAAGTGTCTGGAACGCAGCACTAGAGTAAATATCTAAATCACATAATAAAATGATTATTTACTTTTAATTAGAATATTTACAGGTTCATTCATTATCTACTGCTTATCCTGTTCAGGAGCCTATCCCAGCTAACATCAACTGACAACAAGTAGCCAGTTCATTGCAGGGCAGACACACAATTATGGGCAATTTTGTGTCACTAATATCACATGTTTTTGGACTGTGGGAGATGCTGGAGGTAACCCACGCAGACATAGGGAGAACATGCAAACTCTGCACAGAAAGGCTGGCAGATGTGGATTTGAACCTGGTACCTTCTTCCTGTGAGGCAGCAGCGCTAACAACTGTGCTACCGTGCTGCTCATTTAGAGGTTCAATGATATGTTAATATAACGCTTGCTAAATTCATATAATTACTCTTTAGAATTTATTTTAGAATTTATTAACACTTCACTTTAATTAGGGAGCAAATTTGGATTGTTATTCAGTCATACAATACATTTTTTGAATAGATAATTCCAACAGTCTTGGCAATAAAAAAAATGATGATCAAAGAGAATGAAATGACTGAAAATACATGTTTTGACAAAAGAAATTTGGAATAATATATTGTGTATCTCTGAGTTTGATTAAAAACAAAAGAAGTAAAATGTGTGAAACCCAAAAAAACCCAATATCATTTCAAAAGTACCTTAACCAAGAAAGAATTGTTTTTAGCAGTGAAGCCGTGGTTTTGTCAAATGCCTTCCAGTCCATTTAAGACTATGAACACATCACCAGACTCACGCTGTGATTTGTTTTCACATTTGACTTGACATTTAATGGCTCTAGGAAACATTACTGTCTGTGGCAGGGGGGAAAAACCTCGCGTGATGAAGTTCTCCTTCTACATATGTATGCAGATTTCAAGTAACAAGAACTCAAGTTAAAACTCTATGCAGTCAAAGGTCTCACGCTTACCTCCAAATATCTCTGCAAAATAGACCAGCCAAACTGTCCACTGCATTTGAGACACCTATGGGTCCAGATAGACTGGCAACTTTAAAAAAAAGTTAAGGCACACATGATAGCAAAGACTAATCAAGACAAGTTTGGCTTAAAAAAAGCAAAACATAAATATTGACTCGGGGAAGCCCAGCAATTTGAATGCTTTGTCTTTGCTTATCCATTATTTTCCTTTCAGATGTTATGCAATGTGATTTTTCATTAAGATCTGGTAGTGCACCTTCCATTCACATGTTTCTATTGTGTTACCCCTGCCCTGTGTTGTCTTACCCTCCCAGTCTGTGTACGTCACCAGAGGGTGCCTACCTTTCACTCTCTTCTCCTGACCCCGCCTACTATGACCTCAGCACACCTGCCTCCAATCTGGTTCATCTTCATACATGAAGGCTGCTGTTGAAAAAACCTCAGATATTCACGACATTCTTTTTCACATTGTCTAATCATCCATGTGGAATTCAAACTCCTGCACTTATTTACCTTTTTGGACTCTGGCTCAGTGTCTCTCGCCCTGGTTCACCATTCTGGCCCACTCACTCTCTCTCTCACCCAGGTTCACCACTCTGACTCACTCGGTAACCCTCGCCAAGGTTCACCATTCTTGCTCACTAAATCTCTCTTGCCCAGGCTCACCATTCTGTTTCACTCACTCTCGCTCACCTAGGCCCACCATAGTGGCTCACCAAGTCTCTCTCGCCCATACCCCAAGTTTGGGGTATTATGGAATCATCATCGCTAATGCAGATCATTCGTGTTAGCGATAACTAAAATATATATATATATATATATCATAACTAGATCATATTTTACTCACTTCATACACTTAAAAGAAAAATAAATAAAGTGGCCGTAACTTCACATTTAGTTCTAGTAGTTAAGGTGAGTTGCTTGTACAATGCAGTGGATTGGGGACTTTGGGGGATATACTATAAGGCTGAACTCCCACGTCTAAAGTATTTTCCTTCCATATGACTCTCCTTGTAATGTTCTTGTGTCATATCCATCAAAAATCCAACCTAGGTCCTCGTTATTGATATAAACGCCAACAGCATATGACTTTGGAACTTTTCCCCATGCCTCCATCTTTGTTTCATTATAGTCAAGCACGCTTGCCACTTTCTTTGCTGACCTCACCAGGGACAAACTCTACAGCATCATCTTGTGGACTGGAAGAGATTACGACTACGAAAAAAATTTCAATTCATATTTCCAATTTACGTTAGGAAGTATTGGCACTTGTTGTCTTTGTATATTTTTTTTTTTTTTTTAACATTTTCAAGCTAATCCAATAAAGTTTTGTTACAAAAAGATGACAAAGGAAAGACCAAATGACTTTTGTCTTCTCTGAATGGATCTGCGGACCGATAGAAATATTCTAACTATATCCTTCTGAAAGCAAGTTGGATTTATTTCATAGCCAGGACTGGCAACTCCAATCTATACAGATAATGCAAAATGAGGCTTAATCAATACAGTGTAAATTAAAATAATTGACAGTTATAATGACAAATTGATTCGTGGGCACATCTTTTTTTGAAATCTTAATGCATTTCTTGAAAATTATGAAAAGTAAATCAAATAACATTCATGCTTGTTAGTGGATTTCCATAGCTGATTGCCGGTGAAGCACATGGACATTTGAACAGATAAGAAATGAAATGTCATAATGTACAAAATCCATCACATTGTAAGAGTCTTTATTCTGTCTCCTTAGACAGACCCATCTGTCTCATAGAGATCCATGAGTCGGACTAGTGAGGGAGAGTGCAAGAGGGACGTGAGACTGAGTTAGATTAAAAGGGAGAGGGGGGAAGAAATTGAATGAGATAGATCAGGACAAAGATATTTGGTTAAACCTGCGATAATTAGATGGATTAATGAATCTGAGATCATCCCCGAAATGGAGATTAATTCCTGTGTCGTTGCCATCAAGTAACATGTTCATCAATGTCAAGCAAGTATTTTATTAATAAGCCATAGATCTTGCCCCATCCCCGTAGGTAATAAAGGCATAATACGTCTAATTCACAGCATATCTAGAGGAAATAGCATCGGGTTTTAATAGGGAAACAGAGTGTGAGAGTGAAAGAGAGAGAGCCATCGCTTTTTGACAGCATTTAATTATAATGATCTGTAATCTGTGATTTGTGATAATATGTCTTCACACAAATGAATGTCATTGCCAATGTGTGTGTGCGTGAGTCTGTGTTGTACTTTACCATTTTTGTCTGTGAACCAGAGTTTCTTTTTTTTTTTGGTAATCTGGGTTAAGAGAAATAAGCAAAGCATTATAAAGTGATTGTTATTGTACAATGTCGTAACCATTACAGACCACCATCCATATTTAAATTCTTTACCAAACTTGGTTTCTATTCAATTCTGTTTACCCACTGGCACAATATCTCTTGGGACAATAACAGTTGAGCGATGATCCAGTCAGACTGTTAGACTGGCACCATTTCTAATTAGATTCATGTCTCCATTATAGACATATTAATAAACAAATCGTCATGTTATGAGGTACTGAAAGAGGAGAAATAGAGAAGATGGACAGCCATGTAGTCTCAGTAGCTATAGTGCTAAATCTACCCTTTATTGAAAACATTTGTAAAATTTGAAGCAAAAATAATTGTATTTTCTATAGCCATGATGTTTGTTTCAGATTATTAAAAAAATTCCAACACTTGAAATCCTGCCATTAAAAGGTAACAAACACATTTATAATTAAAAGTCCTAGGTTCACCTTTATAAGAAGGAACTCTGAAGTGGTGAAAAAATGACTTCCTGTTTTACTGGGTTATAAATATGGGGTGACACAGGCCAAACTTCTTTTGACGTTCTTCCCAATAGGAAAGACCAGAGAACTCAGCAGTCAGGTGTGAAAAAAAGTTGTAGAGCCGCACAAATCTGGCAATTAATACAAGAAATTCTCTCTACAATTCAAAATATCAGTATTACGTGGCCTGTGCATGTGTGTTTTCTTTGACCCTGGTCCTGCTTTCTCTCTGTCTCTCTTTTGCAGGATCCGCCCTCTTCCTCTGCAGTGAAGGTGTGATGGGTGCTCCTTATCGGCTGATTGAGTAGAGGTGGATAAGAAGAGGGAGAGACCTGCAGACAGTCTCTCTCTACAGCCAATGAGGAACGCAGCGCACTGTGATCATCACATGCTATTTAGAGTGTTACTGCCGGGATTTGTCAACTGTGAAGGTTATCCAGTGAGTGGTCATTCGTTCTGTTAGGTTTTTCTGTTACACCTATTGGTATTGGGCTTTGTAAGTATTATCTGATTTATTTTTTGTATAAATATTTGTTAATAGGAGAAAGGTAATTATTTCCCAATTGTTATTCTTCCTGGGTTTTTGTTACTGTTCCTTCCATTATCATCTCTTGAACATCTTTTGGGTCGTAACAGTCAGTTTCAACAGTTGGATCAATAATTATGAACTATAATAAGACTGGAGATGTTAAATATCCTGATGCGAGAGAATGTGTCTGGAAACTAACATTTTGTACTGTGGGGAGAATGGGTCGACTGGCAAGACTCCTAGGTCTACAAAAAGAGAATTGCAGGGATCATTTGAATCTTGGGGTCAGAAAGTCTCCCTAACTACAATCAGTTGGCACCGACACCAACACAAGCTGTTTGGGAATGTAGCAAGAGAAAAGCCTCTGCTGTCATCCACACAAAGGCTGCAGCAACTACAGTTTGTTAAACACCACTGGGACTTACAATCGAACCTGGTGTTAGGTCACATGAGATGAAAGAAGAGCTTTTGGAGACAAACATCCAAGATGGGTGTGGCCTAAGAGGGAAGAAAGCTAAGCTTCTCATACCCACTTTGATGTCTTGTAGTGGATGTCTAATACTAAGTATGTTTTTCTTCTTAAGGCCAAAAGACATGGTTCTATGGACTAAAGCCTTTGTCAGGAAACTTAAATCTTCTAGCAAGACAATGATCTGAAGCACACCTCAAAATCAACCCAAGAGTGGTTCAGAGATCACTAAGTAATGGTTGAACTATGTCAACCCAGGTCACCTGACTTAAACCCCACAGTACATCCGCGATGAGGAGAGTCCACAAATTTGGACCTCAGAATCTGAAGGAGTTGAAGAGTTTCTGTATGAAAGAACGATCTCAGATCATCCCCTTGTGTTCTCACACCTTTATCACACACTACAGAAGGAGACTCAGGGTTGTTTTTGTGGCAGAAGGGGGCTGCACAAAATATTTAATGCAGGGTAGAAATAATTATGGCACACATGTTTTAGAAAAAAAGTTGTTCTTTGTTAAAAATGTAATGAATGTTTTACATTCTGTTACTTGAATTAGAGGTCGGATTCTTTGTGAATAATTTCAATTAAAGATCATGAGCACACACAATAAAGACGTTTTTGCATTGATTTCTTTTCAAAAAGAGGCCATTATTTTTGGAGGGAACTGTTCAAGAAGTGTTAACGTAGTAACTTTTTAATTATGGCATGTTAAAGGGATTGGGTTGTTTGGGAAGTGTGGTGCAGTTAAATAACTGGGCAGATGAAGGATGTCTACTGAATATGTGCAGTTGCTTCAAAGACGGAATGACTGGAAGCCTGCGGTGAAACCCTTTGAGTACTGCCTCAAGCATTTAGTGTGAATGCTGACTTAATAGAATTAGCAATTGGGTTTACGCCGCCAAGCCCAGTCCCACACTCATCTGTTCAACGAGGAAGCTGTCAACTGCACAAGTTAGTTTTAACCTTTAACCTTCACAATGCTTAGGGTAATTGTGGTTGCTGGATGTCGTACGGGTGTGGTCCCTCTTACAACATGTGTTGAGCACACGTTGTGTACGATGACGGCTTACCAGCTCTGATTGATGGTGGTTATTATGATTTTAATTCACCAGGGTTGTTATTACTTCCCTATGTCATATGGATCCCAACAGTGTCAATGCAATGCATGCATTCAGTAAACTATCAGTCACGCAAAATGAGCATTTCATTTTATACATAGTTAGACGGTTGATATACTCAAAAAACAACCATAAGATTAAAACCACCTGCCTTCTATTGTGAAGGTCTAATTTCTAAAGCCAAAACAGCAAATTTTTTTATCAGCACCAGCATTAACTTTTTCAGCAATTTGTGCTACGGCAGCTCGGACATGTCCGGCTAGCCTTTGCTTCCCACGTACATCACTGAGCCTTGGGCACTCATGACCCGGTGTCGCTGGTTCACCAGATGTCCTGCCTTACATCACGTTTTTGGGTACTAAACACTTTAAACCAGGAACACCGGACAAGCCCTGCAGTTCTAGCCGTCACATTATTTGGTCCTTGTCAAAGTCGCACAGGTCTTCTCTCCATCAATCTCTCCTGGTTCCAAAACATTCACTTGAATAAAACGTCCCACTGACAGCTGCCATTGTAACCAGTTAATCAATGTTATTCTGACTTGACTCGGTGGTCATTATGTTATGGCTGTTCAGTGTAGTGCAATTTATTAGAACTGGAGATGGTTTTGCATGCAAACATACACACAGTGCTTTCACAATAAAACAAAAGACCATTTTGTCTCCCTTTACTTGATCTAACCTCAAAATCCATTAGGACAAATTCAAAAGCTTCCCAGCACCCAAAGCATTTCCCAAAACTCATTACTATTTTTCAAGAAAAAGAAAAAAAGAAAAAAGAAAACGTGAAAAAAATCAAAATGTCACTGCATGTCCTTGAAACCACTTAGCATTTGTCCGTCTCCACTGTCTGGTCCTCGATCAGTGCTAATTACTGTAAATGAGTTTTAACTGGGGATGCTGAAGCCTGCCTGATGTTAAAGATTTAGAGTCAATAGGCATGTAATGGCACTGTCTTTATCCGACATTAATCAAAGTTATGTATGGAGACTACAAGACAGGGGAAACACGTGTCAATTACCAACATACAAGGTAATTGGTGGCTTAAAGTAGCAAGGCTATTATTAGCTTGACTTTACCATTTACACCTGACTTTATCATTAACACCGGTGAGCTGACCAGCGTGCTAGACAGCAATAAATAAAGATCCAGTTATCATTGCCTTTTAATATCATCTACATTCACAATGTTTTTATACTTTCTTTACTTTTTAGGACCTGATAAAGAATTTTTTTTGAACAGTTTTTGCAAGGAGGCTCAGATACCTACACATTAACTCAATGGAAGAGGTAATCAGATTATACCACTCACCGTTATGAAGACATCGCCGACAGCAATAGAATGAGCAATTTAATTTGGCCTTCTTTAAAGTTTCATGTATATTCCCCTTTGATACATAAAGGTTTTATGGAAGGTCAGTTTGATCTGCAGGGCCAAACACAAAAGCTTTTTCCCAAATGATTGAAGTTGTAGTGGAAAAATCTAACTCATTAGAAAAAGGTCTGTCTTTTGTCAAGATCCGTGCGTTCTTTGGTTTGTGAGTTTGCTTTACAGAATAAAGTCAAAGTGTGGAGAAAGTCCTTGAAATGGTCTCTTCTTCCCTCTTTCCTGCATATCTAATGCATCATTTCTATACAACAGCCTCTTCTGATATGTTGAGGAATCACAATTGTGCAAACATCTAACAAACCTGGCCATCTATTTATCTTTTGCAGCCGGCAGTTGTGTTTGAGACTTCTGAGAGTGTTTACCGCCGAATTTATTTTTAATAATGCATTTAGCTCACAAACAGTAACAGCAAACTATTTTTTTTGTATAGGCTTGTATGGACTAATGCTCGTGCTGAAGTTTAAGCTGATGTTCAACAAGGCAACAAAAGAACATTATCATCCCTGCGTGTTAATCTGGTGTCAAAATTCGGTCTTGGTGTGTGAAAAATTCTTCAAATGTTGAATCTTTATTTAGGATAAATCCCTTTAGATTTACCATCTCCTTTCTAGTGGGGTTCTCAGAATATACACTGTACACAGTCTATATACAGTACACAGAAATACAACGGAAGATACAACAAATTAATTTATACGTAACAAAAAATTTCTTCCAAGCTTAGCTGAAACATCACCCATTGATCCCCTCGGGTCAAGAGTAACACATGGTAGGTACAAGATATCATAATGAAAAGAATAAAATTATGATAATCAGGGCCACAAGGGAGCCATTGAAGCCAATAAAGTTAACGGAGATGCAACTCTTGAATCATCAGTCTTCTCCAAATGAAATGTTGAATATAGTTAGAGTTAGGGATAGGGTTTTTTTTTAATTAAAAAATATTAAAAAATATTTTGTTAATTATTTATAAGATGATTGATTTCCTGAAATTAAATGTCACTGATTTATAATCTTAAACAGTCCATATTGACTAAATCTAACTGTTTCTATGAACTAAGCAATATGCTCCTATGATAAGATTCTATATTGACTCAATAATGAATATAATTACAGTTAACTATTTTTTTCTGAGCTCAGACATTAAATAAAACGGATTAATTTGTGCTAAATTCAGACACCATTAGAAATATGGTTGGGAAGTTATATTTTTCATCTATTTATTTAAAAAAAAAGCCCCCCCAGATAGTGAAATATTAACCTTTAGAGTAAAATATGTGAAATACAAGTTAGATGTTCTTGTTGGTACATCTCAGCTGGAATAGGCTCAAACCCCCCAGTGACCCTTCACAGACCAATCACTCACTCGAAGTGGAAGAAAGGACTTTGTAAACTCTGAAATGAATCTGATGAAGGTGCTGAATATGCAGAAGCTTGCTCTAAATGGACAGGAGACATTATGCCCTTAACTAGAGTGAGATTTTTACATCGTCTAGGTCTTGCCTCCTAATTCACGTTGCCCATTACCATGTCACTAACGACTCTGACCTTCTCCACTGTTAAACACCGAGCCAGGAGGAGAAAGAGGTTGGAGGATATAAAGGCAAGAGGTGGCAGTGGTTGAAGTGGGGAGATGAAACCCCTGGAAGAAAGGGAGCATGAGAGAAGGACAAGATGAGGAGGGGAAGACAAGGACAAGGTTTTTAAGGCCCTGGCATTCACTTAAGTCATAAATCTGTGCTTTATGGTGAAATAATGGCAGATAATGTAAGTAAAGGTCAGCGCAGGATGTCAGCCATCAATAGATCACAGGGACCGACGACTGTGCTCACACACTGACTTGAATCTTCCTCTCTTCATTCTGTCATCATGTTATCTAAAACATCAACAGTGACCTGTGAAGTATGCCGTGGCAATAATGACTGGATGAATTGTTATTGATGGGCTGTGGATAGAATGTGTCAACATTGTGTTTCACAGTCAATATCATATCAGCTCTGTGGGAGCCTGTGCATGAAAATCTAATTTGTTTGTTTTTCAATAGGCTGTTTACTCCTGTGAAGAAAGTTGGTGGTTAGATAATAATTTGGTAATTACAGAGCTTGACTCAATGCCAGACAGTGTGCATTTTCATTCCAGTTGCGAATCAAAAATAGAAATTGATTGTCACACTTTTTCTGTGTTTTTCAAAAATGCACCAGCAACTCTTTTATTCCACATATCCTGCACACATCTCCTCATATTCCAAGCATGCATGACGTGTTCCAAGGATATTTTATTTCTTTGTTGAAGGCTCAAATAAAATGATACAAAATGATTTACATGCCCCTTTTGTACTTATTTAGACCAATGGTTAAAAGACGTTGTGCCTTAAAGCAGTAGGTTGTTTTCTTTTTTTTTAAAAGAAAGATCCCCTTATTTAGTAAAATGTGAACTATTAGAGTAAAATACAATATATTTGTTATAGAGCTCCTTGATATGATTCATATCCACCAAATTATGATTAAATTGGACGAATGGTTGAAAAATTATGGCCTGTAAACGTTTGTAGATAAAGATCCCCCTAGTGTTGGAAATATACAATTGACTACAAAATAAATTAAGTTCTTCCTCACACAAAGGTCTATGTAGGTACTCATGGAACATTTTATGAGTAATCACATTAACATTGAGGATATCAATAAATCAATCAATCAGTCTTTACTTAAAAAGCGCCAATTCACAACATAGACCAGTTGTTGTGAATTGGCGCAACAACTGGTCTTTGTTGTGCCAATTCAAGGTACCTTGAGACAACAAGGTACCTTGAGACAACAAGGTACCTTGAGACAACAAGGTACCTTGAGACAACAAGGACCTTGAGACCTTGTTGTCTCAAGGTACTTTCAAGAAAGAGCAGGTCTACACTGGACCCTTGATGTAATTAAATCTGCAGCGTGGACACGGCAGTGGCGATGACGATTCCATAATATCCCTGAAAAGGGATATAATCAAAGCTATTAAAAAGTCTGCTGGGGGTTCAGCAGCAAGAACAAGAGGATTTCCTCTGGAGATCTGTTTGGCTTTATTTTGATTCACTGTTAAGCACAGTAATTACTTTTTGGCATGGATCGTAGCAAAGGTCCTAACGCAGAACAGAGCGAGATGGGGATTGGCAGATTTGATTTCATCTAACACTGACTACCTTAACCTTTGAACATGGGTATGAGTCAGGATTAGCCAAATGAAAATTCAAGCCCCAACAGACACAATACCAGCAATCGTAAGTGAGCGGGGGGGAGGACAGGGTGTAAATCTTCTCTCATTACTCATTCGTAGAAATAAAAACTTATCATGTATAACCAGACAATCTGTTTGTTGACTCAACTTCGCCTTCCTCAGAGGCAACATTTTGAGGGAAAATTTTCATTTTGATAGGAAAAATGTCTTGGTATGCTGGCGCAGCCTCTCTGTCATCTCCAGCTGGTAAATAACAAAACATTGAAACAGCCGGCCTCCGTCTCTCCTGAGATCAAATGGGGAAAGAAAAACTCACAAAATTATATTTGATCAATTATACAACAGCAATTTAAAAGTTCTTGGTAAAGTATAGAATTCAACTTGTAAACGGAGAAATACTTTCATATGGTGAATGAACGTTTTTGGTCACAACTGTGGTCCACACTGACGTGTTTGTCGCACGGTCAACCTAACATTTCTTGCAATACTCTATTGTCTTTCACATTGTTTTCAGAAGCAATGTTAATAAAAATTTTCAAAAAGCAATAACTGTTAAGTGTATAGTAGTAACATTTCCAATGTTTGATGGCCCTCATCAAACAGATTGTGCTGACATTTCAAAAATCCCGGTAAACTAATTGCAGATCATTTCCTGTAATAATGGGCACTAAGAATGATATTGATTAGACTGAAAAGAGAGACAGTATATTGATTTTGTTGAGTGCCAACATTGTTATTTTCTTATGTCGCCACCTACCTCAACTTCTTAGACTATCCATCACGGCCACTTCTCCTTTTCAGGTTCCTCTTTCATTCGTTTTATCCTCATTTTCTCCATATTATTTCTATTGTTCCCCTGTGGATGTCTCATCTCTCATGAGTCAGTGGACTGAGATGGAACAAGCTCATATCTTAGTAGTACTCTCATATACCCTCCAGGTTTCCCTCAGCCTCGTCCGTCTTATTGAGATGCCCAGTCTACTTCTGTTCTTTATGTGGTTTATGTCTATCTGTGCAGCTGCTGTTATCCAGCATGTGTCTATAGCTGAAGTGTGCTGTGTCACCATGGTGGGAATTATTGAATTATTTGTGAGTATGTGTCTGTGCCTTAACTTAGTTTGCAAAAAAATAGTCTGAGTATATAGTGTGTATGACACACACCAGCATATCCATTCTTGTGTGTGTTCATAGGTGTGTATATCTGGCATCAGCTTCAGAGAATATCTTACCCCCATGTGTCACAGTATCATGATAAATGGGTCTGCTACAGCTGAGACAGTCACAATACCCCACAGCAATATATTTCCATAACTTTTAGCTGCTTCGGAGTAATATATACCCATTTCTTGAAAACACAGTGGCACCATTATAACACATTATGTGACACACCAGTGGCTCCAAAAGCTCACAAATATGGTTATGTCTGGATCTGGCTTTTTTTTGATGCATCAAAATAGCTGAGTTCAAAAAGAGTTACATGTTAATTTAAAAAAACACCATCACACATTATCAATTTTAGAAAATTTGACACACACTTTACAAATACCTCGGATGTGAATCAGACTTTGTCTGAAAGCTACACATTATTATTCATTACTGGAGGAGGTAATCAGACAGTACTCAGCGCTGCAGTGAAGCTCTGTGCTTTAAATCTTAATGTTTCCCCTACAGCACCATATTACATTCACAAACTAGAGCGCACTCGGAGAGAGCATGCCTCTGTCATTGTCACTAATCAATTGCGATATCAATGCACCCTCAGCAGAGCTCACTCTCTGTAGATGCCTGCATGATGACATCGCTTTGCTCGGATGTACTTAATGCTCATTAAAGTCATGCTACCATTATTCATTACCCCTTGTACCCTATTATGTTTAAATCTTTGTGTCCATGATGGTGGATACAAAACCTAATTTTTTTGCATCTTTCACAGAAGTCCCTCCCCATCTCTCTTGCTGCACTATAACTTGCAGTGTTATGGACAGTATCAGTCATGATCTGTACGAATTACCCCCATCATTTGAGGATGCCACAGATAGCTATAGTGACCTCTGACAATGCTGACATCACTTGCTTTGCTTTATTTAATTTTTTCTTTTTTTAATAATGTCGACAAAAGGTTATTGATGCGTCAGATTCAATATCACGACCCAAAAATACAGATGACGACATGGAAGTTCTGTGATTTATTTGAGAAAACTTATTTACACTCATATAGATGGAGATGCAAAAATCCATAAGGTGGAAAGCAGATACATAACAAAAAAGTCAAGTCGGAGATATCCATCCATTCATTTTCTCACACATATCCAGGTTCGGGTGGCAGTAGCAGCCGGCTAAGAAGGGATTTCCAGACATCCCTTTCCCCAACAACACTCTGCAGCTCATCCTGGGGAATCCGCGGGTGTTCCAATGCCAGATGAGATATAGAGTCCTTCCAGTAAATTTGGGGTCTGGCTCGAGTTCTCCTCCCAGATGGATGTGCCTGAATATCGTCCAGAAGGAGGCATCCTGGATGCATCCTAATCAGAATCACCTAAACAGGATCCTTTTGATACGAAGCAGTTGCTCAACATCAAGCTCTCTCCCAGCCCAGCCGCCCCACGAAAGAAGCTCATTTCTGTTATTTGTATCCTTGACCTCATTCTTACCGTCACTACTCAGATCTCTTGACCATATGCGAGGGTTGGATTGTAGATGGTACTTTGAATTGGGAGCTCTCCCTAACAACCTATGTATTTCAAGAAGAACGAGATTAGGCGAAGATGGCATCCACATCAAAGAAACCACAAGACAGTGAGGAAGTAACAGGTGTTAACATTCACAAATCAAGGAGGAGACACAAGAGGGGAGAGGATGAGAGAATGGAAAACAAGTTTAAAGTGAAAAATATAACATGAGGAATGAAAGGAGTCATACAAAACCCAATACTAAAAACATTGTTCAAAGTTGTTATTGTTCAAATTGATGGAAAAAAAATCTCCTTTCACAATAAATGACACAGACCTTTATACCATCCTTCCAATCAAAAACAATGCTTCTGGCACATTTTTGTTTCTCTCAGCATCTCAAGAGCATTAAAAATTTACACATTGTTCTTGAATAGCACGTAGTTTATGTTGCACTGTGTTTGTCAGTCCCATCCTCTGCTCCTCTGTGTCTACGGCTTACAGCAGTGGTCATTTAAAGGCCAGGGCTTTAAGTGCACACACATCTCAACCGATATAGAAAAATGAAACACCTTCACCATACAGGGCAATTCGTCCTCTGCTTTAACCGTAAACAGGAGAATATGTTCCGTACCGGCATTGATTACTTCATATGTCTTCAACTTGGCGGTGTTACAGAGGCAGCCTCTGTTGTAATTAATCAGCAGGTTGAAGAACATGTCTAATGAGAATACAGAGAAAGATGGTTAGATGAGGCAACCTCATTACCTCGCAGCATATGTTGATCTGCCAGGATGATCCTGCCAGGTTCACTGGAGTGTTTTTTTCAAACCTGTATCTCAGGAAGAATGAAGGATAAGAAATTTCAGATTGCAATTTACAAAATTAGCTGCAATACCTGAAACACATTTACTTTGTGCATTGACACTGACATATTTAATAATTATAACTTAATTATCAAAGGTTTCATATTGTATCACACTCAAATAATATCTACATCTATATATATATCTATATATATATATATATATATATATATATATATATTTTATTTTATTTACTAATATTTTTTAAAGATTATTCTGGGCCCATAAGCCTTTAATGATAGGGCAGCTCAAGGACTCTGTACATGGAGCGTCCACTCAACTAACACAGCCCTGTCTCTTGTATATTTTATCACTCTGCTGATCCATTTTAAGCACTGCTAGCAATAATGACATGCCCAATGTAAAGGTCAAGGCAGGTGAAATGATTTGACATATCTATGATGGCATTAAAAGAAAAACTGCCTATTTTCCAGTCAGTTTTAACTAAAGGAGAATCAGTCTTCAGAATATTCATCTTCCACAATGTGATCAATGTTGGTTCCAATCAATGCTGATAGCATGTTATTTTTTATATTCCCTTTGCACAAAATCAATAGGAAGAGGATGGCTTGCACCAGTTCATCCATAACTGGCATGGAGAACATTTATTCAAATGCAATATCAATCCGCCCCTTTATTAGTATTGATCAAGGAGATTAATCCGCTTCAAATCTGCCTGAAAATGCCTCAGTTGATAAAGGATCAGCAGTCTAAGAAGTAACAATATCGCTCCAGCACTAATGGTATGAATATATTAGCTGATTAGATGTTTTTGAGCTTTCGTTCAGTTTTATGTTTTGACACAGCACGTCTAATTATATGACTCTTTCTCTCTTTCAAAAATAACAACCATTCAAAGCTCACATTATTGCATTCGTCATAACAGTGCATGACGTAAGATAAGATCCAACAGTGACTCAGTAGTGAAGAAAAATACATTTAATCATTTCTTTCTGAGCTCAGTAATAAAACGAAAGTTTTCCATTTGTCAGTTCATAAGGGTTAACAGTAAAATTTGACAAAATCAAAGTTAGACTCCTTGAGGCAGTGCATATGAGGTAAAGTTGGAGGTCATGTTCCAAAACAGTATTTGTTGTGAAAGAAAAAAGCAAAAGTACCCCTTAGTGGGTAGAATATTATTCATTAGAATTATTAGAGTAAAATATGATAGTTACAAGACAGATATCCTGTCAATTCATGTGTCCCCAGTTAGACCAAATCGGACCAAAGGTTGAAAACTTTTGGATATAAAGCTTCCTCTAATGGCAGAAATTATAGCTGTCCTTTTCCAAAATCAATCAAGTTCTTCGTCACAAAACCTCTACCTGGGAATAATATTTAGAAATGATCCATGAAATAGTTTTTGAATCGCCACATTAACACAAAATATCTGAAGTGTATAGCGAAGTGATAACATTCCCATAATATCCCTGACTTTTTTGGGGATACAATTGAAGCTTTAAAAAAATCAACTTGTAAAATCTACTGTCATAAATTTGTTAACAAAAAAATGTACATCTTAGACCACTCCTCCACTTCAGAGGGAAACATTGTACATATATATAACTTTCTTTCTTTCTTTCTTTCTTTAGAAGAATAAAATACATCGGAGCATGAAACTGTTCCATCATGGAGATCTGCCGTGTGAAAGGCATTAAACTGGTAGTCCACCGGACGAATTCAACTCGGTGGGCGACGCACAGCTGGATAGTGCTGAAATTATTGATTTTGCAAGCTGCATGGTTGGCATAGTGAGCACCGAGTCCATGAGCCATCTTCCCTCAACAC
This sequence comes from Lophius americanus, assembly GCA_037951165.1. Classification (NCBI taxonomy): domain Eukaryota; kingdom Metazoa; phylum Chordata; class Actinopteri; order Lophiiformes; family Lophiidae; genus Lophius; species Lophius americanus. The sequence continues at coordinate 8,288,980 of JBBDHG010000032.1, read as the reverse complement.
TTTCCAAGCAAACCCAGAGCCAGTTGCATGACACCGCTGCTGAGGAAATGCAATCTGCAGTGGAGCTGGCACTCCAGCACCATGTGACTTCCTGTCAACTGCTGAGTTGAATCCCCCGGACAGACTCCAAGGACTTCACCAGTTTACCCTTCAATAATTTCCCTAGTTGGATTTCCATGCTTCCTTTGACATTGAGATCACACATAGTTTTTTTCCCTTGTAAGTATGATCCTCCATTTATCAAAACACAAGGTAGCTATCCAGCAACAATGACTTCTTCATCTTATTCTTTGTTGCTTTTTGTAGCGTTCCTTATGATTACGACCAGCTACAACATATTGACAGTAACACATCCATCTGGTTATGGAGGAACCTTCAAGAACTCACAAAAATGCAATGGAAAGTGAAGAATCTGGTTATTTATTACTCTTATTAGAAGGGGAAAAAAACTAGCTCTTCCAAAGAACATAAATAAAATTCAGTCCAATTCGGAACTTTATAGTTCAAAGTTACAGGTTCTTCCAAGGGTAAGGACAAGGACTGATGGTCTTTATCCGTAATGGGACGAAAAGTAATCCACTACTGACTGTGATCGACTTAGTGTGTTGCGATTGTCTTATCTGTTCTCGCATGGGTAATGGGAAACAGTTGTCCTCTGTACAAGTTGAATGCTTGTACAGGATGGTTATTGGGCTCAGCTCACCATCACAAAAGTTTGTTTATCTGGACGTCTGGGTTCAGCCAATAACCAATCTACACCAATAATGCAGACAGTAAGTCACAATAAAATACATGAGATCTCATATTACTCATATTACTTGAACTTTACCTTGATTATTGTCAGGAATTAAAGCTTCAAAACTTTAAAACAAACGCTTGGATAAACAATTCAATAACCATTAGTTACCCTCTAAGATAAGGCATTAGTGGTTGGCATCTAGCTAATCGCTTAGAATTAGCATTTGCCTTTAATATTAACATATAACCAAATGCACAAATTCATCAAAACATTCAACAGTTTCATTCCTAATTGGTTTTACTTTTAGCTCAATCAGTTACACATTTCACATGACGTCATCTAAATGTTCCAAGTGAAGAGGAAGTGATTGGTAACACCTTCACAATATAGGAAGTGGTGTCTACTTAAGCTGTGTTGGACTTCCCACTTTGTCACATGTCACCTGATTGTTACAGCGCCACTTTTTGGAAATGACGTTCAATTACAGTTCAATCACAGTTCAATCACATACATGGGTTTATGGGCTGTATGTTTCACATCAGTTACACTTTGTAGAAGTAAAACATTTCTTCATTGTCTCTCCAACCTAAATTTGTGAAAAAGCCCTCATTCCGTCCAAGCTACATTATGATCATGGTGATATCAAGGGCTTTTTCCAAATGCACATTAGAAAAACTATGAATATGTATTTTTAGAAGCTGATTTTACAATAAAGAATACACTTATGAATATTATTTTGCATACATTCATGGGGTTAACCCTACCTTTTAGACAGTGCACATGAATAATTCTTGGGTAGACATTGTTTAGGGGCACAGAAGATTTTGTCCCTGCTGATAGTGGCGGCATTAATAAGTATATCCAATGTTGTATTTACAAATAACAGCTAAGGGAAGTTGTTCATTAAAAATGATCACATAAGCATTTCAGTATTAATAACAACTGAAACGTTGGTTTGGTGGCTCACTTTTCTTTCCAAATTTGACAATTTTTTTGATCAGATATGCTGATTATGAAAAGAAACTTAAAAAGATGTATTCAGTCATGCTTAGGGAAATAATTTGACTCCTTTTCCAGGTAATAGATTCACACATCTTACAATAAAGTTAATTTGCTTGAACTAATCACCAGTGTTTGACAGTTAACTGCTCTCTGTCTTGGTCAGCTGAAAAAGAGTCATGTTCCCTTTATGTTTCCTAATGGGCAACATTTTTCTTCCAACGCTGTTTAACCTGAAGAGGAATAAGTGAAGCCCCTCTGATTTCCTCTCACTTGAGGAGCAGCTGCTCTAACGATACATCAGTCTCAGAGCCATTAATACATGGACTGTAAAATTGAAGAGAGTGCCATCACATTTATTTCAGCTGGTTTCTTCTTCAGGCTTTATTCCCCTGTAGTTAATTGCGTCTCTAAGCCGCGGCGATGCCCTCCCTGTCTATTACGTCGTGCCTGGCTATGTCTGAATTGTCTGTGTTGATGTGAGTCACTCTCAGAGAGAAATTCAATTACGTCCCCTCTCTACCCAGCCATGGCCCGGCCCAGCCGGCCTAAAGTATGACTGATATCTGAAGGAAAGGAGGAAGAAACAGAAACAGAGAGAGAAAGAGAACGAGCGAGAAAGAGAGAAAGCTAATTGAACGTTTGTGTATTTGAGAGGGATGAATAGAGATAGGAAATACTGGTTTATGAAAGTATGAGGGAGACACTTTTAAAGGAGAAAGAGAAGTAAAAGAGGACATGTATAATACAGATGCGTTCCAATGAAAAGTTTCTCCAGCTCTCACCATCCAATTTGTCCTTGATTGAGGTCTGAACGATGTGGGCGTCACCCCCCGGAAACATGATTATTGGAGACTCTTAGGAATTTTATTTGATGTCTCATAAAACCATACAAATGGATCTCCTTGTCATGCTCTGGCCTCAGGCCCCCAAACGAGTCTCCTCTCTTAGCATGTAAATCTTTTATTTGTTCAATCACTATCAGTATTTATACCTGCCAAATGATGGTGTACATGGTTTTAGGGAATTGTGACTGAGTTTAATTACACTTCAGGGAACATTTTTGTAATCAGAATTCTGCACCTAGAAAAAATGAGGATGTAATCAGCATTCCATAATAAGTAAGCAAATCTGTATTTCAGTTGTACATTGTGCTAAAAGATTGGAAAAGAAGTTATGCGCACTACAAACATACACAGTATCATGTGAGTTAAATAAGTGCACAATGCATTAGCACTTTAAAAGGATGTACAAGCTGGTTGACTGTGGACAATAGACATTTTTGAATTTGCAAAATGTATAGACTTTGCTAGAGACATAATTATGAAAATGTCCAAAAAGATGACAATTTTGATCAAGAATTGCGGTTTACCATAGATAGGAAATAATCTCTGTGTTTTATCTTTCCATCACAGCCATGAAGGGGAAAGTCCGCTCTAGATGGGAGAGAGCGATGAAGATTTATCTCCACAAGATCAGGTGTTTAAACAAAGACATGCTGTTGACTGAGCACAGCAACCTTCACTGGTCTCCTGAAGAACCGGACCAAAGATCATTATCTGCTATGGGGCTCAATAGTCCAGCTCCAACTCAGCTCATTTTCCCTGCTGTGGAATGATTATCTGACACGCTATGGAGCATGCAGGAGTTCCCAGGGTGGGAGGAAGTCACTGCAGTTAGCGCCACTGCGTGGCAAAAGGCTTTACTGAGTCGCACCACTACTGGTGTACTTGCTTGCTGAATGCTGTGAGACACAGATATCATTTTTGTAACAAAAGCTACATTTTCCAGACGAGTGTCCTATTAAGGACATAAGTGGTCTTTAGGGGTTTAACTGTGGACTTTATTTAATTATATTCCCGAAAAGTCAGGAATACTATGGAATCTTCACCTTCTTCATGTTAATTTGGTGGTGGTGTATATGAATCGACCAAAGGAAATCTAACTCGGATATACTCTATTTTACTCTAACAGATTGTATTTTACCCACTAGGGGAAGCCTTTTTTCTGTGACAAAAACAGTTTTTGAGAAAACTTTTTGAAGATCTAACCTTGCTGTCAGGTACGACAGCGTATGCCTAGTTTTAAAGTTAAATAAATCATTGCTGTCAGCAAAAGGTATATAATTATGCTTTTCACAAGGTCAACATAAAAATTCCTCATCAAATAAAATAAAATATCAAATAAAATAGACTAACACTCCTAGAAAAATCAGTTATATCAGTTATATCAGAAAAACACCTGGATTTAAATGATCTGAAAATAGAATTGTATCCTTCCATGTGAAACCTAGATTTAGCAGTTAAATTCATACAAATTAATGATTTGTCTCTTTAGATATATTTTAGTCAATAAAAACAAGACATTTTGCGCTAGCAAAACCAAATTATGTGCAAATTCTACGGTGGTGTAGGGTATGAACAAATTTATAATGGTACATTTTTTTTCAGAAATGTACCTTTTAAGGTGTAGACAAAAAGGTAAAATGTACCAGATGTTGTGCCAATGATGTACCAATCAAATGATGTACCAATGTTCAAAGGTACACTGTGTGTTCCCTGCTGGGGTACAACAGGGAAGAGAAAGGATTCAAACCATTTTAGGTCCATTCCTGATAGTTGATTTCTTAATGTGCAAACACAAATATGAACAGCTCTTTAATGGGAAAGGGCTGAGTGATTGACTTTGAAAATAAACTCAACAAGAAATCAGAAATATGTTTTTATTAAGATAGAATACCAAAAGCCACAGAAAGAAGTAAATGGGTCGCTGCAGTTCCCGGTACCAACTATGATTCAAAGCTCTGTCGACCCGACAGTCACCACCACGAGGATGGGGGGGTTAGAGGGGATCGTTGTCGGAATGTAATCCCACCAGATGAACAACTAGAGCACCCAGAATCACAAGTGGCAGGATTTGCACGCATCTATGCCTATAACATAACCGACTTCCAATGCACTGGAGGTTCAATATCTGTCTCTTCCAGAGGAGTGCAGTCTTAGGAGCAGCTAAGATACTGTGCTGAATGCTCAAACACCCAAGCCTCTGGTAGAGAGAGAGTGAGAGAGGGAGTAACTGATAACTCCATCAGCCATCCATCATAAAGATACAGATCATACTTGTAGCATTGATTCATGGAGAAGTTAAATCAAGTTAAATGGTGGTTCTAAATTTGGCCTGGTGCTAATTTTGTTTCCAAAAACAGTTGTAATTGTAGTTATTGACTTGTTGTGTCACAAACAAGGTCACAATGGAGTCCTACATCAGCAATGGTTGCTCACCCAGCCTCAGCTCCCTAATCAGACAAAGAAAACTAGGAAAATGGGATTATCTGACAGAAACTCAGGAGGGAGTTATCTCTTTAGAGATAGGATCGATAGACTAAAACCCCCCAATGCAATCTATGCTGATAATCAGGGAACATAAGGACAGTAACATACACCAAAATATGTTTGAGGTTGTTGAAGGATGGCTGTACTCTGAACACTAGAGCCGGGCATACACTGAACGATTTTAGTCCGTTTTCGGCCCAATGACGACCTTCACAACCGTCGGCACCTCGTTTTCTCACAACATGTGAAGTGGCTGGTGAACGTCTGAGTTGCCATAGCAACACAGCCCATTATGTGCATAATAAAAAGCAAGTAGTCATAAAGTAAAAAGTGTAGTTGGTGGCTGGCAGCAACTGAACAGCAAGGAAGAAAAAGAATGGTTCTTCGCTGTCAGAGCAGTGCTGGCTATCCAATTAACACTGTATAAATTATGAAATTAACTAGCTTACCTCTAATTCTCTCTGCAAAATGGACCAGTCAAACTGTCAAGGGCGTCCTAGCCACACATGGGTCTAAATAAGCAGCGCCATTTTTTTTTTTTAGAGGTTCAGACACACATGATGACAAAAATTATCAAGAGAGCTCATTTCTGTCGTCAATTTCAACTTTATTCGTCCCCAAAGGGCAATCGGTTGTAAAGCAAGACATCAAACAAGAGATAGCCTCAGACAATATGATAAATAAGGCCCAAGGAAGTACATAGAATGGTGCACATGGACAGGGGTTGGTTGCACTGAATAAAATATTCCCTGAGGAAATTGGTGACAAATTGACCTTAAAATCATGCAACAATGATGTATAATAAAGTGCAAGATTATGGGTATTGATATTGAAAACACCATGAGATTCATAAATTAATTACATAAAATCTTTTAATGTCAAATAAATAAATAAATAGTTATGACAGAAACCTGTAAAACCAACTATAAACGAAATAGTGTCCTTATCGTGAATATGCCAGTTTAGATTATCCTTTGTCCACACCCCACCACCACTGCATCAACCATTATGGCCCTGCCCTCCCGAGTTTCTGAAGTCCAGTTCTTCCTCAGTTCACGAGGAAAACGTCCGTTGGGATAAATAGAAGGTACTTGTACCTTTTGCTTTTAACAGGAAGGAATCTACAATAAGAGCCAGAAGGGAGGATCTGAAACTCAGAGTGCAGATGGTGGCTGTTGGCAGAATGGATCGGACCATGTCAAAAACCATGTCCTTTTTTGCTTCATTACATTTATTTTTCCACATAGAGTCATAGAAATGACTGGGGCACCAGCGTACAAAATCCTCTACCAGCGGAATCGTTCTGTTACTTTGTTATGGAAGAGGCTGACAATAACAGTGTCATCTGCAAGTTTCCAGATGTAACTGTTGTCATACAAAGTACGACAATCATAAGTCTACAAAATGTACAGGAGAGGTAAAAGGACACTTGAGGAAACCCAGTTGATTACGTCATCTGCTCAGAAAGAGCATCCATTCATCTTCACCCTTTGTGATCTGCCAATTAAAAAAAAATCAAGGGTCCTACCCACTATATTAAAATAAAGTTTGAAGTTTTTTAGCATCTCATAATACACATACATAATATATAAAATATGAGGTTGAATTGTATTAAAAGCAGATGAAAAATTTACAAATAAAATTCTGGCATTTGTTTTGCTGCCTTCTGGGTGTTGAAATAAAATATTCAAAAGAGTGGCTGTACCATCATCCACGCCTCATTAGCTCCATATCAAACTGGTTATGGAGCTGAAACAGCCACAACTCTAAAATCGTACAGTGTTTGCCAAGCATAAGGGCGTCAGAGAGTTCTCCCATCTGCAATACATAGGGAATTGTATTTGCGGCACCTTCTAAACCATAATCTCCTAAATATGAGTCAATGCAGTAATTCAAAGAAAGCATTCAATGGTCGTGGTTCTTTAATGATGGACAACATTTTCTTGGCCTGTGTTGTTTTTCCAGTTGGAGCGTTGGAGACAGAAGACAGATCAGTGTAATCATCGGTAATATGATAAATGCTGAGTCAGTGAAGGAAAGATCATCTATTGAACTCCCTACTTGAGCAGGCATCTGTTATACACATATATTTAACCATTTTCAGGCCACAGTGAGGAAAGGCTGAAGGTTGCTCTCTGGCCCTTATAGGTCTTATCCACTCCCCGGCATAGATACCCAAACAACTCTGCATATTTTCCTCAATGGACTGAGGTGATAATCTTTACATCTAGAGCTGCAATTGTGCTCGACGTGACACAAATTGACAGGATTTCGAGATGCTATTACCGTAAGAATTCACAGCAGTTAAATCTCCTGTGGCTGCTAAAAGGGATTTCTCTTGATTTTTTTTTTGCATATTTCATAGCTCCTAAGCAATGAGTTTTTATAAAGAATGGCAGACTGCCAAGTTGTCAAAAGCATGTCTAGGAGCAGCCTGCATTTTGCCGTGGCATTTTTATTTATAAGTCTTCCCACTAAGTGCTTTTTGTTGTAAGATAAGGCTATGCTGAGGTCCATTTTCACCCTGCTATGAGAGCAGTTACTGGAATCAAAGCTAGATCATAGTTGTCACAATGCCATTTCACTGTTTATTACCATTACATGCCCCCCCGCTCTTATCACTGCTCTGTCAATGAAAAGGGGGAGCAGAAGGCTCAGAATCATTACGATGACCTGATCCATTTATTCAAGTGAAACAATATAAAACATGCCTAAGCACAATTTCATTTTCCTCGGTTTTTTTAGGAAGACGAGCTATTTCAACAATGAATTCATGTAGTGCATGTGCACATGTGGGTTGTATCGATCTCACATCTCACTCCAATCAAATCAATATACCAGTAGTTATATATTAGCACATGTACATCAGTCACATCCTCTCACTCAATACTTCAAAGTGTCTGTTTTATCCACGATACATTTCATTTCAAAAGATCCACCCGGGATATGAGTTTATATTATTACATTCGAGCTTTGCACAGATAATCGTTGATGCCAATATGACTGGGCAAAGAATCCAATCGCTTCTCATACATACAATGTTTCATGTAACAGAAATAGTATAGAAATATGGTTTCGCAAACAACTTCCCATTGATTAATTGATTTCTATTGTTGGTTGTATTTGAGACAAAGGGATCTGCCACATTTAGATTCATTCTTACCCATGTATCTTCACCATTATGAAAATAAAATTGAGAGCTTGTCTCCTAAGCAGCAGGATAAACTGTGACCCAGCAATAAGCCTGGTAGAATATGACTCGCTGGATTATTAAAGTCAGGTTCTGTCCATATTGATTGGTCCTGATACCTTTGAGGAAGTCAGGCTGCTTAGCGGTGTGACAGGCGTAGTGAGTCATAAACACAGCGCAGGATTTCAATGTGCCATAAACATTTCTATAAAAACTATCTCTCCCTGGTGCGACTGAAAATTGTTTTGCATCACATAAACAGAGTTCAATTGAAAACATGTTTCCCTACAAGTATTTTTTCAATCATCCATTTGGTTCGAATAATAAATATAATGACAATGAAAATAAATTTAGAAAAAAAACTTTTTGTGTCATTACTATATTTTGGTGTTTGTGCTGAGGATGACCAGAACAAATCACACGTGTTGTGGAAAAAAATTATATAATTAAACAGGACACCCAATTTAGCATACATTTACTATGGCCTCAAGTGGATGCCACCAAAACATACCTGCACTGATGTCGGTAGCTATTGTTAAGTAGGTTAAGCAGGTTAAGCAGGCAGCATTCCAACAGACAACATAAGCAGCTAGTTTACAGTGGCCATCATAAATAATGTTAACGCAAGAATATAAAAATTTGGTCAAGTCCGGAAAAGCTATCAAGGACAGATGTCTCTTTCAGACAGAGTGGAACACTGGTAGCAATGTTGATGATCCGACCTGGAGGGGAAAAAAGCCCAATCATTCCTAAGTTCTGGCTTGGATCCGAGCACAACTATAAGCAGCTTGTCTAGTGACCCAAGCTTGGGATGGGGATAGTCCATTTAGGCATTTCAAAACAACCGACAAAACTTTGTAGTTAATCTTGTTCTGAACTGGTAGCCAGTGGAAGGAGGCTAGGGTTGGTGGGATATACTTGCGTATACAAGTACCAGTCCAAAGCCAGCAGCTGCATTTAGGACTTACTGCAACCTGGATATAGATGCCAGGCCCATTCCAACAAACAAATAACAGCAATCCAGCCTAGAATTGGTAAAAGCGTGTCTCACTTTCTCAAGGTCTTTACAAGGGAAAGGTTTGACCTTAACTAGAACTCTAATTTGGAAAAAGCTGGTTTTAGGAACTGAGTCAAATAGGAGGTCAAATTTATATGATGAATCAAAAATAACCCTGAGGTATTTGATATGATCTCCATGCCACCAGACTGAGAAATAAAGAAATATTATTATTGAATACTCTTCTGAATTGCAAGAGGGATTTATGACAAAACAAAACTCAGTTCTAACATCAATCAAACAGTTTGAGAGAGAATTGATGGATGAGTTTGTTTCAGGGTTCAGAGGAAGGTAAATCTGAGTATCATCAGCGTAAAAGTGAAAGGTAATAGTGTGTTTCTCAAACTATACGCTGGTGGCAGCATGTACAAAGATAGCAGGACTTATCCCTTGAGGCAAACCACAGGTCAAAGGTACAGAACAAGAAGGAAAATCCCCAATGCATATGAAAAATACCTAAACCAATTTAGAGCAATTGTATAGATGCCAATTCACCACTTGAACAGGAGATCAAAGTCTGTGGCTGTACATTGTTATACACAGCAGTGAAATTGAGTAAAATAAGGAGAACTGAATCACCACCATTTGTACAGATTCAGTGGAGTGATAAAAGCAGACTGAAAAATTTCTACCAATCCCTCTACAAATTAAAAAAAAAAGTTTGCAGTAGTTGGAATAAAACTTTCTACATAACGCTAGAAAGCAAAAGTACAGTTGAGATAGGCTTGACATTTTTTCCCTCACTTTAAGAAAGTGGACAATTTCAAATATGCTGGGTCTGAACAAGTTACCAAGGTGCTGTTAATAATTTCTAAAATGCAAGGTCCAATAACTCCAAAAGCCAAAATACAGAGTCTGAAAGAAAGTGTGTCTGAGTTACATTTAGTTTGTTTCAACTTATAGACATCTGCAGTTGAATCTGACAGCTTGGCAGGTAGTAGTTTTGATCAGTGTTTGTATTAGCATGCTATAATATAGATTAACCCGATTTCATAGCCTCTAATATAGTTCCTTAAAAATAAAATAACTACATAAAAACCTGACAATAGGTATAGGTTCTGCTAAAAAGGAAAGTTTTAAGTCCTTTTTTAAACGTGTCAGTTGTCTGTGGAGCCTTCAGATGGCCAGGGAGGGCATTCCATAGACAAGGGCAGCAGAACAGAAGGCCCGATCACCCATGGTGCTAAGCTTAGTCCGGAGAAGGAGGAGGCGGTATGAGTGGGTAGAACGGAGGGATCGTGTTGAGGTCAGTGGGGTGAGTAGTTCTTTCAGGTAGGGGGGTGCATTGCCTTGAATGCACTGCACAGTGATCCAGTCTGGTGGAGACAAACACGTGAACCAGCTTTTCAGCATCACTCAAAGTGAGTGAAGAACGGAGTTTGGAAATATTTCTGAGATGATGAAAGGAGATCTTGCATATGTGTTTGATGTGGGATTCAAAAGTGAGTTGAGGGTCAAATCTTACGCCGAGGTTGGTGACTGATGAAGAGAGGGGAAGGTCGTGAACAGAGAAGGTCATACTGGTTATGGAGGAAAACTGGGTCTTATGTGGGGTGCCAATTAAAATTGCTTCGGTTTTGGAGCTGTTCAACTGGAGAAAGCTATTTTCATCCACACCTTTATCTCCTCCAGACAAGCGCGTTGACAGGGGAGATGATGATGACGATGAGGATGGAGAGGCTGCGGAGGAACGTGTCAGTTTTTATGTAGATTTGCGTGTCATCAGCGTAGCAATGGAATGAGAGTCCATATCGACTGATGACACGGCCAAGGGGGAGCATGTACAGTATGAAGAGAGTAGGGCCAAGGACTGATCCCTGGGGGACCCCACAGGTGACGGTGTATGTACGGGACCTTGAACTTCCAAGGGAAACGTATTCTGTTCTGTCGGTGAAGTAGGATTGAAACCAGTTTAGGGTTGTGGCAGTGAGTCCAATGGTGTGATGTAGGCGGTGCAGGAGTATTTCATGGTCAACAGTGTTGAAGGCAGCAGACAAATCAAGGAGAATCAAGATCGAAGGTGAACCAGCATCTTCTGCCAGCCGTAGGCAGAGCGGAAACCAGACTGAAAGGTTTCAAAGAGGTTGTCGTATTTAAGGTGGTCCTGGAGGTGGGCAGCAACTACTTTTTCCAGAACTTTGGAGAGGAATGGGAGTTTGGAAATGGGCCTGTAATTAGCAAAAACTTCTGGATCGAGAGTGGGTTTTTTGAGGATGGGGCGGATTATGGCGGCTTTTAGGGCAGATAGAACAAAGCCAGCCAGGAGGGATTGGTTTATTACAGCAGTGATCAGGGGACTGATGGAAGAGATGTTAGTTTTCACTAGGGCTGTAGGAAAGGGGTCGAGGAAACAGGTGGAGGGTTTCATCATCCTGATGATAACCTCAACCTCTTGCTGTGAGACTTCTGGGAAGCCCTTTAGAGGCGGGAAGATCTCAAACTGTGAGTAAGCACAGTAACACTGGATAGGTAGAGAGGAGGAACCAGAAAGAACAGAACGGATTGAGTCAATTTTTGATTTGAAGAAAGCCATGAAATTATTACAGTGCTCTTATGTAATTTCTGTAAGTGGGGGAGTTTGTGGTTTACGAAGATGATTGATAGTGGAAAACAGCTGCTTAGAACTTTCAGGACTGGTTTTGATGATGTTGGAGTAGAACAGTGACTGAGCCTCTCTAAGCGACTGTGAGTAGACCTTTTTGTGTTCCCGAAAGGCTAGCTTGTGGACGCCGCTCAAGAACACGCCCAGCTGCCTTCATTTTCCGTAGCTCTCTGGTGAACCAAGGGGCTGAGCGGGAGAAGGTGACTGTTCTACTTAAAAGGTTGATCTGTCGAGGTGAGGCGATTAAATTAGACCATTGGGCAGAGACACAAGTTCTAGAGATAAGATCAGAGAAAGAGACTTGAAGAGACTTTGAATAGACTTCAAACACTGTGGGTAAGTGATCAAAAGAGTTTGGATAACAGATAATGGATAATTGTACAGAAAGGCCAAACAAAAGAAAAAGGTTAAAAGTGTAACCCAGCTCTAGGGCAGTGCCTGTTAACAACTTCTCAAGGTTAAGAGTAATGAGGCCTTAAATTCTTTCACCATAGGCTCAGATGGACAACAGACATTAATTATAATTTAATTAAATAATTATAATTATAATCTCCAACACCTAAAATGTTATCATAGTTTCAGCAAGAAATTCGTAAGATTCCTGGCTAAAACTGTTCTAATCTTCGTAAATATTATTATATTAAATATTCCCAGCTCGTCTCCTGAGGGGCCTTTGTCTACTTGCTTTGGTCCCTATATACTCTGTGGCCCCAGTAGCCATCTTTGATTCCTGTACCTCGTTCCCACCAACATAGAACAAGGTGCTGGACCTGAGCCGGCGCCAGAGCCAGTTCTCAGTTGGCTCAATGTACAAACGCGATCCGTGTCATTGCGTCTCTAGTTACATCTACTTACTACATTCTGCTTTCCCTGCAACCCCAGTACTAAAACCAAAACAAGACGGATGAACCTGATGAACCTCCAGTCAGTCATGTGAAAACATTAAGTGTTCTGTTTGGGCATTATGAAATTAAAGTTTTATTAATGATCTAATGCAAACAGAGCTATATTATAATTTTTACTAATGGTTGAAATTAACAAACACGAGAGATTATTGATGGTCTACTTAAACAGAGAGAATGAATTGTTTTGCAGCCACACAGCAGATATTTTTGATACAACATTTTCTGTTCTGGTACCCCAACACTATGCTTCTATAAAATAAGCATATTGTAGCAGACACATTCATCACTAAAAGTGTTTATTTGCAAAAAAACATACTTAAAGAATCATAGGAACTTCAAGAACTTCAAGAACTTCAAAGGTCACAATCATATAAAGCGTTCAAAGCTATATTAATGTATTAAAATTAAGTTTTCTAATAAAAATCATGACTTTCTTTGGCCTTTTTTTTTCGTCTACTGAGAATCTCTCTTCTGTCTCTTCCAGATATTGCAGGAGCTCCTCGTTGGTGTCGATTCTCTTTTTTCTATGCACAAGAATGAGAAATAACACTGAAAAATACTTCCCCGTTGGACACAACTACAATGTTTTTTAAAGTATACTATGGTATCACCGTACTTTATCAGATTATTTATTATTATAACCCACACTGTAATCAGTACTTATACAGTAAGATACTATACTATCAAACACTGCTATTTTACACTGCTACCTCTATACCGGAATATAATACACTAATTTTTACCTCATACTGTATAATATCCCACACTGTAATCAGTAACTATTTGATATTATATAATCTTACACTATTTTTTTTTACATTTCATTTATCTCTATCAATATAATGATGTTAGCTCTACCTGATGGCTGCTATATCCCACAATATAATCAGTACCTATAGGATACTACACAACTTTGGCACTCTATTTTTCACATCGGATTTACCTCTATTCTGGAATATAAAACTGTTTAAGTAGTTTTGTCTATTTTAATAAATGATATTTATCAGTCCACTCTGGATTATTGTTCTTTTGAAGAATAAAATAACTTTCACTTCAGTGGTTACTTCATTTCACAAGAATGGCAGATGACATCCATGAACGACAAAACAAGTCAACAATGATTTAAAAAGCTAATTCGTCCATGACAGGATATGAAGTCAGGTTTAAAGTGACGTTAGGTGAGACGCTGGTCAAGGTAGCAAGTAAACCGCTGACATTAGTTACTGTCAGCTGGAGGCTAACTGCTGGTCAGCTAACGTTATCAGAACAATATCAACTACTGACTTTGTGGAGAATAAAAATTGACCATGTTCTGTAGATCTTTGCAGTAGTATATCATCCACCGCACTCTCTTGCTGTTGCTCAGCTCACATCCACCGGGACACTCGTCTTTCACCGAGGACCCGGTTTAATACTTAAAATGTGGGTTTATTTTTAGAATCATGTCGCGTTTCCAATGATCCCGAAAGGGTTTCTGTACTCCTTTCCAAAACTTGGTTTTGTCTTTAAATGGTTATTATTCAATCTGGTCTGTCTGCACTCCACTGCAGACACGTTGCGCTGCATTTGTTTCGAAACTGACTTATGACAAGAGATTTTATTTGGTTGCTTTTGGTTCGCTGTTAGTAACCCGTCCTAAGGGGCCTGGGCCAGCCTTTCCGTGGTAGAAACCCTAAGAGCTGGTTCCAAGTTCGGCTCAAGCTTGGCTCTGGCTCCTGAACGGCTGCGGTGGGAGTTACCCCTGGTGGCCATTTTCTTTGTAGTTTCACATGTGAGAATTTGATCCACTTGTTTAAATGAAGCTGTAACAAAATTTTAATCATGAAGACTATCCCCTCGCACACTCAGGCCACAGTCGATTATCATACCACTATCATTGTCACCTCTCACAAATGCTAAGTTTCAATTACCTGCTTCACGGTGCGGGGCATCAGTTAAACAGCTTTGCTCATCCAGTCAGCAACAATTATCCAATCACATTCATCAGCTGCTGTCTTTTCAAATATGACTCTCTTGTCACATAGTTCTTTCATACGGCTGGTTCGCAAATCCTCCAGATCGAAGAACCTCATCTTCAGTAGAGTCATCAGCTACCCCCACCGCTATCAAGAATTTAAGGGGGATTTTCCTTGCTGCTGCTCGGGGCAGATACCCTTCAACCGCCGTCTCCCTGAAGAGTCTAAGCGCCAAAGACTTTATGAGGGACTAATTGTCACTTATCTTTAATAAACATCATATTTACTTCCTTCTCTGTGTCTCCTAAAGTAATTCATTTTATCCATATTCAACAGAGGATAACTGACCAGATGTCACCAGCTCGGCATGGAAATCCTTAGAGGTTTTACTGAGGATACACCCCATCCTTTTTTTAAAACTAATTTACAGCCAATGTTGGGTTCTTGGCTTCAAGAAACGTGGGGCCCCATCTCCACTGCGGTATCTGATTCTCCTTCATACATTAAATGGTTGCAGGTGCTGCAATGATTAAATTAAATTAATATCCCACCATGTTTAAGGACAATCTTTAAATCTTGAAAACTACATAATTCCCAGTAAAATAAGACCATGGTGCACTGTTTAACTCAGTGTTGGTTGTTTTTATTAAATTTTATTTTGTTTAAACTTTGTAAACAACAGTGGCATTGAGAATTGTTTGAAGTGTTTGCTTGAACTCAAGAGAATGCTTTAAAAAATAAAAAAAAAACATGCCTACAGGACCGCGAATGCTGCCCTGTGGAAATAGGCACACAAAGAAAAATTTAAAATGTCAACGAGAAAACCAACTGGAAGAGAAAAAAATACATTTACATGAACACATAGCACAAAACAAATAGCGTGTCTTTATTTGTTGTAACTGTGGAGTCACTATAGTGATTAAGCCTTGTGCCAATGAAGGTCCCATAAGAAGAGGGTCTTGGCAGATAATAGTGGCAGAAGGTGTCCCAGAACTTGGTCTTCGTTTCTCTCTATTTCTTTCTTTTTATCTGAAAAACATGCAGAAAAGAGTGGTTAGACACTTTGCAATATGCTCGTCAGTACTTGCTGTGCACCATGTATGGTAATTGTGTGGATGAAAATGGGTCTCATTTGAATTGTGCCTTGAATTTTGTCAGACAGGCAACTTTGATTGAAATTCGGAGGAACCTGATGAAGAGTTTAGTTTACATCTTTTATTACATCCTGTGTTATCTTCTTGTTTTGACATTATTACAACCAATAGATGTGTCGTGTTTACCCAGAACATGATGATTGAAATCAGGACAGTCTTACACCCCCCAAGAAGCATTCGTCAATCATGCATGCCTGGGGCAAGTTTACTCACTGCTCAGGGAAATGGAATGCCTCCTGCAGTTCTGATCAGGTATAGGTAAAATACATTTCCTTATGAGATGTTATTTGAAATGAACTTCGACTAAACCATGATTTTTCCAGCTGACTTGCATAATAGTAATGATGATGAACAAAAAGCTCTTGTAGCAGCATCAGCAAACAAATCAGAACTTGAAAAGTGTATAGCCACATATATTGTTTTTTTTCTGTAATAATACAGGAGTCCGTGCAGAACCAATGTTGTTTTTGAAAAGTAATTGAAATCATTATCATTATTTTACTGTCATTGAAAATTAAAAAAAAATCTCTATTGCGGTAACCAGTAACGTTTGAAGGAAGTTGCTCAAATCAGAAATGTTGACACATGCATGCAATGGGAATTTAAAAATAAAGTTTATGATGATATGAATGCTTTCCCTTTGCATCTGATTTTGAATCTCAGCTCAATGAATTAAGCATTGATCACGATCAATGACCTCAACACATAGAACCCCAATTAGGAGAGTCAATTTTGACTTTAATGATGTGCATGTCTTGAGGATGAATAGAGAATAAATTTAGGTTGTGGCACAAAATCAAACACAGAAAATCAAAACTTGAGACCCACCTAGAAAAAGCCCTCAGAGAGCACAAACAGCAACAGCATCCAAGTGTTGCAGGAGTGCATGGCCTCTGTAAGAGCTGCTGTGTGTGTGCGTGTGTATGTGTGTTTGTGTGTGAGTACGTGTGTGTGCATATGTGTGTATGGGAGTGAGTGAGTGAGTGAGTGAGTGAGTGAGTGAGTGGTCAAGAGAGGGCAGGAGAGGCAGCTGTGAGGCAAGAGACCGTAAGTGTTTGATGCTGAAGGAAGTGAAAGCAGAAAGAGTGAAAGAGTTTATCACAGGTACATATACAATCAGTTCATTATTTTATGAGTTATTGGATAAACTTCCTTGTGTTACTTATGGAACCCTATGTTGCAATGGTCAACAAAGCTTTGTAATGAAGTCATGTCTTGAAGTTACGATGTAACACCATTTCATTTTAATAATCTCTAGGAAATGCCAAAACCTACCTATGGAAAGAATTTCATGCAAATCCGTCTATTCATTCATCTGTAATCTTGTTAGCAAACAGACAAAAGCAAAATCATGACCTCCTTGGCACAGGTCATTATCATTAGCTTACCGGCACCGGCCATGGTTATTGTTGTTAAGTCTATGTTGACCCCTAGATTTCCATTTCATAACTTGGGTTTACATGGACAGTCTAATTCCCATTAGATTTGGAAAAGATGTCTAATGGGAAAGAAAATACTGCATGTAAAACCCTTTCCGAATGGGAAGTACCTTTCCGAATTAGATTTCATTTTCTTTCAAGGAGGTAGTCAAAATCCTTTCGGAAAGCATTTCCGATACCCATTCTCTGCATGTAGCCGCTGTATCGATTGATTTCTGTTTGAGTTGTATTTGCGCATGCTCCGCTAAGTTTATTTCACCGCCGCGATAAATTTTAAATAAGGCAACTTCAAAACAGTATCGGTCTCCATCTGAGAGCCATTTATTCATTGCAACTTTGAAATATTTTAACATTTTTGGACCGTTAGATGGGCGAAAAGTCTCTTCTTTGTCATGTTCTTCTTCTGGGCGGTTGAGGGTGGTCGGCACCGAGCATTATCGTCACCTTATGAACGGGAATGTGGACCGTCAGCGCAGGTATGAAAGCGTTTCCGATTAGGGGAGTCGAAGATCACAAGTCATGTAAACAGGTAACTGACAGCGCAATTCGTAAAAGTTTAATTCGGAAAGGAGAAAAGTGTCCCATGTAAACCCACCTATTATTTCCATTCTCGATAAAATGTTTGATAATTACTGGCTAAAAGTTTTGGTGTACTGCTATTGTTTAAAAACTCTCAAAATGCAATACAAAAAAAAGACTATACAGTACTATAACAAAGAAGCATCAATGGCTTGTGTTGTGCAGTGTGAGAATACCAAAAAGTCAACATGGCGATCTTGAAGAGGTTTTTTTCAAAGTTAACCACAAAATACTCAGGCTTAAGGATTCTGGCAAAAATGAAAACTCACTTCTTTTTTTGCTTGGAATTGAGATCTATATTATTTTCTTTCAGTTTTGCTGCATTCAACAAAGACTCAAAACAAACTATATATGAGGGCCACAGAACCAGCACATCAAGCATCTTTCAGTGTAGTTCATAATGAACTCCGTGATGGAGCCCATAATTCCACTTGTAACCAATATATATTTATGTCGGCGTACAGACTGTGTCTGACAGAGGGAGGGGGAGAGAGAGTGAGAGAGCATAAGAGAGAGACAGAGAGAGACAGAGAGAGCGCTTTCCTAAAACCGTGGAGATGGTACATTGCTTGAAATGACTTTCATCGTCTTCTCTAAAAGAGTTTTTCAACTAGATGCATAAAGCAGTTTGTTGGATATGTTTCTACCTCTTTCTTGCTGCATCAGCAGAGCTTTCCTCCGGATTCATTCTTTTTTATCGTTAGTTTTCTCTCATATGGGCAGATAGCTTTTCCCCTTGCAAATCCGCCAGTCTCTCTCTCTCTCTTGCTCTCACATTGTGTTCATATTGCACTGCTCTACTCACACCAATGTTATAGTGGCTGGATTTATGTTTCTTACGTTTCTTGCAGCTCATTTTCAGACAAATTGTTGCAGACAAGATAATACTTCAGAAAATTAGATTGCTAAGACCTCTGAATCAAGTCCATGAATCAAGTATCATGATCAATTGCTCAGCCCCGTAAAGTACTTATAGGCCTATCATCGTATACCCTTGATGTCAACCCCAACAGCAAGGTCATATCCCCCAAAAGTCCCAAATCCCTGTCTCACAAGCAATCTCCTGATTGAACTCCTCAAATTAAATGGGACTCATTAATAATCTCAGACAGTCCATATTGACTAAACCTATGGACTAACTTCTTCTATGAAGTAAGCAATGTGTTCTAAAATAGAAAAAAGGAATGATTTATTACATTACATTTATTATTACAACAGCAGATGTGTGATAATCAGTCTATCAGAAAGTATTTGGTGCTTCAGGGTTGATTGTGATCCGAGGGTTTCTGTCAAGAGCAGGATCATGGAATATCCCCCCTCTAGACTCTGGTTACTGATGGAGGTGGCTCAACTCAACTCAACTTTATTTATAAGCACATTTAAAAAACAACAGAGTTGTCCAAAGTGCTGTACAGTCAATAGAAGCATAGGCACATGCTTAAAACACAATGTTTACATCAAAGGAAAGTAGTTAGACCAGAATGAAAGAAATTTCCAACAACTTATCCTGGATTAAATACCAAGGAATAAAAATGAGTCTTAAGGCGAGATTTAAAAACAGACAGAGTGGGGACATGAGGGAGAAACTCAATCCACAGTTTACGGGCTGCAACAGAGAGGGCTTTGTCGCCTCTCATTTTCAGTTTTGATTTAGGGACGACCAGAGACAGCTGGTCAGCTGACCTCAGTGACCTTGACGGAGTGTAAGTCTGTAAAAGTAAAGTCCATTACAGTAGTCCAGGTGGGTTGTAATGAAAGCGTGACTAAGCTTTTTCAAAATCATTAAGGGTTAAAAAGGTCCTAACCTTAGATAAAAGCCTCAACTGATTAAAACCAGATTTAACCACAGAGTTTATCTGTTTATCAAGTTTAAAATCACTTTCCATTTTTAACCCAAGGTTTGAAACACTACATTTTAAAAATGGCTGCAGGGAGACCAGGTCCATAACAGAGGCCTCAACGGTACCAACAGGTCCAAACACCATGACTTCCGTTTTGCTATCATTAAAATGTAAGAAGTTTAGGGCTATCCATGGTTTGATGTCCTTCAGATTCTCCAACAGTGAATTTACAGAACTGACCTTTCTTTTCAATGGCAGGTAAACTTGCGAGTTATCTGCATAGAAATGTTAGGAGATGCCATGTTTCCCTAAAATCAGCCCTAAGGGGAGCAAATACAATGAAAAAAAGAATTGGCCCAGGAATGGAACCTTGGGGGACTCCACATGGAAGAGGGGCAATGAACGAGACACAGTCACCTGGGCTTACAGAAAAGCTTCTCCCTGACAGGTAAGACCGGAATCACTGTTAGGCTGTGCCTTTGATACCCACAATGCTCCAGGCGAGAGAGGAGAATGTTGTGGTCCACTGTGTCAGAAGCAGCTGTTTGATATAAAAGCAATAAAACTGCAAAATCACCAGAGTCTGTGGTTAATAAAAGATCATTAAAAACTCTTAAAAGTGCCGATTCTGTGCTGTGCAGGGCATTAAAACCCAACTGGTAGACCTCAAGAATGCCATGTTTGTTTAAAAAAGACTGTAATTGCACGAGTACCCCCCAGACAGACAGGCTGGGGGGTAAGGATAGAATTAATTGTTTTAAAAAGAACACAAGGTTTGTGACAATTATTTGAAATAATATCAGAGAAATATTTGGTCTTTGTAGATTTAACAGTCCTCTGATATCTTCTCCAGCTTTCTTTGATCATTTTATAAGACACCTGCAGCTTATCCTTCTTCCACTTGCACTCAGCTCTCCTGCACTCACGTTTCGCAGCACGAGTCATGTCATTCAGCCAGGGCTCAGATTTAGGTTTGTGAGGCCAGGTTTTAAGCTGGGTGACAATGTCCATTATGTTTTCACAGGCAGGGAGAAATTACGTCATTCTTTCCTCAGTTTTAGAACAAGAATCAGTATCAGACTAAGTGGCATCTTCAAAAGCATCGGAGAACTGAGTAATAGTGGTGGGTTTAACCACACGGCAGCGGCGTGGTGGAGTGCATGGTTTAACGTCATGACAGGGAAGAGTGAACTCAAATAAAACAGTCATGTGATCTGAGAAGATAGCATCAAAAATATCAACATTAAAAACATGTAGACCACACTTTAAAACCAGATCCAGCGTGTGCTCATGTTCTTGTGTGGGACCAGTAACAGACTGTATAAGATTAAAAGCACCAAGAAGATTTAAAAAGTCCTTCGCCAGCGGCTTAGCAGGACAACAGACATGGACGTAAAATTAAAACCTGGTCATATTTTGGCATTATTCCAGCCAGGAAATCAGAAAAGTCATTAATAAAATCTTTGTTGTATTTCGGTGGCCGGTATATCACCGCACACAGTGGCTGATGACTCTGCTGAGACTGATAGATCTCTGAGGACTAAGTGGAGATGGGGAGGTGGAGGGGTCGCAAACCAGCAACTTGCGAGAACTAGATGGAATAGAGAGTCATATTAAAGACAGCAGCTGATGGTGATGGGCTACGTATTCAGGTTTTACATTGATAGGATGGATACCTGAAGGGTGCAGCTGATTTCAATTATTGTCCTAAACCATGAAGCAGGTAATTGAGACCAAGCATGTGTGAGAGGTAAGGATAACAGAGTGGTATGAGCAGCAACTGTGGCTAAACTGTACCAGAGGATATTCCGTCAGATTAAACTTTCACTGAATCTTCATTCAACAATTTTTGGAGAGATTTCCTTGAGCCGATTCTTCTGCAGCGAATTTAGTCTAAATCGGAACACCAGTTCAGAAATTATGGTCCGCGATAAATCTTCCCCTAGTGGCAGAAATTTACAAGTGAACTTCCCAAAATCAATCCAGTTCTTCCTAGCACTAATGTTTATGGGGATATAAAATTTGAAAATGATCAGTGTAACAGTTTTCAAGTTATCACGTTAACAAAAAAGTATCTTTTTTGGCAGCAATCACAATGTCATAAATTTTTACTTTTAAGGGAATATTATAATAAACATATTATATGTATTATATATTATAATAATAAACACTAATGCTTTTTTTTTAAACAATTGGTTCGGTGAAAGATCATATGGTATTGCCTCAAACCACCTACCTACCAAAATATTTACATGAATAAAAAAAGCACTCTGCTATCCCACGGTAAAGACTGTATGTGAAAGGTGCTGGTACACCATAAAAATGGACACTTGGAGAGACACAAAAGAAATCAAAGCACTGCGAGACGTAATTATTAAAGAAAGGTGGGACGACAGCTAGAGCAACTGTCTTAAAAGTGGAGACAAACAGAAGACGATCCCTAATTGTAATGATGCCAATGTCCTTTTGAATAGCCATGATCAGGATATGACCTTTGATTCTTACATAAAACAGATTTCTAGGACTGCCTTTTTTCATCTGAGTAATATTTCTAAAATAGGACATATTCTGTGTCAAAAAGATGCAGAAAAGTTAGTTCATGCATTTGTTACTTCCAGGCTGGATTACTGTAATGCCGTACTAGCAGGTAGTACAAATAAGTCTCTGAAGCCCCTCCAGCTGATCCAAAACTCTGCTGCACGTGTGCTGACCAGAACCAAGTTAAGAGAACCTATCTCTCCTGTATTAGCTTCCCTTCATTGGCTCCCGGTAAAATCTAGTATCAAATTCAAAATCCTTCTCCTCACTTACAAAGCCCTTAACGGTCAGGCACCAACGTATCTGAGGGAAGCTCATAGTTCCATATTGTCCAATCAGAACTCTGCGCTCCAAACATGCAGGGTTACTTGTATCCATAGAGTCTCCAGAAGTAGAATGGGAGCCAGAATCTTCAGCTATCAGGCTTCTCTCCTGTGGAACCATCTCCCAATCTCGGTTCAGGGGGCGGAAACCCTCTCTACATTTAAAAGTAGGCTTAATCTTTCATTATGATAAAGTTTATAATTAAGGTTGGCATAAGCTAGCTCTTAGCTATGCTGCTATAAGTTTACACTGCTAAGGACTCTTTAAGGGCATGGTTGGTGATTGCATCTGCTGCTGTGGACCTGCTTGATGTCCACTGATCACAAGATGCTCATGATGATGATTATTGTTGTTATCATTATTATTATCATTGTATAGTATTTCCCCATTAACTATCGCTAAAGGGTACGTTACTATAAATGTTATTATCAACCTGGGATCCGTGCTGCTGCCGCGGCCCGACCATGAAGAGGTTGGAGAAAGTGGATTATAGCTGATATCTTTGCTGCTTTGTCCCCCGTCTGTATCTCACCTCACCCGTTTCTCTCGCTCTCTCTCTCTCTCTCTCTCTCTCTCTCTCTCTCTGTCTCTTTTTTTTCAAACCCGACTGGTCATGGCAGTAGGCGGTCCACCCTGAGTCTTGGATTTGGGTTGTTGGGTCCTGTAGATAATTATGTAAAGAGTTTGGTCGAGACCTGCTCTTTCTGGAAAGCACCTTGAGACAACAGTTGTTCTGAATTGGCGGTTTATAAACAAAGGTAGATTGATTGATTGATTGATTGATTGATTGATGCCACAACCGATTCAAACTCTACTGCTGGTTTCTTCTGTTCATGCTGGCTCAGCATTCGACCATCAATGTAAAACATTCCACTTTCCAGAGGTAATGATCTTTCAAAATCCTCAAAGGGCCGGATCAGTCATCATGTGAGATTTAACAGAATGTTTAATAAACAAATTCCTGCCTCCAAGACAAAATGGCCAGTTGCATACAGTGCATAATATTTGAATTCAAAACCTATTTACTCAACAGGCGTGGCTGCAATGGTCTTCATCTCTTAATATTTCCATCAAATCCAACTATCAAAATAACATTTTGGAACTAAAATGCGAAAATATGCCACAGGGAATTTCCGTAACTGTATTCTTATCATACCTTTGATGTTGAATTGCAGTATTTTATATGCATAATATGAGGATTTACAGCAACCTCGTCGTGGGCTCATAGTATATCATCATTTTCTAAAAAAACAAAGCCTTGTTATCCAGTGAGGTCATTGCATGTCTGAAGCCTTTTTAGTGAATAATGCAAACATAATTTCTTCAGGCATCCTATATATAATAATAAGTTTATCTACGTGATTTATTATATCAGATAATATCTGATAACGAGAACTATACTGTCCTCCGCCTTGCTGTGGCGGAGGACAGTATATCTCCAAAAACTCCCCAGTACCCTGTGTTGCACAAGCCATCCTGTCCCAATGATTAAAATCTTCAAATTCAATGTGAAGTTATGTCCACAGCATTTTTTATTAAAGGTCTGGCGAGTGAGTAAAATATGAACTCTTTGAGTAGAACATGATGTACTTGACAGAATTCCTTGAATTTACTTATATGAACCTGTTTGTGCTAAATATGGCTAATGGTTAAGTTGTCTGAAAGAAAAAAATAATAAATAAATAAAAAGCTAGTGAGTAAAAATTAACTATAAAAGTAAAACGCTATAAACACCATTATATCTTCTCAAGTTTAAACATATGCACCAGGCTTGGACTACATCAAACAAATGATTAAGAAATTAATCTCCCCCTAATAATATCCCTGACTTTAAATAATCCTTTAGCTAGTGTTTGGAACCCTGACTCTTCAGGGAGATTGTGATCTACCCTTATCAGCAGCAAGGTATATCCCTGCCTTTGGACTCTGGATACTGATGATGGTGGCTGATGACCATGCTGAGACGGATTAGGTAGAGGTGGGGATGTGGAGGGTGTGCAAAACAGCAGCATGAAGACCTAGATAAAAGAATGGAAGGGAATCCAATTTAAAAAGCTGACGATGATGGTGTGTTACCTTGATCGGACAGGTCTTGCTGGCTGAATTACCACAGCTGCTATCAATACCCCAAACGGGTAATTCAGACTACATTCACACTGCAAGATAAGTCTGCTGATGTTTTTGTTGCCTTATTTGCTGTGTGAACAGCACAAACCACATGGAATCTGAACTTTCACAATAATCAAAACCGTTCAAACTACATAAGTGGCTGCCATCTTGCTTCAGTACTGACAACATGCTGCGTGTGACGTAGTTGTAATGTTCTTCTGGGCATGTGGGTCAGTTTAGGGCCCTGAACTGTCCGTACTGGATTGCATTATGGGACACAATTTCAAGAGTAACAGTAATAATAATAATAATAATAATAGTAATACATTTAATTTATAATGCACTTTACATTTGGATCAAATCTCAAAGTGCTAATGTAATATGAACGGCTACACAGAAATATCAGATCGAAGAAAAAATCGGACTTGAGTCGACTCTGAACGCGGCCATAGACTGAGTGTGTGTGAAATGTGAGAATGATAGGTTGGTTTGAGCAGTAACTGTGGCCAGACTGTGTAAAGGGATAGTTTGATGAATTTGTATTCATAGATTTACAGCTACAGAACAATTTTATAAGTTGATCTGTTTTGCAAAGACGCTAACAATTATGGTATTAATAAGGGAAATAAATAGTGGCATTAATGATGAATGACTAATCAAATCTTGATTATTTGTAGAAAATGTTTAATGAGACAGTACAGAAATGTATAAGCAAGATAAGATTGTGTTTGTCCTCTCTCCATGTTCGTACGGATGATGCACACCTCAGTCTCAAACAGTGCATGTGAATTCCAATGATGCATTCATGCTGTGGGAAAAATTGTTTTCCCCACAAAAGTGTTTGACTTGCCCTGGGTGGAAGGAAAACAATTCCTCTTTAATGGATCCCTATAATGTTCCAGTCACAGTCATTAGAGACTCCGACAGGCACCCTGTTTAGAGGAAATCTTCCAGTAATTAAAGGAACCATTTGCCATTGTGAGAAGGGGCTGGCTTTAATGGGAAGTTCTACCAGCCCGCCGTGGTGCGACCTAATGTCTGACCACCAAACTATCGCTAGAAACACTGTGTGAGTGCATTTTGGCTAATCATGTAATTAAATGGAGTATGATTCATCACTGACAAGGAATGGGTGGCATTCTCATCTTCATTATCTGTCTCTGTTGTTTTTTTGTTTTTATTTTAGATGAGCTGAGCTTCTGTCTCTGGTTGATCCACGCATTGACTGTCTTTCTCTAAAAACAGCCACACTGCCACATTGTGATTCTTTATTTTCTCATCCATCTATTCCTCATTTCCCTCGCCTCTATTTCATTCTGTCCATCGCTTTGAGTTTTCCCCACACCTCAGTCTGTCCGCCCTCCACTGTTATCCTGCGGTATCTATTTCATCATCTATTTATTTCATCTTTCCTCCTTTGTCTAGTCATTCAATTTTTTTTTCTCTACAGTGTTGTCAGCATTTTCTGGGTCTGCCATCATTCCAACCCTCTCTTTATAGTCCGTCTCTTTTCATTATTATCTTACAGCAATGTGCCGCTACCTTATTTGCCAAGTATGGTCTTTTTATATTCAGATAGCATAAGGTGAGCTATCGTTACTATACACAAGTCATCACTATTTGTATCGCCTCGTCAATCCCGTAAGATCTGAGCAGATGGTTTCCTATTCTGAACTGCTGATGGTGTTCTTGCCTGAATACATGATAGAAGAGAGTTAGATAGTTTAAACTCTTTCCTTGTTAGGCCCTTTGATGGGGAACATTTTATTTTTTACTGCGGCTTCAAGGGGTTTTTCTCAAGTGTAGTGGAGCAGGTAAAATCATAACAGTATATACTCTCTTTTTTAGCCAAACAAGTGTGTAATGTAATCTTGATGATACCATTTTTTTTTTTAAATACATATTGAAAACAGTCGTCATAGTTCTTTGTAGAGTATAGTAAAATATCGAATAATGGTTTGAAAGTATGGCCCAGAAGTGGCAGAAATATGCCATAACATCTATGTTGGAATAATATTTGTAATTGGGCGACAATGCAATGACGATTCCGTAATATCCCCGACTTTTCGGGCCACCATGGAAACCAAAAACCAAAACCTAAAGAGAGACTGTTACAGGGAAACAAACGGAAGTAAGATGTTTACTTACTGAGGTTACATGGGAGATAACAGACAAACTCACAAGGAGGAAGAGCAGAACACTGACTTAAATACACAGAGGAACAAAGACATTTGGAAGCAGGTGAAGGCTGGGGACAGGTGATATTATTCAACAATCAGGGAGGAGACACCAGGAATCAGGACTCAACCACACACAAACACACACACACACACACTCAGAGGAGAGAAGAAAGAAAGTGGAACACAGTGCGGTACAGCTGGAAAACACTGAGAATCACACAAGGGAACAAGGAAACGAGAAAGTTCAAGGAAATAAACACAGAAATAAGCCTTCAAAGTAAAACAGGAAACACAATCTAAAACTATAAATAATCAACAGAGTCATTACAAAATGAAAAAAACAAACAAACAAAAAAAAGAAATAGGCTAGATTTCCATATGTTTTTTTCCCCCTCAGGAGCTTTTGAGATCTTCCTGAGCACAAGGCCTCTCCACATGACAGAAAAGTAATCTGACTCAACGGAGAAGAGGTTACTGGATTAACAGCTAACTCCATTCCAGTGAATTCTTTCTACACAGGTGCTCAGAGTCGCAATGCCGTGCCTATACAGGCCCTGTGTAAACAATGTAGTCAGCATTTAAAAGTATATTCAGCTACAGCTGACGGATTGACCAGATGACACTGACTGTCAGGGCTGAGAAACCTGGTCAGAGGTTATTGGGTCGCTTTATCCCTAGCGACTATGATAGACAGTTTTACAGAGGGACAGATGGCATAGCAGTGATAGTTGAGAGTCGCCATCCTCAGTTCTTCATCATACGAAACCCAGAAGATGAAGATGATTGGGTAGTTTTTTTAAATTGAATAATTTCAAAATGCTAGAAGATATTTTCTTAAGTCAACCGACTTTCTGTTGAAGTACCCGGATCCGGTTTATTGACTGCTCCTGTAAAGCGACTTGTATATATTTTTCTAAATTTAGGTGTGTGTTTTACTTTGCTAGAAGATAAAGTTAAATCAAAAAATGTATCATTTCCTTTTGCTTATTGGTAGACCTAACCCTCATTGCTGGAATGCCCCACTGAAAGCAAAAAAAGCTGTGCTCAGCAGGTTGTAAAACCGCATGCGGGCACACAGCGACTGGTGACGGAGCAGACTCTGGAGCGGTGGGCAGAATCCATGCTGCACAACATGTCTTACCCCCCTGATGAATCTTTTTCAGATGGTTGGTCCATACCAGCTTCAAATTCAAATACGCAAGAATTAAAGAAATAAAGCACAGGATACAGGAAGCACTTAATCCTGTGTCCGTTTGAACAGGGACCTTAACAACGGGTAATGGACTCTCTTGTCGCTAAGGAAGCAGATATTTTCATTAACACAAGAGCGGCAGGCTGAATTTGTTTTGTGAGTCATACAATAACAAGCCTGAAGGAACCCTTGATCTATAGCTGTTCTCCTTTGAGCTTTTCAATTGTCATAAATAACTAATTTTGAAAGATTGATTCTGTTTTCTGCCCTCACTTTGTACTGTTGTGTATGCCTTTTAGGAAAACATAATAAGAATCTTTAAAATAAAAAAAACAACAACACCCAAATAGTTGAACAATGCCAAAGTAATTATTCTGCACTCATTAAAGTCAAGAAGAGTGTGGAAGATCCGCTAACCTAACAAGTAGATTGTGTGACAGCATATTCTAGTGGTGCTGAAGAGGCCTCAGTAGGGCTGTCAGTCTTTACCTGAATGATGCTTCTGTGGCTCAATATGTCACTAAAAACCCAGTCTGGAGATGAGAAATGGAAATATTGAAAGATTGATTGAACGTGTGCAGAGATTGAAAAGACAAATCTGATAAAATAGTGTGTGGAAGCACAGCATGAAAAGTAAATAGAAAGAAATATAGCCTAAAAAAACAGAACAAACAAAGGAGGAATCAGAAAAAAAGGAAAAGGGTGACCACATGGCTTAGGGAAATTCAGCCAGATAAATGGAAAGATGTAAGAGATGAGAGAATAAATATAGAGAGACAACACCCTGATCTGCTCAGGGAGGAAGGAATATTGCATTTTACCGTGACAGCATCCATAGGTATGAGTCGTTTGTTGACTGACGTCTATGAATCATCTTTGAGCCCCATTTCTTCAAAAGTGGTGAGACACTTTTGAAAGGATTTCATTTCAGATATTAAATCAACTGTGGGCAAATCTCTCTGAATGCATCTGTGTGGGAAAAACAGCCTTTGAAATCCCCCTGCCTTGTTCTGAGTATCCAACTTCTTTCTTAGTCTTCACACCAGTGAAGAACAACATTGTTTTTGCAGCAAGTCAGCCTCAAACTCTGAGGCTGAACTCGTGCTCCAGCATACCAGGAAGTAGTCTGAGCTATTATTGATTATCTCCCAGTCAAACCTCAAAGCCAGTGAGGCTCAAAGAAGTCTTTGTGACCTCAGGAGGTACCATCTAATAAATTGCCCGATCTCCAGTTTCTTCTGTGCTCTGAGGAAGGCCACTAGGCTGAAATGTTATCAAGCATGTTGGTATGACAAAACCAAAATTAAATCCGCGTAACAGAGGTTACAACTGATATTACTTTGATATGATGCAAATACTCAGAATGACATATGACTATGACAGGTTCGGATCAGGTACAATATGTCATCATTTAATGAAACAGCGCCGCCATTTTGCCTCAAAGTATCTGCATAGAAGTTCAGATGGTAATATGAACTCATGAGTGTTCTTGGGCGAGTCCTCTGGTTTGTGGAAGCTTTGCACACAACCGCTCTGATTTTCTGTGACTGTAAATCCTGCCTATGCCCGCTGTCTGTAAATCTTAAACAAAATCTCAATCTTCATAAACTGAGCTTATGAAGTTGAATCAGCACAGTCTGGATAATGTGGGTCGGCAGAGTCAGTCTCTACAGTCAGATCGAATATATTTGACCATGTTAAGAGTCATTACTTTAGTATAAGTACAATACTATACAATATACAATATATTTGTTTTAGACATAGTACACCTGCATTATGCGCACAAGAGATAAGAGATGACATGGCTCTGAAAGTTTGAATTATTTTAGCTTGGTTCATTGACCTGATAGGTCCAATAGAACAAGAACCATTCTGTTTATTTTTTCACACTGAGAAGTTAATACACACACACACACACACACACACACACACACAAAAACAACTCAAGCTCCAACTCACTCAAAAGTTACCACCTTTTTGAAAGTAGAGGTCATGGTTGTTACTCTCAGTCTATTTGGGATCAGTGGGGTAGAAATTGATTCGCTGGGGTTAAATGGAGTGGAGAGGTGACTTAAAGACAACTCGGGCTTTACTTCTTCCTTAATTAAAATGAAAATCACATAAAAGTGGGAAAGACAATACCGTTGTAACCACTACTGTTCTTTGTTGTTTTTATATCCCAGAAAGTCCGGGATATAGTCGGCCATACAGCATTCATGTTAATACGATAACTCAAACTGTTGTATGGATCACTTTCAAATTCTATACCCACGTACACCTTAATGCGTGGAGGAACTGGGTGAATTCCGGTAAGGTTGGTTTTGTATTTACAACACTAGGGGGAGCTTTATCTTGAACACTTCCAGGCATTGTGCAACTGTTGGTTCAATTTAATCCAGATTTGGTGCATATGAAGCGACAAAAGGAGATCTATCTTGTATATGACATATTTTACTCTAGGGTGATTTTTTTTTTTTTACGAAGAAAACTGTTCTTCGGACATAACTTCACATGTAAGTTGAGGAGTTTGATTAGGGGGATCGCTTGCACAATGCAGCAGAATGGGGACTCATTCGGGATAAAGCCTTGCTGTAGGGAACTGTAGCAGCCTATTTGTAAATAGAATTTGTTATATTTAGCATATAACCTGGTGTATGGGTGGATCATTTCTATCCAATTATACCCATATAGACAATAGTGCGAGGAAGAAGTGGACTGATTTTGGTAAAGATTGATCCTATATTTCTGACACTAGGGGGAGCTTTATCGCCAAAAGTTTTCCAAAAATAGTTTCCCAACCATTGATGTGATTTAGTTTGAGTTTGGTGCATAGGAATTGAGTCAAGGAGTTGTATCATGTATATATCTTGTTTTATTCTATAGGTCTATCTTTTACTCACTATGGCAGCTTTTTTAAGAAAACTGTTTTCCAGACATACTTATAAAACTTTCATGGATCATTTCAAACTTTATACCACAATAGACTTTAGTGCGAGAAAGAACTGCTTTGATTTTGGAAAAAGTCGGTTGTATATGTCTGACACTACAGGGAACTTTATGTCCAAAAGTTTTCTGGACATAATTTCTCACTTATTGGTCTGATTCAGTCCAAATTTGGTGCATATGAATCGAATGAGGTGATATACTCTGTTTATATCACATTTTACCCATATTTTAATCTTTTTTTCTTTTTTTTACTAAAAACACTGTTCAATGAGGAAAATTGCTTGAACAATGAAGAGGATTGGGGACTTTCGGGGATATTATATCCTTGCTCTCAGGGACGACAGTGTAGTTTTAGTTGTTGACTAGTAGTCATCTGTGTTACCAACAACAAAAAGTCCTACATTTGTGAAACAACTCATTGTATTCAAACTAAAAATTGACAGATAGAGAAGGTTTGACATTTTGCTCTGGAGGATGACAAGCACTTGGTCAGCCTCACAAGTAGATGGCAAACGGCTGACAGTCTGCATGGTTGTCATTTCATTCATGTAGCATAGTCACAAATTGGATATGTCTCTGATCTAGGACCTTTCTAGGAGTTTTGCAGTAGGTTAGTTACATTCCAGTGACAGTTTAGTCACAAGCGTCTTGCAGGAACTACATTAAATGCAAACTACTTTCTTCTTAATGGGGCAGGTTTAGGAGTTTGCCAAGGAGGCTCCGACCTCATCACTCCCCGCAGATAATTTATAGCAAGACTATTGGGAAGTGATGAGCAAATATCATAACCCCCCAATCAAAGCTTCTGGGTGGATGCTGGGGTGGTGGTGAGGCTTTAAAGAGCAGGTAGCAAATGCTGATGCCGGGAAGTTGCGGCATAAGCAGTGCAGAGGGGAGAGATTGGGAAATTTTGCCAATTCGGTGTATTTATATTTTGTTTAAATACACCGCCAAATTTGGAGGGCTTGATTGGTAAATGGTTATGGGCGGTGTGGCATGTAATTTAAGTAAGCAGAGTAGCTCGAGTTGACTGCCTGAACAAGCTGGCAGGCATCGCTCCATTTGCGGTAGGCAGTATTGTTAATGCTATATCTATAGTTTGCGGCCTGAAATGGACTTTGAGTAACCACAACTCTTGTAAACCAAATGCTCATATGATCTGATTACTTGTTTTTGGTCTTCTCTTGACCTGTGGCAAAATTTGTACTTCCTTCATCATCAATTTTTGTCCCCTGTTTTTGAAGCCACTTGTGTGGTGTTTCACAAAATTGTGTCTGCATAAGTGTTACGTCGTTTTGCTCTGAGTTACAGCCTTTTCATTATGAGGCTTCTCCAGGCCAAGCTTATATTGTGTGCTTCCTCCATTCGTGATTTGTTGCTAACGAGTCGGAAAGTCGTTCGCATAATTGATTTACAGGTTTTTAGTGAAGGTCTCGGCAGAGCAGTTTTATCGTTGTCCCAAAGCACAGCTGATGACCACTGCAGAGCATTATCATATTGAAACTGCTCTTGCTATAGGCATGGATAGGCAAGTTTGTTCATATAGCACTATTCAGATGCAGAGCTATTCAGAGTGGTTTGCAAATAAGGGCTTTGAAAAGACAATTTAAAAACAGCAGAGTGCTTCAAAAATCAATAAAAACATGAACATATAAAAGGGTGTTTTTCGTATGCATTAAAAAGTCTGGTTGACAGAGAACAGGGACCAATGCTCAACAACTTCTGAAAATGTATGATAATAAAAGTGGGGCAATAATAAAGAATAAGAAAAAAGCCAAAATTAAGCAACAAAACTGGAACAAGACAAAAAAAAGGCATATACTGTATATGAATGTGGTTAAAAAGGGGTAATGGACATGATTTCATTTTTTAAGTTTATGTTTTAATCCCTGGTTTAAAACTAAGTTTGCCTATATTCCTTTTTGACATGATATCGTTGCTGGCCAGTTTGAAGACTTTTGCAAGTCTTTTAAGTTACTTGCTCCTACAAATAATTTGTTAAGGTTGCGGACTTACTTCATCAACGTTTGTTTGTTTCTGTCAAGTAATACTGCAGCGGGAAATTCAGGCAAAGGTGTATATATATGCTATTTATATATGTATATATGCACATTTTAATTTATAGTAGTATTGCTGCTTTATTTATTTATTTATTTTCTGATTGTGGTAGCTCATTGATGTAGTGCTGCTGAGCTTATGTAACTTTGTGTTTGACTCTTTTGTGTCAACGCACCATGCACTATGCACGGTTGCTGCAAAAAAACAGCCCTTATGGGACAAATAAACTTGAACTGAACTGAATATAATTGTCAACTCCGATCTTAAATTTGACGTTGTTAGTAAGTTTAGGTCTTACTTTCTCTCAGAATGAAAGTGGGAAAATACCTTTTCACATTTTGATTATGTATCCACTGCTTTGGAGTGGCCCAAATATGTCCTGATTGTATTGCTGTAGTACGTACTGAATGGTAAAGCTCAGGAGGTTTCTCCATCATTAGCTCTCCCCCACACCACTGACCATGCGGAGCAGGAATTTGCATGCCTGTGAGTTGGGCCAAGGGAGAGAAGCAGACGTGTATACATTTTTTTTTAAGACAAAAGAAAGCTTTTTAATTGGTGATGCACATCCTGCACCACCAATTTAAACATGCGTCGCAGTACCTGTATGCAGTACCGGTATTGGACTGCAATAAGACAACAACAAGAATAATAGCACTAAATAATAAAAAATTTTAGGATAATTATTAATGCAGTAATTACATTTAAATGTGAGCTGTCCGTCTGTGTCAAATACTTGCTCACCCATCCCTGTCATACACACACACACACACACACACACACACACACCAACACGCAAACAGGCAGAGACATCAGTTGTCTTCACATTGACACGCTCAACTAAATTTGTCAACTCAGGCGAAAAATGACAACTTTCTGTCTCCGAGTTGGCAGATATAGTTTCAAAGCCAGAGTGGAACCTTGTGTGTAGTGAGTGGCAAGATGGCGAAACCGAGATATATTTTATATGTGCCATACATGAGCTGGGATTTTGAGAGAGACTGAGGGTTCTTATCTTGAGAGGTGAAAAGTCAACTGGCGTTGCTGTCAAACAAAATTCTAGCATTACTTGCCTAACACAAATGACCAAAAAGTGCAAAAGATGTGGATCAGTCACCTGGTTCTGAATTAAAGAAGATCCAATTGAGGTGCACAATGTTTCTCAGCGACGCTGTGATTTCTGCAATGAAGGCAGAGTCACAACCCAGTCTAGAATTAAAGAACACACCGAACTTGTTGAGGTAAACACACCTGCTCCAAATTTGGTTTTGGACCTTTGTGTCAACCCAAACCACGTTCTTGCAACAATAA
The DNA here is from genome assembly GCA_037951165.1 of Lophius americanus. NCBI lineage: Eukaryota > Metazoa > Chordata > Actinopteri > Lophiiformes > Lophiidae > Lophius > Lophius americanus. Next base: position 8,254,530 of record JBBDHG010000032.1, on the reverse strand, counting down.
CATTGATGACCAAACAATGAAACAAGTTTGAATGTAAAAGAGGTGGAATCAAACTAGGAACAGTGTTGATGCTCCTTTTTCTAATCCTTAAACCTCTCCATATCTGTTAGTGTCAGATGGGACATAAGGGTCTAAACGGTTTCTCTGTGTAGGCGGGTAGTAATTTAAATTTAAGGAATGATTAATACAATTTCCGCTTGGATTTGTGAAATATCACTTTACTGTGGTTAAGGGTAAATAAATATGCTCTATATCAATTTGGTTAAATTGTTTACGATCAATTTTAACATTAGGTTTCATGTAAAAGGTTTATATCCTATGTATTTAACATTTCTACTGAAGTGCTGAAAGTTGACTTGCTGTCCGTAGTTTTGGTCATAGGATGGCATTGCTCAGTAAAGCACATGCCAAATGCATGTAGGACGGAGGTGTGAGACTGTTGCGTGAGACACTTAACTTTTTATACTGGGACTTTTAAATAAGGCATTGTCAATTATCTAACAAGTTGTTATCATTAGGAACCTTGTTGGAAGACACCATGTTGTTGAATGTGTAGGCTGAGCAACATGTGTCATCTCCTATTGTGACCTTGAAGAAACTGCTGTCAAATGAGAGAGTGTGAATATTTGTACTTTGCATATTTGCGCCTTTAACATTCCTACAGATGTCTAATATTGTTTCTAATTTGTTTTGTTCCATTGTTAAGCCAGAGCCCGTTGCCATATTTTTCTATACTTCAAGAACATTTTCTTTTTCCTTGTTTTTTGCTAATTTCTCAAAACCATAAATTGCTGCAAGAACCCCAGTAAGTGTGTCCGCTGTGACATCTAATTCCGCAGGCAGCACAATTTCACCAAATTAGTCTTTCTAAAGGTAAATGGCAGTTTCTCTTAGTTGCCGTTGCTTCTGAGATCTTTTCATTTGTTATATCAGACAGTGTCCTGCAGTACAATGCCCCGAGGACTTCAGAACATAACGAAGAGGGTGGTGTCTGGGGAAGCAACAGGCTGACGTTTTCTAACTACTGGCACGATTTCAACCACTCCCTCAATCTGCTGATGAAATATCTAAAGTAGGGGTGGGTCTTACAAGAAATGTCCTCTTCCTCCTCATCACTATACTCTTAGTTGACTGAGGGATTTGTTTGGCAATTCATCGAGAGGCATGAGTCACTTAATGTTCCTTCAGCCATTGACCACAGCCGGCTATAATCTTGGCCTATCTTTAATCTCCAGAAGTTGCTACATTGGAGTTGGAGAATCTGCTGACTATTCTGTGGCTGGAGGATCCTCCCTTATGTCACCTTGTCCTGATGTAATCATGGAAGCTCTTTCTTCCTGTCAAGAAAACATCCCCGTGCACCATGATGTTTTCATGTTTTGACATCACTGGCATCTATCTCATCCCAATTCCCAATTTACACACCAGGTTGGTCTTTAGCACTTTGAGATTTGATCCAAATGTAAAGTGCATTATAAATTAAATGTATTATTATTATTAAAGGTTTGTTTGCATCGGCAGGAAGGATTGCTGTATGACCTCATACTTTAAGGCTCTGACGTTTTCCCCATTGATCTTCTGGGGTTTGTAAAGACTCATGTACCTAGTCAATCGAGCAGCTATGATGCCTGAGAAGATCCGTCAGGTTGTTTAGAAGCAGCTATAGCTTGTGGTTTGAAGCAATGTAGCCTTGTGGGGATTCTTCATGACTAGGATTGTCCTGCGTTGAGCTATGCCTGGGTAAGAGCCTGTTGCTAGGAACCAGTCATTTGTGCTGTCACAAATGGAGTGCTGTGATAAGTGGATTTTGTCAGGTCTGGTTTCTGGATGCTGTCCAGGACTTAATGCCCGGGACCCGTTGTTGCATGTCTGACTTTTTGATGCAAATCTTGTTATTATTCTGGGAGGCTTCTCTGGTCTGCTCTTATTTCAACTCACCATTTTTCCATTGGTGTTGTGCAATACCTCTTTCTTCAATATGTTCCTCCATTCCTATATGTTCCTAAATTATTCTCATTCCCGGTTCCTTCCATTATTCTCCGTCCCGGCTCTGGTGAATCTGTCCTCGTGCTGTTATTCTCTTGCTGCCCTAAGTGCATTCCAGATGGTTGTCCGGAGAAGAGATCATTTGATTTCTTGGTAAATGGTTAATGGACTTTACTTATATAGCGCTTTCCTAGTCTGTTCGACCACTCAAAGCACTTTACAACACGAATCAGCATTCAACCATTCACACAACAATTCATACAGTGACAATAGAGGCTACCATGCAAGGTGCCACATGCTCATCAGGAGCAGTAACCATTCCGGCCATCATTCACTCACCAATGGAACAGCCATTGGGAGCAACCTGGTTTAAGCATCTTACTCAAGGTCACTTCAACTTGTGGTCTGCAGTGACCACTCTACCAAGTATTCCCCATTGCCCCCATGTATTTTAAACCTAGTACTAAGAACTGTGAATCTTTGTTTTTCAATCTCGAGCCTCAGCTATGGACATCTTGTTGCACATCACCCAAGACTTGTCTGTTACGATTCCCCTCCCATCTCTGTAAGCCGTTTGACATGCGACTAACAAAGTATCTTCAGGAGATTCTCTTCTTCCTCAAGCAGACTTACCTGCATTGATTAGTGGCATATGCAAGTTCATTGATTGTCAGGAGAGAGGTATTGGCAATAGTTGTGATAGTTGTGTTATCATCTCCACTTTGTCAATGAGCTAGGACAATAGCATCTTTAGGTTTTGAATAGTCAGTGTTGCCATGATTTCATTCACATGGCGAGATGTAGCTTTTGACAATGCTTTAGGTTATTGGTACCAGCTGATTCAGTGTTGATTTGGCCTTCGGCTCATTCTTTTGTTGCATGATAAGTCTCTCCATGGGCCTTCCTTTTATAGTATCATCCCATCAAAGGGGTATTCCCAGTCCTTGTCCATGTGTGTCTCATTGGTGCTCTAATGACCTGCTTTAATGAGAAAAAATTAGCAAATTATTCATAACAAATTGTGTAATATGACACATACAATAAATTTCTCCTTGAGTCAATTCATATGCACTAATTTTGGACACAATTGAATCGAGCGTTAGGGACTTATGTCCGTAATATATGATACGAAAAACTTACATCTCATCAAGTTGATTCATATTCACCAAATTTGGACTAAAATGGACCAATATTTAATTATAATAAATGATAAATAAACTATGGCCCAAAAACTTTTTGAGAAAAAGCTTCCCCTAGTGTCGGAAATATGCAACCGATCTTTCCCAAAATCAATTCAGTTCTATCTCTCACTGTAGTCAATGTGGGAATAAGATTGAAAACCAATCCATGAAATAGCTTTTAAGTTATTGTGTTGACACAAAGGACGGACTTTCTGGAGATATAATTAATGTTTCATTTGGAAACAAATCAGACAGAATAAACTCTGACAATACTAAGTTTGTACATTTGTACCCCCGCTGATATATTTCATTTCCCCATATACATTAATGAAAATCCATCTATATATCCATTCATATATACATATATGATAGCAATTAAATATTATTTTGCATACGCTAAAATATATTGTTAAAGAAATGTTACAGTATTTCAAACAGCAAAAAATTTGAATCTTCTTTTATTATTTGCAAAAGTTGCATGATCTGAGCATGAAAAGATACCTCACACTCACTTCCTCCTTCCATCTTTCAATGTTACTGTATAGATCACAATAATGTTAGTGGTGACACTCCCTTCCATGGTCATTCATCTGAAACAGAATTACATAAGCCATTTACCACCCGGTCTCCATGATGGATGGCAGGGCCCCCAGCCAAAGCACCCGGGCCTGATCGCTCCGCTTTTCTCAGTGACAAATGTCAGAAGGAAGACATACGACACCTACCGATTTTCTACTGTTCCAAGTGAGAATATGTTTAAGATTGGAAAAATGAAGGATAAAAATGGGCACAGGGCTTGGACATGTTTAAAATTACAACAGAATGTCAACATTTGTGTTTTTCTCTTGATTATTGCTTTATGTGAGTTTATGGGTAAGAGTGAGTGTTTCTTTTTTTAAATTTTCTGAATCAATATGGGAAACAAACTGCCGTCAGGTACGCCACACAGCACACTTAGCACTGGTTTTGCAGTCTAAATATTTATACCTATGTTAACATATGTATGTATGTAAAAAAAGGAAGGGTTAAGATTGTACTATTACATAGTACCAGATATAAATACATCCACCCTAGAGGCACAAATCGACCACTTTTGTTTTTCTTTATTTGCCTACGAAACTCTGACATCACTAAGAGTCTATGCTCTATATATTTTTGATTCAGGTTGTGTTTCAGTTTTTCAGTCCAGCCAGAGGTCAACCTCACAATTAAATATTAGATCTATCCTTTCGTCCCCAATAGCAAGGGTATATCCCCCAAATCCCCAAATCCCCTGCTTTCCACAAGCAATCCCCCTAATCAAACTCTTTGAATAAATTAGTACTTATGTCCGAAAAACAGTGATTTTCCTTTAAAAAAAAGGCTAACTCTTTTAAGTTAAATATGAACTATTAGAGTAAAATATAATATATAATCGATAGATCACCTTGAGTCAATTCTTACGCACCACCTTCGGACTAAATTGGACTTCTGGTTGAGGTGTTATGATCTAAGACAGTGTTGTTCGTGAAAAAGATGCCTCTAGTGAGTAAAATGTGAAATATTGGAGTAAAATGTGTCACATACAAGATAACTCTGCTTGTGCCGAATAAATTCTGTGGGCGTCAATGTATTACAACTTTGTAATTTGTACTTCATAAACTGGAAGTCAGTTGAGAAAGCCGAGTCATTGTCCATAAAATTGATGATCATATTAGCGTAAAGATTTTTGTAAAATCTAGTGATGTCACATTCAGTAACACCGTCACCATTCTTCGATGATGCACAGTCCTGAAATTAGACACTGAGAATAGAACACAATCTCCAGAGTTCAGTTGGATAAATGTGAAGCTCTTCAGACATGGAATAAGTTATTGAGCTGAAGGATGCATGTAACAATTTAACAATGTTTATTTTACCTTCCAAGCATTATATCCACTATCAAAATGTAGCATACGTAATGTGTTAACTTGTGGACAAATGTGTGTCTTCATAGCAGATGAAGCAGAGAAAGAATAGAAAAGGAAAACATAATGCATACTGTAGCTACAGATGGGTGTGTCCCAAACAATGTAATGTAAAAGAATGACACTAAATCCACACGGGGCATGATTTTTAGCCCATAAACTTGACATATTTACCTCTTTGCGATCGTAATCATGCACAGATGAGGAGATTTGAAAGTAATGGTTGATCGTGCAGAAAAGGATATTATTAATATTACTGCACCAGAGGGAACAATGCACCATTTGACATGATCTCACTCACATGCGTCTCATGGGGAAACATGTAAAAAAAAATGGAGATTGATGTGTCGCAACAATCTGACATAGCAGTGCTCTGAAGTGAAGGAACACAAACAAACAGAATGAGGTGGTTAAAGTTGAGTCTCCACGAGAAAGTGGTCGGAGTGATGCTGTCAATGTGGTTTTTCTCTTCTTCAGCAAGGACTGGAAGTCAGATTGAGACGCTATCAACAGTTGTTTACCGGTTAAGTTTACTGGACCAGACTATTTACCGTTGGATATGGAATACTATATTTAAGTATGACATTTACAAGATTGATATCCTTTGGTCGATTCTTAAGCACTGGATTTGGAAAAAAATTGGACCAAGATTTAGGAAGTTAAGCTGGAAAACTGTGTTTTTCATAAATAGCTCTTCCTAGTGAGTAAGATATGAACTATTGACATAAAACACGACATATACGACATACAGCTCCTCAAGCCGATTCATCTCCACTAAGTTTGGACTAAATCGGACAAAAGGTTGAGGAATTATGGCCCAAAATTATGGCCCAAAATCTGATTCGGAATTAGTGTATATCTGACACTAGATAAAGTTCCCACAAGTGTTAGATATATAAAACCAACCTTTTTCCAAAAACAACCGCAGTTCTTCCTCGTTCCATGGTCTGCATGTGTATGTCCATGAAATCATTTTTTCAGTTATCGTCCTAACACGGAGGATCTGCGACGGATGGGTGGATACGATTTTATAATATCTCGACTCTTCGGGGATATTATGAAAAACGTAATAATGGACATAGTGTGTCATGAGCACAACAAAACATAGTGAATGCTGACACATACTCTCACAAAGGTGCAGAGGAGTTGCGGTGCTTCCCAAAAGAATCCACTTCCTTGTCATTTTTTTCCTGATATAGAATGGAGTGTTCAGTAAGTGTACTGAGCTCATTACTACAGACAGATCCACCCAGACAAGGGAATGTGTGTGTGCGTGTGTGTGTGCATGTGTGTGCATGAGTGCCATTGAGCGTGTTTGTGTGTGTGTTTGAGTGTGTGTACGTGTATGTGCGCGTTCGTGTGCATGAGTGCGATTGAGCGTGCATTTGTGTGTGTGTGAGGTGCATGTGTGAGGGAATGGGTACAGATTTGACCGCATTTAGCTGGCAGATAGAATTTAGAACTGTCTGACAAATGATTTATAGGTGCAATTTTACCCAGCTGTCGTTGCACTTTATTCAGCTTGACATGAAGCTTGTGCGTATGTTTGTGTGTGTGCATGTGTTCCTGTGCACCTGTGCTTATCTCTATTAATGTCCATTGCTGTCTTGTATATATAAAGTATATATGCCTATGCTTGAGTGACTGTGTGGGTACGAACATCACCTAGGCCAGCTAAAACCGATATGACTAGAAACACATTAACTAAATTGATCATAGGTTTCCTCTTCCGAACAGGGGGGACTTGTGTCATGTGTGGCACATCTCAATTACAGGCAATAAGACTTCATGTATGTTTCATCTTCACTCTGTTACTCATTCATATAATAAGGAACACCATATCATTTCACCTGAGAGGCCTTTATGTGTTATTTCCTTTCCCATCAACTATTATCACTCTCTATGCAACTACTACTAAAAGTATAGTTAGACCGAGATAGGAGACACTGAAGTAAATTACTGACTGCCCAAGGGACCTTTTATTAAATCTTCAATACACGTCCAACGAGTAGAGCTAAACAGAGGAAACGTCTGTCATCCAGTGGTATAAATATAGTCTGATAAGCAATTACAATTTTAAAATACAATATGGCTTATAATGGAAAGCAGCGGCAGTGGAGTCGTAGAAAACAGCTGATAGCTGCAAAGGTACTCCAGAGAGCACCTAGGTTCCTCGTCTAGGCTAATATTTTATTCTTATACAATATGCAGTTGTCTATGCATGTAAAATCTTAAAGCACGGCCACTGCCGGGATGAAGGTTCTGGCGGTTACCAGCTTCACTGTTTACACCTGTATCAAATGTGATGGTTAGTGTCATACATGGTGTGTTTATTATTTTATATGAATTTAATGAGACTCTTACATGCTCATGCACATTGCCTGTTAGACTCCATGATGGACACAACACACATGCTGCAGCAAAATGGCAATCCCCAACCCCCCATTAAGAAAGTATATACTGTTTGCAGCCGTAGCCTGTTAAAAATATTGGCGGAAAGTGACTGATAAAGAAATAGTCATATGTTCTACATGTTAAATCATCATCATCAACATCATCCCTTTGCACAGATTAAAGTATTCATGACTTTAATTCCTAACAAATAAGCATGTGAAGATTCAATACAACATTCGTATGAGTTGAAGAAGTAAAGCAATTGAAATCAGTCGATTCGTTTTCAATTGAAACTCAGGAAAAACCGAAACTACAGAGAAACAGAAACCATCATTTCATACAGTTTCTTTACAGGTATAGGGGTTAACAGAGAAGGATGAATATCTGTACAAAATCCTATTAATGTTGTCCAACACTGAATAATATTATGTGCCTGCAGGTATTGAAAACAAGTGCATTTTTTTTATAGTTATAGATAAATACTTTTTTAATATCCTATTCCATTTTTTCTCCTAATTTCTTTTTTAAACAGATCTACTGCTTGCTAAATTATGTCATGCAACTTGAATGATTTTATAAGGTATAAATGATAATAAGGAAATAATAATATCAATAATAATGTTGATAGAAGACAGTCTTGATCGGCAACCCCACTCAGCAGCACTTGTCAATCATCATTTTTTACTCAAAAGATGTTTTTCCACAACCGAAATGGAAAACAGGTAGACTGACCAAAAAACCTCTTTGATAGGGGTGATGACAAAAAGAATTTTGCTGTCCATTAATTATATCCCTGAAAAGTTGGAAATATTATGGAATTCTCTCAACCACAGCTGCAGGTCCCTCATATTAAGGCATTCACTCAAAAACCATTTAATCTGCACTCATTTTCGACTCTAGGGAGAGCTTTATCTCCAAAAGTTTTTGGGTCATAATTTCTCAACAGTTGGTCCGATTTGGCCCAAATTTGATGCATATGGATCAACTCAAGGAGATCTATCTTGTACTTTACCCTAATAGTTCATAGACAACAGGAATGTCTCTATTAAACTATTGCTTACACTGTTATCTAACCCGTGGCACATGTACCGTACAAAACCATGGAAACAAATATTTTGTGTCTATAATGGAGTTGTTTCACCTCATTGTAGCTTAGATAAGTCTGTTCCAGAGGCATCTGCAGTTTGTTTCATCCAGCAGTTTCGCTTAAGTTGGTGTATGAAAGACACCTCATACTTCATATAAAACAGTGCTTTGATTTGCTACATAACTGTTGTAGTGCTCTTAGCTTTTAGTTAATAGTTAGGGCATTAATTAGCAGAGCAGCTAAGAGATAATGCTATGATCTAGAGCAGACTTGTAGTAGACAGTTATCTTGTCTGCTCATCTGTAATGGAGAAAAGTCAATCCATATTTCTCAAAAGCCTCTGGACAGAGAGCAATAAAATTTCAGAAGACCATTGTACGGGCCCTAGAGGTGTGCATTTCATAATTTGTTTCTTCAATTTGGTTATTTTTAGGCAGAATTGAACTGAGCTGAATTATTTTTCTCACATTCACGGATTATGGTCTAACCATATCAGTAGCAAAATTGAGTTTTCCCAGCAGCTGGGGGCATCTGTGTCCTTTCTAGTTTTTCTGTCTTTAGTTGGGAAAAGCATGTAGGATGATATTTAAGGTAGATTTCTCAAATAACACAGTCTCACAAGCTGTGCGTACTCTTTTACACCCATGCATACATTTTTGAAGTGTATTAGAGAAAAAAAACAGCAATTATTATTCATTATTTTACTGCCAAAAACTTAAGAGTTATCAGTATTTTTCATAGTATTATTAAAATGTGCAGAAACTGAAATAAAGTTCATCATTCAACATAAAGTGTTATCATGTTGTACAATGCAAGTAAAGTTTACATAAAATACAACAGAACAACATGCAGGGTGCTTACAAGAGTATGTACAATTACACTGAACAGTTAAGTTTACTTTATTTTCAAACTTCCGTCAAAGTAGACAGACAAACAAAGATGTTTACTCCACACCACAAAAAGCCCAGAACATTGTTCAAAGAAAATTCTGCCACTCTTTGGATGTATTTGTTATCTCTGCAGCACTCTCATTACCTTAAGCTGTTATTTCATCTGCACCAAAAAAAGCAACTTAACATGCTGCACTTGTATCTGGAAGAAGTGTGTTGGATTTGGCTTTTTAAAGAATTTTTTTGCCCTGAGGCTGATGAATTTAGTCTCATTAAATGATCATTCAAATATGAAAAGTAAAACTGATAATCAGGAATTGCATCTTGGTTTAATGTGTTGCCAGTCTCTCCCACACATTTATTTAACAGTGGGATTAGCTAGTTAGCAGCTATCACAGGTAACTTACTCTTGCACAAGGCTTCTTGACCACATATTACCTGTTTTGTCCACATATAAGTAAAGAAAAATGCTGGTGTGCTTGTGTCACATGACCTCGGGCCTGAAAGACCAAGCTTAGCACCGACATAATCAATGTAACCATTCTACTGTCCCATATCCTCTGGATGTCGCCTATCAATTTTTCCTCAATTAACTTTTTGCCATGAATGCTGTGGAGTATAGAAACCAGGGACGAGGCTGCACCTTATCAGGACACAGTAAAGATGAACCCTGAGCATATTATCACATTTATTAAATGTAGAGACAACACCAACTAAGCCTGAAACATTCCACCCACGAGTGACCCATTCAATCGGGTCAGCCATCATTCTGTTGTCTGTTAGTAGAGAATCAGTTCTACACGGTTGTTAAAACCAACTTCACTAATTATCCAGAGAATAGTGGATCTTTGTGGTGAGAAAGTTTTCGAATCACGCTGCTGCTAAGGTTAAAAAAGGTGTCTGAAAACATTAGATGAATATTCTGCATCCATATTCTAGAGTTATCTCTTTTTACCAGATCTATTATTTCCATCAGGAAATTTAAATAAAGTCTCACCTACAGATGCCAGATGCCTTAAGATGGATAAAGAAGCAAAATAAGAAATCTCATATGAGATGCACACCTCACGGGCCACTACAGGTACAAGTGAAATTCAGATGTGAGTGAATTCTGGAACGATAGACTATGTGCTGATGGACAGACGGACAAGGTAAACAATATGTGTCCCTAAAATATCTACACCTTTACACATAATTTACATAATATTTAGAAAAATACCAATATGTATTCAAACTGACAAAAAGGGAAAGGTTAAATTTCAAGTATATCACTATCACTATCATTGCAACCAGTGTAGAACAGAGTCTGGAGACTTCGGTGAAGATGTTGAACTCAAAGAACTGGACTGGTTAAAAAAAACATCAATCATTTGGACTGAAGTCAGAACAGACTGTTCTTTCAGAGGAGACAGATCCTTCAGAGTCTACAGATTTCTGGAAGTTTTCCAACAGCCACCATCTTTCTTTACCATGACAAGGCACCTTTCAAACGGACTGAGAACAAACGAAAACATGAGAGAGAAAGTTGAGTATAAATAATTCTCCTCTGAAGGGCAGAACTCAGAAGTGCTCTTGTGTGTGCATTACGTTTCACTTGACTACCCCTACACCCAAAGTCAAGAACAAGAGAGAGGTGATGGATGGTGGTTTTTGTCAGGCGTTTTTGAGTCAGGCGTTACAGTCATCATGAAGGGGCAAAAGAAAACTGCATTCAGTAATCTACTGCTTGTGTTTATGAGTAAATACATCCAGTTGTTTTGCAGTTTTTTGTCACTCTGTGCACACCCACGCTGTCAAGGCATATATCCCCAGAAAGCCCCCAAACCAGCTGTGTTGTAAAAGCACTACTACTCCTGAAGTTGAGTCGGAAAAACTGTGCTTTAAGTGTGAAAAAAATCACGCCGTTGTGAGTAAAATATACACTACCTTTCCCAAAATCAATCCAATTCTCCCTATGCAGCAGTGACGATTCCATGACGATTCTACCAACCATGTTACATGATTGGTAGATGCATTAGATCAATTTGTAGTAAACAACACATGTATAGACCCATGTTGGAAATATAATTTAGATCAAATCCAATCCATATATGTGGTATTCAAACCATATTGAGTATATATTATTTGACAAACATCGACAAAAAACTGAACAGTTTGCAGCCTGTAAGATCTTAAATGTTACAGAAGCCATAGTCACAAGTGTACTTAATCTGCGCTTTAACCCGTGTGTGTATGTGTGTGTGTGTGCAGCTCTCAAGGGATTGTGACTGTGTGACAATAGAAGTGGCCTTTGTGCTCAGCTCTGACGGTTGAGTGGACAGTGTCCAGGATGATGAATTGAAAGTTCAGAAAAATATCTGCTGAAATTTGAAAGCCATGGAAGGAGAAAATTGGCGACATTGTCAAAGACAAAATCCCTCACACCCTCCATTCATCTTCTGGAGATAAAAGGTTAGATGGGTGTGTGTGTGTGTGTGTGTGTGTGTGTGTGTGTGTGTGTGTGTGTGTGTGTGTGTGTGTGTGTGTGTGTGTGTGTGGGTGGTCACAATGGGCGTTGATGGATATTTGCTCTTAATGATCAGTCACTTCAGTTCAATCATAATTTGAATGCCACGGAACCCGTACATTAATTTGTCTTCATGCACGAAACCTGACCGGTAAGACCTGCAAAGAAGTCAGACATACTGTATTTTTAAGGCCACGCATATTTTCATCTTCAGCAGCATAAAGACATTATGTATAATATAATGTACTATATATAATGTATTATGTATTAATTCTGTATAATTATATTATATATAACACGTGTAATACCTGACCCGTGTTTATTCTTTTTTCTGGCAACTCATTGTAAATTTGTCGATAGCCTGCTAGGTGTGCATTTGCATTTGTGTATCCCTAACCACTGGCAATGTGTGTCTGTTTATTTGTGTACCAGAGGCAGTGTTTGTGCGTGGGCATGTACAAATTGTGTACAGCATTTCTGGCCCGCTTCATAAACATTCAGCGACACAGTCTCGCAGCAGGTGGTTCATTACACGCTCTGTAATTAGGCTGACTTGACTTCTTCTGCTCCTGATTACAGATACATATTGGTTTCAGTGGAGCAGGGAAACAAGACTTATTTCTTTAATTATTTTTCATTTAATAAATTATGTATTGTTTTCGCTGTGGTTTGTTTATAAGTTGCTATTTTCACAAAATTATCATCTTTGAAAATTTAATAAAAGGAGGACTACTAAAACTCTGTAATAGTTTAAGTACACCTACCATTAATTCAGATGACCTTGCTCTTAGGCAGTGTGGGTTTGGCAAACTTTGCTATGATGTTATTTTCTCAGCAGCACAGTGCCTCACAGCAAGAACGGTCATGGTTCAAACCCACCTGGGGTGTGGGGGCCTTTCAGTGAGCAGTTTTCATGTTCTCCCTGTGCTTGCATGGGTTCTCTCAGCCTCAGCCCAAAGTCCAAAAACAAGCATTATATGAACTTGTGACTCTAAATTGTCCATGGGTGGGAATGCGGGTATGATTGGGTTTTTTTCTCTCTGTCTGTTGTTGACCCCGTGACGAAAGGGCAAAGTGTCCAGGATGTACCCCGCATCTTGCCCAATGATAGGGTTGGGATCTGCTGCAGCCCTCTGCGACCTTGCATAGGAAAGGCAGGGACAGTAAATGTATGAATGAAGGTTTTGCTTAAAAACAAAGGATAAAAGTAAGACCAGTTCAAGATAAAAATGTGTAAATCATTTCAACAATATAAGTTTTATAACGTAAGGTAAATTGTGATGCATACAAGAACTAAAATCATGTTGTAACAAATTTTACTAAAAGTCACCAAATTCAAACTGCAAGTTCCTTGAAATATTGCATTAATAAACAAACAAATAACCCCTCTCATGTTTTTCATACGAATGATGAACAAGCTCATTCTTCAATACTGCAGAGTTTGAGTATTTGATATGCTGAAGAGAAATGACCCCAGGAATCTCCAGGGAAAAATATATAGTTTTTGAAAACAAATATTCACTTGAAGTTTTGTTATATTGCACAAAAGTACAAACATATCGGCCTGGAGCATTTTAAAACACCAAACTTAAATGCTTTGTACAGTATTGCTTTTTTGATGCAAAGACAGTAAACCAATTGTCAAGGCAGAGGTTATTGCTGTGTTCTAAAGCATTTTTCTTAACCTTCTCAATTAACACCAGACCTTCTGTGGTGTAGCAATGGTATTTGTCATGTCACGCGTCATCTGGCTACTGAAGTTTGCTGATTGTATTTTTGTGCGGGTGCCTTGGCTGGTTTAGGCCTTACATGGACAGCTGACACCTGAAGCCCTTCTTAATCGGGACGGTGGTTTGGTCAGAGATAATTGTGATGTCCTAAATGGTGACCAATCCTTTGAGCAGCATCTTCCAACACAAACCAACGCTGTGCCATGTCTTTTGACTAAGTCTATCATGTGACAGTCAAGGTTAGTGACAATTCTATTTAGTAACCCAGCTCAATTGTTCACTTTTTTAGTCATAACTTTATCATATGTTCACCACGTACACCTTACATGCATAATAGTCTATCCTTCAAGGCTTTAAATGTATGTTGTGGATTGGTTTCTGGTATTGTAATAAACTCAACGACAGCTCGCACATCATTCAAACAGCCATTAGGATATCTTAGATGATGCATGATAAAGTAATCACATTGATCAAGTGTACACCATCAACAAAGAAGGAAGGTCTGACTCACGTCTTTTTCAAAGAACTTAATATTTGTCTAACGTCTGCTTGCTCCCTTCAGCACTGATACTTCACTGTGATGAGTTGAGGGAAATAAGAATGGTGATCGGCTACCATTTCCCTCTGGCAATCAGAGGCAGGAAGTGTCTCACTGACCTAGATAAAGTTATAGGTGAGCGGTTGGGGATGGAGTGAAGTGAAGTGAGGGGCTTTGAAGGCCACTTATTTTAGAAGTTAGGCATGGCAAACATACACTAGTGCTTTTTGTAAATCTAAGTTGTATTTCAAGTGAACAGCGATTACACAAAATAAATAAGATTCCCAAATATAAAACTCTAAAACTAGACCTATGCTGTCTTCCCTGACAGCAGGCGTATATCCCCAAAAAGCCCCCAATCCTTTGTGTTGTACAAGCGATTCCCCTGATTGAACTCTTTAAATTAAATGTGACTTATTAATCATCTATGAAGTCAGCAATATGCCTAAGATAATTTCCCATACTGGCTCAAAAATGACAATAGATGCTGTTAATTATTTTTTCTGACTTACTTATGTTAATTCATATGAGCTAAATTTAAACACAACTGGATTTTTGGTATGGAAGTTCAGGAACAAAAAAATGTGTTTTCCATGAGAAGCTCCCCCTTATGAGTAAAATGTTAAATAATACTGTAAAATAATATATATACGAGATAAATATCCATGTGTAGATTCAAACTAAACTAACAATTTGGAAGTAACGGTCAAAAGACTTTTTACCAAAATAGACCCCTACTAGATGTAACAAAAACAATTACAGTGAAATATGACAAAACAAGTTAGTTTGATCTCTTGGAGGCTGGTAAATATGACTTCAGATTTGGAACTTATGCATGATAAACAGTATTCTTTGTAAAAAAAAAAAAAAAAAAAGAAGAAAGAAAGCTCACACTTGAGAGTAGAATGTGAACTATTAGAGTAAAATATGATGTGTGCAAGTTAGAGCTCCTTGAGCCGATTCACATGCACTAAATTTGGACTAAATCAAATCTACTGTTGAGTAATTAATGCTCACCCTAGTGGCCGAAATGTTGAACTGACCTTTCTCATGTTCAATCTAGTCTTTCCTTGAATTAAGGTCTATGGCACCGGTCCATCAATAGCTGCCTATCTGCGGACCCTGAGCTGAACTTCTGACAGGTGGGTTTACATGGACAGCCTAATTCAGATTAGATTCGGAGAAGATTTCTAATGGGAAAGAAAATACTGCATCTAAACACCGTCTAAATGCTCCATTAAGTTTTTTCAGCACCGCAAAGCATTTTAAATACGGCACCTTCAAAACAGTGCCGGTCTGCATCGGAGAGTAATTAATTCATGCAACATTGAAATATTTTAACATATTTGGACAGTTAGATGGCCAAAACGTCACTTCCTCGCATGCCCTCTTTGTCATATTCTTCTCCTGGGCGCTTCTTGGCGGTCGACACAGAGCTCACCGAGGCATTATCGCCACATTATGAACAGGAGTGTGGATCGTCTGCGCATGTGTGAAAGTATTTCCGATTAAATGAGACCATCAATGCATGTAGATAACGGGTCTGAAAAGATCACAAGTAATGTTAACAGATCATCGACATTGCAATTTGTAATGGTTTAATTCGGAAAGGAGAAAAGTGTTCCATGTAAACCAACCATGTGACCCAGTAACAGCCTATCAGCCCATCGTTGGCATGGATATAGCAGCCCATTTACAAGTGCTGACCAAACCAAAACACACACACTACAACAGACACAACAACAAAAAGCCAAAGAGTGCTCACTCGGAGTGCCGTGGGTGTTGGGTAAGCACAAGATGCCTTTTCTCTTATTAAACAGCAGTGTTTGACCTAAGAAAATAGTTTTTCATTGCACTTTGATTCCTGAGATCTTGATATATTTGTTTACTTAGGCATTCTGTCGAGTTTTTTGTTTTAATTGAGTATTTATTTGAATTTATGTCAAAATGGAAATGGCATTTTATTTTATTTAGTATGTATTTTTGCTGTTGTTTTGAATGAAAAGAACATTTTGCTTGAAATACACAGTATTATGGCTTGTGACTTGACCGACTATAATAAATGGACCTTTGAGTCATTGAAAAAAACTGTTGTGGACCTTTAAGATTTGTATTTGAGTACCCCTGGCCTATGGGGTTATAAAATCTGAAAATATTCCATTCCATATTATTTTAGGTATCCCATTAACAAAAAAATCTTTGGTGGTCAGCATTGACAGTTTCATAGTATCTTTTCAGGAATATAATAAATTCTATATTGGCTCAATAATCAAATTTAAATTTGACCAGACCGAGGAGGATCCTATACTTGGATTGAAAAAATGTTATTGAATTAGAAAATTAAGAAAGGGCAAATGAGGAAAAATCCTCACTGTGCATCTATTGTTCCAACAAAGGTTCAGCACCCTGGAGAGCTACAGCAGACACTTGCTGTGTTGAGGAAAATTCAGCACCAAAAGCAGCACCTGACTGACTGACACCAACCTAGAGCACAGCCCGCGGGCTGAAGCAGGAGTAGAGTGAACAGATGCACTTGTTCACAAGCTTACAATGTTTAGCCTCTTGAGGGACATCAAAGGTCACCAGGACATGAGCACAGCCTGCTCTTACCCTTCTCTCAATCTTCCCTTTGACTGAATCACCTTACCTGCCCCATCACAAAAACAAACTACACATGAGGCTCCCTCTGGGGCTCCCTTCTTGTTACTTTCTTCCACAATGTACTACTCAGTTAAGTTATTTTGTTTGTTATTTCTTCAGTCCCATGGTTCTCGAGTTGATGTGGGAATTTTAGTCAACTCTAATGTTGTTTCTCGAGTAAGTCTGACAGATCATATATCAGTTTGAATTTCTGCAAATGTTTTATTGGAATGCATTCTGTCTCAGTTTTTCACCAATAATCTGTACTGACTGAGGCTTCCACCATTTGGATGATGGATGCTGACCAAATAAGAGTTATTGTAAAATAATATATCATACAATTTTTCTTTATTTAAAAAACAAGCTTTGCACTTAAGGTCTAAAATCATTTTTAAAGAGTGAGGTCAATTCGAAAAAAATAAAAAAGTTCTAGAGGTCTGTTTATTAGAATTTCACAAAATATTGTACTAATAGGGCATAAAAAATCATCAATTAAATCCAGTATGAAATACTATAAATACTATTTCAAATTTAAATTTAAATTTAATTTATGGGTTTTGTTGAAGTATTGTATTTCTGTTTCATCCCACAGCAATTTTTCGACACTCTTACCATATGAGGGAAAACGGCACTCAAGATTTTTTACTTCCAGCATTTTTCTTAAACTGTGGCTTTAATGATTTTGTTTCCCATAACTGGTCGATGAAACATATTGTGGCTTGGTCGGTAGACCTACAGGGAAAAGGAGACGAGGGGGAAAAAAATTAGAAAATGAGAGAGTAGGATAGAGAGGGAGGGCTGAGTCAGAGAGATTGAGAATTTTCCTTTAGAAATTTAATTCCAGTAAAAAAAAAACATGGGGCAGGATATTCTGGTAACAGCACCACAGATAGCCGCAAAACACACTTAGGTAGTAAAAATGAGAATTGAGAATGCATGATTCACCCAAAAAATAAAGGGAGTGATTTCTGAGACCAAAACCCTCCATCATTTTTCAACAGGAAATAATTAAGATATTTGTGGCTGCTTGTTGTTGTGGCTCCTTGTTTGTTGTGGTTAAGCAATTTCAATATACTTATCCATAATCTATTAATGTGCATGCTTCATTATCACGTTTATTATACAGTACATACACACAATACAGCGTTCTTAAATTATTTCTCTGCATTTGACCCATTGCTGAGGAGAAGCGGGAAGCCACTGCGAAGTGCCCAGTGTACAAATAGGTGTTGAAGGTCTTTGTTCAAGGACCCTACCATTTGTAGACAGCAGGGACAGTCCAGGGATAAAACCGCTCCCTTTACCTTTTAAGGACAAACACTCTACTTCCTGTGCTACAGCTGCCCCCATTATAAAAGTTTATAATGAGTATAGTCGTAAAGCAGAAATAACAGTATGGCTCAGAAGAAATCGTGCCAATGTAGATATCACAAAAAGATGAAAGCAATCTGTCAAAATAAATATTAGAGGGAAACAGTTGAGGGAAGTTTCCTGTCATTGTAGCATTTTGTCTACCTTATAAAAAGAGGAAGAAACTAGCGTCTTTCATATGGTTCTCCCAACTAACACAGAGCTTATAATGTCCCGATGGTTTACCTAAAACTCCAAAAAGTTTTTGCTTGGTCATATGAAAAAAAGAGAGAGAGTAAGAGCCCGAAAGAGAGGGAAAAAAATACATGCCAGTAGTTGGTGATATAGCAAGATAACACTTTGAATGGCTCCCTACATGCAGCTGCCATTTGAACAACAGGAAAATGAAGGGGTTTACGTTTTATTAAAAATTATCTTCTGTGTAAAAGACTCATTTCACATGCCACTCATTTCATAGTAAGACTCCAAAAATCTTACTTACTATTGAAATATATACCAAATTACACGTTGATAAGGAATTTCAGGTGACGTCTGGGGGTCACTGATTAATGAAGCAAACAAAACACAATCTGCAAAGAGCAGAGTTACAATTCTAAGTTACTCCAAATGGACACTCTCCTCAGCTCTACTGCGCCTGGAGATCCTGTCCATGAATATCAACAACAGAATCTGAAACAAGGGACAACCTTGGCGGAGTCCAACATTCAATGGAAACGTGTCTGACTCTCTGCCCACATTCGGACACATCTCTCACTTCGGTTATAGAGGGACTGGATGGCCCATAGCGGTGGCCCCCTTACGCCATACTCCCGCAGTACCACCCACAGGACTCCGCGGGGGACACGGTCATAAGCCTTCTCCAAATCCACAAAACACACGTTGACTGGATGGCCAAATTCCCATAACCCTAAAAGCAAACCTGCGAGAGTTCACTCCCACCATGACCAGGATGGAATTCGCATAATTACTGAATTCAATGCCAAAACAAGTTTATTTATGAAATCTGATGCTGTGCTTTTGTTTTTGGAGTGTCTCCAAAAACCTTCTTTTTATCCTTCTTTTAAACTAATATGCACACACACATACACACACTTGCAAAAGGAATACATCACACCTCAATGAATAACATTCTACCTGAAGGTGAGGACATGCAAATTTAACCCCCAAATTTAATGAGAAGGAAAGGAGTTGAGGCGCGACAGACAGATTCACTTTAGAAGGACATGCATTTTCACACAAACAGAGCCCGGTTTTGACACAGACAGACACACACACACACACACACGCGCCCTAACACGTAGAAAAAGGACTATTGTAAATGTGTCTCCCAGCACAAAATGCCAGTAAAAATCAACAGGCCTTGTCGGGTTGAGCAGTGCCAAAAGCTCTCCTCCTCTGACTACAAAATTAACTGTGCATTCACAGAATGAAACTATGCTCTTCATGCCAAGTGTACAGGAATAATATCACTTAAGTTATCAAGACTTGTAGTACAATGTGAGGTCTATACATCAGTACAAGCCATTATGCTGTCACAGGCATGACATAATTTGTAACTGCAGCACACATGACAGAGGTCATAAAGCAGGCTGCAAGTATGACATAAACTCTAGTAGCCACTTTAGCTTAGCTGCTGCCGTTAAAGTAACATATGTCAGCTGGGCGGCACCACAACTGTCAAGCCAGTGTGGGTATGACATCGCTTGCTGTAAAAATCTGAAATAGTGCAGCTGAAGAAGCTTTGGAGAAATGTCACCAGCTCGACGGGTGCCAGAGCAGCAGATATCTGACGTAAGCTTTAACTCTCTGTGGTGAATAATTTCAAATCCCATTTCAAAAAAACAAGGGAAAAGATGATTTCTTACATACTAGGCTGTATGGTTATTCCTACTAATCAAAATTTGAATCTGTTTTTATGGGTAATAATATTGCGACTAACACAAATGTGGTATGCTTATTTTACTTAAACCTGAATTGGAAATGTTTTTGTTTTTTTTATCTGCAACATCCGGCGTGTGTCAAGGAAAAGAGTAAGTTAAAAGTGAAAAAAATTAAATAGTTTTCGCTGAAAAAAAAATCACTTTAGAAACAATGTGAGCTTCAAACTTTCAAAGCAAGCATAATTATCTTCTTTCAGGATTGAATGACTACTGGAACAGGGTGTGTGTTCCATGATATATAAAGACTTTAAACTGTTTGGGCATTATCTCATCTCTTTATCATTTCTTACTTCATTAACTTAGAGAATAATTTTAAGACAATTGATGTTTATTGGATTCCAGCTGTTGCTAAGACACTGTTGGAAAGCTGCATGATTACGGTCAGCCTGCTCACCATTAAAAGGGACTTCCATATGCTTGCTCCAGATGCCAAGTGCCCCTACTACTCGCTCATTATCGACTCCCAGTTTACGAGCTGGCAGGGTGAAAATCATCTCATATTCCAAGTGTGACATGAAACATATCTATATTCAGCTGTTGGTCTAGTTTCAGTGTATGATTTGCTCTTGCAAGCACTTCTGATTGTTTTGATTATAGATAATCAGATACGGTCCGTGCATTACACGGATGTATGCGATGGAAATCGCATGAATATATCGACATTAGTCTTATTTTTAGAGCTTAGAGAGGAAGCAATTGGTGAGACTGAGATCATTTACTTGCACGGGTTTTTTTTGTAAGGTTCGCCATTTTTCTTTCTCTCTATGCTTATTAAATGTTTTGGTTGAGCGCAACAAACCAACACATGCGGGAAGACAAGTCCAATTTTACTTTCTTACTAGTCTTATTTGAGCTTTTCTGTTATTTAATACAATAGGAGGATACAGATTATCACCTCCTCTTTATATTCATGCATTTTTACAATAATGTTTTTTTTTATTTTCACATAACATTAGAAATTTTAAAAAAGCACTCAGACAGTGCACACCTTGACCAAGGCACAGCAGTACCCAAGGTGTAGAAAAAGATTCATGCAGATTTCTTCATTAATGTTTGAGTTATTTCCAGCCCCTAAATAAGTCTCTGAAGCCCCTCCAGCTGATCCAAAACGCTGCTGCTCGTGTACTGACCAGAACCAGGTTAAGAGAACATAGCTCTCCTGTATTAGCTTACCTTCATTGGCTTCCGGTAAAATATAGATTCAAATTCAAAATCCTTCTGCTCACGTACAAAGCCCTTAACGGTCAGGCACCAACGTAACTGAAAGAGCTAATAGTTCCATATTGTCCAACCAGAACACTGCACTCCCAGCTTGCAGGGTTACTTGTATCCCTAGAGTCTCCCAATCTCGGTTCAGGGGGCGGAAACCCTCTCTACATTTAAAAATAGGCTTAAAACTTTCCTTTACGAAAAGGCTTATAATTAAGGCTGGCATAAACTAGCTCTTAGCTATGCTGCTATAGTTTTAGACTGCTAGGGATCTCCCATGATGCACTGAGCTTTTCTCTCTTCCTTTCTCACCATCCTTCTTTATACATTCATCAATTTAATGCATGTCACTGGATTATTGAATGTCACTGGATTATTGAATGTTACTGGATTATTGAATGTTACTGGATTATTGAATGTTACTGGATTATTGAATGTTACTGGATTATTGAATGTTACTGGGTTATTGAATGTTACTGGATTATTGAATGTTACTGGATTATTGAATGTTACTGGGTTATTGAATGATACTGGATTATTGAATTTTACTGGATTATTGAATGTCACTGGATTATTGAATGTCACTGGATTATTGAATGTTACTGGAGTATTGAATGTCACTGGATTATTGAATGTTACTGGATTATTGAATGTTACTGGATTATTGAATTTTACTGGAGTATTGCATGTTAGTAACTTGACTTCAGCTATGTGCTCTGTCACCCTGTAAGGTCACATGGTTTATGGCTGCAACTGCAGCTGTGGATCTGCTTGATGTCCACTTATTTCAATATGATCGTGATGATGATTACGATTGTTATTATTATTATTATTATTATTATAGTGTAGTATTTCCCCATAAGCTATTTCCAAAATTTTTAATTATTATGATTATTATTATCAACCTGCGACCTGGTGCCGACGACCTGTAGAAGAGGGAGTAAATTGAATAGCACTCCCTGCCCCGCCCTCCCAAACCCAACCGGTCATGGCAGTAGGCTGTCCACCCTGAGTCTTGGATCTGCTCGAGGTTTCTGCCCATTAAAAGGTATTTTTTTCTCGCAACTGTCGCCAACTGTTTGCTCACGGAAGAATTTGTTGGGTCTCTGTAAAATAATTATATAAAGAGTTTGGTCTAGGCCTGTTCTTTCTGGAAAGCACCTTGAGACAACTGTTATTGTGAATTGGCGCTATATAAATAAAGATTGATTGACTGAGTGATTGATAAATCTATAGACAACCCCAACAAACTCTCGGAAAATCTCTCAAATACTCTCTAGCCGGTCTTCCTTGCACCTTCCACTTCAGAGTCTCTGTTCTCCTCACTGAGCTCCCAGCTCCCACCCCAATGGAACATCAAAAGAATAAAAGGAACATCGGCAGCAATAGCCAATCGCAACGTCACTACTCCAAATGTCTTAATACTTTATTTTATTTTATTTTATTGGCAATGCTGCAAAATATGTAACATCACCAAATTCTTAACACCACTAGGATAAGCCAAAACCCACCTCTGGGTATAATATCACACAAATCCATCCTGTAGTATATCCATAATCTTGCTCACAGATAAAAGGACAAACAAACAAACAGACCAATGCGCAGGAGTAAAAACATAACCTCCTTGGCGGAGGCAACAAAACTATTTGTTCAAGGACACAGATGCAGAGGCCGGGTGGGGACTGGTGGGACCTATGGGGTCCGTCCACCTCCCTCTTTAAAAAATAAATGAAGAAGAGGATAGAAATACAAGGTGATAAATAAGCAAGGGAAACTAGGAAGGTCAACCCTCAGTGGACTGTCTCCCACTTAAAAGGTCTGGAAGACCAAACGTCTGCAAGGGGCAAACACCCACATATACCCCCAGAAGATCTGAAAGCATTTAAAATCATGTCTGTGACTTTAAAGTCAGAATGGATCCCATTTTTTAAATATTTCGAAGACAATAAAGTTAGTAGAGTCATCTCAACTTCATCAACAAGATCAAGGTTTGAATTTTGGGTAAAAGCATTCAACATGTGTGTAAGTGATATGAGATTCTGGTGAAAAACAAAAATACTTTCTCAGAAAATGAAAAACAGCACCAGCAACATGCAACTACTGAATAACAGAATGAATCACAAGAAACCGGATAAAAGCCGTTTGTCTTACAATAATGACAGGATTTGCATGCAAATATATTGGCTTCTACACATCCCTCTAGTATCTGTCACACTGATGGCAACAATTTGGCCTGTTGCTCATTATGACTCCATTCTTCCCTTATTAATTTAAAAAGAAAGAAAGAAAAAAACATCCTGCTTGCAAATACCACCATCAGTGTGTTGTGTTTAAAGACTGTGTGAAAAATATCAGCAATGTGCAAAGTTAAAAAAAATCCTTTCTCTGTAGAATGCTGATAACTCTCACCCTACTGTGAGATAGATTAAAGGACAGGACAGGTGCACAGGGAAGAAAAACAACACCGCCTTCCCACTGCCTCACTTATTTCCATATATCTATTGTCTTGCATCCTTGGATACTCTATTCCAACCGTTCTACTGTTTTTGCTCCATTTACTGTTGTGTTTTTTTTCTTTTTGTGGGTTTCTCCTGCCTCTTTTATTTCCTTCAAATATTGTGCTTCCCTTCATGCACATCTTTCTTTTTCCACGCATCTTATTTTGTATTTTCCTTTGAAAATTCAATTTTACATTTTGAAAATAAGCCCTCCATCTACGCTTGAAACGGTCCCTAGCACACACTCACAAGCAAAATTTTAGGCATTTATGAATGTATGTGGAAGAGCGTTGGTGTAAAAGAAAAAAGAGATTGTACAGCAGGCCTATTCAATTGGCGGCCCGCGGGCCACATGCGACCCAGAAGCCACCCCCAATTGGCCCAGCCAGAAAAGCAGGGAAATCCCGAAAAAAAACACATTATGAAGGCTCGCAGAAATTCCGGACTTGAACGTAACGCTATGCGTAGCCTAACGACACTCACTGTGATTGGGTTCCTTTCGCAACTGACTTGAGCACAGGTAGAATGCTGCATTTTTCTATACTCAACGCATGCATCTCAACATCAGCACCAATCACGAAAGTGATGACAGATTTCATTGCCAAGCTGAAAGCCAGCTTTGCCAGTAGGTTGGATGGACTTGCTCTGCCTTCAGAGGCAGAATCCCAACGGTCCCAAATGGTGACTGTTGGTGAATGCAACAGTAGGGGACTTTTCTGTCAAAAAAAAAGAAGGGATCCCTTTCATCAACGAGGAGAAATTCTTTCTGGAACTTGTCGACGTGAAAGGCAAAGGAGCTTCATTCTAACTGCCCGGTGAAGTTTTGGCATGAAGTCAACATACTCAATTTCTCTAATGTTAAAAAGGTAGCAATCACGGTGCTCAGTATGTTTGAATCAACATACACATGCAAATCAAGCTTTTCTCACATGAACTCAACATAAAAGCAGCTCTCGTTGCTTCTTAACAGACAGTACTCTGAACCAATGCCTTCGGAGTGCATTGACGTCTTACGAACCAAAAGTCACTGCCCTCGTTAAAAACAACAAATGCTATTTCTCCAACTAACAAATTCAACAGAATAATGTGGGATGTGTAACAAACCCATGTCCTATCACACATGAGATTTAAAAACAAATGTTTTTGGATTCCTACAGTCTACAGTAGGAGATGTTGTAGGCATGTGTGTTCATTTTTATAACTTGCTATAGGTTTGTGAACTTATATTTTTTTATTCAGTTTAATGCACTTTATGAAGTGCCACAGTCAGATCAAAGACCTAAATCTTTATTCTGTCCTTTCAAAGGTAAAAAAAATCTTATTGTTATTACTATACTGTAGTTCTGGTTCTGTGCAATGATACGTTTTTGTTTTTATGCACTTTGGGATTTTCTTATTGATACTGGGTCTGTGTAATGGCGGCAAAAATAAATAAACGTTGCTTGGTTTTCATTATGTTAATTTGTGTTCGTTTAAAATGTGTGATTAGTAACTGCTGAAAAGGTCTGGCCCAGTTAAGTTTCTTTGTATTAAAATCTGGCCCAACTGAATTTGTAATTGAATAGTGTTAAACACACTTCTGTGGGGTTTTTCCAGGACCCAAATGCAGACGCATGGAATGTATGGCTGGTATCAAATATATTTATTTCTCTCCAAGACACGAGGAAATTACAGGAACAGAAATAACTGGAGGTAACTTTACCGTACACTGGGAGGGGTTGGAACACGTGACGACACAAGGACATCATGCAACGAACTGGCACAGGAGGGAAGGGAAGGACAGCCTTTATACACAGATAACGAGACAATGAGACACAGCTGGAGAGGAACACAGGTGAGCATGATCACCAATCACAGACAGACACAGAGGGAGAAAGAGACAGAGGGAGAAAGGAACACAGAGGCGTGACAGAGCCCAGAGGCGTGACAGAGCCCCCCCTCAAGGGACGGATACCAGACGTACCAACTGTCCAAATCCAAAAACTTTAACTCAACCAGGGTGGGAGGAGGGGGTCTGGAGGAGGGTCAAAACAACAAAAATAAATTCAACCAGCCTAGTCCAGCAAACTTATACCGTCCGGTGGACGACCTGAAGGCAGGGACGGAACCAGGCAACACCAGAGTGACCACTCTGGTGTCGCCCGTGGAGGCGAACCCGGTCACGAGGAGGAGGAGGCGGTCGCCCGTTGAGGCGAACCCGGTCACGAGGAGGAGGTCGCCCGTGGAGGCGAACCCGGTCACGAGGAGGAGGTCGCCCGTGGAGGCGAACCCGGTCACGAGGAGGAGGTCGCCCGTGGAGGCGAACCCGGTCACGAGGCGGCGGGCGCCCGTGGAGGCGAAGCCGGTCACGAGGAGGAGGTCGCCCGTTGAGGCGAAGCCGGTCACGAGGAGGAGGTCGCCCGTTGAGGCGAAGCCGGTCACGAGGAGGAGGTCGCCCGTTGAGGCGAAGCCGGTCACGAGGAGGAGGTCGCCCGTTGAGGCGAAGCCGGTCACGAGGAGGAGGTCGCCCGTTGAGGCGAAGCCGGTCACGAGGAGGAGGGGGTCGCCCGTGGAGGCGAACCCGGTCACGAGGAGGAGGGGGTCGCCCGTGGAGGCGAACCCGGTCACGAGGAGGAGGGGGTCGCCCGTGGAGGCGAACCCGGTCACGAGGAGGAGGGGGTCGCCCGTGGAGGCGAACCCGGTCACGAGGAGGAGGGGGTCGCCCGTGGAGGCGAACCCGGTCACGAGGAGGAGGGGGTCGCCCGTGGAGGCGAACCCGGTCACGAGGAGGAGGGGGTCGCCCGTGGAGGCGAACCCGGTCACGAGGAGGAGGGGGTCGCCCGTGGAGGCGAACCCGGTCACGAGGAGGAGGGGGTCGCCCGTGGAGGCGAACCCGGTCACGAGGAGGAGGGGGTCGCCCGTGGAGGCGAACCCGGTCACGAGGAGGAGGGGGTCGCCCGTGGAGGCGAACCCGGTCACGAGGCCCCCAGCAGTGGAGGTGGACAGAGCCTTCAGGGGACGTCACTGAGGAAGTCGGAAGAGGAGCCACGGGAAGAGGAGCCACGGGAAGAGGAGCCACGGGAAGAGGAGCCACGGGAAGAGGAGCCACGGGAAGAGGAGCCACGGGAAGAGGAGCCACGGGAAGAGGAGCCACGGGAAGAGGAGCCACGGGAAGAGGAGCCACGGGAAGAGGAGCCACGGGAAGAGGAGCCACGGGAAGAGGAGCCACGGGAAGAGGACTCACGGGAGGAGGAGCCACGGGAGGAGGACTCACGGGAGGAGGACTCACGGGAGGAGGACTCACGGGAGGAGGACTCACGGGAGGAGGAGTCACGGGAGGAGGAGTCACGGGAGGAGGACTCACGGGAGGAGGAGTCACGGGGAGAAGAGGCGTCACTGGAGGAGCCGGGAGAGGCGTCACTGGAGGAGCCGGGAGAGGCGTCACTGGAGGAGCCGGGAGAGGCGTCACTGGAGGAGCCGGGAGAGGCGTCACTGGAGGAGCCGGGAGAGGCGTCACTGGAGGAGCCGGGAGAGGCGTCACTGGAGGAGCCGGGAGAGGCGTCACTGGAGGAGCCGGGAGAGGCGTCACTGGAGGAGCCGGGAGAGGCGTCACTGGAGGAGCCGGGAGAGGCGTCACTGGAGGAGCCGGGAGAGGCGTCACTGGAGGAGCCGGGAGAGGCGTCACTGGAGGAGCCGGGAGAGGCGTCACTGGAGGAGCCGGGAGAGGCGTCACTGGAGGAGCCGGGAGAGGCGTCACTGGAGGAGCCGGGAGAGGCGTCACTGGAGGAGCCGGGAGAGGCGTCACTGGAGGAGCCGGGAGAGGCGTCACTGGAGGAGCCGGGAGAGGCGTCACTGGAGGAGCCGGGAGAGGCGTCACGGGAGCAGTCGGGAGAGGGATCACGGGAGCAGTCGGGAGAGGGATCACGGGAGCAGTCGGGAGAGGGATCACGGGAGCAGTCGGGAGAGGGATCACGGGAGCAGTCGGGAGAGGGATCACGGGAGCAGTCGGGAGAGGGATCACGGGAGCAGTCGGGAGAGGGATCACGGGAGCAGTCGGGAGAGGGATCACGGGAGCAGTCGGGAGAGGGATCACGGGAGCAGTCGGGAGAGGGATCACGGGAGCAGTCGGGAGAGGGATCGCGGGAGAAGTCGGGAGAGGGATCGCGGGAGAAGTCGGGAGAGGGATCGCGGGAGCAGTCGGGAGAGGGATCGCGGGAGCAGTCGGGAGAGGGATCACGGGAGCAGTCGGGAGAGGGATCACGGGAGCAGTCGGGAGAGGGATCACGGGAGCAGTCGGGAGAGGGATCACGGGAGCAGTCGGGAGAGGGATCACGGGAGCAGTCGGGAGAGGGATCACGGGAGCAGTCGGGAGAGAGATCACGGGAGCAGTCGGGAGAGAGATCACGGTAGCAGTCGGGAGAGGGATCACGGGAGGAGGCGGCTGAGGAGTCGGGAGAGGGATCACGGGAGGAGGCGGCTGAGGAGTCGGGAGAGGGATCACGGGAGGAGGCGGCTGAGGAGCCGGGAGAGGGATCACGAGAGGAGGCGGCTGAAGAGCCGGGAGAGGGATCACGAGAGGAGGCGGCTGAAGAGCCGGGAGAGGGATCACGAGAGGAGGCGGCTGAGGAGCCGGGAGAGGGATCACGAGAGGAGGCGGCTGAGGAGCCGGGAGAGGGATCACGAGAGGAGGCGGCTGAGGAGCCGGGAGAGGGATCACGAGAGGAGGCGGCTGAGGAGCCGGGAGAGGGATCACGAGAGGAGGCGGCTGAGGAGCCGGGAGAGGGATCACGAGAGGAGGCGGCTGAGGAGCCGGGAGAGGGATCACGAGAGGAGGCGGCTGAGGAGCCGGGAGAGGGATCACGAGAGGAGGCGGCTGAGGAGCCGGGAGAGGGATCACGAGAGGAGGCGGCTGAGGAGCCGGGAGAGGGATCACGAGAGGAGGCGGCTGAGGAGCCGGGAGAGGGATCACGAGAGGCTTGGAAACGCTCGGGACGGGAGCCTTGGAGGCGTTGATCCCCAAATTCACAGACACTCCATCCTGATCCTTCACGGCGCTAGGCAGCGGGTCCTCCACGGCGCTGGGCAGCGGGTCCTCCACGGCGCTGGGCAGCGGGTCCTCCACGGCGCTGGGCAGCGGGTCCTCCACGGCGCTGGGCAGCGGGTCCTCCACGGCGCTGGGCAGCGGGTCCTCCACGGCGCTGGGCAGCGGGTCCTCCACGGCGCTGGGCAGCGGGTCCTCCACAGCGCTGGGCAGCGGGTCCTCCACAGCGCTGGGCGGTGAGGACGGAGAGCTGGGCAGCGGTGAGGACCGAGAGCTGGGCAGCGGTGAGGACCGAGAGCTGGGCAGCGGTGAGGACCGAGAGCTGGGCAGCGGTGAGGACAGAGAGCTGGGCAGCGGTGAAGGTCGGCGCCGGCTTCGTCTCCTTTTGGGAACCGGTCTTATGGCCAGCCGGGTTCCCTCAAAAAGAGAGCCCCAATCAGCCTCAACCACTGGGACCCTACCGGTTCCCACAGGCGATGATGGTGGCTGAGGGTTAGTGGGTAGGAGGCCCGCGGACTCCGGAGCCGCAGCCGAAAGAGGGCTAACCGCATGGCTATCGATCACAGGGGCTGGAGCAGGAGAAAAATCAACAGGCCGGGGCCGAGACCAGGCCGGCAGCGCGTCCGGGTTCTCAGCAAAGGTCCTGATCCACTCTGGCAGGAAATTCCACAGCCAGGGTTGGGCAGCGACCTTCCGGCGAGCGATACGGAGAGCGGCCTGCTGTACCTCCTCTTGAGGACTCTTCACCCACTCCACGTGGAGGCAGATGAGGGTGTAGGTCAACTCGTTAATATCATGGTCCAGTGGAGCGTCCGCTGGGTCCATTTTGGCCAGTTCGTTCTGTTAAACACACTTCTGTGGGGTTTTTCCAGGACCCAAATGCAGACGCATGGAATGTATGGCTGGTATCAAATATATTTATTTCTCTCCAAGACACGAGGAAATTACAGGAACAGAAATAACTGGAGGTAACTTTACCGTACACTGGGAGGGGTTGGAACACGTGACGACACAAGGACATCATGCAACGAACTGGCACAGGAGGGAAGGGAAGGACAGCCTTTATACACAGATAACGAGACAATGAGACACAGCTGGAGAGGAACACAGGTGAGCATGATCACCAATCACAGACAGACACAGAGGGAGAAAGAGACAGAGGGAGAAAGGAACACAGAGGCGTGACAGAGCCCAGAGGCGTGACAAATAGCCCTGTTGTAGAGTGTGTAGCTGTTGTTGGGATCTGAAAAAAACAGGTTCCGTGGGTTATTATTAATCTGCTGATGACGCCACGCCGGACTCTGAGACTGAAAACAGTGGATACAGTTTTAAGGGAAAGTGTTTACCTTAAATTGTTTTTATTTGGAAAATAATCCAAAATTAAAGCAGGACAGAAGTGACACCGACAATAGCACAACGTTTTACGCAATGAATGTGTACAGAAAAGATGTACATTGTCGTCGCCGACAGCAAGGGCATATGCCCCAAAAGCCCCCAATTCCCAATTGATTTGTACAATCAATTCCCCTGACTGAACTCAAATTAAATGTGACTCTTTAATAATCTCTTATTGACCTTGACTCAACCTTATCATTTCTGTGAAGTTAGCAATATGCTCTAAGATAAGAACCCATTTTGAAAATAAATTCTGTTAACTATTTCGTCTGAGCAAAAACAGAAAATGAAACACAAGTTTAAATTTATCTCAAATGATTTGAGCTAAATTTAGACAATTGGACTTATGGTTGTGAAGTTATGAACGGGAAACTATGTTTACCACAAAGAGCTTCCCCTAATGAGTGAAATAAAAATTCTCTTTAACATAACGAAAGAGTTTACTAATATAAAGCAATTTGACCATTAATCAATAGTGTATGTGTGGGCAAGTGAAAGAAAAAACAAGCTCAAAGGCATTCAAAACAACCATGGAGAGACAAAGTGGCCTTACGCGGGTAATGTCTAAACCCAGGCGGATTTAAAGTCGTCTGACGGTGTTCCAAAGACAACCACTGCATGTGGTGCGGGCCAACAGCAGCAACACCATCATCAGACCATCCACATATTGGGAGTGCTACACGATCAGCCACTTCAACCACCTAATATCGTGTCTGTCCCCTACTTTCCACCAAATTAGCTCTGAGCCGTCGAGGCATGGATTCAACAGTACGTCTGTAGGTGGGCTGTAGTATCTGGAACCAAGTTGTTAGATCTTTTAAGTTCTGCAAGCGGCGATGTGGGGACTCCACAGATCTAATTCCAGAGCATCCTTATGATTCTCTGAATTATTGAGATCTGGGTAATACGCTGGCCAATTCAACATTAAATTCATGTTTCCTCAACCATTTCTAAGCCATTTTGACATTTATCAGGGAGCATCATCCTGCTGAAAGACGTCACTGCCATTAGGGGGTGCTATTTCTGTGAGGAAATGTGTGCAACAATGTTAAGGTAACAACAGCGTTAATATCAGGTTTCAGAGAATAGGAAAACATTGATCTAAGTGTAACACAGCATCCCATTGCTTGCATTCTTCCCACGGCGTGTCCTGCTGCTATCGCTTCTCTATGCCGTCTACATATTCTAAAAGAAAACCGTGACCCATCAGACCAAACCACCTTCTTCCATTACTCTGTGGTACAGTTCTGATGTTGACATTCCGATCGTTAGGTGCTTTTGTCAGTGGACAGAGGTCAGCAAGGTCATTCAGGTCAGTCTGAGACTACACTGACCCATACAAACTGTGTTCTGTTACCTTTTTGCCAGAACCAGTATAAACCGTTTCATCAATTTGTGCTACTACAACGCTTCAGTTAGGATCGGAAAACACAGATTAGACTTCGCTCCCAATGTCCATCAGCATGTCTCTGTCAATTGGAGGGATGTTGGTTGATGATGGACAATGGCGTTAGCAACGTTTAGCTTGGTTTTCATGCTTTCATCATGCAGCACTTTGTGCTGTGTTTTTCATGTTTGTTGAATAATTTAGGTGTATTGGTCAGTGTTTGCTGAAAATACATCTGAAATACATTCAGAAAATGTCTGCACCGGTAGCACCCTGCCAGAAACCGTTGGTCTGGCATTTATGGGTGGAGCACACATTTGAAATATCAATTAAGCTCAATTGTAGGAAGCCAAAAGTGTAATGGAAATTAAAGTTATATTAACTATTGCAGTGCTACTGTATTGCGCTCCAGCTGTTGACTAAACTATAGCTAGATTGATAACATACTGTATAAACTCTCTCTCCTATCTCTCCTCTCTTTCTCTTTCTCTCTCTCTCACTTGTGCCGACATATGACGTTAGTATGTAGTTGTTTATTATAGACAACTGCTGAAAAAACACTGTTGGCAACAAGATTAACAACTGAAAAACAGATCGTATTGGATTCATCATCAACTTCTTGATGATGATTTCTGTTCCAATGTGGTACAGACTAGCAAGTCTGTTTGGTGGAAATGAGGCAGACAATGTGAGCGACAGTCTCTGTCTATGTTTTTGTTTGTGTCCCACTGCTGACATGTGATTATGTGACAGTTTTGGATTTGTGTGAGGTTGTGAGGTGCCATGACAATGTGTGCACGTCTGATTGTGTGTGTTTGCGAGACATATCAGTTTCTCTCACACTGTGAAGACGACACACAGAGCAGGAAGCAGGGATAAGGCACAACACCCCCCACTGGTAAAAGACGGAATGAGTAGCGTAGATAATGCCCTCTTATCTTCTCTACCACCCCCAACTTTGCCTCCGATTTGTCCCTCTGCCCCACCTCCTATGACTACCCAACTCACACACACACACACACACACACACACACACACACGCACACATGCAGGCGCACACAAAGACCCAGATAGAGAAATACATACATCCACTGGATTATACCTCCTGACACACACTCAAGAGATAATCATATCTTACTTCGAGTTGGCAGAGTCACAGACTTTCAAGGGCAATCTGATTCTGACGGTATAGCCCAAGTAACTCTCCTCTGATGACCTGACAGCACCACCAGCTAACCTTTAAATCTGAGTCAGATCAGATCAGACAGTTATCTCTGGTAGATTAGTTAAGTAAGTTGAGAACCATTAGAGATGTCCTTTCTTATCAAGAAGCATACATTCAAAGGATGTTTGACTTCCCCCCCCCCCTGACTTGACTTTACACATGCCAAACTGTGAATGCTGAGACTGTACACATCAATGCTGAAACCATTTATTGTTCAGTCGTTGTTCCGGAGGAGTTCAGCTCCTGAGGCTCAACAAAACCATGAGCCATCAGATAGTCCATACGAGTTCACAGTTCCTGTAAGGTCAGCGTTATCCTTACGGACAGAATCAGAAAGGCTGTTGAAAGTAAATCAGACAAAAATTAGGCGTAATAGAAGCTCAGACATCAGCTGCACACAATAAAATGGAATTGTACTGTATCAAATTAGGCAATCTCTTGATACATTTAATCGCTTCAAGTCTGGTGATGCTAATAATCTTTTGATTGTATTAAATTCACAAGCCCGCAGTGGGACTGTGTACTGTGTGTTATAACAGTCATTATGTTCATCTGTGGTTTAGAGGATGAAGAGAGAGAGATTTGTGTGTGTGCGCGCACATGTTTGTGCATGTGTGTGTGTCAGTATCCCATTATCTTTGTCATTAACGACAATAATGGCGTTCATTGTAGGCACCTGAGGTTATGTTTTGAGGAACTCTTACACACGCACACACACACAGCTACACACACACACATACACAGATGCTTCTACCAGCCTGCATCTTTGTTTAATTAGAAAGGGAACGCTCGTGGTGTGGGCGATCACACCAGGGTACCACGCTCATTGACACAAGGTTAAAGACCCATTAATTTGACCAGTAGAAAAAATTAAGAGAGGACAAAGGCGAGTCTGGGAGAGGGCAAGAGAGAGAGACAGAGAGGGAGAGAGAGAGAGGAGACCGAGAAGAGGTGATTAAAGTCTTGTTCACAACGGTACCTGCCTGCCCATACGGAGCTCTCAGCAGCTCGTTAACCCAGTGTAGCAATGGTTATGCTACATGTCTTCTGATTTTAATGGTCTTTTGAGTAAAAAAACAGTGTATCCTCTGCAATTTAGTGCAGTGGTAGAAAACAGTGTCTGTGCTGTAGCAATGTGAACAGACATAAGAGAAAATAATGACTTAAGTGCAAGTTATTACATTCATGAGCAGCTCTGCATCACGTAATTCACAGTAGGGGTGTGCATTATTGAGAAAGTATTCTCTTCACATAAAAAGTATTTTTCTTGAATCATTTCCCAGTTTTCTCATTGTGTTTTTGTGCTGGAACCTTGGCTGGTTTAGGCCAATCTGGACAGCTGACTGCGATAACTTTTCATGTTCCTCATACTCTGAGCCTTGCTTTATCCGGAGATGGTGTAACAAAGTTGGTCGTATTGTTGTCATTCGTGTTTTTCTAAGGCTTATTATTGATGGATTGCACAAGGTAAGGAGCGCAACAGGAGTTTTTGGTCGTTGTGAATGATCAACATGACCTGGTTGAATGTCAATGTACTACAGTTTGGTATTAGTGTGTATTTTCATGTTGTGATGCATATTGTAAAATTCCCATTTTGACCTAGTTGTTTGTTACGTGCACAATCCTCTTTAATGGACAAACTAGGCCTAAGCTATTGTCCCTGATGGCGAGGGGCTATCCCCAAAAAGCCCCCGCTCCCCTACAATTGTAGATAAGATAAGATAAAATAAGATAAACCTTTATTAGTCCCACAACGAGGAAATTGCAGTGTTACAGCAGCAAAGAGCAAAGAGATCAATATAACAGAATAAAAATGCAAATATAAATATAAATATTATTCTATACTAGGGTATTGAACCATAATTTAAATAATAAATATAATACTAAATACTAAACCCTAATATAAATATTACACTATACAGGAAATAAAATATTATAATTACTATTTTATATTATATTATAATAAATATTATACTATACTAAAGGAATGTACTATAGTACAGTATACAATATACTGGACATATTGAACTATAATAGAAATATAATAGAAATAGAAATAGAAATATTACATTTATATATATATATATATAAACAATATAAAATAACAATATGTACACTCTAAGAAACAAACAATTAAAAATATTAATTGAATTATATTAACTTAAATGTGCAATTTGAAATGTGGACATGTTGAATATTACACCGTGCCATAGTGTAAAGTGCAAGTGAGGTGTGTGCGTGTGTGTGTGTGTGTGGGTGTGTGTGTGTGGTCTATTAGCAGTGCTGGTTGTAGAGTCTGACTGCTGCAGGAACTAAAGATCGGCAATATCGCTCCTTCAAACACTTTGGGTGAAGGAGCTCTCCAGTGCAGAGACGGTGTCCTGCATGGGGTGGGAGATATTGTCCCGGAGAGATGACAGCTTTGCCATCATTCTCCTGTCTCCCACCTCCTGCACTGGGTCCAAAGGACATCCCAGTACCGAGCTGGCCTTCCTGATCAGTTTGTCCAGTTTCCTCCTGTCAGCAGACGAGATGCTGTTGCCCCAGCAGACCACAACATAAAAGATTGTCGATGCCACCACAGAGTCATAGAAGGTCTTCACTCCAAAAGACCTCGGTCTCCTCAGCAGATAGTTGGTTCTGTCCCTTTTTATAAAGTGCCATGGAGTTGTAAGTCCAGTCCAGTTTGTTGTTCAGGTGACCACCAAGGTACTTGTAAGATGTAACCATCTCAATGTCCATTCCCTGTATGTTCACACGTTTGGGGGGAGGGAGGATGTGCCAGCGGAAGTCCACAGCCAGTTCCTTGGTCTTACCCGCGTTGATCTGGAGGTGGTTGCAGTGGCACCAGTGCACATAGTCCTGCGTCAGTACTCTGTACTCCTTGTCGTCCCCGTCTTTGATGAGAACGACAACTGCAGAGTCATCAGAGAACTTCTGCAGGTGACACGGGGTGAGTTTTAGGAGAAGTCTGCAGTGTAGGGGGTGAAGAGGAGCTGAGCCAGGACCGTTCCCTGTGGGGCCCCCGTACTGCAGACAACCATGTCCGACACACAGTCCTCAGTCCTCCCATACTGTGGACAGTTGTTTAGGTAGGCAGGATCCAGGATGCGAGGTGCTCGTCTACTCCAGTCAGTTCCAGGTCTCAGAAGCGTGGGCTGGATGGTGTTGAAAGCACTGGAGAAATCAAAGACTACGATCCTCACATTGCTTCCAGGCTTCTCCAGGTGAGAGAGAGCTCAGTGGAGCAGGAAGATGATGGCGTCGTCCACTCTGATGTTAGACTGGTAGGCAGCTGAAGGGGGTCCATCGATGGGCTGACCAGCGGGCAGAGGTGACAAGGAAGGTCAGCGTTACAAGGAACAGTCGCTCCAGGATCTTCATCAGGTGGGATCTTAATGCCACCAGCCTGTAGCTGTTGAGGTCCTTGGGGTAGGCGTCTTGGGAACAGGTACCACACAGGAGGTCTTCCACGGGGGTGGTACTTTCCCCTGCTTCAGGCTCAAGTTGAAGACATGCTCCACAAGCCCACACAGCTCGTCTGCGCAGGACTTCAGGAGCCTGGAGCTGATGTCGTCCGGGCCCTTACCCTTCCTCACCTTGGTCTTCCTTAACTGGATCCTCACCTTGGGTGTTGTGTGTTTTTCTTTTTTTTGAGTAAACACCAAAGTGTACTCCAGAGGGTGATGGTGGGCTGGATAAATCAATTATTTTTGAGCTGAGCATTTGTGTGTTGAATAATAAAGATGCTTTGCTTTCGATATCAATTGAGATGGCAAAAAAATAAATATTTATAGACAAAAAATAATTAAGAAGAAAATCTGTTTCTGAGAGAATCTAAATACGGCTTATCTACCTGACAGAAGTGCAGATCAACTTAAAGTAAGTGAATTTGTGTGGCTACGTACCTAATTTTAAAAGAAAAACACATTTCAAACTGGAACAGTAAAAAAAACTGTTCCACTTAAAAATTGTACAGTTTCCCATTTTAAATATCTCAAATATTCCTTTTGGGTAGAATTCAAATCAACTGCACGTCTGTTTAAGCTCCCGACCATCGACTTCCGACCAGCCAGATAGACCTGAAGATGCCTTTTGGACAAGACGTGAAACATCTTCAAGACGAAACAGAAGTCCAGTTGCTTTGGATTCAATCCACGTGGATTACCATGAGTCAGATGACTGAGAATCTACAGAAACTTTATCTCAACTATTCCGTGTTTGTTAACCTTGACAAAGAGAGGCCGTGGTGGAGGAAGTACTCAGTTCCATTTCATCATTTGAAGCTCATTTGAAGCTCTAACTCATACAGCATTCATATTAGTATTTACAAATATTATTTTATACTATTCAACATGTGATTTAGTTGAATCATTTTTCTTGTGCCTTATTAACTAAAAGATAGAACATTTTCTTATTCAAACCATTTATGAGGGCAATGCAGATAATCGTGGATGGCAGTTACATCAGAGAACAATCCAAAAACTTTTGTTTGAATATAAAACAATTATATCAAAGTCAAACTACTTTCATATTGATAAGATAGAATGTGTGAGTACTCATTCGATATATTCACTATTAAGCTTAAGGGTAAATAGGTACTTTTCAATTTGTTAAAAAGGTCACAACACATGTTTTAATGGAGAGAACAGTGTTTGTATAAAACTAAGTCTGCATCTGTTGTTAAATGCAAATACTATTATTACAATAAGCAGGAGTCTCCCCTGTGCTCGTTAGTCTAATGTCACTGCTAATTGCTTGTTTCTGTACTTCGGAGGATGCTTATTGACATTAAACACAATGTCATACGCAAAAATCCTCTATCCGACCGTAGTCAGTATTTAGGGGGGCTGTAGCTCAGGAGATAGAGCGGCTATCAGATGGTGGGTGGTTCGGTCCCTGCAGTTTACATGTCCAAATGCCCTTGAGCAAGACCCTGAACCCCACGTTATCCAGATGACAGATGGTTGTTTCATTGGTGTATGAATGATGGCGAGAATGAGCAGGTGGAAGCATGGCATGCTAGCCTCTGCCACCACTGTATGAACGTTTTTGTGAATGGGTGGATTTTGACTCTTTGTAAAGCACTTTGAGTGATCAGGAAGACTAGAAAGTAACTACATCGGTGCCGTCCCCCACTCTGTGGCCTCAATCAATATCCGTCCCACATCAGTCAAGCAAAAATTGTGACACATCAGAGTAAACCCACCGGCAGAATCAGTGAGTAGAAGCAGATTGAGGTAAAAACTTCATAAAAGTTTTCAGGCAGAGCAAAGTACAGTCTGTTCCAGGGGTCAAAACTAAAAATAAGAGTAACCACGCAGAGGTGCAGAGGCAACATCGAGCAAAGGTTCAAAATTGGTAAGCAGGTATAGGTCAAAAACCAAAAAGGGGCACAACTTACAGGCATGCAGTAAGTGAAGGATGAGGTGAGGAAGTGTGAGCAGGTGCAGCAGCGAGAGGTTGGGGTTTAAAAAAAGCAGGAAGCTCCAGCAGTCCAGATAAAAAGTCTCAATGCTTAATCTTCTAAATCTGTGATCTTGTCCGTAAATAATCAAATGTATGCAGTAGGTTCATATTTATTATTTACAGAAAGGCAGAAATTGCATTAACTCAATAAAGAATGAACCAAAATATTCTAAGTACACTTAACAATATTTGTTTGTTTTATTTTAACAAGAAAAGATCATATTATCTGTAGCCAACTATATTGCACACACAAATACACACAAAACTCGGATAATATTTATAAAAACAATATTGACTATGAGGTAGATTTGGTTAAAACAATTAACAACCATAATTAAATTAGTAGCAATATGGTAAAGTTGTAAAATGGGGACAAAGCGTGCTTTGTCCGCTATGTTTACACAGGTCGTAAAATTCCATCGTTGGTTCCTAAAACCCCCACTGAAAAGTCGAGGATATTGCGGTATTGTCATCGCTGCCACCAAATCCATGTACGAAGATTTTTCATTTCATGAATCAATTTCCAATTTTATACTTTTATGCGAAGAGTTTTATGCGAAGAAGCTCTGGATTGATTTTTGATATTGCATATTTGTGATACAAGGGCAAGCTTTATCTCAAAAAGTTTTAGGGCCATAATTTCTCAACCATTGATCAGATTTACTCAAACTTGTGAAGCATATGATTTGAATCAAGGAGCTCAATCAAAAAATATGTTGTATTTTAAGAAAAAACATCCTATTTCACTCTATAGGAGGATGTTTGACGGACGATACCTAACGGTCGATTTAGTCCAAAATTGGTGCTTACGAATGGACTGGAGGAGATTCTTTTTGTAGATTCTCTTTTATTTGACTCTTAATAGTTAATTCTTTTACCCACTACAGAGAGCTTTTTCACAGAAACATCTCCACATCTTTTTTTCACAGCAAGAGAAGGACAGTCCTATCTCACCGTTTGCTCTTCTGGGATCAAAGGGGCAAAAGTGATTCTGTTCCCGTCTAGCAATCAATCGACAAGGGACACTTGCTTTGTGACGGGAGGACCCCGGTGTTAGAATCTAAGGTGTAATAAAACATTGATGGCCGACACCTCACACCAGCTCCTCCTGTTTTATGACCTGCCAGAGCTCATTGGAATGTTAAAGTTTTAAAACTAGAGAACTGTGTTGATTGGAACCTCATCAACAAAAATGACGGTTTCTATGTAAAGTTTTTTCTTATTTCCTTTCACAACTTACATAGTTTGAAGCTGTGCTAAATCTTCGTTACAATGATATAAAACATGTTATCGTAATCTGTTCAAATAAGCAACCTGAGTTTTTTAGCTTGTCTGTCTTGGACGGTTCTGCAGTAACACATTGTCATCTAGCGGTCATTAATAGAAACATTACTTTGAAGATATGTTTTTAATTTCACTACTGTCACATATGTGGACCTGTATGTCTTACCTCATCCAGTTTAAATATATGAATGAATAATTCTTGTAACCACTATATTCTTAGGAATTTTGTTGTCTTTGAATAACAAACAAGCACAATGTAGGTACCACTGTGAAAAGTGCTATTAATCTGTTAATATGGTCCTTCAATTGATTGTTTAACATGTGCTGAACCTGTCTGCTATAAATCTGATAAATATGCCTTGGTACCACAGATATCACACTCATAGAATATATATGTATGTTCAGAATATATTTATGTATATAAATACATGGTATTTATATACATAAATACCATGTATATATGTGTGTGTTTATATTTTTATTTTTTATTTTGTATGTATATATATATATAAATAACCCTCATGATGTTGATCACTCTTTGGCCATGGTGAGAGAAGGTAGTTTTACTATTCTAACATGTTACTATCTTGCCTGTATTCTTCTCTTTCCCCCCATGTTTTGCACCTACTTGGCACATACAAGAGTAACCAGATACTTTGCTCATCCCTTCATGCAAATTGGTTACTTGGTAACCCGGACGGGTATAAAAAAGGGGATGACACCCTGTGTCTCTCTATTCTCTTGTCTTTGCTCTTCTGTTCTTACTCTTCTGGCCCTCTGCCCTCTTCGCTTCTGCCCTTCTTCTCATACTTTTATCGTCACTTCTTTATTTCATTCTCCATTCTTCAACTTCACTTTTGCCTTTTTAAAGTTGTTTGGTTTTCAACGTTCATCAATGTTTCGCTGTTCAGTTATACTCCATATTCGGAACTGATTGCTTATTGAGCATCGCAACCCTGAGCTCAATAACGGCACTCAAACTTTTTTTTATTTTGTTTGAACTTGCTTTGAGAGTCAAAGTTTTTAATTCCTCTACATTCTAAGATTATCAGCCTGCAACATTCAATTTCCTTTCGCGAGGACTGCGCTTCTCTCTGGAAATCAATTTGCACTCTGAAGTAAAGTTCCTGCTCCCATTTATACATCCTGCAAAAAGGACGATCGGTGCCAGGACAGTCTCTTGTCCGGCCGGACATGTGTGCGCAGCAACCACCAGTCTCCATGCGGCAGCAACGATAGGGTTCGTAGAGAGCAGTCTTCACAAGAGGAAAGTGCCTGATCGACTTCAGCACCTGATCCACGGACGTGACTGTTGACCAGCACCAGTTTTATCGGGCTCATTCATGATCTGGGGTTGATGCATGAAATCTAAGTCGCATTAAATGTTATCGTGCCTTTAGCAATGATTAAGTTCCATAGAATTCAAAACCGTCAATAATTCCCCTCTATCGCCATTACCTATTTTTCAGCTTTTGAACCATCAGTGATCAGTGTACACACACACTCACACACATACATACACACACACACACGAACACACACACAAATACATTTGTTTATGCATTAATCTGTTTATCCACTTCATTATCCGTTATCCATATTTATCCTGCTTTGTTTACTGTGTAGTTGAATAAATATAATCATATTTAAGCATAACAGGTGTCCTGTCTTTTCTTTCTTGAAGAGAGATGAGAGTACTTTGTAAAAGAGTTCATGACTTTCAGATGTGAGAATTTTTTCATAATTTCCCAAATTAACTTCCGGAGGTGACCCTGTTCAATTATTTTCGAGGTAAAACGTAGATAACCTGCTACAAAATATATATATTGTTTCCTGAATCAGCTTCTTTGATTACCAATAATGGAGAAACCATCTGTTAGCACTCTACACACCGTTACAAATTCAATCACACACACTCACACTGCATTCTCAGAGGAGAGAGCACCAAGACCCAGCAGGTGTACCTGAAGTGATTGTTCTTATGTAGCCTCTAATCTCTTTCACCGCTAAAAAAAGCAGCTGAAGCACCACAGGAGTGGAGAAGTGACTCATAACAGAATTGGCCTTATAACACATTAACAACAAAGCGCAAGAACAAAAATAAAAGAGCGAACAAGAAAAGAGGAAAACCGTCACGATCAAAAAGCTGTGACTCTATGCTCTGCCTCTTTCACAGCCTGTCGATCGAACGTTGCTCGAAAATCTTTTCATATTTTCAAATTTTCCAGGTCATTATGCAAAGTTTCCATGAGTTAAAAAAAAAAAAAAGCACACTCCCACGCACATAAAAATGCAAAAATAATTACCTTGGAGTAAATTAGCAGGGAACTGAACTGAGATAAAATTTAATTTCGA
This sequence comes from Lophius americanus, assembly GCA_037951165.1. Lineage (NCBI taxonomy): Eukaryota > Metazoa > Chordata > Actinopteri > Lophiiformes > Lophiidae > Lophius > Lophius americanus. The sequence continues at coordinate 8,212,479 of JBBDHG010000032.1, read as the reverse complement.
GGTATAATTAGATTTTGCGAAAAAACAACAAATTTATATAATAACACAGAGGAGGCATCGAAGTAGACATGGAGATATAATATCAACCTTTAACCTAGACACACGATTCTTATCACACAAAGTTGAACTATAATTTGCATTACCTTCGATTCCCTTTGTGGAAGGGTTACAATGCATTCAAATGGATTCAGGGAAAACTCTGGATTAAAATGAAGCTAAGAGCATGATGCTAAAAGCGGCCCTGAGCAGATGGTCGTGAGCTCTCAGGTGTACAAGGACCTGCGGAGAAAGCACTGACATACAGAAAGAGGAGGACAAAGATAGAGACAAAGCCGGGGGGGGGGGGGGGGATGAAGAGGAATAGAAGGTTGGAGGATCAAAATATATGTCATTGGAGACATCAACCTGTCTCTGAATATGGAAGGAGTAAACTTGAAAAAAACCTTAGAGGAAGTGGAGGACAGGCACTAGCATTGACAAAGAATGAGATGGATGAAGAGAGAATAGAAGCTGGTTGCAAGAAGGTGGCTGGAAGGAAGTATGATGAAGAGGGTAGAAGGTTGAGGTAAGAGACAGAGAGATGATAAAAAGAGCTGCAGTCAATAGAAAATAGACATATGCATGTATGTTCTCCAGATGGAGTAGGAGGATGAAGACAGAAGAACGGGGATAAAGACTGTAGTCTCCTTACAGATAAGGAGTGGAGAAAAAGGCAAAATAACAAACGTCGGCTCTAATGTAACAGCAGTCCTACAGCTGAGGAAATGTGCTGGATAGGATGGACAACCTTTATGTAATAACTGCACATTTAGAGCCCAAATTATGTAAAACAATGAGTCCAGCTTAAAAATGCTAAAATTGCCCCCCAAATTAATTGGTAACTACAAACTGTGTCTCCAAGGACACCTATTCCTGCTACTTGAAAAACTTAATTTGGGCAGACCATAATCTCTTTCATGGAGGAATGTGAGGAAAAATGACATAAAACTCACTTAAGTTCAAACAAAGTTAAAAAATGTAAATATAACAAAATTGAGTAAAGCAATAATGAAATTGAAACTTGAAGCGGCCTTTCTGAGCACGGCTGACATATATTTGTATTCTGATCAGCGGTATTTGAGGAGATACCGCAATACCCCAATAGACATTCCTATTCACATACTCACTCATCATTCCCTGCTGATGATAGCACTGCTATATGTTCATAGATTAAGGGAAGTGCATATAGTTAGAAAAGAGTCTGACAATGGCATTTGGCATTGCAAGAATGTTTTTATTTTCATTGTGCAAGGTCATATTTCTTCTTTGATCCTGTTTCAGTATTTTAATTGTTGAGTTCTTACATGATGATAGTGATAACTGCCATTACTTTAACTCATCAGAAAAGACTGGTGTGGAGGGCATGTAAGTACCTAAACTCAAGTATGTGCTTAAATACAGTGCAGAAGTACTTGCATATTACTTCAGTATTTCCAATGTCTGCGATTTAAACTTCCACTCCATTTCAATCGAATTTCAATCGACTTTTAATTTTATCATATTTATTATTGAAACTTTTTTTAATTTTGGTTTTTAAATTATCTAATCATAAATTAGATGAAGAAAACGTTCAATATTGGATTTGGTTATGGACAATGCTGGTTATTACTCCGACACTATTAAACTTTTAATTGCTACACCATGGGTCACTTTACTTTTAGCAAAGTAACATTTAAGCACAATATTTTTACTTTTACTTAAATAAAATTTATGGGTAGTGTATTCAACACTAAAGTAGGAGAACAAGACGCTGAGCACCATAGAGACAAGGCGGTGTTAGAGGGTTAGGGACAGTGTGACCCAAAAAACAAATCTGAGTCCGTATTCATCACCACTGGGTATTTTATCTTGTCCCAACACATTTCTGAGCATTTGATCACCGCAATTATGGCCGTGACTGTAATAGCACACACACAGAGGAGAGGGGTAGGAAGGAGACGTAGTCACACAAACACACACACACACACACATGCACACACACACACAGACAGACATCACCTAAACTGAATTTTTGGGCACATAGCATAACAGAAACACCAAGTCTGTCCCTCATGAAGGCTGTCTGAAGGCATGAGAACGTGCTGATGGATTGGTGTCTGGAGCAGGCTGTCCTACTCCATTAACATCTGCCTGTTGGTGTGAAAGTGTGAAAAGATGTTTTTCCATCTGCAGTGTTTCCCTGTTTCAACATGTAAATGAGTCGGATATCTCGGCCTTCCATGTATATATGTGAGTATTTCTATGTATGTATTTGTATTTGAATTCATTTTCAAATATTGTGTCTGAGATCACTTCTTATCTCATGATTGATTTGGTCTCTACCGGATGGAGACATGATATTTTTAAGGTCTATTATGTCTTCCTCGCCAGCAAGGGGTGTATGCCAGAAAAGCCCCCAATCCCACATATTGTACAATCAATCCCCCTGATTGAACTCCTCAAATTAAATGTGAAGGGAAAAGCTCCTACTAGTGAGTAAAATATGATATTTATAAGTTTGATCTCCTGGAGTCGTTTCATAATCACCAAATTTGAACTTTTACAGACCAGAAAGATTTGGAGTTATGTGCGAAAAAGGTTTTTTTTTTGTAAAAAGCTCACCCTAGGGAGTAAAATATGAACTATTAGAGTAATGCCACCTGCAAAAGCATGACAACCCCACAAAAGGGAGTTGTTTTGCAAGGGGTGGCCAAAATCCATTTCTCTCTCCTTATAGTCACTGACTGCCTCTTCTCTAGTTTTGTGTTCTGCTTGTGTCTTTGTCACCACTTGTGACATGAGGCAGGACCTGCAGCTCACTGACGCTGCACACGTAATCCAGCTCCTCCTGGATGGCTTATTCCTGTGTGCAGTTGCAACACAGCTTGGTGTGTCTCCCAGCACAGTCTCAAGATCCTGAAGGAGATGCCAGGAAACGGGCTGTTACTCGAGGAGATCTTGTCAGAGTCGTAGAAGGACAACAACCCGGCAGCCAGACTGGTATCTGCTCCTCACTGTGGGCAGGAACACAGACGGATCCCTAAAATTTACTTCCAGCGGGCTACTGGTGTGATGTTTCTGGCTAAACTGTCAGTAACGGACTGCATGATCCTCTACTGGGACCACGGCTCACAGCCCAGCAGCTTAGAACTCACGTGGTGTTCACCAGAGAACAGCAGAATTAACAGGTTCTCCATTGGTGGCTCGTTTTCTTCACAGATGAGAACAGGTTCAAAATGAGGTCATGTTGCAGGCTTGACAGATTCTGGAGAATCTGTGGAGACCATAATGGTGCTGCATCGTCATCCATCAGGACCGGTTTGGTGGTGGGTCAGTGATGGTCTGCGGAGACAGATCCATGGCTGATCTCACAGACCTCCGTGAACTATCCAACGGAACCCTAACTGCTGTTAGGAACCAGGATGAAACTCAGACTCACTGTCAGACCTTACACTGGTCCAAGGGACACTGGGTTCCTCCTAGTCCGGGACAATGCTTGGCCTCATGTGGTCAGAGTGTGTGGGCAGTTCCTGGAGGATGAACACAATCCTCCATCTCATCAGGAGAGGCCCAGACGTTTTTGTGAGGTCCTTTTGGCATGTGGGGCTCAAACACACTCCTGGCTCACATTATGAGTTGTGTGATAATATTCACTGGAGTTGTATCAGTCTGTGATTTCAGTTTATCACTTTGATTGTTGGTGTCATTTAGAATCCAGTCATTAAGGATTAAGGATTTTGATTTCCATTGATCGTTTCTGCGTCATTTTTTTTTAGAACAACATTATGCAGGAACGATCAATGTATATATACGATTTTGAACTTGAATGTCTCTTTCATCAAGATGTGGATTTTTATTTTAGTGTTCCCTTGAAACGATGTATTTTGTTTAAAAATGTTCCCTCTATAGTTAGTAAAATATCAACTAATAGAGAAAAATATTCAAGTTACCCCAAATTTTGTCTAAATCAGACCAATGGTTGAGAAATTACTGCCCCAAAAACGATGGAGATAAAGTTCCTCCCAGTGTCAGAAATAAACCGATGACCTACCAAAATCAATCCAGTTCTTCCTCACACTTATGTCTATAGGGGTATAAAACTTGAAGATTATCGATGAAATAGTTTTTGAGTTATCTTATTAACACGAGCGATCAGCAGCGGACACGGCGGCGACGATGACGTTTCCATAATAGCCCCAATTTTCAGTGATGTTATGATTACACAAAAAAAACACTGGTACCGGCTCAACGGTCCATAGTGACTTCAATATGACTGGTCAGAGGCACAAAACAAACACAGGAATATGAAGTGTGAGAAGATTGTAGCAACAAAAAGAGACAATACAACTCATTTAACACTCGCAGAAGAAAACCTGGCTGAGTGTGAGGTGAGTTGAAAATTGAGTGAGAAGAGAACAAACGCTACTGGGAGCTATCGTCAGGGATACCGCTCCTGCAGAAATACCTTTTAATATTTTTATATTTTTCAAGGCAATACAAGGTACTCTATACATGAGAGGGAGATGGAATACTTAAAACACAGCTCTTTGTGATGTGCAGAACTGTGGAACGGAACATCCGTACACCATGAAGGTGAACAAGTCCTCACTATCTACATGTCAAATTTATATTGCTGTGGCCTTTTCCCTCTGGTCCTCCTATTTCTCTATGCATGCAGAGATTCACTAAACTGCGGATGTCTGCAGCAACTCGCCTCTTTCTACACATTTTTAAAAAGAGGTGGGGCTGATAAGTTGGGTGGCAATATCTATACAAGCACTTTCAACTCTTAATTTATAACGACAGGACAAATGAATGGCAACTTGAGCACCCTGGAGTATTTTGGGGAAAATGATTTGTGTGTGTGTGAAGGTTTGTCTGTGTTTGTGTGGGTGTGTATATGTGTGTGTGTATAGATGCATAGAATTTTTTTTTCCATCAACTAAATCTGGGTGGGTTCCAATGTACATTAAATTCACAGCTGCAGAGTTATTAGACTATTATTATGATGTTATTATACAGAGTTATTATTTTTGATGATAATGATGTGGCCAAAGGGTCAAAGTAAGATGGAGCCATTATGAAATGAAATTGTCGAACTGTGACCTTAGCCAACATTTTACAGTTCTTCAAAATCGTATTGGGGGCTAATAATTAGTTTACAGTACCAAATGGGGAAATTTATGACAAGCATCGTTCTCTGCTGTACACCTGAAGGTCACTGGATGGTTGAGGGACAGCTATTGCTGCCCAGTACGTCATATTTCAACACATCATCCAAACAAAGAAATAATGAAGCAAATCATTTAAATACGAGGAAATAGATCAGTTCTCTATCTCTGTGTGTGTTAACATTTTGTTAAAAGTAAATTTTCTGCATGCATATGAACATGGGATGCAGAGTAATGCCGAGGTCGTTCTCTGTGAACGCAGAGGACGGAGAACATGGGTGACTGACTCAATCTGTGTCATATTCTCCAAGTACTTTGATTCACTGTACTCTTGGCACATTTGTGTGTTTGCTTGTCTATGTGTGAGTTTAGGTGCGACTTGAGGCGAGCGCCAGCCTCTATGACGAGATTTCAACGCCTCCGAGCATGACACATTAACAAGTGGCAGCTGATTGCAAGGACACACACTACCTGAGGGTTACATAAATTTGTGTGCGTGTATGATTTTGTGTGTGTGTGTATGTGTGTGTGTGTGTCTGCATGCCTCTATTAGTGGTAGCTTTTATGTATGTGCATTTTCACAGTTCTAAACACATATGTATGTGATGGTTTTCTGCGTCTTCATGACACAAAATCAATAATTGTATCCCTGAAAAGTCAGGAATAGTATATAATCATCATTGCAACCTGTTGGTACTCAGCTGTAAACTTCTAACAAGAAATGACCTAAGGCCCACGTTTCTTTTTCTGAACGAAACTGAGGTATTACAGAGAAAAAACATCTTAGATCTGTCTGAATGACAGTACAGTTTTAGCTCTAGCTAACACGCTACTACTTAGCATCTTTGTCTTCTTTTCAACGATTATTATGTATGTTGATTATTAAGCATTATAAGACCGTTACTGCCCCCTGATGGAAAAAACTAGTCCCTATTCATATGTGTAACTGAAATCCACAGATGATTAAGTATTGATATTTTTAACATTGAACTGTGTGTTTTTTAACCTGCATATATTAGATTAATTAATACATCAGTGAACAAAAGACAAAACACCGCCAGATAGACATATGTGAATGTAAACATATGAGGCATGGTTAGATTTTGGGGAATATGTGAAAACCATAGGATATAGCACTTAACCTGTCAGTTTTCTTAAATACTCAGTTAATCTGATTGAAGAAGACGTCTGAGGTCAGAGCATGAACCTGAAACAACATTTATGAAGTAGCGTTCTGATAGGTCATGTGTGTAATTGTGACACTACAGGTAGCGTTGGCTCAAATTAATCCACGCTAGGAGGTTTATCTCGTGTATTTAACATTTCACTGCAAAATTTCACATTATACGCGGGGAGCTTCTTCGTGGAACACCAGTGGAAAGCTGGAAAGCACAAAGAGGCTTTCCACAAAGTTTGTAACTTTTCCAACATAGTCCAATTGATTCTAAATTTAGCTCATCTGAACTGACACAAGGAAATCTGTCTTGTTTTATTACTGAGCTCAGAAAAAAACTGTATTTTTATCCTCATTATTAAGTAATCTTATCTGAGAAATATTTAAATGGGGTCACCACTCAGAATCTTCTTTGATACTTTAAACCTTGATAATTATCTGCTTTAAAGCAATGTTAAGATGTGGGTGTATGTTTGGACATGGTGGGAGCAGCTGAATAATTACCAATGATATCCAATGCTTTTTGCTTTTCCATCCATGCACACAGAGAGCTACACAGTTTGTTTCAGTCTGACTGATCGCATCAGTCTGCTTCAGCCATCCTCTGTCTATCCTCTCCCACTGTGTGTTTTGTTGACCCACTGCTGACTTTCTTTGTCTGTAGTACATGCCTTTATAAAGTCACAAAACAGCAGATGAGCTGTAATCTATCTTGAAAATCTGTCTTTGTTTGTCTCTTGTGTGATTATTTGTAGTTGAAAGGGCAGAGAAAATAGCTTTTCCACTGGTTAATCACAGATAATATATTTTTAATGAGGAAATATATGAGAAACTCTGTTGGATTAGTAATCCTCATTCCACCCATTAAACACTTCCAATCTCAATTTAAAAGCCCTGTTGGTTGACATTGACCACAGAGGACAGACAGAACTACTTTAATGGCTTCATTCACCTTCAAATAAAGAAATGTCTCCCCTACACACTCTTAGAACCACAGCGTACACCGAGAATGACATCTGCATGGGTATCTGAAAGACTAATGACTCCTACACCAGCCCGTCATCTTCTGCTGTTTGTGTTTGGTGCTCAAGCATTATTCAAATCAGCATGCAAACACTAATGTTGTGGTAAACATAATAATATATAAGCATCATATTTGTGAGCACATTACAATTTAACTTAAGGTATTTTTTTCTATTGGCAGAACCTCTCAAAGTCATTAATATAGCTTCAGTTTAATCCTAATCATACACTAGGATTTAATAAGACATACTCACTGGGTTCATCCATTCTGTCTACGGTCTTCCTCTCATACAGATTCAGTTTGCCCTGGTAGCAGGGTAAGCAGGAAATCCAAAGTGTCCCTCTCCTCGGGTATGTTTTCCAGCTCGTTCAGAGGGGGTCCTGATGCATTCCTAGTCTAGAGGAGATTATGAAGGGTTTGCTTCCAATTTGAAATGCTTGGGAAACGCCCAAAGGGAGGGAGCTGAGATACCCAAACCATCGCAAGTGTCTGCTTTTGATGTGAAGGAACAGTAGCTCCACTTTAAGCTCCGTCTCCTGTCTGTAAGGCTCAGGATACAAACAGAATAACATACAAAGGAAGGTAATCACAGCTGAATTTCATCTTCAGTCACTACATTAATCTCATGACTAGAGTTGTGTTGTTTGAATGCATATCAACTGATGATTTAGTTATTTATTCATCTTGACAGACCAATGATAAAACATTCAATACTGCTGATGCAGCAATTGTTTATCTCATAGTTCATTTCCCAATCACATTTGAAAAAGACCCTGAGCTACTTGCAATCCTTCAAATGCTTTGGAGACTCTTACACCAGTCCATTCACAGTCAGCTTGAAACTGGTCTAGTATGCGCTGAAGTTCCAAACAGGAGAGATGCAATACACGCTCCTCAACTTGACTGAACCTTGAGATTCTGTCCAACTTTATCAAGAAAAGAATCCAAATTACCTGAGAATTTGTTTGCCTTTATCCTGAGGATACAGATATAACTCTCACGTTGGTTCAAGGTTCAAGAGATTGCACATTATAATGTCCCTGGTTAATTTGGCTCAGTAATTATATTCACGAAACATCGGGGATATTTTGGGATCGTCTCATCCACCGCAGATCCTTCGTGTTTACACGATAACTCAAAAAATATTTCATGGATAATTTGCGCAAAACCTTGTGCGAAACAGAACTGGATTGCTTTTTAGAAAAGTCAGTTCCATATTTCTGACACTAGGTGGAGTTTTATTTCGAAAAGTTTTCAGGCAATGACAATGTGTATGTCTCAGAGCAGCTAAAAATATTAAAGGAAGAAAATGGTTATATTTGGCAGAACATCCTGTATTTGCAGTCATTCTGCAACTGTTGGTCCAAATGTGCATATTAATCAAATCCATGTGGTATAATTTACTCTAATAGGTCAGATTTTACACACCAAAAAAGCGATCTTCTCGGACATAATTTCCTAACCGTTGGTCAAATTTAGTCCAAATGTACCTGAAATACGATCACTTACAGTAAAAGAAGACAAATAGTGCCTCAAAGAATTAGATCTCCTTGAGACATTTCTTGTCATGTTTTAGTCTAAGTGCTCATATTTCACTCAGTAGGGTATTTTGCTAAAAACATTTTTTTTACCATTACACCCTAAAGATTGATCCAATCCTGTCTAAATTTAGCTGATATAAATTGGGACATGGAAATCTGCCTAGTTTTATTACTGAGATCAGAAAAAATAGATAATAATAATAATAATAATACATTTAATTTATAATGCACTTTACATTTATGACAGCATTGATCCTCAATATTGAGTAACTATGTGATCTTACCTCAGAGCATGTTTCTGACATAGAAACTAGAAATAGTTAGGTTGAATCAATATGGACTGTTTGAGATTATCAACGAGTCACATTTGTGACCACTAAGAACCACCACAGAACGTTACAAGAAGTCTTTCCTGCCAACGGCAACTAAACTGTATAACTCCCTCTTGCAGGATGGTCAGCTGAACAATTGGACACCAATATCAATACATTAATAATTCAATAGAACTATATATACATATACTACTGTACTTCACAATATTATTGTCATGGGCAATATTAAGCTCACAATCATGCTGTTATTTGTATGCTATGGTTATATTTACTTGTATTCATAAGTTTATCATGTGCAATTTTATATATTTTTTTTATATGGATATCTAGTGAAAGTTTTGCCAGAATGACTATTGTCTTGTACACCAGGGTCACAGTTACTGCTCATACAGCTCTGTTCTTCTTTACACACATGCTTGGTCTCAATTACCAGCTTTGTGACCTAGGGCATTAGTTCATATCAGCTGCACCTGAAAAGGTACAGCTGCATGCACCTGCATGCTCAGCCTCATCATCACCTCATCACCATCAGCTGCTGTCTTTAAATATGACCCTCCCCATCCATCTAGTTCTTGCATGCTGCTGGATGGACAGGGTCATAGGAACATTCAGAGCTCCAACTAGTCCTCGAAGATCCATCAGTTTCATCATTCATTAGCCTCAGAAGAGTAATCAGCCACCACCACCATTATCCAGACTCCTGAGCGGGGGATATTCCATGCTGTTGCTCAGGGCAGAAACACTTCAATCACAATCTCCCCGAAGACTCTGAGCTCCAAAGACGCTCTAATAGACTCATTATCCCACATCTGCTGTTGTAATAAATCATTCATCTTTTCGACAGATCTTCTCTGATTAAAATAATATTCAAACTACTATCATTATGTGCAATATATGCTCACTATCATGCTGTTGCCTGGGACTGGTTGGCATTATAAACTTTATTGTAAAATTTCCAATTATGTTTATATTCTGTTTTTCTTAGACTCATTTACTGTATTTTTTGTAACTGTAATTTTCAGCATTCTCTGGCACAAGAATCTCTTTCAGGAATAATAAGGTTCTATCTTATCTTATCTCTGATTATCTGTCTTATTTTATCTCTGATTTGAGGAGTTTCATCAAGGAAATTGCTTGTACAATGCAGGGGAATGGAGGCTTTTCGAGGAGATACCCTTGCTGTCAGGGATGACAAAATAGGCCTTGTTTTAAAAGAGAAATCAAAACTTTGATCCCCACTGATAAAGTCGTAGTGTCTCCTCTCACAATTCAGCAAAACAGTGACAAAATAGTTGTTTCATTTAATTTGGAGGAAACACGCCACTAAATTTAATACTTCACTATTATATTGACTGAGGTGTAAAATAAACTGCTCCGCAAAGACAAGATATAAGTCATATTAATAGAATTACCTCATTCCCGCTCATGGATGTGTGTTTAGTTGTGTGTATGTGTGTTTGTGTGTGTATGCGTGCATGCCGGTGTGTGTGTGTGTGTGTAGAAAGCTGTCTACTCCATTAACCGTGCTGACAGATGATAAAGATGATAGACGCATCATATTCACAATCATACTAGCTTTTTTCTTCCCCCTCAAATAAACACACAACAACACAGTTCACTTAAACCACTTATAGACCACACACACACACACACACACTCACAATCAGCAGAGTTATATTGATTCAGGCAATCTCATGTCTATTCTACCTTTCATATGCAATATGTTCTATGAACATAAGGTTCTTGACAAGGATGTAATGATTTGTGTACACAAGCTTTGTATATTTAGATATAATATACCTGTATTTAAACTTTCCAATAAAAATGGAAAAGGAACACTTTGGTGGTGAAAGGGATGTGTAAAAACAGCATTCCCCCCTAGAGGCATGACACAAAACAGTCAAAGATACAGGAAATCAAACTTTTCATGTGGAGGCGCGAACAGACGCACACACGCACACAGACGTTTTTGATCAGAAGAGCTTGTCTTAGTGACTAATACACAACTCTTCACGGACCATTAACTAGCTCCAATTAAAACATGAAGCAATATGTTGTTTTTCTGCAGGAGTTTTTGCATACTTCTTCATCATCCTTTGGGATGACACCTTGATTCCATTTTTGCGTCTTATCCCTCCAGTCATTCACATGTGGTTTTTTCAGCCCATCTCTGCTTTCAATATGCCACAGGAAGATCAGGTTACTTTTTATTGCTCTAAAACATGTGCTACACATCAGAAGTACTTCAGCTCCCATGAGAAAGAGAACTAAAATCCTGCTTTTCATTTTGCAGTAATTTGAAAGCGTTTGGACTGCTTTGAGATTGAATGTTATTTACAACACGTAGAGCCTTCTGCTGATTCCTCTGTTTCACACATGGTTAGGTGGCATTTGGCCGTTCTCTGCAACATGTTCAGAGGTGTAGAGGACTGTCGTTGTCGCAGCATGGCTTGAAATGGGGTTCAAATTAGCCGTGCAGAATCACGGCAAATATTGGATGTTCTGCAAAGTACAACCATAACCATTTTCTTCCTGTAATATTTTAGCTGCTGTAAAGCATACACATTGTTATTTCAGTCATAGGCCATGGTTTTAAAAGGGATTTTCAACTATCAGTGTATTATATGATATATTATGATATTATATTATATCATTTTATATTATGGGCAATGGTGTTGTCACCAAACCGCTTAGAATGTCAGAGTTACCCTATTCCTCTCAATAGACCCTCCACCATGAATCGATCCAAAAAAAAAGACTTAGATCAATATTTTAATTACTTGTCCAAATACTTCTTATCTATCCGCTCATGTTTATGGAAGAAAAAAAAAAATATCTAGTATCTACAATTTCATTTTTCAAAAAGACATTCTTATTTCAACGGACATAACTTGATTTATTTTGTCACTTTGTAACTATTGAGAGTCCTGTTTTTAGCTGAATCTTGATAACCTGTTAGAGTGCGTTTCTATTTAAATTTACATGGTCTTATCCCTCCATTGCATGGCGTTGCCCTCAGCTAACATATCACTTCTTTGGCCCTTACACTTCCCCTAAAATTGTTTTTCTATATATTATCACTTAAAAAGAAACATGGTAAGTCTGTGACCAATGACAAGAGGAGCTGAAGTGGGTGTGAACTTTAGTTTAGGGAGTCAAATACAACTTTGCTTTAATAAATGGTATAAATAGTATAGTGTTAGCTATGTCTGGTATGATTTATGTATTGTGCATTGTCCATGCTAAATAAACAATATAATGAATGAAGATGTTGGGTTGAGCACATATTAAGTCACTATTTATTGTTGAAAAATATGTGCCACGTGACAGAAACTGTTACCAGTTACCCTTGTAAGGTGAAACAGCCAACCAAATAAGGGTCAAACAGTTTTATTAAAATCATGCTTTACCAAATGGATGGGCTAATCGAATTAAAACATACTATTTTCCATGAATTATAAAGTTCCATTATTAAATCATTTTTATAAGTTTTATTTTATGCTTTGCCTTTAAAAGAAACATGCTTGACCAAATAGTTAGTCAATCTATGGTAAATTTAGAGGGGAAAAAAGAAAGAATGAAGAAATTAGGTTAATACATGGAACAAATAAATAAAATATGGAGAGGAAAAAAATGTCTGTAGTTTTTTCGTGGTGTTATCCGTTTAAGAAATGTTTTTCTCTTAAATGAAGGCACATTTTGCCTAGGGTCTTAAATTAAAGGATAAAAGGAAATGAATAATGTAAAGTAAATCACAGCTCACGATTTCAAATCCTTTGTCAAAATGATGATGATGTCAGCATAACCTGGGCCAACAGCTGTCTGTGGCCTCAGCACAGGTTCTATCACTGCATCTACTAGATTTTCATTATCTGAGGGACTTGGATACTGCTGTAGGGTCTCTTCAGCTCTTCCATTCTGCTGCTGCTCCTGTCCGAACCTGCTCCACATTTGTTCATGCGTGACTCTCGTAGAGGAGGCGTTTCGTATCATGGCTGAAGCAGGTTCACCATTTGTAAACCAACCCCCACAAGCGAGTTCGGCCTTACGTCCACAGTTAAAAAGCGTCCCAGTGATTTCGTTAATAACTTTTTACCACTCCGATACGCCCGGAGTGGTCCCGTCCCACTACGGTGACGGATGTCCCTACGGATGTGTGGTTGCTGGAGTTTCTGTGCTGCTCCAGTATCAATGAATGCCTGCCTGTAATGTGAGCATGAGCTCACAAATGCCTTCTATCTTAATGACTTGTGTCTTATCCCCTGCAATAGTACTGCATGTCACACTATCATTCTAAAACTTTTCAGTGGGTAATCACTTCACTTCACTCCCAAGCCGTTCGGTTTAGTCCATATGCAGTGGAGGATTTAACTAAGGGCGACATCGGGTGGCATTTTGCCCCGGGGCAGCATGGCACTCGCATCAATTTAAAAAATAAATGTGAATGGTGACACTGCTGATTGGTTTCCTATCGCTCATGCTGCCCGTCATGTAAATCATATTATCATTGTGCGGCTCAATTAAATTGGTAAGAGTGGGCACCCCTCTAGTTTTAGAGAAGACAGATTTCTTCTAGAAGCCAGTACACAGTCAGAGGTGGGAGATGGGGAGGTCGGGCGGAGTGCAGCAGGTAATTGAACGATCAGAACGTGCGAAGACAGATATGCCTAGACACTCCTAATGTCTGTCCAACTCCCTGCTGCACCCCACCGGCCCATCACCATCTTCATCTGATCATAATGCGACATTCCCTCCCATCCTATCATGTCTATAAAAGTCTAACCCTCCTCTCACCCGATGTTATCTGCCATAGGCTCAAATACTGCGACCCTGAACAGAATAAGTGGTTGCGGATAATAATGAATATCCTACTGAAGACCAACTGTTAGTCGGGACGCGCCAAGATCGGTTAAATATTTAGAAACATTTGTTTGGGCTCGGTAACGTCAGGGAAAGCCATAGTCGGGTTTGGACAGGATTTGGTGAGATGATGCACACACACACACAGTTATGTAATAATAATAATAATAATAATAATGTAATGCTATATGGTTGCTGCTATGAGTCAACACAAAATTAATATTATTGCATAGCTCACATAATAATAATGTATTAGTAAATAATGAAGAGAAAGCTAAGCTACATCACACACTAAGTGCGGTTCATGGGTGGTATCTTGTTTTTTCAGAACATTGTTTTTACTAAAACAAGATTAGATGAGATTGATATACAGTTGTGTGAAACAGCAGTAGTTAATGGTTTTTATATAATTTCATACCACCTCTAATTAATTCCTCTTGAACAGACAAAATAAAATATACTTTTGATGAAGAAGGGTTTTAGAAATAAGGGAAACGCATGATTACAATGCAGCACTTATGCCTTTTGTGTTACTTGTCCGGGACAAAAGTAAAAATGATTTTATCAAACTTCGTGACAGAGATTCTTCAAGGTTGTGCGACGAAAATAAAACATCAGAGTGTAGCACGAAGTCCAAAAGATGTGAGGATGTGTGAGTCACAGAGAGAAAGAGAGGGAGGGAGTGCAATCTTTCTGAGAGACAGGTTTGGGGATTTATTCCACGCTGATCTTAGCTCTGCAGGGGTTTGGTTTGCAGGGGCCTGCAAACACAGTCACTGCAGAAACACTGGTCATGATGAAAGAGACATTTGAAGTTAGAGTCCTATTTTTTCTGTCCTGCCCATTCAAGAGGGAGCTGAACAGAGGAGCAACTATATTTATCAATATATATGCATGAAAAGTACATGAGGAGGAACAGAGAGATGCAGACTTATTCATCTGATAGGAAACCTTTTTACAAGAAGTCATTTCTCCTTCACCTCTAGCACTTTTGTAGTCTACACAGTACTTCATTCCTCCACAGATGAAAAACTCCACATATCATGAAATATTTCCCAGCATGGCTTCCGCTAGCTACTATATCATGCTAACCTTGACTGGATGCTTTATTTCACATTATGGATTCAGCAGTGTGATAAAACGGAGCAAAACCTAGTCACTGAGTGGCTCCTTGTCTGGATAATGGTGTACAGCGCTGCGTGATGAAGGAGATAAAGAGGAAAATTGCATACTTGGAGGTGCAGTACATGGAAGGCAAAAAGGCTGGTAGGAGGGAGCTAATAGATGAGAATGTATGAAGACCATCTCTCCGCTACCTTTTTAAAATGTTCTGTAACACTTTGCTTTACTGTAAGTGTTTGAATTATAAATGTTACCAGAAATGTGTCGTAAAGAAAAAGACGGACCATGTACAAGGCATTACGGCAGATTACCCTGAAGTTTGGGAGTTTGGAAAGGCCCATTTCCAAAACTCCCATTCCTCTCCAAAAGTTCTGGAAAAAGTAGTTGCTGCCCACCTCCAGGACCACGTCAAATACAACAACCTCTTTGAAACCTTTCAGTCTGGTTTCCGTTCCGCCCACAGCACAGAAACAGCTCTGCTTAGAGTCACAAATGACCTACGGATGGCAGCAGATGCTGGTTCACCTTCCCTCCTGATTCTCCTTGATTTGTCTGCTGCCTTCGACACAGTTGACCATGGAATACTCCTGCACCGCCTACATCACACCACTGGACTCACTGCCACCGCCCTAAATTGGTTTCAGTCCTACTTCACTGACAGAACAGAATACGTTTCCCTTGGAAGTTCAAGGTCCCGGACACACACTGTCACCTGTGGGGTCCCCCAGGGATCAGTCCTTGGCCCCATTCTCTTCATACTATACATGCTCCCTCTTGGCCGTGTCATCAGTCGATATGGACTCTCATTCCATTGCTACGCTGATGACACGCAAATCTACATAAAAATTGACACATGTTCCTCCTCAGCCTCTCCATCCTCATCGTCATCATCATCTCCCCTGTCAACTCTCTGTGCTTGTCTGGAGGAGATAAAGGTGTGGATGAAAAACAACTTTCTCCAATTGAACAGCTCCAAAACCGAAGCTATTTTAATTGGCACCCCACATCAGACCCAGTCTTCCTCCATAACCAGTATTACCTTCACGACATTCCCCTCTCTTCATCAGTCACCAACCTCGGTGTAAGATTTGACCCTCAACTCACTTTTGAATCCCACATCAAACACATCTGCAAGATCTCCTTTCACCATCTAGGAAATATTTCAAACTCCGTTCTTCACTCACCTTGAGTGATGCTGAAAAGCTGGTTCACGCGTTTGTCTCCTCCAGACTGGATTACTGTAACACACTTCTCATCGGGATCCCTGATAAAAGTCTTCAAAGACTACAGTATGTTCAAAACAGTGCTGCAAGGATCCTGATGAGAGTTCGTAAACACGAACACATCATCCCTGTTCTTCATTCCCTTCATTGGATCCCATCTCCACCAGGATTTATTATAAGATCTCTCTCCTCACTCACCAGTGCATCCATGGTAACGCACCCCCCTACCTAAAAGAACTACTCACCCCACTGACCTCAACACGATCCCTCCGTTCTACCCAGTCATACCGCCTCCTCCTTCCCTGGACTAAGCTCAGCACCATGGGTGATCGGGCCTTCTGTTCTGCTGCCCCTCGTCTGTGGAATGCCCTCCCTGACCATCTGAGGGCTCCACAGATGACTGACACATTTAAAAAAGGACTTAAAACTTTCCTTTTTAGCAGAACCTATAACTGTAATTAACATTAATGCTTTTGGTCACGTTTTTGTATAGTTATTATTTTATTTTTATTTTTTTATTGATGCTTTTATCTGCTTTTGCCTTGTAGCACTTTGAGATTTGATCCAAATGTTAAGTGCATTATAAATTAAATGTATTATTATTATTATTAAGAAAAGTACATCAATAAAAGCGAATTACATACATTTTTACTATTTATTTTACCTTGAAATTAACATTATTTCACAAATAAATACCATATTTTTAGCATCTTATGATTGAAGCTGATATTCATGTTTTGATATCAGCAGAATCTGTGAATATCTTAGACAGAATAACAGCTGGTGGCATGATGCTATTTTTCAGTGGGTTTTACCAATAATTTGTATTTTTACACATATTCTGACCTTAAACAGTCAAGTAATTCCCCATATTTACTAGATATATACTACATTTTTAGTTGTATGGCCTTTTTGATAGGTTGTCTTTTTTTACCAGAATTCTTAAAGACAAAATTACAGTGTATATTATTAATTATTAAGTATCATTTGTAGAGCTGTTGCTTGGTGACAGAAACCAAAATCTCTATCATTAATCCCTATCATTAAATCCCTATCATTAAAACATTGTATTAACAAATAACTTCAGGATTAGAGGTTTTAACAGACTAATAACTACCAATCACATAGGTGTTTGAAGTTGGGGCAAATGAATACAAGATATTTTCCTCCTTATTTCTGATAAAGAAGGAGGCGGTTAGTAATTCAGAGACACTGTGACACCGTCAGTGCCATCAGCCTTGTTAGCTTCATGGCATCCTAATTGATCCGAAACCTCATAAATATTTATAACAATAGCTGGGCTATGGTCCTCAGGACGGCGCCGTGCATAAGAGTTTGCACTCATGACTAACAGGAAAAAATGAAATTCATCAAACCCTGCATAGAATAGGTTTGCCTCATTACCCTTTGGACCAGAACCAAAAGGAAGTACATCAATGGGCTAATGAGCTACAGCAGACAATGAACATGTGTGTTAATACTACCAGGAGTCATGCTTTTCTCTCTAAAACGTATAGCAACAGTAATAGTAGAGGTGTTCATTGCAGCAGCACAAAGCTCTAAAACAAAACATATGCATCTGTAATACCTATAAAACCAGTGCAGAAATCCACCTTTCACTTACAATCAGATCTACTTAAAATAAGTAAAACCAACATTACCCCTTTAGCTATTTCCAAGTGTATCTACCTGTACCTGCTGCAAGGAATGTGACCTATATACAGTGGGTTATCCAAGAGGTAAAGCAGATACAAACTCAAAATGTCAAAGAGTCACTTCCCTGGTCAGATCATTAATTTTCCAGTTGCCCAGGAACACCTGGCTGGGGGGGAACAATGGGTGGCTCTGCATCAGCCATTATTACTGCAAATACTGTGATACAGCTGGATGGGGTAGTAAAGGGCAGGCAGATCCTACATCAGATCATTAATGCCGCCTGCAGAGATGAAGCACAGATGGGGAGGAAGGGAGAGGACAAAGAGGTAGAGAGAAAGTAAAACCCATAAACCAAGACGAGAAGATAATGCCTCTTGACATCGCCACTTCTTCTCTTCTCCTCTGACCTCCAACACTGGCAAGCTCTGGATGATAGTGCTCAGTAGTTCCTCTACTACCCTGTTTGTATAATAGGTTATAATGTCAACATCTCAGTCAACATAAGCCAATCAACCATAACATTATAACCACTAAGAGGTGAAGCAAGAATAACATGATTATCTTGTGACATGGCACCTGAAAGTTAGTGGGATTTATGAAACAGCAGGTGGACATCTTGATCTGAAGTTGAGCAGGACAAATTTGGAAAGTGTATGGATCTGAGCAACTCTGTCAACTGAATTAATGTATGTCCAAACTGCTCCGCGGCTTGCAGTGGTTAGTACCTTCTGAGTCCAACTGTTGAACTGGCGACAAGATCATGGGCAACCAAAGGTTATTGAGTGCAAACCCTTAAGAAGGATTACCGAAAAACTTAAATGCCTGTTCTGGTATGAACACGATGCAGCACAAAGCTGTTGTGGCAGCAGAAAGGGGGACATACACAAAATAAGCCAGGTAATTTCAATGTAATGGCTGATCAGTGTATATTTTGCTGTATTAGTTCGCTCATAAACAAATTTAATCGGGTAACCTTGCTTTCCCTTTTTATGCAAATGCACAGGTATTCCAGAAAATCTGCAATCGCTTTTTTTCTTAACAGTCATCGTAACATCTCAGCCAATCACAGACCATCTTTTTTAAATATGAGTAAATTAAACTCCCTTCGTAGAACAGTACTGTGGTCCCTGAGTACACACACACCTAAGTCCTGTCACGCCTTCTCTCCCCTCCTTCTAGCTATGTATGCTCCTTTAACTTTCATCATCATACATATCATACATCATACATGTTATAAGGTTAACCAAAAAACATAGATCGTGTTTAAGATTTTTTATCTGCAATTTTTACGACAGCAGGTTAGCAGCTTGTAGAAAAGAGCACTGAGGAGAACAAATATGACCACCAATGCCTGACAGTCCCTCCATGTCAAATTAAAACCTAATCCATATTCCAATTACTAACCAACCAACTTTAATGAAAATCTGTCAAGTACTGGAGTTTATGCATAATTGATGAAAGTCATGAAAAAAGCCCAATCGCTCAGTAATTAAGGATGAGGAAAAAATATATCTGCCCTTTCATTTGGATCCACTCCAAAATGTGACGGTTTCTTTTTTGGAACATGCCCAAACCCCTTCTTCTCTGTGTTATGGCGATCTGGGAAGTAGTCTATGCCTGATTGATAAGAAAAGGAAAAAGCCAGTCTTTCAAAATCTTACAAGGTTCAAAAAGTTGCAGAGGATCCCTGAATTCACATCCATGCTCAGATCCAGTTCAAAGCCCAACACCCCTACCAGATGTTGTGCATTCACAATAACTTCAATTAACGGACTCATGCTTGTTGTCCATATAGTTTATGTATGCCCACACCACAACCCATCCTAGAGTGGTCTATCTTAATGACTGATCCAAAACATAACTGTGCAAAAATCATGTTGTCTAATTGTCCCGATCTGCCACGTCTGTCAAAATAAATACTCACGTACACAGATTTGAACAAAACTGTGCTAAAATAAGAGACAAACGGAACATGTGCTGTTTTCCCCGACTCCAAGGGCATAGCCAAGAAAAGTCCCCAATCCCCTGCGTTGTAAATCACGACGATAGAGCTCTCAACTCAGTTTATATGCAGTAAACTTGGACTAATTCGGACCAACTGTTCGGATGTACGGAAAAAAGTATTTATTGTAAAGAGTATCCCCCAGCGAGTAAATTATGAACTATTAAAGTATAATGTGGTGCCTACAAGATATATCTCTTAGAATTGATCCAATTAGTCTTCGTACAGAGATCTATGTTGGTTTAAAATCTGAAAATGATCCATGAAGTAAGTTTTGCGTTATTTTTGTTCAAAAGAATTGCCCTCATGAGTAAAGTATGAGTATGAGTAAAATAGCTTGCATATGTGAAACATCTCTTTAAGTTGATTCATATGCAAAAAATCTGGACTAAATGGGACCAATGGTGAAAAGATTATGGTCCACAAATGTTTGGAGATAAAACTCCCCCCGGTGTTGGAATTATTCAACAGTCCTTTCCCAAAATCAACCCAGTTCTTCCTCAACAGTTGAGGTAAGACTTCTGTTTAGAGAAAAAAAAAACTAGTAAGCAGTGGCTGCCTATGCAGATATTATGGCAGTCCAATGATTGTATCAAAACCCGGAACATCCTGAGGCTTTTGCTTAGAAAGGTACACCGAATCTATAAAGAAAAAATAAATGTGTACATGTGCAGTTTAGACCTTAGGAAAGCAGGCATGAGATCAGCTCATTAGTGAGTAAACTGACTTTCAGGAAAAACTCTTTGATTCGGGCAATGAAATCAGATAGCTGCATTTCATTGCCGCAGCCCCAAGTCCAAGCCCCATGGGGAAGGAAAGTAATTGGTCTCAATAAAGCCATTCAGTCACTGTTGACAGCTTCTGCTGTCGCTGCATCTTCCTCATTGTTTGGTCCTCTAACTCTCAGTCGAAGTTTATATTTCCCTCGTCTTTTGCTCACTGAGCCAGCTTACTGCTACACTCACCTAGCGGGTGAGCACGATGGCATGACAGGTGTGGGGGAAAGTAGCACAGACAGTGACAAATTTAGTGTAAGTACGATAACATAGTAATGCAACATATAATACATATTCAATGCAAACATATTAAAATTGTTTGTAAATTATGGTGTTTTTTTTACTGAATCGTATTGTGGCTATGTAGTAAATACTTTTTGACCCAATTTCGGTCACCAGACAGGTGCCAATCAGTCTGTGTTTTGGGGTTTTCCTACAATGGAATGCACCCAAGACCAAGACTCAGGGAAGTTGGTTTAATTAGAGACTGCTGATAGTTCACTGTCTCTATGATAACAGGACGAGTGGCTTTCCAAGAACTGACAAGCAAGGCAGGTCACAACACTGGGTCTCTAAGGAACGAGGAGAAAAAAGGGGTTATTAGAGAACGGAATCATTTGCAAGATATACTCAAGATGGTAAACCGACTAGAGGTCTACCGCAAAGCTTTACAAACGAATGCAAGTAGTAACCAGTTAAATACTGCAGAATTTGATGGTAGATTGAGGAGATCACTCCACATTTTAAGGTACAGTCACAGACAAAGGTAATTCGGATGAATGGAGACAATACTGACTACTATGCAAATTTGGGTAAAAATTAAAAAAAAATAATATATATATATATATATATATATATATTATATATATATATATATATATACATTCCATATATATTATATATATATATATATATATATATATATATATATATATATATATAATATATATATACACGTATGTACACACACTGCAAACTGAATTTCAAAAATTGAGTGCAAGTTACTTTTTTCTTTCCTTCGTCAAATTCATGTTCAGTTTCAAGAATTTAAATTGCATACTCTATACTAATGAATTAATTGAAAATGATAGTTGTTTATTTTCTTTTAATTCAAATCTGATGAGTACCATTAGCGTCTGCTTTTTTTAAATCTTTGTACAACTTGATTAATGCAAAAAAATTTAAAACTATGTAACCTCAGCTAAAATAAATTAAATTCTCAGGTACTTATATCTCTTTAGTTGCAAAATCTCCAAATTTGACAAAATAAATAGAGTCATCAAATAATCTAAAAATAATCTACTATTAATGCTTTTATGAAATGGCGATACACTGACAGACAGTTATTGTCCCCCGACAGCACGGTTATATTCCCAAAAAAGCCCCCAAACAATTCTCCTGATTGAACCTCCAAACTAAATGTGAAGTAATGTCTGAACAAAAGCTCACTATAGTGAGTAAAATATAAACTATCAGAGTAAAATTGATATATTGAAAACATGGCCCGAAAACTTACGGGCCTAAAGCTCCCTCTATTGTCAGAATCTTGATGAGTTTTTCCTCTCACTAAGATTTGTAGGGGAATTGAATTTGATTAAGGTCCATGAAACTGCTTTTGAGTTATCGGGTTAATGCGAAGAATCTGCGGCGGAAGCGGCTGAAGCAATGGCGATACCATAATATTAAATAAAGAGTCAATTAGCATTAATTAGTCGAAATTTAACTATATTTTTAAATTTAAAATTTGTTAAAAAATGTATTTCAGGTACTTACATTTTCTTAGGTAATCCATTACGACATAAGTTTTGAATAGAGAGAGAGAGGAGACAGAGAGAGAGAGAGGGAGAGAGAGAGAGCAAGAGAGCGACATCAATCTTGTCTGCGCCCCCTGTGGTCCAGGGTACCTGTCCTGTTTCCTGTGTCTGACATCAACAAAGCCGAGCCTTCTGGGCAGCAATCAATCAGTCACATTCCAACAAGCTGGCGGAACTGAGTGGTCTGTGTGTGTTAGTGTGTTCGTGTGTGTACTTGAATATGTGAGTGTGTAGTGAAGTGGAAGGGGCACATTAGGCAGACCAAGGATGACGAGAAAACGACATAATAGAGAGGGGGCCAAGTGAGCCGGTTGAAAATTGAAAAAATGAGGGGAAAAAAAGAGTCACAGCACAGGAAAAAGTGAGGGATGATTTTAAAAAATGATGGAGTGCAAACGTTGGCGAGCCAAAGAAAAGAGGTAGAGCGAAGGGGCATAAAGAGATAGTGTAGACCGACTACTATTTTTAAATTAACATAAAACAACTTTTTTAATGATTTGCCGCTGCATGAATACATTTGTCTCGATTTGCACAAGTCTTTAATAATGCAACAAAAAAAAACCATGTGTAAGCCTTTCATAATTAATCAATTAATCCCAATTATTTAATTTAATTTAAATCTCCATTCATCTTTAAAAAAACAGCTGAATGAGTGGAGAACGGAATTATTCTTTTGCCTCAGACCACATGCCTAACTTTCCATTGGTTGTCTATTGACACAAACATCATGGATCATTTAGTCACAAAGCCAAACTCCACACTGCTGTGGGCACATTTTGGTTTTAAGCCAGATGATCATTTGGACTCGGTTATTTGTCAAATTGCAGCGACGTCTTTTAAAAAAAAGCAGCTTCAACAAATGGTCTGAACCTTGACGGAGTGAATACAGCCACCCAGTCTTTACATTAGAGTCCAAAAATGCATGACGGTGTTTAGTCTCTATGGCAAGAGACCATTAAAAGAAATCTGTGGGATTAATGTTTGTTTTAAGAATAATCCATCGTCAGATATATGGGGTGTTGTGCTCTGGTGAGTAATTTCACTTTAGATGCTTCCCGAGGTCTCCTTACACACCATTATTCTTTGCCACTTTAGTGTCAGACCTCCCAACTCCACACAACAATAAACCGGTCTTCGTAAATCACCAAGAATCTCTATTGAATTAGTTTGGCAACCACATCAAATCAAGCATAATGGGTTAAATACATTATGTTGATTAATCCGTTCCACCAGGTTTTATAAAGTAAGAAGAGCAGATCTTCATTTTCTAAATTCTTTTTTCTGTCTTTTGTGTGGAGGAATCTTTACAAATCACCTGACAATTTAAAGTTGTTTCCCCCTCCATTACTGTCAGTCCTTCACTCCCTTCCCTCTTTTGATTGTTCTTGTCTCAGGCGTCTGGTAAAAGCTCTTTCTACCCTCACCGGCTTCTATCTCATCGTCCTCCTCTTCATCTTCTGATGCATGGGCTTTTAAGATTGAAAAACTTTGCAAAGCAACAAAACCGTCCCTTCTAATAAGAAAAATAACATTCCCGTCCACTCTAATCAAAACCCCTCCATCAGTGAATGCGATTCACATGCAGCCTAATTATAAAGAATGCTATTGTGCTCCAAAGAATAACAAAATGACTGAGCACTTTTTAGATAAACAGCCTCCAAATCTTTTAGACCACAGACACTGTGAATTTCTGCCAAAAAGGAATGAAAGCTACTTACAACTTTCTCGCATGTCTCCATCAAATAGTTGTTCCTCTATTTGGTGTAAGAACTTGTGTCTCTTTCTCTCAAGTTTTTTCTTCGCACTTTCTTGAGGACATGACCTCGTGCACTGCAGTACGAGTCTGGGGATCGCACAACCTAAGCAAGCATTCGCTTCCATAAAGCATCAATGACTCTTCGCCGTGTAGCTGGTTCACCGGTTGTCCTTCCTATGAACACTTTAGAAGGTACTAACTGCCGCAGACTACGAACACTCGTTTTTGTGGTTATGGTCCAACCATCACATTTGACCCCTGTCAATGTCGCTCAGTTTAAACTTTAAGTTTTCTGTCTTTGGATTTATCAGCTTCAGGACAAGATGATGACTTACTGCCTTTATATTATTATTATTATTATTATTATTATTATTATTATTATTATTATTATTATTATTATTATTATCATCCCAACCACTGTCAGGTGTTACTGTAAGAAGAGGATCAAGTTTATTCAAGTTTAGTCTGACTTTACTTCTATGTGGTTACAATATTAGGGCTGATCAGTGAATATACCATATCCCATACTGCTGATCCGTGAATAATATAACATATAATATAAGTTGTATTTACTGATCCGCCACGACATCATGACAGCAGGTCAGCCATGTTATATTCACTGATCAGTCATAACATTATAACCACGTACAGGTACAGTCAGAATAAACCTGATTATCTTCTTACAATAGGTGGGTTTTTGTATGGACAGCCTAATTCTGAATAGATTCGTAAAAGACCCCTAATCGGAAAGAAAATGCTAAACGTAAAAAAGCGTCCCTTTCCAAGTGAAATTTCATTCCTTTGCAAGGAGGTAGTCTAGGTCCTTTCCGATAGCCAGTGGCTGCAAGTAAACGCTGTATCGGAAAGCTTTCTGTTTGAGTTATATCTGCGCATGATCAACGTCGTGACGTAATGCTCCGCTAAGTTTTTTTTAGCTCCGCAACACATTTCAATTATGGCGACTTCAAAACAGTACTGGTCTGCACGGGAGAGTCATTTACTCATCTCAACTTAGAAGGAGTTTGACATAATTAGACAGTTAGATGAACGAAAAATACCTTCCGACCATGACCTCTCTGTCGTATTCTTCCTCTGGGCGCTTGTTGGCGGTTGGCCCCAGCTCATCGTAGCATTATCGTAGAGTGTGGATCATCTGCGCATGTAAGAACGGTATTCATTTTGTTCTTATTTGAAGTGTTCCCTTTAGTGGTCACAACACAGATTATCTGTTCCCATCTTGCCCTTGCTCAGCATCTTCCTCTGTCACACCAAACATCTGCATGTCCTCTCTCACCACATCCAGAAATCTCCTTTGGTCTTCCCTTTTTTCTCCTGCATGGCAGCTCCAGCTCCAGCATCCTTCTACCGATAGGTCCTCTATCCCTCCCTCTCCACCCTGCTTGCATTGCCTCTTTACTCTTTTCCACAAACCCCGTCGCTCCGAAGAGATGACCCCAAGTACTTAAACTCCCGCACCTTCTTCACCTCTACTCTTTGCATCCTCACCTTTGCACCTGCCTCCCTTTAATTCACAAACATGAGTTCTGTCTTGTTGCAATTGACCTTTCTTCCTCTTCTCTCCAGGGCATACGCCCACCTCTCCAGGTTAGCTTCCTCCTGCTCCTGCTTAACAATAGCAATATTATATTGCGTGTTTGTCAAGCCCAAAGTTTCCATCTATACTGTCATGAATGCCGTCCTTCAATGATAGCGCTGCATTGGGAAAGCGACCTCCTCACGCGTATAGCTCCGCTGTGCATGCTTTTTTTTTGATAACATTACATTAGATTTTACATTTATTTATTTGTTTGGACAACTTCCCTGATCCCTCCAGGCAAATGCAAAGTCCTCCACCACAGCCTCAATAAATCCTTCCGGGGAGAGACACATAAGGTTTTATAGCTTGGAAGAGCGGAATGGATAAAAGAAAAAAAAAGGGAGACTCTGACACAAATGAGCTGGTTAGGTAAAGTGCTGTGGCTGGTAAGTGCTAACAATATTTCAGTTTTGGCAGATTTGAAACATATCATTAAAATAAACAACAGCTTTTATCCCAACATCAACTTTTATGGTATAACATCATATTGAATGAATGTGGTGCTTGTCTGAGGGAGAAGCTGTGGCAGTGGGAGCATCTGTCACTTCAAGCCTCCAGTGATCCAACTTTTGTTTCTTGGAAAGAATGAAAATCAGCAAAAGTCTCTGATGAGTGGCTGGAATAGCGTGCATTTCCCGGCAACATTACTAATGGGAACAGTTGGGCTATCAGTAATTCAGATGCCAGATTGAACAAAGTTGTGGGTTCATGATCCAGCACTGAGGCGAATTTCATAAGTCCTGGCTTACAACTGCAGATGTGCAGGAAAATTGGATAGATGGTCAGAGATGATATGGAAACACACAAACTCAGTCATTGTGCTGGTTGTGTATAGTAAATGGTTCAGTGAGTGGAGTGGAACTCTTACTGCCTGCTTCAGTTTATTTTCCTCCCAGGTTGGTCATCCTTTTTTTTTTAAACTGTGTGCACTTGTAAGCCATAAGATAATCCCCCCCACTGTACGCTGATTAATGTGAAACATTTATATTTGTTTGAGGTAATTATTCAACGTCATTGTAAAACCTGGAGCCTGCATCTGCAGACTGTAATCCTCAGGACACAGGAAGGCAAAGGTTTATATATGCCGCTCATTAGTTGTAGCACTATTTATTAAAATGCAATGCTTTCAGGTTATTAAATTTTATCAGGGGCCAGGAGCAACTCTGGCATCATCCTCTGCCTTCAGATTTTTCTTGTATTAACATCATGGAACATTAGGATAAATATTTATCATGTGTATGCGGTATCATGCCCCTTGCTTAGTGATATTATACAGCTTGTTTCCTCTGGCAATTATTTATTAGCCGAGCACCATGGCCAGAAACATTCCAACATTCATGCAGAAAGACTTCTAACCAGGAGCTGGATTGCTGTTCTTCTAATTAGTGCTGCATGATTTGACAACACTATAAGGGTCAGCCATATCACTGCCGTCACACACATGCCCAACAGTGACTCTCTGGGACGAGGTTTGATCAGAGTTCTTTGGCAAGATACCAGAAATCTTCATTCCCCAAAAAAAGCCTTTTACAGAGCGTCCTTCTCCACTTTTGACTGTGTACATCTCCTCAGTAAAATCACATCAATGCAGTTCTCCACTCATCCTTTACTGTTTACCAAAAGAACAAAGATAAAATGTACTTATTTCACTACTGCATCACATTGATGTCCATGAACAAGACGCCTGGAATCGTATATTTAATCTATTAATCAGTTTTAAATTCTCCACATCCATCCCCTTGTGAGCAAAAACGCTATTGTAATAATAATAATAATAATACATTTAATATTGTAGCTATAATCTGCTTGGATTCAGAATGTTTAGAACTTCAATGACCCACAATCCATATCTTAAAAAAAATTGAACAAAACATTAACATTTCTGCAAAAATATATAAATAATTGGTAAAAAGCAATAATTGGCAGAAGCCGACCGCTTTACTCTTTTAATTTGTCATCATCATGGTCAAAGTGAATCAATGTAGCTCCACTTTACCTCTTCATGAAGAAAGGTGTTACCACATGGAGCCAGACATGAAGATTTAATGAACATCAATCCGCCAAAACTTTATAACCACCTGCCTAACTAATGTGTAATCATTCTGTATTTGGTTTATTTCGACTCCACAAGACGTCTGAGGATGTGCTGAAGTACCTAACGCTAAGATTCAACAACAGTCGTATAAGCTGCAAGGTGGGGCCTTCATAGATCGGACATGTTGGTCCGTGCACATCCCACAGATGCTGGATTGGATTGAGATCTGGGTAATATGGGAGTCAAATCCAAACGTTGGACTTATTGTTGTGTTTCTACAACCATTCCTGAACCATTTTTGCTGAGTGGCGTATGATCACACTACTATACAACCAACAGCCATAAAATCTAAACCACCTGCCTCATACTCAGTAGGTTCAACCAGCATTGAACTTCAGCAATTTATACAGCTCACCATGAGTCTATCCTTAAACCTCTTCTGGTGTCTCCCAACCACTGCAGACTGGTAACATCCAACAAGACCTGCAGTTCTGGAGATGCTCTGACTCAGTCGTCTAGCCATCAGATTTTTCCCTCATCACAGATCTTTGAGCTGCCCGATTTGCTGCTTCCATCTAATCAACTTTAGGAGAAAATGTTCACTTGTTGCCAAATATATTCCCCCACCCACACTGGTGACATTGTGATGAGAAAAGTAATCTTATTCTTCCCCTGTTTTACACAGTTAGTTGTTATAATGTAATGGCTGAAAGATGTATACAGCCGTATACACACTGCAATCAACCCACTGGTCTCCAGGCTGTCCATATTATATACTGATACTAATGCATGCACACGCATAAACAACACACACACACACACACTCACACACACACATTCATGCACCTGATGATGATTTATGATTCCTAGCTTTAAGGTTAATAAACATGTTCTCAATACTCAGTAAATACTGTGTCTTGTTTATCAAATCAGTCTTTATTTCCATATCTATTAGGTGTGAAGCAAACTTTTGTATTCCGTTTCTATCCAAAAAAATACTACAAAAAAAAATCAGGCCAACACTTTGATTGACATCTGTTGTTTGTTTCTCCATTAACTCTTTTTTGTATTTCTGGCATCGCGTTTTCCGCGATTTCAGTCTCAATTCTTGCAAATGTTGTCATTCTGCTGAATGACTGATAGAAAGATTCAAACCAGAGACACACCTTTCTAGTTTAACTTTGAAACATCATTATCCATTGATTTAATCTTCTGTTGATTCTAAGAGAGAAGGTTACCTAGGATGCTGCTTGTGAGTCTGTCAAACTGCGGATTAGCTTTTTATTCTCTAATTGCTGTTTTAAATAGTTTATTGGATTGCACATCCATCCAAGGACTATTCCCGACAAACCTGTCATGTTAGTCAGTATAGTTTAATTATACGTCCAGAGAAATGAATCTGATGCATGATGTAATTAAATCAAGCATCAAAATCCGGAGCAAAGGAATATTAATGATTTGTGATGGCAGGAAAATCAGCAATAACGATTTCTGAACTATTCCATCAGGGCTTGACGACGAACTGATCTCGACATTAGCATTCCATTCTTGTATTGAATGAACACGTGGAGATTTTTTGTTTTTAATTGAGTCGTTCTACAGGGTCAGTGAGATATAATGTATTTAATTAGGATTTCTCCCCAACAGTGACTGATAATAAACATGCTCATTCCATATTCATCAAGCATTTCTCTACCTAATTATCTATTAATGTTTTTCCTTCAAATGCACACGGGTATTTACAGACAGGTTGGGAATATAGAATATCTCCTACCAAACATACATAAAAACCAAAGGTGATAAATCCATGCTTTTGTTGTTTTGTCTTACAGTATATTGTTTTCATAAACGAAGGTCAAAAGTTTGTCAGCGTTCATTTCAATTGCAGCCAAAAATCCTTGGCTTGTGAATATTGACGCAGGGTGGTGGAGATGAGAAGCATTACAAAACAAACTAAAAGCGCCATGTGTCATAAATCAGGGTTTAGAGAGTGCATTGATGTGACACAGATGTGAAATATGCAGCTGGTCATATCAGAACTCGTGGCTTCATAGTGACGGTCACAAAGGCCGCGCTCATCTACTCCTGGAATGATCCTCACACCGGAGGGCATACAAACACATTCATTTATAATTGAGCAGCAGCTGAAAGAGAAAGGAATCTCATTTCTGACAACGAAAGAATAACAATAATAAAAAAAAAGGTAAGGATAATCACAGGGATAACTACGCGACTGAAAGAAAAGGAAAGAACACCTGCAACATTGCTTGGGTATAAAATAATACACTTGACCTTCAGTCTGTCTGGTTCCTTGATCCTCCTCATGCCAATCCATTCATCTCGCATGGAGAGATGGAGAAATGGATTTGCATAGTTATACAGTATTTATATCCATATGTCCTTCAAGTGTGAGCTCTTGCTTTGCATCATCACAGAAGACGATTCAGAAATGATTCTTTTTTTGGACCCAGTTTCACACAGGGCATGGCATATCCTCAGATATCATTAAACTTTATCATGTTTCCTCTGTAGAAGTCATTACTTTGTCTTCACAGTCACACCATTCTCTGCCAATATAGTCTTATGAGCTTTTCATCCTCTACAGTTACAGATTGAGCTGATCAGACTTTGCAGTCATAGGACGGTGTCCTTTATCCGCTGCCCTTGCTGATTATTGTATCATGTATTCATGTTTTTATTTCTTTATCCCTTCTTCACCCTGTGATCTAAAATCAAACTTCTCCAAATGCTCGCGGAGGCATCTGTGCTGTGTTGACACAGGCTCACCTCTCCGCTGTTTATCACTAATTAATGATTTCCGCTAGCACCTTTTCTCATCATTTCCATTATTCACCCTTCTGAGCATCCCTCAGCAAGTGGCACAACTATTGTTTGTTCTTTTGACTCAACGTGAACTAAAATGAACTTGCTCTCTCACTGAGGAGTTCCATCTGTCATCTCGCTGACTTGAAAGAGCTTATTTAGCTCAATGACGAGAGAAGTCATTTAAAGAGGCAATCTCATAGAAGCATGCACAAAACCTACAGACTTCAAAACAGGCAAGCAGGCAGTCGGGTTCAGAAACGGCGTACTTGACTCTCTCACCCGTCCTAAAATAAAGGATGTGTGTGTGTATCAGCGAGGAGTGCGGCGATGATACGGATGTTGGTGGAGAAGCATGTGAAGGTTATAGAATAATAGAATATTCAAAGCAAATGCTAATCATTATATGCTAATCAGGACTTTCTCTGATTCAAGATGTATGATGATTTGATAATCACTCCGAGATCAGCGCAGGAAATCAGACCTCTATTCTTGTACAACAGTCTGCTGATGAGAACAGACGTAGACTGAGACGAGGGGGAGTGATGAAAATAATCTGGAAAACATACCAATGATCATAACAACATAAAATATAATGAACCAGCCCGGAACAAAGACAACTATCCAGTTGGTCATGCTGGATAAAAGTAGGCTTATACCGGAGGCGCTTAAAGTATCTGAAAATCAAATTGCTTTTCCTTCCTGTGAAACATGAAAGTGACTCTTATGAGGACGGAATATTAAACCATACCAAACCACTTACTGGTTAAATGCCATGGAAGGCTCCTTACACAGTTATATCCTGGCCCTTCAACTCATTATCATGAGACTTGAAGTCAGTATTTTAATCCAGTTAACTCTTCTAATGCTTGATAACATGTACTGTTTTAGATTTAATCAATTTAAAACCTGACTAGGCCTAAACTGTCGTCCATTAAAAGCCCCTAATCCTAATCCTTCATATGATTTGTTTTAAAAACAGTATTTTTTCATAAAAGGAATTTAAAAAAAGCTCCCCCTAGTAAGTAAAATATGAACTATTAGTGTAAAATATTGGTGCTTGTTGGGGGATATTTGGTTGGAGTTTACCCAGCATGCCATGAGACGTGTTTTTGAACTCTGAGTAAAAGGACAGTTACCTAAATTTTGCCTGTTGTGCTGTAATCAGTGTTACTTTTTATCACACATGTTTGTAAATTAATGTCACTTTTGTGGTTAGATATTCTAAGATATTTTAGTGCTGAGCTGATTAAAGTAGCACTTCCTGGTTCAGAGTTCATCTCTTTACCTTTTACTTACATGAGAAACTAAACCTTGCCACATTGTGATATATGCAAGACAGATCTCTCCGAGTTTATTCATGTTTACCGAATCTGGACTGAATCCAACCATTGGTTAGGAATGTCGGAGAAAGTTTTTTAAAGCTCCCCATTATAAGTTTATAATGACATAATCAAGATGGAGCTGTTATATGCACCAAATTTGGAATAAATCAGATTAACGGTTTGGAAGTTATGTTACCCATAACAATCGATGACGACGCAAATGTCAGAAACAGTTGAAATGCGATGAAAGGTTCCTTATACCTCTTTATCCGTACGATTCCTAATTTTCTTCCTGCTTTTTGCAACTAAATTCAATCCCCCTATATTTTTCAGTGAAGAAAAAAATGGCCTGTCTTCTAATAGGTGAAGTTATCAGAAAACTATAAATATAACATATTTTACAGAAATGTCCTGACGGGAAATGAGGAAAGTGCAGCATCCCCTCATCATGTAGATGTGTGTGTAGGTCTCTGCTGCGATACCATCAGCTACAAAGAGAATACCTCTTTCCAAAACTTCCCTACTCGATGTTCTGTTATATAATGCTGTTTGAGAATGAACCCTGATAATGACTCCCAGACAAACAAAGCCAATTGTGAAAATTAAATCAGACAGCTATTCTTCATCTGTACGACCCTGATGAGGAAAGACAGGGAAGGGTGATGAGGGGAAGGAAATGGGTAGCGGACTGAGGAAGAGAGCGTACAGGTAAATTAAATTGAAGGAGGGAGAGAAGAGGCCAGGCAGCAGAATGTGAGAGAAATAGAAATAAATCAATGGTGTGAAAAAGAAATGATATACTGTGAAAAGATGAAGAGGAGAAAGAGAAGCAAGAGAGGTGATGGGAGAGGGAGGATGGTGAGGGAGCTCTGCGGAGGAAATCAGCTGCTTTCTAATGGGCCATGATTACATCTCCTCCTAAATGTCAAGTACATTTCCATTTAAAGTGCCTCGCTTCTTAAAGGCATGAAGCGGGGCCCCCCAAAACCACACACCGACAACTCAACGACACATCGAGTCACGCAGTCCACCGACGCACAGGCTCATAAAGTAATGCAAACACATGTAAGCACACAACAGACAACGAATAACACAGCTGACTACATCGTTGAATGAGGAACGTGTGCACGTGTCATTTCTCATACCGAGTGACACAGCACACTTAGGCTCATCAATAAAACATGCACACACACACACACACACACTTCTTTCTCCTTCATTTCAACCCGCCCTAAAATCTGCTCCGGACCAATGAGGCGTATCCTTTCACTGGGCTTCATAAATGACTGCCAATCAGGATCACCGCAGCTGTGCCCAACAGCAAAGACCAGAAAGATAAATGAGTGTCCCGAGGCCCCCTGCTGCACTGGAGCGAACGGAGCTTAGGGATGGATTCAATATGTCACAATAACATACACACGTGCCCATACACCCACACATACGCACACACACAAACACACACACATGAAAGACATTCAGTGTGTGTGGGTATAAACAAAAGAGCACATCCTCTCAGAGTCTGCCACGGGGAAAGAGAGAGGCGGCAGACGATCTCATTCTCTCTCACATATGCACAAGATCCTCAAAGGCATTCATGCATATGAGTAGTCACAAAAAGTTGGACCCAAGCATTAAAGTATACACAGGGGCGTCCATGGGGCGGCTCTTCTATTAGAAGATGGGGTTAAATTAATTCAACACAAAAGGATTCAGATGTTTGACAGGTTACGGACTCAGGAGGTGTGTTTAGAAGTTTACCTTAACCCTGAAAAGTAGGGGACATTATAGTAATCATCTTCACCGCCGTGGCGTTTTGCCACCACGTCCACCGCAGATTGGTCGTGTTGACGCGATAACTCAAAAACTGCTCCATGGTTCTTTTTTATCAAATTTGATACTTTATTATAGTATAGTAGAGTTTATACTATTTTCTACATAGAAATGCATTTTGAGAAAGCAGGCAAATGGAAAGACAAAGAAAAGTCTTTGGTCTTCATCAAACCAGGAGGCATTTAAATCTCTAAGTCTACCTCACGGACCGCTGGTCCACAAGTAGCTCACCTTTACACATAAGGTATACATAATGAAAAAGGTTACTAGCTGATGTGAATCCCTGCAGTAGCCTCAAAAAGCTGTAAAACATGAGGGACCCATGATGCCCTGGTGTTCCACAGCCGCTCCAGGCTTGATGGTGGACAGGTACAGGTAGGAGTTTAGTAATGACTGCCAGGGATTGTAATCCTGTCTCATTCTTCTCACTGTTTCTTAATGACACCTTGCTGTCTGTTCTGCCCTTGTCAGCACTTGTTAACCTCGGCATTGATTCTGCTGCAACACAGTACATCCGCTTTAATTAAAGACACCACTTAATCTGGCTCTCACTGAGCCGTACCTGCGAACGTGAAGCTGTCATTTCAAGATGATTGTGGCTAAATATAGCACTTTGCATTTACATGTATTGACAGAGTGAGGTCAGTAAGGGCATTTATAAAACTAGATGACTTCTGGTGAGCTTTCACAAACATTTACCAGAGAATTATTCATGTTGTTCACAAAATTGTATAAACAAATGTTTGTGAAAGCGTAGAAACTCACCAGAGGTCATCTAGTTTTACAAATTCCCTTACTGACCTTGATAGAAGGGATATCAAGATATCCCGGGACTCTTCCCAGTTGGATGTGCCTGAA
The DNA here is from genome assembly GCA_037951165.1 of Lophius americanus. Classification (NCBI taxonomy): domain Eukaryota; kingdom Metazoa; phylum Chordata; class Actinopteri; order Lophiiformes; family Lophiidae; genus Lophius; species Lophius americanus. The sequence continues at coordinate 8,177,542 of JBBDHG010000032.1, read as the reverse complement.
AAACCTCCAAAGGGCCTGACCCAACTCAAATGGCTCCTTTTCGATTAGAAGGAGCAGGGGCTCTACTCCGAGCTCCTTCCGGTTGTCTGAGCTCCCTAACCTCTATCTCTAGGTCTGTGTCCAGTCACCCTAAGACTCAGCTCTCTCTTCCCCACATGGGAGCGATACAACGCCTGCAACATTGCTGATGTCGCACCGAACCGCACAAGTAAAGTAAGCAGTAAGTAGTGAAATATTTAAACCGATAAATTTGTGTCCAAGGAAACCGATTCCCCCCCTATCGGTAAAACTCTGTTTGCGATGATCTAAAGAGAGAGAAACCCCTCTATCATAGGCAACCATGTGCAACCTCACATAAATTTGTCTGAGTTTTAATGTGGCTAGAATTGTCCAAATAAGCACATTGAGGAATACTGTTCATGAAATGCACACCTTTCGTGCCCCCAAAAAATGACTTTCGAGGAGATTTGGTATACAAGTGTAACCCTATGTGACGGTGGTTGGCAATTTCACCCATCCCATTTCACATGTCCCACTGTAGCCAGTAAAATCATCGACCACCTCTCTGTGTTTTTCAGTTTTCAGGACGTCTCTGAGGGTCAGCTACAAGGTTTGGCAGAGCTAATTAGATTTAATAATGGCCCAACAGCAGAGACAGAAAGTGAGTGTGGTAATAAACTGCCTCTCGGATGTTTGGGCACAAAGACAATAAATGTGGCCATAACAAGGGGACAGTGTAAGGACGCAATACGGTACGTCTTCATCGGACATCAGACATCTGTAAATGGAGCTGATGGATGGCGTGTGACAGATGAGAACAGAAATGGAAAAGGGGCCCATTTGAGCATCGATCACTTTAATGCCCCCAGTCTGTTTGCATATTTTAGACCTATAAACAACATGAATGATGTGCCGTGTAATGCACCATAATCGAGATTTATTCAGTCTTGGGTGGAGGGGTACGGGTAAGGAGATGTTCTCAGTACCAGAATCAGGAAGGCGCTGTCGTGGTTGTGTGTGTGTGGCTACTTTGTGTATGTGCTGTGATTTATTTGATTTAATTAGATTGCCGATGTAAAACAGCTCGCAGGGAAAAAAGGAGAAAGACGAGTACCGAGGGAGGCATAAATAACACCAGGCTCTTTTAGCTTCTTCTCTTCATTTCTTTTCTTCCTCGATCCCCCATTCTTTTTCAACTTTCTGATCCCTCCTCTGCCTGTAAACAATCATCCAACCCGTCTCCATTCACCAGTACACACTTTTTTCTTCACCACTCTTCCATCAATTCTCTCCTGCCTCCATTTGAGTCTATATATCACCATCCTCCCTTTACCCTCCTCCTGTCCCTGCCCTCCCCCCTCCCCCGGCTCTGCTCCCAGCTGAATAATGATAGGGGGTAAACACCTCATTAGGTTAAAAGGCCCAGAGGAGCAATCAGAGACATGGTTCTCCGCTGAACTGGTTACTGCGAGTACTCACAGAGACATTTTGTACACAGCGGGACAAGGAAGGAGCCGACACAGAAAGTGAGGGAGGGGCTGGATCGAGTCGTTCGAGGGAAAGGTTATATCAAATTAGATGTGTTCCAACGGCATCTTAAGGGCTACAACTACCTGCATGTCATCATCCGTGCATCTTCTGGTGATGCACTTCTTGTGCGTTCCTTCTCTCTGACTAACAGCACACACACACATTTATACACAGCAATGAATAGCTGATTTATCGTGAGTGATTAGAAGAAAAGAGGAGCATAAATCCTCACTCTCCAGCAGTAACAGCCAGTAAAAGTGGTTTATCTGACATTCTGAACCGCCTGTGTCACCTTGTTCCAGGCAGCCATCTCTGTCTCGCTGATACCTTAAGCACAAGGTCAGGAACTTATTTCACTTCAGTTTCATGACATTTTGCGTGGTCATGTAGCCTCCCTCCATGTTTTTCTTCATGAATGGTTGACCTTTCAACACATGTAGTGTTGTCCTTGTTTTAAAAATGTTTTATTAAGATCATTTATCTTTCCTGTTCCAGGAGTTAAACATCTTGAGTTTGATATAAAAACCTTCTCAGAGCATTGCTAACTACATGAACTTTACCTTAACAGCGTCCCGCTCAGCAACTCGGAGCTCAGTAGCCAGCGTTCCAACCACACTCCTACAGCTGAGTCTTGCCGGAGGAGCAAACTGGGGTTCAGTATCTTGCTCAAGAACACTTTGAGAGGGAACAAACTCCCAGCGCTACAATAAGTGGTCGACCTATCTACCGTCTGAGCTGTAGGGTTGAAGGTTTGCAGGCAGGCAACTAATTACCTTTTTGTTAAAATGACACAGAAAACAAGTTCAATGACCTTTTTTATTTCAAACATGAGTCAAATAACTGAGCAGTTCTTCTCTGTCGCAGCTTAAAAACATCCCATATTTGAACCAAAAAAAAAAACTGCCACAACATCTCATTTCATAAGTCAGAACCAGTCAACTGTCAGATGAGCAGTTGATGGGATACCATCATATAGTTATCCATCATGTTGTTCTGGATCAGGGCAGTTCAGAACATAAAGACCTGGGCTACAAATCAGAAAAACAACAACTGGTCTGTTGGTCAAGAACATACTTGAAGGGAACAGAAGAGATGGATCTCCAGATGATGCAGTCGCTGAAAGTCCCTGCAGAAACGCTCCATAGACCTGGTTCTTTGCATGAACTCATTAGGGGTTGAATCCAACAACAATTATTGTGTTTTTCCAACATAAAACATAAATATCTTATATTTCATTCTAATAGTTCACATATAACTTATTGGGGGAGTATTTCACGAAAAACCCTGTGTTTCTGACATGACCTCCTATTTAATTCCAGTTCAATGATGGGGATTGCTTGTACAAGGCAGGGGAGGAGAATATTTTTGGGTAGATCATAGTCCTATTTCAGTATGAACTTTTAAATGCAGAAAATCCTTACTGGCTTTTTATAATCACGTAATGATGCATATGGAAAATGAGGTGCTTTGGAACACCAGCATGCTTGGTAAAATCCCAAACACACATATGAGCCAGTAATGAAGGTATCTAAAGGACATATCAAATATTAAAATAAGGCACACTTTTTCATGTTTTCAAATCCATACACTAGTATTTTAATATCAAGGCTGTGCGGTCATTGAAAATATTAATATGTTTAATGAAATAGAAGCCAAAACCAACCACCTGTTAGCTTAGCTTAGTTTATCTTAGCTTGTCAATGAAAAAAATCTTCCTACATGTATCGCTAAGACTCACTAATCATGTTTTTTTACTGCATCAAAAAATAACAGTGTGAATGACGTTATGTGCTGGACTACTCCTTTGCAGGCAGAGTTGGGGGCAAAGCATGAAAGTGGGTAAGCATGTCTCGTCCTTTCAGGAAAACTTGGTTCCATTACTGCCCCACATTACTTTTCTCTCTCGGCCCTTTTTTTGCCTCAACATACCCCTCGCTTTTTACAGGATGTTTCAAAGCATCAGAGCATTGCCCACTCAATATTTCATGCTATTGACACAAATCAGATCTCCCCTCTGCATGCTGGGTAAGAACCAAGTCTAAATACCATAGAACGCACCAAAAGTTCATGTTGGTATACTTGAGTAGAACTTAAGTTCACATGCAGTAAGTTGACTCTCTTTGGGTTTGGATGCATGTTCCTTTGCAGCATGTTGTGCAGCACATGAATCTGTATATTATATGGAATTAAAGGAATTTGCATGAATTTGATGGATGAGCTCAGTACATCACTGTACAAAAAAAACTCACGAGTAATGTGTCTTCCATATGAGTTTCACATATGGTTTCGGCGCAGGTATACATAATGAATGGCTTCATAATTTATGCATACCATGCAGCGATGTATGGCAAAGATTGTTAAGGAATATTAAAAGTAGTTCTAGAACTGTTTCACACTCTAATTAATTTCCATTTGCATGAACAATTATTTCTGGCCATGCTGTTTCATTTATATCAAATCAATATTTCTATTGTTTCTATAATCAACATGTCAAATTACAAATGTAGCATGATTTGAACATCCTGGGGCTATCTTCACATTAATAAGTTTTCTAATAATTATGGATTGACAAAGTTTTATTCCAAGAGGACTAATCCACACGAACAGCTGAATCAGTGAGTCCAGCTTGTCATCAGAAAGAGGGTGTGTATGTAGGATCCACAGTAGATCTCTCCTTTAGCCACACTAATAAAAATAATCTCCTTCCAGAAGTATCTTCCTGCCTGGAAAAACAGAGAAACGATTCTTCAAAATTTAGTTTCGAAACCTGCATGATTTGTCTTTGATTTGTAAGTTTGTAAAGTTTAACAATCAGGGAATTTTACAAAACAACAACACACACACAATCACGCGCACAGACACACACACATACAATCACATACACACAGAGATTGGAGATTGGACAAACTGCTTCAGTAAGCTTTGAAGCTTTAAAGAGGGAGCAAGGAATATAAATGTCATCATTATCGCAATCCATCAGCTTGTTGAGAAAAAGCCTCCTCAAGCTTAATTTATATCTCTCACCAAATTCTGTGTTCATTTAATTAATAAGATGTAGGTGATTCTTCAGTGATTGAAGGGAGCTCACTCTTGATCAATTATACATTCAGGAGAAATGGATATAACCCTGATTATTAATGAATAAGCAACTTTCTCAGTAATATGATGACCTTATTATTGACCTTTTACGCTGCTCACCTCTCACCTGTTGGATTTGACCTAGAAATCTAAGAATTGTTGGTGGCGATCCGGTCGCTGGGCGGCTCAGTGTCAGTCACTGTCTTGAGGGCCGTTGAAGGGCCAGGGGTCTCCCAAGGAGAAGAACAGCGACCGAGAGGGTTGTTCAGCGTCACATTGAAGGTGCCCTTCATTACTGTGTTCATGATGCCAGGACTCAACTGCACAGACAAGCAGGTCGAAGATGAATGACTATGTGAAATAACAATAATACCGTGAAAATAGACAAAACAGGCAAAAACGCTTAATAACACACATTTAACATTGTCTGAAATTAGTCATAATTGGAAAAAATGATTGTATATAAACAATTTTACATGGGTTTTTACAGTACCAAATAAAACAACTGGTGTTACACTATATGAAAGTAGTGCAACAGAATGAGCGAACAAATGAATAGATTGAATTTGTTGAGTCAGAAACTATGCATAACTTTTAATATTTTTATATTGAAACAGGAGTAATCAATGTTTTGAGCGGTTTTCAACTAATCCCCCTCTTTTATTGCATCTAACATCTCACAAAACTTAAACTTTTCTCCTTTGACAACATGTACATACAAAGCCAACAGCCTCGCGTCAAACAGCTTAACAGCACCTTCCTGGAAACGGGCTGCAGAAATGCCCCTCAGAAGTTCAGGTTTGCACAGAAGTCAATTTGTAGTCACGTATTCCCCACACTATCCAATCATGTATGCAAACAAACTCTTTTCCCACTCGGTGGTCCATATAAAGTAACTGCCACGCTTTCAGTCTGCATACAGTAATGCTGAGATGCGCTAACTCACATTGAGGCCTTTTCGGAAATTGAAATCCCTCCAGCTTAATGGTTACTTCGTGTTTGATCTTTAAAATAGAGTTAATAGGATTGATGCACCAACTGCTCCTCTCTTTACTTTTTTAAGATTTCCTTGTCATGTCTTGCTAGGGAAATACGAGAATACATGTCCAGGATCAAATATTTTCTCCCAAGCTGGTGGTGGTTACATCACATGAGCAGAAACGTAAAAATATATATTCTTTTTTTCTTTTTAAAAAGGTAGGTCAAACATTGACTTAAAATCCTGGCCGAACATTTGTCTCAAAGTGTAAACAATCATCGTCAATTTTCCTCTTTCCTTGGTTCCACTCCTGTTAGTGGAGAGGGTCACTTGACTATTATAATGAAATTACTATTTGCTCAACACTGATTGCATTTAAATGCAATATTTATAATGAAAAGAAAAACAACTTGTGAATGACCCAAAAAGCATCAGTCACCGATCAGCCATGTCATTAAAACCATCTGCCTAAGATTGACTCAGTTCGGCCCTTGGCATCAGGATAGAACTGTGTGTTCTGACACCTTTCTATCAGACCAGGCCACTTTTTTGACCTGACCCTGCTACCGTTACACCAGTTGTCCTTCCTTAGACCTCTTTGTAAGGTACAAGCAACTGCAGACCAGGAACACCTAGCGAGACGTGCAGTACTGGAAATGATCTGACCCAGTAATCTAGCCAGCACAATTTGTACCTTGACAAGGTCCTTCAGATCTTCATAAATGCCCATTCTTCCTGTTTCCAACACATTAACTTAGAGGACATCATTCTCACGTCCAAAGTAGCTACCTAATGTATTCCACTTACTGACAGGTGCCAATGTAACAAGAAAATCAATGTTATTCTGACTATACCTGTCAGTGGTTATAATGTTATGGCTCATCAGTGTATACATGGTGAGAATTAGACAATAATGCTCAACCAAAGTCAACACATCCCACAGGCTGCATGGCTATTTTCTGCCATTCTCAAAGAAGGGAAAGAGGTGGTTACAGCCGACTGTAAATGATCTCATCAAGTCGAAAATGAAAAAAACAGAAAAATTCTGTGTACCCTTGAAGGTATGACCTTGAAATCACATATCCAAAGTAAAATTTAAGGGACAAAATATATTCTCCCTCACACACACACGGCAAAGATCCTTTCATATGTTGTACATACAGATTTGTGTTCTATCCCTCCCACCCAGGTAACCCCTGGAGAATATAACCCTTATTTTGTCAAAGCTCCCTGTCTCCCACTTTTATTCTCTCCCATCTCCCCTCAGCGCACACACACACTCATCGGTATTCCAGAGTTGCCACAGTAGGATTTAGGCCCATTGGCGGCGCTGCTCAGATCTTAGCATTGATCCTAATGGAGAAAAGGTTGTGGGTTCAATTCCAGGTCACCCTTGGGGTTGCCTAGGAGGTGAGGGGGATGAGGAGGAGCCCTTGGAAGTGACAACACCACCAGCATGGCAATTATGAGGGAGATTATGGGATGTTTCACTGGGTCAAAGAGGGGAGAATGGAATGGGGCTGTATGCAGGAAATTGGTGATGGTGTAGCTCGGTTTAAATGCAGACACAAGCACATGAGCAAGGGTGATGGTTAGGGGTCTTTCCCACGACTCACTTATACTATATAACACATATGGAGAAGGAGGACGAGCTTCATCCCAATGAAAAACTAAAAAATATGATATATGATATGATATTTGCATATTCAACACACAGGAGGTGCCTTTGGGATGGGACATAGCTGACTTCAGCTATGGATAAGTTATTATCTAGTTAATCAAAAAAGAAAAGTCTCATAGGACATTAGGGACTTCGTCAGATACAAAAGTAACGGAACAGCATTTATATTTCTCTCCCTTTTTCCGATCTGATTCATGACTTACAACTGCCATCCAATCTGAACTGAGAGTTGTGTGATGGCTTACACCCCTGAACACACCGGGTTGAAATATCAGCTAAGTTTAACAACTGACATTTGCTGGTCTGCTTGACTGTTTGTGAGTATCAAATAAACTTGAGCTTCTGTTTTCAGTCTCTCTATGTACTTATGAATCAGACATCACAGCATTTAATTAATTTCTGTGTCTGTTTGGGCGATTTCTCCCCGTGTCTTTTTATATCCCAGTGTTTCATCCACCCTCTATGTTAATTTGAGCTCAGCCTATTAGAATAACGTAGCGTGTAGGAAGGTAATTGAGCCTACCTTCTGGAACCGGGCGCGTACCATGGTGCGTTTAATGGCAACGGTAAATGAGCCCTTATACTGACCTAATGCCACTCAAGTAGATATCTTAATGACAATACAGGTACATGAATGGATGAATGAACACACAGACATTCCATTACCTGCAACCCATGCAGACTGCAGGCCCTCAGAACATATTTTCAGCTGTTGAATTGAACCGCTCTCTTAGTCTGCTCTATTTGCTCCTGTCTATCGCACCACTCCTTTTCCTCCAACGGCTTCTAGTCCCTGTCGCACCCCTGTCCAAATCTCTCCTTTTCTCACGCAAACCCCTGTCTCTCTCTCTCTAATACTCTCTCACGCTCACTGCACAAATCCACGCCATCTTTAACTCTATATGGCCTGTGATGTCGTACAGATGCACAGTCACACCGCTAATTACTGAAACAAGAGCTTAGACATGCTTTAAACTGAGAGAAAGAAGGACGTGAGGCAGGAGATGTCTTACTGACAAATCCATGCCATCAATCTATATGAGGGATGAATAACAATATGCCTACTTGTTCGTGTATCGTCTTTTTAGACTTACATGTACACTAGGAATAAAATGTTTAGCAATTAAATGATAACTCACAGTAAAATTACTGAAAGTTGGAATATTACTGGTTCATATTTTAGTTAATATTTCCCTGAAAAACTTGGGGATGTTGACGATGACAGCCCGTACTGCTGTGAAGGGGGCCATACTGTTGGTCAAAGTGAACACAACTTTATTTATAACTTTATTTAACAGTGAACCCAAACAATGTCATGACAGCTGGTGCGTTTATGCTCGGAGTCAGCTGGTAGAAAGGTAGAGAAAATGGAAAATTGTAATGCTGGCAAGAGGGTGGCAGAGTCTCTTTATCACAGTCTATAACAACATTCAGTAGGAGGGATAGAGCAGCACAGACGCAGACAGCCATCACTTCCGCCTCTGCCTGTTAACCAGTGAGCCAACATTCTGGCATTTCCTCAAAGCAGTAACCTGCTCCATGAGATTTGGGAAAGTTATTTGGGACGCACTTTCAGCTACAGAACCATCATCAGGATCTGACTGGACTCCATGTAAACCTCCTGACTTATCTGGACAGCCAGCAAAAGTTTAGCATGCTCAACTCCAGAATCACTAACCTGACCCGGGTCCACAGGCTGCTCCTTCGCAGGACCAGTGACAGAAGTATTTGCAGTAGTAGAGACACTCTGGCTGAAGGATTCTTCTCCAATAGTACTAGGGTCACCGCGCAGAATCTTTCTTCACAGCTGGGCGTGCCGTTCTTACCGCTGCTTCAGCGGCGGCTTCAGCCCGACTCCATGCATACATCTTCACACCATCAGTACTCACTCTTGAAACAGTAGCGCTCATCTCAGGATGAACGGGTACAACCGCACCGCCGTCCCTGGTTTGATCCGCACATATTAGCCGCAGCAAACCCGGTTACTAAGGCAGTTCATGGACGAGCAGCGCTGGTTACTGCGACTGGACGATAGGCGACATCTCAGCAATGGGATGACCAGCGAGTGTTACCGCAGAGGCAGTCGACGACCCGGACGCGGCAAATGCTGGTGCTGCAGCAGCAGAGCCGGATAGGGAAGTAAGGAAACCCATCATAACATTGTTTCGCAGCTCAACGGTTTCACTGGCAACCAGGAAACCGTTGGAGGCACTTTGAATAGAGTTTGCAGGAATGTGCAAATTCTATTCAAAGTGCCCCCCGATTCAACCTCCGTGTCCTTATTGGATGACTATTACTGGTATTCTAAGATTTTATCACACCGTAAGACTGCCACAAAGCTGAGCAAAGCCAATTAAACTGTCTCTGTGGTTTGAATGAAGTGGCTGCACCCTCTAGTCAGAACTCATGATTTCACATTTAATTAAAGTCGTAGTTGAATTAATCTTTTTACCATCAGTTGGAAGGAGTACAGATAAGAGAAAATAGGATCATTATAGCTATTATTGATATTATCTCATCCCTGAATCATTTGTAGTTTAAACAACTGCAAAATGAATGGGAGGGAACAGTATGAGTATGACATAGAGGCAGAAGCTAGCATATCAGTGAGAGGAGAGACAGAGAGAGGGAACAGTTGAGGAGAAAAGGGGAAATATTGAGGAGACAGTATAGAGAGACTGCGTGACGGGCAGACAGAGACAGAGAGAGAGAAAGAGAGAGAGAGAGAGAGAGAGAGAGAGAGAGAGAGAGAAGAAAGAGCCCTGTGTTAACTTTACACTCATGGACATGAACATGATGAACTGTGTAGCAAGTTTAAATCAAACCCAATGGTTTTGTCTTTGATGTTCACCCCTCAAAGTCAGCAGGGACTGGAAGCAACGTTAGCTCTTTGAATCATTTCACACACACACACAGTCACCAGTGGCTTTAACCCAGAGCTGTGATTCCTATTAAAACACACTGAAATGGAGCAGCAATAGATTACATTCTGGTTAAGTTTCATTACGACTGTATTATACTTTGACCGTGAAGTGCATTTGTCTCTGTCAGTATTCTAAGGTGGCTGCATTATCTGCATTAAACAGCATTATGCTCCATAAAAAAAGGTGATCAGTCTTCCCAATTCAATGTAACCAGGCAGGTCTGTTAAGACCGGTTCTCTACGTGGAGGAGGAGACTGCATCATTCACCTGCATCAGTGGAGATATCTGAAGCCACAGAAACCTTCTTCAGTCTGGACTTATCTCAGTATCACAGCATGAGATAAGGTCATACAAGTATTTTTGGACTCTTGCATCAGGGACACAAGGAGGGTGTCCGATCTCAGGGGCGAATATACAACTTCAGTGCGTGTGTGTGCGTGTGTGTGTGTGTGTGTTTGTGTGTGTGTGGTACAAATTTCTCTTTCAAAATTGTTTATTACAGTTTCTAACCAAAAATGACATTTTACAGGATGACATTTGATTCTATATTTATTATATATAGTATTAATATATAATATATTATGAAACACATCATACTCCGTGCCACATTTCAACGTGCTGCTCACAGGTGCGTTAGCGAGCTGTCCTGCCGATGACATCAGTAAACATTTGTTTGATTTGATTTGTTGTTGGCACGTCAGCACTATCACAGTTGCAAGTCGCTTTTTTGAAATAAAATAAGAGGGCTGGGGGTTAATGGGACAATGCATTAGCTCAACACAATCACCTGAGACTTTATGTCTGTCCCTGACTTTGGCTGGGCTATATTATGTATTTTCCTAATCCAACCAAAAGCATCCTATAAGCACTTCCTCCCTTTTTTATGAAGATTTGATTTTACTGCCTGTGATATTATTTAATTGGCGTGTACTGAAAAAAAATTGATATCTGTGGATTTGAGCCCGAGAATCTCATGCTACAAGGCATAAGACATTTTTGGTAACAAAAATTGTCAAGCCTTGGTGTTCCTTTCTCCCTCTGTGTCTGTCCTGTGATTGGTCATCATGCTCACCTGTGTTTCCCCCCCAGCTGTGTCTCATTGTCTCGTTACGGCTGTGTATAAAGTCTGTCCTTACCTTCCCTTCTGTGCCAGTTCGTCGCATGATGTTCCTCGTGTCGTCACGCGTCCCAACCCTTACCAGTGTGTTGTGAATAATCGCCAGTATTTCTGTTCCTGTTCTTTCCTCGTGCCCTTTTTTTGATCAACAACAAATATATTTGCACCTGCTTTACGGCGTATGCGTCTCCATTTGGGTCCGAGCAAAAACCCACAGGAGTTCGTAACAAAAATGTGAGAACTGTTTGACACATCCTTGGTTTTAGGTTAACTTTCCACAATTAGCCCTCAAAGCACATCAGAGGCGCCACTAATTACTCGTGTTGCACGCACTTGCAAAGCAGCTGTTAACTCCCTGTTTGGGATAAAATCACTGAGTCAATATGCATGGGGGGGCACACAATTATTCGTCTTTTTTTTGCGTCGATTAATATTATTAGGTGCTTTCAATACAAATTTGCGGGGTAGACACTTTACGGAAGGGCAGGGGGCATGTCCCCCCCTAAACCCTCGAGGCTTTCTGCCCCTGATCAGTCTCTCCATGTCAACATACATCTAGAGATATCTGATGTTGGTGTACCGTTACTGAATGATGGCTGCTCAGGAAGTCATTTGGAATTGGAGGGTGTTTGGAACTAAGAATATTTCAGGAACATTAAACAGCAGGATTACCTGGTAAGTTCCAGGCCCAGGGTTGGTGTTCATGGAAACTTTGAATCGATCTTCTCTGGAGTGGATCAGAGTCATTTGAGGGAAGGATTTCAAACAAGAATTGTACTGTCCAGGTCCTAAGAACACAGACACAAACACATCATCCACAGAAACATTTTTTGATAAGATGCTTTAACGGAGTCAAGCCAGAGCCATTAACATTCAAAGTGATGCAGACATGCCTAGTTGTTGAAAATGCTCCCATGTGACTCAGGAATTAGCCCCGAATAATAACTCGTTCTTATAGCCCATTTACAACTGTCTTAATGTGGGTCCTTTATTCTACTTGCCATTCTGTACAAAAGTAGGGTAAGCATAAAGAGGCAGTCTATCTTGTTCCACCTCTGGCCAACCAGTAGTATTTAGCTGGTAACTCAAAGAAGAAAATCATCTGAAAATTTCCTCAAATTCCTGTGCCGCCCTATAAAAAGGGTGCTAAATGATGGATGATGTCACAGTATTGCATCGTTTAGAGAGTGCTTCACATCCATGATGTAACTCACTTTCCACTCAGAACCAGTTGGGATAGGCTCCAGTCACCTGCGTAATGTAAATGTGAACAAATAATTTCACTTTTGCCTGATTCCCACCGCAAGTTTTTATATAAAATTTAGAATTATTTTTAAATTGTTTTAAATGTCTTAAAAGTTTTTTACTGTTACATAATAATTAACCTAAGCTCTTTTCTTTTTCATAAATACTCGAAAATCAATTTTGCAGTAGGCATCACCAGGTTATTTTTGTCTTTTTCTAATAAGAGTCTGAATATAACAAAGTATAAATTAAATGTATTATTATTATTATTATTAAGTTTAAAAAAAAGAAATTCAGGCTACAAAAATATAAAACAAAAATGGTATCCAATGCAAAGCTGTGCCTTACAAATGGTTCCCAATAGGACTAAAAGATCTGCTCAGTTGGATTGAGGCATTGATGAAGTAAAGACGTACCACAGCGTCTGTAAATTCTGAAAATGGAGACTGTTCTAAAAATGAGGAAGCAGCGGCTCAGGGATTTATCCATTACAAAACATTGCTTTCACAATCCTTTTCAAATTAAAAACCATTGACTGCCAACTTTATATCAACTTTTACAAATGTTTCTGAAATGGTCTTTGGACCTTGGGGTTATGGCTTGTAAGAAAAGGAATACATCCCTAGTTCAACAAGCTTTTGTACTGAAACAGCTGGTGCATTTATCTTATGACTGATGGAGGAAACACTATGGCAAACAGATCAAATTTAAATGCAAATTGGAATTTGGTAGAAACTAGCCTCATGGGTTGAGTCTCTTGGTGATATGGTCTGGTCATAAATTATCCCAGTCATTCAGGAATCCATGAATGTTGAAACAATATTTTTCCATGGGAGTGTCATTGATGTACACATTAGGTCAGAGGCCCCCAAAGAAGGAGCTAATTGGATAACATCATTGTCAAAGGTTGAAGACAGACAGACAGATAGATAGATAGATAGATAGATAGATAGATACCTGGTACACTAGGGTCACATGGCAAGAAGATGGTATCCCGCGGTGCAGCGGAGAGGAAGCAGCTCTGTTGTCTTTTAGCTCCTTCACTTCGGGGTTGTGAGTGAGACTGGATTTTAGCCCTCTCAAATGTCTGACTCACATTGTAACTGTTGGGTGAAGGGGAATTCTTGCAGAATGGAGAGAAGAGGATTTATAAAGTTAGCTTTATGCTAAAACTTGGCCTGTGCTGTCATCCCCAGCAGTAATGGTATATCCCCCGACATACCCAAGCTTCCCCTAGTGAGTAAATTCTGAATTTCAGAGTAAAATGTGAAATAAACAAGAAAGATCCCCTCGAGAAAAATGCTCATGCGCTAAACTTGGACTAAATCTAACCAACGATGTTGAAGCTATGTTCGAAAAACGAACTGAGCGTGCTTACAAGACTACTTTAAACACACACATTGTTTACCATTTTATTAATTGCTCAGACCTCAAAACTCTAATAAGAATATCATCCGTTTTGCAGACAATGTCAAATTAACATTTTGACCCCTTTGGTAATACAAGAAAAGTCATGTGACCATGAATCTCTGCACAAATACTTCTTGTTGAATGACCCCGTTTGAAAAATGTTTGGGGGGAATGCCTGACAATGTAACACGCAATGAAATGCACAAAATGTCATGTTTCTGGGGTCCTTTTCTAAGATTCGAAAAATCTACACATTAATTATAAAATGCAAATGACCAATCAGCCATCTATTATCTGACGACACTATCAGACGTGTTGTAATATCACACACATACACACACTCCTGCATGAATATCACCATGTAGAGGGAAGGACATACAGTACAAAACCAATTACGTTCATGCAAATGAAGAAAAACACACATGCACAGAACGCACTTACATACAAATGAGTAGTCAGTAGACACGTGCTGCTTCTATGCAGACGGAGGAGACATGACAAGCACACTGGCATATCATGGCTAATTTCAGATAAAGCCAATACCCTCCATCACAAGGTCATTACATTGTTAGTCGTTGATAAATTGACACTGATAAAGAGCTAATTCCCTGAGACACCTTCACCGATTTGAACATGTTAAGGATACTACAAGGAATTTGGATCACAACTCAGTGGATCATGCCCCCTGGTTGGAAACATGCAGGGCCAGCACTGCAGAGGAGACCGGGTTTCTTGAGATTGGTCTTGTTGGGTGGTCTTTGAATAATTGATGGCAAAGGATGAATATAGCTGCATGATCCATTTATCCTCGACATAGCAGCGCTATCATTTAGCCAAACTGTCAGTTCCCGACCACCGTTCTCTCCTCCTCATCTTAGGTAGCCGTCCATCTTTAATCACTGCTAACCCAGGCCACTTAGCTTTTCATTATATACACAGTGGGAAGAAAGGGTAGCAGGCAAGATGTAAGTACAAAAATACAGTCGCACACACAGTCAATTTACAGGCACACGAACACATACACACACACAGACAGAAACAGATATGGTGTCTGTGACAAAACTGAGATTAATTGAACAATGGTGAAAAAATCATGTTTCTATATCCCATGATCAGGATTGGATTATGTCTCATGCTGCTCTTGATGCATATAAGAACACAGGCGCAGGTGTACCTGTAGGTACACATCTGTCACAAGTCTTACAGTGCACAGCAATCATCCTCCAACCTGTGCAACACACTGTGCACAAATACACACACCTGTCGAGAGGCCCCGCGGTCCTTCATCGCACCTGACTGGAGCAAACCACGGTTCCCATTAGCAGTCATCTTTTGATGACATTCAGGTTGTCCTTAATTACACAGCCACAACATTTACAGCTCAATTCTTATCTTCCTGGACCTACACCGAGGCGCACAAAAAAGGTAGATTTTTATAACGATTCTTTCACAATGCCCTTGACAGTCCGAAAAAATATCTCAGAGTCTATGTATAATATTATAGATGCCCGATTCGCATTTGTGGCTGACAGGCAGTGAAATTGAATATTGATGTGATGCTTGCACCAAGACATATGGACAGACCTGACAGGGTTTTTTTAATGAAAGTGCAAAAATATTTATAACTTCATATTTTTGATGCTTTCCAAAATATTTAACTTAACTTCAAGCCATAGTTCTTTTAAATGTACAATGTAGAACATCCTGCACATGATGACGTTTCTCTCCCCCTCATTACTCTAAAAAAAAAACCTCTTATTCCTTCCTCCAGAGCAAAATTGATCTGTTTGTCTCCCTCTCCGATACCACCGACATGAAATTAATCACTGACATTTTGAAAGGTTGAAGCTAGTTTGTGGCTCACTAGTGAATCTCGTC
This sequence comes from Lophius americanus, assembly GCA_037951165.1. Lineage (NCBI taxonomy): Eukaryota > Metazoa > Chordata > Actinopteri > Lophiiformes > Lophiidae > Lophius > Lophius americanus. The sequence continues at coordinate 8,161,700 of JBBDHG010000032.1, read as the reverse complement.
GGGTATTTTTCTACTTGATTCTCCCTGGCTATAAAAAATTAAAGTTATATTTTGATGTTACTTCCCTTGGAAAGACAAAAACATAAATGACTAAACCTACTACTACAGCATCCCTCTAAGAGTTTAATAAATAATAATGGCTGCTGAGGCTCTGTGTTCTTTCAGTGACAGTGACACTTACTGACAGGCAAATGGCAGCATGCTAGGAGTTTTCACAGTTATATTGCACAATGAGCATACCCCTGAACTCTTGAACTTGGTTTACAATATAAATTAGGGGGGGGGGTTTCTTGCTCTATCAATAACCGTATAGGACTATGCGGTCGTCCCCCACGGATTAAGTATATCCCTTGAAGACCCCCATCACTTGCATTTTATCAGAAATTCCTATGATTGAACGTCCATACTCCATCGTCCATACTGACTCAACCTGACTATTTATATGAATTCAGCTATATGCAATAAGTTAAGATCCCTGATTGACTCAATAATGAACATAAATGCAGTTAACTATTCTGTCTGAGCTAGGGTGACTTAATCCCAATGAAGCAATGGGACAATGAGAATTTTTATGAGGGACAATGTGGGACATACGTCACCAACGCTAAAGGTGGCTAACTATTTCACTTAAAAAATAAACACACAGTAGAATATGCATGTCACAGGATAGGCCAGATAAGGCTTTACGATTAGGCCTTAATTATATTTGAACTTTTCTCGTCATAAATATAAACTTAACCCTTCAGACCACTATAATATAAAGTCCCATAGGTTTTAATAGTAAAATCATAATCCTCCAAAACCTGCTTTTGTATGTACCGTCTTTTGTGCAATCTTTGATTTACTAACTGTTGCTTGTTTACTATCACAGTCATAGGAATGCAGCACAGTTTAGGAAATGTTTGTCATCCCAGCAAACGTTACTTTATCTGTCTATTAATCATCTTGGGGAAAATAAGCATGTGCTCATAGATCGCCAGAAATATGCAGCTGATTTCTCTTTGTGCCGTGCATTTTTTATGAAACTCATGTGTTGTGCTGTGTTGCCTCACGCGGTATTCCCATCTGTGTGTTATTGCAATGGAGGTCTGACATACAAAGCAATAACTCTCTGTGCATCGCCTTCCACTGGCCTCAGCCAGGTGCATGTAGTTGCTTAGTCTTTGTTGAAGCAGCATCTCTTCTTCATGGTGGTAGTATTCATCACAGATCTGCATAGTGTGTGATTTCAATTGCAACTTTCCCAGGATATCAAAAAGCAGAAACAGGTTGACCTGCTATTCACTCGTGTGTGTGCAATTTGATTGGCAGCACACACGCAGCGCAGTCTCAGCCCCGAGATGTCAACCCCCCAAAGCAGCCATTGGAAAAAATCCGGTAAACATCTCTCCTGGAGGGTAGATTCATTGAAACTTGAACCAACCAAAATGACTCAAAATTCGGGACGTGGAACAAGAGATGAAAATTCTGTGCAGTCCGGCACAAAGCGGGAAACATGCTAACCCTATTCTGAGCCCAGTAATAAAAGAAAAAAGATTCCACGTGTCAAAACTTGAGAGTTAACTTTAGACACATTTTGACCTATGGTTGGGAAGTTATGGATGAGAAACTTTTGGCTTTTGCCGAAAAAAAGTGAGTGAAATATGAACATTCATTATCCGTAAGAGCTTATTCTGTTCAGGGTTGCGGGGCCTGAAGCCTATCTGAGCCGACATTGAGTGAGATGCAGGGTACACCCAGGACGAGTCGCCATCTCATCACAGGGCTGACAGAGACAGAAAGAGGCTCACATTCACTGAAATATGAACTATTATAGTAAACCATAACAAATAAAAGGTACGTCTCCTTGAGCAGTATAATAGAGTTCAACTTCGATTAAATCTGACACACAATTAGGAAGCAAGTCAAAGAAAATGTTTTTGCTAAAAAAAAGAGCTCCCCTAGTGAGAAAAATATAAACCATTAGAGTAAAAAAAAATGATATCCAAATGCACCAAATTTGGACTAAATCAGACCAACGGTTCAGAAGTTGTGGCTCAAAAACTTTGTAATTTTGGAAATGAAGCTCCCCGTAGTGGCAGAAATATGCAACTGATCTTTCCCAAAATCAATCCAGTTTTTCATCAACCTATGGTTTATAATGACATAAAATTTGAAAACGATCCATGAATTTGTTTTGGGGTTAACACTTTAACAGAAGGCTCTGCAGCCGTGATGAGCCGATTCATAACAATCCCTGAGATATTGTGCTTGCAGTTAACAATGGATTAAGTGGTAATATTGGTTAACAAATATGCTGTAAAACATGCCATTGAAAGAAGTCTGCTGTGTGAAATAATTTATTTTTAATGACTTTCTCATGATTAATATAACAAAATAGAGTGCTCGTATTCAAATGAATAGTAAATGCAGCATTTGCTTGCTTGTCTTCCTCTGGGAATAAACAGTCAATGTAATTTTGTGTCATAAGCACAGCTGGTGTCGCATCATAGAGCTTCATATCCATCTGTCTGAAATTAGTGGTGGAGGTATGGCTGTTGTCATAAGACCTTAATGAGGTTTTAGACGGGTCTTCAATATAGAAGGAATGACAGAAGGAAACCATATGGGCCCCATTTGCTTCCTATTCACAACTTATAGGCAGCAGTTACTTTAACAATTTGCTGACAGCTGCAGTTTTCTGCTGCTCTTTATAGTCTTGTTTATATTGCTTCCTCTTTTATTTAATTTCCGTCTTGCCTTAATTGTTAATTATCTCCATGTCATCTTTTTCATCTTCCTAGCACTTCTTTTTGCTATTGTCCTTTTATGCCTACTTATTTGTTACATTTGTCTCTTTATATCTTTTTTCACCTTTCTTTATCTAACAGCTCTAAAAAAAATATCCATCTTCACGTACATACATCATATCAACTGCAGTTACGTGGTTTAACTTTTTAACGCCTATTCTCTCTCTTTATTTAAGTAAATGTGAGTGCTCATTTTATCAACTTTAATCAAATAGACACAATTTCCCCATTTACCCACATCTCTCGCAGCATTTATTTGTAGCAGCTAGTCTGATTTTGAGGAAATTCACAGAGGAAGGATTAGATTACAACAGAATCTATTTAAAACCTGACCACTTTGAACATTAAATTACACTATCTCCCTTGGATTTATTCACAAACAATACTCATCTATAAGCTGTCTATGTTCAATTTGGCAGATTTAGTCTAAACACTGACACCCACAGCTGGGTCCCTCCAGCAGAGGGCCAGAAGGCCTGGTTGAGCAAATGGCCAGCACACGTTCACTTTGCATCTCATTGGCCTCAGCACACCCTCTGGTCGCCTGTCTGGCTGACTGTCTGCTTGGCTCACAAAACCATCACCTGCTTCAAAACAGCTGTCCATAACCAAACAACCACCAAACGCACAGCTGCTGCATAAACTGGGCACATGTCTCCACCTGCATATGGGTGCAAGCAAACACACCCCCACATACAAACACAAACACAAACGCACACCACAATGTTTTAAACACATAACCGTTGGCCAGAGCTGGTTCCCATACTTTGGACAGAGATATGTACAGAAAGGCATGCACCAGAACACACCGCACACACCTGCTTTCCACATACGCCTACTTTGTCCACCTGAGGAGTTGGGTAAAGCGAGAAAGAGTCAAGAGTGAGAAGGAATCATTTACTGAGCAAGAAAGAAAGGTGTGGAGCAAAATGGAAAAGATAAGTCAATAAGACCACAAACAAATATGAACTGCTTATCATTTCGGTGCAGGGACTGTATCATATCCCAGCTGACATGGCCAAGACACAGGGTACACCTTAGTTTGTCTAAGGGTAAACACATAGACACAAACAACCATTCCCACTCAGATTCATACCAACAGACCTTTTAGAGTCACCTGTTCATCTATATTGCATGTTTTGGGACCATGGGAGGAAGAGCCTGGAAGGAACCCACTTCCTCCCACGGTCACAGGGCGAACTACAAACTCCACACAGAATCGCCCCAGGTCCACAGAAGGATTTGAACAAAGAGCACTCTTGCAGTATAGCAGCAGAGCTAACCATTAAGTCACCATGCTGCCCTGTTTGTTTAAATTGGATAGATTTGGCCCAGGCTCTAAAACCATCACTCAAAATAAGGTAATGGCAAGTGTTTGTCAGTAAGAGCCTTCGTGTGGGTGAGTGTATTCATGTGTGAAACATGTAGTGTGTTTAAAAAGATTGTGAATGGATGTTGTTAAACACAGTAGCATGTGCCCATGGAGAGGGACGTAAAGATGGGTTGATTATGTTTTTCAAAATAACAAAAGCAAATGTTTTTTTTTCCATGCTTCAGCACTTAAGTCAAAAGATAAATAGTAATATAAATATAACCTTTATTTAGTGTATACATTTATACACAGTAAAACATTGTGAAATCATTTCTCTGCATTTGACCCATTGCAGCCCCTGTGAAGCATCCATAGAGCATATCAGGGTTCTGGTTCTTGCTCAAAGACCCTCATCTGCAAAGGATGGGACCGAACTGTCAACCTTTCGATTGCGGGATGAGGGTTCTACCTTCTGAGCCACAGCCAACCCCCCAAAAGATTTTTGATGAATTTCAATATTTCACTGTCATCCTAGAACCCACTCTCAAAGGGCATATTAATGTAATGTGCCATGTATTGACACATATAACACTGTAGAACTTCAGATATTGGGGAACTCACTCGCTAAAGCCTTTAAGACATTGTAGAATACATTGATCATTTGTATGTACTGCTCTTTGTGTAAGTGTCAGAAGAACAAAACAACCATTATACCTGCTGTTAAATATAAAATGCTAATATTTTAAACATTTATTTTTTATATTCAGATTATGCATTTAGTGCATAAAATAATCCATATTAGGCTCTTCTCAAAGTGTGAAGAACTATGTAGGGCTCTGCTCTTAGCAAATGGGCAGAAGCTAATGGTTTGCTTCAAGTTGATGTCGTAGTATCCCAAAATGTGTCTCCTTGGTGCCTGATGTACCTGATGTAAAAATGTCAAAATAGGCTAACCAAAGGTATATCCCCGAATTAGCAACACCCCTGATTTGAATTGCTCAAATTAAATGCAAAATATGAACTAGTAGAGTCAAATACGTTATTTGTGAGACAGATCTCCTGAGTCGATTCAAATACACCAAATTTGGATTTAATAATACCAACGGTTGACAAATTATGAAGTTATTTGGGGATAAATCTCCCCCTAGTGTCAGAAGTATACAGCCAACCTTTCCGAACATCAATCCAGTTCTTCCTCTTCTTAAGGTCTACGTGGGTATAAAGTTTGACAATGAACCATGAAATCCTTTTTTAGTTACTGTGTTAACACGACCAATCTGCAGAGCAATGGACACGGCAACGACAATTCCATAATATCACTGCCTTTTTGGGATGTAACTTAACTAAACTTAAACATATAGTAAGAAAGAGCCTGGCCCATGTTTTCTCTTACTATCTAGTAAGAGAGAACTTATTATGTAGTAGTAAGTTCTATATAGTAGTTACTGTAGTATCTTACTACTATATATTAAAAAACTTGAATATAGGTTGAGCTCCAGGCAATAACAGGAAATGTTTGTTTGTAGACTAAAATGCCCCCTTGCCCACATTTTCTATAATCTCACATATAAAATGAGAATAGAATAAATTAATCAGCAAGCCAGTGGACTGTCAAACCATCACAGCAATGAATGAGGCATATATGTGTTCCCTCGGCTACGAGATGTCCATGAGAAGTTAGTCATGGTCATAATGGTGTCTGAGCGTGAATTGTTTTATGAGGTGAATATTTTAAAAAGCTTGGAAATAGAGTGCTGCCATTTATCATTAAAAGACAGCACTGCATAAAGCAAAGGAAGGATAAAGTGGGTATGGACTCTGCAAAGGCTGGACCTGTGGCCAAGGAACAAATCACCTAAGTAAATATCCACCATCACTTGAAAAAGGTATTTTCTTTTTACATGCCGGCTGTTTTGGTCAAAGATTAGTTTGTGAAACCTTGAGATCGTTACATGACTTTCAAACAAAAAGATAGATAAAATCATGCAATCCTTCTTTCAAACTACAGATTTCCAAGGTAGGTGCAAAAGATGTATTTGAAATTGTGAAAAATTAAATGGAATTGCTCCCAATGAGAGGGAAACTGCAAAGATCTTTGGAATACACTGCTATATATTCTATATTGTATATGCCTTAAACTGCAGCTATTTACATTTACCATCAAAAGACAAGACTGCTTAAAGTAAACTAATGAAGGATACAGTGAGTGTGGAATCGTTAAAGTCTCGCCCTGTGAGTGTAGAAGAAATCATGTTCTATTTATCCCATTTCACCGGTAAAACGTCTTTTATTTTGAGATACAGGCTGTTTTTGAGGAAGGGCTGTTTCTCAGTTGACTTGTTTTATAACAGCGAGACATCAGGAAGGTAACAATAACCAGGACTTCACAGCGAGAGAGAGAGAAAGAGAGAGTGGGAAAGAGAGAAAAACAATTTCACTTAGCGTATGGGATCTTTTTCCTCCAAGCATCCACACATCATAAAATCTGAAAGTGCTATGCAGACAAGTTCTCCATCTGTACCCTATTGCGCATTTTAAGATTCACTTGTTCTGCTCTCTTTTCTCTTTCATTCATTCTATTACACACAAACGCAACCTCATTAATTCCAGTGGCTGGAGCTCTCCTTTTATTTTTTATTTTCTTAATACTCTACTGCCCTCAATCCGACCACACAGTCTTTGAAAACTCAAATTAAGTGTAAACCTCTACATTAGAATTTTGTTAAGTATGACCCAATAATTTAAATAACAACTAAAAGGCAGGAAATTAAGATAACTACAACTTAATTCAAGGGCAGGTGAAGCAGTGACCATCAGTTATTAGCAAGTGTAGGAGTAAATAGGTTGCAAAAAAAACAAGGCCTACGCTGTTGTCCCTGACAGCAAGGGTATATCCCAGAAAAGCCAACAATCTCCTGCATTGTGCAAGCATTGCTCCTGTTTGAACTCCTTAATTATGTCTGTTTTGCGTAAAAAGGATCCTCCAAGTGATTAAAATATAAACTAATAGAGTAAACTATGATATATACAACATAGATCTTCTTGATTCTATTCTTATGGACCTAATTTGGACTAGATCATACCAAAAGTTGACAATTATGACCCAAAAACCTTTGGAGTTATACACCCCAAAGCGCTGGAAAAAACAGCCGACCTTTCCCAAAATCATGCCAGTTCTTCCTCGCACTAAGGTCTTTGGGGGTATAAAACTGACAAATGACAATGATCCATGAAATAGTTTTTGAATTATCGCATTGACAGGATCACTGTAACGGGGGGTAGCGGGGATGAAGATTGCATTATAATAATGATCCCAAACTTTTCAGGGATATAATTAATACTCATAAATATGCAAATATGTTTTCTATAAGGGCTGACATTTTGTTGACCCCTCCCATCTTCACTTGTGCACTTTACAGTTTTCTGAGGTGAAGGTGCTGTCAGGACAGCTGGGAGCATTCATTAATTTATATATTTTATTTTGTCCACATCCCCACTCATGCGCCATAGGTCAGAGCAACGGGGAGTATGGAAAAGAGGTGCAGAAGTGCGTGCAGGCAGGATGGAGTGGGTGGCGTAGAGTGTCAGACAGAGGAGGAGCATCAAGAGTTAATGTAACGGTTTACAAGATGGTAGTGAAAGCAGCTCTGCTGTATGATTTAGAGATGGCCTTACTGACCAGAAGGAAAAGCTGGAGAGGTTCAGATTTTCTTTGGGAGTGACGAGGATGGACAGGATTAGACATGAGCACATCAGAGGGACAGCCCAGTTTAGACGCCTTGGAGACAAAGTAAGAAGAGGCCAGATTGAGATGGTTTGGACACGTGAAGAGGAGGGATAGTGGATCTATTGGTAGAAGGATGCTGGAGATGGAGCTGCTAGTCAGGAGAACATAGGAAGACCAGAGAGGAGGTTTCTGGATGTGGTGAAAAAGGAAATGAAGTTGGTTGGTGTAACAGAGGGAGAGGTAGAGGACAGGGCAAGATGGAAACAGATGATCCACTGTTGGGACCTTTAAGAGAACAACTGAAAGAAGAAGTAGAAGAAGCCTTGCTGCATTTGATGAAACAATAGATGCTGCTGTTTTTTGGGAGTATAGTCTTAATATCGCTATATAATTCTTTGAGCCAAGGGGTACTCTGCTCTTTTTGATGACCAAATGTTTTTTTTGAGAGCATCACTACCAGGACAAAGACTAGTTAAGAGAGGGAAATTATTTGTATGAAACTCAATATGTGAATATCGCTAATATTCTGAAGGGCCATGAACAATTCTGCTTCCAAAAGTCACTTGCAGAATGTTTTACCTCTTTGTCACTCATCGTCTCTCAAAGCATTTCTGTCTCTTTCCTTTGATCTGAGCTTCGCGCTTCACTTAGATACAGCAAGCAGTTTCAATTACTGACTTTCTTTGGCAAGTCAGAGACATACAACTTTTAATGGACAGCAATTATTTACAATCTTACTGAAAAGTAAAGCAGGAAACAAGAACGGAGGCTCAGATAGAGGCACTTATGCAGCCAGACGATAGCTTAAAATAGTCCAGAAATAATATGTCTAAAAGAGACATTCAGTAGCCTGTGCTAAGGCAATGGATCTGCAGCTTATACTTCAACCTTTCCAATACTCATATTTCATTCTGGGACACTGACCGGAGGTACATGAATCAAAATATGCAGAACAAAGCTGTACATTGCTTAAATAGAATGCCTTTCATGGGTGAAGTTTTTTTATCAGCTTTTATACTGCGACTTTATTCTAAAGGAACCTGTTGGTTCCAATGTTAAACGTTGGAAGCATTTTGTATGATTCAGCTTATCTCACGACTTCACATGTTGTGAAAGAGACAAGCAGATAGTTTGTGGTAGATCTCAGAAATCGTAACCCTAGATCAATGATGAGAGCCCTTGTAACCACCTGGTAATGCCTACATATTGGTCCATATACATACATATTATACCCAGGATGTCCTGCAATTCTAAACATTTACTGAGTCATCTAGTTTGCAAATTTGGAATTTTTCCCACCCACTAGCAGGTGGCATTGTAATGTTGTAATCTTTTATTCCGACCTCAGAAGTCAATGGTTATAATGTTATGGCTGATCACTTCAAAGCCAGTGCCTTCCCGGTCCACTATAAGTCATATTAAACAAATTCAAACAAAGTTTAACACTTATTTTTTTCAAGAAAACGGAATCCTTCGTACAAAATGAATACTAGTGCTGCTCACTTATTGCCAGAGTAAATCAGAGAGAATGGGCAGTGTGATAAAGAAAATCAAAGGCAAGAAAATGGGATGTCACAATACAGCCACCCAGTATGACAGCACATTTATGGATAGCCAGATGAATGTTTAGAAGATCATGATGGGACTGATGTCATAAATATTTATATATATAAATATGGGGGGGGGCAATTGAGTCAATTTGTTTGCGTGTGCACTAGTGTATCCCTTTGATCACACTCAAATTCTCATAGGGACTCACATCATAATCATTGCCCTGACAGCTGACAGTGAGATCCATATCAATCTATAACTCAATTTTCCTGTTTTTGTTCTTTTCTTTCATTACCCAACTCCCTTGTCTCCCGTAGAGCCTGCACCATGACATGTCATTTGCTGTCCATGGATACATCGTAAAAAGGCAATGAAACATAGAGACAAAAAGTCAATAAGTGACAAACCAAGGGCCTATTCTCCTATTCCAGAATAAACCTTGCCCATGGTGTTACCGTCCATGCAAGCTATCACACTCTTTGTCTGACTCAGGAGGCTTTTATTTATTTGTCATATTTATCTCTCCAGAGAAAAAACACGTCTGACTTCTTCTCATGGCTTCTGTTTTTCTCTTATTCTGTCTGTCCTCAGTCCCTTGCCTGCGACTCCTTTTAAGTCGGTCTTGGACTATGGTGATGTTTTGTACATGCATGCCTCGTCTCAGAGCTTATGTGCTCTGGATACTGTCTATCTTGGGGTTCTGAGGTTCATCACCAACTTTAGATCTCCTACCCATCGCTGTTTGTTGTATGAGCGTGTTAGATGATCTTCTTTGTCTGCTCGTAGACTGAAACACTGGCTTATTCTTGTTTACAAGGCTATTTTTGGTCTTCTTCCTTCCTACTTCCTGACCTTCATCAGTCAGAGGAGCTCTGGAACATATCATCTTCTTTCTAAGGATGTTTTCTCTCTGTCTGTCCCAAGGATCAGAACTGAACTGGGGGGAAAATGGCATTTAAGTTTGCTGCTCACTTTGCCAGGAACGATTTACAAAAAAGACTTGAAACTTCAAGACATGGTCTATCTGGATGTTTTTAAGATAATGTTGGATTACTAGGAGGCAGACACATCTTTTTTTAGATGTTTTGTCTCATTTTCTGATTTTCTGAATTTTTTTATGATTGTGATCAATTTCTGATGGAAAATTTGCTAAATGGATTATTTCATGTTTTCTATGTGTTGCTGCTGCCTGTCTAAGCCAGAACACTCTTTGAAAAGAGATATTTAATGTCAATGACGCTTTCCTGGTTTAATAAAGGTTAAATTTAAAAAAAAGAAGTCGTCCCTAATTATGTAATCTATCTACCGCACCACTATAAATTATACCCCTAAAAAGTCTGGCATATGATGGGATATTCATCGCCTCTACCACGTGGTAGGGGACGAAGGGCGACCCTATCGGTTAACAGGCCCTATATTGGTCCTGTTAACCGATAACTCAATAATTATTTCATGGATCATTTTCAAATTGTATGACCTTAGACCGTAGTGTGAGTAAGAACTGGATTGATTTTTGAAAATGCTAGTTGTACATTTCCGACCCTACGGTAACAACACTAAAGCCTTAGTTCCAAGTATCATTTTGCCTGCTGGATTTTTGTAGTTTCATTCTGCAGAGCAGAGGGTGAGGCTGCTGCTTTAGTTGATAAATGTGTGTTTAGCTAAAACTCTAATTATCTCAACCATTGCCAAAAACATAAATACACATTTTACAAGGAGGCTCTTTCTCATTCTTGTCTTTCCTTCGTTCCCTCCCAATGCTTCCTCCATTCAGTCTCATTTGTCCCTTAGTTCTGTCTTCCTACAGCTCATTATGGTATCTACATTATTTCTGAGAGTAATGTGTTGTTTTTCCACAAGTAATTGGCATTAAAGTGGATTTGCTTGACTCTAGCCTTATAAATACTGTCTGTGACACTTGATCAAAAATACTTGCTGTTGAATATAATTTGTATGCTCTGTGTGGTTTTTAGTTACTTATTTCATATTTGTAAAGAACCTGCTTTTATTTAAATTTGTTTTCATTATTATTTTATTACCATTGGTATATTATGAATGGTGGTGCCAAACACTGCCTGTGCTAAATGTAATAAAATCCATGCATTAATATTTTCTTCCTGATTCTATCAACAAAGATACACGCTGAGGAAAGAGAATTACGAAGTGTTCATTGTCAGTGTGACAGATATTCGTGCAGGTAAACGGAAATGTGTTTGACTGACAGACATTATTGCTTGGATACATCAGTTTAAAATTTCTTGTATAGAGCCAACAATAATAACAATTTTGTATAATCAAAAATCTTGGTTTTGTATCAGATTAAACTGTGGCTTTTCACAAAAGTTTATGTTGTCAGTCCAGTTTCTTTTATTGTCTGTTCACAGAGTTGGGGAGATATTGTCAAATTAAACGGAAATCCGATTATTCCTGCAACAAACATTTTTATCTCAGCCTTTCAAAATCCACTAAGATGGTACAACAGCTTCTGCTGCCCTGAGACAGTGTGAGCGCCACAGCTTCAGTTTTTCACCTCTCCATCAGTGTAACGATTGGCTGTATCCAATCACACTCTGTGCCAAATTGCAGAGGCCATATCAGATCTCATCATGTAGCTTAAAATAGCTAATATAGCTCATTCTAAAATAGTGGGAATAGTTTGTTCACTAAAACCCCTTTATGTGGTTGCTTAACTATAATTCCAAAAACTGCATCTTCTTCCTCTGCTTGTCTTTTTTTTCGTTGCCATGGTTACGCAGTAAGCACACAGAAACACACAAGTGAGCTTTAAAAGTAGTCCAACAATAATCGACTCAGGGAGTAGCAATGCAGTCACAGCAGAGGCAGCCACACTCTCTCCTTCCTGCTAATGCCTTCCTCAGCATCCTGGCACCACAGCCTCCTTGTACAGTGCTGTGAAAAAGCTTTTTAGCAACCTGGTGGGTTTTTTTTTCTATTTTCGTACCTACCTCATACTAAACAGTGTTGAATCTTAAATAACGTATCAAATAAAACAGAAGCAACCTGATTCAACACAAAATGTATAATTCTGTATAATAATTTTACTTAACTTAGCTTATACTGTCGTCCCCGACAGCAAGGGTATGCCTTAAGTGTAACTCATTAATCATCTCAAACAGTTAACAATTTAACAAGGCTTTGCTTGGTTTACAGCAGATGTAAGGTGACCTCATTCTTCTAAACAGTTTAACTTTTGACTCATTAGTCTATGGGAATATCTCGCAGGAGCTGTGAGGTTCATCAAGGTGTGTTATGACAAGAGTTTCAATTGTCCTTGGGTTAGCAGTGGTTTTTTGCCACACCTCTCTCTGATGGATGCCATTTTTCTCCAGTGTGTCTGAAGGTGGAGTCATGAACACTGACTTGACATTTATGAAGGTGAGTGATGCAGTTCTTTGGATGTTTTCTTTGGCTCTTCAGTGACTTCTTGAATGAGCCATTGCTATTGTCTTGGCAGAATTTTGGAAAGATGGCCACTTCTAGGAAGGTTAATTTGGGTCCTTAGTTCTGCATTTGTAGATGATTTGTCTCACTTTGGATCGTTGGAGTTCTGCTTTCTTCCTCATCTAGTAGTGAGACCTGCAAGCCAACTGTAACTGGTCTTTTACTTTGATTTGACTAAACATGGCTGGTACTAATCAGGCCTGAGAGTGCCTGAGCCAGCTTTAACCAAATATTAATAAATATATACTTATTTGGATTTAACCTTTAAGGGGGTAAATACTTTCTTTCTTTTTTTTTAGCCCAGGCCCAGTTGGTATTAGATAACCTTTTGTTTTAATAAATACAATTGCCATTTACATCTTTAATTATATCCCCGAAACTTCGGGATTTGATTTTGGGACAGGTCAGTTGCATATTTTCGACACTATGTGAAGCTTTATCTCCAAACGTTTTCAGACCATAATTTCTGAATCCTTGGTTCGATTCAGTCCAAATTTGATGCATATGAATGAACTCGAGGAGATCTATCTTTTATTTAACATATTTTCTCTCATAACGCTTTAGAAATTGTGTTTGAGTGTTACAGGAGCTAAATGAGGATGGATGAATTCAGTCCTAAGCCCCAAGCATAATTGATTCCTAACAGTGTCACCAACTGGTCTGCTCGGTGGTGTGGTGAATACGGACATTTGAAGCATTCTAATTAACACTAAATTTTGTTTTCAGTAATACTAAATAACTGGTGTGATCCCATATAATTAAAACTGGAATAAGTTTTTGATTAAAGCAAGGTAAATATCTACAGAATCCAATCGGATTTGGTGACTTAAGATCAAAGTATAAGTCAGGTAAGGGTCAAATCAAACTAACAACAAGCTTCAATGTTGATAGTTATCGTCTGAGGATGTGCCGCATGATATCTCATTCTGGAATCAGGACAACTGTACTCTGGAAATAAATTTTTGAATCTGTGGGGATTGTAACACCTAGTCCTACATATCGGATCTACTCTAATAGTTCATATTATCATATACCCTACTGTTTACCAAAAAATAGAATTCATTGTGTCTGTAATCTATAACTAATTATATTGTTGATATTATTACTCCAAAATTTACTATTTCCATTACTAATCTATAACTTCATATTAAATTGAGGAGTTAAATACAGGGGATTGGGACTTTTTTGGGATCATACCCTTGCTGTTGGGTATGACAGCGTAGACCTAGTTTTGTGTTGCCTTGGTTTAATGGCAAATTTAGGAGGAGGTTAAAGACTTTTTTACAGCACTACATGTGAAACATATTAAGTCTGAGACACTGCTTGAATTTATAATTCCTAACATTTTGATATTTGTTTAAATGATGGACTCAAGGGATTGTATTGAAAATTTAACTCACTGCCAAAAGGGCGGTGATTTCTCTCTTATCAGTGAAACTGTACTTCTTTTTAAAGCTATTCTTAATACTTCAATATTTAAACAATGCCCTTGCCATTGATCCAATCCTCAATCTCACTAACCATCAATCAAGACCTCTATTAATCACCATCAATGACATCAATGGACTTTGATGAAGAAAAGAAGAAACCTATCAGTAAAAACTGACTGACGGGCAAAACAGCCTGGCTCCCGTGGCTAGAAGGGACAGGGAGATATTTCCCTGATCTATAGAAGTGAGAGGAATTCCACTGCTTCTGGGTGAAAAACAGTTCCAAATTGAATTCCACATTTATTCTCTGCCTGTGTTGCCTGAGGGTATCCCACGACCTAAGCATCAGAAAGGTCATGGAAGGCGGGGCCATGAGGAAGGAGGCGTAGGCAGGAGACGGAAAGGAGGGCATGAGGAAAGTGGAGTTGTGAAGAGAACGAAAAGAGGAAAGAGGAAAAGATGAGATTGAAACGACAGAGTGGAGAAGAGAACAAGAGAGAACGATGGGGATAACACTCAAAAAGCCCGGTGGATTGGATAAATCAATCTCTACTCTAAAATCTGTAACCATTACTATCATTTCTTATTGCTATTTAATTTTTCAACATGTCTAGATATAGTTCACAGATAATATATTCCTCCTGTTTATTTAAGGATCCTTTCAAAAAAAGCATGCTATTAAAAAAAATAAACTAACAAACATTGCCAGTCAATGGAGTTTTAACTATGAAAGTATGACCTTACAATTATATATATTTACAATACAGTTGTTAAACCTTATTTTGAAGTTTTAAAAAGATGAAAAAAAAATTTTTTTAATTATTATTTGGCTATTCATAGTAAATTATTAAGAAATATTCAAAAGCATCTATGTCTACATATTCAATAGCGAACTTTCAGGAGATACAGCTAAATCATATATGATTATGGATTCTGTGTAAATAATTCTTCATTATTGTATGAAAAATATCATAGATGTTTTTGATGTCAGTGATACTATGTCTGATGATCTTTTAGTATCAGCTTTTGTTGGGACTTGGATTGGATATGTCTTTATCCTAAACCGTTTTCTCATAGTATAAATACACTAACAAGTGTGGACAAACAGACATTTTCATATATTATGGATTTTAAAAGCTGTGGAATAGCCGTGTGAATACTTTTTCCAACAAAATGTCGCCCTCAGTCATTAAATGTAGCTCAAAAGACATATACCTCAGAGCAGATACATATAATACAGACTTCTGCCTTTATTCTTATTCCTTTCTTTCTGAAAAGAATAAGACTTGGCCCCCGTCTTGGCTCCCGTCTGAGGATAGTGATTGGTTCCTGATTAAATATTTCAATGTCAGTGCCAGTGGGGGAGGGCGTTTCTAGGGATACAGCATAGTCTGCAGCGCAGCATGTGACTAACTGTAACAGCTAAGACGTCCCCGGGTAATTTTTCATTAACTGGTAATAAAAGAGGCTCAGTGTGGAGCCATTACAAGTGGGCTCAGATCTTCTCCAGGGAGCACTCAGAAGTAGTACCCAGAGGGGAAAAGGGCAAGACAGGGACGAAATATGCAAGTAATATTGCATTTCTAAAGAACAGTTCAACAAGGTATTTAACCCATATTACTTCTTAATTTTCTCCCTTTGTGGCAAGTCTAAAAGGTATGCCATTTGCTAAACCTACTGTTTGCCCAAGAAGGGCAACAGACAGACATGTGCTACCTTACGTGCCACATGGAGCAAACAGCTGCTTCTTTTCAACACGGCTTTGCCAGCTCCCCACCTGTGATTGCAGCCAATTATGTTGTGGGAACACAAAACGGAGCTGGAGGTGCTGGTACTGGGATTTGGGCCAAGTTAAACCCATTGTTAAATATTTAATAACTCTGTGTGCCTGGCATATAATGAGAGTCTACCACTGGTTGTTTGAACTCTCAGACCTCTAACAACCTATATCTGTATTGTAGATACAATGCATCCATGCATGACGATGTGCAACACAGACATTATTTGGACTGTTCAAAGAATGGCTGTCAGGTCTTCGGCTGTCTGCAATAGGATTTGCACACTAAGAGTTCTGAGTGAGCCAGACCATCCGTCAGCATAATATACTGCAGCCAGACGGAATGATGCACGGAACCATAGACATGAGCAATGGTAGAGAGAAACGGTGAAGACAGATATATGAGGTAGGGACTATTAGAGACTATTAAAGAGGCAATCAGTTCCAGAGTTCTCAGTTGTCTAATGGTTCTCAGCAGATTTGCCCAAGTTCATTTTTGATATGGGCAAAATGAGAGTAATCCACATTATCTGAAAGATATGTCCCAAAAACAATGGAACACAAACGTAAATGTCAATTATTCAATTTTGTCAGCACTGCCACCCGGAGTGTAAAAACGATAACAGATGTTCAGCCCATGAAAACGATAATGTTCATGATCAAGGTCATTTAATTGAATTATTTTTTCATTTTCATTTTACTATTGGGAGCACAGCTGAGTTGTACAACAAACAAAATAACTCTTTCTTTCCCTCAGATTACGCTGATCCTGCCCTCTGACCCTACCAACAAATGCAGATTTACTTTACTTTATATTGATAATTCATACAGTATTATTTTCTCCGCCTCTCATAGGTGAGTAGCTGTCAGTCCTTTAGCTCTGTGTGTATTTATTTGCATAGCATACTGCTGCATATCCCTCTCCTGCTGATTTAAGATCCTATCAAGCGGTTAATTACATTCACTTGTTGTCCAGGGTGTAAATCATTATCTAGTTAGAAATAAGAAGTGAAAACCAGTTTTTGGGGGGTGGTTTTTGGTTTTGTTTTTTTTTTTACTCTGGCAAGCAGAATTGATTTTTTGAGAGAAAACTTTGGATAAAGAACATTGCAAGCACCTCCATGTTTCACAGTCATAAAAGATCCAAACATACACCCAAGGAGCTGCAGTCCTGTGTCACCTCAATAACAGTCATTGTTCATGACTCCCCTGTTTGAAAGACACCGCTCAAAAATGGCACGGATGGGAGGGTGGTGAGGCCACTGCTAACCTACAAGGACATTAAAACTTGTCTGAATTTGGCCAGAACACACCTTGATGAAATTCAGAACTTTTGGTAGACTATTCTATGAACTAATGGGTGAAACGATTAACAGTTTAGAAGACAGAAGCCCCGTTACTGCTGGTGTAAACCAACACTACTTTCCACAACAAGAACAGTATATCTACAGACAAGCACGTAGCCAGCAGTGAGGATCCTGTGGTTATGCTTTTCTTCTTTCAGGGCCATAATTGCACGAAACATGAAATTCTGAAAGAGAATGACAGGTCATTGTCTGTGAGTTGATGCTCAGAGGCAACCGAGTTAAGCAGCGAGATAATGATCCCAAGCTGAAGAGTAGGTCCACCCTTAAGTGATGAGAAAATGAGATTTTGTAATGATCTAGTCCCAGTCTTGATCTCAACTCTATTGAGAAGCTGTGGCAGGACCTGAAAAGAGCAGAACTTGCTCACAAACTCTCCAATATTGTTGAACCAAAGGGGTTGTACGAAGAATAGGAGTACAAAATTCCATCTCAGTAATGTCAGAGACATCGGTTTAGTGTTTTAGCCTTCAGTTGCAGTTGTTGTTGCTGAGGGCAGCAAAACTTGCAATTTAGTTCAGGGTGGGATCACTTTGCACACTGGTGATTTCAGTATTAATAATCTTTTTTGCCTTATTAAATAAAATTATCATTAAAAGTTTTCATTTTGGGCTTACTCAGTTGCCTTAGAGATCAGGGGGGGTCACTATTTTTCAGAGCACTGAACCAAGAGATGTGGAGCAGACAATTTTCGGCATACTGCAATAGGTGAATAGCCTCATCCTACTGGAGAGCAGAACAGTTTTTATGCTTGAGATAAGTTCGGTAGACCTTCATCTCAAAATTCAGCTATTCTGTCCTTCTATTTCTAACCCTTGACCAGAGCAAACACCAGCTGCTATCCAGAAGTATTCCTGAGAATACAAGTATGTACCTCGAATTTCAAAATGATGTAACAAAAACTAGAAAAAGATTCTTACATATTTACATATAAGTTTCCTAGAATATAGAGTAAGATTCAATGACACTCATATTCAGAAATGGATCAAACGCAGAAACTCAACTGCGGAAAATGTGCTCCGATATTTCAGAGTTTTCATATTTGCTTTTCTGTTACAATCTCTGAGCAAGCAGTGTGAAAACTGATTCACCTAGCATTTGTTTTGTGGATTTTACTGAAGGTGAACTCACAGATAAAGAAAGCTACACATTAATTCTAGTTAGAGCTTTGAATTATCTATGAAGAATATGATAGTCCAATCATTATCTTTGAACTGAAGCAAAATTAGTTTTTTCTTGCAAATATGCTGATGAAATGTTCAATTGACAAATGACAAAGCAAATAGATGAATGGATTTTACATATGTAAGTCTGCAAGGACCAACAACTACAACTAAGACTAATAATTGAAGTGCAACCACTGGTCGAAAGATTCATTTCTTTCCCCCATCTACATTAAACTTTTGAGGGAAAATGTTGGCAGTACTCATCAAACACTGGCAGCAAACTGAAGAGGACGGGAATATAAACTACAATATTTAGTTTGTAAAATAAAGGTGAATAATGTTTTATTAAAAAAAAGACTATTTTTATTCTCACTCAATTACATTTACTCTAATTGAATTTTATTTGTGCAACAATATTGAAACTTATCTGAAAAAGATATAAGATATTCACTACATTCATAAAGGTTGTTGCTATGCAGGTCACTGCATAGCAACATACCATACAACTTGCATAGCAAGGTATTTGCCTTTCAGCAAGATAATTAAAAGATAAAAGCAAATACAATGAATGTACATGTAACACAATTTGCATATTAAATACAAGTTACATATTCTACATGTAAATGTAAATATACTTTTATGAATATAAATACAAATACCATCACTTGTGCTGTTAGCCAGCAGGCTACCAGCGGTAACTATAAATCCTTACCCTAACATGAAGAAGATATTAAAAAGATGAAATCAAAACTGCTTACTTTCTTTTAATGGCTAAATTAATTGAAATAATTTTGGATGGTAGTATTAAATAAATGTGCATTTGTGGGGAAATCTTGGGTATCTTTGTCTTAAGATTGATGTTTTTGTAGAAATACTTTGATTTAAAATAAATATCAGAATATGAATATAATAATTATAATATGTCCATATGAACTGTTAGGTAAAAACATATAAAGCAAAAAGGTGTTATCAACACTTTTTTGAGTTTAAGTGTTAGGCTTTACTGCAAATGAACAGAGAAGGTAACATGGAAGAGAAACAAGAAATAAATTATCACAAGGGATGATCTGTTTTCGCATGTATTCCATCATGATCTGTTTTTGCATAAATATGCATAAAGAAAGAAAAGGAGAAAAAGAAAAGAAGCAGTCAAAGAAAATTAACGGCTGGAAAACTAGACCCTTGGCCTAGTGAGACAGATACTACTGCTGAGATGACCCATTTATGAAAGAGAAAACTGGCATTTAATGTAGTTTTACTCCATCTTAGACTCTTTTGTTGAATTTATTTCAAAGGCTTTACAATACAAAGATGTTTTGATGATAAGAATAAGTGAGACAAGGACAACTGTAAGGAGACAGAGGGAGTAAAGTTAAAGAGACTTACTTTTGTGGATAGTGATAAAGACAGACGTTCAGTATTGGATTTGAAAACTGCTGTGTGTTGCTTTTTGTAGCGCTCCTCTGTTTTCTTTCCTGTCTGAAGGCAAACGTAGAGCATTCACACGAGCGTGTTTAAATATGTACTGTATATAAGGCTCTGTACTTAGACCCTTGAGGTTTGTGTTTAATCAACATCGGGGCATTTATCTCTATGCAAAGGAACTATATAGAATAAAATGAAAGACTAATGGATCTTCTTACCTCATACTGTCCGGGAAACGGGGTCTCCACCGCTTCCTTGTTGTGGAAGATGTAGTTTCGCTGAGCAGTGGAGCCAAAACCTCCTTTCATGGTTCTCTCAGAAAACGCCTTACTAAAACTTTTATGGGCTAATCCATTCTCGAACATATTATAGGACCCTGGACCTGCAAAGAGCATAGACTGTGGTTATTCAGAAGTGTTTTCATTGAGGAGGCAAACCAAGTGGGCCCTCAAACAGCCAATCATATGGACCCATTATACATGGCAACTCTCCATACAAGGGACCAACCATCACTCCTTATCCACCCTAAGAAGGGCCCCTTCTACCCAATGTACTACGGCAGCTCTGTAGCCTTAGTTTGGAAAATTCCCCAACTCAACTGTAATACTTTACATAGAACATAAGGCCACAGTGAAGAGAATATAGCTGTCTGTTCATATGCCAAGGTCATGGTGGGCCAGAGCTGTCCTTACATCCAATAAATTAGGCTTATGCCGTCGTCTGAAGGAACCCAATCTCCTGCATTATACCAGCATTTCCCCGGATTAAACTACTCAAATCAAATGGGAATTTATGTCTAAAAAACAGTGGATTTTGTAAAAAAGCTATATATATATATATATATATATATAAAATATATATATATATATATATATATTTTATATATATATATATATGTATATATGAGCTATTAGAGTAAAATATATTAGAAAGATCTCCTTGAGTCAACTTATGGGCATCAAATTTAGACTAAATTGGACCGATGGCTAGGATGCTATTTCTGAAAAACAGTTTTTTGTTTTAAAAAAAGCTCCCCCTAGTGAGTAAAATAGGAACTAAAAGAGTAATACACAATAAATCAGATAGATCTCCTCAAGTTCAACCATATGCACTAACTTTGGACTAAATCTGAACAATGATGGAGAAGTAATGGCCCCAAAAAAAATCGGAAATATTGTCTGTCGTTGGAAATGACAAACCTTTCCCAACATCAATACATTTCTTTCTTGCACTAAAGTCTATGAGAGTTTAAATGTTTTAAATGATCCATGCTTTAGTTTTTGGGTTATTATCTTAACATTAAGGATGTGCGGCCATGGACGCGGCTATGGCGACCTAAAAATATCCCTGACTTTTAGGAGATATAATAATTTCTGCAGATCGTTGTTTCACAAAGCTATCATGTGAATACATTTTTTAATTAATGAAAAACGTTTCAGATTTTGGCTAGACGTTTTCCTTATCTATCATGTAAAGGAACCCTGCATCTGATAGGTGGTGTTTTAGACCTTCTTCCCTGTCAACCATCTGTCCTGTCCGTGTGGAGGTTTCTACCACTAAATAGAGTAGTTCCTTGTTTTTGAGATGCAGATGGCTGACTGAGTCCTGAAGGGCTTGTTCTGTGGTATGGCTGGCATTTGTGGAGTTGTTGTATGGCCTCCCTTACAAAGGGAACTGTCCACTCCTCCTTGCAATGAACTTTAAATAGAAATACCCCTTAGCTTGGGCTTAGATGATATAAACTTAGGGTGAGTTTTCGTCTAAGGGTGTTGCTGGGTTTGAAGTGTTCTGGGATGAGGAAGATCTTAGTTTCTCAGAAACTCCAGCTACAAGTTCTTCTCCTCTCCTAACTGTGATGAGTTGATGAAGGTCCTGTTTGGGTAGCCTAAAGGTCCTAAATGTTTGAGAGCTGACTTAAAATGTTTCTCCATTTCTAGTCCCTCTGCCTTAATACATTTGAAGCCCGTTGGTGTAGGGTTCTGATATCTCCCAGCTTGTGTTCCCATGGGTGGTGAGTTTCACACAGCTGGTATATTGTAGGTCTGTGAGTATATGGTTACTGGAGACTTCAATGTGGAGGCTACTGTCCACCTCAGTGGCACTGCACGGTTCAAGGAGGGTTGATTGTCTTCTCTGACATACTCCTGTGTGAGCTTGATGCGTTCACTGCTTTAGATGTATGTATGCAGGTGAATGAAACGTCAAACATTTTTAACCCTTCAAAACAAGTCCAGTTGCTGCTGATTCAATTGTCAAGTATTACAGCAATCTGGATGAATGAGAATCTAGGCAAACCACACTGGGCACACACCGTATCAAAAGAAAATTTCAGTTTGGATCCTTTCAACCATTAATACAGGGAGAAAAGAAGTATTCATTCTTCATAATTACTTGTTGGATTAAATACAGGCCATGCTAATCTAATAGCAGAGTTTCTGAAGAGAATGGATTGTTTTAGATAAAAAAAAGTACAGGATTTAGATCTTAAATCCACAAAAGAAACCTAATAAATCCTATCCTATAATATTATAAGGCAGAATTCTATTGCTAGTGATATATGACAAGCCCTGTTAATGAAACTTAAGCTCTAGACTCTCAGTAGCACACACACTGATTACACACTTACTCACCTGGTATGGAGAATGGTTTGTGGTTCTGGTTGAAACGGACGGATGTGATGCCAAATGGGATTTTCTTCACACCAGTGGTCTTCTTCAGTAGTTCCAGGGCGCAGCGTGGGTCATTATAAACACCAACAGGGGGTGACACACCTTTAATATGTTTAAACCGCTATAACAGAAGGATAAAAGGGAATGACACATAAAAACAAGAAAATGAGTGAAATGACACTTCAAGCCAGGAGGGAGAAATGGAAAAAAACATCTCACGTCCAAGCCTGTAGCAGTTTTTATCGATAAAACTGCATTCAGAACTGTTTGAAGATTACAAATATTAAATATGTTTTCACTAATCAAAACTCATAATATGGAAAATAAATAATGAATAGCTCTGCTTATCCACAGTAACAGGAAATAACAGCAGTGTATCTCTTTGCAGTGGGATTAAGCAGCCGTTAATCATTATATGACTCGACCATGCTCACCAATTACCCACAACCCACTTGTAGGCAAGAGTTAAAGTATAGCACCATGTAATTAGCATTGGGGGGAATTAAATACCCAGCAAGCAAAATTAGTTTATGAAATATACAGACACTGCTTCTGCTTGATTTGACCTTAACTTGACTCAGACATGCTTCACCTTAAGCTCGGTTTTACATTATTATATACCCGAAAAGATTACATAAGTTTAGATTTTTAACGTTATATATCGGGGGAGCTGTATCTCCAAAACTTTCTGGGTCATAATTGTTCAACTTTGTCCAATTTAATTCAAATTTGGTGCATATCAATCAAATCAAGAGGATCTATCTTGTATATATCTTGTTTTACTTTAATAGTTCACATTGTGCTCACTAGGGAGAGCTCTTTTTTACGAAAAACAAGGTTTTTCAGACATACTTCATATTTAGGGTGTGTTCAATCAGGGTGATTTAATTGTGTATCGATAAGAATGAGGGGCTTTTTATTTTAGATAGACCTTTGCTTAGCTATGCTTCATATAAGTTTGTAAAATATCAACTATTAGGGTGAAATTTGATATATACAAGACAGATCTCCTCAAGCTGGAGATAAAAAGCTCAGAAATGTGCTACTGACCTTTTGCAAAATCAATCCAGTTCTTGCTCACACAACGGTCTAAGAGGGTGTAAAATTAAAAAATGATCCATGAAATAGTTTTGGAGTTATCACGTTAAAACGAAGCATCTGCAGATGCAGCGGTGGCCATAACCATTAAATAATATCCCTGACTTTTTGGGGATACATTTATCATTACTAAAATGTCATTACTATTATTATTATTATTATTATTATGTTCCAGTTAGGTTGGAAGTTAGTTTGCATTGTTATCAATGATACAAAACACAAATGTGGATGGACAATCAGTCCATCTGCTGCTGCCAATAAAAATTGCACGCAGAAACTTGAAAACTAAAACAGACTACCCTGATCTTGAGAGAAAACATGAAGAACTAAGGGATGTGATGAGGAGAAAGCAATCAAGATGGCTTAAACAGCATCTCCCTCTGAGAAATAAAGATGTATTCCATCAGGCAGTAACATTATTTGACTGCTCAGCTGATATCAGGGCTTTTTCAATGCTGCAACTGCTTTCAGAGTAAAAATATGTTTATCTGATACACCATTAGAACAAACACAGGCAATGAAGGCAACGGATCTGTTAATTTGTCTTTTCAGACAAAATAGCTGAATGTGAACAGCGTTTCAACGGCATCCTAAAATTCTCTTCAGCCTCTCACGACTCACACATTCCGCTGGTTGCTACTGAACACAACCGCAGATGAAAAGAACTTCATTTTTAAACACACACCCACACACAGAAACACACACTCACACTTGGTCACTTTTCCCAGAAAGGATTATAACAGTAAGAAGCCCAGAAAAATAACCCATGTACTGGAAACATGCCAATCATTGCTTTGCATTTACAATTAGAGTAAGAGTCAGCCTATGGAGGAGTAGTGGTGGGAAAACAAATATATTGTTACTAATGCACACTTGAATTTTGAGCATGTAGTCAAATATGAGAAATGTAAGAAGAAGTAAATGTGGATGGGGATGGAAGCTGGGAGAGGGGAGGAAAACTGAGAGGCCAAGTGTTTGGGTTATAAACTGAGTTATCATTTGAAGAAGATAACGATGAGGGGTAGGAGTAAGAAAGTGTATTTCAAAACAAACTGCATTAATTCAAAATCAGAAGTGGTCTTAGTGACTGTCTGTCAGTTAAATGCTCTCCAACAGTATTTGAAAAATTGTTGGCCCTTCGAATTGATAATAAATCATGGCTAATCAATTATAATTTTCACTTATAATTGATTGTATTTGGATTTTATGGTTCCCATTGTTCCATTTTCCAATTCATTGCCAAAAAAGAATGTCCAAATATTGATAATATAACAATTATATATAATTTTATAATGTTACTCCTCTGCGTAGACCTCTTTGACACCTCAGTCAAGTTTGAGTGCCTGCTTAACATTTCTTAATGTGGATTAATGGGGGCCATAGATTATAGATTGTACATAAGACCTCTGTACTGAAGCAAGGAAGAACGCTGAAGGGATCCGTCGTCTTCATAAATGAGCATTTGACCAAGCCCAACGCAGACATAGCAAGAAAGACACACTTCTTGAAGAAACAGAGGAAAATTCAAAACACTTGGACTACTAACTGTAAAAATGTTATTAAGCTGAATGAATCACCAGAGGAGGCTCAAGTATTGGTAATCAGCAATATTGAGGATCTGGAAAAATTCCATTGTACGACATGAACTGGATCATAAAAAGGTAACATTCAACAAAATTCACAACCATGACAAGCGCCGAAAGAAACCACACATCTACATCCAGAGACAATGTACACATAACTGAGGTTATTAAGGAACATGACAATTTGGAACTGAAAACATTTGAATACACTGAACGTAACACAAAGGATTTGGAGTACGAAATAGACCTGGACAATAATTTCTCCTCTTCCATCGACGTAAACTGCTGCTGCTTTAACACTGAAGACCAGTACGACCAGAGCATTAAGACTGATGGCAAATTGTCAATCATTCACTTCAATAGTAGAAGCCTGTACGCAAATTTCCATCTTATCAAGGATTATTTACATAAATTTTCCCAACAATTCAGCATCATTTCTATATCTGAAACTTGGATCAACAAAGATCAGGCCATGGACTTTGAACTGGAGGGTTAAGAATTCACGTATATAATCAGACAAAACAAGACCGGAGGAGGAGTAGCACAGTATGTGGATAAATCTTTAAAATTCAAGGTGCTGGACAGTATGACAACTGTGATTGATAACGTACGGGAATGTGTAACAGTTGAAATATGCAAAGAAAAAATCGCTTTGTGCCACTCTCATAGATAGTATGTTCACCACTGGCATGGGAAAAAAATACTGTAAATAGACTCTTAATAAATGATATCAGTGACCACTTACCAATTTTTACAGTTTATGACAAAAACCATAAGAATAAAAAGCCTGATCAAACAAAAGAATACAGAAGAGTTAGAGGCGGAGGAATCAATGATTGCTTTTAAACACGACTTAATGGCACTGACCTGAAATGAAATATACCTGAAAAAAAGACATGGACAGCGCATATGAGGAATTCCTTAGAATATTCACAACATTACATAACAACAACTGTTCATTAAGGCAATATAATAAGAAACTTGAATACACGGATTCTCCATGGATCACAAAGGGTTTACAAAATGCCTGATATATGAAAAATACACTGTACAGAGATTTCATAAGACAGAAAACTAAAGAGTCGGAGAACAGAATCAAAAAATATAGAAAGAAGTTAACCAATATTGCAAGAACTAGCAAGAAGGAACAATATAGAGAAATATTACACATCAACAAAAACAATATTAAAGGAATATGGCGCATTCTTAATAGTATTATATTAAATGGGTCTAGTCAAATAAGTTATCCTGATTTTTTTAATTAACAATGAAAAGGAAGAATGTAATATGAATGTTTTGGCCAACAGCTTTAATCAATTCTTTGTAAATGCTGGACTGTCTGATGGAAAGATGGAAAAGACTAATAGTCAGAAATCCTTGTTCAATGTTCCTCGAGGCAGTGAATGAGAGAGAAATTGTTGATGTTGTTAATAAATGTCTGAACAAAAAGTCTTCTGATTGCAATGACATTGATATGACTTCAGTTAAGAAGTTCATTGAGGGAACCTATGAACCATTGACATACATCTGTAACTTATCATTCCAAACTGGAACATTTCCAAACAAAATGAAAATAGCAAAAGTTATACCACTGTACAAAACTGGGTACAAACACCACTTCACAAACTACAGACCTCTATCGTTACATTCCAACAATTCTCCAAAACCTTTGTCAAATTAATTGACAAACATAGTCGCTGATGGTCAATACGGACTCAAAGCAACACATCAACATCATTGGCATTATTAGATTCAATCGAAGAAATCACGAACTCTACAGACAAAAAGATATGCAGCTGGAATATTCATTGATCTTAAAAAAGCGTTTGACACAAGAAACCTTGATATACGTCTATTAAAAATGGAACGTTACGGACTCAGGGGTATTGTTTTAAACTGGGTAAAAAGTTAATTATCAAACAGGCAACATTTCATGAAAGTGGGAGATAGTTTCTCGTCATGTTTGGACATTCGTTGTGGTGTCCCCCAGGGTTCAGTGTTGGGCCCTAAACTATTCATAATTTATATTAATGATCTTTATAAGGTATCAAAGGTATTTAAGCTGGGTTTTTTTGCAGAAAAGTCAAATATATTTTTTTCTGGTGATGATTTAAAACAATTACTGGAAGTGATGACTTTAGAAATAAATAATTTCAATATATAGTTCAACAGAAACAAATTATCATTAAACTTGAGTAAAACAAAAACAATGTTATTTGGAAACTGCAGTATAAACACACAAATAAAGGTTCAAACAGATGGTGTTAATATTGAAAGAGTATAGGAGGACAAATCTCTTGGGGTAATAACAGATGACAAATTCAGCTGGAAATTGCACATAAAACATTTAGATCCCAAAGTGTAAAGAAAGATTGCATTATTAAACAAAGGAAAACATGTTCTAAATCATAAATCACTCCACATAATTTACTGTTCACGAGTTCTACCTAATTTAAATTATTTTGCAGAGGTTAATGGCAATAATTACAAAAGTAGATTAACTTTACTCGTTATTCTTCAAAAAAGAAAAATACGGATCATACACAATGTTGGGTATTTGGATCATACACACTCATTATTCTTCCAGTCAGATATATTAACATTCGCACATATGGTTTAATTTCAAACAGAACAAATTATGTTCATTGCAAAAAGTTAATCAAGTCCCAGGAAATATTTTAAAAAAAGAGGAGGAAGTTGTAATTTAAGGGGTTTATTTAATATTCGAATGAGGGTGGTTAAGCACAACTAAGAAACGTTTTAGTATTTTTGTTTTTGGTGGTAAAATATGGAACAGTTTAAACAAGGAGCTCAAGGGATGTCCAAACATAAATCAGTACAAAACGATGTATAGGGACATGGTTTTCACACGGTATAGGTATGAAGGTGTTTGATTATTGTTTGGTATTTGCTGGCTATTTATTTCGGGGGGGTTTAATGTCTTAGTTTACTGTTTATTTTCTTTTTGCATTAATGTTTTTGGTATTGACTTATTTTGTCTTACTTCTTCACTGCTTATTTTGATTATGTTATTTTACTTTCTTTTATTTATTATTTATTATTTTCTCTTTTTGAAAAATAAAATGTGAGAATGAAGTTACATTTGAGAGAGTGGTTGAGGGAAGCTGGACTTGATTTATGGACATGGGGTGTGATTTAATAAGTGTATACTTATTATATACACACTTCTTTATTATCTTGTCTTCTCTTCTGTATGACTTTTCATTATTTCATATATGTTGAAAATAAATAAATAAATACATGAAATAACAAACAGCTGATGTAGCCAAATACATGGCTGGGCAGTAGGAGCGTGCATCTCTCACTTGTAAAACAATTACATATATAGTGCCCTCCAGAATTATTGAAACCCCTAGAAAGAAAATTATTTTCTTTAAAATGTCTTTATAGTCTATATCGATGATCTTGAATTCAAATTATTCACAAAAATCAAACCTCTTACTCCAGTAACAAATGTAAAAACCATAACATTCTGAACACAAAACAAATTTCTTTCTTTGAAACATGTGTTTCATAATTATACTGCATTTTATTTTTTGAAGCCCTCCTTTTACCACAATAAGCCCTGAGTCTCCTTTTGTAGTGTGTGATGAGGTTTGAGAATACATGGAGAAGATCTGAGACCATTCCTCCATGACTGGAATAGCCATGAGGTGTGCTTCAGATCAATGTTCTGCTGGAAGGTCCAAGTCTCCCAACAGAAGCTTTCAGGTTTTCAACCTATACCTGCGGATATTTGATGGAGTCTATGGGACTATCCATGTCTATAAAAATGATGTCCAGGGTCTTTGGAAGAAAAAACGCCCAACAGCATCAGAAAAACACCAGCTGACTTCACAGTGATAATGAGGGGCTTTTTTCTATGGCTTCCTTTCTTGCAACGCCGTGCCCATCTTTGAAATTGTGTAAGGTTTGTGTTTTTAACTGCTAATAACTGTTTAATGTTCGTGTTTATAGCTGCTGGTGATAATGTGTAGTGTGTTATGTTTGTAACTACCGATGACAGTATGTAATTTTTGTGTTTGTGGCTGCTGATGACAGTATGTAATGTTTGTGTTTATAGCTGCTGGTAAAAGTGTGAAATGTGTGTGCTTTTAGCGGCTGCAGACAGTGTGCAATGTTTGTGTGTATAGCTGCTGGTGCCAGTTTGTAATGTTATGTTTATAGTTGCTGATGTCGGTGTGTAATGTTTGTGTTTATAGTTACTGATGACAGTGTGCAATTTGGGTGTTTATAGTTACTGATGACAGTGTGCAATTTGGGTGTTTATAGCTGCTGTGGACAGTGTGTAATGTTTGGGAATATAGCGGATAATGGTCAAGTGGAAACCATGGTAACAACAACTGTGTGACAGAGTAAAAATGCAGTGCTTCAGCTGGTATTAACTGCATCAGACTCGGGTCGGGCACGGACTAGTCTCTTGGACTCAGAACACCCACCCATCAGCCATATTATTATAACTGACAATTTAAGTGAGCTGTGACGTCACATAAGAAACACATGATGTCTGCATATGGATTATCACCACTGTGACACATATCTGTCAGCTACACTCGAAATACAACTGAATGTTGTTGATGACCTTCGATCTCATCCAGTTGTTACACGAATAAGTATTTACCTTCCGTGTCTTCCTCTTACCTGGTTTAGCTTATGCTAGCCGTGGTTCTATTAGCAGCCTCGTTGCCCGGGTGAGCGTTCTTATGTGCCAATCTACCATTGGACTTAATGGCTGTTCGACAAAGAGTGTAACGTTGTTTCCCGTCAGCAAACAACTAATGTTGCACTCTCTCACTGAGAGTGAAGACTGCAGATCCAGGAAAAGGAGCTTGAATCAATTTATTTAAAAGGTTAGGATTTGGCTATCTACAGGTTGATGACGCATTTTGGCCGATCAAAGGTTTATGATAAGATCCACTCACATCGTTATTTTTAAAGAAATATTCTTTGTTCTGTTCAGCTGACTGCCACTTGCCCTTTCGACTATCTCTGAGTGGATCTGTCTTTGTTGCTGGGCACCTGCTCAACTTCCAGGCAAGTTCAGTCATTACCAAAAAAATGTCCTCTTTCTTCACATACTTTATCACGCGTCATTTTTCTACTTTTATTTTGTTGTTACTTTGCTGTATTTTGTGGATATCTTTATTAAGTTGGGTTATTAAAGGTAATTTGGATTACGGTTTAACATAATTGAAAGGACCGACAAAGATGCGAGCTCTTCTACATTCCCTTCAACTCTCCCTTGATTCTTTTTGTAAGGATCTTATATATATCATAATATTATATTATATAATCAATATGCCTTACATTGCACTAGAGCCTTCAATTTCATGTTTTTATTGCTTACATCAAAGGTGATTGAGGGGGACCATTGCTTAAATTGGCTGTATAGACTGAAAACTCAGTTAGTAGTTGCAAATACAGTCATTGACAACACCATCACTCTTTAAATTACTTTAATCTGGTTATATTCCATATCACGTCATCACACTGAAGTTTCCGTTTTAATTCTCAGGGGTTCAGAGCACAGAGAAGTTACAAAGGATTGAGTACCTCTTTGGCTTCCAGGCTTTGAAATGTGCTTACTTACAGTTGATATGAGTTAATAAAAAAAAAAAAAATTCAACTGTGCACGGTTTTTATTAAAACGTGTGTCTTCATTTCGGAATAATTAACGTGAAATAACTTATTTGTGTGCTTTCTTTATATAAAACATTGAGAGGCTAGGACTCAGAGGGAAAATGGTCTGAAGGGACACAATAGGGAAAGAAAAAGAATGTGAAAATGTAAACCGGTGCAGCAGGAAGAGAAAGATTAATTTTAAGGGGAACCCAGACTATAAAGACATTAAGGCGTCATAATGACTTAAATATTTTTTCATTATGATAAAGGGTGTTAAGAACACATAAAATACTGGCATTACTTTAACAACCCTCAAAGTTTAAGACGTATTTCACCTACGCAGGTAGCCATTACTTTAAGGGCGCATTGCACTATGGGTTGATTACGTAGAATGGTTGTTGTCGCGCTTAGCCGTTGTAGTTGTAGTCGTAGTTGTTTTTATTGGGATTGGTGAGAGAAAAATCATATAACGCCGCATTGTGCTGCTTTTGGGTGTACCTTCAAGTCGAAGGGCAGTACGGGAAGCGATTTGAGTCTCCACAACTTTCCCAGAGATAAGATGAGGATCAAACGGTGGGAAGACGCCTGTTGGTGTAAACAACTTACAAAGGACCCTCGTCTGTGTTTGCGTCACTTCTCTCGTGATGCATTTGAAGCATTTTGGCGACCACACCTGCAAAAAGAGGCTACGGGTCATGGTGGTTATAAACGAAGGCTAAAAGGACATGCTGTGCCAAAAATATTTCCACACAAGGAGACTAAAGGCCACTAGGAAGAGATTGACAACCGTTGTATGAAACGGCAAAGACAGGAGACTCCGGACGCTCTCCTGCTGAAATCCATACCTGCTGATGCAGAGAGTCTGAAAGCGGACCATCGGACATGACTAAGACCACGGAGGACGTCATACATCGAAGGTATGATCTATTTGCTGACCTTGAACAGCTGCTGACAAAAAGTGGAGCTCTTTACAACAAACAATCTTTGATGGTTGCCATAGCAACACAATTCCACACAGACACAAGCGATTGTGTCCCACTCTCGTCTTCATCACCTCTCTCATCATCTTCTTGTTTTTGCTCAGCAGTTCTTGTTTACGTCGCGCTGCGGTTCAAATTGAAAGAGGCTGGTAGGATGACATTTTTAATTCTTGAATTAGGATAAGCGGCTCAGAAGCCGGCC
The DNA here is from genome assembly GCA_037951165.1 of Lophius americanus. Lineage (NCBI taxonomy): Eukaryota > Metazoa > Chordata > Actinopteri > Lophiiformes > Lophiidae > Lophius > Lophius americanus. Next base: position 8,129,522 of record JBBDHG010000032.1, on the reverse strand, counting down.
AGTGCAACCATTTCACGTCACTACCCAGAATGCATTGCAACGTAAATAGCAATGGCGACCTACGAGTTAAACTATTTTTTCAAAATTTTTACAAACTACTACGGGATGTAGACTAAATTTAGTGTCGCATTTATACAGCTGATACCGTCAAATATGTTTTAAAGTATTCATGTCTTGACAATCGGGGTACCCTTTAGAAAAGATTAAAAGGGAAATAGAAGTTTCCTCTAACTTGTACAAATATCAAGAATAAGAAAATTGAATGAGAGCTAATAGAGAAACAGTGAGTTCAAAAAGGGAATCAAAGAAAATGCATGTTTTCAATATGACATGTAGAGGCTTTGATATTGGGAAGTCAAAGAGGCGAGAACTGGAAGATTCCAGCTGTTCCTCTTATCTCACCCAGCCTCTCTTCCTCCCTACCTCCCTCTTTCACTACCTCATTTCCTCTCCATCACTCCGCAGGGTAACAGTGTCAGATGGAACTGGACTCAGAGGGAAGCGAAGATCTAAGAAGACTGTCGCTCTCAGTTCTGCATCAGAGATGACTTGTGACACATGCACACATGCATACACACACACCGGCCACGTTCCACAGTGGGTGTTAGTGACGACATTCCAGTGTCGAGGCACCAACACAGCATGTGAACGAGGAAATTAGGTCAGAGCCAACAGTCAAACACACACACACACACACGCATAGATTAAACCTGTTGTTCTGACCTGGACGCTATCAGAAAATATACTGAAGACTGTTTTGAATGTTTTGTTGAAATGTGTGTAAACGTATGCACCCCTGTCACCAATACCTGACAACTTGTCTACCTGGTGTCAAAATATGACTGCAGATGGAATTTGTGTATGTATATGTCTGATTTTACCATTTGAGTGTGTGTGTGGAGAAAGGTTTCAGTGTGTATGTGAAAAGTTGTATGGGTTAATTGCCTGCATGTCAGCAGTACTTGAACATTTGTCTGTCTATATCTGTATGCAGATGAAATTAGGACATGTATATGTCTACAATTCAACGTGTGTGTGTGTGTGTGTGTGTGTGTGTGTGTGTGTGTGTGTGTGTGTGTGTGGTGTGTGTGTGTGTGTGTGTGTGTGTGTGTGTGTGTGTGTGTGTGTGTGTGTGTGTGTGCGTGCGTGCGTGCGTGCGTGCGTGCGTGCGTGCGTGCGTGTGCATGCATTGGTGCGTGTGTGTGTTTGTGTGTGTGCCTGAGTGCATACCGAATCGTATTGTTTCGTTATTTCAGACTGATAATTAAAACATCAATCAAAGAGTTTCACAGGAGTGAGTCTGTGGGACATTGCCAAATCAGGAGGTCACACATTAAATACACATAAAGCTACACAATTTCACATCCCCCATCTTCACTCCTTTGAGCCTTTTAATAAACTTCTCTTCAAGCTCACTGAAAAATCTTTCACTCCCACCACATCAATTAAACAAATAGAGCCTGGCTCAGTGTCTTGGATCAGTGACTTATTCTTAAGTATTCCCTATGAAAACCCTGTCTCCTTTGAGAAATCACAAATTTAATATTTTCCTGCTGTAGATTATGTCTGAGAAGTATTTTCCAGTCGTGGCCTCAGAGCGTAGAGCTTTATGGCAAGTAATATCACTAAATACATGGATGTAAATTATCTTGGCACCTGAAATCAATATGGGCATTAGCATCTTTACCTCCGATTCAACCTGATGTCTTTAATTACAGAAATGTAAAAGCTAAAGATTGACAAATTAGTTTTTGGGCCAGAAATTTAAAGTTCTATATAGTGATGCACTGTGTACTAAAATGTAATGCTTTGAGGTTTTCTTTTATCTGTTTCTGTTAAAAACGAAAAAGCTCTATACAGTTGGGTAGAGTATGGTCAAAGACTGAATGTGTAACGGAGCAGGAGAATGAAATGGATAATTATATCCCTGAAAAGTTGGGGATATTATTGAATTATCATCGCCACATTTGCCGCCACATTCACCGCCATGTCCTGCAAAGATCCTTCCTGTTAGCCTAATAACTCAAAATCTATAACATGGATCATTCAGATTGTATTCCCTTACATATCCTTCTTGAAGAAAAACCGGATTGATTTTGGGGAAAGTTTGGTATATTTCCAACACTAGCAGGAGTTTTATCTCCAGAGGTTTTCGAACATAATTTCTCATCCGTTTGTACGATATAGTCCAAATTAGATGCATATGAATCAGCTTTTTTTCAGGACATACCTCAAAAATATTTTTTGAATCACTTTAAAACTTTGTACCCCCATAGACTTTAGTGTAGCTAGATTGATTTTGGGAAAGGTCCAATATATCTTTGACACTATGGGGATCTCAAAAAGGTTTTTGGTTCAGAATTTCATTCAAATTTCGAGAGATTTTTTACTGAAAATAATATGGAGATAACTGCATTTAATTTGAGGAGTTCAATCAGGGGGATTGCTTGTGAAATGAAGGGGATTTGGGACTCTTCGGGGATATAACACTGCTTTCAGGGACGACAGCATAAGCCTAGTTTGATGGAATGTATCCGATGTGTCGGCACTAGCTATTTATCCGGGTCAAATAGTATTACCCTTTATTATTGAAGAGAAATGCAGCTGTGCATCCATCCCTGTTAATAGAGCAACACTGTTGAGGTTTTGATCAACTCTTATGGACGTTGTTTCTGATTCTGATTAGTTATTGAGGATCGGGGTTTCCATAATCTCCCTGTAAAGTGTCAGTACTGAACTGTTGGTCCAGTTTAGTCGAAATCTGGTGCATAAGATTGGACAAAAGGAGAACTTTCTTGTATATAAATAATATCTTTCTCTAATAGTTCATAATTTATTCACTAGGTGGAGCTTTTTTTATGAAAAACATTGTTTTTCTGACATGACTTCCTAACCGTTGGTCCAATTTAAATCCAAAGTTGGTGCATATGAATCCACTCAAGAACCTCCATCTTGTATATGTTACTCTAATAGTTCATAGTTGATTCACTAGCGGGAGCTTTATTGCTAAAGACACTTTGCAACTTCGCATTCGTCACTACGTCTACTTCTGTTTGCTTAGTACCTCAGTCTGAGAGAGGAACGGGCGGATGAATTTCAGCAGGGGCTCACTGGGTTTCGAGGGCTGCTCAAACTGACTTCTGATGTGATAATGGCCGGGACCAGGAACTCCCTGGTGGATGTAGAAGGCAATAAATATATTGTCAGTACAAGATAAAACCAGTTGTTGCACCAAATAATTTGGAAATATTACTTTCAATGCAGTTATGGAAATCAGAAGATAAGGGGAAAACTTTACTCAAAGTAAAAAAGGAGGCCCGAGAAGAAAGAGGCAAAATAATGCAAAAAGATTTTTGGGGGGGGGGAAATAAAGGATTAATGACATTAATATGGACCGGCGAAGAAAAATGAAACAACAAGAAAGAATAGACACTTTTCTTTCTTTGCAATTAAGTCACCAGTGTGTAAAAGCAGAGAAGTTGACATGTTTGCTCTCTTCATAGTCCAATGAAAGAATCCAAGCCCATGAAACTATGTGCCAACACAACGTTTCCGTGCAATAATTACTATAACTGGCAGACCTCACAGAGATACTGACAGAGGTAAGGAAACCCAACCACTTCATTCACACAGACACACAAACATTTTCATAATTACTACAGCAGAACTAGAACATTTAGGTATCTGTGGTAAACCCACAAGTTACATGGACCAGGATATTCTAACTGGGTCAGCAGTAAAAAGTCAAAAGTATTTATGTGGATATCGTTAGCAGTTACTCTCAAGAGTTTCTGCACAGTATATTTACCTAAATCATTTAAACTATTTTCCCCACTTTCGATTCAGGAACATTGACTACAATACGTCCTTGCTAGAAAACATTTACTCATCCCCTGCATCCGAAATGTCACAGATCAACGGCAGTATGTTTGTGTACAGTAAGCTGCCACTGACCTTTCTCCGGATAAAATGTAAGTTTTCTGGGCTTAAGACAGGGAAAAAACTATTTTGATCTTAATGGTCATGATCAGCTCTGTGCCAGAACTTCTTGATATCAGATAAGAATTCAAAAACATTACCCTTAATGCTCGGCATGAGAAATTAGACATTAAAAAAACATTAGAACATTTGTGATCAAAGGGGTTAAAACAGACAAAACCCAAGTTTTTTGTTCCTGGCTATGACATATACTGGTATTTAACTGAACTTACTCAACAATGTGTTTGTCTCAGTTGTTTGTCCAGTTTTGAACGCCGAATGCTAAATCCAGCAATAGACCGTCATGCCAAGATGGGTTGTTTTTTTTGGTGGGGCAAAGTGCTGATTCTCCATTTCTCCATTCCAGAGTATGCATATATAATAACCAGTCCTTCAAGAAAGTTGTAGTTCAACCTGCATTTGCAGCAATTAGTCAATTTTACCAATCCCCTTGCATTGTGCACGACCTTCCAATTTTGTCCGTACCAACAAAAATGATTTCAATCAGGAGTGACGGAGATTATGCTGTGTGATAGTCCATAAGAAAGTCTTTGGTGCTCAGACTCTTTGGGGAGAATGTGGTTGAAGGGTATTTTCCCTCAGCATCAGCAGGTATTTCCCCCTTTGAAGTCTGGATACTGGTGGTGGTGGCTGATGACTCTGCTAGCGATGATGAAGGATGAGGTTTATGGATGTGCAAAGACTTGACAGAGATGTGGAGGTGGAGGGTACATGAACCAAGACTATGAAACAACAAGATGAATGGAGTGATTAATTTATAGAGACGTGTAAAGAAGACTGCCAAAGGCTTGTTTGGACAGATCTGACAATATCTTTTTTAAGTCATTATTTCTGCGAATAAAAAGCAGTCCTTAACGTTGAGCCCACAACCTCCTGGGTGAACTGGTTAGTATACACAGAGTATTCTTGGCGTTGTAAAGATGAATCATGATTGATCTTGAACCAGACATTGCATATGTACAGCTCCATCTGTGTGGCTTTATTGATTGCAGGGAGACACATGACAATGGTTTTTTAAATTGTTTTACTTAGTTATTGCCTTTGCCATGTCACAAAATCCGTTTCAGGGGAAACCCCATTCAAACAGAATTTTACACTCTGTGGCATACCAGCAGCCCCCAGCTGCCGTTCAGTCTGCAAATCTCATGGAAGTAAAGGTGTTTGTCCTGAGTGTCCCAGGTGTGGGTAATGACCCATCTGGTCAGCAAAGTGTGAGGAGGTACAGGTTAGTTGAGGTGCCAAGTACTAATGATGATGGATGAGGGTTCAGCAATCATGGTGGGGGGTTTGAATACAGCATGGTGTACATACTGCGTAAAAGCATACAATGCAGCCAAAGATTTTGAATCAAAGTTACAGAATAAATAATAGTATGTTATCTGAAGTGCCACAAATATGGCTAGGATGAAAGCAATAATGTGTATGAATGTGCACTCAATAATGCAAAACTGAACAAACATCCCTAAAATACATAAAGAAAGGATGGAGAGCAAAATTTTAAGGAAGAGGAGAATGAGAAGGAGAGCTGTGGCTTTAAGTCCTTCACACCGGGTAAATGTTCACTTCTCTCTTTACAAATCCAGCCCCACAATTTTCAGCCTACACTTCACCCACTCCACCCCACCGACCGGAGAGATACAGCATCACAAAGTGTTACTCTCTCAGCACACTCAAGTTCACATGCAGGTGAGTAACTCCCTTCACTCACCCTGCTCCAGTGAATTAATGTGTGTTAGTGGGTGTGTGGGCTTATTAGTCTGTGATTACAGGTTATGTTATACTGCCCTCTATTGGTGAATGGATGAACCGATCAATGATAATAAGAGAGAGGATTGAATAGACTAAAATAGAATTGCTTTATTGTCATTGTTTAAGAAAAACAATGTAACACCATTTGGCAGCTCAAGTTAAGGCAAAATCATCAAGAAACGAAAATAAAACAGCGGCATCAAAAAATAGAAGATAAAGTGAATAAATAAATAAAATATTTGGAGAAAAAAACGAGGTAGTCGAAACGGCAGAGGTATATATAAGGTGTTACAAGGTGTTATGTGCAGTATTGCATTAATGTGAGTGGGAAGGGGGGGTTGTGCATTTCACTGTCTGGGGGAAGAAACTGTTCTTCAGTCTGTTTGTTCTTGATCTAATAGATCTATATCTCTTCCCAGAGGGTAGGGGGGAGAACAGGTAGTGTCCAGGGTGAGTGGGGTCCTCAACAATACTGCTGGCCTTCTGTTGTAGTCGGCCAGTATGAATGTCTCAGAGGGGGCGTAGTGATGTCCCAATGACACGCTCCACTGCCCTCACCACCCGCTGCAGGTCCTTCCTGTCCTGTGAGGTGCAGCTGGAGAACCACACCGTGCAGCAGTAGGTCAGGAGGCTCTCTATCGCCGACCGGTAGAAGTTGGTTGATGAGGGGAGGTGAGCGTGCCTTAACTTCCTGAGGAAATAAAGCCTCTGTTGGGCCTTCCCCACATGGTGGGAGATGTGTGTGGTCCAGGTGAGGTCGGCCGAGATGTGCATGACAAGGAACTTGAAGCTCTCTACCCTCTCCACTACCTCCCCGTGTAGATAGAGGGCAGAGTGCTGTGTAAGGTTGGACTTCCTAAAGTCCACGATCAGTTCCTTGGTGTTTGGGCTGTTTAAGTCCAGGTTATTGTCCGAACACCATTCTGTCAGATGTTGGACCTCCTCCCTGTAGGCTGACTCGTTGTTATTTGTAATCAGTCCCACTATGGTTGTGTCATCAGCGAATTTGACGATGGTGTTCGTAGGGTGGATGGGGAAGCAGTCATGGGTGAAGAGGGAATAGAGAAGAGGGCTGGGGACACACCCCTGTGGTGTGCCAGTGAGAGTGGATGATGTGCGGCCTCCCATCCTGACGTTTTGGGGTCTGTTGCTGAGGAAATCCAATATTTAAATCCACAGTGAACCAACTAAGCCCAGGTTGCTCAGATTGTGGACCAGCTTGTGGGGGATAAATGTGTTGAAGGCCGTGCTGAAATCCAAAAAAAGTCCTCTCACATAGGAGTTAACCTGATCCAGGTGGGTGAGTGCTGTGTCGAGGGCTATGTTGACCGCGTCCTCTGTCGACCTATTTACTCGGTAAGCAAACTGGTGTTGGTCCAGGTCAGCAGGGATTGCAGATCTGATGTGAGGGACGATGAGTCTCTCAAAACATTTGGTTATTATGGGGTGAGAGTAACTTGGTGATTGTCATTAAGGCAGTTCACTGAACCTTTCTTTTGGACCGGGATGATAGTGGCTGATTTCAGGCAAGTGGGGACAGCAGACTGCAGTAGCTAGAGGTTTAAGATGATGGTGAAAACTCCTGCTAGCTGGTCTGCGCACTCCTTGAGGATTCTGCCTGTGACTCCGTCTGGACCAGCTGCTTTCCTCGCGTTGACTCTATGCAGGTTGGATCTGATCTGATGTTGGTCAAGCTGTATGGCGTTGTCCTTCCCTGGTAGTGCCGGATGTGTGTCAGCAGCAGTCTGGCGGTCGAAGCGGGAAAAGAAGTTGTTGAGTGAGTCTGGCAGTGTTTGGTTAGAGATGTTGGTAGCTATGTAGTTATCCAGTCAGAATCTTTATTCCCTACAACATGCTTCTGGAGTTGTTGCTGTTAAAGTGCTCCTCTATGCGCTGCTTGTACCTGCGTTTGGTCTCAGTGATGCCTCTCCTTAGGCTCCGCCGGGCTGCTTTGTAAGCCTGCAGGTCCCCAGACTCAAACGCAGTCCTGTGTCCTGAGCAGGGTCCTCATCTTGCTGTGGAACCCCGGTTTCTGGTTGGGGAGCATTTTAAGAGTTTTGGTCTCTGAAAAAGTCTCAGCGCAGAAGTTGATGTATGAGAGGACAGCTGGTGTATGTCCCTCCAAGTTGGTCCCCTCAGCGAAAACATCCCAGCCTGTGTCGTTGAAGCAGTCCTGCAGGGCTGAGGTGGCTTCCTCAACCCATACTCTCACTGTCTTCATGGATGGTCTCCGTCTACAGCTGAGAGTTATATTTTATATACGCTGGGATCAGGGACAGAGAAAGATGGTCTGAGAGTCCCAGATAATAATAATAATAATACATTTAATTTATAATGCACAGATGTGCCACTTTGGATCAGGTCTACTGTCAACTGCAACATTCAACATGCATTTATAGCCAGCCCCCTGGGACTGGCTATAAATGCATGTAGACCTGATCCATAGTATTTTTTTCTCTTGTATGGAAGTTCACATTTTTATGGAATTTCGGTAAGACAGACTTCGTGTGATTAAAGTCCCCTGCCGCTATCACAAGGCTATCTGGGTGAGCCAACTGGTGCTTGCTAATGGAGTGATGTAGCTTCTCCATGGCTAATCTGGCGTTAGCTTGTGGTGGTACGTAAACAGCTGTGATAGTAACCGATGTGAACTCCCTGGGCAAGTAGAAAGGTCTGCACTGCAACATCATGTACTGATGAAATAATAATCTTTATTCAACAGTACTTAATCAAATGAAGAATAAACCCAAAGTAATTACCTTTAATCTATTCTCGTTGTAAATCAAAGCACTCTATTATGACTCTCTCTCAATCTGCCATTTTTAAATTTTACTGTATGAAGAATATATCAGAGCCAGAGTGTGAGTGTAAGAATACTGTTGAAGCATATAAAAGCATTAACTCTAAACTATGACTGTTTTACTGTCATTATATATGATAACCTAAAATAGATATCTTAACATTGTGTAACCTGCAAGATGGAAATTTTCTACCCCGCATTATAGAGGAAGGAGAATATTCAACCTTGTCTGTTGGTGTTTTGTCGTGTCAGCAGAATCGCTCAGACAGTGACAGACAGATACTGGATGTGTTTTCCTGAAACTTAATAGAGGGATGGAACATGGGCCACGAAAGATCTCATTCAATTTCAAAGGAAAATACGTAAAGGGGCTGATTGTGTGATAGGAAGTTCTTCATTATTTTCTTCAATTGCACTAATTTCCATGAAACTATGTGGAAGAATGGGTATAAAACATATAACTATATACCTACATGCTGGTCCCTAATGTAGATACAATAACTTCAAATAAACATTTAATTGTTTTTGAAGTTTTGGGGTTTTTTTAAACTTGGCGGGGAAAAGGGCTTATCTGTGCTCTAATTGAGTAACAACTCTTGCTCTGACAATCCAAAGGCCTGAAATTTACTAAATGAAAGATATGCAAAAAAAAGCTCAAATCATTACACCCAGCAGCACTGCAAGGTAACACTCACTTATTTTATCTTAGGAGTTACATGTATAGCATCACATGAACACAAAGAACCCGCAACACAAAGTACTTGCCTTCTTTTCCTCTTGTTCGGGCAGCATTTCATGGTAGCGAGGAATTTTGAGTATAGCTCTGACTTTCTGCTCCTTTTGAAGATTCACATTTTCACAGTATGTTTCAAGGTTTCTGGGATGAACAGACAGTGACACAGCTTTACCAACACAAGACAGCGATAATGTAATTTTCTTTTTTTCCACGAGTCAGCTATACCCTGATCAGTTTCACCAGTGTCTTGTTAGTCTTCACTCTTTAACATACTTAGTCTCTGTTGAATTTATCAGTATGTCTTTCTACGGTGTGTTTGAGACTTCCAGCTTTTCCTAGTGTATTCCAAATTCTTTTCCTATCTTGGACTGCTCTTCTGGTTTCACTCATGTCTGCCTCACGTTCCTACATTAACTGGTGGAGTTTGTAAATCTCTGAACTTCACCAGCTTTACTCAAGTATTTACAACTATCTAAGTACTTAAGTAAAGCTTTGTCTATATAACACCTTTTGAAACAGAGGTTACAGAGTGCTTTACAGTGTCTCAGAAGAAAAAGGGTTTTGTTAAAACTAAGAAAACATAAAGAAAGAAGAAGATAAGAATGAAGAAAATCATAAAACAAGGTTTTTGGCTCCCCCTCTGTTCTGCCATCAGGCCATGCATCTTACATCCCTAGCTATGCATCTGTCCTTGCCTAATCTTAACTGTGGCTGTTGCGCATATGACAATAAATAACTTAAAATATGTGGGACTCACATCTCAGGGTAGTAGTGTCCTGGACCTGGTCCTTCCTCAACTGTCACCACACCTCTCTTCCCTGTCATGTTGCCAAAATGGACTCCCTTGTACTTCTCTGTAGGGGTCACTCTCTCTGACTAGAGAAAGTAAGACAACAGACAGACAGTAAGGATAGGAAAGGATTGGATTGATTAGTGTGGAGGAGTGATAGATGGGAATAACTAATGGATGGATGGATGGATGGATGGATGGATGGATGGATGGATGGATGGATGGATGGATGGATGGATGGACGGATGGACGATCAGATGGATAGATGGATGTACAAGAAAGGAAGGAATTGACTAATTCACACTTATTTGGCTTCTCTTCCATCCAGGGCTCATGAAGTTGTGACTGAATTAAATGTTAAGCTCAGCCAAATACATTTGAGCGGTGTAGGAGTGACAAATCTCCCTTCCTCATCTCTCCCAGCTTACAACCTACTTCTTCTCCCTTTGACTGGATAGATCGTATTCACTATCTAGCATTGCCCAAAACCTGGAAACTATATGATACAGTTCATACAATGATTTAAAATGTATTATATGATACGCTACTACAGTGCTGGTTCTTTATTTTCACTATGTTCTACGTTGTAGATCAAATCTGGAAACATCAGTACTATGAAACGAAACATGTGGAATTATGTTGTAAACATGAATTTCATGTTGTGGCGAGAAGAGTACAATTAAATAAAGAGAAACAACCGTCCATCATTAATTCAAGACATGCAAGTCAGTCAAGTACAGTAACTGTAACCATTCAATACCACGAAGAAACTGGTTCACATGAGGTTCGTCCCAAGAAAGGAAAACCAGGACTCACCTGTTCTACAGAAGAGAAGTTCATTAAAGTTACAATTAAATCGTGTCTAATTTTAATACCTCAGACTAGAGCCTACAAAAATGCTTCATCAGTTCAAGTAGCACCCATGTCTCGACATCAGATTTTCAAAGGAGACTGTGTGAATCAGGCCTTCGTGGTCAAATTGCTGCAGTGACCATTTCGGAGGGAGATGAGTACAAGAAGATTGCAAAAGGATTGCTTCGACCAAGAAACACAAGACATGGACAGCAGACAAGTAGATGGGTCAAAATTTTGAATTTGTTATTGTTCCTTCGTACTGCCATGTCTTTGTTAGACACAGAAAAGGGGAACAGATGGTATATGCATGAGTGGTTCCTACCATGAAGCATGGAGGACAAGATGTGATGGTGTGACCGTTCTTTCTTGCTGACACTATTGGTGATTTTTTTTCAAAACTGAAGGCACAGTTAATGAGCATCGCTATCATGGGATTCTGCATTCACATAACATCCAATCTGGTTTTGCTCAATGGGATAATCATTTGTTTTTAAATAGGCCGATGACCCAAAACACACCTCCTGGCTATAAGGGCTATTAAACCAACAAGGAGAGTGAATGAGTGCTGCATAAGACGACCTGTCCTCAAATATCGCCTGACCAAAAGTCATTTGAGATTGTTTTGATTGAGTTGGAATGAAGACTGAAAGAAGCCAACAGAAACTCAGAATCTATGGAGACTCCTTCAAGACTGCTGCATCGAGACAGCGACCTCATTAAGCTGGTTGAGAGAATGCCAAGTGTGTGCAAGGCTGTAATGAGGGCAAAAGGTGATTTCTTTGAAGAATCTAAAAAATTAAACATTTTTCATTGTTTACCGTTTTTTGGCTCACTGCATAATTCCATCCTTGTCTCTTATTTCCTAGTTATGATGCCCTCAGCTTTAATATAGAAAGTAACTAGGCCTACGCTGTCTTCCCAGACAGCAAGAGTATAGCCCCAAAAATAACCAAATTCCATGCATTCCCCTGATTTAACTCCTCAAATTGAATGTGAATTTAAGTCAAAAAAATACTTTTTATTCTTTAAACAAAAATCCCCCTAGTAGGTCAAATTTTAACAAGAGTAAAATACAATACATGAGATGCATCTCGAGTTAATTCATTTGGATTAAATTTTGAACTAAATCGGACCAACGGTTGAGAAATTATGGCCTGAGAACTTTTGGAGATAAAGCTCCCGCACGTTCCTCTGAGGTATAAATTCTGATCTAATATGATCAATGTAATAGTGTTTGAATTATCGTGTTAACGCGAAGGATCTGCAGCGGCGGACACGGCAGACATTTCGGGGATATAATTAGCATTAAGAAAAAGGGTGTGTCTAAACTTTTGAATGGCACAGTATATATTGTGAGTTTGTAAGCTGTTTTTAAACTAAAATTTATAAAACAGTTTCCATATCAAGAACACACCAACATCTGCATTAAGTCTGAGATAGTTCGGTTAACGTTTATGAACAAGTGGGAGAATCAAATGGCTGAGGACTGATTGTAACACTGCTATCTATGCTGCTATCACTGTAAGTCCCTAGAAATAAACCTGTCTGTGCAGAAACGTCAGACATCTAAATTTCTCCCTTTCATTTTGACTTTCTTGAGGAGGGGGAGAGAGTCTCAAAAAGTTTCAAACTCTATGTAATACCTGTCTCCTTTTCTCAGCTCAACAGCGACAGGAGAACAGGATCCAAGGATGTAACAAATGTGATCCATCAATTGAGATTTGAGGAGGAGAGTTCTAAATCAAGGATGTTCTGATAAAAAGAAACGCGTTACTGTTCTGTATTGCACCCAGACACATAGCAGAGCCATGAATGTATCGACGCTTGCTTTGAGTTCAGAGGCACAAATTGCCTTTGCATGTCAAGGGCAGCTTTTAAAAGCGAAACAAAGACATGGCTCATGGGTCGAAACATAATCATTCCGCTTTGACAAAATGGAATGGCAGGCTATTCATTATTTAAAGGAAAATATGAAAAGTCCATCAGAGAAAAAGTTTTAATTAGTAGGGTTATGTGTGGGCAGAAAACTGCAGATTGAAAGCCTCAGTATGACTTTGGGTTAGACTGAGGATCTAATGAGCGGACAGTCCACGTCTGCAAATCCAAATGTATCGTGAATAACTTCTGACAAATCAAAGACAACACAGAAGAGTGAAAAAACAACTGTAGAATCTTCGTTAAACTACATTAAGGGTCACTTAATAGTTTGATAAACATGGAAAATAGGCCTATTCTGTCTTAGCGACATCTAGAATATATCCCTGAAAAGCCCCCAATCCCCTGTGTTGTACGAGTAATTTCCTTGACTGAGCACCTCGAATTAAATGTGAAGTTAAATCTGAATAGACTTCACATTAATACTACTAATAAGACTTCCAAACCCAAACACATGTTGGTGGATTTGGAGAAAAAGTGTTACCCTCCCTGGTTTCTTCTATTTTTGTGAATGGCTCTCCAAACAATGTTTAAGAGTAAACAAAGACAGACTGTGTAAACACAAAAACACATTTTAAACTTCAAATGGAATGATTGATGGTATGACGAAAACATATAATGGGTCAAAATTCAAGGCGATTTCGGCCTGGCCACAGATCTTTTGTGTTAGCGGGATAACTCAAAAACATTTTCATGGATTATTTTCAAATTTTAAACCCCTGATAGACCTTAAGAGGACCTTAGGACGATCTGGGCTGATTTTGGTAAAGAATCAGTCCCCGTCACTAGGGGGAGCTCCTCCAAACTCACAGTTTTGGGGCCACATGTTCTCAACCATTGGTCTGATTTAGTCCAAATTTGATGCATATTAATCCATTCAAGGACATTTAACATGTATATACCAGATTTGACTGTGATATTTCATATTTAACTCAAATGGGAGGTTGTCTTTTTTTTATAAAAATGTAGGGGGAGCCTACATATATAAGATATATTTTTTGGACTTACTCCCTCAATGTGGTCCAATTTAGTCCAAACTTACCTCATATGAATTGCCTTAGGGAATCTAACCTGTATTTGTCCAATTTTTGACAATAGAATTTCATATTCTACCAACCGCAAAGGGTTTCTTGCAAAAAAACACCGTTTCTCATCCGTCAGTTGACATTTGTCCAATCGAGTCAAAATTTAGCTCATAAGTGTCAACTTTATTTATCTTCGTTATTAAGTCACGGTTGGATCTTATCTTTGAGCATATTGCTGACTTCACAGAAATAGTTAGGTCGAGTTAATATAGACTGTTTGAGATTATTCATGAGTCACATTTAAATTGAGCAGTTCAATTGATGGAATTGTTTGCACTCGTACTTGGGTTTGGGTTTTTTTCAGGGATAAAACCATGCTGCCTAAGTTGAGACCTAGATGTATTAAGCTGTACATCAGTTAGTTTACAATAAAGTAATTACACTACCAATCCACACACTAAGCATTTAGGTCTGAGTTCAAATCCAAATAAAATGTTTTGTGTTTCTCAATAACATGCTCTTTCGGGCTGCCAAGGCCTCTTTGAAGTAACATCCTCAGACAAACACTTAATTCCGCCTCTCGACACTTTTGAATCCAGAGCGCAGGAAGTGTGTATGTGGTGGGGGGTTTAAATAAATGACTGTGTGTCAGATGGAGAGACAGAGGGAGGAAGAAAGACAGAAACAGGTTCTGAACTTTCAAATGGGCAGCAACAGAAGTTGAGTTAAAAAAAAAAAGAGCCGTGGATGGATGCTCGACTAATAGCCCTAAATCACAGCGAGCCTCAGTGCCTGCACCGGTGTGTTGACACAACCTCAGCCAACACTCAAGGACGCTCTTGACTTCCTCTAGTCATTAACAGATGAGAAATTACTTAATTGCGAGCCAGAGCAGCAGGCATGTGCATTATTTTAAGTGAATATCGTAATATAGCTTGAATAATAATCACTAATGGCTCACTTTGTTGGTATGTAAAATGGATGAGCATTGTTGGGCTGTGGCTTTCCTTTTTTTTTTTTAAGTGGAGCTGTATTCATTAGCTATGGAAATGGGTTTGCAGTCAGCTGAAAAGCGTGGGGGGAGGGTGTCAGTGGTGTATCGGATATACTGCACAGTAATGGACCTGGCCTTGCCGACAGATTAAGTACACTCAGACATACACTTGTACAGACTAATGATGGCACATATGCATGCACAAATGAACACTTCACATCATCTGATAGATGAACATTCTAACTTCCATGGGCGTGTGCGTGTGTGTGTGTGTGTGTGTGTGTGTCTGTCCTTACTAGCAGTGGTCTGTAGTAGGCTGGCCCCAGGGTTGTGTCCCTCGAGGGGGGTTTCTGCTTTCTGAGCACACCCTGGGTATCCTGCTCGTAGCCATAGGCCTGGCCCGGGGAAGGAATGGATGGAATATCTGACTGATCAAGCAGCCGCAGACGTTTAGCCTAAAGCCACAGTACAGACAGAAAGATGGGGAAAGCAGGTAGAGAAATCAGTGTTTATGACGACAGAATTCCCTGGTTAACAAAGTAGCGCAGCAGTGCCTGGGGTCAATACAGTTTGAGACTGAGGGCCAAACAGAGAAGAAGGAGGAAGATTGATGAATCAAAAGAGAAAAGGAAATAGGAGAAGGAAAGGGATAAGACATGAATAGAAGCACAGAATATGAGTGGTATCAGCAGGGAAACAAGGCACAGAAAGCATCTCTGTCAAAATTCAATATTCAAGAAAGCAATCACTTAGAACTTTCTACTGTGGAAGGTAGCTATGTCTGTGTGTGTGTCTGTGTGTGTCTGTGTGTGTCTGTGTATCTGTGTGTGTGTGTGTGTGTGTGTGTGTGTGTGTGTGTGTGTGTGTGTCTGTGTGTGTGTGTGTGTGTGTGTGTCTGTGTGTGTGTGTGTGTGTGTGTGTGTGTGTGTGTGTGTGTGTGTGTGTGTGTGTGTGTGTGTGCGTGTGTGTGTGTGTGCGTGTGTGTGTGTGTGTGTGTGTGTGTGTGTGTGTGTGTGTGTGTGTGTGTTTCTGTGAGGGAGAGTGTGTGTCTTTGTGTCCTCAGATAATAACAGCTATCATGGAAGGAGCAAAGTGTACATAAGCAATCTAAGTGAGTAAGTAATTTCTCACTCTCATGATTTGTTAGGTCTGGATGTGAGCATTTCAAACGTTCCATTTACTGTTTAAAGCGGTGTTATCAGTCTAGATCAGATAAAATCCCTGAACTCTGTGTTAATGTCGTGCTTAGATATGTGTGCATATTCTGGACATAAATAAAACAGAGCACCCACATGAAAAAGCAACTTAATATCATCTCACTTTACTGCCAGGCTGAACGTATTACATTTCCCCACTATGGAATCAATCCTGATGAGGCTGGAGGCTACTGGACAGACAACATTACAATATCAAACATTCTTTTTTCTCCAAATTATTTTCATCATAGGAATCATTCAGACAGCTAAATGATACGACTGCTTGCTTGCTTTGTCTTAAATTACCAAACTACCCGAGACATCATCTTCACTCAGAGCAAACAGAGGGGAGGGCTTGCTGTGCAGATGTACAAAAACACAATGCTCCTCTATTTGTTAATTTTAATGCTCAGCAATGATCAGCAATTTATCCTTCCCTGGACAACCAACACAGGAAGATATGCAAACATTGGCAAAAATACAAAAACACATCAGGTGCACATTACATAGGGCAGTTTTACATGTTTTGGTGTTTTATTGTTATCACTTAACATAAGAGTTACCAGTGTGTATGAGCAGTGCAGAACACAAGACACTGCCCTGATCCAATACGCACTATACTAATGATCGGGGCACAAACAAGACAACAAAACTGTGCTTTTAAACAATATCATGGGCTGAGGGACAGAATCGATAATAAATACTTTAGTGGCGGTGGCGGGGCTGCTTGTTTGTTTTGTCCTCATAATTTGAGATTTTATCCATATGCCTACCGTTCTCCTGCCAGGCTTCTCAGTCTGTGCTGGATCAGCTGTGACGATTCTGAGTGTGTCCCCTGAAGCAGGCAGAACATTATAGGCCCCAGGGCCTGGAACCCGCGACACTATATCCGCAAAACGTTTGGAGCGGTTCTGGAGACTTTGGCCACCGTGGATGTTTGGCTAAGATGAAGATTAGACATAGACACAAGCAGATACACACACGATTAAGAAACATATCCTCATATACAAGAATACTTGCTTCAAAAAATAAACCCTCTTGAACTCAATCTTACTGATAAAGCCATTTAATAGGTTCAAGCAGAAAAGTAATGAATGAGATGCTGGATAGACACACAGAAGTAATTGTTCAGGAAACAATTGAACCGAAATAGCCAGCTGATTGGCACTTGCTACTCATCACAGGGAATCATCAAACATTCTTCCTCTATATTGTTTTTTGCTGTATGTTTTTACTTGCTTGAAAATTACTTCTGCACTTATATCTCAGTCACTGGACCTTCCTGCCATCACATCGAATCAGTTTCCCAATATCAATAGGTTTTGTTATTGATGATTATCTGTCTTTTGCTCCTCACATTCAGGAACTTTTTGAAATGAACTAAAATGAAATGCTTTTCCTTCAGAACTAAGTCTTGCCTTTCCTTTTATGCCACCTTCATGTCTGTGCTTGAATACGGTGTCTTATACATACCTGCATGTTCTCAGTAGTTGCACACAATAACACTGTCTACCACGGTGCTCTAAAGTTTATCACTCATTTTAAAGCCCATACCCATCCGGGTTGGGTGGTCTTCCTTGTCCACTGGCGTCCTCTTATTTATAAGGCTTTTTTAGGTCTGC
The DNA here is from genome assembly GCA_037951165.1 of Lophius americanus. Classification (NCBI taxonomy): domain Eukaryota; kingdom Metazoa; phylum Chordata; class Actinopteri; order Lophiiformes; family Lophiidae; genus Lophius; species Lophius americanus. The sequence goes on along the minus strand of JBBDHG010000032.1, from coordinate 8,111,821 downwards.
TTACACCTTTTCTCTTGACCTTTTTCACTCAAAAATCCATGATTTAATGCCTTCGCTCCCAGGACTCATTCCTACTGACTGTCCCAAAAGTCTGCACTGAACTTCATCCTTCATTCAAATGACATCATTCATTTCAGTTGACTCACTGCAAAAACTCATTCAAATTCTTACTAAGTACATTTGCCTAATTTCTAGTCAAACTATCTCATTGAACTTGATATAAGACAAAATAAATTAGCAAGTAATATTTTAGGTATACAGACTTTTATATTTAGACAATGCATCTTGAATATCTTATGTCAAAGAATATTCTCAAATATTTAAAACACTTTTAGATGAAAGAAAATGTTCCAGACAACTTAAAGACAAAGTTTATGGTAATAAACAGCTACTTCTGTAGGGAAAACAAAATTGATCACTAATTTTGATTTTTGATTACATTACTGGCTTTCTCTGATTCACAACCCTTCCTACTACTTCCTAAATATAAATCAAACTAGATTCCCCAGCCAATTTCCAGATCGCCTTTATCTAAATATCATATCTTATTTCAAGAAATTTTAACAAGCAAACGGTCACTTGTTCTATCGGCATTTCATTTGACCTGGAATTAGTGACAAAACTAGGCATACGCTGTCATCCCTGACAGCAAGGGTATATCCCTAAAAAGCAGGGTATTTAAACATAATATCTTGCACGTGGGAATTTTACCATAATTACACAGATTTGTTTTTACAGTGTGGTGAAAGAAGCTGCCTGGTCATCGTAGCAGTAACAAATAACACAATCAATCCTATGGGAGCAATTCAGGGTTGAAAAGGACACTCCACAGAGGACATTTGGACATGCAGACAGCAGGAGAGCGCCGACCGATAAATGGATGACCACATCCTGCTGCCCCCAACCAGCCTCACTTAATCCAGCATACTGGCAAATGATCTGACAAACAACACCTTGACAGGTAAGGATTCATACTGCCCCGGTGCTGGCATGTTGATGGGTTGATTGAAAGATGTCTGTCTGCTGGTCAGGGAAAGAAATGGAGCATAGCCACCTGCAAGACAGAAAAACATAAAACAGAATCTGTTGTGCTTCTAAGTAATAGCAGCAAAAACATGGAAATATATCTCAATGTCATTGTGTTGATGTTACACAGCTAGATTGTGTAATTTTATCCTTTACATACATCTAACACTACAACCCTGTCGGATGAACTCGTCAACCCCTTCCTAAAACCCTTCAGTTGCGTGTATGTTTTAGATATGTGCATTTCAAAACAACTGGAAGTCATTCGATCATTAATCATATAAAAGTTGACATAATAGTGGATTTCCCAATATATTCATGTGAGTGAACTTCATTGTTGGGTTGTGTTCAGTTTATATTGGAGAAGTTTCCTCTTGGAGTAGCTACTGCGGGAAACCATTTATCCGTTAGTGCCAGTGATCCATTTCAATAATTTGTCTATTCATTTTCACAAATTATTTTGATTATTTTCCATTTCACTTCGCAACCTATTTCATCTCCCGACATGTTTTCACACGCTCTGAATGGTAGTGAAGACTCCTAAAACACCTGAATGAATTTTAGCTGACGTAATATGTGGATGTTTGATTAACCAAATCACTAATTAAATGTTTTCATTGTTGTTCATTAGTTGAGGTACTGTACCAGTGCTTGATCCTGGGTTAGCTGTTAATGCTACTGCTGTACAGTCAATGCATATATATGTATACCTCACACCATCATTTATATATCCTATTCTAACATACCACTGTCCTATAATCAATAAATTCAGCACATTACTATAGACTTTGATGGTTTTTGCACTTCTAGTTAGATGCTAAAGTGAATTGGATGATCTCAGTACCTTTATTCAACCCAAATGGTAGAAAGTTGAATATAATCTAACCATCATATCTATAGCAGATAACATTATTAAATCTGAATATTTTCTCATCTTTCCTCTCACATTTTTTTCTCAATAAATGTAAATTAAATTCAATAGATTCAAAAATACAACACTGGATATATAGCACAGTTAACTTTTAAAAATAGCCTAATGTTATTTTCAACAAAAACAAAGAAATCTTAAAAAAAAACAACTCCAAGAGTGAAAGCAACATACATTTCTTGGGTGATACTACAACTGGAGCAGGCAACATTTTACACAATCGGTAATTGGTGGCCCTGATGAGCACAGATTTCTGCAGTAATCTTCCTCCCATGGACTACCACAACCCCAGATGTTTTCCTGTGCGATGGCGGACCACTCCTCAGTCATAGCTGGTCGGAGTTGGAGGATGATCACGCCGTCACCCTCACTTACTCAGTCATCCCACAGCTTTTTAGTTGGGCTGACTTTGGGACGAGTCCATAATTATTTGTACATATATATAAGATAATTTCAACCTCTGTGCAATGTACAATCAATGCAGTCTCAAAGCTTCTTCTTTAACTTCATTGGCTTCCGGTCTCCAACAGGATTGAATATAAGATCTCCCTCCTCACTCACCGGTGCATCCATATTAATATTATTATTATTAACACTACACCAACAGTTAATTTATAACATTTCTTTTTTTTTTAAACCCATACACAAACTAGGCTTATTTTGTCGTCTGAAGAAATGGTGTGCTTTTACAATATAAATAACATGTTATTAACCTGTGACCTGAATGCAAATTGGACACATATAATAATTTTCCTCTTAATGTCATAATTTTAAACCTATGGTATGATATTGTTGTTGTTTTTTTATTACTGGTTTATTTGGCAGGCACAGTGTACATTAATAAACATTTCTGTTAATGTACCAGAGTTATCCAGAAGGCTATTTTTCATCCACAGTTCATGGAAGATAATTTATTTTTCCTCATCTGTCCAGAACTTAAGTCACTTCCAGCATGTCAATGGCGGGATGAGGGTCCTGTTGTCATAGCTATGACAGTCTTGCAAATTCCATTGGCTCTCTAATGCTCATTTATAAATTTAACAAGGGAGTGGTCGTTAGGGATTACTTGGATGGAGGCATTACCTGTATTTCTCTAAAAATGTGTTTCAGATTAGAGAGAATTTACAATAATAAATTCGGCATTATCAAACCTTGGATTATCACAAAACCTGCGCTATATACAGTATACAATGATCAGCCACAACATTAAAACCACCTGCTTGATATTGTGTAGGACTCTTTTTTTTTCCCCAAACAGCTTGTTAATTCATTGTGTTTTCTGGCATCTCTCTTAAAGAACCAGCATTAACTTTTCAGCAATCTGTGTTAAAACAGCTCTTCAGTGGGATCTGGCAACATGGTCTACCCTTCACTCCCCACATGCATCAATAACCCTGTCATCACTTCACCAATTACCATTTCCTCAGACCACTTTGGTCGATATCAACGGGACCACCCAACAAGAACAGCAGTTCTGGAGATACTCTGACCCAGTTGTGGTGCCATCCCTCTTTGGCCCTTGTCAAAGTTGCTCAGTCCATTACAGCTGTTCATTTTTTTTGATTGGTTTGAACACATAAACTTCAAGGACTTCCTAATAAGTGTCATCCATTAACAGGTGTCATGGTGACGAGATAATCAGTGTTCTTCTCATCACCTATGAGTGATTATGATGTAATGGCTGGGTATAGTGCAGACCAATGATGATATAGAGAAAATGTTCAAAAAAAATACGCTGAGTGATTTTAAATCCCATGAGTGTACAAAGGTTAGCTTGACGTACTGTATTTGCAGCAATGCTAACGTTCGCATTTTCACATTAGCATATCTTGACTTGTTATTACTAATTTAGTAAACAGTAACTGAAATTTGGCCTGAGCTATCTTTTTTACTTCCTGTGGACAAAATGGAGAAGAGAGTTAAGTATCTCGTGAAGTAAACTCTTCCCTACCTGAGGTTTTCGTGTGACATATGCTGATGTCATAGGACCCTGGGCCGACTGCAGGTGAAGTGGCGCTCGGTGTGATGAAGGTCACTCTTGGGGCTCGGTCATACATTTTAACCCTCACCCTGCCTGCTAACATACACAAGGGTCAATTAATATGGTAAATATCGTCCAAAACTTGAGATATAGCAATGAAAAATTCTTTCAGTCGCGAGACTTAATCATTCATCCACCTGTCTCCACAGCTGTCTGGTTTGCGTCAAGTTTGTGAAGGTACGTCGTTGCTAGGATACCGCATGTTACTGATCAGAGAACCGCTTCACACAGAATGGAGATACCAGAGTGAATGCCACTAAAGTATTTTGAGACCATTTTTTGTATTTTTATCTTGTAATCCTGTCCTCAAATTTAAAAAAATATCACCGAAAATATGTTAAAGGTTTGTCCTTTTATTTATTAAAGAGGTTTGCATATTTTGCAATGCGTTGTTCACCATTCCGTTATAATGGACACAAAACATTTTTTCAATGACATGTTTTGTAGTATTCTCATTAATCCGGGCCCTTGCTTTTAATTATACTGCCAGATCTATATTTTAAAAAGATTTCTTATGTTACACATGGTTTATTATTACCTTGATGAATGCTATGATCGCTTAATTTATCATTATGTCACTTTAACTTTTAGCAACATGCTAAATTTATTTATTTTTTACAGGAAATAAGGCAACATACGTTTAAACTTCCGTGTGATTCTATACGATTAGATACTCAGAGTGTTTGTTGGAGTTTCCGGTAGATTTAGTGGCTGGCAAAAACTCGTACAATAATGGTGCAATCTTCCTTCATTTTTCCAAAACTTTATGCCTTGGAGGAGGTTTGCCTTGGAGTTTGTTTTTTTTTCTTTTTGTGATTCATACTTTCATCATCTGTACGGAGCAGAGAGGTCAACTCTGTTGTGTTGTGTGTGAGTCGAATTGATTTGAAATAGTTTTATCCTCAAGTCAAGCACCAAAGCTGCAAATAATACAGTATATTGTTTATATTTTATTCCACCACTTCTCACCTAATCAACTTCCTAAGTATGAAAAGAGCAGTGCTATTATTAGAATTTGTTTTAAGAAATCCGTCTAGAATTGTTACTACTCTAAAAAGTAACGCTATCACACAATAGTTCATTAACGCAACTTACTTATTGGCAATTCTGTTCAGTGTTGTTTCGAGTACAACCATAGTACAACCCTACCATCTAGTGGGAGACTACAAACATTTGACCAATGTTTGTCAGGTAAAGTAGGCCAGTTAGTGTTAATTTAAAGAAAAAATCCCAAGGTCTTGTCACTAAAAAATGTCGTTGAAACGGCTTACTCATCTATTTAATAAAATCAAGTGTTGTGTATGTATTTGTGTGTTTGAACATATTGTGACACGCCTGTTTCCAAAATTATGAATATTTGCAGTTTTGACCAACTGCCTACCTTGTTCCACAATGTACTTTGATAATGAGAGCTCAGAGGAATGTCATCAAGGTATAAAATCTCTCTCTAAAACAGCCGAGAACTGCATCTTTATCTGAATTTGCTGTCATTTCGTCTAAACCGGAGGTTTAGTCTGCACATTGTTATTTGATTTGACCAATGTTAATGTTAATCTCCACGAATAACAAGTTGTCATATTGGAGGACATACAGTGATAAAACAACAACAATAATAATAATAATCATGAACGAAGTGGAGATGAACGCTGGAATTTATTATTGACATAATCAATAACTGTAATGAGCAACTTGTCAATGGTACAATAAATCGACACGATAATCACTGCTACAGAAGTGGTATCACCTGGTAACACCTTTCTACAATATTCCCCCTTTTTTAAGTCAGGTTACTATAAATTTCATTAAGAATAGAACAAATCGTATATGTTGCCTTGGCTGGTGGATCTGGGAACAAGTCCATATGACAAGCTTTTTTGGAAATTAGTGTGACAATTTGTTTTACACATTTTGTGCTGGAAAAAGGGCGATCAATAATTTTTGCAACAAACGCTTTAATCAAAAAGGCGTGAGATTGGTGCATCAATGCTCTCTTGTCAACAACAGGGAGTAACTGAGTTTAGGCCTGTGCACCCATTTCACCACCAGATGGCTGCAGCAAGTTTCAGATCAGTCGATAATTCCTCCTAGTTACGCGAAGGCAAGTGTTACCTTTACGTGTTGTCGTAAATACTGATTCGGAGATGCATGGAAACAGAGCTCTTTCACAGAAAGGTTGTGTCGAAGAAATACCACAAATTTCTGTTTTTTGACTTGGTTTTCCAAATTGTGTTCATGTTCATGAATAGTTTTCAAAAACTTGAATTTTCACCAGACCAAAGGAGACACTAAGTCTTTGGCAAATCAACCAATTTGAACATCAGAGAGGATATTTACAAATAACGTCCCCATATTGTCTAATAAAGTTTTCCGATCAATTATACGACATAGCAAGACCCGATGCTTTTGAGCACGATGATGTGCATCAATGTCGTTCAAAGTTAAATTAGGGTGCAAAACGAATTCCAATTCTCCTGAAGGCAACACAGGTCCACGCCTCTATCACAGTGTCTCATATCTACAAGGTGTCTTTCGTCCTTAGGCATCTAACGACTTGTCCTACCTGACTATATTCGATACATAAACCTGACGGACATTTTGTGGCATTTGGCAACATGAAGAAGATCGGGTTTTTCGTATTTGTCTTTGTGATTTCCTTGTCTGTGCTGTGCACGACCGAAGCGGCCAGGAGCAGGACTAGCAACCAGAACAGCTTCAGACGGGCGGCGAATGGTGTCTACCAGACCCTGAGCAGCGTTTTTGGAGAAGACAACATTAGAGGGTTGTACAAGGTGAGTGAGGGACATAAATCGCCCATTAAGCAGCTCGCTTCGACTATAGGTCAATGGCAAAAAGGAAACAAGCGCGCGACGGGCCTGGTTAACATTTTCAAGGAAGACATTTTGAAAATGATTGCACTTTTGTCACGTTTTCAGCATTTACAACAAATTACGTGTTGCGTATGGTTCTCGTAAATAATCAAAAATGGGCAATATCCACACTGTAACATATAGAGTCTATTATGTGGTGCAGGTTACTTTCCCATTCATTGGAACGTTGCTGATGTTGTGTTCATAGCACGTCAGAAAAATAGGAAAAAACAAACCCCGTCTCGGACCCAGAGTCTGTTAGGCTTTTTGCTCGAAAACTAGAACGGAAGTGTAGTTCCATGATTCACCCCACATGGCTTCCGAATCGTAGCAGCTATTTGATGTATTATTGTATGTGGTATATTTACACTATTACCATAAGGTTGCCCGTTCTTAGCAAATACGTGCTTGAGTTTAATTGATGAGTACATGACTGGCTCATCATCAGAGAAGTCATATTTTTCATCAAATTGATCATGTAAATGCACGTTTTTCAGAGGCTGGGAAATCTAGTTCGGAATTACCAAATTGTAAAGCGTCCTGAACGCAGCATGCAGCGGCACTGCACGCCATTAGAACGGACTATCGCTTATTCATTATTTTTCTGACTTCGATAATCCTGTTGAGGGTTTGGATCCCAGCTGACATTGGGCGATGTGTAGAATCCGCCAGTTTGTCAAAAGGGCCCAGCGTCGATACTTTTTTAATGTATTTATTTAATAAAATATCTTGTTCGCTCTCATGCACTTCCTTCATTTCAAACTCAACTTCCTCTTCATGCCCGCCAAAGCGAATGAAAGTAACGGTTTAATAAATGTGGATGTCCCAGTGACAATTACATACTCATGGATAAATACAATACTTAGACAAGGATTTCAAAATGCTCTTTCAATTTCAGAAAACTAAATTTTAGACTGATGTCCGAAAACATATTGTCGAACGAACCTTATACCCTGTAACCACTCCCTTGTTAAACTAACCAATATGAAAAGGCAGATAGATTTGGTGTGAAGTGACATCTATAGAAATGCCTCCCTTTCGGAAACATGGCTGAGATTGTCATGCTGCTGGAGAAAGAGCAGTCCATTACACAAGGTCCAAGGTGCCAATACTCACATATCACAATATTGGGTTTCTGTCACCATAATGTAGCCACAGGAAAAATGTCAGACCAACTAAACCCTGGTTGACCACTTTTAACAACCCAGAATTCGGATTAACATTAAACTGCTGCATTCCAAAACAGGTTCTGATCAGCAATCGCTACAGCAGCAGAGACGACTGTTACCCATAAAAGACTTGTACATTATAGAACAAAACAACTCAAGCATAATGAATTTAAACAGGTGCTGGGGAGAGGACATCAGCGCCCTTGGATAGGGGCCCCATTTCTTGAGCAGAATAGTTGAAGAAGTTCACAAATGAGCACTGAAACACTTTTGATGACGTGGGTTTGAACGAGCGAGTGTGATCCTCTGAACATACTCCACAGACTCCAAAGCCATCGGCAGCCAGTCCATGAGGCAAAATAACTGTGCTGTAATCAATGGTATTGGAGGACACTAATTACTGGTTGTACTGTTGTGTCAGCAAGGATTATATTTGAAAAAGGTATTTATTGATGGAGTATTTGTTACTTATTATATTAAGATAATTAATAAGAATCGGTAAGGAACAAAACATAGATTTACTGTATTCATGCCGCCCTACCCTCCTGATCACATTAGCAAATAAGCACAGTGGGTCAGTTTTACAGTTATTGTCTTATTCTCAAAACATACTATGCCTTTATAGCATGTAATAATAATTATTAATTACAATTCTATTCAGTATAATCTGATACCTTGCTTAACAACGAGGGGGATATTTTAGAAGACAGGTTTCGTGAAAACCCTTGATTTAGAGATGTCTGAGTTTTATGCTCCAAAAAGCGGGATAAGTGCATCTCTGAGTCAGTAACTGACTCTGTAAACCTAACCTACTAGCTGGGAGGTTTACCTCAACAAAGCAAACTGTGTTTGTTCCTGACTCCTCCTCCCTCTGAGTCTGAAGCAGAACAGTCTGACATGATGTGTCCGTCTCTCATTAGTCACAATAATAACTGATGTTGGTTAAAACAAAGGAGTGAGGGACTCAGATTGTACGTGCTTTCATTCCATGATTTAGCTGAAGGACATTCTCCAACCGTCAATCTCAGAAGTCGCACACCGTGGACGTCTCTCACACCCTCTCGTTAAGTTGCTCTTCTTTTTTTTCACCCAAACAAAGCTTCTCCCACAATATTGGCAAATATTTAATTAATTCATGCAGGTTTTTCCATTAATATCTGAGTTATTGCCAGCCTCTAAATCTACCAAAAACTCCAATAAACTGAGCATCTTTAAAATACTCTGTTACCTCTCTTCTACTGCGCCTTCCACTTCAGCATCTCTTTTCAGCACACTGAGCCCCAAGCCCCCTAGAGGGTCTAAGGAACAACAAAAGGCCGTAATAGCCACATTGTGACATTGCTACTCCAAACAGCTTATTATTTTTATTGTAAATGCTGCAAATTATGTAACGTCACTAAGATTTATCACCGCTAAGATGTGCCATAACCTACCTCTGGGTAAAAACTTTGTGCAAATCCGTACAGTACTTTTTCATCTTCTTCACGAACAGACAAACGCATAGGAGTGGAAACATAAGCTCCTTCCTAGGCGGAGTTAAGGCCATCATTTTTTACTGTCATAATCAACTCTGAACGCATTAAGTTACAAAGCGTCACACTCCGCTTTTATCACGTCACAAAACATTGCTCTCAGCTTTTATTACGTCACAAAGCATCATCCTCTGCTTTGTCATAGATATAAAACAGGCGGTTATCCGGTGAGTAGTGGCAGTAACAAGTGTTGTATACCCATGTCTTCCTCCTACCCGCTCCTGCATGTTTTTGTCTCACTCTGTTACCATCCTTTCTGGTATCGTAGGTCTCAGGTGAGTGTTCACCGTAACCCACATAAGCACAGCAGGATTTAATTTTTCAAAAATAGAATAAAAAATTCTGTACACCACCCAGAATTTCATCCTCCATCCAACACAATCGTGGCTGGATGTTAGTCTGATATTCTCTTGTTCAGAGTGGAGCCTGCAGAATTAGCGGAAGAGCTTTAATAAACCAATTTGTTTAGATTTGGGCCATAAACCAGTCATGAAGCATTTTTACAGATCATGGGTCACGTAATTAGTTAAGTTCAACAGTTTCATCTTTTCAGCCTTATCTTTGAATAATACATGTATTATTAAATACTTATGCAATGCGTTCAGTCAGATGGCTGAAACTGATGCAGGCAGCATACAGGTGTGTTTCCATTTCAGTGTTCTAGATGATTCTCTGTATTCGCTAGGTTGGCCACTAAACTGTTTCTGCAATGTCTGTCCTTTGGTTCTGTAGTTTTTCTCCAAAACAACAGAGCGGTTTGTCCATGGAGTGGACTCCTTCCTCGATTCCATATGGAAGATCTGGTCGGACTTGCTGGATGTGATGGGCATTGACTGTAAGTTTTTAAATGCATTATGACATAGCTCGCAAACAAATACAGGTGATGTTATAGAGTCAGCACACCAAGAATGCACATGTTTTTATACTCACCTAGTTCTCATTTTCATTCACAGCCACCAACCTCAGTCACTACTTCAGCGCCACATCTCTCACCAACTCTCCAGCACGCGCCCTTCTCCTTGTTGCCGCCATACTCGTGGCTTACTGGTTCCTCTCTATGTTCCTGGGGGGCTTCTTTTATCTGCTGCACGCCATGTTTGGCCGCTTCTTCTGGTTAGCACGCGTTGCGCTCTTTGCCCTATCCTGTCTCTACATCCTGCAGAAGTTTGAGGGCGACCCAGAGCGTGCGGTGCTGCCACTGTTCTTCATCATGGCGGTGTACTTCATGACAGGGCCTGTGGGAGCATACTGGCGTCGGGGAGGCGGAGCTGGCTCACTGGAAGAGAAAATCGACCACCTGGACACTCAGATCAGGCTGCTTAACATCAGGCTGAGCCGTGTCATAGACGGCCTGGAGCGCACCTGTGAGCAGTAGGTGGCAGGAAGGATGAGTGGGAGGCAGGGGTTTATGTAGAAGCAGCTGCACATGATGTCCGAATGCTGTTCCCTGAAGTATCTGCAGCGGTATTTGGTACTTGGTTTTAACAGTACTATTGTTGGATTTGGAAAAAATTTGAAAACAGTATTTTAACGGCTTGATTAGATTTGATGTACCTAAAAGTCCTCAGACACATGGACAGTCGACCTGGAGCTTTATGCAAATCAACTTAATAAGATTTTTTGGTTTTTGATACATCTACAAGGAATCTCTCATAATGTCGACCCAATTCTTTACTGTAGCTACTTTTGAGAAAAATTGGGCCTTGATCTTTCCTAAACATATGGGTCTATTTGATGTGTTTTTGTTAGTGTCTATCCGTGTGAATAACCTGGGGTTCCCACTCTCATACAGGTTTGTCTGCAAACCTTTTTTTGAAACTGCTGGAGTAGGAACGGTGTCTGATGCAGGGGGTCGATGCAAACACAGCATTTCTTACGTATAAAACCCTCAGAATGTTGCACAGCTGTTCATGGTCAGATTTATTTATTACATTTCCATCCAAAATGTTGAAATCATGTAGGACTAGGGTGTTTCATCAAGTCATCATTCCATAGTGGTAGTAGCTTGACATCAGGACCTCTTTTCATCGCGTGGGTCTTTGTGAATGGGAGCAGGAGCAAAATGCCGCAAGGTGTATTGCACGAATGTGTGTGTGTTTGGGGGTGGTGAAATGGAAAAGCACTGTATCAAGGAGTCGCCATCAGACTGGGAGTAAATGCAGACGGGCAGCAATATCTCAGGGACTCAACCAAACACACCAAACATTGTTTGAAATCTCTCCTTGTAAGGCACTATATTTATTCATAATTAGTAAATAAGTTGTATGTTTGTGTTTTGCATCATGTTAAGGTTGAAGATTGAATATTGAGACGAAAGGCAGCTTTTTAGCCATGGTTCTGGTACTAGTGATGGACCATAAAAGAAATGTGAACTACTGAAAATACTTCTTAGTTTAAACAAAAATGTGAATCCGCAAGTCGATCACGCACTAAAGGACTATTTGGGCCTCATCACCAAAATGGCTTGAATATATTCTCTTTTAGAATGAGGATTTAACTATTTGGTCGTGGTGGAAGAGAAAAGCTCAGGCGGATTGAGTCGCTCTTACTTCCCAAGTTAAGGAAAGATTTAAATCCTGCGTGATTAGTAAAATAATTGAACACTAAGTTCAAATTCACTTTGTACGCATGCTTCATGTGCATCAATGCAACCATCTTACCTTTGGTAGTTTAATATGTTTTTTATATTCAATTTCTTATATATATATATACACATATTTCTCATTATTGTCATAACAGACTTGGACTTTTCTTGCCTCACAATTTATCTGTTAATATTCTCACCTCAGTTAATTTAGTTTTTATTGCTGTTTAGATTTGAAAGCATATATAAGTTTCCGTTTCTCAGAGAGTAATTAATGGATACAGGTCAGTTGCAGGACAGAACTGACCTGTTTTTATACTCTTACTACTTTGCAATAATTATAGCGTGTGTGAAATGCTTTTTTGCCTCCGCTCCTAGTACTTCTCGATGTACCGTTAGCTTTTTGGTTTTGAGGTGGGAGGTTTTTGCATCATAATATCAGGTGCATGGACTCTGGCTGTATCTCAGCATACCCTGATATTTACTGATTTTCATGCATTCAGTATAATAGTTAAAGGAACTCACAATTCGAGCCCTTAATCTTGAATTTGGTGTGAAGATAAAATGCTACTAAAAATAGTTTAAGCACTCTTTGATTTTGATGTCTATCAATTTGTTAGAAAATTTCCCCAACCACATCCAGCTAGTCCATTGGGTAACCCCCCCCCCAAACCCACATCCCAGGTAACCCCTATACCGTGAGAATCTGGGATTTTCTTGCATGCTGTGCTTTTATGCCTGTAACATTGTTTAAAAAAATGATATACATGTTGTCGACTGCCTTCTGAAATGTGACGTGATGCTTATGTTAGGGCTCTTATGTCTTATTTTTCTGCACCATTCTAGTTAACATTTGCACTGTGATAAGATTTACAAGGACTGTTTCACAATGAAGGACTAGACTGCTCACAGACTCTCATCCTATCACCGTTGCTATTCTGTCTTATACTAGATTCTATAACGGATCGGAAAAAATGTGTTAAATAGGTCTTTTTTACTTTAATTCACAGAGGAGGGCTTTGATTTTGGTGTGATCTCAGCCTGTAGTTGTTGACGTGTGTTTTTTATTGATGGCATATGTCATATATGAAGGCGTTCATTGAATTAAAATAATCGTGTGTTGCTGAAGGCAAGCTTGTCCCATTTTTATCAATGCGTGAAGGTACTGAGGTTGGAGTGATGTGAACATAAAGGTCAGATTCACATTCATTATAGTTCAATGCCATGGCCTAAATAGATGATGTGTGGTAATCAGATCTTGTATTTTGAAATGAGTGAAAACGCTTCCCAGCATGTACCGTTTTATATTATTTCTAGCACTATTAAAAATATAATTCCTGTACTTGACTTCCTGTGTGATAACAGAATAAACACGAAGAAACAATGTACACTCGTCACAAGTGGTAGGCTGGAGAGAGCCGGTGGAGCTTTCACTTCTTGAAAACTTGATTCCGTAGACATCCATTCTGTCTGTGAAACCGCCTGTTGAATGACTTGTAATGCCATTGATTAAATATACTATATCCTTTTTATTATGTTATTCCGTGGAAAATAATTTCCATAACTTGTGCCAATAATGTGTATTTTCCTTTGAGACAACTATTTTACTCAGATTTTGAGTAAATTTTTATTGTCATTTTTTTTACACCTTTTCCTGAAATGTAGTTGTGACCTGCTGTTGTGTGAGGTGTGAGTTTCTTATACAACCTGCTAATGGCTAGATGTATGCTTTTTTGTGTCCAAAGTGAAAATGAGGTCCAGATTTGAATAAACACCACAGTACGACAGTTTTCTCCTATTTGATTAATTTATCACAAATTCGTGTGTGTACTTTTATCACAAATTCGTGTGTGTGTGTATATATATGTGTGTGTATATATATGTGTGTGTATATATATATGTGTGTATATATATAGATAGATATATATATATATATATTATAGAGATAGATATATATATATCCCTCATCCCTGAGGATGAGGGCTATATGATGACATAATTACAAGTTAACCAAAGAAAATAAGTCATTTGAGATTAAATATTCACTAGATTTTATTCACTCCTTTCATTTGATGAATCACTTAAACTACTTTGAGTGTGCATTACTTCTACTAAATACATTTCGGCCACTAGGTGGTGCTGTTTATTCACGTGATACCTGAACGCTCAAGGTCGTTTTGGTAACATGAGAAAATATAAAAGTGTCTCTTGATGGACAAAGTATATTGAATATTACACCACCTCATGATTCTGTTACTCAGACAACAAGTAGGATCATTCTCTAAGATTAGAAACATACAGGCAAACAAAAACAAACTTGTCATTGTGCAAAATAACTGGTAAGTGACTGTTAATGGAACATTTAAAATGTACACAAGTCGTGTGCTTGTGTCCTCCTTCGACTGGACTCCTTGTAAACTGTTTCATCAGATTCAACCTTTACACATCAATGTCCAAGTGTAGCATGCTAAATCTTGTAAAGTAATATTTTTCTTATTTGTTTTTAATCTTCACATTGACCTGTGCTCATTGGTTGATTTTTAAGGTAAAGCCTCGTCTGAATTAGATACCTCAAATAAAGTTAAGATAGCTACACGTGTATCAGCATAACTTAGGTGTCTACCGACAGGTGAGACTTACATTTTTTTTTCAGTACTAGTAACATTGTACCTGTTATTGTGAGAGTAATCTGATTAAACACAGAAAATATAAATATTTCTATCATTGCCTGTTTGTTTTTAGATAAAACGTTAATTCACTTAATTTGTTTCATGGTGTATTCTCATAAATTACTACTTATTCTACAGTTTTATAGGGATACGACCAAGAAGATTCCTTTTTTCTAGTTGGATAGCCAAATGCACCCGAAATGTAAAAATAAAAAGTGGCTTTTGACCCCAGATAAGGATTTTAACTGCAAAATACCACCTATCTCCAATACGGGGAGCTATATTTACAACCTTTACCTGTGACATAAATCTAGCGTAGTGAAAAATTAAGAAAATAGCAACTACGTAGAAGCTCCATTACGGGTCAGTTGGGAAGAACAGGAGTCAAGTCTTATATCCTTTAAGTTTTAGTTTTCTGATTTGTTGTTTCCTGTAAACAGTGAAATGTTAAGTTACTTTACTTCTCGAGTCACATGACTTGTCTAAAGCGCTGACATCACCTCTTTGAAAGGCTGTGGCTCAGTTTAATATTTTAAGTATATATTATTAATAATGACTAATATATAAGGTTTAGTGATACACGATTTTATCGAAATCTATCATTGTACACTAACAAAATTGCAAATATTGATTTGTATTGAGATACAACGGTCAGAGTGAGTCAATCTTAAATGTAGCGAATGCAAGCGACAAAATACAAACCTCGGCTGTCACTAAAAGTTAAAACCAAGAGTTTTCCCTCAATAGCCTTATTTATTGCTTAGTCATAAGGTATCAAAGTGTCACAGATCAAATCAAGTCAACTGGCGACAAACATCCATGTACATTCTCAAATAATTTAAAAACATTGATTTCATGGTAGTATTCAAATACGTTTATAAAAATAATTCTTTATTGACAGTGGTTGGCTAAATTACAGCACGCCTAGTTATCGGATTCCAACAAAGTAGTGCAAACATAGGTTGCAACAGGTCAATAAACATTTTCTAAAACACAATATTAATGGAGCATAATCTTTTTTTTTCCTCACTGACCGCACAGCAGCAGTCCTTTGCCATTGGTTGATGACAAAAATGTTTTTAAAGAGGAAAAAAGAATCCTAAAAGCTGTCGTTTTTTTATTAGTTAAAAATATTGGCTCTCATCACCGACATCAGCTATAGGCAGTTTCCGTTAAGAAATATCAGAATCTGTATCTTCAAAAATGTCTATCAACTGACCTCTGTGTACAGAACACAGCATGATTATACAGTATATGGTCCAATCAAATGTAGTCATTAAGTCTAACACTTGACAAGTTGAAAATGTAGTACACACTAAATGGTAAAATCATTCATGGACACATTACAATGTTTCAACAATCAAAACATTCTACACTCTCACTGAATTCTGTCAAAAGTTGCTGAAGCAGCCAGACATGAATAGGTGATTCTTAAAAGAGACACAAGATGGAGATAAACTTGAGTCAGTCAAGTCACATAAAAAATGCATCCTTTAAATCAAGGTTCACTTCAGTGACAAAGGAATGGACTGATTTTCAAATACGGTGTAGGGAAGCCAATGGGTTACCCAGACGGAGGCCCATGGTCCAATTTGTCTCAGTTAAGGGTCCTTGGTATGATAAAGGGTGGGGCACCAATGTTATATTTATCTATTCAATTCTTTCCTGCAGCTCAACTAACAGTTCTGTACCCCATCTCTAATTCAGGAAACATTCTGGTTCGCTCAACCCTTCTCTAATAGCACCTATTAAGTCTAACCCCCGATGCCAGATGCCATTTCAAAAATTACAGTTGAGGAATCTTGCTAAGAATAGTACCCAACTGATAATTTGCTGTGTTTTGACATAGATAAAACAAGTATAAGATCTGGAGTTTATGGAACCATTGGTGATATATAACCCCAGCAAGTAAATATACCTAGAAAGCAGTGGGAACAGGAATCTGTGCCTCTCCTACAAAAAGACTTCAGTCAGTCAGTCAGTCAGTGCATGCTTCATCTACTGTATCCACTTTACAAACTAGTTTAAATTTACAAAATTGGACCCCATCTGTGATAAATGTAATCCCCACCAGCCATATTAGAGCATACAGTATGTTGGCATGACTTTGCCTGCATATGTTATGGTGTTCAATTTTTAAATCCCTGAGTGAAGCCTGGATAAAAATGTCCTCTGACTGAATTTTGTTAAACATTCCAAAACCTAATTCTCCCATCAGATTTATGACAGATGTGATCCTCCAGCAAAAACTTGAAAAGATTCCTTTATTCTACGGGGAAGGAAGGCGAAAACATTGAATTCACTCACTCTGCTCTGTTGAATTAAGAATCCAGATGGTTCCAAAGTTTCGACGCCACTTCTTCCACACTAAGAAGTCCTCCACACAAACATTAAAGTATCACCATTGAAACCAAAACATGTGACAAAGTACTCCGTCGACTCAGCCTAGCTGTATGTAAACTTGAGAGCAGTCCCCGTTCTTCTGGCTGGTTGCAAGAAGGCAGCAATCCAAGCAGGATCATTTTGGTGATTAAAGTCTCAGTTACTGGGTGATGTGCCTTACCGCCCGTCTCCCAGCAGAGCAACTATGATGGCTGACTGCCAGACAACAGTTGTATCTTCCATTGGTGTGATTCCCAGCCCTTCCTTTCCCTACTTCTCTCAGTTATTCTTTACCGTATGGCAGTGTAGTAAAGCCAAAATGTCAGAGGTATAAGTCCGTCTCCGGTGATGCTCCCAGAGTGAGCAGAGTTGTTCATAGATTGGTGTCACAAGTCAAGCTCTTCTGCGCCTTCAGAAGCGGGCCACAACTTTTATGTCCGCTCCATTAGCACCAACTGAGGCTGCCCCATTACCCTGAGCCTGGTTTGATCCCTGCTCCACCTGGATATGGTGTAGCCCAGAGCTGAAGCTGGCACACAGCAGGTTTGTGGAGTCATTTGGTGATAGAGACACCAATGGGCCGGCACCATCCAGAGACAACGTCGCTAAACAAGCTAAACAGAGGGATGAGGGAAGAGGGAGGAGGGAGGGTTGGATAGGTCAAAAAAGTAAACATCGTAACAGCATCTGTGTGTGTGCTAAAACGGGTGTTAATTTATCCATCATAGAGTACGGGTTACCTGCCGTGTTCTGATCCCAGATTTTGATGGAACTGTCATGAGAGGAAGTTGCGAGGCGAGCCGTGCCATCAGGAGGCACAGGCAGGAACACGCAGCAGGCTGTGGTCTGGAGGTGGCCTCGGTACTCCACAACTTTACAGCCTGGCTGACGTAGATCCCAAAGCTAAAAACACAGACACAACTCCACTGAAATCAAATGACAGTGTCAGTTTCAAAATAGTTCCTTTCTTATGATAAATATATTTCTCATATAATTTTGCTGGGATTTGGCCGTCCCCACATGAGAGGACGGACATTAACATGTGAGATTAGCTCAAGTAGGCTGCATCCTGGTTCTGAAGGGGAAAAATAAATAGATTTTAAAAATGTGTTTTGATTTAAAAGTAAGTAGTGTAATTAAACATAGCAATATGCACCTGCCAGCCATAAAATTATGACCACCAACTGGTGATGTCAGACATTGATCACAATATTGATTGATAAAAATTTTTATGTTGTTTCAATGGCACCTATCAGATATATGTATATGTATATATGAGTTAGTAAATGAAGATTTTATCCTGATGTTAATTTCGGAAAAGGGAAAAAATGGGCAAGCATAAAGACTTCAGCAACTTTAACAAGGGGCAAATTGTGATGGCTAAATGACTACTTCAGATCATCTCCATACCTGTAGGTCTTGTTAGGTGTTCCCAGTCTGCAAAGGTTAGTGCCTATTTAAGTGGCCTAAGGAAGGTTAAGTGGAGATCTAGCGAACCCAAGGCTGACTTATACAAATACTAGCCAGTGTTGTCTCCTACAATGACATTCTGTTCAACAGGTGTTTTAATGTTATGGCTTATCGATGTATATTATTAATTAAAAATTACTACAGGATGAATGGTACTTTAGCCAAATAGGTGTTCCTGAAACTGGATTAACTAGGTAATTTTAGAAGATACTGATTAGACGGGTAACATGGGCTAGATAAGGGTGCAAGCTACAAACTGGAGGAGTCAAACCTTTAAACGAAATATTCAGAGAGCACTGGCACCAGAGAAACAGATTTGTCTTAAAAATGGCATTAACTGGGTAGCTTTTAACTGTCCTGCTTTATCAGTGCAAACATTCACTCACGCAAAGATACAAACCATCAGTATTCCCGTATGCATTGGTCTAGTAACAGCCTGATCCAGGTTCTTGTTCACCTGCTTCAGCCTCCGCCCAACTACGTCTTTGCAGCCAATAACCACCCAAACACCTCTGCTGGTCTTACCGTGGCTTCACAGCCCTGGCCCCCAAAACCATTGCTGCTGGACACCAAGTAGTTTCCATTAGGAGACACATCACAGTGGGTCTGGATGTACTGCTTGGCTGGAAAAGTATTCGTCACCTGCCATGTGCGGCTGTCCCACACCCTGAACACAAGCACGAAAAACCATACAGGCAATCACATGCAGTTTATGTGTATTTTCCTTCCAAAGACCAGTTTAAGAGAAGGATTTCATTTTCTATAAGTCAACCACCTGGGAAAAAGAAAAAGACATCGCATTTTATGAGAGAGCCCAGGCACAATCCAAATACTTGGCACCACATCTGGTATTCTAATTGGCTATAGTCGGTGCAGCAAAATTTTGGCTGCCCTTGGTAGGATAACAGCAGTAAATCACAGGCGCCGCTAACACTTGTATAAGCACTTCTCTTGGGAATACTAAGACAAGAAAGCGCTAAATATAAGTAGGTTACTGTGGACTTGAGGCTAGTAGGAATATATGATTATCCGACAAAATAAAAATGGCTGTAGTGTGAATTTTTTTTTTTTAATTAAATTGGCATTCGAGATAATCATCAAGAAATTAACCACAGCACACATCATCCTGCACACGGACGCATCAACATGTCATGCCATAAATGTTCCTATTTAGTAGAAACATGTTAGCATACTTTACGGTGCCAGCTGCAGCACACAAAGCCACATTCGGCTGAGTTTCAGAATCCTTCTGTACCTTATGGTTTTATCCTCAGAGGTCTGGACTACAGAAGTGCTACCAGGCACCCAACACACATGAGTAACCTGGACAGAGAAACGAGAGAAGGGCAAAAGTGTAAGAGGTGAACACTGAATGTCTCATTAATTTGATGTGATTTTTCTTATATTATCAGGTACACAGTCAGGCCATACGCATGCTTGAAAACAATTATTTGGGCAAAGTCGTGCACATAAAAATGCTCATTATCTCACCAGGTTTCTGGAAATGTTGTGTCTCTGTTCACATTTTGCAGATTCAATATCCCACAGGCACATCCAGTTGTCACGTGAGCCAGTGCACAGCTTTCTCCCATCTATAAACCACAACAAAAAGCAGGAGCATGTGTTTAGTGCGTGCTCATAATGTACGGTCAATGACATTACTAAGTCCCATTTGAAGGGGGTTACAATGTTCACCTGAAATATCTACACAATAGCATAAAAGAGTTATTCCCATTACTAAAATTAACAATTCAAATGAACTCTAGTTTTTTGGAGTTATTAAAACATCAGTCAATCTCAATAATAAATTATTTTATTTTTTATTGATGCTTTTATCTGCTTTTGCTTTGTAGCACTTTGAGATTTGATCCAAATGTAAAGTGCATTATAAATAAAATGCATTATTATCATAAACAAATGATCTATCAGCACTTGCATTCAGGGCAGGTAGCGGGGTTGATACATTTCTTCACTTATTGCAGCATCATCTTCATTAGACAGGAGATCAGTTGAGAGACATTCTCTCAGCCATCAACACAAGTCAGCTTGTTGAGTAGAGTCTGATACATCTCAAATGAGACATACACTGATCAGCCATAACATTAAAAACACCTGCTAAAATAGTGTAAGTCCCAACTGAGATCAGATACTCCGACAAAGTTTTTATACCAACATAACATGAACGAAGTCGCTTAAGTCCTTCCAACTTTTTCATGGTTCTAACACAGCAAGATAAAGGAAAAAATGTTAACTTGCTGCCTAATATATCCCACTTACTGGTGTCAACGTAACAAGAGAACACATGTTATTCTCATTTCACCTGGCAGGGGTTATAAGTTATGGCTGATTGTTGGATACTCAAGAATACTCATGGTGGATTAACACAAACATTGTTTGAATTGGTTTGTCATCCAGTTCTACTAACAGTTTTATTTAACATAATTTTTTTACATTTATTTGTGCTGCAATAAATGTTTTTTTAACCTCAATTATGCATTGTGACATACTGAAAAATCCTGGATTTCAGATGACTGAGTGAGTGGACTTCTTGTGTGTTTTTTTCATGTGTTTACCAGGGCTGATAGCTAGTCCATTAACCACCAACTCATGTCCACAATATTCCTGAATAGGTTCGTCCCCCTGATTCAGGTCCCACATCAATACAGTCTTGTCCCGGGAGGCACTAAAGATCCATGTGCTGCCTGGATAGCACAGCACCTGGTAGACAGATGGAGACACAGCACATAGCATACCAAAGGATACTGCATCACAGCTTAATCAGTGTGCACACATACAGAGTCGGCATTACCTTGGTAACCTCTCGGTTGTGACCCTGGAAGGACTGACACATCCGACCTTGTTTCCAGTCATACACCACCACAGCCTACAAGTAGAGACCCGTGTACACGCACACACACAGTAACTTGTAGATATTCCAAGTCAATTTCTCAAAGACTACATGAAACAAATGCCATGCAAACAGAACAATAATGTGATTGTATGAATCATACTTAGTCATACTGCACTAATCCATTGATGTATTTACCTGGTCACTCCCACCAGAAACACACAGATCTGGGTTGAGATTGCTAACCGTATTGACGGAGCCCTGGTGGGCAGGTTCGTACTGCACCACCTGACTGTCAAAGGTCTTATCACACTTCTCCACCTGAGATTCCCTGAGGACAGAAAACATCACATCAATAAAACTTAACTCAGTGGAGTGAATATCTCCACCAAGGCTGAATAATCCTACATTGTCAGGCTTTTTTTTTGGGTCTCACCTGTAGAGCTCTGACCGCCTGCGAAACTTGCTCTGTAGTTTCCCCATGTCTGCCGGAAACCTGCAGCCAGACTGTCACACACAGAAAAAGGATCATAAAAAACATGGTTGCATCTACCATTGTCTTTTTCCTTTGTGTGAAGGTTGAGTTAAGAGGGGAAATTGATCAAGCCAAGTTAACAAAAATTTAATGTTAACTTGAGTTCTTTGCCTAAATCTTGAAGTCTCCAAAGATGACCATGTTATGGTAATTAGATGTTATAGACCTCCATCTGCAGATAGTAATTCTTTATCTACATCAGTGAACTTGTTCTCAAAGCTGCAGTACAACACCATTGTTGTTGTTGTTGATGTGAGCTGGGACTGGTTGAGGCCTGTATCTGATATTCTCCAAGCACAATGTGATAGCCTGAATTAACTCTCCCACCAGACCTAATCCATAAATGCCCAGAGAATTCATCACTCAATGATCTAGTCCTGACAAATGCCCCTTCCGAGTACTACAAAGCTTTAGATAATAAGCAACACTCTGTTTCCCTTTTTCTTAATCTGTCCAAAGGTTTTGATACCGTAGGCCATGATATTCCGATTCAAAGACTTATTTTTTAATCCTTGAATATTGTGCCACACTTCATATGTACGTCATTTCTTCTGACTAATAATGAATAGTCCCTATTCCGAGGAAATTTGGATTAATGCAGCAACTCTACAGCTGTGTTCATTTTCCTTTCCAATGCACACTGCAAATGCTATATGGATTTATTACACAATCATTAAAAATTTATCGAAATTTGGGTTAGCCAGGCACTTTCTTACTTAGAAACTAACACAATCGCATGTTTTGATGAAAATAATTTATCATTGAATTGGAATAAAATGTACTTAATGTTGTCTTTTTGTTTGGTAATGGGAAAAAAGACACATGAAAACAAATTTCTTATTGACGATGACAGTGAATTTTAAGGTGGCCGACAGGACGGAAAAAACACTGGATCCATCAATTTGACAACATGCGCATGCCGTAAATTAAGGAAACATCTTCATCAATTTCACAAAACACGAATGGTGCAAAAACCACAACACATTAAGAAAAAATGTTTTCAAAAGCAACAAATAAACTTAATAATGGCCCTAACATGTACAATACCCAAAGCTAAAGTAAACAAGGAGATTTGTACTCGAAGAAAACTCTTAACCACCATAGCACGTACTGACTTCAGTTGCCGCCATGGCAACATTTACACAATGGTAAGAATATCATAAACAAAAGTTATTAAAACGACCGGTTAAGAGTATTTCATCAAGTACAATGTACCTTTTTTACTGTCACTTTAGGTACCGTGCACATTAGGGTCAGTATTAACTTTATGTTTGCACGAAGTTGATTAACTTTTACTCTTAGAAACATTACTGCATGATCCGGAAATAAAGGGAAGCTACCACGGCTAATGAAAATATCGAGAAATGTTTGTGCATAATATCTGTTTTATTCACTAAATGAAGCATTAAAAAAGGGTGTCCGGGGATGCATCGCTTTTGAGCGTCCATCGTTAACACTTCCGTTGTCTTGTGGCTTTTGCGCATCACTTTTCTTAATGTGTTGTGGCTTGACAGGTGGTTTTCTTAATGTGATGTGTTGTGGCTTTACAGGTGGTTTTCTTAATGTGATGTGTTGAGGTTTTTGCAGCGTGCTTATGTTGTGTAATTGATGAAGGTTTTTTCTTTATTTGCTACAAGCAGGTGTGATGTCATCTTGGTAAAAAATGTATTCTAAATTAACTGCATGATGTCAAATTGATGTTTGCCTCTGGCCACCTTAGAATGTACTTCACCCACCAAACCTTTAACTTACTTAATTGGAAACATCATATATATTATACATTTAAATAATTATAAAGCAATGGAACTTTTATAGGAGATGACATATAGCATTGCCTTGGCAGGTGCTGAGGCAAGTTTTTCTTCTTTCTGCTCATTTTTCAATGATTGAATGATGAGCTCAACCATTTGTCCTGAAAAAAAAAAGAAGGAAAACCCCCTGGTTTAAATCTGAGTTTACAAATCTTAGCACATGTCCAACATTAACAAGGGGACAAAAAACATAATTTCCCACCATTAAACATAGCTAGATTATGACTGTTCATATATCAAGAAGATGCTGAAAAACTGATTCATCCATTTATTTGAAGCCAACCAGGGGGCTTTAAGGCACTACTTACAGTCCTCTATTAAAAAAAAAACATCGAGACTTCATTTATTCATATTCTGCAAAAAGGCATCAACCAGAAACCAGAGGAGAAACCACACTGGTCCAATTTTAGCAGGCCTGCATGGATTCTGTTGACTTCAAAGTCCTCCTCATTATGAATTAAGCTCTTAATGAGCTAGAAACAAACGACACAGCCATCTCAATGTTCACTATTTGTCTTCAAGAACACTGCAACCATCTACTGCTGGCTTATAAGAGAGAGTACTTTTTTTTTTACTTTGATTACATGTCAGTGTATACATCACCTCCACTTGAGTGAAGAATTTCTGTCAATACTTTTATTTTGAGATTTAGTAAACAATTTTGCCACTTCTGAGAAAAAGAAAAGCAGTATAAAATGTAAGGTTAAACCAAAGCGTTCTCACACAAACACCACTTTCTCACAGACACACAGCTAGAACCCTCTCCCGTTACTTTGGAATACTCCTTCAACAATCGACAGGAAGAGGTGAGTTCAAATCCTATTAGAGTCGCATCGTTAATGTCAGAAGGAATTAACTTAACGTCAGCCTCTAGAAACCACCTGCTAGGAACTGTGCGACCGAGCATTACGTAACACCGCCAAGGAGATTTTAACTGGACTAACTGATGGTGGAAATGTTTGGTGAGTCGCGATACACAGGTGCGAAAGGTGAAATTAGATGTCTTACCTGTTACTAGCAGGTATCGTTGCTGACGCAGGTGTGGCTAGACCTTTAACATGCTACCTTTTCTTTACCAGTCATGGCAATGCGTTAGAACCATTTACAGGTGGATGCAGAAGCGATAGAACACGGTAGAGTCGTTGTAGAAAAGACCAAGACCCGTTTCCTGCACGCTGCCATGACTGCAACTTATCCAAACTGCACGAGGAAATGTTCAGACGGAGCCACTCCCCTCTCCGTAGCGACGCTTTCTCGTATCCAGGCAAGGGCATAGTCACGTGACAAGAACCAGGAAGTAGCCGAGAGCTTCTTCTTCTTCTCTTCCAAAATAAAAGTCGGATATACTATTAATTCTACTGCCGAATACTTCTAAATTGATTTAATCTTAAGTTTACTTAAGAGTAGAAATGTATATGCATATATATATATTTGAAACAATATAATTTTTTTTCTATTAGGAAAATGCTTTTCCTGTGTCAGCAATCCCCTTTTAATCATTAAAAAAAAGAATATTTCAAATTTAATCATTTTAAATTTCAAAAACTCACTTATTCAAGCGGTCGAGGGTCAAAGAACTATCAGGCTATTAAACATGGCCGTGGACAAAGTATTCAGATTATTTATGTCACTAAAAAATTATGTTAATACAATATGAAAGTTATAAATTAGAAATCCTACAAAAGTAAAAGTAAGAGAATAGTACTTAACGTAAAAAGTGTCATGAAGTATCATAGTGGAAGTGGTATTGTGTAGTAAAAGAGTTCGCACAGTGTTTTACAAGTATTCAGGAGGTTTTGGATTAATGTTTTATCTATAATAACTTCCGGCCTATTTTACATTTTTCCTGTCTAGGGTAGAAATTACAATACTTCCCATTGAGTAAAAATTATAAAGTAGGACTAAATGGAGAAAATCAAGTAAAATATAAGTAAAGTAGCTTTGTGTATAGGTCCAGTACAAGCAACTAATTGATAAAAAGTTAAGTGCAGTATCTTAAGAAAATTAAGTTACTGCCCGTTGCTGATTACATTTGATTCAATGGTGTATTTCTGGTTGTGTAGGTTTCAGCTTAGCTACACCGTTTTTTTTTTCTTGGTATATGTCTAAAGTGGAGAGCTATTAATGAACATATTCAAATAAGTTGTTTTGGGTTTTTTTAATTACATGTGGTAAGTGTTCTTTCCCCCATGAGCACACACCTCTGCTTGGATTTAGTAATATCTGCATATTCAGTTGAAATTCAACATTGAGTAACTATGGCCATTTTTTTTAGACATCCTTTGTCTGTCATTATCTAGATACATTTGTAAGATATCAATACATATGAAAGCCAGCAATTGTTTATAATAACCAAAAGCAAAAACCTCAAATTAATTTGCGGGAGATATCATCAATGTTTAAGTGGTCTATATCTAATCTTGACTCTCTCTAATGTAGAAGAATTTAAGAGTGTCGAATTTCCTTTTGAAATGCACATGTTTTCCAGTTATTGAAAAATAAACTTGGATGATATGGTTTTCATTTATTCATTTGGGAATTTTGAGTGTCCCTGAATACACATGACAAGTTAAAATGATACTGACCTGTGGTTGGCTTCCTCTAGAGAGCTGGTAGGTTGACCTTCATTGCAGGCACAGGTTGAACGTCTCCCCGAGCTGGAGACGTTCCCCGAGCTGGAAAAAATAAATTTATAAAATTTTCATGTGCCTCGTTGTAGATCGGTCTCTTGCCTGCTTGGTATAAAGTCAGGAAAGATAAGGGCGGCATTGACCTCCCGAGCCGGATTCAGACAAAGGCATTACAAGCAATGAAGCACTGAAGCACTGGAATGTTCCCACTGAAATGGTCTATATAGGTCACTTAATTAGGCTACAATAAACACTGTAAAACCGATTCGAGATGGCCTCAATCCCAAATGTATTTGCAGAATCAGGAGTCTGAGTCGTGAGCTGGATGGAGTAAGTTTTACTATTGATGAAAGAAAATCTTGTTTTCTGAAAATTTGCGGAAAGGGACTTAACTAGAGGTTAGTGAGGTGGAGTGTTAGTTATCTTACTTTGATAAACGGTTTCATACATACTGTAAATAGATAGATATATAGATAGATGGATAGATAGATAGATAGATAGATAGATAGATAGATAGATAGATAGATAGATAGATAGATAGAGATATACAGTTATACATATAAAATATTAATTTTCTATACCCATTATCTTTAATTCAAATTATCACCAAAAATACAAATTTTACCTCAAGTTATAAATAAATAAAAAAATTCATTCTTAACGTAAAACAATTATTATTTTCTAAAACATGTGTCCCACAATCAAACAGATCTTCTGTGGGGATTAGGTCAGATGACCGTGAAGGCCATGACAAAACCTTTATTTTGTGAACTACAGTATGAACCATTCTTGAATGTATTTTGAGGTGTGCTTCAGATCATGTGTGTTACGGGTCAGTTTGCAGACACGTCCACTTCCAGTCTCATTTTGAACATCCCCAGTCTCTTTAAACTTCCTAAGTATTGATCTAGCTGTAAAACTGACATTTTTAACTGCTGAGAGATTTTCCTGATCCATTGCCAGATTTGTGCAGCTCTCTAACATGCCTTGGCACATCTTTGATGTGTTCTCCGGCC
The DNA here is from genome assembly GCA_037951165.1 of Lophius americanus. Taxonomy (NCBI): domain Eukaryota; kingdom Metazoa; phylum Chordata; class Actinopteri; order Lophiiformes; family Lophiidae; genus Lophius; species Lophius americanus. Next base: position 8,084,313 of record JBBDHG010000032.1, on the reverse strand, counting down.
TTTCCCATTCAGAAGACTATCAAAGAGAATCGGGCCCCAAAACCTCTCACCTGTCTCAAGCTGCTGTGTCATCAACCGGAAATGGCGTCACATTCACAGGATGCCAGACTTCTCGTCCAATCAGAATCGGCCACGTCACCAAAAGTCCTGCCTCAATGAGGTAGTGTGAGGGGACCCTCTCTAATGAGTGAGTTTAAGCCCCTCCCCCCTCATCCAATCAGCACCTGCAATGTGTGTGTTGTGTCATGTGTTGGGATGTGTTCACAGTCACGTGATTCCTGCCATCCTCCATTTTGTTAGTTTCCCGCCATGACCGTAAGTGTCTTCCATATTTGGTCATTTTGAGCAGATACAGCATGACCTTGAGTACGAGTTACCTTGACCGTCTGAGTCGTCGTTATGTACTTTCTCGACCATCAAGTTTTTTTTTAAATAGTAGAATGAGATGACGGGGAGAAATGGGCAGGAAGAAAAAAAAAACACACAGGCCTCACATCCAATCACACTCATCCACACACATTTATCAGCTTCTGATTGGGCCAGTGACAGGTTTGACCAAAGGTGTCCTTATATCTTTTTGGCCTCTGTCACCTCATATTTACACCTTAGTAAAATAAGAAGTGTTTGCTAACCACCTCAGAGGTCCTACCTAAATTGGTGAACCTAAAAATATATAACAAAACTGGAAATATGCTTCAGTAAGCTTTTAATCACAGGATTTCCACGAGGTGGCAATAATTGTGGCACACATTGTCGAGAGAAAAACTTTGATAGCCTCCTCAGCTGTAAGGTACTGCAACCTGTTTCCAACCAAAACCAGTGATGCCCGGTGTCAAATAACACTCTCTTGCTCTCCCCTCTCTCTCCCCATCTCCCTTTCTTTCTCACTCTGTCACATATTCGGGCATAAAGTCAGATGTTCATTCAAACGCCTACTTATTTTCCAAATATTGTCCGTCAAAAGTTTCATCCCACCCCATCATAAAGACGGAGGGCTGTGTCTGGGGGGATGCCAGGTCGATGGAGGTCTGGGGCGGCCAAGGCTGGGGCCGTGACTCTCTGATCTGAGGTAGGCCCAACAGCTGGATAGGCCGCTAAGTTACTATAAAGAGGTAAACGTTTTACATCACTGGTGTTGTAAAACACCAGTGATGCCTTGTTCCGCCCACAGTTGGCAAATTCCGGTGCGATAGCAACGGTGAGCAAGACACATACAGATGTGAGATGTGTGTGTGTGTGTGTCTGTTGATGTATGTGATTGGATGTGAGGCCTGTGTGTTTTTTTTCTTCCTGCCCATTTCTCCCCGTCATCTCATTCTACTATTTAAAAAAAAAAGTTGGTGGTCGAGAGAGTACATAACGACGGCTCAGACGGTCAAGGTAACTCGTACTCAAGGTCATGCTGTATCTGCTCAAAATGACCAAATATGGAAGACACTTCCGGTCATGGCGGGAAACTAACAAAATGGAGGATGGCAGGAAACACTTGACTGTGAACACATCCCAACACATGACACAACACACACATTGCAGGTGCTGATTGGATGAGTGGGAGGGGCTTACACTCATTCATTCGAGAGGGTCCCCTCACACTACCTCATTGAGGTGGGACATTCCGGTGACGTGGCCGATTCGGATTAGACGAGAAGGCAGGCATCCCGTAAACGTGACGCCATTTCCGGTTGATGACGCGGCAGCTTCTGATTGGGCCAGTGACAGGTTTGGCGAAAGGTGTCCTTACATCTTTTTGGTGTCTGTCACCTTATATTTACACATCAGTGAAATAAGAAGTGTTTGCTAACCACCTCAGAGGTCCTACTTACATTGGTGAACCTAAAAATATAGAACAGAACTGGAAATATGCTTCAATAAGCTTTTAATGACAGGACTTCTACCAGGTGGCAATAATTGTGGCACACATTTTTGAGAGAAAACTATTTTTATTCTGTGAGGAATGTAATGTTGCTGCTTTTATTAAATTATGTTATTTGAATTAAAAGTTTTTTTAAAAGATTTTTTTGAATATTTTGAATGCTCGCTCTTCGCTTTAGACAAATACATTTTTTGCATCTAATTGAACTTTTTTTTTCTGAAAGGGGTCCATTAATTCTGGAGGGCACAGTATATCTTTTATGACGCAGTCTTGCACTTTGCGAATCAAAGGCCCATTTCCTAAATTCCCTCAGACTTGTCCTGTAAAGGCTTTGGATTGGATTGGGGCTTTTTTCCAAAACACGAGGGAAAGCAATGCAAGCAATTACTGTAATTAAAAAAGTCAGTGTAATAAGCAGACCACAGTGTTTGATCCAGTTTTTGACTCCAAATATTTTGGCAAGTTTGAGGTAGGTCCCAACAAAATAAGCTATTAAACTAAAACGGGCCCATAAAACAGGGTGGCCTTTTTTCTAAAGTCATGGCTCTGGATATTAATCTGACTACAAGGATCCAAATGAGAAATTATAGGGGTCCAAAGCTATTTACTGTTCTCTGGGTAGAAGTCGAACTTCAAAACTAAACCACTAACACATTAATGAGTTATGGTCAGCTAAGCTTCCAGACTGAATGTCTGTGATATGTTGATGATATGATCTTGAGCGTGAATCCATTCATCCTCATTACATGTGTCTGTTAATAGAGTGGGGCTATTGTTAGAATGGCGTGACAAGCAACTGGTGGGCAACTTCCCCATTTGTTAATGGCCTACAAAAACAGATAAATACTGTTTTTAAAGGACAAAGAACACCTTTTGGCAGTCCCATAATACAATACAAAGATTCTCAAAAAGGTTTTGAGGATGCCCTCACATATATAAAGCAGTGTGATACTGAATTCTGCGTACTTCATTTTTCATAGTCTTTACAGAAATAGAACTTTGACACTGTTTTCAAAGGTATTATTTAACCTCTTGTACAGTGCTGTGAAAAAGTATTGCACCCCATTCTGACTTCATCCTTTTTTCTGTATAACTCATTCTATCATGCTCGATTTTCAAACAAGATATCATGTAAAAGAAGATGTTGCCTTCTAACTTCATTTTTAGGGTTCTTAACAAATTAACTTAAAAAAGGTCAGGGGAAAAAAAGGTCACTTTTTGACTCAATTTTCAGAATACTAAAAATAAAGTAAATAGTTGGAGAAAAAATTAATAATCCTGACATTATTCTCAGAATCCTAAAAAGTATATATCACAATTATTTTCCGAAAAAAAGGAAAAGGAATACTGGGAGAAAAACAAAAATCAAAAAGTTCTGACTTTAATCTCAAAATTCTAAAAAAAATAAGAATTCTTAAATAGAAGCAAATAATAATAAGGGTAAATAAGAATTCTTACTTTATTCTGTGGTGTTCTAAATATTATTTAAAGATCAGGGGGAAAGCAACAATTCTGACTTTATTTTCACAATCCTAACAAAGAAAGGTCAGGGGGAAAATGTTACAATTCTGACTTTATACAAAGAATTCTAAAAAACAAGAGCCACAAATCTCAAAATTCAAAAAAAAAAAAAGAAAAAGAAAAAATATCTGTTTTCAGGGGGAAAAGTTGACGATTCTGACTTTATTCTTTAATAAAGGTCACTGTTCTGACTTTCACTCCCAAGAATTCTAGAAATGTAAAAATCTCAATCCGGAATTTATTATCCTTAGTCTCATTTTAAAGTCAGAATTGTGATTTTTAACTTTAAAGTAATTTCTGTGCCTCACACACACCCAGCTGTAAAGCAGAACAGCGGGCGTTCTCTCACACACACACACACACGCTGGTGGACATCTGGGTCCAGACCTCCATTCATAAACATCTCTGTTCCACAGGTTGGCCTTTCTTCGTGTCTTTGACGTGACACTCCCCCACAGTGATGGGAGGCCGACGTCACCCTGCAGGCGGAGGAGTGGATGGCCTCGCACATAAAATACATGAAGAGAATTGAGGAAAAGCAGAAGGAGAGACGTGGATTCCTTTCTTAGCCATGGAAGGCGAGGCAGTGTAACGCAGACTGTGGCATCTCTGCGGTCGCGTGCGTGGATCGGTGGACGTTAGTGGGCAGACAGACGGAGATAACCGGACTCAATCCCGACATAGCGGAATGGAGTGAAAGTCCGCCATATTCTGCCTTACCACGCCCGGGAATCGAACCACTGGAACAGAAACCCACAGCTTTACTCATGTGTTCTTCGCGCTGCACGCACCCACGGACGACTGGTCGAACATAAAGGACTCGGGCGGACTGAGAAATCCCGACATTGAAGACTTTGAAGGGAGACTGACGCGGACGGCAGCGCTTAAGGAGATCCCTCGGAGCCGCGCCGAGGATGTGTGTTAGAAGGATCTGTTGATCGCGTTGAGAAGGAAAAGCAGATTAAACCAATTAAGAACGGACAGACGTTAACCTCCGACTCGCTTCGGACGTGATATTTAAGCCGAAGAAGGCTGAGTAAGTCAACCCTAAACCGGGGGTGGGTGGGGGAGTGGGGCCGATCATTTGTCAAATATCTCCCTTTCCTTCCCAGCACAATCTGTGGGCTGTCCACGCACATTCTAAGGGCGTCCACGCGTTATTCCCCCCCAGACGGGCCTGAACGAAGGCCTTGTTTTTCCTGTTTGCTGTCTGCTCGGATGAATCTGTCAGTTGGGTGAAGCGGTAAAGGAGCAGCGAACACGAGCTTCTTTTTTTTTTTTTTTTTGCCAGAGGAGAGAGCATGACCCTGGAATCCATAATGGCGTGTTGCCTCAGCGAGGAGGCGAAAGAAGCCCGGAGGATCAACGACGAGATCGAGAGGCAGCTCCGGAGGGACAAGAGGGACGCACGCAGGGAGCTCAAACTGTTGCTCCTCGGTAAGCTCCATCTAGAGAAACACCAGAAAATCGTTTTTCTCAAGTAGGGCAGTGATGAAGGTGGGGTCCATTAAAGGGACACCTGGGTGGAGTTTGGGTGGGTGCACACACTGGCAGGTTATTCCTGGGAGGAGATGCTGCCCGGTCAGGCCTATGGTTTTAAAGAAAACACCTGATCTTAACAATAAAGGCAGCATGTTCAGAAACAAGTGTTCACTACCTACTGGGGGTGGTTAACTCTAACAACTCCAACCTGTGTATGCAGGGCCCAGAGGGTCATCCAGGTGTTTCATCACCTATCAGCAGGGCCAAAGTCTGGTCCTTTATTGGGAGCAATCAAGACAGAATTGGATCTCTGGTCATGATTCAGTCACAAGTGTCCGGTCTGTGGAGCAAGTCTGGAAACACATTCTCATATAAAGAAACGCTCAAGGGCAAAACTAAAACCACCTGCCATCTATAGTTTAATCACTACTGGTTTACTGTGTGAGCTGTGTTTTCTGACACCGTTCTGTATGAACTGGCATTTACCTTTTTCTGCAATTTTATGCTACAGTAGCTCTTCTGTTGCGTCGGACAACACCGCCTAACCTCCTCTCACCTCATCCATGAATGAGCCTCTGGCTTCCGTTCACCTACTGTCCTTCTGTGGACCACTAGTCTAGGTGTTGACCACTACTGAGTGACAGCATTCAACACGACCTGTAGTTCTGCAGATGCTCCGACTCATCTACCTAGCCAATTACAATTTGCCCCCTGTTGAAGTTTTTCAGGTCCTTGTCCCTTTTTCCTCCTTCCAACACATCAACTTTTAGGACAAAATGTCACCTGCTCGCTCGGTGACTAATTTATCCCACCCACTGACGGGTGCCATTGTAATGATCTCTGCCTGTCGGTGGTTATATTCTTATGGCTGGTCAGTGTCTATACATTACAGTTAAGTATTTGAATAATTCCACACAGCAGTAACATCGACCCAAGTAGAGAGCAAAACCCTCTGCTGTGATCATCGTCATTAAATCTCGCATTGTTAGGAAGTAGTTACCCGGCGCCGTCAAAACAAAATCCTGTATCAAATGTTTATCCAAGGTGTGTCGCCAGTGATTAAACAAACAAACATTTAAGTCCTGTAATGTGGAAAAGCTAATCCTGGCACGTAGAGTTCTGTGTTTATCCTGAGTAGTGTATGAATTATCAACAAGAAATGTGATTTTCAATAATGGTGGATCTGAATATGATTTCTGACTTTCACAGAAACATGAAATCTCTTTGTAAGACTTTGAAATCTTGCCTCGTCTCGGATCCATATTGTTGGCAGTCTTATTTCCCTACGCTTCTCTGTTATCATACTGTGAACGTGTTACATATCCCCCCTCCAAATATGTATGTTTCCATCTGCCCGATCCAGTAAATGGTCTAGATCCACATCCAATTACGTGTAGCCGCCACACTTCCACCGGGTTAACGCGTTAACTATAAATCGTTTCCTGGATCCTTCTCCGATCCATTTTCCGATCTCTCAACTAACTGTTGGTCCCAATTTAGTCCAAATTCAGTGCGTATGAATTGACTGGAGGAGATCTTACTTGTTTGTCATATTTAACTTTAACTGCTCATATTTCACTTACTAAAGGGGGCTTCTTCTGTTGTTACAGAAAACAGTTTTTGACTGTTAATTCCCCACCATATGTCAGAGATCCATCTTTTATATATATCATTTCACCATGACAACTCATATTTTAATCCTAACAGGGATCCTTTAGTGGAAAACAGTTTCTCATCTGAAATTTCCCAACCATTAGTCAAGAAAAAAATGTATTTATCTTCACTACTGAGTTCTTATGGGCTCTTTATCTTGCAGCGTATCGCTGACTTCTTGGGTTGAGTCAATGTGGACTGTCTGAAATTATTAATGAGTCACATTTAATTTGAGGTAGGCAATCAGGGGGAATTACTTGTTTTTAAATTCAGGCTTTTATCCTCGTTGTCGAGGATGATGGTGTAGAACTAGTTATTTTCATGATATGGTCACAAAAAGGTTATTTATTTTGAGTGTTAAAAGAAAATGTGATCCACAAATTTCATCGATTCATTCTAGTCCCAGGTTGGCTTCGATTTTTTTTTTGAAGATGGACAGAAATCCACCCTTACACACAATTGTAAATCCGAATATATCTTATTGAGATATCTTGGGGAAAAAGACTCCTTTATCTCTTCCAGTCTTGCCAGAGGCAATGACCCGAGGAAGACGATTCTTCTATGCATCATATTTTCCAGACACCATTATTGTGACACCTGATTATGAGATAATGGGTGGAACAGATCTTGAAACCTTTGTACGTCTCATGGAGTACCTGTGAGATTTTACAGTATGGAGTTGCTCAGTGTGAGGAGGGGGGGGGGGATGGTGCAATCCTGCAATCCTGTCATGAAGTATTAGTCAAAGGAGAAGAAATCGGGGGGAAACAAGTCCTCCGCTGGCCATCTCATTTTATGAGATTTTTCACAGCAAGCCCATTAATTTGGATGAATGCAGGTTGTGGTGCCAGCAAGCTCGCTTCCTGATCCAGTGCCCAACTCACTGCTCCTCAGAGAATACACAGAGGAGATGATGGCGGAGCAGCCTGGGACACATCAGGACTCATTTCTATTCAAGCCATGTTGAGTTTTGGCCTGTTGAGGGATTTTTTTTTGGAGGAGCGGTCCTCCCGTTAGCTCCTTCAAATCCCGTGCCACCTCGGACAAACAATTGTTGTTTTTCTTTTTAGTAGGACACCCATTATGTAACCAACGACGCAAAAAAAACCACAGTGGAGTTGTCAGACGCGACTTTAGAACTCCTAAGACAGCTTATGGTATTTATTCAAGAATTTGTGACTGTATTCTTGATTCAGAGGATTTGATGCCCCATTTTGAAAGAGCGAGCGATTATGCCGATTATTCTCATTTGCAATATTTGTTTATTCTGTGGTCACAGCTTATCAGTAGAGCCTCTCAACTTTAGCTATTATATATCAAAGTGGTTTAGTAGCACGGCTCTAATAACAGGATACTTACAATTAATGTCTCTGAGTATCGGGTTGTAGGCTAGATATGGTGCATTAAGTGGCAGAGTAAAAAGTTTCCCGTAATGCTCGACCAAATATATGATTTCTATCTAATAAACACAAATTGGTACTTCCAGCATGAAGGAGTCACACTTCTCTGTCTGGCAATTGGGAATTTAGTTTTCTGACAGAGGAAAACATAGTTTTTCTGCCGGCAGGTCTTCCCAAGAATGGAAGCAGGGATCGTTTTGGAATCTGACTGGAATGTGGTAAATCAGGTTAAATAGCATTTTGTAAAGACAATTTCCTCTATCCCTTGCACTAAAATGCTCATGTAATGCTTTTGAAATATGAGTTCTTACATGTTGCTCCCTACTCACAAAGGTAGTTATCCAGAGGAAGCAATTCACACGGTGTGTCTCCATTGGGCTCAGTGGATTATGGGTTTAACTCATCCCTCATTGGGCTCTTAATATCTAAGTATAAGGGTGTTAACCAATCAAATATGTTACAAAAATATCTAAAATAAACATTCAGAGTCTACCCCATACCCAGAGAGACAAGTCTGAAAAATGAAAGCATTGCTCTTACGCTAGTGACATAGATCTGCCAAAATGTGAAGGGGGGGGGGTTCTAGGCTAACTCTTTAGAGCTATCTGACACACAAGCCATTTAAAGCCTGCTAATAAGTGGGAGATACTGAAGGTTTCACTAAGATGGGTGACTCAGGGAAATTCCTGTGAAAATCAATTTTCATTCTAGTCCAAAAGCAGAGTAACAACCATGCGGTGCACCTCGACAAGAACCAGCAGAAACGGATCTTCCTCAGCAGCACACGAGCATGTACGCAGTCATTGAAGGTTAGATAACTGTCGTCATCTTTTTAGAACAGCTACTGCCTCTTTTTTGACAAGGGGAAAACCAACACAGGTTTTCTTCACTTGTTGATGTGCAAAGCTTCATGTTAAAAAAGTCGATGTCTTTTCTGTAGATGTCACTAGTTGCATTTGCAGTTGTTTGCTGATTTGCATGGAGACACAAAGAATACAGATAGTTGTAAATGCTCTTAGTTCCTCCTATGCTTTTGCAGCTATGTTAAAAAGTCACCAGCGAAAAAGTTTTTCACAAATCGGATTCAATTCGGAAGGAGAAAACAAGGGTGTTATGTAAGGTAGCAAGATTTAGGTTAGTGAGATTTAGTTGAGGCAAAGAAGAACAAGTTTCTTTTGTGGTCTTTTTACATGAAAGCATGACGTAAAATAAAAAACTGATGGAAACACGACAGCCAGTAGTTGATCAAGAGATGTTCATGGATGCTGTATACCTCAAAATTAGCCAGACTTATTTTGTAGCATCCATTGACTGTAAAATAATGATGGATGAAATTTGAGCTCCGGAAAAGCGAAGCAAAATGTTCTCTGTATCCTCTGCGGATGTACTGCACAATCACTGCAGTCGACGCTCTTTCTCCAAATATACAACCGGCGTATGATGCTATAATATGAAATTTTGGCTTCCTTTTTTCACATGGTGAGGATGAGAGGTGGCGTCTACTTTTATATACATCAATTGTCAAAACACAAAAAATAGTTCCATGACCAGACAAAGTAAAAGTTTTTTTATTTTAGAATGTTGCAGTCTAAATATCCAAAGATATGAATAAGACTTTTGACATATTTCCATCTTCTGTTCAGATAAAGGATTAATCAGACACCCTGTCATTTACATCCCAGCCAAAAATGGTCTGGGCTCCAAGAAGTGAACAAGATAAACTCTCTTGTTTTCCCATCAAGGCTCATTGAATGAGGATTAGTGGACAAAGCTTTGAAAGTACTTGAATACTTGTTGAGATAAAGTAAGCAAAGTACTCTGCTTTGACAAGTGGAGTACTTTCTCGACTTGTCAAGTAGAGTACTTGTCAAAGTTTCCAAGATGTGCAAGGGATTTGAATCTATTCTTATCATCATCAATGGATGGATTTACATGGGACACTTTTCTCCTTTCCGAATTAAACCTTTCCGAATTGCACTGTCAGTCGCATTTTCTTAAACAGTATTTATTTGATCATTTAACACCTTGTTAGAATTCACTTAAGTTCAAATTAATGGCAACAACGATCAGGGCCTGTCATCTTTCCTTCATCGTTGATAATTAACTTCTCTTTAAACGTGAAATTGTATACGTTGATATGTAAAGAGGCAGGGCAAAGAAGGTAGAAACTTTAGCTCCTATAAATTAGCTGAAATTCCATACTTGTTGAGTAGTGGGAAATTACAAGATGAATGGAGGAGAGAGAAAAGCTGCCTTTGAATGGTGACAAAAGTCTGTAAGGATATCTAGAATCTGTGATGTTGAATAAAGAGACTCTTGTATGTTAGATAATATGGACACACTCTGTTGTCAAAAACCTGACAGCAGTTGAGTTTGTGTAAGGTCTCAGCATATAACCTTCAAAGCGAATATATACTTTTCCCTAATTTTTTTTTTCTGATTTCCAGTCTATCTTTTAAGTTTATATCGTAAAAAAACAGTGAAATTCTAAGGATAGTTATTGTAAGTATCATCTTTATTGAGCAAATCGTATTGTATTAGTTTGGTGAAGCTATTGGAAGATAGACAGGGAAACATTTCAAACCGAGTGCCGTCTCTTCGTCACTTAAGTGGGTTGTCTTTTCTTAAGAGTTCATTATTTTATATTAAGTGATTCAGAATTATCCTCGTACAATGTAATAAGCTGCTTTAACGCCATTAAATGCTAAAACAACCAATGAAATAATTAGTCCGTGACTTAATTATTGGAAACAATGCTGGTAATCAATTAGTCTTTTAATTGGTTTTAATTTACATTAATGAAAACTGATGGAAAAAAGTCATCTACAACCTTTTTTCTTGCCATGGCTAAGACTAGATAAGGCCACCCTGACGTCAGTACACACCCCTTATTATTGACAAGAAAGAGAGGAAGATGTACAAAAAAGAATATTAGCAAAATCTCTTTATTTTCCACATTTCGTAGTGATTTCTGTTGCATGTGTTTCACTCCCATTCATGAGACTCGCCCACTGTGGTGCGATCTCGACTCCTTGCGATTGGGTGCATCAACGAGACATATAACCTCTTTGTCTACAAGGTGGAGAGTGAGTGCAGGCAAAGATGGTGAACTATGTTTGGACATGGTGTAGGCAGAGGAAACCCTGGTGGGTCGTGGTCCTGACACACAAATTGATTTTTTCCATCCAGGGCATTGGGTTAAAGGCTAATGGATCCGTCAGATGGTTCCTTCTGAGGTTTCTCTTAGGATAGCTGGCGTTCAGTCTCACAGTTTTATCTTAGAAGGGGGAGTCTAGGCTCTGACCTTCGGGATGCCTCAGCCCCTAATGAGAATGTGACATGACGGGTTATCACTTATTTATCTTGGTAAGTCTGTTTTTTCTTCACATAGTGATGTATACGTCCTGTGTAAAATCATTTTTAAAAAAGGTCAGTAAAATTACCTCTTGAAAAGTCTAAATTCTAATGTTTTTCGTTGCCTAAAACTAGACAGAAATTCATTTTCTTTTCTTTTTCTTTTTGGGGTTAAGGCTGGGGTTGACTAAAACCAATTTATGGCCCAATTACATACAAAGTGAGAGACAGGAATTGAGGCACTTTATAAACTCAATCTATAATTTAATGACCGTGGCACGAAAACCAATCCTCGCTGAAATTTTTCAGATGTCGTACGTCCTGATGTCAGTAAGACTTTAACTCGGAAGTGACGGAGACTTTTTGCAGCTGCCTCTTTCCGCCTCTGTATAATCCAGATGTATCTGACTTCCACAGCAAAAATAAAGCAGATGTTAAGTTTACTTTGAGTGAAATATTGGAAAGAAACATGTAAAGTATATCGGTCCTTTAGATTTGCAGGCTAGTGTTACTGTGCAGGTGTCTTAAATGATCCCAGGTAACATTCGCCCGAGTAATCCAATCAATAACCTGCTGCATTCTGTGGAACTAGTCGGATACATTTAGGCACCATTTGTACCCCACAGGAACCAGAGTGTCCAATGCAAATGGGCCAGATAATACAGGACCCCAAGAGGCCCTTGTGTTCTTACCTTTACAGGGGGACACAAGGTCCCCATGGGGATACAATCAATTTATTAAAAAATAAATGCTGCCTAGTTCTGTCCTGTTGGATTGATGCCGTTCCTGTGACCTTACCTTATTTAGTAATGAGGTCTCAAACCTCTTGGCAGTCAAAACGGTTGAAATATGCTAAATCCATTCGGAAATGCTCATTTACTAAAGTGGCACAACCCAGCTCGAATCCCCAAGCGGCCATTAGACCTAATTTATAATCCCTGTCCCCCTTTTCTCACTCGCAGGAAAAGCTATGAGATGATATGGTTTGATGTCTATCGGATTTCGAATGTCAGAACAGGTGTTTTACTTACGAACAATTTTGATATCAGGTCAAGTGTTTTAAGTTATGTAGATTTGAAGAAGTTGTAAAAGTCATGGCAGCATTACGGTACTGACATTTTGAAGAAGAAGAAGAAGAAGAAGAAAAAAAACATTTCCGTAAAGTGTTGATCTCTCCAATCACAGTCGGCAGCTTTTATCGTAGGAATGAAAGCTGTGGGAACTTTGTCAGGGCTGCTACTGAGCAAAGTCCACCGCAAGCTTTTAACAAGCTTTTAACAAACACATGGTTGTAATTGTGAGAGGAAGCATTAAAAATGTCATATGATTCTTGTGTTGTAGCCGAGTTACCAGTTCAGCAATAGAAAGTGCAGTTCGAGAGGAAGCTTCTACTATTAAGTCTTTAAAATCATCAATTTTACTACAACAGGTAGTAAGTATCAGCAGTATCTCAAGTAGAAGTTATGTTTTGCATACTCTGGCAGGATATAAACTACATGTTTTATGCACGCATGACTGTGCATTATGATATCTAGATTCTCAATGTATGTTGGTGGAGAACATTAGATTGCTGTCTAATAACCAGCGTTGGAGAACTGCAGTATTCTTTATGTATATTATTCATTATTTGATTTATGTCGCAGTCTTGTGGTTTTTTTTTTGCAGAGATTTTCTGCTTCTGGCCTCAGGTTGCCCACAATACATAATTGGGGTATTGCTCAAGGACCTACGGCATGTTGCATCGGGGTGGTTTAAAACCCTGGTCTCCCGGTTGAGGGACGACTGCTCTTACAACTGAGCAAAAGCTGCCCCAATCATCATTTAATCATCATTTAACCTTTTCCGAAGTTTGATGTTCAGTTGAGACTGGGATGGGCGGATCTGCAATTGTAGTTACAAAAGCAACACTACTTCAATTTAAACAGCGTCACATCATTTAGCCATGTAATAAATCAAGTTAAAATTTAAACCGAGCAGCATTTGACCCCAGTTGCTGCAGTCTGAAGTTAGACACACTTTCCAATAGCCGTTAAAGCGTTTGATGCTCCAGTGTGACTGCTCTCTCCTGGAGTCCGCTGCATGCATCTCTGAGCATGGCCGGCACTGGTTTTGTGTTGCATGGAGGGTTTGTGGAAAGCAGACTTGTATTTGAACAACACTCCTTAAAAGGAAGCTACCAAATTCACATGACCGCGTGTTTGCTTCAATATGCGTGTTTTTGGGTATTTTTACGAGTTTAAGTTAATGACTGCCCAGGATGGGAATATTTGCAGTGCACAGTCAAACTGTGTGTAAATCAATGTAGCACACACAGACACAGAGCAGCCTATGTTCTTTTTTTGATTTTATTGCCTCTCCCTTCTGAGTCCGAAAACATGAAATCCGGCTTTGCCCCCGCACATGGAGCCTGATCAGACATGCACACCTCAGATGTAATGTTGATCCATTCACCCTTACGTCAAACAGCAGGTTAATCCTGGGTCACTGCGTTGGTTTTGAACGCTTGACTCTTTGGTTTTTTTGGTGTCACTCAGCGGTATAATAGAGAAGATCGATTTGGACCTGATGTGGATTATTTTGGAGATAAATTTTTTTGAAGCCTTTGAAAGCTTTTGAATAATCGTTTCTTAGTTCTTGTAAAGCTATACTAGTAGTAAGTTAGTTGATGCTGTGTAATCTTCATATTTTGTTGTAACCTAAGGTAATCTGTCTAAAATGCTGGCATCTTGTCCGATAGAAACTTAGAAATTGAGTTTATTCTGTGAGGACATATTCAGGCTTGTGAGAACTAATGAATTCATTATCCTGTTAAAGGTCGTAGGGTCTGAACCTCCTCCCAGCTGATCTTGAGTGGGAGGCGGGGTACACCCAGGATGAGTCGCCAGTTCTTCACAGGCTGACACATAGAGACAGACTATTCATGCACTCCTACGGGCCATTTAGAGTCGCCAGCTCACCTATATTGCATGTTTATGGACTGTGGGGGGAAAAGCCGGAGTACCCGGAGAGAACCCACGCAGATGCGGGGAGAACGTGAAAACTCCGCACAGAACAAAGTACCTTCTTGCTGTGATGCTGCAGCGCTAACACCTGCGCCACCGTTTAAGCCTTTTTGAGGAATTTGTGAATCACTTGCACTCTTTGACTTTTCAGGTTCTTTTCTGTGTTCTTGTATTCTTGAGGGGATTGGAACTGTAACCCAAAAGAGTAATAAAGATCCTCTGCACCTGTGCAAAAGCAAAATCCACTTGCACAATTAATTTGAATATAAGATAATTCACTTCTCTACTTTGTATGTCTTAACGCCTTAACTGTATTTTTAGGATAAATGCTGTAAGACAGTAGTCTCAACGGCATGATCACAAAGATATACTTTCGGGCCCAATAAAATTCAGGAAAAAAGAGCAATGAATTATAAACAATTTAAGGTCAATTTAAGTAACTAGTCCTATGCTGTCGTCCGTAATAGCAATTTTATATCCCTGAAAAATACCCTGCGTTGTAAAAGCAAGCCCTCTGATTAATTTCCTATTTGACTAAAATATGATATATACAAGATAGAGCGCCTCAATCCAACTCACGTGACAAACGTCGGACTTGATCGGAGCAACGGGTGAGAAATGATGTCCCAAAAACTTTTGGAGATAAGGATCCCCCTGGTGTTAAAAATATACAACCATCCTTTCCCAAAACCAATCCAGTTCTTCCTAAGTCTCTTAGGGTATAAAATTTGGAAACGATCCCTGAAAGAGTTTTTAAGGTTATTGCGTTAACACGGAAGGATCTGCGGCGTGGACACGGCCGCGATTACAATTCCATGTTATCTCAAACTCTATGTGGATATCATTATATTAAACTTGTCACTGTCTGTCCGTGGCTCATGGTTCCCCACCCCATCAGTCATAATCGCCCACTGACCTACTAAATGTGCATTTCAACAAGATAAAAGTAGCTTCAGGGAAAAGCAGGAGTGATGATGATGGTACAGTTGAGGCCAAGTCTGTAAAGAAAAGAAAACTTTCCTCTACCTGAAATTTAAGTCTTACCTACAATAACGGCTTTATTGCGACTGAAGACTCAAAGATCTGTGATATGTGGAGACAAGCTGTCTAATGAGGCGATGAATTCCATATCACTATTTTGACACCTCCACTCCATGCACCCTGCACAAATTTGAAGTGACCCGAACATTAACTCTGATTTTGCTAGAGAAGCATACATTAGACCAAAAATCAAAGGGCAAAACCGAAGTCACAATTTCATCACAAAAAGTTATAATGTGACCCAGGAGTGTGTTTTTAGCCCCACATGCTAAAGAGACCTCCTGAAAACATCTGGGCACTCACCTGATGAGATGGAGGATGGTGTCCTGGGGGATATCCTCCCAGATCTGGATCAGGGCTTCTGGACAGTCTGTGGTCAGTGGTGGTGGCGACGTCTGATGCAGCGATACAAAGCATCTCAGTGCTTCTCAGGTGGATTTGGGTTCAGTGAACATGAGGATCAGTCAATGGCATCAATACCTTCATCCTCCAGCAACTGCCTACACACTCTGACCACATGAGGTCGGGCATTTACCTGGACCAGGAGGAACCCAATGTCCACTGGACCTGTGTAAGGTCCAATAGCGGGTCTGATCTGGTCTCATCCTGTACCAAACAGCAGTCAGGGAACCATTGGCCAGGCCACGGAGGTCTGTGAGACCATCCAAGGATCTGTCTACCCAGACCATCACTGTCCCACTACCAAACTGGTCATACTGGATGATGATGCAGCAGCATCAAGTTCTCCACAACCTGTCCAGACTCTGTCACACCTGCCTCATGACCTCAGTTTGAGGATGTCGGACCCTCTTTCCACCGTCATGCAGTCTGTTGTTGACAGTTTTTGGAAACATCACACTAGAAGCCCACTGGAGGTCATTTTGTAGGGATCTATCTGCAGCTACTGGTCTGGTTGCTGGGTTGTTATCCTTCTACGGACCTGTTCAGCTCTCCTCGTGTAACGTCCTATCTTCTGGCATCTCCTTCTTGCTCTTGAGGCTGTTGGAAGACACCGTAAACCGTGTTGCCACTGCAAGCAGGAATAAGCCATCCTGGAGTAGCACCATTACCTGTGCAGCATCAGCGGGCTGTAGGTCCTGATGCTGCACAGGTATAAATGGTGACAAAGACACCAGCAGTACTGACTTTACTTGTATGTGGCTATGTGTTTAACTATATTTGGCTATGTGTACTGACTGTTGAAACAAATATATCTCTGGGACAATACATTTATATCTAATCAGAACACAAAACTAAAGAAGAGGCAGTTAGGAGAGATAAGTAGAGCGAAATGCTTCTGAATGGTCAAAATGCCACTAGCAGAACCATTGCCTTTTTGGGGGGTTGTCATGCTTTTTCCTCTCTATTGCACCTGTTGTCACATTTTCATTTTCACCAAAACATGTGAAACTGATTCACAATTGCTTGTGTTTCCTAAATGGACAGATTGATATGCTTGAAGTTTAACTGGCTTGGTGGCAGACTGTGATGATGATTAAGTTTTCCTTTTATTTTTTTTGAGATGTGTGTGTGTGTGTGTGTGTGTGTGTGTGTGCGCGTGGGCTGCCAATGAGCAAGAGGGAAACCACATCCTAGGTTCTTCCGACCCAAATAGTCCCTGTCAGCACTGAGAGGAGACGGATGTTTGTTGAAGGGAAAGTAGCCGGCACATAATCTATCTCAGACTGACTTTGTGTTTGAGCGAGTGAGAACATACTGTATGTGCCTGACCATCTGCAGAATGTGTGTGCACATTTTTCTTCCAAGAGCACACGTTGTGTAACAGAGACCTATGATTCATGCTTTTAGAATAGTTTTCATTCCCAAATAAAAATATTTCTATATTAATGATGTATCCAATGTGATATGTATAATCCCCAAACTCTGCTGTTTCCCTCCGGTCTTTGGTGCCTTTCAGGCCACTCAACCCGTGTTAGACATGGATTATGTTGTTGATTTCTATCAGAGGTGGTATTTATACACGTTAATGTTTACTTACTGCTTCAGTCAGACAAGAGCCCCCCATTTATGGCAAGAGCTGCAGGATCTTGTGATATTTGGCGCCTGATGTTTGAGAGAGGGAACCGAAGACCGTAGTGGTTAATCTACAATGTTAGAACAGTGAAGCCCAGTGTTTTAAATTTGTTGTGCTATTGATGGATTTTAGAAATTATCGTGCCGGTGAAATTTCAATTAATGACAATTGTGAGTGCAAGGAATTTTCACCGCCACCTGAATCAGAATCAAATTATTTATTTTCACATCAGTTCCATCGTTTTACCTTTTTACCTCCTCGAATGTGAGTTGGTGCTGGTTGTTGGCGTCCGCATTTATGAGCTTGGTCATTCAAAAAGTGTGGGACCATTATCAATTGGATTTTGGGAAAATGTTGTGCAATGAGTTATTAGATTTAGGCTTATCTGGAAGATGGTAAATATTTGGTATTATATGTTTTTTTTCTTGAATCATTCTCTTGTGATGCCGTGGTCCATCACAAACCCTATCATGTCATGCCGACACAATCCAATGGAGGGTAGTGTGGGTCATGGTGTCGTCATAGTTATTGTTAATTAGCTCGGCGGAGGCCTGCTTCTGACAACCCTCTGGTTAGAGCTGCTATAATTAGTTAATTGCTAATTGATCAAAAAATAGATAGTTCCTAACTTTTGATCTTGTATTATATTATATTATTATGATAGTAAATTTAGATTTTGGGTTTCTCCCAAATCTGGATTCTTCTGTCTGAGAAGTTGCCTTTTGGTCCCCCTTGTTTGATAAACCCTTGCTGTTGGGGACATCGGCGTAGGCCTTGTTTTTAACCGGATGCTTTAGGTTGATAACGGCGATAGAAGAACTAGCTAGCTGATGATTATATTAAATGAATTAGGGCACTCGGTAGATGGAAGGAGTAACTCCAGGCTAAACTGAATATGTTAATTATGCTATGTCGTGCCAGAATATTTTCCCATCCAACTTTGAATTATGGGTTTATTTCTCCCTAAAGAAAGCTGGTGAGTGTTGGACTTATGGATGGACTAACCAAGACAGGCTGTAAGGGTTTGATTTGTTTGTGTTTGGACTGAATGAAGTGTTCTTTGAAACGATATACGAGGAATGTTAATGCTCTTCCTGCTGAGGGGAAGGTGTGTCCATATGTTTCTATGTGGGAGGCAGAGATGCTAAAGTGCAATATCTAGTGGCGGTGAATGTTGTATGTAGATCCTTCAAATGATATTTGTGGGTTCCCCTATGTGCTCATCTACTTTGAATTGTGCCCTTGAAACATTTCATGAGCTTTTATTGTATATATAAAATCAATATATCCATATAAATTTGATGGGGACTGTTCCCAGTAGCATGTCTACCGTAATGTGCAAATTTGGACATATGACTCTTCAGGAATATGTACATGAATTTTATGGCTATCCATTGGGCGCTTGATAAAATGATGAATTTAGTTATTTTTATTTTGACATCGTAACATTTGTTATCATTGTATCTGTTCTTTCTTTGCCAGTGGAAAATTGATAAACTACTTAATGTGTTAGAATGGGCGCAGACACGGAGTTCAATACACTGCCAGGTTGAAAATGAAACCCTGCAAATAAATAACCTGAATATTTATCCGCCTTTTATGTCCATCTTCAAGGCACTGGAGAAAGCGGGAAGAGCACATTCATTAAACAGATGAGGATTATCCACGGCGCAGGATACTCGGACGACGACAAAAGGGGTTTCACCAAACTGGTCTATCAGAACATCTTCACAGCCATGCAGTCAATGATCCGAGCCACGGAGACGCTCAATATCCCCTACAAGTATGAGCACAACAAGGTAAAAAAACAAGATCCTCTCCCTCAAGCCATTTCAAATTCCTCAATCGTAATAAAGACTTTTGTGTTCAGTAATTTGACATGTGTTTGAGAGAGAAGGATGCAACAAAGTGACCGCAGCATCCTTGTATATTTTTAGAGTGCAGTCTATCTTACTTGGAGCAGCCTTCCATATTTGTTTCCTGTCCTTTTTGACACTTCCTGTGTCCTTAAATTATTTTTGCCAACTCAGTCTGGTATGTCACTAATCGATATCTTGTGCTGGTACTTTGTTTTAATCTCGATGCTGTAAAAGATCATTTATAGCTGGAATCCATGCGTGAGTGAGACTAATTAAAAAAACTAATTATTTAATTTGCAAAACATGGATCGTTCTCATTATTAACTGATTGAATTCTCACACACTGTCACACTGAGTCTCAACATTATATTTAGTCAATTTAAGGCACATATCAATAAATAAATATGTTACTAACTAAAACTAAAAATCTTCACCCCAAATCTTAAACACCTGTCTACCAGGTGAGCTTCAGGGAACTCTGTATAAACGGGGAAATTTAAAATTGCATCAAAACTTAAGCGCAGTCCACTTTTTGAGTCTGGGTTTTCATGGTCAATCATCGTTCTCCATGTGAGCTTTCACTACCGTCCTGCTAGTAAAGAATGAAACTGAAAATCCCAATTCAGCCCAGTTATGTCAACCAATTTGAACACAAGAAGTAAACCTGAAAACAATTCTTTGTGGTCTTTATTTTTAATTTTTTTAATACAAGTAAGTGTCTTAAACTAAATATTTTCTTCTTTTCTCACATTTCACTATGCAGTAATTCAGTATCTGGACTGGCTGTGTGTTTTCACACCTTAAGGTTTGGCATGAGATGTTTGGAAGACTGGAATGCTAATAATTTACAAGCAAGATCTTAACTACATAGAGATAATAAATAATAAATAGTAATAAATAAAACTCTTCCTCCACCGTATCCTAGTCTCAGTCTTTTGGTCGGATTTGAATCATTCACATTTTTGAGTCTGTGCTTACTTGAGTCAGCCATTTCCATATTGTAAGCCATTATATGCAGAATGTTTTTGTTTGAAGTTTGGAGTAGATACATGAGGGTCATATTAATGACTACCATGATAGATGTCAAATCAGGCTTTTGTCATGGGACGGAGGAGAGTCTCATTGGGAATCTGGGAAAGCACAACATGCCCTTTGACAGGCTCAGTGATATTCGAGCTCCAGATGTTAGGCTCCTTCTGAACCGGGAGGGTTGTAATGAGATTCTTTGATATAGAATGATTACTACTGCTTAACCTGCATGTTGAATGGTCTTCACGCTTAATGTCTTTATATGCAGCTAGAAAAGGTTTTAATGAACTACCCATGACATTTTGCCACGTTTTGTTCTCAGAGATAAAACTGCGTGTGTCTGATTTATTCCTTTTTCCATACAGGGCAATGCCAACATTGTGAGGGAAGTGGATGTAGAGAAGATCCTCGGTTTTGAGAATCCTTACGTAGATGCAATCAAGAGCTTATGGAATGATCCAGGCATCCAGGAGTGCTACGATCGCAGGAGGGAATACCAGCTCTCAGACTCCACTAAATAGTGAGTAAAGTGCAGTACAACACAATGGGTGCAAATGTCTTACGTAGACTCTTAATGTATGAACGGAAGTAGGACTTGTGGAGAAAATCACACTGAGGATTATTTAGGAATTGTTGAAGGGGAGTCCACGATTTTGCAGAAGGTGACTAATTATTAGTCTTAGTACCTCTTGGTTCATCTTCTCTCTGTATGTTTGCAGTTACCTGAATGCATTGGACCGGATCGCCGAGCCAGCCTACCTTCCCACCCAGCAGGATGTGTTGAGGGTTCGAGTCCCCACCACGGGCATTATTGAATACCCATTTGACCTGCAGAGTGTCATATTCAGGTAAATAAAGAGTTAGTCAATGCATAGAATATGTATGAGCAATGTGTGCAGGGAACTTTTGTTTAAAGCTAATATTTCTGTTTGCATAATAATAGAACAATCATTATCCTAAAGCAGAGTTACTGATGACCCAAAGGAAAATGACCTCAGACCTCAAGGCATGAAAATGAGTGTTTTTCCTTCTCTGAGGTCTGAGGAAAACACAAGCATGAGCCTGAACCTTACCCTTTATATACCTCATTAAGTAATGATTAACACGCCAGTGTTTGGTTTCGGTTTTTAGCATATTGGGACCTATGACCTGAAAATTATTTCTTCACTGTAGCATGCTGTATTACCATGCTGAACAACATCGCATCGCAAGTTACAATGAAGAGCATAGGGGTTAAAAATTCTTGATATAACGAGCGATTTAAAATTTAATTAATTTATTTTTTTGTGACAAAGGATTGCCTCACTCTTATGCATTTACTTTACAAAAGTACAATGTCGGAGTGACTATGGTTCCAATGCTGAATTGATGTCTACGGAAGGAAGATTCAGGGAGATGGTTTGACATTTTGACAACTTATGTATGCAACCCACAACCTGAGTTTCATAAAGTAACTACTGCTGTTAACAGCTCACTTGGAAAAGATGAGAAACAACTGAAAATGTGATCACATTTGTCATCAAAACCTTATAGATGTCCTGTGGGGTTTAGATCAGTTGACTGGGATGGCCATGTCAAAACCTTTATTTTGTGACCTCTGGACCATTCTTGGGTTTGAAATTGAGCTCCGCTTCAGATATCTGCTGGAAGGTCCAACCCCGGCCCATTTTAAGTTTCCTGCTAGAGGCTTTACTTTTTCATCCAATCTCTGCTGGTATTTGATGGAGTCCGTACTGCTAGGTCTTTCAAGTACATGTAAAGTGCCTTTAGAGGAAAAACAGGCCCAAAGCATCAGAGCTCCACCACCAGAATTCGTTTTGTATGCAGTGCTTTTCTTTATGGCTTTCTTTCTTGCTAATCCACATCAATCTCCTAGGTTTAATCTGACCTATGACCTTGTCCCAGTGGTGTTTCGTTAAAGTTAGCACTTTACTTTGTATGTGGATGGCAGCAAAGGTTGTTCTTTTTCTTGCTACCTTCCCAAACAGCTTATGTGGGTGTAGGTGCCATCTGATGGAGGTAAGGGAGACTTTCTGACCCAAAGATTCAACGGAGCTCTGCAATGCTCTAGCTGTATTCCTTGGAGAGTTTTTTTAACCGTCAAACCGTCCTCCTCACAGTGTGAATGGTCAGTTTGCAGACACGTCCTCTTCCAGTCGAATTGTTGCCATCGCTTGTTTTATTTTTGGAAAGGATTTTAAAATTGGCATTTGACTTTCGAGAGATTTTCTTCTAGCAAATACCAGATTTGTACAGCTCTGCAACTTTTCTTTGCACATCATTGCCGTGTTCTCTGGTATTTCCATTGTGAAGAACATCAATAATAAGACTTGTGTCACCTCATATTTATACCCCAGTAAAACAGGACTGGAAACATGCTTCAGTTACCTTTAGTCACAGGATTGCCTTTAGGGTGACAATAATTGTGGCACACATTTTGGAGAGAAATTAGTTTAATGTTAAGAATGTAATCTAGATTTTGACAGCTTGAGTCAGAGTTAAGTGAATTAATCAACACCTGCTAAAAACAGAGACTGAAACTAAATATCCAGAGCATTTCTTCTTTTCTCTCTTCTGGATGCTGCCGATATGACAGAATGGTAGATGTTGGAGGTCAGAGGTCAGAAAGGAGGAAGTGGATCCACTGCTTTGAAAACGTCACATCCATCATGTTCCTGGTAGCGCTCAGCGAGTACGACCAAGTTTTGGTGGAATCGGACAATGAGGTAAATAGTAAATACACACTCGCAGAAAATTGATTGTATGAAGAAGCGCTGCTGGAAACTACATTTGCTGAAGCAATTCTATGTCCGTTGTCAGTGTGTTGCTTTGTTTCACATTTTAAAACCTTTTATAAGGCTCCATTATTCTGTTTGATGAGGAAGTTGAGTTCTGCCAGAGGTGGTTTGTAAATGCTCATTTTGAATACCACCACAGGCTGCACTTCCTCCTTAAAATGATATTTCAAGCCTGTCAATTTGTTAAAATGCATTAATGAGCTGATCTGTGTTCATATCTCTGTTGTTTATGTGTGTGCGCGTCTTGTGTTAGTGTATACGTGTGTTTCCCCTCGTGTGTTACTCCAAACTGTGGAAGGAGAGAATCGACCAGCTTCATGTCCTCTGCGTTGTGACTTATAATAGACAAGAGATTCTAAAATGCGTGTGAGGATTTAAATTTACTTTCAGCTAAATTTAAATGAATAAAAGATTTTTTTCTTTACTCTGTCTTCAAAGTACGCACACTATAAATAAGGTAAACGACTAAAGCTGGGATTTTTTTCCCTTAATGTTTTTAGTCTTCTTCCTTTAATCCAAAGTGTGCCTTAATGACAGGCACCAGATTCTTTTTTAGGTAGAAGCTCCTCTGATCTACATATCTTGGGCTCGGTGTCATCCTTGCCATTTTCTTTAAACCTTAGCTTGTGAGTTTACGGTTGGAGGTTTGTGATTGGAACACAATGTATTTCTTTTAAGGACAGTTCACGAGTGCCTGCATTAGGAACATTATTCAATTAACTGATATGAGTAAAGTTAAGTTACTCAATGTCGGTTTCAATACATTCTCCCTTCCCGATCCAACCCTACTTTGCAGCACTTGTTAATCCGCCGCAGTGCTTGTGATGTGATGGCTAGATCTTACTCTGAGTGGTTGTTTTGCTCATTAAACACTGAAAATTGAGTGCATGTGGAAAAATTAAACTCTTCAAAGCCGCCCTTCTCTCTCATCTTTACAGCTATCCCTCTGCTGCAGTAAAACATTTATTAAAATCTGTAACAAATGAGTACGAAAGAACAGTGGTTTAATTAAGGGATTAACTCTCTCTCTCTCTCTCTCTCTCTCGGTCCCTCTCTCTGTCTTTGCCTCTGTGTCTCTCTTCACATCCTCCCTGTAGAACCGGATGGAGGAGAGTAAAGCTCTGTTCAGAACAATAATCACATACCCGTGGTTCCAAAACTCCTCCGTCATCCTCTTCCTCAACAAGAAGGACCTACTTGAGGAGAAGATCCTGTACTCTCATCTGGTTGACTACTTTCCAGAATACGATGGTGAGCAGCCGCACTAACCCGTAGGATGTTAAAAGTGACATCAGAGTTTTGTAGGAATTGTCTCTGCAAGCTATTTATACAAATAAGTACGTTGTTTTTAATCAAGGTGTCAGGTTAGAATCCCTCCGTGAACTTTCATGACCATACAGTCTTGATAGACTCTCCATTATAGAAAACACTGTGTTCCATCAACAAGACTTGACTTAAGACAACGAGTCGACGTCTGACACGGTAATCAGGAGCCAATAGAGAACTAGGCTTTACTGTGGAAAACTTACACAGTGTTATACGTCAGGTTTGTTTTGGCAAAACAGTGGAAGGGAAAAAAAATCAGTTTTGGATGAAATGAGTTTATTATTGTGTATTTATGAGTTCAGCATCCTTAACTAGCGTGCAAGAGAATTAACGTCTGTCAACCAAGTGTGAAAGTTGTCTCTTTATTTTGAAATATACGCTACATAATAAGTCAACAGCCTAGCTCCTGTTTATGGGACTCCGTCTTTCTTTCCTCAGGTCCCCAGAGGGATGCCCAAGCAGGCCGAGAGTTCATCCTCAAAATGTTTGTTGACCTGAATCCCGACAGCGATAAGATCATCTACTCTCACTTCACCTGTGCCACCGACACAGAGAACATCCGGTTCGTCTTTGCCGCCGTCAAAGACACCATTCTGCAGCTAAACCTAAAGGAATACAACCTCGTGTAGAGAGGAGCAACGCCCCCGACAGGAGGCCGACTACACGTACTGACTGACGAAATCTGTGAAAAAAATACATATACACACGTGAAAAAAATCTGAGAAAAAAAAAAGAATGGTGTCCATAATACTAATTTATTTTCCACGTTTTGACCTGTTGGTCCGAGAGGGTTTGGCAGTTAATGTAATCACGCTGTTTAAGGAGTCTATGAAATATAGGGAGTCAGCGGGGCAACATGGTGGGGTAAGCGAGGGACTCGCTGTTCAATATGCACAGCTATGATACTGTTTTGTTTTCATGACAGAACAAGAGAAACAACTTTGTGCACTTGAGGATTTAGGGCTTCTATTTTTGTCCATCGACTCAGACTGCAGAGCTGGAAAGAATGCAATGTGCTCCTTTTCTCCTCCTTTTTATTAATGATAAGAAAGAAAAAAAGGTTCTCATTACTTTTTTTTCACCATCCTCGCTCATTCTGAAGCTGGACGTTTATCCGTTCGCCCAACCAGTTTGACCTTCATCCCTTAAAGGACTACTCACAAGTTTCTCTTTCTCTATAGGCATCAACTTTGATCTGTGATTTTTTTATTTTTTTTGTTTGGCATTGACTTCAGTCATTATTTTTACACTGCACTGACTTTGGTACCATCAGATGGGAAAAGCATTAGTGACAGTGGAAGATAGCTCCAGTGATGTGTTGAGTGGCAGCCACGTGCCTCGTCTTCAGCATTGATGCGTCCATTGAATGTGAGAGGCGTGACAGAGCTTTGAGGTGAGCAGGATGGCTAATGCTAGGAGACGCACATGAGAATCATGACGGTCTTTTCCACACACACCTGGGAGGTGATGAAGTAATAATTTATGAGACATTGTTAAATGATCATGTGCCATATTACTGCTTTTTTATTATGGTAATATGTGTATTTATTGCCAACGCCAAACCAAGTCAAGCACCAGACTCCACTTTGCGCTGTTCACTACTTAAATGGAAAAAGTGTTGCAAGAAAAGGCGCACAGCTAACGAACGCAGAAATGGACTGACTCTACTGACTGACGCGTCGATCCTCCGAACGACTTCTGCATTTCTGAAGTATTAAAACAATGGAATTCTCACACACACACCGCCACAGACTGGAGTGACTTGAGCGTCAAGCTGTCCGAGAAGAGGGCGCCGCCCAACTCGTTGAACTTCTCAAATGGTCTAATCACACAACCTTGCATATGGTCACCGCCTGTCCTGCAGAATAGCCAGTCTCATTTTAGCTGTGTCTTTATAATTGTACATCACAGCTCTGCTGTCTTGACTGTTCAATAGTGAGGGATACATTTGGCAAATTCCTTAAAGGGCAGAGTGTTGTTTAGTTTGTACCAAAGTAAGCCTTTTTTTTTTTTTGTTTGTTTCTGATTGGCACTTATGATTTGCAATTCCACAGTCCTCCCAATTCACGCTTCCTTTTGTAACCATTCTCATGGAAATAAGCCTGTAATTAACATTTATTGAGGCATAGTGCAATTATGAATGCTATAATCATTGTACATACAGCTCTCTCTATATATATATATATATATATACATATCTATATATATATAGATGTATAGATATATATATATATATACAGCAGCATCTTTGTTGGCTTTGTAATCATTACTTTTTTGGCAGATTGAATGTGCATTATTGAAAATATGTATCTATATAATTGTATGTCTACTGGCTAATTCACTTTTGAAAGAAAAAAATGTTATTTACATGTTTGTTTTTGTTTCGTTTTTTTGAGAGAAAAATGTACATTTTGCTAGTTTGATTTCTCAGAAAAGAAACGGCTTCAGTGGGGAAAGAGGAATATCGTTATCGTAACCCCAGATGGATTGGTACACCCATGCTCACAGGAGCCGCTTGGTTAAGTAGATTTTTATATGTAGATCCGCTGACTGATTCCAGTTTACAGGGCTAATTGTAGATCTTAAGTCGCTTCAGGAACCGAGCACTTTTCATACAGCTGTAATCACATCACTTCACTTATATATTCCTATTTCTATTTTCTGTTGCATAATAAGATGGCTTCTCAGTAAGTATTTATAAACTCTAAGATCCCTGAGCCCACATCAGCTCCGCCCCATCACCACCTGTTATGGCAAGGGTTTTATTACAGTGATGGAAGAAGGTGGATGGCATGCGGATGATTTTCTGCGTGGGTTTTGACTCGTTTAATGTTCCGACTGTGCTAACAGATGGGAACGCCATCACCCTTTACATCCCTTCCAATGAACCTCTGGTGCCAGTAGGAACTGAAGAGTCTGTTTGACTGAGCGGTGAACGCCAACCTGCATAAAAATCCAATCTTTATTTGTTTTACATTTCATTTCCATCTGGCCTTGCACCATTTCATTAGAACGTACAGTATTCATTTAGACTTTATTTATGGAGTGACAACACAGGAGAAATTATGAAAAAACAAAACATTCACATGTACATATTTGCCTTACTGAGAATGCCGTGCCTCTGAAGTCCCACACAGGGTACATGTTTTTATGAAAAGTGAAGCAAGTCCCTCAGTGCATATGGAGGATTGTATGCTGGTCTGTCTGTGTACAAGATCTGGGAACGGATCTGAAGCGTAGCTATTATGGCATCGCGGGACATTGTAAACACATCAAGGAGTTAATTTGAACACGTGCTATGGTTTCATAGTCATGTCTTAAAATCCACGCCACAGTGCATTTAACGCGACAAACTGCCTGTGGTGCTCGCAAGGCGTCACAATCTGCAGTGACTTTCTGCAGCCACCTGCAGAGGGTTTCTGCGACTCTGCTGTGCTTCTGCAACGACTCGCCAGGTTTGCAGGTCACCGTTTTTTTTGAATGGCCGGGGAAATTGCTTGATTTGGTGTTTGATTAGGGAAGGCAACAACATATTTTAAAAAAAGTCCCAGCCTAATTCCCTGCACTTGGGAATTAATCCAGATATTTCAATAACCACTTACAGCATGGCCTACTAGAACAATAATTAGGCTACAAAAAAAAGGCCAGGTCACTGATGGTGAAAATAGTGTTGTTGTGACTCTGCTTGTCCACAGTGGAGATGTTTTCAGGCTGAGCTTCAGCTTCTGAATGTTGATCACGTGTTGCAGAACTGCATCAATCAGTAACTGGGGTCCCTGCTGTGGGAAAACGGCCATTCACACTGCCCAATGATTTAAAGGGACAATGCTTGTTTTTGTAGTTCATATATAGCATTGGACTGAGAAGAGATTGTCCAGGTCCATTACAGAAAACTACAGTACTGGCAAAGATGCAAATTCTAACTACATTTTGTCAGAGCTACGGGGGCCCCCATTGACTGTTTCCAAGGTTGAGTCCATGTGACTCAGACACTCAGTGTTTGATGTTCACAGTTGATATTGCTGGTCAAGTGTTTGATGCAGTATTTAGAGCTAACTTATGTAGAACTGCAGGTTCAAGCTCGAAGAAAATAACTTTTCACAAACGGTTCTTTCACTCAAGAATCAGTCATAGCCTTCTTTAGGGGTTTCTGTGCCCCTTTATCGATTTACAGCGACATTTTCTAAGTGTTGATATAATATCCATTCACAATAATGTGGAGTGTTTCCTGTATTCTTCTCCAGAGTTTCAGACCAAAGCCGTAACGGGTTTCTTCTCTAAACAGATTTTAATGATGAAGGTATTATTTCTACAGAGTGGGAAATCCATTCCCTTTAAATCTATATCATTGATCCCCATCGTAGACCAGGTCCGAGGCTTATGTGCCACAGCGTGAGCATAAAGCTTTTCTAGACATCATCGCCATGTTTTTGAATTTAGATTTGTATTCCAAACCTCTGTTAAGGTCTGAAACTTCAGTTGAAGTGAACACACACTCTTTCAGCAGTGTGCGCCAAGCAGCAGTTGCCTCTTAAGGTCCTTTTAGCTCCTTTACCCCTGTTAGCTTAAGTTTTTGTATTTAACTGGAAGACCAGAAAAGAAAGGAAGATATATTAAAAAAAAAAAGAAAAAAGTTGCCGACAGGGACCTGGCTTTGTTTAATTTATAATTTAATATTCATAGCCCCCCATAAGATATTTATTTGGCTGTATATCCATGACATTTAATAGTTTCACTGCTTTTTTCATATCTTTGAGGAATTGATGTTCACGTATGAAATGATCTGTCCCAGATCACAAGGAAGAAAAATCCTAAGTCAGATTCTCAAACTTGAATCAATAGAAGAGTGAAATATTTGTACTTAAGTGTTCCCACTGATGATACCACGTTCAGTCTTACTGTTTTTTTGTAAATGTTCTTGTTGCAAAGCAATCATGATGATACGGAGTAGTCTGGACTTCTCAAAAATGTATGTATTGAGAATGCTGTTCAAAAAGCAGACACAAGTGTGGATAAAGAGAAAGTAAATTGCACAAAAAGCATAAAGACTATGTCTATTTTCTTCCTTTTTTTAAAAATGTCTTGCTGTACAAAAAACTCATATCAAGATATGTATCTTTTAATATGTGGGTGATAAGAGCTAACACACAATATGGTACAATAGCGTAATTTTCTTTTTCAAATGGGTGTCTGATGGTCGCTTGATTCTGTCAACACTGGATTTTTACAAGTTTGCCTGCAGCTTAAGGATGAGACGGTATAGACCTTTGACCTCTGCAGGGCAGGAACCTCTATGTAGATGTAATTAATCTTGGATGTTATGAAACCTTTTCACCTCTTTTGACCTTCATTTTATATTTCTTTTTTTTAGGCGTAATATCTTAAGTTGCCATATGATACTTTAACAATCCTGCTCATGAGGACCAAAACTGTGGACGCCTTGATTTGATTTCTTAACTTCTAATTATAAATGTTGGAGATTAGATCCTTATATTTGAAAAAACCTGTTGCCCCTGGGGGGTAGGGTGTAAATGTCCGCACCAAGCAAACACAAAAAAAAACATGTTTGCATATATAATTAGATTATATGAGGGTCAGTTTGTATATGGGGGCTGCCATATACTTCATATTTGGAGAAATTTCACAGATTTCCAGTTTGGACCCTTCTTATTCTGTGCCAGTACATTTCTAGAACATGAAGTAAAATCTCAGTCATTTTTATTATTAAATGAAATATGAATGCCATGTCACAGCTGAACACATGACGCAGTTAGAATTATTTCAGTTTAATTTAGAAATGTTGTATTTTTAAGTCCATGCAGAGACATTACAGTCCACCATGAACAGAGCCGATCTGCTCCAAAGGAAAAGCCAAAATCCTGAAGTTAATGAAAGTGGTACTAAAACGCTGACACCCTTCCTTTAATTACACAGGCGAACTGGTTCTTCTCTGTCTATTGTCTGATATACCCAATAGTTTTTTTTCATATTTTGTTAAGGTTATCCTGTTTTATTTTCGTCAGGTCAAGGAAAATATTAGAAATTCTTATGAGACGGATGCTACTTTATGATCTCGAAGGAAATTTAGAGAAGCAGCCTTACACACACCATCAAAAGATAAAAAAATTAAATAGAAAATAGCAGCAACAGATAATTTGATACCAACCAACAAGGGTATGAATAGATTAAGACCAATTTAAAAAGAGTAAGCTATAAATAAAAGCAAAAAAAATTCCATCATTCAGAAGTGTAATCTTAACAGATTATTCTGTTTTCCTTTCAGATGAGTATTTGACAAATAATAGTGGAGAAAATGATTCATGAAAAGTAGTGGAACACAGGAAGGAATATTAAAATTTCCAGAAAATCCTGTATGTGTTAAAAATTTACAATTATAGTAGTTCTTCCAGATGATACCAAAAATAATGTCCTTTTTTGTGTAAATTATGTCAAATCCGGTATTCTGGAAAACAACAAATAATTAAAAAAATATCCTAGAAAACTCTTCTTTCAAAAAACAAATGTTCTTTTGACTGATCTAGACTCTTTACCACTTTGTCTGCCTATGATTACTCTTAAAAGATAAATTCCTGAGGAGGTTCATATGTGAACCTTCTTCTTTATTGATTTATTGTTGAAGAAGAAGCGGGAGTTTGATATATCCTATTTAGTTTCCTCTTCACACCACAGCCTTCCAGCTGTGGACGTGTACTTCCCACTTTCTCCTCCTCGTCTGCCACACCCTGTAGGATGGGTCAGATGAAGTTCAACAAGTAACCTCCAGCAGCACCTAATCAGACAGAACCGGTGCTCTAGTCCTGGATGAAGATCTCCGGACTTCACACTTACACCGAGACTTCTTTAACTGATCCAAATCAACTTATCATCATCATCATCATCAATAAACGGCTTCTTTAGATCTGAAGAGGAAGAGAACATAAGCTATTGCATTTGAAAATGCATTGAATCTTTCCCCTTGTGGATTTGTAAAAAGGGAGAAGGACAAGAAGTAGAGACGTTTCCAAAAGCCTTGAAACATTTTTCCACGTCGCCAGCAGAGCAGAGAGTTTGCAGGATGGCCGGATGCTGCATATCAGCAGAGGACCGAGAGAACCAGAGGATCAGCGAGGAGATTGAGAAACGGCTGCGGAGGGACAAGAAGGACTCCCGAAGGGAACTCAAGCTGCTGCTGCTGGGTGAGCATCACATGGATCAGAACTTCCACACACGAGTTCTCCTTCTTCCAGGGTTAGTGACGCAATCCACGTCACTTTATATTCACAGATCTTACTAAGCAACATGAAGAGTTGTCCCATCCACACACAGAGACTAGCAGGCAACATCCCACCTGCTCACCAGGAGTCCCAACCATTCACTCAAGAACACTTCTCTGAACAGTTTAGGGTTTTCCGGTATCGCGTTCTGCACAAAATGTCATCAAATAATCTTTAGAACTCTTAAAATGTTTCTCTGATGGAATAATTCATGCTTGTGCACGTGATCACACCCAACACAGAGAGTTAGGGGTGGTGATCACTCCTGTCTGCAAGATATAAGATATCTTACAAGGCTGTCAACAGATTTGGATGATTTTATGTGTCGGAGTTCCAAGGAAGAGATGATTCAAGTTTTTGGCATATCTGCAAACCTGTGTGGATTCTGGATCACTTCTTTTGGCTTAGACTGAGCCTTTTTTAAAACAATTTTTTTGTTGTTGCAATATCAGGGAATGTAATGAAAGCCCTGTGCAGAAAGAAGGTTCTGGGTTTCCAAATAAGGTAATTTAAAGAAAGATTAAATTCTTCACAAAAAAAAAAAAAAATCTTCCTCTAAAACATGTTCTTTTTCGGGGGATTCGCTCTTTCTGTCTGGGCTGACAGCAGGTCTAGTGTTGTCACAGTGAAGGAGGGTTATACTCATAGTCATAGATGGTGAGCTGACAGAACTGTATGAAGATCCAGCAGGTCTGAGGATGATGAGACGGATTGAAGCGTGAAACCAGAATGCTCCTTTCAAAGATGTGTTATTAATTCTGCTTTCACTAGTGTGGCTTTGAGAATATAACAAATGAACTGAATGTGGAAGCAGGGGATTGCCAAGTGGCATCATGAATCTATGAGTGTTTGGACATTACTTAGTTTCTCACTGCAGTGTGGTATCATAATAGACACATAAGTCACCGCCAAGGCCACGGTCAGTGGTTTACTGGCAAACCAGGAGTAGCTGATGCAGGTGCTCCTCATGCAAACATCATGCAAATCCATCCCTGTGCAGCGAGTGAGCTGTGGGTGCGTCTCCAATGCTTTCTAAGAAAGGGTTCGCCCACAAAAGAAGGTTTTGGAGTGTTACCCACAAAATATCAACTAAAATAATTAGATTATACAGGTGAAAATTGTATCATCCACCCAGAGAAGCGCAGTCTTTATTGATTACGTAGAAAAAGCAGGTATTCATATTCAGAAAGATTTTGACTGGTGGCTCAGTTAGTAGAGCGGTTGTCCACTTATCTGAAGGTCAGTGGTTCGATCTCCGGCCACACGTCGAAGTGTCCTTGATACTAGCAAGATACTGAACCCCACGTCGCCCCAACAGGCTGTTCCATTGGTGTGTGCATGGCAGCCTCTATCATCACTGTATGAATGTCTGTGTGAAGGCCAAAAAATGTAAAACGCTCTGAGTGGTCAAGAAGACTAGAAAAGGGCTAATATATATATATATACACACAGTCCATTTACCACTGCCCAAGTCAATTTTCATTGATACTTCAAGACCTGCTGGGAAGTTTTGAACAATTTGTATCAGGTGAGAAAAGCTATACAAAAACAAAGCAGTCACAAAATCTCTTCCTATCTCACACTTATGATTTTACAGGTCACTCCAAAGCATTATACTGTATCTGGTGACGTGAGTGATCAAAGACACCACATGGGAAGTAGTTCAACAATAACATATATTTTCCTGATCTGATTGACTCAGATTTCTCGTCGGGTTTCATTATGGTCAGAGTCCGGTCCCGAGAGAGGATGAGTGGGAGTGAAGCAGAAAGAAGGATCACAACATTCACATCCTTCTGTTGATTCAGCGACTGAGCTAGAAGGGCTGCTGGACGAAACACGCATGTCATTGCTACTCCACACAGAACCAAATCCAAGTATCGGTTAAAATCAAATAAAATTTGATGGAAGCAGAAGAAAAAAATTTGAGGAATTATTTACATTTAGATAGATTCCCACCACTAAGTAGGCAATGTTTTAGTAGTATGTTGGTCAGGATCGCTCAAGAATCACTCAAAATGTTACTGATAAAGTTATTTTGAAGAGGTTCTGTATGGGCCAAGGAATATTTCATTAGATTCTGGTCTCGATTCGGATCAACTTCTAGATCCAGAATTATTTTCTTGTCTGTTAGCCATGAGGAGATAGTCGGTAACTTTATCAATAATGTCTGTAAGACTTGGACAAGAATTACAAAATAACATCGCTATAAGATCTACGACACATCAAAGTAGGATCTGGACCCAAATATAATTCAAGGAGCATGGAGGAGATACCAGGAGACGGGCCGTTACAACAGGAGAGCTGGACAGAGATGTAGGAGGACAAACACCCAGCAGCAGGACCGGCATCAGCTGTGTGAGGACGGACAGGAGCCGCACAAAAAACCTCCACCAGCTACTGTCAGAAACAGACTCCATGAAGGTGGCATGAGGGCCCGCAGTCCTTCCTGCGGGACCTGAGTCCTGATTTCACAGTCCAGCACCATGGAGCTGGATTGATGTTCACCAGAGAACATCAGAATGCGCATCTTCTCCATTGGTGCCCTGTTCTCTTCACTGATGAGAGCAGGCTCACAGTGAGGTCATGTGGCAGATGTGACAGAGTCTGGAGATGCGGTGGAGAACTTGATGCTGCTGCATCATCATCCAGCAGGACCGCTGTGGTGATGGTTCGGTGACGGTCTCGGGAGACAGATGCTTGGATGACAGACCTCTACGGGGTAGCCAATGGTACTGGACCGCTGTTATGTAAAATCAGAGCCACTATCAGAACCTACACTGGTCCAGTGGATCTTGTCAGCCCTCCTGGTCCAGGACCATGCCCGGCCTCATGTGGTCAGAGTATTTAGGCAGTTCCTGGAGGATGAAGGTATTGATGCCATTGGCTGGTCCTCACATTTCTCAGGCCTAAATCCAACTAAGAACCTCTGGGACGTTATGTATCTGTGCATGACATGCCACCACCACTGACCACAGACTGTCCAGGAGCCGGCGGATACCCTAATCCAGGTCTGGGAGGAGATCCTCAAGGGCAACATGCTCCTTCTCATCAGGAGCAAGTCCAGGAGACCAAACACACTCTTGAGCCACACTGTCAGATGTAAAACGCAGGGGATTTGAGGCTTTTTAGAAATATACGCTTGCTGTCAGGGACGACAGCGTAGGCCTAGTTTGTTGGGTTTTACCACCTGATTAATGTTTGGCTCAGTCGTTCAACATGGACTGGATCAAATGTCCAGTCAAAGCTACTTTTACCGTGTCCTTTCTATCTGAACAAGTCAAACACAGCAGATCTGCCGGAGCCTGATTTACCTCTGTCTTAGAGTTGATCCACCTAGCCCGGTCAAACCCCCCTCTTCTCCAGGTAACTTGACTTGTAAACATGATGCATTCAAATGCAGATCATTTGTCTACGGCTTGTTTGCCAGGATGGGAAGAATCGAGTTCTCATGGTCCATGAAAATCCATCCATGCAAAACCAGCAGGAAGCCTGCTTGAACCAATCAGGCTTTAAACACTCTGTTTTTGAGAGGCAGGATATAGATGCAGGTTTGAACTGAGACACACACAAACACACAGACGCACAAACAGACTCCGTGTTCGGGGACGCAACTTGCAATAATTAGTTCTGTGAGGAAAGGAGCATTTGTTTAACAAATATATTCAGCATTGCATGGACTGTGTGAGGAAATAAGGAGCTCGTTCTGAAGGACTTGAAGGACATGAACATGACATTACTGTGTGTAAGAGTGTGTGTGCGTGGTTGTGCGTTTGCGTATGTGTGTGCGTGTGTTAGTAGCATGTGTCTCTGGGTTTAACAGTGACCGTGATCAGACGGTGGTCTTCCCAATAAGGTGTATCACTGAAAACACGAGTCAACAATCTATTCAGGCTCTCCCTTCAACAGCCAGCCTCCCCTGGACCTCTGTCAGTGAGCTTCTGCGTCATTTCAATCCTGAAATTACAAACGTTATCGATACAATTGCACTCACCACGGTGAAAACGTCCATCTCCGTGGAGAAATGTCATGTTGGTAAGAACTGAGAAAGGAGAGTTGTCGAAAAGTTGAACACCGGTGACGGAAGACAAATCTACAAGTTCATTAGGACATCTCAAAAGAGAGACTTTGTATTTATAATTCAGAACTGAGAAATGCAGGGCGGTCCTTTTTCTCTGAGATCATCACCAGAAACAACAATAATGCACGTTTGCTGTTTGTTACTGTTGACAGACTGACAAACCCTCCAGTGTCAGTAGCCTCTGAACGTCTCTCCAGCCCGCTCTGTAATGAATCTGCCTCCTTTTCGCAGACAAAATTCACAAAATCAGACAAGCAGTCAGTTTTTCCTTACCGGGCACAAGATG
This sequence comes from Lophius americanus, assembly GCA_037951165.1. NCBI lineage: Eukaryota > Metazoa > Chordata > Actinopteri > Lophiiformes > Lophiidae > Lophius > Lophius americanus. The sequence continues at coordinate 8,048,299 of JBBDHG010000032.1, read as the reverse complement.
TGTGTTGCCCTTGTGTTCTCTTCAGCCTGGTTCAAATAACATGACACATATTTATCCAATGAAGCAGACATGCCTGGAGGACATTATACAACACCTAACATTCTCTTCCTGTAGCTTCGACATTCTGCCAGCAGGCTTTTTCAAAGAACTTTCAGATCGTAGGGTCTCAGAGCTTTTCACTGCATCTTTTCTTTAATGTTTTATAAATAGTGTTCTCTTACACTTTATAGCAATGCTCTTGATTATTTGTTTAAGGCACTTTGAATTGCCCTGTTGCTGAAATGTGCTAAATAAATAAAGCTGCCAGGACTTACAAAGGTGGTTTAGAATGAAAAAGGATGGTACAATCCAAACTGTTCAAAATAACAAAATAATAATCAGGAAAGAGACTTGGTACAATAATAGGTTTAAGCCGTGAATTTATTCTAACTATAACATTTATTGTAACTACCTATAATTATATACCCTAAAAGTCAGGGATATTTTGGAATCATCATCATCATCGCCAACGCCACAGCCGACCCTTCGTGTTAACGGGATATCTCAAAAACTCTTTCATGGATCATTTTCAAATTTTATACCCATTTAGACCTTAGAGCGAGGATGAATTGGAGTGATTTTGGGAAAGTGGGTCAGTCGCCAAACTTTTGGGGCCATTATTTCTCAACTATTGGTCTGATTTAGTCCAAATGTGGTCTAAGTCAAATTGACTCCCACCCTATATGTCATATTTTACTCTAATAGCTCAAATTAAACTCACTAGGGAGCTTCTTTTTTTTTTTGTTATGAAAAATGCTGTTTTTCGGACATAACCTCACATTTAATTTGAAAAAAGAAAAAAACTGCTGGTATTTGGATATTTCAGGAATTTTTTACAAAATTAGGATTTTCCATAATCCAGATAACCATTTTTTTTCCCCCTCTAGATATTACCAATTATTTTTTTTCATAATATTTGCAAAACTATTTTCAAAATCTCACAATCTGCAAGAAAGTAAAAAAAAAAAGAAAAAGAAAGTGATCCTGAATGGGCTTCAAAATCTAATCAGCTCTTCTTTGGAACAAGGTTTAGCACGACACAAATGTGGGCGATCACATAGCCACTCAACAACACGTACTCAAGCAATGGAGAACTATGTAGGTTTTATAAAGTATGATATAATAATGATGATGATGATGATAATAATAGGTAGAAATATAATATATGCATCCTCTGTATGAAAAAAGAGATCACTGGAATGTGAGTGTATCTGACAGGTACCGGAGAAAGTGGAAAAAGCACCTTTATCAAACAGATGCGGATTATCCATGGAGGCGGATACACCGATGAGGACAAGAGAAGTTACGCCAAACTGGTGTACCAGAACATCTACACTTCCATGCAGACGATGGTGCGAGCCACTGCGGCGCTTAGTATATCCTTCTCTGATCCCCAAAATCAGGTAAAGAACCAGTCAAACTTTCAAAGCATTCATTTTTGCTTCTTTTAGAGCTTTTAAACTGTTGTTTCTACTGTGTAAGCTCAGCAGGAAGTCTTGTAACATCTGATTTTGTAATATCCCTGAAAAGTTGGGTATACAATGGAATCGGCATTGCCGCTGCCGCAGATCCCTCGTGTCAACACAATAACTCTTTTGACTTTTTAAGTTTTTCATAGATAATTTGAAATTTTATACCCTCATAGACTTTAGTGTGAGGAGTAACTGGAGTCATGTTGGTAGTTTGTATATTTTTGTCACTAGGGGGAGCTTATCTTCAAACTTTTTGGACCATAATTTCTCCACCGTTGGGTCCGATTAAGTGAAAATTTTGGTGCATATGAGATTAATCCTTTCATATTTTACTCCTTAGTTCATTTGTACTCAGTAGCGGGAGTTTTCTTAGAAAAACATATCTTAAATGTATCATATTTTACTCACTATGGGAGATTGTATTCTATGAAAAAAACAATATTTCAGAAGTGACTTCACATGTAATGTGAGGAATTCAACCCGAGGGATAGCTTTGTATAATAAATAGTGGATATTTAGGGGGATATGCCCTCGCTATCGGGGGCGACAGTGTAGGCCTAGTTTTAACAAGTTATAATGACACTGACAGAAAACCAGAATAAAAACATCAGATAAAAACACTAAATTCTTTAGTGACAGCCCTCATTCAAGATTTCAGGACAGAAGGTATGATGCAGCGATGAAGTATTGGACCCCTATATCATTTTCTTTATTTGTGTGTGTCTTCTACTAAAATGAGATACTCAAGCAAAAAAATACCTCAAAAGAAAGGCCGCCTGGGTAAACACAAAATACAAGCTTTAAATGATCATTTAATTTTATAAAGCGAAAACGCCCAAATATCTACTGTGAAAAAAGTATTTTCCCCGCCTGAACTTAACAACTAGTTGTACAACCTTTGGCAGCAGCAACGGCAACCAAACACTCCTGATAACTGGAGCTAGGAACTGACCTGTTGAAGATCCTTGGGTGTATTCTTTGAACCTTTCATGAAATCCTGAATGAATCATTGCTTTTTGAGGAGTTTTGGAATGATGGTCACTTCTGGAAAAGAAGGAAGAGATGATTGGACTGAAAAGGTCTGAATGTGTCCAGCATCAACCAGCTGTTGATGCAATTTTGCAAAATTTTGCATTTAGTTTCTAATAAGACAAGTAGGTTTTTCAAAATGACTTGTCAGGTAAATATAATTTGTTCAGTAAATAAAATTCAAATTTTTTATTTGTTTCTGTTTGATTCAAACCGTTTAATATTATATGCAAATTAAAATAGAAAAAAAAAAAAAAAGAAAAATCCAGAGGGACCAATACTTTTTCACAGCACTATAAGTTGGAAAATCAATGTATTCATAATACTGGAAAATAAAGGCGTAAATGATAAAGCTATATACATCTACTGCTAACATGTAAAGTAAAAGTGCTGTGTCAGCTACTTCATTTGGTTTTTCACAACTAGTCTCAACGTGATCAAATCTGCTGGTATGGAGGGAAACAGCTGCTTTGGACACACAATATTTCTTCACACTAATTCTATATTAATCATTCTTCTTAAGTTTTGACCACTCTCCACAAAAGTAGAGAGAAATCACTCTGATTGTCATGGTGTTTGTGTCCACAGAGCCACGCAGATGCTGTGCTGGAAGTGGAGGTGGATAAGGTGGAGGACTTAGATCCAAACCTTGCCGCGGCCATCAGCAGCCTGTGGAATGATGCAGGAATACAGGAGTGCTACGACCGGCGCAGGGAATACCAGCTGTCCGACTCCACCAAATAGTGAGTCTACTCTCTTGACTCCTGGCAGGCTGGAACCACAGACACCTATAACAGGAATACATTTGACTAACAAGAGGGGGATTTCTCTACACCAAAAAGTAAGGCCTGAAAATATTAAGTCAATCAGTTTATTAGGCTTCGACTATGAGACTGTTTGTTTGTGTTTGTTGCAAGGCTTAAGTATGGGATTGTACTATTATTATTTTATTGAAGTTAAGTTATCATATTACAAACAGGTTCTTTCCAGTGGCACACATGTTACAATAAGACAAAGTGACTCAAGGTGTACTCAACCAAATAGCTGAGCAGAGCATTAAATAATTAATTCTTATTTACACTGTCACTTTATCCGCACTTAGTACGCACTAGTTTTATCATGCTGCCATTATACAGAACATAAGACGGTTGTCATTCTGTTGTTTTTGTTGATGATTTGTGATGGTGTTTTGCTGTTTTATCATGTCGTATTATCATTATTTTCACATGAGAAACAATAAATCATTCCCCTGGATAGTGTGTATAAAAACAAAGTTGAAGTTTATTACAGTTGTTCGAGGCCCACTGTAATACTTCAACAATACTTCAACAATAAGTCAAACATTCAATTTCAGACAATAAATTGCATGTTTGTTTTTATTAACCTCCAAATAAATCTAAAGCTCGACACGGTGGATGTTTCCTCAGCGGATTCAGTCATTTTTAAATCAAGAATATTCATATATGATCACTTTTTTCCCAGCCTAAGGAAGGAGCATAAGAATTTTCTATTTCATTACCCAATCATTGTCCTGAAGTAATTTAAACATTGATGTTTGAAAATAAATTTTATTAAGCTAAACTGGTGTAAACATAATTCCGACTGTTTTTGTTGAATATACGGGTTTATATTGGGAGCACTGGGGTCCTGATCTGTGTATTTTCACCGCATCTATGGCCCTGGTTAGAGGTTAGCAAACCCTCAGGGAGACAGTAATGTATAAATGTAAAACTGCTGATGGGACAGGATAACAATCTTTTTGGGTCAGGCTTCTGTTGCTATTTATAGATTTTTGAACTGAAATACACCATTTTTGTACTTCTATACTGGAGCAAAAACCCTGATGCCGATGGGATTAAAAAATTCCTGTGTGCCACAGATTTAATACTCAGCAGTCAGATTGGTTTATATCTGTTTTGATAGAAAATAAGATATTTACAGCCTATGCTGTTGTCCTCCATGAAAAGCCCCCGGTCCCCTACATTGTACAATCGATCCCCCTTTTTAAACTCCTCAAATTAAACTTGACGTTTTGTCCACCCTTTTCTTTTTAAGGAAACTCCCCCTTGTGAGCAAATATGAATTATTATGGTACATTTTGGATACATACAAAATAGATCTCACAAGTCGATTCATACGTACAAAATCTGGACTAAATCAGATCCAACGGTTGGGAAGTTATGTCCGAAAAAGAGTGTTTTTCAAAGAAAAGCTCCCCATAGTGACTAAGACATGAGGATTCAGAATAAAATATGATAAATACAAGATAGATCTCCTTTAGACAATTCAAATGCACCAAATTTGGCCAAAATCGCTCCAACGGTTGAGAAATTTTTGCCCGAAAACTATCGGAGATTAAGTTCCCCCTAGTGTCTGAAATCTAAAGCCGACTTTTCTCAAAATCAATTCAGTTCTTCTTCACAAAATTTGAATAAGATCCATGAAAGGGATTCTCTGTTACCGCGTTAAAACTAAGGATCTGAGGACACCATATATTGAATATGGTGACGATTCCATAACATATCTTATATTTTTTGGGGATATAATTCCATTATTTCTCCATCTTTTTGTCAAGCTACCTTACTGACCTGGATCGAATTGCTGAGCCCACATACTTACCCGACCTGCAGGATATCCTCAGAGTCCGGGTGCCAACCACAGGAATCATCGAATACCCGTTTGACATGGAGAATGTCATCTTCAGGTCAGATTTCCTACAAGTACCGGCGTATGCCAGAGAAACTGAACGGCTACCTGAGGTTTCTGTTAGAAGTTAGTTTGAAAAATGTAAATAAACAACGATGAACAGGAGAGACAGAGAGAAGTAGCGCAGAGAGAGAGTGAAGAGAGAGGAAGACGCATGGAGGAGGAGGGTAAGGATAGAGAGGAGGAGAGGCAGCAGAAAGAGAGAGATATGAGGGTGAGAGACAGACAGACAGAGATCGCAGGGCGAGAGAACTGGGAAAGGAGAGAGTTGGAGCGGGAGAGAGATGAGTAATGATAGGGAGAGTGAGGAGGCGAGAGAGAGAGGGAGAGGGAGAGAGACCTGTTGAACAACAAACTTGAACAAACCTTTAATTAGTGTACCTTGAACATCAAAACCATGAGAGAGAAAAGAATAAGAACTGTGGATCGAGAGAACGAGAGTCAGTGTGTTCTGATTTTATATTATTCCTATTTATAAATGCAACCATTAACTGCAGTAAGCTGTAAACAACTTTTTAACCGACTGAGTTCTCCATAAAACCCAAACGGATGAACTGAAAAAAAAATGAAAAAAAAATGTATTCAGTAACAATGAATTGCCAAAAAAGCTGAGGCAATAAAAAAATCCCTCAGTTCATGAATTAAAAAACATGACTTTGATATTGATTATATCACAGATGAGAAGAATGGGTTCTGGTCCAAACGTAACAGTAATAAAGATGAAAACACAGAGAAAGACGTTAAAAAAAAAAAGGTCACTGACTTTTTAAGTCAGTGACCTTCTGAGTTTTTTAATGTCTCATGTTTTTAGGGTTCATTATTGATAGAACTTTTGAGAACCACTGGTTTACAGAACTTCGATGTCATTGCAGAATGGTGGACGTGGGGGGTCAGAGGTCAGAGAGGAGGAAGTGGATCCACTGCTTTGAGAATGTCACCTCCATCATCTTCCTGGTGGCGCTCAGCGAGTACGACCAGGTGCTGGCTGAGTGCGATAACGAGGTGAGACTTCAGCTCCATAGCAACTCAGGTTCCAGGCTTTGAGCCGTTAGAATGCGTCCTGTCTGCTGATGCTTGTTTCCAGAACCGTATGGAGGAGAGCATGGCCCTGTTCAGAACCATCATCACCTACCCCTGGTTCCAGCGCTCCTCCGTCATACTGTTCCTCAACAAGACCGACATCCTCAAGGAGAAGATCCTGTTCTCTCATCTAGCCACTTACTTCCCTGATTTCACAGGTGAGTCAGCAGGAGGAACATACATCATATGCCAACCAGCCATATCATTACAACCACTTACAGGTGACATCAGAATAGCAATGATCGTCTCGTTAACATGGAACCTGTCAGTGGGTGGGACATATGAGACCAGGAATGAACATTTTGTCCTGAAGTTCATTTGTGGGAACCAGAAAAAGGGGATATTGTAAGGAACTGAGCAACTTTGATAGAGGGGGAAAAGGCAATAGCTTTACGACTGGGTCTAGAACTGCATGTCTTACTGGATGATGCTGATCTGCTGTGGTTTGAACTTACCAAAGTGGTTAACATCAGAACTTTTAGCACTTTGACATTTGATCCAAATGTATTTTATAAATTAAATGTCTGGTTATTATTATTATTATTATAACTTACACAGAACAGATATGTAATAAAAAGTCCTGAACCACTTCATGTTGGTTCTGACAGGAAGGTGTCAGAAACAACCGTACATTACAGAGTAGCTTAATGACAAAAAGGGAACCTACAAAATATTAGTCAGGTGATTTTAATGTTACGGTTGGTCGTTGTATGCAGGAAGAACATTTGTGTTGATGTGCCAAATAGTTGGATTAGGTTTTAGCTGTGGACAAACACAGTAGTGAGATTACTTTTCCATTGGCTGTAGAAAAAATTCACAGTGCAGTGCAACTATCTCAGAGGTGTTGGGATGTCTCCGGTCAAATACCGGAAAGGGAATGTGTGAGTAGAATTTTTGCTAATTTATCCATCCCAATCATATCACGAAAAAAGGCAATTTCAGCACTTATCATAATTAACCGATAATCATCTTAAAATCAAAGACCTTTTCTAAAACAGGTCCTGAAAAGCAGTTGAACGTCCATGAAGTTGAGGTTTCTTTTGCAGGACTTTTCTGTCGGACTGCTTTAGTTTTAGGTGGGTGTGCTCAAAATAGTTTTTTGTGCCCTGTGAAAATATTTATATGAAGGCGTAATACATTCACTTGAGAAAAGTGGTTAACTGTAAATTAACGTGATAATAATATCTTATAGTATGTGTCCCTTTATGATAAAATGATAACTCACAAACAACTGTATGGATCAGTTCTTAGTGTGAGGAGAACTGGATTGATTTTGGGGAAAGGACAGTTGCATATTCATGCCACTAGGAGGAGTTTTCCGATTGAGGAGTTCATTATGGGGGATTGCGGGTTTTTTAGGGATGTACCTTGTTGTCGGGGACGACAGCACAGGACTAGTCATCTATAATGTATAATAGCAGCGGTTTAGTTTGGTTTGAGCCACCGGTACTTATGTCCTAAGATAATATAGATAATATAGTTATTAGCTTGAGGATTCTATACAGATGCCTAAATAAGTTTTAGTTCCTCTGATAAAAAAAAGCAGGTCTTGGATCTGCTGAACATCGTAATTTCTCCAGGACGGGTAAAGAAACTCCTCAACTGAATGCTTTATGCGTTAGATGTTGATCTAAAGAATGTCTATTTGAAAACCGTATTGGTTGTATTTTGTTTCTCATCATACTTCCACATTCTTAGGGCGCAGACATGACAACTTTATACGTAATAAATAATGTTCATACGGGGAAACGTAATTGACTTTCTGTCCTGACTGACTTGCAGGACCTCAGCAGGATCACAGAGCAGCCCAAGAGTTCATCCTGAAATTGTACCAGGAACAAAACCCGGACAAGGAGAAGACGCTGTACCCTCACTTCACCTGCGCCACAGACACGGAGAACATCCGCTTCGTCTTCGTGGCGGTCAAAGACACCATCCTCAGACACAACCTGAAGGAGTTCAACCTGGTGTAGGAGGAAGAGGAATGAAGAGGAATGAAGAGGAAGAAGCAACAGGAGAGGATAGACTGAGGAGATCTTAGATCTTGTATGAACCCAGAAGTTAGATTTGACATAGTTCTCTCCTCCAGCCGCTGAAAGAATTGTTGCTTTCATTTTAAATAGTCTAAGAGTAACTGAACATGTAAGAGACATGACGGGATTTCTGTCTGGAATATAATCTCTCTGTGTGAAGTACTGCTTCGTTTCTAGATGTCCTGCAGATCAGTTAGAAGATTTTCATAACAGAAGTAAGAATATGATTCAATTATTGTTGACCTGCTGTTCTAGTTGACTTCCTGTTAGATGTGTGATCCGAGTCTTTTAACCCTTGGATGTCCTGCTCAACTGTTTGGCTGAGCACATTTTGAGTGACTATTTGCTGTAGATGAATGTGTGCTGCCCTCCTGAGAACCTGTTTATGATATACCCCAGTATCAGCATGTATACGCTTAAGAGTAAGGGGGTTAAGGACAGAGCCCTGAGGGACACCGCGGGTCATTATGTGACAATCAGTCAAAGTTGAACAAGGAGAACTTAGTTTTTAAAAAAAACTAATTTAACAATTTTGACTTATTTCCATGGCATACAAAACTTCATCATGGAATAATACATCAAATACTGTCTTTTTACGGGCAATTTTGAATTACTTAGATATGAGAAATAAGAGATAGTAAATAATCGTTGTTTTTTGTGTGACATGAAAGGGATAATTTATGGTGTAATACCCGTTTGTAGGAGTTTGCTTACAACCAGTTTATCATTAACATTTTTGTTTGAAATGGAAATAATCCAAGATGTGTTTTTAAAAATCTCTGGACTCATTTATGGAGTTTTCAATAAATGATAAGAGTCAGTCATGTGTTTGAGATGAACTAAGCACAAAAAAATAACACATGTTAAATTGGAAATATATTTTATTTTGAATCATGTAAAACACGGGGGAAAACAAACATTAGGCCACTAGAGAGAACACTTCTAAAACTTAATGACCATCATTGGCAACAGAATTATTGAACAGTAGTAAACTGTGATGCAACCCCAAACCAAATGTAAACCTTTAAAACACACATCAGTCAACAGCAGCTGATAATTAGCATTCTTTTCTTTTAAATATATGCTTCTTTCTATGACTCATTTCTATTGGCATTGCATATGTGTGGTATAAAAAAAAGCAAATGTATCTTTACAGTCTGTAATGGAACAACACAATCTTTAATGTGAGGATGATTAAATATGTACAGACGTTACATTATTATTATTAGATTCTTTGTGTAAGCACTGTATAAAAATAGCATGCAACTCTAAATCATCTTTTCAGCAGCAGAACATAAAACTAAAATTAAATAAAAGAGTAAGATGGGTTTGAAAGACCCATATTTTAAATTATGTTATCAATTAAAAAGAGCTTTCCTTTACTCAATCTGGCATCATTAACATCTTACATTATTACGTTTGCTACGACAGCACCTCTCTGACGGACTGGATGCTGCACTCAAACGCTGTAGCTGATGCAGCCAAACACAACCCAATATATGTTCAGTGCAACTAAATGAATGAATTACACCATGTGCTTCAGATTAAACATGGAATTCTAAAAGCCAAGGCAACGTGAATTCCCTTCAGGTTCAGCAGTATCTCAGAAACAAGCAGACACAGATGAGGAGAATCTGTAAAGTGTGGTTTTCTTGAGTCATTAATCTTGAATGATACAATGATGATGAGTGCAATCAAACAGAGAAAGCAGAACATGTTTTGGTTGGATGCGGGGAAATGATTGTGCAGGCATGCACAGACAGACTGACTCAGCCTTTCACAGCGACACACTAACTGTCAGTTTACCGCAGTCGCATGCACTAAGCAGCAAAGGCACTGACACACAGAGGAACTCTTCTTCCCGATGAGTTAGTATTTGGGTAAACTCTCTCTTGCATCGTCCAACCTGGCAAGAACCCACTGAAAATAAACAAGAACCGGAGTTACAGCTCATATGTATACAACTGTGTGCTGGTACTGCAGGTTTGAGGAGTAGTTGTGTGTAAAACAAATCACTTAAATAAACTACTTCATAAAAATTACAACCACCTGCATAGTGTTGTGTAGGTCCCCGTAATATTTTTCTAACCCTTCGACTTCCTGCTTGGCTGTTTGGTTGAGCACATTTTAAGACTTTATTTCTTATTGAAAAATGTGACACTTGACTGAACCTGTTTAAAATGTGACCCAGTGCCAGCAAGTATTCGCTAATGAGGAAAGGGCCTAGGATGGAGCTCTGGGGAATACCACTGGTCAAAGGGGTCGCTGAGGAGGAAGCATTAACCATAGCTTGGGAAAAAGTACAGCGCTACCGGAAACTAATCACAAGGCTTCGCATTTTCCCACATTTTGTAATGTTACAGCCTTATTCCAAAATAGATTAAATTAATTTTTTCCTCAAAATTCTATACACAATACCCCATTATGACAAAAAGTCATAATGGGGTATTATTTCTCAAAATACATTTGAGAAATATTTTCAAATGTATTAAAAATAAAGATCAAAAATATAACATGTACATGAGTATTCAGACACATGACACTGAAAATTGAGTACAGGTGCATTCTGTTTCCACTGATCGTCCTTGAGGTGTTTCTACAACTTGATTTGAGTCCATCTGAGGTAAATTCAGTTGATTGGACAGGACTTGGAAAGGCACACATCGGTCTATATAAGGTCCGACAGTTGACAGTGCATGTCAGAGCACAAACCAAGAAGTCCAAGGAATTCTCTGTAGACCTCCGAGACAGGATTGTATTGAGGCACAGAAGGGTACAGAAAAATTTCTGCAGCATTGAAGGTCCCAATGAGCACAGTGGCCTCCATCATCCGTAAAGAGAAGAAGTTTGGAACCACCAGGACTCTTCCTAGAGCTGGCCGCCTCTCCAAACTGAGCAATCGGGGGAGAAACGCCTACGACAGGGAGGTGACCAAGAACCCGATGGTCACTCTGACAGATCCAGCATTTCTCAGTGGAGAGAGGAGAAGCCTTCAGAAGGACAACAACCTCTGTAGCACTCCACCTAGCAGGCCTGTATGGTAGACTGGCCAGACAGAAGCCACTCCTCAGTAAAAGGCACATGACAGCCCACCTGGAGTTTGCCAAAAGGCACCTGAAGGACTCTGACCATGAGAAACAAAATTCTCTGGTCTGATGAAACGAATATTGAACTCTGGCCTGAATGCCAAGCGTCACGCCTGGAGGACACCAGGCACCGCTCTTCACCTGACCAATACCATCCCTACAGTGAAGTGTGGTTGTGGCAGCATCATGCTGTGGGGATGTTTTTTCAGTGGCAGGAACTGGGAGACTAATGAGGATCGAGGGACCGATGAATGCAGCAATGTACAGAGACATCCTTGATGGAAACCTGCTCCAGAGTTCTCTGGACCTCAGTCTTGGGCGAAGGTTCTTCTTCCAACAGGACGGGGACCCTAAGCACATAGCCAAGATAACAAAGGAGTGTCTACGGGACATCTCTGTGAATGTCCTTGAGGGGCCCAGCCAGAGACCAGACTGAACCGGATTGAACATCTCCGGAGAGATCTGAAAATGGCTGTGCACTGACGCTCCCCATCCAACCTGATGGAGTTTGAGAGGTCCTGAATGAACAATGGGAGAAACTGCCCAAATATAGGTGTTCCAAGCTTGTAGCGTCATACTGAAAAAGACTTGAGGCTGTAATTGGTGTGAAAAGGTCTTCAACAAAATATTGCGCAAAGGCTGTGAACATGTACATGTTATATTTTCGTTCATTATTCTTAATTCATTTGCAAAAATTTCAAATAAACTGTTTTTCACTTTGTCATAATGGGGTATTGTGTTTAGAATTTTGAGGAAAATTTCAATTTAATCCATTTTGCAGTAAGGCTGTAACATGACGTGGAAAAAGCGAGGCGCTGTGAATATATTTCAGATGCAGTGTAATATTTGATAAGTAGGATTTGTTTTAGAATTATTTTTGGACCAAAACCTGCAGTTCTGGAGATGCTCTGATTCAATCATCTGATCATCACAATTGTCCCTTATCAGTCGTTCGGCTCCTTAGACTGCACAATCTCTTTCCTGGTTCCAACAGAGCTACTTTTTGGATAAAACGTTTTAAGTGTTGCTAAATATATTCCACCTACTGTAACAAGAAAATGAATGCTATAACATTATGGCTGATCGGTGTACCGTATATCGACAACTTACCTTGGCAATCTCAGGTGTTTTGAAGTTTATGATTTTCCCAAACTCCTTAGCGTGGAAGACAGACTTAACCCTCTCCTTCAGGGGAAATGACAAGTGGTTTAGTATAGCAGTGATTTGTTAAATCACTTTGTATATTCTATGATGTGTTTTTAAAAGCATTCGTCTCAAAAGGGGTAAAAGATAAAGTTTGGGTACCTTGGCCTCAATGCGAAGTCGTCGGTTTTCAACAATCATCGGATCCTTGGTGAATTCTTCAAACAGATACTGCCACTCACAGATCAACTGGCCGAATGTGCCTTTGGTGACAAAAAATATCCCCCTGGAAAAGAAACCAAATACTGTTAATATCTCCCAGAGGTCAAGCATAGAAGTACTGGAGTCAAACCGGAGAGCAGTAAAGTGGTCTGACAGGTGGACAAATAACAACTAGAATTCAGAAACACTAACCCCTTGGTGATCATGAGGAAATCTGATTCGTTGACCATCGCATGAGCAAAGTATTTGTACTTGGCAAAGCGTCCATTTTCAATAGTCTGAGGAAAGAGAGAAAAGATTTGTTTTCATGACATCAACAAAGATGTGTTCAAAATACATTTTCAAACGACTGCGTACTCTGTAGAAATTGACATCCTCTACTGCTATCTTCTGTATATGGCCACAAACCTTCACTCTAATGAGGCGGAAAAATGTCGTGGGCTGATGATGAAAGACGGGATGAAACAAAGACAGTCACAGGTAGAGGTTTGAATTGAAAACATTTTATTGGGAAGAAGAGGTCAGGAAGGTGATCAAAAGGAAAAAACAGAACATAAAAACAATGGCTATGAGATGTATTTGTTTTGGGTTTTTTTACAATGTGGGGAAGACAAAAACAATGAAAAGGATTATATAGCTTCTTGTGAGATAATGGTTAAAGAAAAAAAGGAAATGAGTTATGGAATGGAACACTGAAGGACAGGAAAGCTCAAAAAAATTATATACATCAAAGAAAAAAAACAAAGACTATTTCTTACAGATTCCCTCCAGACATAAATCTGTAAAGGATATACTTGTGTCTGAAGTTACTCCACGAAGAAGTTTCATTATTGTGCTAAATTCCTTCAAATGATATCAAACGTAATTTAAAATCCAACAATAAAGGTCTATATTCTTTTTTTTCCTCCATTCCTTATAGTTGTAGTTTGTGAATTTAGTGCCATACAGTGAAGTTCCAGATTAAAACCTGTACTGTAGCACCTTGGCTCACCCCTTCCTGTCTGATGTAGGAGAATCTACAGGGGCCTTCATCATCTACGACTGCATCAAGTAGCTTTCCAAGTGATGAAGTTCCTTTAGATAGATATTTACAAATTATTTTTAGTCATTTCTTCTGTCAACTACATGTCAAAGCTCACATATAAGAAATATCAATATCATTATTAGTTTTGTAATCTTGTAGCGTTTTATTGCTAACCCTAGCTAGCTATTTTCCAAGCTAACGATTAATGACGTGTATAATGGTCAAAGGGAAAAACATATTTCACTGGGCATTTAACACACAATTTATTCATCATCTTCTTCCTCGCTGTTTTTTGTTTTTTTTGAAGAAGTAATGTATCATCTTCAAGTCTTTGCTCGTTGCTTTGTATTCAATTCTCCAGTATTAGCTAACAGACAGCACACGGACACAGCGCTGCACAATCTAGACAAACAACGCCACAGCTACACTACGATCATAACTCTTCCTCATCACCATCATCCTCTGAGCCACATCCACGCCACTGTTCACGGTAGGCCAATCTCCTCTGTGGAGATGACAACAGAGAAATGTCAAAGTCAGAATGGAGAGAACCAAAAGTCTGTTCCATCGGAGAGAACTTCTCTTCTGTATGGATCAACACCAGAACTGACGTCAAGAAACATTTGATTTCAGTCCAGGATCTAACTTTCATTTTACACTAACCTGATATAATCAGTCAACCGTCACCCTTCTACACGACCTAGACCTTCAAATCTCTGAAAACCCCCCTACTTGCTGTAAAGGTCTTTAGGTTTTATATGACGGTTCCAAACAATAATTATATGATTTTTCTGATCTAGAAGTGATCTGTTTAGTAAAAAGTACACACTCTTTGAGCAACAACTACCCAAACATTTTCTCTTGACATATCTAAATAAAGTTTAATCTGAACCTGATTTTTGTTCTCTCTGAGCACTAGTTAAGTTTGCTTTTGTCCATCTGCTACACTATCACATCTCTCACATCCAAGCTTAAAATCAGTATAATTCAGTCAAATGTATTTGACAGCGATCTAAAAAAGTACCAAAGACAGTTTAAAAACAAGCATTAATCTAGCATCTTGTACGATCTTCAGCATTATTCCTAATTTGGCACAAGGAGAATAATCACTAACACCACATTTAGACACAACCAGAGTCTGGAACCAGAGGGGATACAACCTCCAGACATATCGAGGAGGGACACAACCTGAGTCTGGATGGAGGGGGGACATTGCCTGAGTTGGGTCTAGAGCTGGTAATACAGAAGAGTGAGTAATGAAAGGGAGAGGATGTGGACTCCTCTACAAACGGCACAGGAGATCATTGGAGGGTTTGATAGGACTAAAAAAATATGTGAATGATATGCTTGAACACGATTTTAGACAAATGCCTTGGACATGATCAAAACATTCAGGGAATACGTGATTCCCTTGTGATCACGTATGAAAAGGGATGGAGGAATCCATCCAGTGGAATTCAGATTTGCAGAATGGTCACACAGGAGCATTGAAGCTGTGGGCAAATGCTCACTCGGCTCCTTTCATTTATCACCTCTCTGTAAACTTAAGGGGAATTTCAAGACAGGGCATCTCTTTAGTTAGTCACACAGTGGGTCCAACCTGAGTCTCTGCTTCACCATCTTCCACCCACTCCGTCCAGCACGACAGCTAGATGATGTCATAGATCAGTGACTTGCAGTTCATAGCATAAATGAAGCAGATCTGTAAGACGTCCCAACAACTATAGGATCTACATACATGCGATACCACTGCGTCTATAGACACATGGGCTCCAAACCAATGTCTGGCAGCTCTGATTATTTTAAAGTAAAACTTAATACAAGCAATACATGAAAAAGTGAAGTTTCTATAATGCACAGAAGCTCTAATAGACATTTTTTTTCTTTGAATAGGTCAAATAAAGCCACAGAGGAGAATGAATCAATGAGAACTGAGCAAAAGAGACAAGTGACATTTTTAAATATAGCAAAATTAAAACTTGTTCAACAATGGTTTAAAGAAAGATTTCTTGTGTGAAATTAATTTCTATGTATATGTACACCCACACAAACAACCAACTCAACAAAAGTAAGGTAAAAAAAAAATTTGATGTGAACTCTTCAGCCTGCTAATTTCAACATAGCCGTAGATAGAGTTTTCCTCATCTCGGTTAAAAGAAGAATATTTGCTCCGGCGTGACTATGGAGACTTAATGATGTGTAGATTGTCGTCCCACCTGGAGCATCTGACTACCGAGGCCCTCCCTCTGCTTATATGGTCGAATGACGCCATCTTCATGGATGAAGCGAGGAGGACGCAGTGAAACCACATCTTGGGAAGTCTCTGCTGCCCTGGAAATGTTAAAAGACACACATGACTGGTTACTTTACTACCACACCCACCCACACCCGCATAAAGAAAAGGGATACATTAACCAATCAGCAATAATAAGATAACTGCTGACAGGTTAAGTCAGAATAACAACTATCTCTGTGAGTGGGTGGGTTATATTAGACAGTAAGTGAACGTTTCATGTTTAAGATGATGTAGGGAGCAGGAAACAGTGGGCAAGCCAGTGTCGACTGATCCCACAGAGGAGCTACTGCTGCACAAATTGCTGAAAAAATTCAAACTGGTGGATCAGAGGGGTCAGAGCACACTGCATCACAGAGTGGTTTTAACAGCCAAAGGAGGACCTATGACCTGATATGACTGATCAGTGTGTATTACCACAAACATACACATAATGCATGCACACTATGGCTCCTTAATAAAAAAAAAATACACAGTAATAAACCTACCTCTTGATTCCTTGGAAAGCACTGCTGGCCATGTCAATAATGCCTCCTGTAGGTCTAGCTACAGCACCCACCAGACCTTTGCCAACACCTTTGAAAAAGCCTGCAGCACCCTCCTTCTGCGCTCCTGCGAAATTGAAAAAGAACAAAACACTTGTTTATCGAAGCTGGGAGGTATTTCAGGAAGCAGGTCTAGTAGAAACTCTGAGTTAGTTAAGCCTGAGATGAGGGAAGCTCTGGTTTTTCCATTCCAGAAAGAGGGATAAATTAAGCTCTGAGTCAGTTACCGCTGTAACTTAGTCTATGAACCTGCTCGCTGGCAGATTTACTTCAAGGAAGCCCGAGGTTGCTTCCGTCTCCTCCTCCTGAGCCTGAAGTGGAACCATCAAACTGTCAATCAACAGTTTCTTATCTCAGGCTTGTTCAAGCCAGAGTTTAGGGATAAACTCAGAGTTTGTTAACCTGCTTAATACTCCATTGAGCTCCATAAAAATGAGACGCTGTTCCACACATCAAACATAAATTAGACACACAAACATTGGCACATCTATACTACAAATATTTAGAATTCCTATCAATATTTGACCATAAAAATGGTAATTTATGCATGTTCCACATATCACTGAAATTTGGGTCAAAACCAACATACCTTTAATAGGTTTGGTCACTATCCCTGTGATTCCACTGACAAAGCCCTGAAAGGAAGACAAATCATTTCAACAAAGGAGCAATGATTCATTCATTATGGAAGACTCTGTAGTAGCAGACGCTCTTTCGGTAGTCACACATTTACACCATGATTCTTAACAACTAATCTGCTTGACAGAGACAGTTTAAACTTACATAATTTCTGCACATTCTACAAAAAAATACGTCAAAGGTATGTTTTCTGATGACATTAACAAAAATGTGTGGACGTACAGACACTAATCCCCTTCCTCCCCGGGCCAGACCCTCTTTTAGGCCTTTGGGTTGTTTATTCATAGCCTCTCTTCGTTTCTGCTGGTAATCCTCGTCCATTGTAATGGCAGCAACACCCTTTGCCATGGCGCCGGTGATCCTTGAGGCCGCCCCCGCAATACCGCCTGGAAGGCAAAGAGGGGTCATATTATTTCCAACATTGTCTGACCTTTTGTTGAAAAAATTATACATTAAGCACTTTGCTTTGCAGTTGAACCCACTGTTTTCTACATTTAAATCCATACAAAAAGTGATATGAGAGTGTAGTAAATAAGAAGGAAAAAACTAAAAGGCACTCAGAGATTCAAATATCTCCGCTGCCACCTTTCTAACTAATATGTCATTGAACCCAACGCACACCGCTGAGGTGATACCGCCATGTTGACGTTTACACTGACCTGCCTTGTGCAAAATTATTTAATACCACCGGATTCCCTGACGGTAGAAATCCGTCCCTAGCATATGGAATCACGTAGTTTATAAACAAAAGAGTAAACAACACAAACATGGTTTTCCAAATAAGATGATCCGTATATATTTTTTATGAAGCTCTTTTCAGAGTTACATGAAATTAATAAATAATAATTTCATGTAAATTAATAAAAAAATATCATACACATACAGTCAAATATACTGCAAAAAAATACATTTCGAGAGAGTAAAAAAAAAACCAACAACCTATGTATGAAATATTTTTTTCTCACATTATCTTGAAATTGTTTTATTTTTCTAATTTGATAAATGCATGATGAGATTGAAATTTTGTTGTATCTTTCTTCCAGCAAATTAAGCAGTAACATGGTAGAACAATGTTTTAAAGAATATCTAAACAGAGAAATAAGATTTTTTCTTCCTATTTCAAAAATAAGGAAAATCTATTTGAAGAAATTTTGTCTTATTATAAGTGTTTTTCTCCTAATGAATATCCTTGGATGCCGTTATAATATATTCTTATAAATAGCCAAATCAAGGCACTAATTTTAACTCAATTAATCTTAAATAAATTACAAGCAAAAGTGTATTACCCTATTGGCAGATTGACTTTACTAATTTCAAGATTCAACATTTGAATGTTTAAAAATATTTTTTTGGCTGTTTTTGTAGTGTATCTAATCAAAACCCTCAGAGAACAGAGAAAATATTTCATTATAGTGCTGACCCATGAGACCCATGTTTCTTGTACATAAGATGCAGAGTTGTGCATAAATTAAATATTTACACCTAAACCTAAGCAAAACACCAACCAAAGGATGAACAAGGTATTAGTGCTGCTACATATCACAAATATCAATTAAGGGTTTCTCAGAGATTAAAAATATCCTTCCCGTATGTCACTATGCTTACCCACAGCTCCTCCCACCAGAGCCTTCACTCCAAGAGCCATTCCTTCCACGAACTCCTCTGGCCCTTGGATGGCTCCCTGGAAAACCACACGTAACGGTTATATACAAGAAAACAAACAAAACACCATCAACACCGCGTGGGCTTTAAGCACCCTGACACCCGGATGTTGACCTTGACAGAATCGTAATGAGAAAATGAAGCAAAGATACTCAACAGGTTTTTAACAGCTAGTTGAAATCTATATTCAAACAGTGAGTATCTTGTAAATGCTCATCTTGAGTGGAGTATAATAGTCCTACCTGATATGGTTCATAGAAAAAGGCTTCCACTCCCTCCGACAGTCCTCTGATCAGTCCAAAGGGATTTCCCAGTACATCCAGGCCGAGCACCAGCACATACATCTGTTTAATAGCCTGAAACATGCATATTTACAAACTGGTAGGTAAACTCGTATCCAGAACTTTGTTGGCTTTAATCTATTTTGTTTTTCCAATCTTAAAGTCTTGACGGGTGTATAAGTGAGTGACACATGAGTATTATGAGTTATTCCGGCTTTGAAATTGACTGTGTTTCTTACCTGCTTGGAGTAATGCCTGATGACCTCCTGCTGAAGCTGCTGGGTGGTGCAAAACTGGAAAGTCAATTGAAAGAATGCCAACCTGAAATTAAAGGCATAATGTTTCAAGTAGCAGCGATTCCCCAATCAATGAATCACATAGAAATAAACAAATACCACAGCGTGTTTTATGTGTGGTCTAAGTAGGCCGTTGCATGAGTTCTTACTTGAAGACAACATCTTGCACATCAGTGAGTGTGGCACCGATACTCTTCAGCAGCAGGTTAAGGGACTGGACAGGAATGAGCTCTTTGTCTCTTTGCTCCTTCAGGCCATCATCACCTCCGGTGCTCAGAGAAAAGCTCAGGTGCAGCTAAAAAGTGGAGAGCACGATCAAACACAGTTAGTAAATTGTGTCTTGTGAACAGATTTTGATACCGTTTCAAAAGTGAATTTTAACTGTATTGTTAAACTCCTTGTTAAATTTACAGACAAATATTTAGTTATGATTTAATAACTATAGTATATTCTGCAAACCTTGATAGGGGAAATGTGGAAGTATTCATAGAGGCTGATAGGAGAGTTGTCGGCTGCAGAGACACTGTTCAGCACTGCCTTCATATACTCCATGTCCTTCTCAAACAATTCCACCTGGAGCAGTAAAACGAGCAACAGTCAGAATGGAATCTCCATAACTCTTCAGGTAAATTAAGATTATGTTAATGTGCAACAAGTTCTAAAAGAAATATCTTACATCCTGTTCTGGGGTCATGATGGCAGCATTCTCAAATGAAAACATGTCCAGGATGGCATACAAGAAACCCAGATCCAGCTTCAGATCCATCTCTTGAATCAACACCTTGAAGTACCTGAGGCAGGTAGACATTCTGTTAGCCATTTTAAAGCAACCCAACAAGACAGTCGATACATAAATAAGTTTAACATGCGACTAAAATACACCTTTAGCTCCATTTTACGTCAGTACTTCTACATCAGAAAAAGTTAAGGACAGATTTGTATGAAATTTTACCCAGATGTAGGTTTTGGCGTACCCTAGAGGCGATTAAAGGTTGGTGAGGTTATGTGTTTCTCAACATTTAAAATAAAATAAAAATAATAAGTTGTTTGTAGTCTAAGTGTCTAAGTAGTCTGTAGATTTAGAGGTTGGCAATAACTCATACATTAATGTTAAAATCTAAATGAATCTTTCCTAAACCTAGGATACTGTTGTGCCATGGAGGAGGTTTGCGCTCTCGAAGGGCTTTTTCTAGTTAAAAAATGAATTGCTTTCGTACTTTATGGTTGGCTTGTACGTGTATATATGTGAATGATGTAAGGTGTTTAGGAGAAATCCCATCAAGCATTGAATAACAGAACAGAAATAGAATAGCAAGAATTGGATGCTGAGTTGTTACTTGATGCGAGAGATATCGGAGTGCCCTGCTGTTCTTGTAACAATGCTGATATCAGTCACAGGCTTGGGTTCTGAAAAAATAAATAAATAAATAAAATCATTTAAACAGTCTAATCTATTACAGATAAACGTCCAAACATACTCAAGTAAACCCTCCATAAACAGACCTGAGTCCATGGTGATGGATTTTGGAAGTTTTACGGGATAAAACAC
Organism: Lophius americanus; assembly: GCA_037951165.1. Lineage (NCBI taxonomy): Eukaryota > Metazoa > Chordata > Actinopteri > Lophiiformes > Lophiidae > Lophius > Lophius americanus. Next base: position 8,027,200 of record JBBDHG010000032.1, on the reverse strand, counting down.
ATAGTGGAAGATAGCTCCTGGCAGCTGATTCTGGATCTGTATCAGGACAGGAGGTGCACTCATAACAATGCTCTTAGATGTTAGAGGGCTGAATGTTTAACTTATGCCTATGGAACAAAAATGTACTCTTTTAATTTGTCTCACCTGAATACGGTGAACTTGGACACGGTAGGCACTCTGTCGTGGTGAGACGCTGTATTCCACCTTCACTCCAGGCAGGAAGTGCCTCCTGAGAGGAGCACTACACGGCTGCAGCATACGCATATCCATGCCATTGGGCGTAAATAACACCTAAGGACAAGCACAACACAAGGGAATAAACATACCTTCTAATGGCCATTTCTCATTCTTCTCAACTGCTGATGTTGATGTTAATAAAATCACATCAGGACAGATGAACAAAAAGCATTTAGTCTCTCACCTGGAAGTCGTTTTCCAGGTTGACAATGGCATTGTCAACGGGGCCAGGTTCAACATACTCCTTGAAGCTGCTCTCAAGCAACTCAGCGTCTTTAGTACTGAGAGTCTTCCAACGATTCTTCTTCACGGGCTTTAATTCCCACACCACATCAGAGCTACGACGAGAGCAGAAAGAGGAGAACATCAAATCATGACATGTTATGTAGCTGTAGGATTAACTTCCTAATCCTCATTCAAATATACATGCATCTCAATGTATCTGACAATTAGGATTTTATAGTGCCATGTTTTATAGGTTAAATAGCAATTTGTTTTTCTACTATGTTATTCCACAGGGACAAAAATTTGAATATAGAACTCTCCTCTGTAGAGAATGAGTAAACGTCAACAAACTCAAATGTTGTTAAACCTGTATTGTACTAAAAGATTCTGCTGCTGCTGCTATAGCCCTTTTCTTACTGATTGACTTGCTGATGCGGAGTTGAGGGTTGGTGCTATATGAGACACATTCAGAAAACAAGAACTTTTCCTTGGCCAAAGTAAGCAATGAGTTACGGTTGATATGGTGTTTTTTGCGTACACATGTATCGGGCGCTGGTTACCAACCTTGTGATCCCAATATAGGAAACTTCCTGGTTGCTGCTGTTGTTGACCAGAGACAAACCCACGTTCTGCAGCGACAAGATGATTTCCTGTTCAGCCAGCTGCGCCTTCTCACTGTCAATGAGCAGCTTGTAGATGTTCTGATCTTCTGTGAACAGCACAACGCGCTGGAGACCTTTGGATAAAAAAAACATACTGACCGAACACTACATTTGTGCCAAGATTATTTTGTTTTTGTTATCCATCCCTCCTTGACGGAGCTCAGAACTCAGTATCAGTGTCAGCGATATGTCCTAACAGATGAAAGTTATTCAGTTGAGACAGAAGGATAAACATAAGCTAAGACCTGAATATGGGACTTAATTTGTCTTCTTATTTTGTAAATGTATAGTTTGCCAGTTATAGCTATTACATTTTTGGTTGACAAAAAAAGGAATGCAACGTAAATAAACTGGAAAGAGTGAAGGTAATTTAAATCAATTATTTTGCTTAAAACAAAATGACAAAATGTATTCAAGTGATCTGAGCGTTGAATCTCATGCTGCAAGTGCTTTACCTTCATACAAGGAAATCACAAAGAGTTTCCCCTCATTGCTAATGTCCACACACAGATCCTACAGAGAACAGATCAGAGAAAAAACATATTCAAATAAAATGTTTCTGAATCACAACACTTAATTGTTTTCAAATGTAAGACATTACTGCAGAGTATATGATAATTCTATGCAAGACTTTTATTTGTTGCTTTGATGAGGCAGAAAAATGGACAATCAACTCAACCAATATTTGATTATTTTTCATCTATTAAGCATTGAGTGTCAAGATTGGAATTTGTCCAGTCACTATGATGAATGATGACCTAACCAAATTACATTATAAAAAATGTATCTCAATTTTTAATGTTATTTACAACAGCTAACATCCAAAGTGTTGAAATTAACTTCAGTAACAAAAATGTTTTCATGGTGACATTATTATGACTGGATTTAGGATTCATTTAATCTTACATAAAGTCTTGATTAATGAAGAGCATCTGTGTTGATTGTGCTTTAATAATGAGAGTAATTCCTTGAGGTTACAAGTTGCACACCATTTACTTTTGACAAAGTGAGATTTCTTTTGAATAATCTGATAAATTGATCACTACTGTATAATTCCTCTACTATGACCGTGCAGCACAATACCTCCTCAGTCTTTAGCTTCCCACTGTAAGGACCACACTCCCAGGAAAGCTCTCGAGATCCAGTCGGCTCAGCCCAAGTGTAGTGCACAGCTTTACCAGCCTCTAACTCTTCCTTTTCTGGCTCCTTTTGAGAGCTGCATGCACGTGAAATACAGACAAACACCTATCAGTAACTTTACCACAAACAGTAAAACAACAAAACAGAGAGTATAACAGAACCAAACCACCAAGAAGCTCTTGCCATGGTAAACATTCAAGTCAAAGTAAAAGTTTAGTAGAAGATACAAACAATTCCATAAACACACATAAGTATCCAAGTATACGACAGTACAGACTCATACACAAAGTTCCCCAATTCTTTTCCTTGAGAAAGAAAGTTTAAAAATCCAAGTTCAGTCTGATACTGACCTCTTTTCAGACGCATGAAAGATGGTAAAATCCACAGATAAAGATGAAAAACAAAGAGTAGTAGACACTAAAGAACTACTGGAAGCAGCAGGAGGTGTAATCCCACTGGCAGAATCCCATCAAGTCAGCAGCATTGAAAACTAGAAAAGAGGACCTCACACATACTAGCCCAAAGGCATACAGTAATAAATGGGTTGACATGTCTAACCTGCTCCAGCTCCTGTTTATTCCAATGATTCTGAAGGATTTAAGATCAGGGTTAATCCTGTCAATCAATAAAAATTGTTGTTTGGGACAATACGTGTTCCCATATAGAGCATCAAATATATCACTGCCTCCTGAAATGTATAGTGGAAGTGGTTCATGATGCACACAAGACATTTCAAAAGTAAAATGATTACATTACTATAAAGCCAAGTGATACAGTTTTTGATCAGGCCTATATGGTATTCATTTGTCATTGTTGTAAGCGTGAGGAGCAGACTACACAGACAAACCAGAATCAGCACTGAAGAAGTCTCCTCCCACCGTTCTTTACCCGCACTCTTCATCTGACCACACTCTGCACTCAAGTGTGCCGTCACATTGAAGTGACTGAAACATTATGTAAGCATTTTGTGTTTCTGTACTTCGGCCCGCCCCTCAATTTGTTAGATATAAAATGGTGTTTTCATTCAGTCGTACGCACCAGTCTTTGTTGCTTTGTTTTTTTGTTTATCAGCATGTTTGTAAAACTACAGGAAGGATTCCCACAAAAGTTTGTGAAAAAGATGAATGAGCCATTAACAAAATTCTGAAACCAGATTTGTCAGTTCATCCAGCATTTTTCTCCACTTTTTAAGGCATTGCAAGATAGGAAAAACTACTAGTTACCAAACTAACTCAACTTCTTTAGAGTTTGAGTGCAGAGTGTGTCAAAAGGTTTCTTCTTCTCATATATTTCTACCTGTCCTCCTCCTCTAAGAAGGGGAGGTCGAGCATGTCGTTGGGCACCCACGAGGTTTCTGTCCGGGGGCTGCATGACCCAGCACATAAACATCAGTCACTATCAGCTAAAACAAACACTGTTAGTTATCATTAACTAAAATGTTTAAGAATGCTTCAAAAAAAAAAAGAACAGAAAATATAAATCAATGAAGAAATCAACATCGAAGGGGCTGAGCGGATGAGCAAAACTGGCCAAACATACATCCTGCTTTCATTTCATTTCCTTCAATTTTCATCTGAAGACGGGTGTGACATATCCACGGCATAATTACAATAAAACCTGAAGCACTGACTGATAGACAAGATTTAGATTAAAGAGGCACTGTACCTCTCTGTAGGAAATGTCACTTTAACTAGAGAATATAGCGTTTGAGCAAAAAGAACTTCATGTAGTCATTTTGTTTACTTTGACAGCAAATATAGGCAATCAATCCTCCGCAAACATTTTAACTGCATTTTCCCGGTCCTCATCCACTCCTCATCTCCATCCTCTCTTGTGTGTTTCATATGTTTTTATTGAGCCCTTGAACTCATCTTTCATTTTACACTTTTGGTGGTTTAAAACACCAAATATCTGTCTCATATGTTGATTACAAGATCAACTATGGCAATCATGATTAAATGCGTCATCACCCTCACATTTAATATCCAACTTCTATCCCAGCCTCTTCAATATAACATCCTGCAATAATGTGCTGATAGGAAGCTATGGGTTTTTTCTTAATTTCCACCTGTTCTCTCACCTCTGAAGGAACCGCAGAGTCTGGTCTTGTGTGTGGTTGATAATAAGGAAAGGGGCGGCGCCATCATGGTAGTCAGAGAACCGTATTGTAGCGGAATGCTCCGACAGGTTCACGTCTACAATGATACCGCCCAGCTGCAGGAAGAATACAATTCACAGGCTATAACTACTGGAATGTAGTTTATGTGGTTCTTAAATGCTGTGGAAGACAATGTAATCACATTCTATCAGGAATAAAAATATGTGAGCATCAATTGATATAATGGATGAAAAAAAAATCCTTTACAAAAGGAAATAATTACTTCGGATGAAGGCATAACCCTTGTGTTTGTGTGTGTATGTGTGTGTGTGTGTGTGTGTGTGTGTGCGTGAACTTACAGGGCTGTCCATATACAGCAACAAGCAGTTCTCTGGTCGTGTGAAGTCAATAGTGCGCGGAGGCAGAAGACAACCCTCAACTTTGATCTTTAACTGCTTGGTGTCATTTTCAGGCCAGAAGGGAATGGCTGACTGAATATGGAATAAAATAAAACATTATATGAAACAGTAAAAGTTTCATATGAAGATGTCACAGTATAGGTCAATCAACATTTGAAAAACCCAAACCTCGAGGAGAGCCAGTATTTTAGAGCCACGGTTCTTAGTGTGTCAACTTTAGAAAATCAGATACTATGATGAATTACCTCATTTAATTTATTTAAGATTAAAGCAGTGTTCAAACTATTGTAAATACATTGCAAAAGATATTGGCATAGGCGTCAGAGATGCACCAAAGACAGGAAAATCTCAATTTGTGATGATTTGTGTGTTATAGGTGACAGGCCTACATGAAATGTGCATTAAAATGTAAAGATGATTAAAATGAAGAAACCAATTGTGAGATGTACATCTTTTGGGGCCCGCATAACACGTAAAAAATTTCACTGAACTCTGCCCATTAATTTTTGAAAAGATGTCGCTAGACCGTGCCGTGCCCCTTATGTACAAATGGACATTAAAGGTACCATGAATGCCCCTTTGACAGGGGCATAGAAACCATGCATATACAAAAGATATACAGAATGTAAACAAATTTGGCTTGGTTGTGACCTGTTCTGCTTGAGCCTCGGTCCAGTTGTCCTGGCCCTCTTCACATATAAAGATGCTTAGCTTTGTTCGATTTACCAGAGTGTAAAACGGAACAAAAGTAACTATGCGGGTCAGACTGAAACTGCTGGCATCAATCTTCACACCAACCTGAAATCAGACATACATCATACAAACACATATACAAATTTAGTTTTTTTAAATAAAGTTTATGTGACAGTAAGTGTGAACGAATTAACCTCTTTGGGAAAACAATCTTACCAGGTAATCTTTGTAGCGGCCTTTACATTTGACATCTCCATAGCTACCAACTGTATCCAGGGAGAACTCATCGGAGAGGTCACTGTCTGAGATCATGAGACGGACCTGAGGGATGAAAATAATTCATATCCATTTAGAAACAAGGCCTATGCTGCAGCAAAGGTATATCTCTGAAAAGCCTCCAATCCCCCACATTGTACAACCTATTCCCCTGATTGAACTCCTCAAATTAAAATCTCAAACAGTCCATATCGACTCAACCTAATATTTCTATGAAGTCAGCAAAATGCTCTAAAATAAGATCCCACACTCACCTAATAATGAAGATAAACACAGTTAACTACTTTCTGAGCTCAGTAATAAAGCAGGACAGATTTCCTTGTGTCAATTCATTAGCAAAATTAAGACACAAATGGACTTATGGTTGGTACGTTACGGATGAGAAATGTGTTCTTCCACTAAAAGTTCACCCTAATGAGTAAAGGTGAACTTTTATCGTAAAATAATAAATATACAAGATTGATATGAGCCAATATGGACATAATCAGACATATTGTTGAGAAGTAATGGATCGGTAAAGGATCTGCTCTCAACACAGCGGTGATGAAGATTCCATAATATCCCAGACCTTTTGGGGATATAATAACAACACAAGATACATGTGTATTTTTCTCTGTGATTGATCAAAGACTATTACTGTGATGACTTACAGTATTAAACTTATTTTATCTATTTATAAAAACAATATATTCCAAAAAAACGAAAAAAATGATAGTGTCTTAAAACCTGAAAAAATACCAGTTAAAATTTCTTTTGTATTTTTTAAACAAAATACATTTTTTTACCTTATTGTTTTTGAGGAAATAACGGGGCTTGAAGGAGAAGAGCAGGGGCATGTCGTAGTCCAGGGGATGTTTGCGGTGGATGTCATCAGCCTTATACTGTAGCAGCCTGCCCGTCTTGTTCACCATCCAATATGGAGAGTGGATGGCAACGACTGTTTGTCCTTCCTCAGTTATCACATGCACTGCTATGTCCAACTCAGCCCTCTTCCTCTCCAACTCTTCACCCATGTCCTCCTCATCCTCTCGGAGAGACTCGAACACGATGAAGGTAATCTCGTCCTGGTCACTGCGGATACTGTATGACAGGATAATATGTTTACTGTGTTGAAAAAGGTTATTGCAGAGAGCAATCAACCACACCGTCGGATCTATTGCTCGACCATAAACAGAAGGTCTTTTTCACTAATTTAACTTATGACTAATAGATTAATGATATATAACCAACAGTATAATACAAATTTAAAAGTACAAGGAAGGCAAATATAAAAGATAATTTAAAATGACAGTCAAACCTATATTTAGAGGTCCAGTCCTGAGCCAGGTAGCTCAGTAGGCATAGGTCAAGACTGGATTGGTCGATGACTGCAGTGTGAAGCTGGGCAGAGTGGCCTGGGTTCAGAGTGGCAGCAGGAGCAGAGACTCCACTGTCCTGTTGGGCAGTAGGCGTAGAGGCCCACAGAGTATGAGAGACGATATCAGATTTTTAGGAAAATCGTTGATTTGTCAAAAAGCATTAACTTAAGAGCATTCATTACACAGAGCGTAATATTTCTGAAACAAAAAAAAAAATGAAATTTTTAATCAAAATATTCAATGTACTTAAATTAATTATGAAACATCATGTGTGGATCTTGTATCCATGTCAATCCATTGACAGAAGAGTTTTAAATAAAGCAATTTATCTAATCAAAGCACAATTTGTTTTTGAGGTTTAATTAAACTTGCATTGCTAACCAGATGGTACTTTTCAATCTACAATGACACAAATGAGTGGAGATTACGAAAGAGCACCGACCTTCAGTTGGTAGGAGATGGGGTAAGGTAGCAGATTGCGTAGTAATACGGATGGCCACAAGTGAAGCACAAAGGGCACATCGAAATTCTCCCCAACATCTCCGGTTTGTTTGAAAGTCACAGTGTCCTTAACTGGAACCATGTTGACCATCATCACACCACCCTCATTGCCACCGTGACGGCAGGTTTGCTGGAGGGATGTCTTTGGCTGCTGGTTGCTGAATTCTTCATAACTGAAGCCCTCTGAGCTATCAAACTGCTCATCCTGACTGCCAGCCTCATCTTCAGTTGCTGGCTGAAGGCTCAGCTCAGACCTGAGGGTGGAGGTAGAGGGCAGAGGTTTTTAAGATTAATGAATGTTGACTATGTGTGTGTGAGTGTGTATGCAAGAAGTGAGATTAATAGGCAGAGAAAGAAAGAAGTGGACATGTTAATGTGTTTGCCATCACCTGTAGGAGTCCAGAGGCACACAGAACTCTTCATTAGGAAAAGCTCTACCCAGACAGGTTGATCCTTCCATGATTTTGAAAGGGATTGAGAAATGATTGATAATCTGAAAGAAATGGTGGAAAAATATTTGAGAAAAACAGTTTTCTTCAAAAGTAATTGATTATTATAAATAAATGATTCGTTTTTGGACTGCTCTTGGTATAATTGATTTTGTAAGGGAGTTTTGGTGAAATTGTAATATCCTGGAAGGAAACTATTGTGTTTCTCAACAGTTACAACAACCTTTTACAGACACTGTCTAGCAAAATGATATCAATAAATATTTAACTAATTTAAAGGTTAAGAAAGTATCCACTTGGGGATCCATTAATCCTTTACGAAGAAAGTTATATATTTTACGTATTTATTTTTTTTAGAAAATGAACAATAAGTGTACAAATAAATTGCAGCTATGTACAAGACATTCAGTGAGATACCTGGAAAGGTGAGCGGATCTTGATGTACTTGCTGCCTTCAATAGAATAAATCTGACAGACAAGGAAACGAGTAACTCCTGATTCGTTGTGCATCACGCTGTACATTCCCCTGCCCACCTGGATCAGGGGGATCACATTGGTGGAGGTGTGGCCTATCGGAGCTGGAAAGAACAGAGTAAATACACGTTTGATTATATTTTGACATTTGAAAAAAATAGGGTGGATGATGGCATTTGTCAACGGGGACATGTCTCATCAGTTTTCTCAAACATAAATTAGACAAAATGGTCATCATTAAAAAAAAAAAAAATCCTTTTCCTGCTTAAAATCTGTATTAAACTTTAAAATACAGATTGAAAAGCATGTCAGGATTGAAAAGCATGTCTGTTTAAGAGAGATTCATCAAAAATGGTGTAACACTGTGTGTGTTGTTTGTTGACACTTCAACAACTGACAGATATATTCCTTGTTAATACAGGGAGATGAAAAAAACTTACTAGGCTTTATGTAGTAGTCCTTTCCACTCAAGGAAGTCATGGCTGAGAACTGGTCTGAGTCTGTTGTAGTTGAATAGTCCATACTAAGGGTTTCACCATCTTGAAGCGTAACAGTGAGGTCTGGGCTCTGCTGGTCGATGGGACAAAACATCTCACTGTATTGGACAAAGACTGGAAGGCCAAGTCGGTTTTTCACCAAGAATGGAGCTTCATCCTTCTGGAAGGATTCAGATGTCTGTTTGGCAGCCTCTGCAAATGCCTGGCAAGAACATGATTGTTAAAGATGACCGATAAAAACCCAAAACTTTATTTTAAATGATTACTGCCTTGCTCTTACTGTGCCAAGGTTACTCAGCATAGTCAGTCCAGATTTGGAGAGGGTGATGTTGAGCTGGTCTTTACTGCTGACGATGATGACCGTCTTGTAGTCTGGGATGTTGTAATCCACTTCATCTGACAAACCTGAGTATTTCATGGGTTTCTTCTTCATCTGGTTATTGGATAGCAACAGTGTGAGTGCATTTGAGACTATACTTTATGTCTGTGTGTTTATATAAATTATAACCTTTAGGTCCAGTATCCATGGTCTGAAACCATCTCTTGTCTCATCTTCTAAGGGCTCCAGCAGTGGTTCCCACACTCCCAAGACCTCATTGTAATTGTGGACCTAATTTTGGAAAAACAATACAAAACATGTTTTTGACAATGACATGATAGAATATGTTTGAAATACTACTGTATATCACCATCAATAATTGATAGCATATATAAAAATATAACTACCTAAATGAAATGTGAATTCCTCATATTTGAGAGCTCTTTTACAGTAAAAGCTTCTAGGATCATGGTTAGAAAATGAAGATAGTGGTTGTCTGTATTACCTCCAGGTTAAGCTCACTGTGTAAGTTTATGAGCGTGGACCAGTTTGTCACGTCTCCATGGAATGAAGATTTGGCCAGAAGCATGGGGAGAGTTCGATGTCCCACTCCAGCCTCCAGAGTCAGACAGATTGATTTGATGCTCACCTATAAGGAAGGACAGCCAATCAATTTGGTATGAAATTCATGGATAAAAACATCAAAAAGCCCTGCAAAATATCACTAATAAGATAATATAGTATTCAATCAGTGACCCACTACTATCAGTTCAGTCAAAATGCTTAAGAACACCTGTAATGATTCTCCTTGTGGTATCAATGGGGCCAGTGATTCTGTGTCTTCATTCCCATCATCTTCTAGGAACCAGAGTTTCAGCTCCTTCCAGCTCTGTTTCTCCCACAGGTCCAGAGGGACAGGACTTTCCAGTTCCTCTGGGGTCTCTGCTTTTGGAGTCAGTGCAGTTTGGATGGTGATCACTGTGTTGATGATGATTGGAGATACCTGGGCGGAGAGTCATGAAACTCATTCATACCAATTTCGTAGCTCGAATCTAAACTTCAAGTGGATATATATAAATGTGAAAGAAATTTGTGTTAAGGAAGAGCAAAACATTCATTATCAACCACATCCATAAAGAGCAACGAAAATTTATATAATTGTATTTGAAGTAGATGCATTGTAATAACAATACAGCTACCTTCAGTGTGAGAGCATTGATGGAGATCTCCATGGCCTGGGGGGATGCTGGGGACTGAGTACTCTGGAACAACACCTGACATGGCTGGAGCACTGTAGTCACACTTTTTTTCCCCTTCTCTTGTAAGAACGGACACGCCACTACCTAAAATAGCAATGGTAATAAAAGTAATTCTTTTAACTACTTTTTCCATGGGATCATGTCATATTGACCATACAAACCTTGAGGTCCTTGATAACAGCAGTCATCTGTGATCCCTCTGAATCATTTTTCATCATCAGCTCACACTGTGTTGTCATCACCAGGGCAGGGGCATCAGCTCGAGTAAGTTCAGCAACAAATACAATCTCTGGGTTCCGCACCAGAATATTCATCTCTGTCTTTGACACTGCATCTGCTAGCAGAGTAATAAGTATAAAGGGGGAAACATTTGAATTGAGACGAATAAGAAAAATACAAATTTTACCACAATAAAAGAAAAATTCTTTAACACTTCTTACTTCAGAAAGCTAGAAAAAGTATACCACACAGCCCATGAATCATTAATGTAGACAGAAAACAGGCAATTAACTAAATAAAAACTAAAAAGTTTAACTCACTGCACTCTTTAACTGAGGTTATGCTCTTCTTATCTCCCCCTCCAGTAGAGATCTTTTGTTGAGGCACTTGAGCAAAACCCTGCATGGCGGCTGTTCGAAAGAGGTCTGCCACCGTCAGTAGGAACTCCATGCTAGCACACAGGTATACATCTTGTACCACTGTGTCCAAAACAGTACCATCACGGCCACTACGGTAGTTTAATTCAACCATCATGTTTTGTTCGGCACCAGGGCGCATTGCTACCATCCTGGAAAGAAAACTGGGTTTAAGTTAAAGATACCAACAAGAGGTATATACGAAGGAGAGGACAATGAGAGTTAAAATATAACAGCGGGTCATAGACAAACTAGGACATAAAAGAGACACAGGGACTGAAACTTAAGTAAAATGAGCTTTAAATGTAATGTTAGCTGTATTACCTACAACAGAGGAACACAGAAACTAAATTAAATTTAGAGCTCATTACCTTTTCTTTGTTTTCTATCTTCTCACAGGATAACATCTACACTGTATTCCATTAGCTGAACCAACATCTGAGACGATAAGAATATCTCAACAACCAAGACTAAATACCTTCGAGTGACCATCTTAATTCCGGGTCTCTTGTCATCTAGAAGGCAGGCACACAGTTGAACTGAGGCCTTCATGGAAGCGTCAGAGAACATGTTGACAGATGTGGAGATGGTGCCCAGGGTAAACTCTGCCAACTTCAGCTGCTCGTCACGTGAATCCAGAAGCTCCAGCTACAAAATATCAAACAGTAGTACGCGAGTCAAATTTAATATGTATACACATCCACCTGGCTTACTGTGTGAGTGTGTGTGATAGTGAATGCATTACCACATTTTCATTTGGACTGTACAAGGCCAACGTCAATGAGTCGAACTTGAAGTCTAACTTGAGCGTGTTTGTCAGCTTGATGTTGCTCTGGCCCTCCACAACAGCAGCTGTCACCAGAGTGTTATCTATCACAGAATTTACCATGTGGTTAAAAATGAGCATTATGTTTGGATACAGTTGTGAAAAATATTTCCATTTGAAGAGAATGCCACTAGTTTCAGTTTTGATAAGAACTCAAGGATTATTATGGTTCATTATTCATATATTATCCATTATTCATATTATGGAAAAATATAGATGCATCACATTAACTTGTGACACTCAAAACTGAATTGCACCAATTTCTTATGCATTAAGTTCCAACTGTATGTTTAATGTTTTTTATTGTTAAAACCAGTAAAGACGCATGAACACAAGCAAGCATATCCACAAGTCCTTACTTGTGGCTGGTCCAGAATTTCCAGAGTTGCTTCGTGAAGCTTTGTGTTCTAATGAATCAGAGTTGGATTCAGAGGTGGTCAAACTAGATAAAACAGCATCAGACTCTTCTGACAGGTTCTCATTCAGAGTTTTCATGACGACTGTAAGGTCATTCTGGCTGAGGATCAGCTGTTGGGAAAAGAGACAGAATTTGACAACACTGTAGTGAAATAAATTAAAGTATTGTCTATAAGTTATGAAATCCTAATATACATAATATGTGTTCATCTATTAATTCAATAAGACATTTCAAATGAATTGGAGAAGAAAGGGATGGAAAGACAAATGTGAAATAAGAGTCTCTTTCTAATAAAAAAAACCCCAACTACATTTGATGTAAAGCTCTCACTCCTTACAGAAATACTTACACTCATCGGCTTAAGGTGGGCAGTCAGATTTATATAAGGAATGCTGTGGTACCAGTTGGATGAAAGATTTCTCTGGATTTCCAAGTCCATACTGACTGGCTTCAACAATTGGGTCTCTCCCTGAAAACCTTCATCTACGTATGTGGTTCTGGGAGCAGCAACAACACACATGCAATTGTGTGGGTTAGAGTAAATATAAATTTCTATTTATTTGAAAAACAAAAAACCCCATAAAACTTTCAGCAAGCGAATATCTAATTAGTTTGCTGGTTAATCATAATTGATAAAGATGATTGCTAACCTGTACATCTTGATGTCGGTCAGTTTCACAGTCATAATATCAACAACTGGCGGGATCTTAGAATCACTTTTAAAGGGCTGCTTGGCAAAACGGTTCTTGACAGACAGCCGACCAAGGTCAGCTACAATCACATTGGTGGAATTGGAAGACTGGGGCACGAAAACGATTGGTGCATTGAAGTGGATGTTCAGAGCAATCCGATTGCTTCTTTCTGCAAGCTCCTTAACACCTGACGCAGCCTTTTCGGCAGCCTGGACTGTCACCTCAGCCAGAGACTCTTGGAAGTTATTGATGAAAGCCTGGGAGGAAGAAAACAATGAAAAACAACAGAGCGTAGGAGAGGATTTATTAGGAGTGGAAGTAAGAAAGTAAAGTCAAGTCCTAATTTTACAAGAGAAATTGTTGGAATGTGCCATCTAACCCTCTTGATGTGAGAGTTAAGAGGTCTTGCATAGTGGCAGGGATGTGTTAACCTTACCTGCATGGAAGAGACAAACTTGTTGAGGAAGATGACCTGGATGCATCCAACAGTCAGAGTGACAGATGTGTCAACTTGAGACATGTCCAAATAGGCATCCCCTTCAGTCGCATTTGTGTGATTTATCATATGGAAGGCAAACACTTCCTTATCTGTGATAGACACAGCCTGAGAAATGAATGAGAGAGAAGAAAGAACAATTAAACACACAGAGCGATATGGAAAACTTAATTTAGAATCAGTCAGCTATGATTGTAATCCAGACTGATTTGATGTTGCTTAGTCAAAAACATGTATTAATGCCCAGAACATTGGTAGATAAAAACCAGGGAAGACATAAAACACAGTTTACAGAAAAAACTTGAGGCATAGAATAATTAATATACACAAATGTTACGTTATGGATAAATCCCTATAAACTAGATTAACTTAATCTTCAAAATTGGCAGTTTGTACCTTCTTGTAAAATGCATCTTTGTGGCAATCAAGGATCACAATGTTCTTCAGGTTTGCCAGAACCTCCATTTCTTTTTTCTTCATCAGTACCTCAGAATTCAGACCTGAGTGGTTGAGAAAGTGAGAAGCATTTGTTTGGTGTTCCCACTCAATGGCATGCTTGTTGTTGGGACAGTTGGGAAGTTTACAACACATGAGCACTGAACATGAAGAAGTTTTCAATAGTGTTGATGCAGGTGGTGCCAGTGCACATACAAAATAATGCATGACTGATGTTACACTGACAACTCAAGAAAAAGCCACAGAAACGTGATGGACAGGATTTTAATCTCATATCATCCTGGTCATGGAGCAGAGGCTGTCACAACATACCTTCAATGCCAATCTCAGAGATCCTGGTTTTCTGTCCTCGAATGAAAACCCTCAGACAGTGGAGGTCAGCTCTGATATGCAAATTCACCAAATCAGGAAACTTAACGGGCTTTGAAACTGTTAAAACAGGTGACAAGATAGAACAGGCCAGTAGTTAAGAAAAGATAGTGGCAACAACAGATGGCATCTCCATCTGCATTGGACTTTAAAATCTGAAGAAACTCTGAAATGGTTCATTAGGGTTACCTTTAGTCTGGGTTACAACAGTTTCCTGCTTCTTCTCCGGCTCGTCCTCCTCAGCGATGGTGGAAAGCTGTTTCTGCCCTCCCTCCTTTTTAGTGGGTTGAGGAAAGAGGTTTTGGACAAATCTCATGGATCTTAGTAAGGCTTCTGTATGGAGATGGACATCCAAGGAAGAGATGGTAACCTGTAAGGAAAGGCAAAGGCATGATGTTCAAGTTAGTGGAGGAGGATGAAATAGTATCTCTGCTTTGCTCAACCAGCTAAGTTGTTTTCTTATAGTTTGTTGCTTGAATACAGTCAAATCAAGTTTGGTCTTAATTCTGTAGTTTGCTTTATTGCCCATGAAAGTATAGATGACGGTGAAACCTGCTGAAATATGTCAAGAGAAAATTTGCATCTTTTCCAAACATAATTGGACAGCACAATACAGAAGCTTACAAATTGCTAGTCGATTAACGTTTCCTTCACCTTGATGAGTTGCTCTGTATTGTTGTGTTGAGACTTGAAATCAGGGCCATTCTTATCAGCCTGAAAAAGATTTACAATCTTCGATGAGAAACCATTTACCAACGGATGTTTATCTTTTATGAAACAACTCCAAACAAACTGAGGGGTAGTTCCATGTTCGCTATCACACATACCTTAATATACTCCAAGGTAAGCAAGTCATCTTCTCGGTTATCTAGAGTGGTGATCAGCTGAACTGGTTTCTCAGAATCTAATCAAATACATCTTGGATTATAAAAAACTGTAGCCAAGACAAACATGACCTTTATTGTACAAATGCATTTACAAATCTTGCAATGAGCAAAATGTAAGCCAGTTTCGCCAAAGTCTGACTTCGATTTTGCTTTTAGAATTTTGCCAAAGCGAAAGTGAGGTCAGCAAGAAATCCTCATTTACTGACCCATGTATTCAGGACACTTGAGGCAGATCTCCCGCAGGTAGATATTAGACGACATGTCAAAGGTACGCAATTTCAGTTCGGTACCTAGGCCTTCTATGTCCAAGTGGAGCACAGTGATCTCCTGTTCCCAAGAGACGCGACACAACTCAACAGAAAACTAGATGAAAAAAGAATACATATAGAGAGGGAACATACAAATGGAAAAAGTCAAAAAATAGAACAACATATGGGGACAATTAGAGGATTAACATGGCATCACAGACTATGGCAGACAATTTGTAACCTGTACCTCACTGATTTCAAACGTCATAATCAAGTCAGTCATGTTCTTCCGTGTTTCTTCCTTGACAATACTTCTTTTCATTAAGTCTGCTTTGTGCAGCGGCATAGGATTATCGGCAAAGAAGGCTTTATCAGCAATGGGAGAGCTGGGAGCATCATAAAACAAATCTTCATCTGATCCTGAGCGGTGACAAAACGAGAAACACAACCATCGATTACACCGTAGGTAAAACATTGTATGCGAGACTGTGTGATGAACGTACTGCATGCATTAATGAATGCATGAGGTGTACGGTGTGGTAGAAAGTATTACCAAATGAGGTGCTGCAGATGGTCTCACATGACTCAAAGATAAGAGAGGAGCGCTGCTTAGAGTACATAGGTTTTCTAGGCGTGAGCTGAGGGGTGAATGCCTGCTTTGGCTGAGAAGGCAAGGAAAACTGTTCAGTAAATTGTATTAATCAACTAATTTTCATGTCATCACTCCATTGAAATCTCTATGAAGACCAACTACAATAACTTATTTATCGAGAGTTAACTACAGAAAACTGAACATTGTCAAAAATAATTTCATTCTAGGTAATCAACAACAAAAACAGATAGTGATCTAATTTCTAACCACCAAAGGAAATTCTTCCATTCTTACCTTTGTCGATGGAACAGAGCTGTGTGTAACATGTTTGCTCTCAGGCAGTGGAATACTGTCTACCAGTTCCAAAACACTTCGAAGTTTATCATCAGAAATGCGTAGAGACAGCAAGGGGAGCTCTCCAGATACCTTATACCTGGATAAATAAAGAACCATGGGGACACAAAGATGCACTCAAAGTACACTCTTTAAGTCTATCTGCTTCTTCAACCCTTATAACATTGGAAGGAAATACCAGGTTTTACAGGAGAAAAAAAGGAAACTTACTTTGCCATACGGGAGTCTTTGATTACCATTGCCCTGCTGACAACAACCGTTACATCCACCGGCTCTAGGATGTGGAACGGTGATTGTTTCTCCTTGCGGGCCTTTTTCCAGTCGCCATCTATCACACAGTGTGAAAATGTTTAACTTTTTTTTGTTTGTCATTACTCCTCACACATAAAAACAAACACAAAGACTACTAATAAATGAATATCAGTAAATAAAGATACAAGAAAATCTCTCAGTACAAATTGTGAAATAAAAATATCAATCAACATTGGTGATAAAAAGTTTGAGATCCCGCATTTTCAAATTGATGCTTGAATGAACTCTGAGATCATTTGCAACCCCTGGACATATGACAAGTGCATGCTTTCATATGTTAACCTGCTTTGCTGTAAAGGAACTGGAGGCTGCTAAGCTGAACATCAAAGCTGTCATATGCTCTGGACATAATGTCTTCAATGTTGCTGGAGGACGCCGACAGCTGAGGCAGATGCTTCTTACATTGACTGGACATCTGGAAATACAACCAAATAAGGTTTGTTACAAATGTAAGTATTTCAACCGTGTAACTCTTAAACATCTTTTCAGTGAATCCTCAGGGGTTACCACTGGGATTATATGTATATTTGAGCTCCATGCTCAAACAAAGCACCAGTTTTAGCTTCTGACAGTTTTGTTTGGGTTGTATTTTCAGCCCTCGTCATCCTCTGACCTTGAAATGCCCAAGATCCAACAGTAAGATGTTCTGATTGCCCTGGTAGAATCCGGTCTGTGGAATGATGACATATGAGGCCATCAGGTTCACGTTCAAGTCGAGTACTTTCTGTGTTTCAATCACGTACATCAGACCTATAGAACAAAAAAAACATTCTTATTAAACTCAAACAAAATTGAAAAAATTCCAATATTTTTGATTGTGTTCAAAGCAGACATAGTAGACTTTCACAGCATAGCAAGGACTATTGAATGATTCAAATGAAACCGATAAGCACAAATAAAGCATTATGATCGGCATCATCTTGGTAGCTTTGTTTCCCCATTTTTTAAATATCCCTCAAAGAAAATAAACAGGATGAAATGCCTCAATGTAAATGCATTCACAGTAGGGCCAGATCTCTAATAAGGACTGATTTAGGTATTTGTTTGATTTTGCAATTAAGGAATTTTCTTATTTTATCCTCGTATCATCAGATGTGGTTTCGCAAAGTGTTGATTTTTTTAACTTGAGTCAAAGTCAGGGATAAATAAATGTTTATCCCTAAATTTTAATATGATACCATAACAATATTATAGAGATATGATGAATCTGCTGAAATGAGTTTAAGCGAAAAATGTTATTTTAGGCATCTTAAACTACACCAAATAATCTCAGGAAACAATCTGTAATGAGGAAATGACGAGCACCACAACGATCCAGCTATCAGGGGCTCAGACATGCAGATTGTGGTAAAAACATTTAACCATGGAACTAAAAGCACGGCCTGGGGTATGTGATCCGACTCGTCAGAGTTGGGAGCAGGTTTAAAATGAACCACTGATACACAGTGGGGGTTTGATAAGATAATATCAATACTCTTGAGTCGTGATATTATTTTGTGTTAATCTGTATTGATTCTGTGAAAACACTGTATCCTGTCTTAATTATCAAGTTATATGCAAATATCATAGTAGAAATTAATTTGTTTTTTTACAGTGTGTACGATAAAATCAAGTATATATCCCACTCTGTCAAACATTTTTAAAAAACAAAAACATTTTAACCAAGAATTTATGAGTATGATCCTGTGTTGTTTATAGAAGGACATTTTCATAGTATTCTAAATAACATTGCAATACTTTGGCTTGAGAGAATTGAGACATATTCCATCAAATGAATCAAAGACACACATCACACACATGTATCACATTCTTAAAAAACGATAGCCCAAGTCAACATGAGATGTTGGTACATTTATTGTGCCACTGACCAGTTGCTGTGCGGTTTCTAAATTTCCCCAATTTCAAGAGGGTAGCACTGGTTAGCGCCTCCAGCTGCAGGTCATCAGGAGGCATGAAGAACATTGACATGCTGTTCACGGTCATCTACAAATACACAAAAACAAAGTTTACACTTGATATGCAGTCTCTTTTTCATGCTCGTACATAGTAAACACCTTTCTAGACACTACTCACAGCATCATAGATGATTTCTAAAGGCTGTGATTCCACATGAAACCGTTGGTCAGCGCTGTCGTCCAGTGGGTTGGTCTCAAAAAGGATGTAAAGCAGCGGCATCCCTTTTCCTGTGGCGGCCTTCTTTGATGACAGGACAGTTGGTGCAGGCCGGTTACTCGCCAAGCCTGTGACTTCAAACAGACTAAGCTCGGCTGTGACTCTAACAAAAAGAGAAAAATAAAGTAAATATCAGGGCAACCCATGGTAGGATCCTTTAAGAGAAGATATTTTGAGTCAAATAGATGCTGTCATACTGTCTGATAGTCACAGTGCTTCGTCAAGCTTTAACGTAGATACTTTTTAGACAACGTAGTAAGCTGTCAAATGAAAGAAAATGCCTCCTCAAATTCCATTTTTTAAATATCTGTTCAGAAGATTGCTATAAAAAAATAATCACACACATTTACAAGGGCGTGTACTGAATAACCTACCAATATTAAAGCCGTAAAACACCTGCCAAATACAAATAAATGAACTAACTTGAGGGCCTGAGCTCCAGATCTCTGTGTGAGTGTGGACTTGAGGTTGTCAACAGTCAGCCTGATGATCTCATTTTTGTCTTTCTTGTCCTTGATGGACATAGACAGCCTCTCCAAGTGGAAATCTACCTTCATGTCTTCAAACTACAACATGACATAATAGCAGATGGACAAAATATCACATACAACGTTTTGGATTTTGCTCTTAGAGATATGATTTTAGTGGTTGGAGAGAACATTAGTCAAGAGGGTTGAAACTGTCTCACATCTTTTGGCAGGTTGGGATCGGCAGCGGTATCACTATATCCAATGGCAGTGTAGAGTTTGGATTTCTCTGCAGAAGTTAACAGCTCATCAAAACCTTGGACAAAGAGAAAGGGCAAGAGACAATAAATGGAAACCAACCCCAAAATATTGCTACACTTTCTTCTGGTCCTGTTGGCCAATTGAAAAGATTACCTTTGATATGCATGTCTTGATGTTATGCTACTTCTATATCCTACCTGCAGACATGACGTCTTTAGGTTTAGTCTCATCCTTTCCTCCCCAATTCCACATCCAACCGAACCATCCCTGAGACTCCTCTTCCTCCATCCTCATGCCAGGACGGTATATAATAAGGCCTGCCTTGCTCGCCTGCAGACGCAACAAAAATGAAAAGAGAAGGAAAAATCAAGAAACCAAAAAACATGTTGTATGCATAGTATGTGTGTTGTTGTTGTTGTGTGTTACATGTCTTGTGAATAAATTAGAATTAACTTTTTCTTTTCCAGAAGAACCTACCTCTACCTCAGCCTGTTGTCTGGCCAACGTGATGTTAAAAATATCCAAGGTCTTCTCAGGCTCCTGAGTATAAATAAAAGAGAAAATGATAAGAGCTTTTAGGAGATCCGTGCAAGTCCATGCGGGGAAACATTATAGCTAAATGTCTATTATTAATCACATTAGGAAAAGACATGATTAGAGCAGAGGAGTGACTGAGGGAAGAGACTAGATGTAAAGTATTTCTGAATACATCCTTCTCAAATGCACTTCCATTAATCTTTCTATGAGTCTGAACAGTGGATGTGGGAAAGCAATTACGGCTGTATAAATTACTGAAATTATATTAGAGTAAAACTATGGTAATTACCTATTATTTGTCATAATAACAGTACTAACAGTACATATGAGCTTATATTCTATGGCACGGGTACAACAGGTAATAAGCTTTACTAATTAAACAGTGAAACCTAAACATATATCAACTAAGTGGGAGAAAAATTAGCTAAACAGGTATAATACTCATATACACAACCCACTACCCAAATCAGAATAAAATTTAGGACAGATTGTTTTGAGAGACGATAGCTGCTCAATAACGCATAATGTTTTCATCTCTTTCGCAGTCTGTTTGGCCTCTGTATCCATTAGAAAAATTAAATAGTACTTTTATTAAAGCTGTACGTTTAGAGAACAAGTGTGTAGAAGGAATTAAATAATTCGAGAGATGATACAATTCTTCTACTAAAAGACTTAAACATATATCTAAAACTTGGTTAAAAGAAAGAAAGAAAAATAGCTAATAATCATGCGCTTCCGTCTCCTTGTACTATCATAGAGAAGCTGAGGGTGGGTGAAATATTATAATCTTACAGAATTAGAGAGAGAAACTAGAATTTAATATGGGCACTGTCAAACCTGTAGTTCCCTGAGCAGGGCCTCGGAGGGTTTCTTGCTGGTAATTTTGATTTTGTAGAGCTCTCGGTAGCGTTTTACCAGCTGCCGGAGGCGCTTAATGTGTTGCCAAGACCACATTTGTAGAAAAGGCTTCACATCCACTTCAAGCTTACTTGTGATTGCATACTTCCACCTACAAACAAAGGTAGTAAAATGTCATTCACAATTTAATCAGTCATTCAAATGACATTTAAATATCAAAGCCAAACTGTGTTCTGACCATATGCGGGCATTTTTGTGAACAGGGACCAGCGGTTTGTACTTCCTGTATGGCAAATTCCGTGTCATCATGGTCACTGAGCCCAGCAGCTCCAAGATGCTAACGTACTGGAAAGAGAGGAAGTCAGGATTTCCACGGTGTCACGAGTGAGACTTTTTTATGAATCTATTACCCTGTTTAAATTTGCAGTTCATTACCTTAAATGACCACTACCATTGCTCAAAAAAATGACATGGCTTTTATATGTTTCTTTACAACACAAAAGCATACCTGGGACTCGTTGAGTTCAATGGCCACCTCACTGAGATTGACCATTAGGTCCACTTTGGGGGAAGAGAAGTCAACATCTGACTTGGGATTCATCCGCAGTTTAGCATCCGCTGAGATGGGTCGAAAAACTGTTGGCCACCAAGATGAAATAGATTATTTAAAGAACATTTTCATCAATGGCATAATGGTACTTGTGATTTCACTGAGTACGTGGTTTCATGTTTGTATGGGGGGGGCCGGGCCAAATTAACTGTACTTCTAGGGTTTGAAAGTTATCACTAGGTTAGGCTTTGATAAGTCTTTGACCTTGTGTCATGATGTGTTACAATTAAAACGCAAACCAAATCAAGTCAAAAAATGTTGGTAGTAAATTGAGCTGCGTTTGCATGAATACATGACGACAAACAAAAAATGTCATGAGTATGTGACGTCACAACACAACATTTGGCTTTATGTGGGTTTGGTAGTGTGGATGGTTGTTTTTGTTAGTTTGTAGGGTGGTTGTTTGTTTTTTACAGAAAAAGCATATCAAAGAAAGGTTTATAAAGATGTTAATGATGCACTTACTGAAGTCATGTCTGACAGGAAGAGAGTTTTGGATTTCCATGCTTCTGTGGAGACATTGCTATACAGACACAGGGAGAGGATCATGTGTTTAATCTGTTTTCCTGATATGTGTAGTGAGATCTATCCATTTAGACTTTTTTCATATTAATTGCACACTTAAATAAAAAACATTGGCTTGGGAAATATCCATCTTATCTCAAATATAATTCAACTAAATGGAACTTTTCTTTCGGTTTTTAAAATGACAAAAAAAAAAAAAAAAAATGGATTTGAAAAACTCACTAATTTTACAAATCCATTGAATGGATGCGAGTCTTTTTCCGGAACTCACATCCATGAGTCGACGCATGCTTCCCTCTGGGTTTTGCATTTTTAGAGTATAATACAGGTTCTCCTGTCGTGGGCATTCAGTTGCTTGCAAAATCACTAATACCAAAGCTTATATATCGGATATTTAAAAAGTTAGAATATAAAGCCTTTCATATTGCTTCTTTGTAATTATATCTCCAAAAAAGCAATATTGTAGAATCGCCATCATTACCGCCCCGATACCTTTGATACTATTTCATAAATCATTTTCAATATTTTATACCCAGACAGACCTTAGTGTGAAAAAGAACTGGATTGATTTTGGGAATGGTGGATTGAATATTTCCAAAACTAGAAAGAGCTTTATCTCCAAAATCACTGTTTTTGTGCCACAGTTTCTCAACCATCAGCATTTTGTGCAAAAAAAAGACTGCTGCTTCCCAGCCATATGTCTGATTATGTCCAAATCGGCTCTGGTGATTCTAAACAAGGAGATATATCATGTTTATATGTTATTTGACTATAATAATTCATATTGCACCCATTAGGGGGAGATCTTTGTGCAAACACAGTTTCTCTTCTGAAACATCTCAACCATAAGTCAAATTGTGTCTAAACTTAGTTCATATGAATTAACTCAAGGAAATCTGTCTTGTTTTATTACTGAGCTCTGAGAATATAGTTAACTGCATCTATCCTCATTATTGAATCACTATGGCTAGCTTGAGTCAATATTAACTGACTATAGCATAGGCAAAGTTCCAAAAATGGTCTGTTGCCCGGAGGAAAAAATTGGTAGGTTTTGGTAGGTTAAGATATATTACACTCAAAAAGATTCCATGCGGTAAGAACGGCACCAGAAATTTAGGAACAAATGTGGGCGCCATTTCTGGCCAAACTACCTTTTTGCATGGCCCCGTTTAAAAGATTAATACAGTAGCTTGTCATCCTATAGCATATTCAATGTGAATACGCCCATAAGGACAGCACTCCTTAACTTAACTAAATGTTATACGTATTTATTTTTCTTTTCTAACTGAATGAGAGAGGATTTTCAAGTTTTGGGTGAAGTGGGAATGTGGTGAGTGCTTTGTTCTTGATGTTTATGTATATGTCTGTCTTTATAAGGGTATCTTAATAAAAAAAAAAAATTGTTCTGTAGGCTGACAATAATGTGATGGAGACTTTAAAATGCAGAGTTACACAGAAAAGATGCAGCATGGTAATAATAGGGTTAACTCACCAAAGCCTCATCTGCACTGTGCTTGGAAAAGAGTACGGAGTTGACATTCCAGTAGGCAAACAAATTTTCCAGTTGAACACACTAAGTAGAAAGTAAACAGAAACCTATTAGAGAGGTGCAGAAACGTCAGAGTTTACATGAAAAGAGTCCAGACGACAGCAAACAGTGAAGCTTGGATCAAGAGCTGAAATGATTAAATAGCTCCTGGGAACACTGCTTCTAAACTCAACCAGCTAGTTCAAGTGTCCACATTCACGAAGGATCAATGTAATTAAATATAATAGAACAAACAAGCAGTATCACACTAAATTTTCAAAAAAACATGAGTTAACTTTAACATTCTGGCACAGTTGATGAGTTAATTGTTGAACTTCTTACTTTGAAGAATAGCCTGGAATTTTCATCCAAAAGACTTGGATTCCAGTTCTCGTCTGATGTCTGTAAAGTCAAACAAGCAGTGAGGTGGTGGGGCCTTGATGAGATTATTTTAAATTACTACATATCTACAATCATGTCCAAGTTTGACGAAATAATCAGTGCTTATGAAAAACTAAATTGCTGAGCGTAGAATACAATGTACTGTATGTATGTATGATTGAAAACCCATTTCAAAGTATTACCTGAAGGCTGAGGTTTTTAAGGGACAGTCCAAAAGATAAAGGATGGTTTGGATTGGTAATCTGTAGAAAAGATAAGAGGGGGAGAGGCTGAGTTAATCACTTAATGCTTACTTTAGACAAAGATATGAGTTGATGAGAATTATTTAATGCCGTACATACATAGTCCATCACTAATGTAACTCTAGCTTGAATACTCACATCGTCTTCATAGCGTATGTGGATGTTAGAGATCTTGACCTGAACGTTTTTGATGACCTGAGTGACGAGTTTCTCCGCAAAGGTGTACTGCTTTTCTAGATCAGGGTTCTCTGTCATACACAAATATAATTAACATGAAACCCTGTCCGATGCAGCTTCACCTAAATAATTTGCTTTTGGAAAAAATATCTGACTTGTAAAGCATATACTACAATATGTTCCAAAGTGCTCATCACTATTATTGCAAATCGTAGTTTGCTTTAATATGAATGCATACATGTGGGAAAGTTTGCCCACTCTCTAGCCTTAATGAGCATGCCACTGAATACTGATATATAAAGACAGGATTAACATGGCAGCAGAACAGAGGGGTACATTCTGACCATTCTTCAGTTTAATCAGAAGGAGACAAATAGCTAATAATTAGACTTAAATACATATTTATTTCTGATAAAGTACACCATTGGCCAGCTGTGCTTAATTCTTGTGATAACAGCACTTATATAGTGCTGCAACGCTAATGCCGAAATACCAATCCAAGTCTAATTTTTTTGAGTTATCTGAGTTATTTGAATTTGCTCTCCAAATGTTTAAGCTCTGAGTGAAAATATAATAATAATAATGATCTATACTTTATTCATCACCTGTTACACAGTACATACATATAGTACAACTTCGTAAAATGTATCTCTGCATTTAACCCATCCCAGTGGCCGGCCCCTGTGAGGAGCTTGGGCAGCTGAAGTTTTCAGTGTCTTGCTCAAGGACCCACGGATTGTTGCGTCAGGGGCTGTGCTTAAACCCGCGTCTCCCGGTTGAGGCATGACTGCTCTAACCCCTCGAGCTAAAGCTAAAGCTAAAGTCTTCATACCAATAGTAAATAGTAATTAAACAGACGCACGAGTCCAGTAACAGTGAACATACAAAGAAAAGTCTCTCTCAGTGCAAATGCCAGAACAGTGAATAAGCTGTTCTGAAAAAAACAAATAAACAGGAATGGTTATCACTAAAGGATCAAAATCTGGTGGTTTTCTACATTCATACTGTTCTGTTCTGTTCTGTTCGTCTAAAGCTATTATAGACATGTTAGCAAGAGGCTCGCACAGGTCACCCCAGATCAGTATCATTTGGTAAAGCAGTGTTAAATCCTCAAAAATGTCAAATACGAAAACCTATGACAGGTTCAAAATCATTATAGGACCTCACAACCAGACAAACCAGAACTAATATTGTGGCCGACTGTCAGAACAATAACAATCAGACCAAAAACAATCAGATAATGTCAGATGAAACTAATGAGAAAATGTTGACACGCACAAGTTAATCCACAGGCTTCACAGTCGAATTATGAAGGACTGTGCTTCACAAACAATTTCATATGTCTCACCAGCACGTCAGAGCAAAGACAAAAGTATAAGTTAAGAATGAAAAACAACTACAATCGTACTGAAAGTAAATATAAAATGTGGTCACAGAAACAGAAAACATCCCTTTCGAGGAAACTGCAGTGATATTCCCACCACCCAAGTACCAATGTAATGTGTGTTAACAAACTAATCACATGAATAAGGATCAGACTTTGGGACTTGGGTGAAGCTACTAAAACTTTCTTGCATCTAGCTCTGCAGGACACCCAACCCCACAGTAACAGCACTTGCCCCTGAACCTTCTTGGTTACAGCTTGGCTAACAGTATTTCCAAAACCTGTTGTCAAGTTAATTAGAAACAAAGAATGTCTGATTTTGTACAGTAAAAAAGAGATAATAGTGTCTGGACAGATGTTTACACAAATGTTCCTCTTAAAATCAAAGCAGAACCCTGACCTTGCTCAGCAGCCTTCAGTTTTGTCTCTTCTATACGCTTTAGCTCCCTCTGACGAGCCTCCTGTCGATGCTTCTCCTCCTTTTCTGCATCATACTTTACACCTGGAAAGAATTGAGTGAACATAAATGATATTTGTCTAAACATTTTATTACAGAAAGGTAAGGCTTGAATAAAAATTTTTTCAAAGCAAGTACTTTAGAGTCATGACTTCTTAGAGTTGACTATTCTGATTATTCTGTCTGGTAATCATGAAGGTCATTCAAACAACTTGGATTACTATTATCAATATTTGAAATGTATCTGGATTCTTGTTTTACATTTTTATATGTTTTTGAATTTATAAGATTTGAATGTAAAATAAGAAGTTCTCTTAAGTTGGACGTGCAGCAGGTTAATATCCTACTTTATATCACTATTGAAATGTAGCGCATTAGAGTATACACTATAACATGTTTGGCTACCTAAATATCACATTTTCAATGTACTTAGCTGGACATGGACGGTTATCTTACTTGCTGTGGGGACCAAGAGCAGATAGACCCCATCCAGTGTTGTCTCTACTGACTGAGTGTAGAGGTTCTTCCATGGTATCTTAAGCTCCAGTCGTCCTATTACCAGAAACATTCATTCATCAGTCGGAACATCTTAATCACCTGCCAAATATGGTGTAGGTCGTCCTTCAACCCACAAAAAAGAGCCGTGAAGAACTCTATGTTGTGATACCTTTTAATCAGAATGGCTGATTACTTTTTCAGCAATTTGTGCTACAGTAGCTCCTCTGTGGGATCAGACAATACAGGCCAACATTTTGCTGCCCATTCACATAAATGACGATTCGGTGCCATTGGCCTTTTCACCATTTCCCTTTTCACCATTTCCCCAACTGTCCTTTCTTAGACCACTTTGCTAAGTAATAACCGCTGTAGTGAGACAAATACCAACGTCACCAGCGGTTCTTACATTCTCTAACCCAGATGTCTTGTGATCACAATTATGTCCTTGTTAAAAGTTGTTCTGATCGTTAGATACACCTGCTCATTAGTCATGCCCCACACATCAGCTTTTAAAACTAGGTTTTCACTTGTCACCTAATATATCACACCAACTGAGACTATCAATATTATTCTCACTTCAACTGTCAATGGTCATAACGTAATGACTGAGAGGTGAGGAAATCTTAATATATATTCAGTAGCAAAGCAATGGGATCAGTGGACAATTCCATAGTCCCTCTGACTGAGTCTAGTCGTCACCCTCGACAGCACTTTATTTTTTGAAGCACACATCAATGATATCACTCGGTCTGCATATTTCCACACAACATCAACCGTCTCCGCTCGTTTCTGACACCAAATAGCACCGCCATCCTCGTCAATACCCTGGTCACCTCCCACATTGAATACTGCAACTCTCTACACGCTGGTCTTCCGCTCAAGCTCCTGTATGAACTTTAATTGGTTCAGAACTCCGCTTCCCGCATCTCTACCAGCATTCTTTCCATAGAACACATTACCCACATCCTTTAATAATTTCACTGGCTCCCTGTCAAACACCGCATTGATTATAAAATTTTCCTGCTCACCTTCAAGTCTCTCCATAACCTCGCACCACTCTGCCCTTCTTCATCCCCACACACCCTCCAGTACTCTTCAGTCATCCTCCTTTATGCTCCTTGTAACTCCTCCTTCCCCTTTATCATATTTTATCTCCAGAACTTATAGCCATGCAGCCCCTCATTTCTGAAACTCTATCCCACAAACCATTCAGGAAATTGACTCTCTCCGCACCTTCAAATCCTGCCTGAAAACACATCTGTTTAGACTTGACTGTTCTGTGTGATCACTGTTTTGACCTTTTAATTATTTTTAGCATTTTATAGCATACATTTTTACTAATGTCCTGATATTTGTTGTTTTACTTTTTTTTATCTGTAACATGTATTATTATTATTATTATTATTAGTGAAGGACAGTGACTACAATCTCACCTATGTGACCGGCTGTCACTCTAAAAGGAAGTTCAAGCTCACTCTGCAACAAAAAAAGAAAAATACAAGTAATGCAAATCCATCACGACTGTAAAAAAATTGATTTTGAGCTTATTTAAACATTTACTTCCTACTTACCAAGGCATTTTCCTTTATTTCAAGATTGGTTAGAACAGCATCACCTGTTGTAATAGAAACACTTGGTGGTTGTTATTGTGTCCATTCTGATGGGCCACATTGATTAAAATTGCGTTACAAGGTTCCTAGTGTCAAAGTGAAAAAGGCAAAACTTTGGGTTCTATACACTGATATAATTCAACATTATACAGCAGTGGTCGCAAACCCGATGATCGTGATCAACGTGTATGGGGGTTGGGGTCAGCGTTGATCCATATGTGTATTTCAAATGAAACTTTATTTCAGGATATGGTCTAATTTCCATATTTTTACGAGCACAGAGAAGATGATAAAACTTGACTGTCTATCGCAGCGACCCTCAATAGGCGGCCCGCGGTCCGGATGCTGCCTATCTGCGGACCCTGAGCTGAACGTGTGACAGGTGGGTTTACATGGACAGCCTAATTCCAATTTGATTCTGAAAAGACGTCTAATTGGAAAGAAAATGCTGCATGTAAACCCCTTTCCGAATGCAAAGAATCTTTCCGAATGACAGTTCATTCCTTTGCAAGGAGATAGTCAAAATCCTTTCTGAAAGCCCTTCTGATAACTGGCCGCTGCATTTAAACGCTGTACCCGAAAGCTTTCTGTTTGAGTTATATCTAAATACGGCGACTTCAAAACAGTAATGGTCTGTGTCAGAGAGTAATTTATTCATTGCAACATTGAAATATTTTAACATATTTGGAAGCTTAGATGAGCGAAAAGTCACTTCCGCGCATGCTCTCTCTGTCGTATTCTTCTTCTGAGCGCATGTTGGCGACCGGCACCGAACTCATCCAAGCATTATCGCCACCTTATGAACGGGGGTGTGGATCATCTGCGCATGTATGAAAGTGTTTTTGTTTAGATGAGTCGATCAATGCATGTAAACAACGGTTTGAAAAAGGTCACAAGTCATGTAAACGGACGACCGACATTGCAATTCGTAAAGGTTTAATTCGTAAAGGAGAAAAGTGACCCATGTAAACACACCAAGTGACCCAATAACAGCCTATCAGCCCATCGTTGGCATGGAGATCGCAGCCCATTTACACATACTGACCAAACCAAAACACACACCATTACAACAGACACAACAACAAAAAGCAACAGAGTGCTCACTCAGAGTGCCTGGGTGTTGGGTAAGCACAAGATACCTTTTCTCTAATATTAAGCAGCAGTGTATGACACAAAAAAATGTTTTTCATTGCACTTTGATTCCTGAGATCTTGATATATTTGTTTAACAAAGCATGTTATGGAGTTTTTTCTTTTAATTTGAGTATTTATTTGAATTTATGTCAAAATGGAAATGGCATTTTATTTTAGTACGTATTTTTGTTGTTGTTCTCAATGAAAGGACATTTTGCTTTGAATATAACAGTATTATGGCTTGTGTCTTGACCTACTATAATAAATGGATCTTTGACTCTTTGAAAAAAAAGCTTCCTGGACCTTTAAGATTTGTATTTGATCATCTGTAATATTTATGTTCTCTCTTTACCTAAACTGCGTTCAATGTACTGTTGTCATTCATGTTTATTTCTGGCTTCTATGCTTAGCACAAGGAATTCAAATTGTTATTTGACTGGTTGTAAAAAAAAAAAAAATTAACAAAAAGAGGCAGCATTAATTATCTATTTAACATGTGTGGACCTTATTTTCTTATATTCCAAGCTAGCACATCTCGGCCTATACTGGCACATAAAAATTGATATTTGGAAAAGGTCGGTAAACACTGATCGATCGTTATTTGGTGTAGAGAACTTGTTGGATGAGTGACTTGTGGCATGACAAATTGAGGAATAGTAAGTACTTGGCACATGTTTAGCAACGTCTCTGTCACCTAACTAATCCTCCATTTGCTTCGGTAGTATACAATGGTGAGGATCAGCCTTGACGTTAGCACTAGTAAAAACTGACTCATTAAGTAACACGGAGCTTAGTCAATACCTGGCTGTGTGGAAGGGTGTGACGCAGAGCTGCGCGCTTGTCAGAAACTCGTGTAAATGTAGTTTATGGTCGGATATTAATGAAAAATCGTCAACCACGAATGCTGATTAATCTAGCCACGAACTAGCATTCAGTTGTACAACGTTGCTCTCACCAGGCAGCGAAGCTAGATTATAAGGCAGACAAACGGACACTGACAGCTGAGGGAGCTGACATTGACGGCTAGTAAGCGTTAGCAAGCTAGCTGGGTGAGCTAGCCATCGCTAGCATAAACAAGTTCCGTTACCTCCCCATATGCCGAGCTTCAGCTGTGAACTGTCGAGGTTGACAACGTAGTCTCCTAAAAATCGGTTGAGCACATCAACCACCACGCTCTCGAAGACCATTTTGTCGTTTCTCTCATCTATTTGGCACCATGTTTACATTCATAGCCCTGTGCACCGTGGGCGGTGCTCTGACATGAGGGGTACTTGAGTAGAACCATTCCCCATGACGTCACACAAGGGGCGGACTAAAGTCTCCAATTTAAATTGGAAAGACCCAAGAAGTCCTAAATCATCGGTTCCAAAGAGACCTGTCGTTAAAGGGCTGCTCACTAAAACATCTAACCTATGCTGCTCAGTCATTATATTTGGATTATTCCTTTTCAAAACGAGTATATATTCTAGCCTGTATATTATATATCTATATACATATGCAATTATATTATATCATATTATGTTATAGTATATTGTAGATGATATACATTATATAAAATATATTGATAAGACACTAAGAGATTACATTTTTTTAAAACAAAACTCTATGTGTTAGAAAATCTATAGTTCTCGATACTTATAACACGGATGATTTGGCTGCCTATGATTAAAACTCCATCTTGCCTATATAAAACAGATCTCTTTGGAGCAGCGTGCTCTGATATATGATACATTTCTAATAAAATGAGGCCTATGCTTTCATCCCCGAAAGTAAGGGTAAACAGGTATATCCCTGAAAGCCCTTACCTTTTTACAATTCTGTCTCAACTTCAACTATAAAACCTCTCGACTTTGATTTCTAACATCCTGCATTCAAACTTTGCAGAGCATTATAATACTGATACCACAAAGTGGCAGTCAAAATTGCCCCGATGTGAGGACCACAGATCTAAGTTAAGCAAAAATAACACAAGGTTCACATTGGGAAAAAGCTAATGTCCTCATATGAACCACAGGCTCTCAGGAAGTTAAAACAAAATATTACAACAGAAGGTGATCTCATCGAGATAATTATTAGCTGTAAGAGATGGTCAAGTTGTCTGCTTTGTTTGTTTGTAACCAGTTCGATAAGGATGAGATGTGGGTATAACAAAGGATTTTAAATCTAAAAAATAACTGAATATTTACATTGAGAAAATGAAGTCTATACGTCACATCTTCATTACTAAACTTGAGGCACTATCTCTAATTATGCACCAAATAATTTTCCATTCCGCTTACCTACTATTTTATGAAGCAAGTTAATCAAAGAAATGATGGAAAAACAAGCATCATCTTGAAGAACGAATGAGTAGTAAAATCTTGGTCTGACTTATGGCGGGCAGAACCTCAGTATGTCAAGTTCCTTGTAAAGTCAGTGTACGACATGCTTCCCACTCCATCAAACCTCTTCTGTTGGGGAAAAGCTGATACCCCTGCTTGCTATTTGTGTTCTGGTGCCTGGACTCTGGAGCATATCCTCAGCTGCTGTGTGAGAGCTGGGAGAACTGTTAAGGTGGGTGTATTGATGGCATCATGACCATGTATAGAACACAGTAGCTGAGCCCATCAACTGACTAACACAAACTAACACAGTGAACAATCCCCTTCATTGACGTGAGAATGAAGCCGAGACCACAACAGAGGGCACCAACAGGACTCCTTGCAATGGCCCAAGACTGGCACCTGATGGTCGACGTGGGTAAAAGGCTCCGGTTTCCTGATTCCATCACTGTTACCACACTCAGGCCAGACATAGTTCTGCTGTCAGAAACATCAAAACAGCAGGTGGTATTAGAGCTTAAAGTTCCCTGGGAGGACCAGATGGAGGATGCCAGCGAGAGGAAGAAAGCCAGATAAGCTGACCTTGTCGAAGACTATCGCAGACAAGTGAGAAGGACATGGTGCCGGTCTATTGAAGTAGGCTGCAGAAGGTTTGCTTGCCTGTCCTTCTGAGGAGCATACCATCTCCTGGGCATCACACGTGTCCAGAAGAGGCGGACCATCAAACTCAGCACAGATGCAGCAGAGAGGGCAAAAAGATGGCTGTGGTTGAGGACCTGAGCGGTAGAGAAATGCTACTAAGACACAAGTCGGGGTCTGATCAGCCTCGTCAGGGTCGGCCAAGTGAGGGTGTCTGATGTTCAAAACCTGAAACAATCAATGACCCCGGGATACATCACTGATGATGTGTTTGGGTGCATTATAAAATGTACATTTCAAACCATCACTACCACATTACTTCATTTGACTGTGGTGTCTAGTTCCAACTTCTCTGATGTGTTGTGCTGGGACAGCAACAGGCTGATCAAAGTCATCAGGAATGCCAGCTTATTCCTGGCAGTCAAACTGGACTTGGGTTTCCGTGAAATGACATGCCAGAAGAATGTGTCGGACTGATACCACAGTTAGGATCCAAAAGCACGACTTCCAAAACGTTTGGTGAATAATTCTCTTACTAAGTAAAAGGCAGGCAACCAACAACCAAGGGGACAGGCAGAATACAACATTCGATACACGGGCAGAGGTCCGAACCATAAATTACGGGGAACACAAGGAATAACGCTGGAAAGGTTGACACAAGGGAACAACACTATCTGGCACAGGTGGAGAAGGGAGCACAGAGTAAATACACAAGGACGCAGGGATTAAGAAGACACTTGTGTTTACAATCAGACGGGACAACCACAGAGTGGAGGAGCAACAGGAGGAACGGGGAGCTAGAGAGAGAGGGTTATAAATGTGCAAATAACAATTTTCAGAGAAGCATCATGGAAGATTTTAGGAAGAGATTGCCTATCTAAACGAAGCTGTTGCATATAAATAGGAATGTAATTTATAGGGTAAGGGGTTGAAAGGGAATACGTGGGATTTGTGATCTCCAAACACTTTTACGATGGAGAGATTAATGGTTAATAATTGGAGTTGGAATAATGTCGACCAGGCTTATCATAGTAGCTCATTGAAACACCTCTCACATTTCAAACCAGTAGGGATAAGCAACGTAAAAGTGTTTTTTAAGAAAAAGCCAACACAAACACATCCTGAAATGCATGTTAAATAAAAGTGTTCTGAATTTCCACCTCTTGTATGATGCAAGATGCAGGGCACAATATTGCTATAGCTTTTGGTCAGTTAAACTATTATGGGGGCTAGCAATATAATACTTTATTTCACTCTACACTGTATAAAATAGTAAATAAAACATGAAAAGAAACTGAATTGAACTGAAATGGTACACTGAATTACCCTAAATCAAAAAATGGAACATAACGTTTTTAATTGCAGTTTAAATATATATTGGATACCTGCTGTATTTGATGGAAAGATATGTTGAGATCAAAGATACTTCCTCAAAAGGTAGCAAAATTTACTCGATCTCGAAAATTAGGACTGCAAACTGCAAAAAAGGTCATCCTTTCTTCCATCACTATTGGTTCTGACAAAACATCTGGCAATTTATTTTAGAAAAGGCATGAAAACTTACATTACTAAAGAACGCCGGACATCATCACACACTCCTTTTTTTTAATGTTTTAATTATTTATTTACATACAAACAAATAAGAGAACACAATAGAAACATTAGTGTGGTAGTATTCATTTCACAACATACATTATTGAAGGTTCTATGAGAATATTGCTATTAGATCTTGTACTTTTAGAAAAAAAATATTAATTTTATATTTATAGTGTTTTTTTTTTAATATCAGTCATCGTTATGTCTAAAAACAACCAAGCGTACCCAACACAAACACTGACCACTTCACAGTTTGTCTGGGCTTAGAGATTCGCTTTCTGCACCTCCTGTCTGACGAACTCTTGTTTGAAAAAAGAAGCAGAAACCCGGTTCAAAGTTTCGCGGGACTGTTTGTGTCATTTGCCGGCCTGGGTGCTGCAGCAGGAAAGATGTTGGCAAAGATGTAAACAGGTCGCTGTGAGTGAAACCAAGATTCTTTTCTACCGAGCCGTTTGATCTGGATCGGTAAAGTGTGTCCCCGTCCTGCCGTGACATCCTCTTGCAGATACGCGGCGGCAGGTTGAAATCCGCCTCTGCAGAAAGAACTTTGTGAGGGTGATGGATATTTGAATGCAGGCTGCCTGTGGCAGGCTGTACACGTATCTAAACACAGACAAACTCTCTACCTCTCCCTCACACACACACGCCCACACACTCACACACACACACACACACACACCATGCAGAACAGTGAGAGTGACGTCAGTCCTTCGGGTGGCTGGTAATCAGAGATAACGTGCTTGTATTTAGAGGATGTGGTGTCAGTTTTTGGGTGACTTGAGACAATTTCACCCGCCACTGAACAGACTTTCCTACTTTGCTCTGAATTAAGTCGGTCAATGCCACAAGTATTAAATGTAGTGCTCTTGATTTTACTTTTAAACACGAAGTAAGATTAAAAAAACAAATTTGTTGAATAGAAAATCATTTAGATTTTGATATCTGAGAAAAAATATTCATTTATTTCTAAGGCTATGCTAAACTTAAATATAAGTCGAATTTTCTAAATTTGACTTATGGGTTAGGACGTTACGAACCATAAAAAACAGTGTCTTTCAGAAATAAAAGCTCCCCTTAGTGAGTAAAATAAGAATTATTAGAGTAAAATATAATACGCAGATGGACAAGATAGATATTTTAGAGTTTATAGTGAGTAAAATAAGAATTATTAGAGTAAAATATAATACGCAGATGGCCAGTTTATTTATCTATACACACCAAATCTGGACTAAATTAGTAAAATATGAATTATTAGAATAAAATATGATATATATAAGATAGACTTCATACGCATATAGGTTGGTCTAACCAGAGATTGAGAAATAATAGTCTTTAGGAGATAAAGCATGTTCTACTGG
This sequence comes from Lophius americanus, assembly GCA_037951165.1. NCBI lineage: Eukaryota > Metazoa > Chordata > Actinopteri > Lophiiformes > Lophiidae > Lophius > Lophius americanus. The sequence continues at coordinate 7,991,533 of JBBDHG010000032.1, read as the reverse complement.
TGGGAATATGCAACTGACGATTCCCAAAATCCAACCAGATCTTTTTCAGAAGGGTCTATGAAGGTATCAATTTGAAAGTGATCCATGAAATTGTTTTTTGAGTTATCTGGCAGCGGTGGTGATGATGATTCCATAATATCCCTGACTGTTTTAGGATATAATTGATAGAACGACTCCAGCCCATTCAGAAGGCAGCAGACATGTAGAATGATTTTCTTTCTTATTATCTTCGATAATCCTTTCAAGTCCATCAGGTCACCACGTGGAGGTCTTCCAGCTGCACCTAGAAAGATCTGTTAGTCCGGTGAGGGTGTTTTGGATTCCTGTGGTCCTGCTCTATGGAATAAATTGCCTGCTGATCCATCTAATAACTGTTTACACCGTCAAAAACAAACTATAACTAAATTTACTCTTCAAGGCCAACAGTTGGTTGTTGTATTTGTGTATTTGTGTGTGTGTGTGTGTGTGTGTGTGCGTGTGTGTGTGTGTGTGTGTGTGTGTGTGTGTGTGTGAATTTATTTATAATGTGGTTTATGAAAATGTCAATGCCATTTATCGACTTTCAGGCGAAGTTGTTATCTCAACCTCATAATCTAAAAGATTAGTTTTTTCTGGTATTTTATGCACACTCACAATGTGCACTGCACGCAAAAGAGGCCATGTGAAATACCCTTTTAACTTGAACGCTTTAAAGTTTTTTGTCTTTGTGAGATCGTGGTTTCGGAAGAAACAGCATACACAACAGGGTATATGATGTGAAGCAGTTATTAGTTAGTTAGACAAAGAAAATTAATAGTTCAATAAATACATTTAATATAATGATAACAATACAGAGTCTGAAATAAAAAAAAGGTTTATGTATGTGTGGTTAACCATACCACAAATCATAACCATATAACCATACTACCAAATGGTTATATAGTAGTATGATGACAAAAATGTTTTTATAATTTATTTCATATTTCATATATTCATCATGGCCTTAACAAGACCACCAGCCCAACCAGCCCGACAAACACGCCATTAATACTAATATTTGTAAATGGAAGAAAATAGACCGAATAATAGTGAAGTCTTCATTTGATTAATAAACGTAATCAATAAATCAACCAGGACACACTGTGTTGGACAAGAGAGTAGACAGAGATAAAAAAACATTTAAAAAATGTGTCAGTGTACATGTGTGTTTGTTAGTGTGTTTGTGGGCGTGTGTGAATGAGAGAGACAGAGAGAGAGAGAGAGAGACAGAGAGAGAGCTGGTGTTGTGCTTTAATACAATATAACCACAAGAGGGCGTACACGGTTTAACTTTCCTCCGGTCCGACCTCAAGCTACTACTCATCGTACTGGCAATATCGGAGGGAAATAGTTAATGTTCTATGATGCACATAACATCTGATTTGATTGTGTAACTTTTAGTAAAGGCCTATTACTAAAATTAGTCTCTGCTAGAAACTTGTATGCATGACATCTATTTTGTATTTTATATGAAATAATGTTAAATGTTTTTGTCCCTGTTCAATAAACGTCTAAAGAAAAAAAAGAGAAAAAAAGATTACAAGCATTTCTCTCTCCCATTTATCGCTGCCTCTCCCTGTGTATGTGCAATAAATAATAAACTCAAGATATCTGTCCATTACTTCAATGTGTCAGCACACAACTGGCGACTTGTCCTGACAGTAAGGATAGGCTCCAGCCCCCGCAACCATGAAAAGGATAAGCAGTTACGGATAACGAATTAATGATTAGTGAATTAACACATTTGGAAGGAGTGAGAGCCTCCAAACCATCCAGTGGTCAGATGGCTTTTTGTGGAAGTGTGGAAGATTGACTTTATTACAGCAATGAAAATCCAGAGTGCTCTGTGTAATGAAGAGATAAACAACTTTAGGTCAGAGGGAGAGAATAACTGCCACTGCTAAAATTAACTTTTAACAAAAGAGCATTTTTTTGCTTACGGAAGCGCATTGCATTCACTGAATAAAAAAAAATCAGACAACGTAATTACGAGATCCGTATCTCGTAAGGAGGATATGATTGTTTGTGTCCACATCTGGAACAGTATCTGTCCTTTCGCCAGCTGTATGTTTGGGACGTTATATCATTTGTGTTTTCCACCGTGAGCTAAACATGCCCCAATTATTATGTTGGGAAACCTGCGTTTTTTAGCTTGTTTACTATAAACTTGAACAAGATGAGTATTTCGAGTCAGTCGCTCCAAAAGAATGACTCGGTCTATTGCTTCCGCCACTGTGTTTAAATTTCTGTGGTGTCACATGGCGCATGCGCAATGATCCACAACTGTCCGATATTGGGATAAAAAAAACAACTATACCAGCATCCCGTAATTTATAAATGTTTCACAATTTTGGTAACATGAGAACAATATTTCTCACTTCTCAATCCGGGATGCTGGTACATATATACGTTTGATCCTAATTTTGGACAGCTGTGCATCAATACGCATGCGCTGAATGACGTCATAGCAAATTAAACAGTGGCGACGGAGAAGTTTATGTATTATTAGATATGCTTGGCAGTTGACTATAAACCTTTTTAGGTTTATACTAAACAAGCTTCAAAACTCAGTTTTTCCCAGCATAATAAATGGAGCAAGTTCGCGCTAGGTGGGAAACACTATTGAAACATCACAACGTTGCCAAACACGACTGTCATGCACTACTAGATGAAAAGACAGATACAGTTACAGATTCATGACAAACATTACAGGATATGGGCAAAAAAAGACATAACCTAATTTTCTCCTAATTTCGAGATAAGATGTATGTTTTTTGTTGTTGTTTTGGTTAATGCAATGCGCTTCCATAGTTGTCAAATCCTCTGTCACATGCATCTGTGATGCAACTTTTTTTTCTTAAGCTCTACCTTTTAAAAACAATAATTCAACATTCTTAGTTTTATAGGGTTCATTCGGTTTATTGTCAAGTTGAATATTATGCGGAATTTTCAGCTCCAAAGTGTTGACTCAGCCCCTTTCAAAAAACAATTTGTGTCTTCCCAGCACTCTAGACAAACAATTCTATAGGCATAAACTCGGCCTGACACCTTACTGATTCAAATATTTTGTTCTTTTTTATTCAGTGCAATGTTTTGTTACGTGTAATGCTTCTCTACATTAATATGATACAATACCAAAGTTTTGTGACACTAAGTGCACTATGGCCATGTGTTACGCTGTTATTAGCTGGGTCATTGTTTTTATTGTTTGTTTTAATGTTATTGTTATTTGTGGAATGATATTTAATACTGTAAACTTTATTGTACCAGGTGGACAATAAAGTCTGACGTGGTATATCAAAATAAAGGTCAATCAATCAAATAAAAGTTATTTTCAAATGTAACCGTTTTGGGGTATTTAGCCTATTTGACAGGCTGTGTAGACAATATTTAAAATGGATAAAAGATACCGTTAGGGTCCTATCTTCTGCAGCAATGTGAATTACCCAAAATACTCAAATGCAAATATACATTCTAAACCTGACTCACTTTATTTGGAGATTTGTGGCAATGTTTAATAATAACTGTATGGGAGAGGGAGTGAGACTTAAACCAATAAAGACCCAAAGCAAAGCCCCAGCCGAACACCACACATCATCTCTGCATTTGACTACCATTTAGTTGATTTATTTCACCTCTCTCTCCACTGAAGGGTGTAACTTCATCCCTCCAACCACCTGCCCAGAGCTAAAAATGACCCTCTGACCCTTCATCTTCACAAAGGTACAATGGAAACTTTAACCCTGTTTTCCTTTTCAAACTTGTCCAATAAAAGGAATGGCTCCTAAGCCATAATGGAGCTTCCCTTCAGTGTAGTGAATGTAACAGGAAGCACCTTTAATGTTGGATGGTCATAGATCAGTCAAAGACATATTTATTTCAGCAACCATTCCAGACATACAAATGTATGTGTGTGCTTTTGGAGAGTGGAGAAAAAACAAATGTCGAAGTATGAACAGGAAGAATTTATTTCATTGACGCAAGCCTTCCTAAAAAACATGCCTTAATTTGATCCTCCCCCTTAAGAATCCCAATCTCCAATGTTGGTTCTATTTATTTTATTATATTAATTTTTTTCTTTTTATTAATTATTTTATATTTGGTTAAAAATAATATATTTTGCTCTTCACATTTGATTCCTGTCATATGTTTTCACATGTTGTCTTTGTATTTGTAAATGTGTCCATGCCTGTATAAATTAGCATATGTAGGCACTAAATGATGAATGCTTTAATGTGAAAAAAATCAGAATCAATTCTTCAATTCTACTCCTGCCGATATTATGTGTTATCATACAGTCATAAGGTTTGTGTCACACAAAAATGCCTTTCGAATACTTACGCTAAATAGAACCGATAACGTTTTGACTCACCGTTAAACAGAAGCTGCGGTTGACATTGAGTAATATATAGGAACAAAATATTAAATGGACATAATTATATATATAATTTCAGACCTGTGTTGGGAGAATTTACACTGTTTTAGATTATAAATGTTATTGAAAATATCAACATGAGGAATGAATAATAAAATACATTTTTCTAAATCCCTATATGACAAGTTTGCATGAATTTGTCAGAACAATCTGAATTTATTTGCATAGATTTTGCAGTTGTAGGGGGGTTACGGGAATGTGTGACTATGTTTTACACACATTTCCACTCTGTAGCTCAGATCAAAGGCAGTTTTAGGAAGCCAAACCTTTGTTATAATGTTTTCTCTGTAACACTGCCAATTATTATGTTTTGACATTGTGCGGAGTGATTTAATATTAAAGCGCATCCTCTTAGCGAAAGAAGAGCTGATGATCCACTTTGTTCATTTCTGCTTAACACTTATTTCTATTATTTAGGAGGGAAAAAATCTAATATGAGCACTCATCATCATGCAAAGCACTTGACCTCACGTAAAACTGCTCAAGTTTTGTGTGCACCTTCTTGGTAGGAACTTCTGAGAGAAAGTGTAAAAGGGGGAAGTCAAAGAGGGGAAAGAGTGGGAATGGGGCCAAAACGAATGAACCAATGACCCGATTTGAATTAATAATAAAATGTAATAATCGCTAATACGCTGTAATAATTTGGACCGATAAAGATGGATGGCAGATTGAAGATGGTATTCGCTGCTTTCCAAAGACCTTACTCTAAGGACAGAGCACAGACAATACACTTCAGCCAAAGTGGGGCATAAAATTTGACCCCAAATCAATGAATCATTGTCTAATTATTGAAGAGGGAGAAAGAAATAGAGGGAGCGAGACTTCAATAGATAAATGTGTGAGGAGGTTGAGGGGAGATGGGAACTGTTTTGGAGAATAATTCATAAAAAGGTGGAACAAACCAGAAGCTACTACTAAAAAAAGAGAATTAGAATGACCAAATTATCCAGTTTAAAAAGACGTCATGCCTTTTAAGAAAGAATGAGAAGGGCAGTCAGTAAAGTGCACTTGTCCACTAATGCCCAACAGTACTTTTTATATTAACTAAAACTCCAATCCAAATGGTCTACAGATGCTGACTCAGACCCAAGACAGGAGGCAGAGCTGAAGATGTTCAGAGTGACGCGGATGGACATGACCAGAAACCAGCACATCAGAGGGACAGACCGGGTTTGACGTCTTGGAGACAAAATATGAGAGGCCAGATTAAGATGGTTTGGATACGTGAAGAGGAGGAACAGTGGATCTATCGGTAGAAGGATGATGGAGATGGAGCTGCCAGGCAGGAGAAAAAGGGGATGACCAAAGAGGAGGTTTCTGGATGTGGTGAGAGAGGACATGCAGTTGATTGGTGCGACAGAGGAAGATGCAGAGCGAAGGCAAAGATTGATAAAGATGATCCCATGTGACGACCCCTAAAGAAAAAAGCAGAAAGAAGAAGAAGATGAAGAAACTCTCTCTCCAAATTCCAAAATAGCATGTATACCATTAAAGAGCCCCCATCAGGATGTTAGTATCTGTGTAAAGTAAATCACAAAATCGGTTTCAAATTACATTCAAACCCATAAAAAACGGAGTTACACAATTTTGTGCAGTATTGAATGTGTGTTTGTGCAAAATTAGGACAGAAATAATCTTATGAAGTGAATCTTTGACATTTCCATGGTCTGAATAAGTTCACTCATAAATATACCGGTACATGTTTGCAGTGAACCAAGGAAAGTTTCATTTTATATTGATTGTAATCTTAAACAATTTCAATGGGATCCTGGGATTGACACAGATATGATTCACCTTCTTTACAAGGTACCAAGAAAAGTTTCCATGACTCCACTTCCGAGACCAAAGCCTGGTCACCCTGGAATTCAGAGCATCACTTCCACCTCTGACCCCAATGACAGGTCAAGAGCTGGTAGATGGAAGTACTGAATAACAATCAATGAAATTCAAAATTTAAAACTGGTGTACTAAAAACTGCAATCTCTGTATCCACCTTTAGTGGCATCTTTCAGTAGTCCGTAAAAACGGGGAATATCAAAAGCAATATGTCGAAGAGGCTGCATCATAGATTTTTGCAGTTTACTGAGGACGTTGAGAGCAGAATTAGTTACATAAGCAAAGTAGGAAGAATGACACATGTAACTGTGAAATACAACGGGAAGGATGCTTATGAATTTCACATTTTGGTTTGAAGTTGGTAAATTGAACCTGAATTGGACAGAAACAAACTTTATCATTAACCCTTAGCTCTGGAGAGACTGTAGATGTCTGGATGGACAATCTGACACCAGGATATGGTCCTACATTTCATTAAAGTAAGTTGAGAATTAGATGATAAGGGGACAGGCACAAGGGAAAATTTGATTAAAAAACTGATTAAAATACAACTATTATCACCACAACTGATGCATGTACGAAGTTTCATGAGTTTTTTGGGGCGAGATAAAAGCCCCCAAAAGGTGATTGATTTGTAAGAAAAATAAAGATAAAGAAAAAAAAGACTCCCACCTTAAGTGCTGTGGACCTAATTATGGAGGAGAGACAGAGAAGAAGACTTATAGCAATGTGCAGAGGTCCAGAATGACCTGCCGTTAGGTCTTGCTCCGCTCAGAGCTTCTCTCCATGTCTCGGCCTGATGCCAATATGCTAATTCCCTTCAGATGGCCTTTTCAGTGGCCGATGCTGACTCCCGTCGACTCGTGCCAGATGACTTCCCCTTCATTTCATATTAAAGGCCGCGGCCATGAATGTGGCGAGGCGACCATTACCAAGATCATAGCCGTATGTCAACTGCCTGTATGCACTGAATCAAATATAACGCTACAGCAAGTTAATGAATACGGCGTAGGTAGGGAAGATGAACAAGTACCAAAAAACCCATACGGTATCTGTAAATATGGTGAAAGCAAGACAGTATCATTTGAACACTCTCTGAGGAGCAGGCTTGTGACTGGATGCTCAGCTCAAACTGTGGTTTTATGATGTGCAGCATTTCAATGTTTGCATAACTGAGGTGGACAAAACAGAGGTTTGGACCTTCTTCAGGCCTACAAGGTGACATTTGTAATTTGTACACAGATACTGTTAGTTAATATCTTCAGCACAAATGTTTTTTTCATCTTTTAAAAAGTTATAAGCTTGTGGGAAGTTTCTATGCCCCCGTCAACTTAATTAAAACCAATGATTTTCACGTACAATGTTGTTTATTAAAATCTGTATTTGATCAAAATCCGTAGAAAAGAAGACGTTCAATTAATTTCAAGTTGTGAATGTTGTTTTCATTATCAATCATCATTCTTATAATTAAAGGTACATTATAATTATCACAAAGTTACTATTTACTTTACTCGCAGCAAACCCAAAATGATCAAATTAAATAACCAACATGAGAGGTGAAAACTTTACACTTGTCTAGAATTTCTACGAACTTAAAAATGTAATTTCTGATTAATATAGACTTTTTTGCCAATCGTGTAAGCAGCACTTAAAGTGATAAATTCAAAGATAATTAAAACTCTGAGAAGTTAAATTGTCTCGCTTAAATCAAATAATTGGAATACATCGTGAAAATGAATTACATGTATGATACAAATATTGAAGACCAGTAGCATCTGCTTTCTTTTGTGTTCATAATAAAAGATTAATTAAACCTTTAATGTTCTCACCAAGAAAGAAACTGAAAAAATGATGTTGTCTGCATGTTTTATTTAATTTACTTATGTAATGTCTCTAGATTAACCAAAAAATTACCATATTTTTTGGTTAAACATAAATCTAAACTATAGAAAAAGCATTAGACTTTCATGGAAAATTGTCCATTTTAATTACATTAGCTAATCGTCACTATCTTCATCATAAAGAGAAATCTCTTGGCTGTTTTGGTAAAGCACGTTTTTAGTAAACTATTTGACCCCCTATTAGATATTTTTTGGGTGAATCAAGTTAAAGAATTCTGTTGAATAATTCCTGATAAGGTATAAAATGCCAGAAAAATCTTTCTTATAGAATTGGACCTTCTAAATAGCCGTGGGTTATGCCTCCTCCTCAGGCATTTGTGAAGTGTGGTGTTCCCCAGGGCTCAATCCTTTGCCCCTTACTCTTTAGCACACACTACATGTTTCCAGCGGGTCATATTATGAACAGTTTCAGTCAAGTGTTTATCGACAGCGGATTGGTTCTTTTTACAGAGTGGTACATATTTTTCATTTAGAAAGTGGCAGATGATATAACCACGACTTAAAATGTAGAATTCACAGGTATTTATAATTCTTTATTTGCAAAATCCCCAGTTTTGACAAAATAAGAAGTGCAATTAAATAATCTTTTCTTAATGCTGTTATTAAATGAAGACAATGACAAAAAATGTATCAATCTCTAACATTAAAAGTAACTTGAATTCATTAAGAAAACAAATAAACCTAGTCAGTTAACGTGAAATATATTTTGAAATTAAAGTTTACTCACAGCAAGTTTGCGGCACAAGTTTTGAGTATTCTCAACTTCTTCAAGTGACTAAACGGTTGTTGGCTTCTCCACATAATGTAACTAAAATCTGAACAATCTGAACGGAACCGCGGTGAAAACACAAACCGTGAGCTCTGGGAACGGGCACACGTAGTGAATAATTAGATCAATAATATATTTATGTTATACTGTAGTTATCACTCGAACTGATTGAAATCTGGGACACTGATGGAAAAGACTCATCAGTAATGGGTAATGTGAGAATATGAGATTTATAGACGACACTGATATTCATTGATTTCCCTGATATCACTCCCAAACTGAACTTTTCTGCACAACATTTAAAAAAAGAAAGGAACCTTTTGGGGCTCAGCTTTTTGGTTGAGAAAATTTAGAGTCACAGTCTCTTTTTTGAAGCTTTTAATATTCAATATTTCCTCATAAGGACAGATTTCGACAGCCAATCCATAAAAAAGCGAGAGAAATTTCACTTTTTCATAATGTGTTTATTATCACTACCTCTTTCAATTTAGTTTAATTAAGTCTCAGTCTATCTGTTTCAAGGTCCTTTTGTGTATCTGCTCAGACTGCATTAGGAGGTAAGCAATCATCCTGTAATCTGTGACAAATTTGGAGCAGGAAGAAACCTCTTAAGAATATTACAGTTTCATTAGTACTTTAAGAGGGCATGAAGCCATAATGACCTTGTGTTGCTCTTCCTTTCACAATGCTCTTTATTTCTTTATTTTTTTCTGCCTTTCTATCTTGTATCACTTGTTTCATTTGTGTTACTTTCTTTTCTTGATTGCAGTTCTCCTTTGAAAACCGTATAATGGCGTTTAATGCAGATTCATGCCTCCGTTTATTGCGGAAATGGCTCCAGAAATATTTTTACCCCAGCTGTGACTGAACAATGAATTCCTGTCTGGCAATTAAACATTATAATAAAAGAGTATTTTTTTCTAATGTTGCCAACATTGAATGAAAGACTGGTGTCTGGAACAAAGAATAATATTTAAGCTTGTTCATGTGCGTGTGTGTGTGATTGTGTATATACTGTGCCAGTGTGCTTCAGTTAGGCAGATCAGATCAGTCAATTAAGCTGCTCATTAAGATTGCCTTCTCTTGCTGGTCATTAAGAAAATCGCATGTAGAATTTGCCACCCTGGCCCCTATGAAGTGTGGGTAATTACCACTAATGTATCATCGTCTATTCATGACCCTAACATGAGAGCTGACAGAGAATCGCCTCTGACCTGTCTAATTTATTCATTCATAAGACTCCCATTATTCATTTAATTTTAAACTCATATTTAATGTGATGAACAGCTTTTTCCATGACTTCTCTCATGTTAATGTCTTTTACATTTATATCATTGCTGGTAGCTTTTCATACGCTGTAATATTATATTTGCACTGTGGAAACTGAAATTAAATTGAAAGGGTCAGCTTATTTTTATAGACTGATGCACAGTTACTGGACTTAATCCTTTTAATAAATCATCAGTGTTTTGGGTATTATTTGTTTTTTGTATTGTATTCTTGGCAGGTCTTTAGTTAATAAAAATTGACTCAGTCCTAAAATAATCTTGTTTATCATTGAATTATAAACTCCAATAGAAAAAAGTCATACCGATGGTAAAAGTGTAAAAAAAAAAGCCTTTGTTATGCAGTTGTTAAAGTGACAGCATTTGTGTCACCAAATTATCTACAATGTCTTTGCATTATTTTAATTTTTCATGTTCAAATAACTAAATAGTTGTAATTTTGAGAATTATAAAAGGAAATGTATTACATTAATAACATATTCAAAACATTTGGGAATTAGGCCTACATATTTGCGTTAAGTAAAATCAACATAACTATGTAAAAAAAAAAATCTGAGTAAAGGTTTTTAGGGTATGCAACACATTTGTGTTAAGTAAATGAAACATAGATGTTTGCATTACATTATTATTTTCTGTTTGAAAAATAAATAGTTGCATATTTGACAATTTTACAAGGATGTTTAATTACATTTATGTGACAGAATAGGTTTTGGGATCACATAATTGTGTTTAGTAAAATCAACATAACTGGGTTTGGTTCATGTAACCTAATTCACCTAGTAACCTGGTTCACTAAATGAAATACAACTTTGCTTTGGCTTTATTGAGAGATTTTGGTGACATTTGCTGAAAAGCATTCAGTAATAATTACTTTTCTATTTATTCAACCTACTTTTGTGGAACCGGTTGACGTAACAGAAGTAAATGTGAGGTTTAATTTTTTAGATGGTAAAACTGGATTCTATTCTCTTGTATAAGTCAATCAAATTTATATGAAATCCCGTCACTATTTCAAGAAGTAATATTTTAATTTTGGAGAAGTCCAAAGAATGCTGTCGTCCATTCAAGTTCGTTTTCATCTCAACACAATTTTTGAATTGATTTATCAATCAATTTGTATTGTAGAGTGTATTGTTAGAACACAAACTCAAAGTGCCGTCTAGAATGTGTATATCTGAGAGATTGTTGAATGAATTTGATTATTTTTATTATAGATAAATCAGACATCAGGTTTTAACTGAGATGTTGCAAGAACTAATTATAGGATTCATTTTAACGTGGTGATAAAACTACTTACCAGCTTGTAGTAAAAAAAAGGAAAAGTCTTGAGACTGACACTACATGCGTTATTAATTATTTTGACATAACCAGTGTCATAACCTGTAGAAACTGAACATATTCATCCAATAGGCGTGTATAAATGCTAGTCCACGTTAGGAGATCATCCCCTGTGACATTGTGATTCCTGAGGCATCTAACTAACTCTGGCGTTCTGAGGACAGAGTATCACAGAGCGTTATAATGAATGCATTATTACTCCTCTTATTGTGTTAATTAGTGCCATTTAATTACAGGCTAATGCATTGAGGACTATTAAAGACATTGACGCCTGCTGATCAGGGAATTAAATAATACACACCAACAGGAAGAGACACACACTTCACATAGACACCCTTGTCAAGCCGTTGGAATTGTACTTTCCTTTAACTAGGAATCACAGAAACTCTGTGGAGAACATGTGTGTTTATAGACAAGAGGACGTTATAGATAAGAAGAAATGACCATTGGAAATAAGTAAAAAATTGAAAGTAGGGAGAGACAACAAAACAGCCACAGAAAAACAAAGAGAAAGAATTGGGATATAGTAAACTCAAAAAATAAAATGATAATTAGATTGGGTTTAAGTGAAAAGGAAGATAAAGGCAATTGTTATTATGTCTATTATTCTTTAGCAAACACAACCAATGGGTTTTTAATTTTGACTTCTCCTTTACTGGTGATTGTGAATTATTGTTTCAGAGGCTGGTGCGACACTCGGGTCAGCTGTGGGAGTCTTATGGATGCTAAATAGGGCACATGTGGTTGAATATAAGTCATTTTCAGTGGGCTGAACCGTGGGCTTTGTGATGCCCGATAGGAGAAGCTTCAAAGCTTCGTTTAAAGAGAGGAAACAAAAGAGAAAAAACTTGATCCGATTGCCCGGCTTTTGAAGTTGCGAGGCTGCATCCCAAAGTGCTGGCTGCTCCTATCCATCATGTGAGACCCTGTGTGCACACCTCTCCTGCACACAACCTGCATGGGCACAAATGCAAAATAATAAATAATTGTGATGATGCTCACATGTGCATGACTGCGTGCACAACATGCTATCACACTGTTAATAATTGCGTGTTACACGCAATTATCACGCGTTCAATCAGCCTAATTGTGTGTGTGTGTGAGTGTGTGTGTGTGTGTGTGTGTGTGTGTGTGTGGGAGGGTGGGGGGGTCGCAGTTGAAATTGCAAGAGTTATATTAACGCAAGTCCTTGCGTCAGAATAACAGCGTAATAAATTAATAAGTAAAAAGGAGGGCCTAATGGAATTTATTCCATTTCTTCCCATCAGTTCAATCAGTGATATCCCGATAAAACGTGCCACCATAAAGAACAAAGAGTAAATAACTACAACAAGAAGCAAGACTCATGTTGGAGTTCTTTATAAATATCCTCAGATAAATAGTACTATAATGCAAGCATAACCTTTTCAATGCACCGCTAAATAACACACAAATAGTGCAACAGGCCTACTTAAACAACATGTAGGCCTAACCATGATTAGGCCAGCCACAAAATTAAAACAGCATATAAGAAAATCCAAACAGAGTAATTTGTTTGCATTTGGAAATAATTGTTTGTCTCCTAAATCAAGGCTCTCTTTGGGTTTAGCGCATCCATTTAGCTGATTGTATTTATTTATGCCACATTTGGTGGAAAATGCCCTCGCAAATTGTGCAAATAAATTCTGATTTCATAAAAACAAAAAATGCATTACATAGCACGAAGTTGACCTTACTTTTACTACTCTGCTACACAGCTGCGCTTAAATTCTGATGCTGCTGATGGGTTTGATGTTTGTCCGATTATGTGGCGACGTCTTCCTCCTGGTTTGCGTTATTTTGAAGTAATGGCCCGACCTTTAGGTTAGGACAGAAGCAGGGCCGGGTGTAGAGGGTTTCCTTTGCCTTCTAGCAAATCACTTTTCTCCATCAGAGAAGCCGGTGAGCAGAGCTGGTTCGGGCCAGACTGCATCAGACCGGGAACGGGAGCCAGGGACGGGGTGGGTTTTATTGGCACGGGGACTGCAGGCATCGTTTGCCCGTTGGCATTCTGGTAAAGGCCCTTTGCTGACATGCTGAAGGGCGTGTAATCGGACGAGGCCGGCACGGGAACGCCACCCATGGACTCTGGCAGCATGCCAACGTGCGGCCACATGGAGTTGACCATGCTGCTGAGCTGCGCCGGCACCGGGTAACCCAAGTGGTGCATGACAGAAGTGAGGGGGAGCCCGCTTGCCATCACACCCTTGTAGTCCCGTCCGATAATGTTCTCAATGGCGAATGGGTGTTTAAACCCGCCGGGCTGAGCGCAAGTGATGCCTCCATAACCCTGAAAATGAGGGATCCGACCCACGGTGCTTGCCGGGCCGGCTGAGGGGTCATGGTGGCCGGATGCTGTGCCCAGCTTGCTGCCTGGTTGTTGGTGGTGGTGGTGATGATGAAAGTAGTGCATCATCGGAGAGCTCTTGCAGGCCATGTGTTCAGCGCGCAGCACCTTGAAGCGTTTCCGTCTCCTCAGAAAGCTGCCGTTCTCGAACATGTCCCCGCAGTCCGGGTGCAGAGCCCAGAAGCTGCCCTTCCCTGGCTGGTCGGGCCGCCGAGGGATCTTGATGAAACAGTCGTTGAAGGACAGATTGTGTCTCAGGGAATTCTGCCATCGTTGAGTATTCTCTCGATAGTAGGGGAACCGGTCCATGATGAACTTATAGATGTCACTCAGGGGCAGCATCTTCTCGGTGGAGTTCTGGATAGCCATCGCTGTCAGTGATATGTAGGAGTAGGGGGGCTTTTGGTCGCTGTAAGAGTTCTTCCCAGGGCGAGGCATGATAGATATCTAACGGTCTTCTTTAAGTTTGAAAAGTGAAATAAATCAGCCGCAAACTTATACTTTAAACGTTATATATGTAAAGAGTTAACTTGGCGGTTTTCTTGTCAGTCTCCATCTGACAGGTTTGGTTCAAAGTTCTAAGCCATCAATTTAGAAGTTGGGAATTCTTTTTTTGTTATACCCCTTAATGTGGGCTGAGTGTCCGCTTCTGTTTGATTAATCCTTGTTAGATTCTTGCATCCCAGGAGAGTTTCTTTTGGAGACTTTTACACTCTGGGCGCTGTGCTTTAAAGCTAGTCTCTGTGCGTAAAGGTCCGTCTCAGTGCGAAAAGTTGAGCGCTCTTCTCAGATTCCCCCTCTTTCTGTGGCAGTCGAAGGATGTAAGGAGCCAGTTCTCGCCTCCCTCTCTCTGTGTGTGGGGTGTGCTCCTCTCCTCTTGTGTGATGCCCCCACCCAAGTGCTGTTTTTGTAAGCCCCCCGCAGGTTACTGGCTCGATTACTATCTATTATCCAGACACTTGGGGACACGTCACGTCAAGGGAGAGTGTGGTGCTGAGTGTGTGTGTCTGTGTGTGAGCGTGCGTTGCAGAGAGAGAGAGAGAGAGAAAGAGAGAGCGAGAGAGAGTGTGTGCGTGTGTGTCTGTGTGTGTGTGTGTGTGTGTGTGTGTGTGTGTGTGTGGGGGGGGGGGGGGGGGGGGGGGGGGGGGGGGTTAAAGAAACAAATAAAATAAGTGGTGGGCGGTGCGTTTATCACGCTTTCCCTTCTAATCTGCTGTTTTCCAATCAAATAGTATCCCTTAAAGTACAGGGACAGAAAATAACCAGTGATTGATAATACCACTAATAACTACTGAACATTGTTTAAGTGGACCGTTCTTCTAAATGTCTCTCAGCATGTCGTTAGATCCCCAACAGCAGACTGCTGCACTGGAGTGGCCACTGACCTTTGACCCGTCAAAACGACCCGTCAAAACGGTCGTTTTGACGGGTCCCCCCATATACAACGACCCCCCCATATACAAGGTTACTCTAATGCCCATCTTATCAAGCCTGAAATAACCATAAGATGAGATGAATAGCAGCTCTCAAACAAATACAAAAAATAACTTTAAATTTGCTCCACTGCATTTTTAAGACTTTGCAAACAATTAATCACGTCTTCCTATTGCAAACAATCATGTCTGCAACTCCTTTGCATAGGAAACACAATAAAAACAAAACAAAAAGAGGCGCAGTCTAAAAATGCGGGTGGGGGGCGTTGATTAATTGCTGAGAGGGTTAGTGGATGTCTGTCTGTTCAAACACTCTCCGGTGAATCGTGCGAGGATGTAAACAAACTTCAGCCCCTGCTCTGAATTCTGCTGTTCGGCAGAGAACAACAAAGCTGCTCTCGTGTTTTTCTCTGGCCAGGTGTCATGACGGGGTCCTTGACGGCTCCTGTCTTCGGCTGCCCCGGTGGGCCCCGGAATACATTACAATAATTAAGCCTTCCGTGATTTAGCCTCCTAGGAGAGAAGTCCAACAAAGTAATTAAGGGCGAGCTCGCTGTATTAGCTATGAATATTCAAAACTGTGTCAATTAATTAGCTGTATCTTTACCATCGTGGCTCGGTCCTTCAAGCCCACTCAAAAGGTCAATTGCGTCGACGGAGAGCATATTTTAAAGGCATCACCTAATTACTCCTATTCGCTTTTTAGTGCCACTTCGCTTGAAAAACAGCGAAACTGTTAGATATCCAATGCGGCTAAATAAAGATAGCGTGTGTTTTTCTCTTTGAGGAGTTGTTGTTTCTTGGCGCCTGAAAAATGAGTTTGAAAAACTCGGAGGGCCCTCAGAGGCCAACGCGCGTAAAAGCATCGTCTTTAAACACCCGGGAAAGATCAATATTAAATCTGTTTTCACAAAGGGGGCCGTTAAATAGACACCGTGGCTGATCTGCATAACAAAATTAATTGGGTAGTCTATGGCAGCCTTCGTCTGCACCCAATTCCTGGACAAATAAGGCGTTGTAAAGCACACCTTCTGGGCATACGGAACATATGCTGGAATTATCCTTAATTGACTAATTACATAAATTACTCATTAAGTTTACAGCACATCAATTATAAAAGATGTATCAATTAATTTTGCATAAATTACAAGCGGCACGCTGCACGAGGAGGGCGGCGGGGGGAATGAGGGTCGCCAGGAGGGGGGTCTAGTCTAAGGTGGATCGCACGTGTGTGTGTGTGTGTGTGTGGGCGCGCGCACGCCCACGTGTGAGTAACGGTCGTCTGTTTGTTTCCTGACTCTAATAATTATTTGTTCAGCTTAAGGGCAAAGATATTCTTCCTCTGTCTCCCATTCGCAAAGGAAAGTGTGCGGGGGTAATGGCAATTATACTAATAATAATAATCTTAAAGACCTCTCTCCATGTCATGAGGGGCGCATTGTCGCGGAGAGAGCCATTAGAATCAATTAGCGAGGCCTATTGTTTCCGATGGAAAATTAAACCAGTTCAGGACTGTTGTGCAAGCGCGACTTGTTTTATGGGGAATTATTTAGAGGCGAAATACGACAGACCTTCGCCATTAAGAAGGAGCGAGCAGGAGAATTACCGGATTAAGGCTGCCGCGCGCCTGTTGCCTTCTAGTGCCTCAGTCAGGCCAGGTGCATGACATCATCACAGACACTCTTCCAAAACTATATGGAATACATTTACATAACAGCGATCAGAAAACGATCATGGAAATAACATGAATTAATTATATTCCTGTGATATGGTTATAATGTGTTGTAAATGGGTGTAATGATTGGCGAAAAAAGGGGAATAGACTGTTAATGGTGCTGCTTTACTAAACTGGATTATTTTGCATTCCCTAAATATACCAGCCTCTGAGGGTTTGAATATGTTCATGTTATCCATAATTGTTCTCGATCATGATGATTTCATCCTTGGTACATGCCTTACCCTTCTAGAAGGTTTCATCATAATCCATCTAGTGTTTTATGTGTAAATGCCAAATCTGACTTAACAGATACATAACTCATTTAACGAAAATACACTGATCAAACAATATAACCACAAAGTCAGAATAACATTAGGTCGATGCAATTCAGTGAGTGGAATATAGTAGGCAGGATAGTCTAAAGATCTTTGCGACTTCGACAAGATCAAAATTGTTATGGCTAAATGACTGAGCCAGAACATCCAGAACAGCAGGTCTCGTCGGGTGTTCTTGGTCTGCAGTTGTTCGTACCACTAACCACTCAAACCAAATTGATCTACTGAAGGACACATGGTGAACTCTGACAGGGTCATGGGAGGGTCATGGCTCACTGGTATGTGTAATGGGCACCATCTTCATTACTAGGATTTTGCACCCAACTTTATGTTACATGTGATGATACACCTGACAGAAGTTGGACATTTTTATTGAACATTTGTGGATTGATTGTTTGCTTCAGCCTGTGTAAATTGAGGTAACACCTGTGAAGACAATTAGCACTAATATGGTTGGCAGATTAAATTAATATATCAAATGTTATATAAAAGTGTAAATTGATTTAAGTGTTAATTGAAATAATGGCAGAGTGCAATGCAAGTAGATTGTGATCACTCATCTGTGTGTGTCCCCTCTGCAGGGTGCGACAAATAACATAGTCCCCAGTCCTTGTGAGCACCCTTTCAAAGGTTCCAGGACATACCATTGACTTAATGAGTGTAGGGTGACCTACTTGTGTTGCTGTTGTCCTCAGGTGTTTAGAAGTATTAGAATGTAAATTTCCAGTTCAGGATATGTTAATTAATTGTTATCTTTTTCTTTTTTTAAAATATTTTTTCAGGGATAGTCTTCCCTATATTGTGGTTTGGTCCAATCTCCTATACAGCAGAGAGTATAAAAACCTGCAAGCCTCCATTCTGTGGAGATCTTGCAGCTAATCTTCTCGCAGCTAAGAGAAGATTTGGGGAATCTTAGAAATATTAATTAGCTTCGTAGAAATGAGTAATGTGGTCTTCAAAATTATCATATTTGTCCAGGTTGATAACAGAAGTTGGCAGTTACCACTGAATATTGTTCACAACTGTTAATTGACTGCTGAGCCCTAGCCAGGTGTGTGAACTTCTCCGGCAGAATGTGAGGAATTTGCTACATATTTTGTAGACTGAGGTTCTCCATAAGAGCAAATCAAGTTATACTAGCTCCATTTATGAGAATGAAGTAGGAATAAAGGTCATTCATGTGTAATTTCCACATGATTTTGGACCCTGAACTCTACATGATCGTATCATAGACTAAATCCTTTACCTTTTTTTCTCATTACTGCATTCCTTGAAACTGGAATTTTCCCCAATGCATTCAAAACAACAGCTGCATCAAGGATGTTTTTACCAATTTCTAAGAGGGAATATGAATATCAGTAGTTCAGAGTTAACATGGATGCTCTTAGGGAAGTGCTGCAGATGACACTGCTTACCAGATAATTCTTACAGATCAGATTGAGAATAGGGTTGACTCTTCGGGACTTTATTATTGCAGTTTGGGTCATAAATCATCAATCAGGGAGAAAATTATTTTTTTTAGATTGGGGTCTGTGTGTGCACTGTTTGTAAGGGACCACTTCTTTTTTCACCCTTAGTATTCCCTTAGGTTACATCATCCAGAGCCACCCCAAGCCAAATTGGTGGAATTTGGTTATGGTGAACCCATCAGAGGTATAACACATATTTTGGAAATAAAATCTCCATCCCTATGCTGAATTTAAATAAAAAAATCTCCATCTCTTCCGCGTGGATCAAACTATATTTGACTCACCACCCAATAGTGTACCATTTCTTTTCTTATTAATATCTCACACGTGCTCTATTTTAATTTAAGAAAACTATTTTTGAGAAACCGCTCCAGAGGCTAAAGCCTGGTAACCAAGGAATCCAGTTACAGAGCAGCACTTCCACCTCTGCTCGTAATGACAGGGCAAGAGCTGGTAGATGGACGTATTGGACCACAGTCAATGAAACTAATCATGTTAGTACTATATACTGCAATCTCTGTATCCACCTTTAGTGGCATCTTGCTGTAGGCTGTAAGACGGGGAATATCAAAAGCAACATGTTGAAGAAGAGGCTGCATCATAGATGTTTGCAGTTAACTGAGGACGTTGAGAGCAGAAGCAGTTACATAAGCAATGTAGGAAGAATGACAAATGTAACTCTGAAATGACCTGGGCAGCAAAATTGGTGCCCTAATTGGAATTTGGTTACGGTGCCCCCAGCAAGATAAATATATATATTTTATTAAAAAAAACCTCTTTAACCGAAATACTTATCATAGTAATATTAAAAATAATAGCAGGCAGTCCCTGAACATGTTTAGTACAACAACATAAGTAACTTTCTTCAGTTGAAGTTCCTTCAACCTGAAGTTATGGTCAAATACTAGACTGAGAAAGACTAAGATGTAACTGCTATTACTGCTACTTCTCCTAATGAACTAATGTTTGTAATAATACAGTTTTTACTAAATAGCAATGTAATCATACTTTAAATTACTATTTTAATATAATATCAATCATAAGAATGATAGTAATAATATTCTTCTTCTTCTTCTTAATAATATTAATAATAATAGTAATAATAATAATAATAATAATAATAATAATAATAATAATAATAATAATAATAATAATAATAATAATAATGATAATGATAATAATAATAATATACAGATTATTTATGTACTGATTTTTTTTTAAAATTGTTATTATTGTATTATTCTGTCAACATTTCTCTGAAATTGTTAGGGGTCCTCACAGCTATTAAACATTTTATTTATTAATTGATGGAGTAATAAAGCTAAACAAAATGGCTTTAAATCTTTCATATAACTTTTTGAGCATAGCTGCAGAAATAAATATGGCAGAATGTTATTTATTTCATCAAGTCCTACTTTTTAATTGTAGAAATCAGCAAGTTTTGATGTTCTTTGCTTTTCTACCTAACGATTATTCATGCCCGGCCCGTTATTTCCCTTGTAAATACTGTACTGTATTTTTCCTATCACTTTACTCTCACCCTTTATTACTTAAAAAAAAATGTATGCCTGGATTGCCAGATGCCAGAATTAGGTCCACACAGTTGTGATGATTCCATAGAACAAATATTTGACGTATATGTAGCACTATATATATATTTCTTAAAATGAATAAATGAATGAATGCATTTATTTTAACTTCTCTTTGAAAATACAACAAAGGATCTTTTTAAAAACAATAATGGAAAAATGGAAAAAAAATACATTTAAGTATTATTTTCACAAATTGAGATTTAATAGAAAGTACCCTTAATTATGATTTTAAATATATATCAAGCTTACTGTTGTTATTAGAGGTTTCAAAAGACGATAGATGAATCTTAGTGTATGTCTAAGGTTTGAATACATAAATACTTTTGAATTTAGTTTTTTTTCAGCAGTTTGGACCAATTTGGTGGAACATATATATATATATACATATATATATAGCAATCCTTTTTGGGGGTCGCCGCTGTCATCCTTTGAGGTAGGAGGAACTGGAGGAACACACCCAGAGCTCTACAAAATGACCTGTAGCGGGCCTGTGGACTACTGGTGTGATGTTCCTGACCATTCTGTCGGAAACAGACTCCATGATGGGGGCATGGGGGCCCAACGTCCTTTAGGGGGCCTGTACTCACAGCCCAGTACCATGCAGCTTGACTGGCGTTCGCCGGATCACCAGAGTTGGCAGGTTCGCCGTTGGTGCCCCTTTCTCTTCTAAGATGAGAGGAGGCTCACACTGATCTCATGTCATATGGAGAGTTTTGGAACAAAGGCATCTGCAGTTATTCATATATTTTGTGCTTAATTTCTGAATGTGTTCTCCAGCTCTCATCTTAAAGTCATCTGCAGTGCTGCAGCTGCCAGAAAAGTCTTGACAACTATGGTTACAAATGTTGTGCTCTGTCTGAACTTTTGGAGGCCATTCAAGGTAGAGCCAAAACTCAGATGTAGTTCTGTCCACTTATGGGGCTTTAGCATTTCTTCCAGTTCTAATCATCACTCTTCAGGTTCAAGAAGCGATTCCTCCGCTGCATGACTTCAGGGTCTGAATGGTTTGCTGTCATAAATCCCCTCTGCTCCAACGGTGGCTGATCATGCAATATGAGCTGTTAGATCTTACTGATACACCATGACTTGTTTGCATAAACAAAATGCTTACAGTTTGGGTTTGAATCCTCCATAAGCCTGAACCTTTCTGTTCAGAGTTCTCTCTCTGGGAAGTCTGGCTTACTTCCACAGAAAACATACAACATAGGTGAATTGGCGACTCTAAATTTCCCGTTGGAGTGAATGTAAGCCTTACTGATCTGTCTCTATGTGTCGGCCCTTCTGATGAACTGGTGACACCACCAGGATGAACACCGCCTCCCGCCCACTGTCAAAGGGGATAGACTCCAGCCCCGGTGACCCTTACCAGGATAAGCGGTTACGGATAATGAAAGAATATTTGTGCATAGCAGTTGTGCTGCTGCGGTAGGCCCATTCTGTCTTACAAAGTGGGCAGAGCACAATCTTATTACGCCTCTGTTTAAAGAACTCCCACACTTTGAATGACAGAGTCCTATTTTTTGGCGTACATTCCACTTTGTGCATAGTAACACAATTAATAAATGTACTTTTTCACTGTACTGAGGAGCGAGGTGTCTGAACGCTATATGGAGGACTTTTCTGGTGTCTGATTGGTCAACATAGATAAAAGGTTGTAACTACCTCGCCCTCTATTGGTTGACATAAACTTGTCAGTGCCAGTGAGCGTTCGCTTGTGGATGGAGGTATTTTTAAATCTGTGTATGTGTGGACGCAGTTACTTTACTAAACAAGAGGAGAAAAATCTCTGTTTTTAAAAATCCCCATGTACATGTGGTGTTAGCCATAGAGCACATGCCGTTGTGATGTTAGAAGAGGTTAGAGGTCAAAGGAGCATGTCGATGCTCCTTTGACACACTTGCATAGCAGCACTGTCATTTCCGCGCACTGAAAGTGACACTCACTGTCATTTTCCATATGGCAATATATTTTTACCACAATCATTTGGAACACGCTGTTTTAATATCTGTGCGTGCCACAACTCATCCGCTCTCTCATCCGGTTGTTTCGTGCACAGAAAAAGCTCACAGAAATTCTAACTGCTTGCTCAAAATGAGAAGCTCCGTTATTCAGATTGTGACACAACTCTAACGCCATATTTTGAGCTGAACCCTTATGTGTCAGACTCTTTAATCGGTGTTTTAAGACGGGTCGGACGGGTTACCAACACCAATGTAATGATCCTGTAACGACTGGTAACAACCTGCCAGTTACCTGTCTGAGGTCTGTTCGCCTTTTTGCAGAAATAAACCCCCCATGCCTCCTCCCCTGCACCATCACAACAAGCAACATTTGGAAACTATTGGCTAGTTTCATGATTGAAAATTATATATTCAGATAGGTTACCCATTTTTTCTGACAGCATTATCTGGTTATTTTGGGTTTTAGGGGGGTTCAAAAGGATTTTTTAAATTTCTTTACGTAGGTTCTTCCGTTGCAAAAACGTTGGTTTTCCATCGTCATGCACGATGGAACAACTTAACGACTATATAGGGTTACCATACTGCAGCGGCCTTTAATAGGCTTCCCGCAGTCCCATCCGGCCCGCGAGCTTCCTATCTGCGGACCCTGAGCTGAACGTGTGACAGGTGGGTTTACATGGACAGCCTAATTACGAGTGGATTTCCCAAATGACGTCTAAAGGGAAAGAAAATGCTGCATGTATACCCTTTTTCTGAATGGTAAGAACCTTTCCGAATTAGATTTCCTTTGTTTGCAAGGAGGTAGTCTAAATCCTTTCGTAAAGCATTTTCCGATACCCAGTGTCTGCATGTAAACGCTGTATAAAGCTTTCTGTTTGAGTTGTATCTGTGCATGCCCAGGGTCGTTATGTAAAATCTCTGCTACGTTTATTTTAGCGCTGCGAAGCATTTTCAATATGACGACTTCAAAACAGTACTGTTCTGCATCGGAGAGTGATTTATTCATTGCAACTTTGAAATATTTTATCATATTTGGACGGTTAGATGGGCGAAAAGTCACTTCCACAAACGCCCTCTTTGACGTATTCTTCTTCTGGGCGCTTGATGGCGGTCGGCACCCAACTCACCGAAGCATTGTCGCCATTTTATGAACGGGAATGTGGAACGCCTGCGCATGTCTGAAAGTGTTTCCGATTAGGTGAATTGATGCATGTAAACACCGGGTTGGAAAAGATCACAAGTCATGTAAACAGGCGACTGACATTGCAATTCGGAAAGGTTTAATTCGGAAAGGAGAAAAGTGTCCCGTGTAAACCGGTTTGGTCAGCACTTGTAAATGGCCTGTCATGTCCATGGTAACGATGCGCTGATAGGCTGTTAAAGGGTCTGTTTGAGACAAAATAGTATTTCATTGCCTTTGATTCCTTACATCTTGATATATTAGTTTACCGAAGCATTCTTTGGAGGGTTTTCTTTATTTGAGTATTTATTTGAATGTATGTCAAAATGGAAGTGGCATTTAATTTAATTTTAGTATGTATTTCTGTTGTTGTTTTAAATGAAAAGGACATTTTGCTTAGAATATAACATTATTATGGCTTGTGGAAATTTTTTTTGTAGACCTTTAAGATTTGTATTTGAGTACCCGACCAACGTGGCTCAGTAAAGTAAAGCGGGTGTCCACTTATTTGTCGGTCAGTGGTTCGGCAGTCTACATGTTGAAGTGTCCTTGAGCAAGATACTGAACCCTCAGTTGCTCCTAATGGCTGTTCCATTGGTGTGTGAATGATGGCGTGAATGGTTACTGGTCCTGATGATGCACGGCACCACATGGTGCCATCATCACTGTGTGAATGTTAGTGTGAATGGGTGAATGCTGACTGGTTCTGCAAAAGCGCTTTGAGTAGTCAAGCAGACTAGAAAAGCGATGAATAAGTAGAGTCCGTTTACCATTTACCCCTGCCCTACTGTATGTATGGTGAAGGGGGGCAGCCACCTATCATTGGGCCCCATAGAGCCTAGGACCACCACTACACATTTGTGTGTGGCTGTGATCTTGACACTTTGAGATTTGATCAGAATGTAAAGTGCATTATAAATTAAATGTATTATTATTATTATTATTATTGCAGCAAGATGCATTTTATGGAGGGACACCAACAGGTTCCCGGTGCACATTATGGGCGTTTTTTTGCCGGGGTTGGCTATTCATCACTACCGCCTTGTTTTTCCACCGATGGACCATCAGCTCGTGTGAGGGATAGATCGGTGTGTATGCGTACATGTCGTGGGGGCTCCCTACCGCAGGGAGCGCGGTTGAATCGCCCAGCACGCCTCCGTTGGATCTCCTCTTTCTGCCGTCACACCCACTGCCTGGTGTTTTGTCTTCACCCCGTGGAGAGGGGAAGGAGAGACGACACGCACAGCAGCAGTGCTGCAGTGAGAGCGCAGCGGGGGATGCTGGAGAGGAGAGAAAAACACGCACACAGAGAGACACATGCACAGAAACACGCACGCTTCAACAGCCTTATTGTCGTAACTTGGCGTATGGAGAGATCTGCAGCGACACCGCAGCGACATGGATGAGTATCTGCGGAGGGTCCGCAGACTGGGGGTGAGTCCAGCAGCAGCGCATGGCGGAATGAATGAGGGCATGGAGGGAAGGGATGGAGCTGTGCTACAGGCGGCGGTCCTGTTGCTCACAGCAAAAAACCTCTCGCGTCTCTTTGGTCCCCTAAGCACCTGTAGATCGACTGTATGACAGCATGAGGGGGTAGGGGTAGGGGGGTGGGCGGAAGGCGTGTTTGCCCCCTTAGAATAAGAAGCAAGAGGCGTGTGTGTGTGTGTGTGTGTGTGTGTGTGTGTGTGTGTGTGTGTGTGTGTGTGTGTGTGTAGAGGAACATCAGTGACTGGATTAGAACGACGAGTTGATTTCTAATGAGGAGGAGGCGTGACATCAACAAGTTGAGCCAAAGGCTGTTCTACCCTAGATACCAGCTGCCACCCGGTTCTTCTGCAGATACTGACTCATTATTCGCAAGGTCCATTTATGTACAAAAATCTACTCTGTATCTGTTCAGACACCTGCAGAAAAAACCCCCCAAACAACCTCATTCAAATAAAATAAATTACCATTTAGACTTTGGGGAGGTATGATGTAAACTGCTAAATGTTATCTATTCCCTATTCAGTATCGTTTCTTAGCCTTAGTGTAGCAGGAGAAGCATGCAGGAAGCCATTTACGGATAATGCACTTGCCTCCAGACAACAGAATGCCTGTAGATCAGCTATTTCTACATGCTCATGTTCAAACTACATGACCATGTTGTCAGTCTCAGTGCATGGAAAGTATCTTTCAAAGATATTTTGATATATTCTTTTTTGCTCCTCTGTACTTCAGACCTCTCTGTCTTTATATTTTGAAGGAGTTAAATACATTTCATCTAATTTCTCCGACGTGAACATGCCCGGTCTGCTCAATATCAGGAGTCCATCAGATATACCTGCTTCTTGTCCGCCACTTGAGAACACACATAGGCTGCTCTGTGACGGCTTGGTAGTGCTCGTAAAAAGTCTTGCATTTTCTCCTGATTGTGTCTATTAACAAAGGCAACCAGTGTAAACAAAAAATGCAAAAAGATTATCAAATACATAAATTACTTGAGTTTCAAAGTATTTGCCCCATTGAGCCTAAGAGATATTTGTTCCACTTATCCAAAACTTTAATTTTATTCCTTTGGATTCATTCGGGGATGCATTTACTCTGAACACCATCTTGGTGATGACTGATGACCTGACTTTCTTCTTCTCAGATTTCTGGTGGAGAACAGAATTCATGATTCCCTGCATTATGGCAAGTCATTGTAGTTCTGAAGCAGTGGAGCACCCCCACAACATCTCGATGTCCCCCCCCCCCCCATGGTTGATTGTAGGAATGATGTTAATTTTGTGGAATGCTACATTTGCTCTGTGCCAGATATAAGGGGATCTCTCTCAACCCAACCGTTTGACATTTGATTCATCAGTCTGTAGAATGTTCTACCAAAAGCGGGTCATCAATAATTTTTTGGGTCAAATTCATGTTCCAAATTGAATTTTAGATTTTGCAAGGACCGCTCCCACTAGGACATCCGCTTCTCCTAGTGTTCCAAGTTGTCTCGATTTGTTTTGGATGTATTTTTTCTACGGCAAATCACTCAGGTCCAGTGGATATAAGATAACCTTTTCGTTTCAATGAGTAAGATTCTAAATTAATCCGGGAACTTCCTCTTTAATCAAGTTCCCTTTGTTTTTCAGTTAAAATTTATTTGAAGATGCAATACAATTTAGTTTTAGACCCTTGCTACGTAGAGGAAACCAAGAGGGGTTCATTACGTTTAGACAGCCAAATCAAGCCAACTTCGATGATTGCAACGAATATTTCTTTACCTGTATTTGTGCATCCTATGTCTTAGAATGCATTCATCGCTCACATTTTATTTTTGTACCATTCAGATATTCGCCCTTTCTCTCTTGTGGGGGAAATTACACCTGAAACATAACTCATATGGTTAACAAATCAATCTAATCTTAACAATACTGTGCCTTGTAGAAGCTGTTCTGTTTTGGAGTACTCTTCATCAGTATATGGAGTTTGCCAACTCTTAAGATTTTTGACATTAAGTCTATCCTCATTCAATCAGAAGTTGACCACAGTCCCTTCAGTCGAGAGATCTTATCAGCAGATTAATATTTTGTATGTGAAATAACAGTAAACTAGATGAAAGCGTGTGTCTGTCAGCTCAATATGAAGATGCACATGGACTTTCAGTTTGGTATAGAATTTCAGGCGGATAAGCCCCTGTAACGGGGATGTACTTGACGTTAACATACAACACGAAGAAGAAAAGATCCGAGACGAAAATTCACAGATTGGAACCCTGCAGGGTCATGGAATGATAAGGAGGGGAAGTGATGAGCATCATGGAGGTTACAGATATAATACAAGACATGTCATGATAATCAACCATTCCTCTCTCACGCCCTCATCCACGCACAGCTTTCCTTTATCCCAACTCTCCAGTATAAACATTGATCAGTGGCTTTTTTGCTGACCACTCTATACCCTCTGTCATTTTTCCTTTCCTTCTATCTCTCTCTACTCTCTAGATGGCTACCATCCAGAACCTCCATACCTCTAATTGGCCTGGCTCTTAGCACATACTGATCTTTTTTTTCCCTGCACATTATTGCTCTGTTAAGCTGCACGGCGCTCTCTCCTTCAACCTTATGCTATTTAGCAGAGCTGAAGCAATGTCATGAGTGGACAGCCGTTCATACACATGCAGCTAAAAAAAAGGGTTCTTAGGACCACTTTGATTTTGGCTTTGGCTTTCTGCTTTGTCACAAAATCTTATCAGTCTGAAAAGCAAAGAGGTTGCAAAAGAATTGGCATTTTTCAGACCCCATTTGTATCTTGGGTGTGATGATATCTGTAACTATTCAGCTCAGCAAATGTTTACAACAGCACATAATACTGCAGTTGAGATGTAAAAATGAGTTTCTTGATAGAAGAAATCTGATTGTGTTCATTGACCTTCTAGACATTGTGAAAGGGAAGGCTGGACGTGGAAAGACAAATTATCCAAAAGGATTAGCCCAACATGGAGTCAATGTCTAAAAATATATGTGATCAGCCCTAACAGTAGGTGGGTTTACATGGGACACTTTTCTCCTATCCGAAATAAACCTTTCCGAATTGCAATGTCGGATAACAGGTCTGTTTCCACGACCTGTGATCCGGTGTTTACATGCATCGACTCATCTAATCGGAAAAAGCTTTCTGTCATGCGCATGTGATTCACACTTTCACACTCCAGTTCATGAGGTGGCGAGAATAATATGATGAGCTGGGTGCCAACCGCATACAAGCGCCCGTAAGAAGAATAGGACAAAGAGGGCCTTGACTTTTCGTCCATCTAACCGTCCGACTATCTTAGACTCTTTCCAAGTTGTAATGAGTAAATGACTCTCTGATGCAGACCGGTACTGTTTTGAAGTCGCTGTAATCAAAATACGTAGCAGCGCCGTGCATGCGCTGAAAAAACTCAGTCCGAGCATTACGTCGCGATGCTGGGCTTTTCGAAAGGACCTAGAATACCTCCTTGCAAAGGAATGTAATCTCAATCGGAAATGGCCTTTTCTTTCGGAAAAGAGGTGTTTACATGCAGCATTTTCTTTCCGATTAGTTGCCTTCTCCGAATCTATTCGTAATTAGGCTGTCCATGTAAACCCACCTAGTGTGACATAAAGACATAATCAATGCTTTAGTAAGAATAACGTTCATTATCAAATTACAATGGTACTTGTCAGAGGATGGCATATATTAGGAAGCAGGTGAACATTTGTTCCTCAAACTTGTTGTGTTGAAAGCAGTCAAAAAGTGCATGGATCTGTAAGAATCTGTAAGCGTTGAGCCTGTTGAGACTTGGTTTTAAAACAGGTTTCGGATGATCGTATCACAAGCAGACAGAAACATCGCCGTTTACACTTGTATATATTGTGAGTCTTCGAATGTGTCTGCTGATCACTTATGTACAGATTTTGTTGATGCCTACGTCACTTCCCCTACGTATCAGTCACTACAGTACAGCTCCAGCTTTGTAAAGCTAGCTAGAACGGGCTAGGTAACAACTTTAGGTAGCTTGGCATCGAGCATAAAACCTAAACCAAATCAATATGCGCACCATGATTTTAAACTGGATCCATTGGGGCCTGGGTTGACAAACACCATCACTGGTACTGTTTGCCTGCGGGGTACTGGCAATCCAGAACAACAACAACAACAACAACAACAACAACAACAACAACACTGAAGGTAGGCAAAATGGAGCAAAACAGAGTAAAACAGGTTTTCTCTAGGTCACTTTGGTGATAGACAGGTAAACAGACGCACTGACGAAGACAGGGAGGAAGACACAAACTTCAATACAAAAAGTAGAGAGGACAAGAGAGGAAAGGTGAGAACATTCAACAATCACAAAGGAGACCCTAGGGTGCAGGACTCGTGCACACACACACATACACACACATACACACACATACACACACATACACACACATACACACACATACACACATTGACACACACAGACAGGAGAGGAGGAAGTGGAACACAGACTAAAGGAGGGAGACACGTGGGAAACTACAGAAGCGCATTGTATTCACCAAATAAAAGAAAATTCAGACATTGTGTCTAGTAATTACGAGAAAAGATCTCGTAATTACGAGATAAGGAGGGTGTGATTGTTTGTTTGCACATGCCCTCATATGATCACGCATCTGTGACTGTACCTGTCCTTTCAACGGCTGTATGTTTGGGACGTTATTTCATTTGTGTTTTCGATGCTCACCCCAACTGCCCAGCATATTCGAATAATATATGAAGTTCTCCGTCACTCGGGAAGAATGACTCTCTCATTGACTGTGTCATTGCTTTCGCTGATGTGTTTACATTTCTGATGTACAGCTGTCTGATATTGGGATAAAACCTACAAATATACCAGCATCCCGACATTTATAAATGTCTCACAATTCTCGTAATATGAGAAAATATTATATATTATATATCACTTCTCAGTCCGGGATGCTGGTACAAGTATACGTTCTATCCTGATTTCAGACAAATGCGCTTCAATACACATGCGCTGAATGATGTCATAGAAAACGAAACACACAGTTGTGAAAGCAGTGACAGGTCATCATTCTGGAGTGATGTAGAAATTTATATATTATACCTTTAGATCTCTGTCTAGATATGTTTGAGACTCTCCTAAATAATATAAGTTGTGATTTCTTTGTTTGTGATGGAGGGCTGACTTGTTCAAGTGTTTTATTGACATCTATCCTGTATGCCTGAACACGCTCCAGGTGCTTCACTGGTTGCAAACACCACATTTGTAAACATTTGATGATTCAGAAAACATTTTATGTAACTAGTGTAAGTAAGTAAATAGGGATATTTGGCTGAAAGTGTAAATGAAGACAGCTGGAGTTTCAGAGGAGAGCTGAGGCTAGGGGATGAGATGAGAGAAGAAGAGAGTAGAAAAGAAGGAGAGAGGAGATCTCAGATATGAAAGATATCAAATTGCAAATCGAGCTTGTACACACACACACACACACGCACGCACGCACGCACACACATTAATGATCTTGCGCTGCTGTCTAACAGACACTGAGTGGCCTTTTCCCCTGCTAATGTATCACTTCCTTTCTGTCTATTATTGATTTATTCTGCTTCTTTTCCCTCCTATGAAAGCAGACATCGTCCTTCTCTCCGTCTTTCTATCACACGCATCTCGCCTTCTACATGTTTCTCCCTTCACTGTCCTCCCTACCCTTTATCCGCTTCTCACCCTTAGATTTTCAATCCCTCTTTTTCCCCATTTCACACCGTCAGTCTAATCAAAAGACTCTACCCCCCTACCATGTCTCTCTGTACTTTGGCCCCTATATCCTCCCCTCTCATTTAATTTATCCAAATGGCCTCCTTATGAACTGAAACTAGGGACCAACTCAATTGCGTATGCATTATTACCAGTACCTTACTCAGCTCTCCCCAGCATTAACCTCCATTGATAAATTTGACATGTCAGTAAATGTACTAACTGCTAAGGTTCCAGAGGGATGATCTAAGAAAGCCGGATTTGCACGGCAGGATCTGCAGGTTTTCTGGTTTTGATGGTTCCATCTGATGTACGAACATTAACCAGCTTATTGTCGTTCGAGTTGGCCTAAAGGCATTTGTGAGGTTTAGGTGTAGAGTGGAAGCAGCCTTCGCCCAGATAGGGGGGAGCGCTAAGACAGCATAGTGCAATGGTGCGCTGCCTACATTTATTTTCTTTTAGTGAACATTCCATTTCGGTCCGTGTATCTCTTTATTCATTTCAAATTATGTTTTTCAGAGACGGATATTAAAAAACGGGTCATTTTATCATTTTTTATTTGGAGATACAAGAATCAAAATTGATAAAAAGGTGTTTTTCCTTTTCTTGACCACCAAAATCACTTTTTCATTTCAAAACAACATAGAAAAGTTAGAGGTGTATTCTCGGCGCTACCTACCGCTCTTGTTGTTAATACTTTCTAGAGTCTTTTATTCTTCATACAAAATACATCAGCAGCCCTGGGATTGAAGTATTCTGATTCTAACCGCTGATATATGCACTGATCAGCCAAAACATTAACATAAGGTACTGGTTCTTATGTTGTGGTTGACGGTTGTATATTCTCCATCACTGGAAACATTATATCATTCTGGTTTGAGGAAATGTATTTATGTGCCCCATAATTTATATTCCCCTGGTGCTTCAAAGGAGCCACCCACTGCTCCCTCAGGGATGGGTCAAATGCAAAGAAATAATTTCACTACGTAATACTGTGCATGACTGTATGTGATCAATAAAGGATACATTATAATAACTGATTGATTTAGCGGTAGTCCATCATATCAGAACCATGTTTTAAGTTTCGGCCTATCCGTAGACTGACAGCACTCACCAACACACCAACTGCAGGATCCATAATGGAGCTGAGGAGACACCACTACTACTGTGTCAGGTGGTTTAGGGTTATAATGACCACAGAGAGTGGACCCCAGACTGCAGCTGTTCTTTTATAATACTGCTAAACGAGTGTCGTATGGTGAATGGACCATTGTAGAATGGGATCCTGTGATTGGACCAGGCATCTCCCTCTAGTACCCAAAAGAAACCCATTATACTGAAAAAAATTGAAAACCGAAATATGTTTCATTAAAGACTATCCAAATAAATTATAAGAATTTAAAAATCATTAAATTAACCCAACCCGTCTTGAAACATGGACCAAGGATACTATAAGTTAAGCCAGAAACATGACATTATATTTGACCCACAATTCGGGTCGTACAGGTGCTCAATTTAAGCCCAGAGTTTGAACTTCTCTGGAAACCGCTGCTTTGCAGGTGTAGAGCCGCTGCTTTGCAGGTGTATCAAATGAGCATCACCTTGCGGGCGACGATGTTTGGGTTGGACGAGGATCAAGCAACCTCGATCTATCTAATGAATTGTGGCAATGTAGTGATTTGACGCTACACCATTACCACTTTACAGGGTACCCTACTGTATTCAAATCAAGAAATGAAAATCAAACCCTTTTTGAAATTTCAATATTTCTTCTGTTGTCTGGTCATGATAACCAGACAAGAGAAGCAGCACATCCCACTCCAGACGAGACATATAGTCCCTCCTGTGAATTCTGGATCTAACCCGGGTCTCTTCCCAGTAGGCTGTTCCTGGAAGTACTCTCATGGGTGTGCTGGAGGCATCTCACAGTACTTGTGCCCACTTAAACAAAAAAGGCTTGTCACTCATAAAGTGTTGGTTCAGGTTTTGCTGTCTTACTTTATTTGAAAAGATACAATGCTCAAGCACAAAGCTTCAGTTTGTTACTGTTGAAGTAACTGCAAAATGCTGTGGATAGAAATCAACCCTAGCGTGATGCATTTGCCAGAGTCCAACCCCAATCAGATCCATCTACTACGTGACAGCTTGGGCTCATGCGAGCCATCAATAACGTCATGTTAGCCTGGCCATATTATCTTTTTACTTATAATAATGTCATTTTTGTTAAACATTATTATTGAAAATTTTCAATCGGCTGTGCTCCCTCGGATGACCCTTAATTCAAGGGCATTGGCGGATTCAGCATTGGGTGAAATGGGCGTTCGCCAAGGATGGCATCTTGCCCAGGGGTGGCATGGTGCACACATCAATTAAAATAAATCAGAATGGTGACGTTGCTGATTTGTTTGAAGGACGTTAACTTGTGGGCCAGTTAAGTTGGTTGGAGAGCGTGACTCTCTATTATGTGAGCAGACAGGGAAGCCACGGTCAGAGGTAGGAGATTAGGAGGGGCAGCGTAGTCCTGCAGGTAAACAAACAAACAGAACTTGTACCAACCTGACGTCCATCAAGTTTATCTAGATATTGATAACGCGCCGGAATCGGACAAATATTATGAAATTATCTTCCGGGCCCGGTCAAGACAGGGAAAGCCAAATTTGGAAAGCCATTTCTACAGTAATGTAATGCTGTGTTGGTTGCTTTGCTATGACCCACAGGGCCACAATATTCCTTTTTCTGTCCAACAGGAACTTATGCCGCTGTCGCTCAGTGGTTAGACCGTTGTATCCCAATCAAAAGATTGAAAGTTTGACAAACGGTACATTTTCAAGGACATATTTTATAATCATGAACAGCATTTTGAATAACGCACTACCTATGGTACATAAGGATTAATTAATTAATTAAATTAATAAAGTTAATTTAAATCGAGAATTATTTTTAGCAAGCTAACTATTTAGATGGTTTCACTAGTTAGATAACTTTATTAACTGATTCTGATCATTATAATGTCTACCTTGGGTAAGCTACTGATGGGCCTTGGCGGAGGTTTGCCTTCCCAGAGTGCTTTCTAGTAATCAAGGTCGTACCACTCTAGATACTCAAACGGTCCAGAAAGTTATTTTGTCACAGTCCTGAACCCAGAATATTCTGTGGTAGCTTTGACTGCACACCAACCACTTCTTATAATACGGTTGTCACTGTGAGCTACATGCAAGGACACAGCCCCGAAACATGAAGAGTCAAAGCCTCCTTACATTTATCCGTCTGCACATCTTCATCTCCACTGCACCATTCTCTTCCATCAAAACATTCTGCGATCCCATTAAGATATTACAGATAGGCGAGGTATTCATTGCCTCCGCATTTTGCCTCTTGATTAATGGTGCACTCTGCAGAGCCGTTAGTCAGCTCATCTCTTTTAACCCTTGTGTTGTTTCGCAGCTTAAAAACAACCCACCACAGCAGAGGAAACCACCTCAATGCGCCGCTTTTAACTTGAAAACTGAACAGCTTCCCTCGAGTGACCCAAATAGTCCCTAAATTGATAATGTCATTGTTAAATTTCAATATGCGTTTGAAGTGTGCACTACCGGGTCCTGAAGATTGTCTTAGGGCAATTAACTAACAGGTATAAAATTATCTATGCCAAACACACACACACACACACACACACACACACACACACACACACACACACACACACACACAAACAAACAAACAAACAAACAAACAAACAAACACACACATGCACGCTCACTCACACACACAAAAATGAGAAATTCGGATGTAAGTGCTTGAGATAATAAGACAAATACTGGTGCTGTACTTCTGCATCTGTTCAATCCATACACACAGTCTTAAATATGACCCTGCATGTGTCATACTTTTCAAATGATTTCATTCTTATTTACATTTAGTTGATTAAAGTTAATTCACCAATAGAGAAGAACAAGGTTTAAAAAAAATAGGGGGGGGGGGGGGGGGGGGGGGGGTGGGGGGGGGGGGGGGGGGGGGGGGGGGAATTTGACTATTATTTAGTTGATAAATTCCTCATTTACAGTGTATAAGAATCATATGTTTCTAACATCGTTCAGTAATAATGAAATAGTATTATTACTGAACCAAATATTAATATCAGAAAACAAGCTTGGAGTGTATTTACAGTTATTATTTTCCTATTTGACAAAAATAGGATTGACAAAAATGATTGCAATACTTGCTTTCACTCTTATAAATAAGTAATTTTTGTTATCATATATTTAATGTAATTTAAGCCTTTTCTCATAGTTTTTATATGTTTAGAATAGTTTTAATAAGGATTT
The DNA here is from genome assembly GCA_037951165.1 of Lophius americanus. NCBI lineage: Eukaryota > Metazoa > Chordata > Actinopteri > Lophiiformes > Lophiidae > Lophius > Lophius americanus. The sequence continues at coordinate 7,956,330 of JBBDHG010000032.1, read as the reverse complement.
TACAAATCATCAAAGTCCAACCTAGAATCTGCAGAGATCTGTTTGCTATGACTCCAATATGAGTGTCAGTGATGTTTCCTAAAATATCTGCCACATAAACTTTATTTTCTGCCTTTTTCACTCAATGACGGATGTTAATCTCAGGAGTGGGGCTGCCATTAACGTCCACTTAGCCTAAATGAGCTACTTTTTTTCTGCAGTGTTTACAGAAATAAATGGAAACTCATTACTTCTCTGATAAAGCATGTTATTCTGAGTCTCTGATGCTAATCAAGATCATTGCTTTACTCCTACAACAGATTTTACCTGATTTTACCGGTATTCATCCCAAGCAAGTACAATTTTAGAACCCCTGAGATAAGGGACACTCAGTACAGCTGTCCAGAGATGGAAGCTGGAAGAGATGTAAATGTAGCAGGGATAAAATACCCAACAAATAATGCTAAACAATGCTTTTCTTTTCATTTTTTCATGCTGATAAAAACAGTTTTTGAGACACTTTTACTGTTCCTGCCCGTACTTATTCTAACATTAAAATGCATTCGGCAAAACATTTTTTGATTTTTCACTTGAAAATATATGTTAACATAAGGTAACATTCTCTAATGATGCTTTTTTTTATTTTTTTTTTTTTTTGTCATTTCCGACCAAGTACAAGAGAAAAGACAGAAATTTACTTATTCTTATGGTTAATCAAGAGTCATACTGCAATGAGGTCAAATTTAGAACACATTTTTGGAAAACCTTCTGCTAGTGTCGTCACTAACACTATCTTCCCCTCTTGAAATAAGAATACGCTGACAGAAGGATGTAATATTTTCAATATCATGAATATTTTGTATTTCTTACTGTAGCCAGTGTGTCAATTTCAGATACTGTTTTTTAATTTAGATTCTTTTAAATTCACTGTACACATTTGAATCCTTTGAAATAAAAAATAAAAAAATATCAGAGAACTTAACTTGAAGCACATAAGCCAATTAAGCACATAATTTCACTCGATTAAATTAATGCAGCTTTGTGTTGCTACCTCATCCAATACATCAGCCAAATTATTTTGTGTTGTATAATATTTTCCATGGACGTGCAAACGGCCCGAAATAAATACATTTAAAAAGATAGAAGGAGTTGAAGACTGCCCCATTTTAAATGATATTTTCATGTTTTCAAGATTCCATCCCTTGCTAATGCTGTTTAATTAAGATATTTACTTTCATTATTGAGTTCTGTCCGTACTCTGGATTCTGTTTTATGTATCTGTCTCTCATGCATTTACTGTCATTACCACTAAATGTACTCCTCCAGCATGAAGCACAGAAAACTAAAAAATAACTAAAAACGTTTAACTTAAATAACCTCACAACAAAACATGTTCAAACATAGTTTGTTATACTGGCTCAAACCTACTTTTACAGTTATATCAGCTATAATGTCACAAACTTAAGTACAAAACTGTTTTGTGGAGCTTTTGTTGGACATTGAAAACAAAAAGCTTAAGCCTTGCTATGACGTATCAAACATAATAAAAACTTTAAAAAGCTGCTTGACCAAAAGCAAATAACTATTTGTTTGTGTTTATTTTCAGGAAGATGCATTTGAGGGTTCTGTTCATGCGGTTCTAGGTGGACCAGATCCAAATGTTGAAACTGTAGCTGCAACACTGTGCCTAGCGCTACACCTCAGTCAGGTAATGTGACCTCTGTCTATTTATGTGAATGTGATTTCTGTTTAAAAGCTCTTTTCAGATTAGTTCTTAGCACCTGTTCTGCATATTGTCAACCTTCATTTTAGAAACTGTTAAAATCTGCATTATTTGTTAGTTTTATAGTTTATAATAATACTTCCTTATTTTCATTGTGTTTTTGGTTTAAAAGCTAGTATATGTAAACTAAAGTTTATGATCCTATTTATCTCATCTTTCTCATGTTTTTTCACCATCATTGAATTTATTTTAACTATTTAATAGACCTTTGTGCATTGCATTTTGTGAAAATGGTCCAGTTTATGTCACATTCCAAAATGGACCATATTTTTTCAACACAGAGTTGTTTTATCTTATTAGCTCAATCGAATCAAGTTGAGTTTTTTTGATTTTTTCATTACATTTAGTAGTATTACAGTGATAATCTATTATAATTGATAAATACACATTTCCTACCTGCTTTTACATTCAGTTATTGTAGTTCAGACATGTGACCACAGAAACTGTCCACTGAAGTCCAGATTACAGTTCATTTCATTTTATCGTATCTCAGTCTGACCAGAGTGACAAAGATAGAAATCAATGACTTCCATGTTGAGATTGAAGGAGGCTCATTCCCAACCCACATTACCAAAATGCCTTTCCTTGCCAGCATTGACAGCGTTTTTTATAACATCCTCATATTGTGTCACAGAGTCGGCAAGAATTCCCAGCAAACATAAAGGTGGATTTGTGACACTTGTTCATCTGTGGTTTTGATAATGTCTCAACATAATGCCTTCCAGAATATTTGAACTGCTGTACATTTTCACAGGCAGTGAAGCCTTGTACCCACATGGATTTTACATTTGGCACAATTTGGTTAAATTTCTTTTCTACGCTTAATATGAACATGTGGTGAAATGTTTTTATTTTGTATTTTGCAGAATAATGTATTTTCTTTTTTTTAAAAATACATTACATACCGACATTCTGGATGGAAGCAGTAGGATTCTGGTGGACATCAATATCTATCACACATTGGAGCCATGTACATCAATATTTTCTTAACCCTGCAAGTGTGTCCAGGCTTAAGATTTATATTTCAGAATAAAATTTAGATATTAAATGATTGTGTTGTTTATGGTCCAGAAAAAAAACTTCTCTTGCGGGGGAGAATCATTTTTAAGTCCCAGAGAGTTGGCTTTCGTTCAAACATAATATCGAACTTGTAATTATGTATAGAGATCCTTATTTGACAAACTATGCCTTTGCTATTGTCCTTGACAGCGAAAGGCCTCCACTCCCCTGTGTTGTGCAAGCAATTCCCTTGAATTTGACTCATTAATAATCTCAAACAAGCCAAATTGACTCAACCTAACTATTTCTATGAAGTCAGTAATATGAGCCAAGATAAGATCCAATAGTGACTACATACAAACAATATTTTCAGTAATAAATCAAGTCAGATTTCCTTTTATTTCTGTTTATATGAGCTAAGTTTTGAAAGTCACAGACGAGAAACTGTGTTTTTCACAAAAAGCTCCTCGTAATGATTATAATTGGAATATTATTCTGAAATAACAAGATAGATCTGCGTTTGTAGATGCATATGAGCCAATTTGGACATATGCATCTACAAATGTTCTTATTGTTTAACAATGATCGTGGAATCTGACTGACAGTTTGTTGGGTATGTAAATGTGCCTGGTTTCATACAATGTGTGCGTCTCTGTGCCCCAGAAGGAACCTTCGGATGACGTATGTGTTCCAGTGCTGTGTGGCCAGCGGTCTGAGTTGCCGAGGGAGACGGCTAGATATCTGCAGCGGGTTAAAATTTGTGAGAGCTCACTGCTGTGGAGGGGGGATGTAGACCTCATGAAGCTCCATCATACCAGAAGACTGTCTCTCACGCTGCTGAGAGATGGACTGCTCGATAGGTAAACACAGCATCACAATGCAACTCATGTCAAAGCGCACACGCAAAGTCAACAATATAAACTATGTACTATATGTGCTACACGTATTGTATATAGATGAGACTCCTGATTCATTATTATCCTGTTGCACTGTTTGGTTGAACATACTCTCAGCCACATATCTTATTGAAAAGTTTGGGCCACCTGACTGAACCTATTTAGGATATGACACAGTGGCAGCAGGTGTGGGCTGAAGAGTAGAAGGGGCCAACGATGGTTACCTGGGGGCCACCACATGTCAAAGCAAAAGGCATTAACCATGAGTATTAATAAAGTCCTGTTCGATAAGTAGAAATGTTTTGGCATATTAAAGCATGTGACTACTTACTAAACAGAATTTTGGACCTCGATACAACCAAAAACTAATAAGGGTAAAATAGTTTTCTCTACCAAAATGTTGAGGTAATCCAATTAAATATGAAATTCAACATTTTTTCATCAAACAAAATGTTTTAAGTCAGTTTGAATTTTTACGCTTTAAAAACATTCTTGACCAAATAGTTTGTCATTTTATGTTATATTTAGAGTATCCCAAAAGAAATAATATACCCAAGAAATAATTTTTCCATAGCTTTATTTCTTGGTGTGGAGATTAAAGGGTTAATGTGTTGACAGGCCATATTGAATCCAGCACACTCATGCAGACCACAAACATATGCGGACAAAGTGGGTTCTGGCTGAGAAGACTGTATTTGTTGATGCAGAAATGAGATTGAAAGTGTGTTTGGGTGTGTATTTCATCCCTGTGTGTGTCCATCACTCATGACCCAAAGGGGAGTTGTATTTATGCAAATGCTACAAAATCATTGTCCCCTCCCCTGCAGTCATCCATATTTCCTTCAACCCCATATTCCCTCTCTCCTAGCTCTGACTGTCACGCTTTGGAGTCCAGCATCCTGCGAGTGGTCCATCACGACAGGCAGCAGGACGCAGGGGATGATGTGGCATCGTCCGCGGTTACAACAGTCACCAGGGAGATTCTTCAAGAGGCAGCAGAGCACATCAGAGCAGCGCTGGGGGAGACTCTCGGAGGTGAGGGACGCACAGGCACCCCCTAGGGGGAGTAATGGGGCAGTGAAAGAGGACACACACAAATCCCCTGACATTACTCGCTTAACACCCACCAGGAGAAACCAAGAACGAGAGCGTTGAGGAGTGGTGGAAGACACACACACCCAATAATGAGATTCTTTAAAAAGTATTCTATGGTGGTTTAGTCCATGAAGTTACTTCTGTAAAGTCAGGCAGTCACAATAGCTAAACTCAACTTTATTTGCTAGCACTTTTAAAAACAACAGAGTTGACCAATGCAATGCACAGTCAATAAGAGACACAGTCACAAAATAAAACCACGGAGCGCACATTAGGAAAAGAAAACAATAAGTTTGCAAGAAACAAATATATTATTCTCACTCAGAGTTAAAAGCCAGGGAATCAAAGTGCGTTTTAAGGCGGGGCCGACCTAACATGAAGGGGGCAAGGCGATCCGCAGTTTTGGGGGCTGTAGCAGAGAAACCTCGGTCGCCCCTGGTCTTCAGTTTTGTCTGCGGCCCAACGAGAGACAGTTGGTCATTGAACGTCAGTAACCTTGAGGAGATGCATGTTTGGAGGAGGTCAGTGATGTAAGATGGTGTTCAACGGTTCAAAAAGCAAACAAGTGAATGAATGGGGGAAATGTGTTCTCACTAGAGATTCCAGCTGCAGCATTTTGGACATACTGAAGAGCGAGGTTTGGCTGACGTAAATATTAAGTGCATTGCAGCAATCTAGATGAATTGTGATTAAAGCATTTATAATATTTTCAAATCATAAAACAATAAAAAAGGACTTACCCTTGAATAAAAGCTTCTCCTGGTAAAAACTGGATTCCAACCACAGTTTGTGGAGTTTAAAATCACTATCGATTTTGATGCAAATGTCTGAAACAGTTTGTTTTACATTGTTCCAGGGAGCCCAGGTCCAGAAAAGAAGCATCACAGGGTCCAAACACCATGACTTTTGTTTTGTTTTCATAGAAAATTGAAAAAGGTTTGGGGCCATCCAGGCTTAAGACACTCCAGCAATGTATTTAGGGTGCTAGCATCATTCATTTTAAGGGCTGGTAAAGTTGGGAATGATCTGCTTAAAGGTGTTTGAGATGCCACTTTTCTTTAGATAAATAAATAAAGATAAACCCTAAGGGGAGTAGATAAGGAAAATAGGATAGGTCCGAGAATAGAACCTTGGGGGACTCCACATGGACTAAGCTATATTAAAGCAGCAAAAGTTTTTCTATAAAATAGAAATATTATCACATAATTACGACTTAAAACTCCCACATTTTAACACAGAATCTATACATATACATATAAACACACTTGTTTACATTGTAATAATTGTAATTCAAATGACATCGTTCAGTTCAATTTCAACGGCTGCTAAATGTTTATGATCCAATCACTTAGTGACAAAGATAGTGACAAAGTGATTGTGATAAGATAATACATATATAGAGTAATGCATTTGCAGAGTGTGTGTTTTATGTCAGTTAAGCATACTGCCTAGACAGGAACTCCCATTTGTTGATGAGAGGCAGCTGCATAAGGGTTAGGCTAGAGACATAACTGATCATTTTACAAAGCCTCATCCGCTTCTTCTCCTGGGATTCACATAATTAAAATGAAGGTGGACCTGATTGATAGGAGAATAACACACTAAAGTCCGGAGACACAAACAGAACAAACAGGAGAGTGATGTACTCTGTGAAGTACTGTGCTCGTATTTCTCTGTGACAGTTCTCTGAACGGTACGTTTTCGGGCTCACTGATTCCTAAAGAGGCGAGAAGCTCAACTCAATTCCTGATTCTCCCAAGATCCGTTGGAAGGAGAGAAAATGTTGAACTGGCGCTAAGCTATTTTAGGCTTTTATAAAAATACAAAGTATATTCAGAGTATATAATTGTATAGATTTTCTAAAAAAGGAAAAACAATTTTTTTTGTCTGTACAAATTGAACACAGTTAAATGACGTAAGTTTAAAAAAACTTAAGTGAATTTCCCAAAAATAGAATTCAGAAAAAGACAAAGAATTTTTTTTGTCATTTCATATATCCTTGGCTAATCTCTGATGTATTCAATAAGATATTAACTACTTTTTCACGCTTAAGTATTAAGTGTGGGTATTTCAGTCCAGAAAATCACAAGTTGTTAAATCTGTGATTTAAGACTTTTCATGTATTCATTTTCTGTATCCACTCTTCCTGTTCAAGGTCGTAGTGGGCCTGGGGCCTATCCCGGCTAACAAGGGGTGAGAGTACATTCTGGACCGGTAGGCAGTTCATCACAATCAAGGATTTTTACTGATCTGGCCTGAAACCTACATAAATATAACCTTTACAGTAAAATCTAATCTATCTAATGGAATTCTAATGAAGCGACAATTTATCCTGGAACAATACAATTCTCAATATGTGGCTCTTCTTCGCTAGACTGAGTCCAGAGCAGTGACTGAGTATTTATTACTTTTTGGTATTTACATATTACTGGTTTTGTGTTAATATTTGCTGTCTTTATTTTTTTATATTCTTGCACTTTGTATACGGTCCCTGCTCCCTCAGCAGACAGCCGGCGCCTCATAGAGATAAATGTAATTTGTCCAGAGCGGAGGACGACTTCTTTTGATGAAACTGAGGCTGTAGCTGGTTGCCTACCTTACTAGGATACAAAGGAGGCGTCTCGTCTGTCTGAAAAATGGTTCTGTAAAGGGTTGTTGAACCAGGAAGTTTGAATCAGTGAATATTTTTCTAACTTCACTGCACTTAAGACTTCTTGGCTAACCAGAAGTGGTGCAGTGTTTGTTACTTGATCGTCACCAGAAGGTCACGCTTTTAGATTTGCATCTGAAAAACAGAAATCCACACTTTTGTCATGTTCTGCTTAATTATCATATCTACCATATGTGGTATTTATGACTGGTAAGTCATATGCTGGTTGTACCCATGTGTTTATTTGTCCACAGAGGCCTTGTTGCTGCAAAGAGACGCTCTGCGGGACAAACAGGGCCATCAATCAGCACAGCTGGGGGCGCTCATGAGATCATTGGAGCAGTGGACCAACGTCAGTGGAGATGAAGTTCATGAGGCCAGGCTACAAGGTGCATATTTGAACATGCAGAGCAAGTTGGGCTCAAAGGGAACAGGGTTATTTTGTATGGACTGTAGGAGGGTGAGAAACGGGTCACATGGCTTTATTATATTATAAGGATTGTATCTTAACCTACAGCCCAATTCCAAAAGATCTTCACAATAAAACAGAAACAAACTGATCAGCCATAACATCAAATCCACCTGCCCAATACATGTTATAACAGCTCTGTGATGCAGGGTATGTTCACACACCTTTTTACCAGAACCAATCGGAACTTTTTTCAGCAATTCGTGCTACAGTAGCTTCTCTGTGGGATTGGACATTACTGGCTTACCTTCCATCCCGCCCTGCATCAGTGGGCCTCCCACACCCACGACTGTTTCACCGGTTCACGAGTTCTCCATGCTCAGATCACTTCGGTAGGCACTGAAACACGGCAGGCCAGGAACACCCCGAAAGAGCTACATATCTGGATATGCTCCGACCCAGTTGTCTAACCCTGACTAAATTGTCATGGTCAGGTGCAACTGTAACAAGATAAGCAAGGTTACTCTGAATTCACCTGTGGATACAATGTTATGGCTGATCAGTGCATGTAGGGGTATTGCACAAAGATATAAATCAGGTGTTGTCATAGTTGTTTTCGTTAATCGTTTGTTATTTGAATTATTTTATGAAGGTGATTCTAAATACTGCTAATGGATGAAATGATAATTATTATGGGGGCTTTAACCAAAAAAGTGGACACATTAACTCCCTCTCCAGTTTGAGCTGTGACAACATTTGGTGACAGAATTCCTAAAATACCATTAGTGTGATATTTTCCAATTATTGGACTAATCTTTCACTTCCCCATCACATTATGCTTGTGTTTCTTCTGCCTGTTGTGAACTTGCCCCAGGTTCTTTGTGTGTCTTTCATTTATAATTTGATTGTGTGTGTGCTAAGCGGATGTAGACTTGGAGCAGCTGCTGATGATGGACTTGGAGGAGTTTTCTGATGGAGAGATGACCGTAGCATTCACTTCGGTCACCACAGATAAGGAGGTGTGTTTTCATCATGAAAAAAATCCTGATCGCATTTGGTTTCCGTTCAGTCAATGAAAAGGTGAACAAAAATCATTTAAAGAACTTTTTGATATTTTTGAAATATGACTAAATCCTGAATGTTTGACAATTGAAAAGAGTTTAAAAGTTTAATTTAGGACCATTTCAACCAACTATATGAGGCAGAACACCCAATAAGGATAATCTATCTAATAACATTTTAAGGCACTTTACAATTTCATTAAGTTCAGTTCAAACTACAACAATTAAAGCTTTGATAATTTTACCAATTAATCCTGCATACGTGGTGCATTAAGATAAATGCTCTGATATAGAAATATTGGCTAGTTAACGCACTTATTACTTCAATTATTGGCCTCATTAGCCTGCCTGGGTGTTTCTAATATATTATGTCCCACTTCGGTTTGTTAGTTGTTCTCTAATAAGTTCATGATGACTTGAAAAGTAGTTTGAAGAAAGAATGGAAGCACTTTGGTGACAAACAGAATAAAACAATATTTCTTCTTCTACACTCACTTTAAATGGTTTTTGATGTTCACGAGACGTCGCACCTGCACAATGTCATTTTGAGGAGGTGTTGTTATGCATGTCGAGGAGCCCCTCTTATGATGTGATGTTCTGTATGTGGATGAGATGCAGATGGAGACCATACATGCAACCAGGTCTCACCTAATTCCCCACCGGCATCTTAAAATCCAGCACACACTCACACAAAGACACACAAGCACACACTCGAAAAGGCATAGTGTAATGCTGTGTTGACTTTTCTATCAATCTTTATGTCTCTTGTTCTTCCTCTCCACACACACACACAAACACACACACGCACGCACACACAAACACACACATGCACGCACACACACACAAACACACACTTACTCATGCACAACCAGACAGAGACCCCTCTCTTTTTCTCCCTGCTGCAACTTCTAATGTCTTCACCCTGCTCCCATCGCCAACACCCCCCCAAAAAAATCATTTATTATTTATTTTATATCTTCTTTTCACTTCCAAAGCCCATTTTTCTCAGCGGCTGCCTAGCGTGCGGTATTGGGCTATGGGTAAAATAAATGATGTCTGTAGCCGTAGGGGTACGGCTCTGCCTCCCCCAGAAAACTACCTAACGTCCAAGGAACATTAAACACCCAGATCCTCGTTTAGCGAATAAATAACCATTCATTTGAATAGCTTTGTCTGTGTGTGCTCACCGGACTTTCTGTGCATATTTTACCAGCGCTGTGCCTACACGCTGTGTGTCAGGAGCGAGAGAGAGAGGACGAGACAGAAAGAAAGAGAGAGAGAGAGAGAGGCCCATTAGAGACTTAATATAGAATAAATGGCCAGGGGCCTCTGTGTTGCCAGTGGACCCTCCAACTCCATAGCGTCATGGTGGGTTACTAATGACCTGAAATCGGGCTCCAAAATGAACTCCTTATATGCACGTCATTTGCAGTGTGTATATATTTATATATTATTTTTTAATTGTGTTTGAAAAGAGAGCAAAGCGGTATGAGGGTGTCATTTATTTAGGGGCTTAGGGAAGTTCTGCCTTAAATGATTCTTTCCAGAAAACTAAATAAATTAGATTCAATTAGTCTTTAATGGTTTATGTGTTATGTGTTTGTCGGAGTGTGTTTTTTGTCTGTGTGTGTTTGATAGTGGTTAAGGAGGACAGAGTTAGATTTGGGGGTACAGGCAATATGGCTGTGATTGCCTCGTTAGCAGGAGAAGAAGTTTCAGTGTGTTTTGGGTGTAATGATATGGACACATCATATAGACTCGCTAATGTGTTTTTATATACTGTAGAAACATAGATTAGATTAGATTCTCGTCCACTAAGGAAGTCAAACGTGGAGATGAAAGTGGCAGTGTGTGCCTGTATGTCATTGAACATAAAGGCAAATATCTCAAATGTCAGTTTTAAGTTGTAATTTAATGTTTGACTAAAAACACTGCTCAAGATCTATGACAACAAAGGCTTCCCACGATGAAGCACAATTAGCAGTTAAATGACCTTATACTTTAAATTATAGATTATGCTTTTTTTTGTGATTGAGCATAAACCAATCATTCATAAGATTATAACCACCGACAAGTGAAGTCAGAAAACATTGATTATCTGGTTACAAGGGCCCCTGCCATTGGTTTGGATATATTAGGCAGAACATTATCATTTTGGCCATCAAGCTAATCTGTAACAGGACAAATGGGCAAGAATAAGGATCTGAGTTCAATTTACAAGGGTCAAACTGTGACGGCCAGATGACTGTGTCAAGTGTATATTTATCAACTAGAGGAAATCTATCTTGTGTATATCATATTTTACTTAGTAGGGGGATTTTTTTTGCGAAAACACTAGTTTTCCAACATAACTTCCTAACTGTTAGGCCGATTTAATCCAATTTTGCCTCCTATGAACCGCCTCAAAGAAGATTTAACTTTTATTTGTCATATTTAGCTGTAATTTTTCAAATTTCACTGAGTACAGAGGGCTTTTTCCCCCAAAAACACAGTATTTTGTCCATAAAAAATCTGTCTTGTTTAATTACTGAGCTCAGAACAAATAGTTAACTGAATTTATCTTCATTATTGAGTCACTGTGGAATAGTTAGGTTGAGTCGAAATGGACTGTTTGAGATTATTAACTAGTCGCATTTAATTTGAGGAGTAAATCAGTGGAATTGCTTGTAGAAATCAGGAGATTGGGGGCTTTTCGGTGATATAGTTCTGCTGTCGAGTAGCACTACAGAGGCGTAGCTCAAGTTGGTTTTCAACTTGACAGCTATATAGATAGCTTTTTTCATTATATCAAGTTGCATAATAGTTTTCATATTTGTATGTACCTGTCATAGGTGGTACCGTAGTCCACCCGTATATTCTATATACCAAGTCTGACTGGGAATATGGTCTATCTATATCACCTCCATGAACGATGGACATTGCATTTTTACGTGTTTTATGTGTATTTCATATTTGGTTTCTTTAGTTTACCTTTGTTTTACATTTTTAATCACTGTCACAGCTGTGGGTTTAGTTGTGAACATCAGCAGCATTGCAAAAGAAAAGTCCATTGACCTGAAGTACATAATGACAATCAATCCCAGAGGCTGCAAAATCAATAGCAACATTCTACTCATTTCTGATAGTTTATCCAAATCAGCACAGATTGGCTATAGGTTTTCTTATTTTCTCTTGTTTCCATTCATTCTTCTACATCTAGAAGTGTTTGACAACTGCACTGAGCTCGTTCTGTTGTTGCAGCATCAAGTGTGTAATATGACGTCCACTTTGTGAAGGATCTGTTTTATGAACACCTCAATTTGGATCAGCTCAAAATACTCCTGCATTCTAAAGCCATGATAAATTATTACTATTCCATTGCTCTTTGAATGAATGAATGAAGTCCAGCAATATAATCCAGCAGTATCATCTTTTTGTCATAGACCAATGCAAAACAACAATTTTTAGCTGACAACGTGAGTGTACTAAGGTACTGACTCTGTGAGAAGTCCTTTTTCTTGTGTTTCCTGTTTAAACTTTTTTCAAGATATACACTTATTTTTATCGTTTCCTATTTTTATCATTTTAATATTGTATTGTACAAAAGCGATTCATTTGTTAGCTATATGCTTTACATTTTTTGTGCTCATCATTAAAATGTTTCTGGGAAAATTAAATACAAGAAGCAAAATAAAAGTAATTTTTTTCTATTATGCTTTAAAAACACTAAAGCATAACTCTATGACGATTTCTCATTCTTGCATTATGTAATTTCTTGCAATTTTTCATCAACTTTCTTAGTCTGCTAACAACGCAAGTACTACTAGAGCAATGTCAATTCAATTGGTGGAAGGGTTCTCCTATAGGTTTTAGACAGAGTGGAGATGAAATCGCCATATTTTTTTCACCTTCAACATTACAAACTGTGTTGTTTTTCTACAGGTTTCTCTGATAAAGCAAAACCATTCACCTGATTTCCACATAACTCTGTGGAGATTGAGACACTGGCTAGACTGTAGCAAACCCAGACAGATAATTTTTTGCAAGACTAATGTTTCCTTTTCTTAAAAAACATCTTTCAAAAACACCGTCAGAGTTGCAAATAAAAATAAATTACAATAGGCTCTTATAAATACAAATCTTATCTGATAACATTTAACCACAGTTTAAAATTGACGCTAACATTAGCCTGGCTAACACACTTGAAATATATTGCATAAAAATCACCTTTCAATGATTGAGCAAGATATTACAGAATGCAGTTAGAACTAACATAAATCGTGTAGTACCTTTTTCCCAACCAAGCTAGGGTGCTAAGTTCTCCAAACTGAGGGTTAAACTGTGTTCGAAAACACCTTCAACACGAAAAACTGAACATTAACGTCAACAGCAAGTCGTTCAGATCATAACATCCTGTATCACAGGAAATACTTCAAAATAAAAGATCCCCCTAAAACTACCCAAATAAGTGCTTGCAGGAAGTTATTAAATTGTCAATTAAACTACATCAGGGTTCATTTACATAAACCGAGCATTGGTGACGATGTGACAGAAACGTTTCGTTGTCATACGCATCATAACATTTTGTTGCAGGAACGCATTCAGCCCACCAAAGTCTTATTTACTCTAACTTGGTCATGCCAAATGGGACAATACTTTCAAGTCACAGAGCACTCAGGAACATTATGTTGTCTAATGGTCTGTTAGAAGCATTTTTGTCAGCTGGAAGAAGAGGCACCACAGGAGCCAACAGGGGCTCGGGTGCCCTCTTCAGCATCACCTATACATGTGAAAGACATAGAAGACTTGTGGTGCTTGTAACCTTAAAGGAGAGGGATTTTGTGACTCTTACATGAAGCCCACATTGGTAAACCCCAAACCCGGCAAAAACACATTATTCACATTTCCCTTCTAGTGTGTGTGTGTGTGTGTGTGTGTGTGTGTGTGTGTGTGTGTGTGTGTGTGTGTGTGTGTGTGTGTGTCAGAGGTTTTCATGGCTCAGTAATTAGCGCTCGCAGATGAAGCATTAGTCGGATAGAGTTGTCATGCTGGGGAGTTGATGAACTGTGAGAAGGGCAGGAGCACCCACACCTCCCACCACCACCACCCCCGCACACACACACACACAAAGTCATGAATACGTGTTTTTTTGAATGTGTTATCTGGACTTTTAAGTGTCACAGAATGTTTAAGACTTCATTTTTCTGAAAGTCATGGGACTTTAGAGAACAGAAAGGTGAGATAGAGACAGAGGTTTGTCTCTTTTGTTTCAAGGCTAATCCAAAGTTCTAGCATGATATTGGAAAAAAAACCTGCAAGGTTGTTTGTTTTCTCTGAATGGTAGACAAAATCAATCATTTTGTGTCCTGTGTGGTTATGGCGTTTGTAACATTCTCTCCGTGTGTCTGTTTGTGTGGATGCCTACTTTTACTTAAAGAAAATACATCTTAACATAATTGTGGATTGTGGTCATTGATTCATATTGTTTGTTTTATTATTGGTGTTGTATCTGTGCTTGTATATATACCTCCTTCATCTGAGGTGTACTTTGGGTCTGATTTAAGCAACGCTGATTGTCTCTACTTTGTTGTTTGTTCGCAGTCCTCCGGCCATTCTGTTTGTTTATGCGGGGACGGTTTTGCCTACACCACTTGCACAAATAATTATGCTTGCTAATGAAGGGGCCTGGAGCCACGACATCCTGCAAATGCCTTTCTGATGAGAGGCACTAGGATACAGCAGGTGCAGGGTGGGCCTCCCAGGGACTAAGATTGAAGACCAGGAAGTCAGGTTGCCCCATCCCTCCATCTTTCTCTCTGTAGCCGCCCGACTTCTTTTTTCTTGCTCAGTGATTTTCTTGATTATTAATAAGAAATTCATGTAACTAATATATTTTTGGGGGAGTTTGAAATGTTAAAATCTAATATTTACACGCATAAATCTACCATGATATTTACAGTAGCTTTACTTTTACTAATACTATCGGGTCACTGTGGCACATCTACACTTTCCTTATTTTTATGTTGTTATTGTTTTGTTTTTGCGGCCACACATCTTAGATTAAGACTGTCATACAGTACGTAAAATTATGTCCATTGTTTAAACAGGGCTGTTAAAAACTGTTGTAGAAGACAATCCCCATCTGTAATAACAACATAAACTGATGTTTCTGCCTCATCATCATAACATCTGACAAACTCATTCTTCCTCTCCCCCATTTTCATTCTCCCCCTGTTGCTTCCTCGGTCTTTGGGGGCAAACAAATAAACAAAACAAAACATTTATGGACTCTCTCCTTGCATCTCGGCCCCCAAATCCCTGCACTTAGTGCTAAGTGAATGAAGCATGTGGGGAACGGCCAGATGAGAAAAACAGAAAGGCATTTTCTTGCCTTTCTCTGCAAACTTTTACTCACTCTATTTTTTTTTTAACGATAAATCTCTCCAAAAACTTTTAGAAGCTCTGATACTCTAGTGTACATGTGTGTGCTTGAAAGGGTGTGAATGGGGATGCAGGACTTGAATTGTTAGTGCATGCACGTGTGAGTTTGGCTGTGCATGCCAGTGTGTGGTGAGTGCTTGGATATGTTGCACATATGTGCGCGCACATGCAAGTGTGTGTTTGAGCAGGGTGGTGTCAGCTCGCTCTTTGCCACCCCATTTGCTGTAGCTGTACCGCTGTGAACACAGACAGATGTATAAATCAAACCTCGCTTGATGGATTCATCAGGGTGGCGAAACAATCGCCTGAGAAGAACTCGCAACTCTTGGCGTTCTGTGTTCTGACGGAAAGGGTATGCAAAGAGCCTAAATGGATGAACGCTTGATTAATTCTTTGCCGGAGATGTTGGCGACAGCAGGAAATGTGTTTTTGCTTTGACTGTGTTTGCACGGGGATTTACGCGCACGGGGCGTGAGTTATGAAGCCTGAGTTTTTTACCTTAGGCTATTGTGCATAATGATGGCAGGTTGGGAGAACTGCAAGCAGCCGCTAAAGACTTGCTACCTGTGGAGCAAAGACAACCGAAGAGAGAGTGAGTGTGTGTGTGTATGTGTGTGTGTATGTGTGTGTGTGTGTGTGTGTTTGTGTGTGTGTGTGTGTGTGTGTGTGTTTGTGTGTGTGTGTGTGTGTGTGTGTGTGTGTGTGTGTGAGTGAATGTGTGTGTGGGTGAAAGTGTGTATGGGTGTATGGGTGTACGTGAATGTGTTTGTTTGCATGTGTGTGTGTGTGTGTGTGTCTGTATGTGTGAGTGTGTGTTTGCGTGTGAGTGTGTGTGTGTGTGTGTGTGTGAGTGAATGTGTATGTGTGTGAAAGTGTGTATGGGTGTATGGGTGTACGTGAATGTGTTTGTTTGCGTGTGTGTGTGTGTGTGTGTGTGTGTGTGTGTGTGTGTTTGTGGGTGTGAAAGTGTGTATGGGTGTATGGGGCTTAGTGTGAGAAAAATGGAGTAGCAAAGTGTGCGACGGCTAGAACTGAAAAGGCAAACTATTCCAGGGAAGCAGAGAGACACAGGTGATGGAGGCAAAAATAACAAATAGGGATGATTGTGGGAAATGAAAAATAGAGGAGAAGAAGCCATTAGAAGAGAACAGGAAAGAAAAACAAAGAGTTTATTCTGAAGATTATGAATATTTTGACTCTTACCCACAAATCTTTTTAATGACACTGGATACACCCAGGCCAATGCTGTCAGGGACAACAGCAGGGCTACATCCCCTAAAAGCCCCCAATGCCCTCCACTGTATAAGCAATTCCCCTGATCGAACTCTTCAAGTTAAATAAGAAGTAATGTCGGAAAAAAAAGATTTTTGTTAAAGACGATATATGCAAGATGGATCTCCTTCAGTAGATTCATATTCACGTAATTCGGACTAAGACGGCTAACAGATGGGAAGTTATGTCCGAAAAACAACGTTTTTCATCAAAAAAACTCCCCCTGGTGAGAAACATATGAACTATTAGAGTAAAATATATCATATAGAAGACAGATATATCATATAAAAGACAGATATAACATATAGAAGACAGATATATCATATAAAAGACAGATATAACATATAGAAGACAGATATAACATATAGAAGACAGATATAACATATAGAAGACAGATATAACATATAGAAGACATATATATCATATAGAAGACAGATATAACATATAGAAGACAGATATAACATAGAAGACAGATATAACATATAGAAGACAGATATAACATATAGAAGACAGATATATCATATAAAAGACAGATATAACATATAGAAGACAGATATAACATAGAAGACAGATATAACATATAGAAGACAGATATAACATATAGAAGACAGATATAACATATAGAAGACAGATATAACATATAGAAGACAGATATATCATATAAAAGACAGATATAACATACAGAAGACAGATATAACATACAGAAGACAGATATATCATATAAAAGACAGATATAACATATAGAAGACAGATATATCATATAAAAGACAGATATAACATATAGAAGACATATATATCATATAGAAGACAGATATGACATATAGAAGACAGATATAACATATAGAAGACAGATATATCATATAAAAGACAGATATAACATATAGAAGACAGATATATCATATAAAAGACAGATATAACATATAGAAGACAGATATAACATAGAAGACAGATATAACATATAGAAGACAGATATAACATATAGAAGACAGATATATCATATAAAAGACAGATATAACATATAGAAGACAGATATAACATAGAAGACAGATATAACATATAGAAGACAGATATAACATATAGAAGACAGATATAACATAGAAGACAGATATAACATATAGAAGACAGATATAACATATAGAAGACAGATATAACATACAGAAGACAGATATAACATACAGAAGACAGATATAACATACAGAAGACAGATATATCATATAAAAGACAGATATAACATATAGAAGACAGATATAACATATAGAAGACAGATATATCATATAAAAGACAGATATAAGATATAGAAGACATATATATCATATAGAAGACAGATATAACATATAGAAGACAGATATAACATATAGAAGACAGATATAACATATAGAAGACAGATATATCATATAAAAGACAGATATACCATACAGAAGACAGATATAACATACAGAAGACAGATATATCATATAAAAGACAGATATAACATACAGAAGACAGATATAACATACAGAAGACAGATATAACATACAGAAGACAGATATATCATATAAAAGACAGATATAACATATAGAAGACAGATATAACATATAGAAGACAGATATATCATATAGAAGACAGATATATCATATATAAGACAGATATAACATACAGAAGACAGATATAACATATAAAAGACAGATATAACATATAGAAGACAGATATATCATATAAAAGACAGATATAACATACAGAAGACAGATATATCATATAAAAGACAGATATAACATACAGAAGACAGATATAACATACAGAAGACAGATATATCATATAAAAGACAGATATAACATACAGAAGACAGATATATCATATAAAAGACAGATATAACATATAGAAGACAGATATAACATATAGAAGACAGATATATCATATAGAAGACAGATATATCATATATAAGACAGATATAACATATAGAAGACAGATATAACATATAGAAGACAGATATAACATACAGAAGACAGATATAACATATAAAAGACAGATATAACATATAGAAGACAGATATATAGAAGACAGATATAACATATAGAAGACAGATATAACATATAGAAGACAGATATAACATATAGAAGACAGATATATCATATAGAAGACAGATATATCATACAGAAGACAGATATAACATATAAAAGACAGATATAACATATAGAAGACAGATATAACATATAGAAGACAGATATAACATATAGAAGACAGATATATCATATAAAAGACAGATATAACATACAGAAGACAGATATATCATATAAAAGACAGATATAACATATAGAAGACAGATATATCATATATAAGACAGATATAACATATAGAAGACAGATATAACATATAGAAGACAGATATATCATATAGAAGACAGATATATCATATAAAAGACAGATATAACATACAGAAGACAGATATATCATATAAAAGACAGATATAACATATAGAAGACAGATATAACATATAGAAGACAGATATATCATATAGAAGACAGATATATCATATAGAAGACAGATATATCATATAAAAGACAGATATAACATACAGAAGACAGATATATCATATAGAAGACAGATATATCATATATAAGACAGATATAACATACAGAAGACAGATATAACATACAGAAGACAGATATAACATATAAAAGAGAGATATAACATATAGAAGACAGGTCTCATCGAGCCAATTCATATGCACCAAATGTGGACTAAATCAAATCAATTGTTTAGATATTATCGTCCTAAAGCTTTTGGAGATAAAAATCATTCTAGTTGTGTAAATATGCATCTCACCTTTACCATCTTACCAAAAATCAACCCAATATCTGCAGCGGATGCAGCGGCGGTGGTGACGATTCCATAATATGTTTGACTTTTCGGGGATATAATTCACACTTCCGGGAGAGCAAGTTCAGATGAGGTTAACAAAAATCAAAGTCACAACAGAAAACAGCAGTGGTTGTAAAGTTTTTCCCATTCAAGCGGTTCACTCTTTGCTGTTGCCTTGGTGTCTGTCCTTTTCAGTATGAATTATGATTAAATGATTTATGGAAAGATGAAATTAACTCTTGAAACGTCACTAAGCCACAAGATTCATTCAGGAGCTAACGACTTTTTTTAAACTTTATTATTTCTAAACAACGTGTCACTTGACAACTGGAATGATATACGTACTGGTTACAGAGAGAAAGCATCCTCACTTTTTGATTTTAGTTTTACGTTGTAATGAGTTGAAGAGGTTATATGATTGTCAATATTTGTATTTGTTCTTGGTTTTTTTTTCGTTCTTGAGATATCTTAAAATACCATTGATTGATTTTGATTACATTTTTGTAGTGATGGGTCTTGAACCAGGGAAAAGTTGATTACATGTTGAGGCTTATATGTGTACGAATGTAAATTCTGGAGCACTACTTCACTTTCATCAACATTGTGTATATTTTACCAATATCAAAAATAACATAAATAATAATAATTATAATGATGGACCAATCCAAATAGAAATACCTGGCAGACTCTTTGAGCTACAGTTATTATTCATGAAACTGGAGAAGGGTGATTTGTATTAAACAAAGTGCTGCAATGGAGATGAGTAGAGGGATGACATTGTCAGAAATACGCTCCTGAAATAATGCAGAATACTGAATATGGTTTCTGATGTTAATAACATTAAACAAAAAAGTACAGTAAAGAGAGAACACTGAGCTGACCGAAAGCAAATAAGACACAGGCTTCTGTGTTTGGATTCTAGGAACTTGGAGTCGGTTAGCGAGTGGATTGTTTTGGCTAATATGTTGGTAATTTATAAGAAAAGGCAATCTGTGTATCTGGGGGTGGTAGAAAGAGGGAGGAAGAGGAGGGGCGAGCAATATGAGTAGTAATTTACTCTGTTAAGAGCCAAATGGCAGACAGACTGCCGCCCTGCGTGTTATCTCTGAGATTTGCACTCTGCTCGTTTTCTGACAACATTTTCCTGCTTGTGTGTGAGTATGTGTGTGTGCAGTTTTGTGCACATATGCACACAGTTGGGTAGTAGCTTTTGAGTACTGGCATCATTTGAGTATATTTCTATATTCTACTGTAAATCCTGAAGCCTTTATTGCTTTGCCAGACTTCACATGTGTACATAATGGTACGTGTTTGACGGCTGTGGGCGAATTTGTGCGCGCGTGTGTGTGTTATTGTTTCCCCTGCCTTTTCTTGAGCGTTTGCACTCATGTGAGTGAATATGTGTGTTTTGAGGATTGTTGGGAGGCTTCATTGCACTCATCAGGATATCAGCGTTGAGAAATGGCAGTGTCACCCAAGTGACAGTTGTGTTTGCGTGTTTGCGTGTGTGAGGATTGATGGACCCGGGTGTGAGAGCTGCCATATTGTGGAGAGAGAGGAAGAAAGGATGGAGGGAGAGAATCAGGAGGAGGAGTACCGTAGCCCCCTCATCCTCACAGGTTAATATTGACACAGCCTGGCAGATACTGCGCCTGCAGCGCTCATCAATCACTTTCAGTGGACCCATACAAATACGCTTATACATACAGAGGCCCAAGCAGAGAAAAAGACCACACACACAGACTGTAACACACAGCACACAGACGCACAATACTATGTATGTTTTCAAGACTGCACATATCATGTCATACTTATAACTCAGCACTTCAAACTACTGTAAGCCTTACTAAAACTACATCTTTGTTCTCTTACTTTAAAGCTCCTCTTGAATAAGCATAACAACAACATTATTGAAAAAATCCACAACAAATTTTGATTAATCAGGCAAATATGTTGTAAAAAGTATCACTTTGCACACTTTATGTGTAAGCTTGCGTGGCGAATTATGGCATCAAAACCTTAATTATTTCAGAAAGATAGAAAAGGCAGTTTCCCTTGACAAACAAAACAATTTATTAATCCAACTTTCTGCCAATCAATCACTAGGCTTGTCACTGAATTACCATAATCCTTGCATGTTGGCTGTTTTAACAGCAAACAGTTAATTTACAAACAATAAATCACAAAGTGTCTCTACCCCTCTGTGTGCCGAGAAAGAGTTGTCCCTCATCGCTGCAGGATAAGGCTTACTTGAAACCATTTCAGTTTTACATAAAACAATTAACTCTAGAATAACAATATAAGATGCAATGAAATTTTTATTAACATTTTCAATGTATTTTTCATTCATTCTTTTTTTAAATCACAAATGAATTCAGAATGTAATTTTTAGTTATTTTCATTTATTAACTTAAAGTTTTTGCTGTAACACTCATACATCCTTTGCATCTATTTAAAAAAAAAAATGTTTTTAATTTCATTCCCATCACTTTCTTTTGTATCTCTCTTCCAGGACTGGCATGATGACTGGAAGGGACTGAAATCCTTCACTCAGCTTCATGGCTATGACGGTTTGGTGTGTCTCTTGTCTATCAGGGATGAATTTCCTCATCCCTACCAGAAGGTGGCGGTCTACTCAAACAACACAGATATTTCAAACCAGGTAAATGATAAATGTAAAACACAAACGCAGCCACGGGGTTTGATATCACTCCGCCTCACCTCTATGACGTGTCAGTTATTTCTTCACTTCAACATACTACATCCAAAACCACATAGGGTTAGGATCACACAGAAGAATTTGATTTTCACCTTGTTTATTTTTAGTTGGATACGAATTGCTCTTGTGAGAGTAGTTGTGTTTAGAGTAGTGCAGCTGTGTGTTTGCCCTCAATCATCAACCGTTCTTAAGAAGACATTCATTCTTTAACCCCATTTATGCAGTTTTATTGAAGATTCTGGTATTCACCAATGTTTTCTTATTTGCAATTTGTTCTTGGGTCAGAACAGAATCTACGGACTCTTAAGAGCAGCGCTAGGAACATTTGATTGGTGACGTCTTAGTTCAAAGTAATTGGTTATTGTGTTTTCTTCAATTAACTTTTCTTCTTCTTTCAACTGCACATTTAATTTAATTGAATTTAATTGTACATAATATTATTCTGTAATATGCTCTTGCTGCTGTGACACTGCAATTTCCCCCTTTGTGGGACTAATAAAGGTTTATCTTATCTTAATTATACTATTGTATAATACAGGTGTTAATTACAATTATATTTTTTTCCATTTATAATAATCTAAAATAATTATAATTGTCATTATTTTTTCCAAGCATCATGTGTTTTTTAAATAAATAAAGGCTCTACAACGAACTTACTGTTGAGGTTCAATAGCAAATAATCGATCAATTTCAAACAGAGGATTTAAAATGGACTTTTACAGCTTAAAACTAATCAAAAATATATTGCTTAAAAAAAAAAAAAGAAAAAAGGATTCAGTATGTATTTTTTATTTCTTCAAAATTCCATTATTTTTTCAAACTATCGGACGATGTGACCGGTGTTGATGCTATCTATGAAAATAATTTGGTCCCTGATATGCTGTTCCAACACTGATCATTCTGAGGGAGCCAGTGATCAACCTGTCTTTTTATGAGTGTCGCAAGATGTTTTTCAGCCCCAGATTTGAGATCAAACCACTTTTTTTGTCATGTCTTCTGTTGCCCTGGTGCTCCCCTCTTCAGATGCAGCATTCACTAAATGTGTAATAGCATCCCAGGCATATTTTTTTGTGTGTGTGTTATTTTACTGACACTACTAAATAGGCCGGCTCATTTGCTGTCCAGCTTCTCCAGTAATATCTCCACTTCAGAACCGCTGACAATTTTTTTTACATTTGGAGTCCTGTGCTTCACTGTCTTTATGCTTTCTCTTTGATATTTTCTTCATTACTCTTCTCCCGCGATATCCGCGGTATCTGTGGTCTAATAACCTTCTATGGGATGGAGCGTTGACCTATGCTAATTAGGACCACAGGCACGAGCCTCCAGCTTATGTGCAGAATGGGATTCATCAGCTTAAGAACAAGGGTGTCAAATATTTGGAGGTTTAAGAAGGTTTCATGAATCTGATGTAGGTTTTCCCTTTGGAGTCTACTTAAGAACAAAATTTATGGAAAAACTCAAGGAGATATTGTTGAATAAGACCCGCCCTTTTTTTGATTTCTCACAACCTACTCTGTAATAACGCAAAGAAGCATAATTTCCAAAATATGAAACTGTTATGTTAAAAACTCCAATACAAAACAAGGACACGGTGACTTTCATTGCAGATATGCTGTGAGTTGGAGGAGTCGTCCAGCTGGTCTCTCTCTTGTGAGCTGGGCACCAGAGAGAGTGTCCAAGTATACCGCGTCCCTGTAAACACCTCCTTATCTTCGGGTACTCCTCCCCTGCTCGCTGAAGAAATACAGGCACTCCTCAAAGACTTTTTTGATAGACAGAGAGCTATATTATCTCGCCACCCCAGCAGTAGGACCTCTTCCACGGAGGGAGTGGCGGGCAGCGTGGAGTTCTCCCAGGGGTCGTCTGGAATCAATGACATGGATGGTTCTGACATAGAGAGAGCTGAGGGAGGCACTGGAGATGCGGTGGCACTAGCAAGGTAATTGAATGCATCTCCAGTTGTAGTGAAATGCATGCAATCTAATATTGAATATTATTTATTTATAATTCACTGACAGTATTGTTTCCTACCTGTATACAGGGTGATAGAAGATGTTGAAGAAGGTACAGGAGGTGCAGGAGTTGGTGCAGGTGGGGAGCTTGTTAGTCCTGACAGCGGTATGACCACTATCCGCAGCAGCCGCTCCTCAAAGGAGAGTTCAGTGTTCCTCAGTGACGACAGCCCAGTTGCAGAAGCTATAGCAGGAGGAGGACCAGCCGGAGGTCCAGGAGGACTCTTCCTGAGAAATCCATCTCCTCTGGGGTTATTATCCCTATCTCCTCCGGTCCCACCTGAGAGGAAGAAGCATCGCTCCGGTAGAAATAAGAGTGACGACATTGACCTGTTTATTTTTGACCCACTACTTGGCAATGAACAATCTATGCAAACAGGTGGGTCATTGGCAGACTCCAGAGGGAGAGCAGGTGAAGATGAAAAAAGAGCAGAGAGTTCCCGCTTTTCAGAAGTTGGAGAACTGAGCATGTTGGACTTCTCTGCTCCAAATTCACCCGGAATGCTTGAAAGAAGAGATTCGTCAATGGACCAACAAGTTCAAATCTGCAGGAACGACACGATTGATACTATGGTTCCTCCAACCCCAGTCAATAGTGCGGTCGGTAGCTGCCCACCCAGCACTTGCGGGGTCAGATTTTTCCCAGAGGATGTAGTTGAAAGGATCAATGGCCTGCAGCACAAAGACAGTGTGTCATCGTCATTGTCAGAGACCTGGGATGAACTTGGCTTCGAAACATTAGGTGCTTTGTCCTCAAGTGATAATTATATCTGGAATAGATCCAAGGAATCAGGCAGTCCAGAGAATATTTTGGAGGAAGTCCAAAGTAAAAAGTATGTCGATGATATAACAGAACCAGAATCTAGAGAAGCAATCTCACAGTCAGAGGAGACTCATCAAAAGCGAAAGACCCTTGAACCCATGCTTAGTCTTGTCACTGAGCAAACTGAAACCTATGAGAACTGGAATCCTGGTTCCATAATTGGGGATCAGTGGAACCCTGTTACCTTTGCTTGTTTACAACTGACACCACCAGAGGAGGACTTCCCTGGAAAATTAATAAGTGGTATCATTGGACTGAAAGAAGAAACAATCTCAAAAAAGAAAGCAATCCTAAGCACTTTAACGCCAGACACATCAAAAGAAGACGACGAAGGAGCGCAAGCTAAAAAAGAAGACAGACAGATGGAGCTTCTAGACTTCTGGACATACTCAGCTCAGAAGGGATTTCTCAAATCAGATAGTGGAACCACCACATCCTACCCTCAATCCCTAGATATGTGGAATTTTACAATCAGGGATGATAGTCTATCACCTCAGACGACTCCCGAAAACTCTGAAACTTCGGGTTCTTTCTGCGGGATGAACCCACAGAATACTGGGGCAGGCACATCCCTAGAAAGTCCGATTGGATGCTCTGATGGTGGAATGGCAATGTGGAACACCACCATACGAGAAGACAGCTCTCCCTCATTAACGGGCCCTGAAGGAGCTGAAAACGGGAAGGACCCCAGTCATGATAGATCACTGGATGGCAGTGTTTCTCCCAAGTCAGATAACGGCATACAGATAGAAGAAGAAAAGGTTATAGAGGAGGAGAGGTGTACTAATAAAGTGTTCACTCAGACTCCTAAAGATGGGGGATGGAAAGGTGTTGAACACAATGTGAGAATAGTCATAGAGGTGGATGAAGGTGGGAAACATCTTGAAGAAAGGGGTTATGTTGACACCCAGAGTGTTCCGAACCCTTTCTTTCAGATTGTTTTACCTAAACATTCAGATGATAGTGCTGACATATGTGAGATACCTGTCTCTGGTATGGTCACCTCTAACTCGGAATATGACAATGTAGGAGCCAGCGCTTGGAGTCGGACTCCCTCCCCTGAGACTTATGCTAGACCTGTAGTAGACATGATAGAGCTAGAGGGGCAGTACAGCCCTTTTGTGGCTTTGACAAAACCTAAACAAATAGATGATCAATACCAGAAGGGTGATACTTTGGTAAAGACTGACAACAAAGATGTTATTTCAGACAAAAATAAGCTAGAGAACCAGGTGTTCCTGTTCGAGGGAACTAGTGAGTTGGGGCATAAGACAAGGATTGATGAAAGTTCAATTGAGTGTAAATATGGTAACAATAGTGGAGTGACATCAGATGAAGACGAGAGCCTAGAGACATCCAGTAATAACTCACCGTTTGTTCTGGTGGACTACTACTCTGCTCCTCAGGGGACCTCAGCTAATTATTATTCTAGTGCAGGAGGAGATGCTCTGATTGATCAGTCATTTCCCAGAAGCCCCTTGAAGTGTGACCATTTTGCTTCCGGGAAACAAGAGCCAACTTCATCATCACAAGATCCGCCCATCCCGGTGGTCCACATCGAAGATGGGACTTTGACAGAAGTCCAAGGAGATCCTACCAATGAGAAAAATGGGAATTTGGAGTGTAAAATGACAGGACCCATGTCTCTGAGCTCCAGCTCTGGTGGGGAATTGCTGAAGAATAGCCCAGACAGCCTTCACCCAGGTAGCCGCGATGATATCAAGTCCAACTCTGATGGAGATTCATCGTCAGGCCTGGAGATGGAGTACATCATTGTGTCAGGCACAGTAAAGGAAGTTGAGAAGGAGTGGCATGATAGGCCTCACCAGAGTGTTAGGCAATCCAAAGGAACAAGAACGGCTATGGAGACATTCAGCATGCTCTCTCATGCTGCCACAGTACTCCGAGCCCAGGCCCGAGCAGCCAATACAGAAGACCAGGAGAAAACAGAGCAGGATACGCAACACCGAATGATCGGTAGCACTGACAGTGCAATGAGTGCAGAAACAAACAAAAGTCAAGCTGACTTATCCACTCATTCCCAAACAGGTCTTGATAATGCCCCTGAGCATCCTGTGGTGCCAGAAATGATGCCCCCGAGCCAATTAGAACAAAGTATTCAAACAAAGGCAGAAGATGATTATGATTTTAAATCCAGCACTGTGGCCAGCAGTGTGTCACCATCGTTAAGATATCCGTCTGATCACTTCCTTAAAACCAGAGAGGAAGTTTATGTTCATTCACAGATCTCAATGGAAGATTCAGACGAGGGTGGACAGTCACCTTCTGCACCTCCACACTGTCCTCCTTCTTTGGGTGACTTGCAAGTCTTGAGGGGTCATTTAGAGAGGCAGGACTCTCCTGAGACCACATCTGAGTCACAATCCCCCGTACTTACCAACAGCTCAGTCTCTCACACCAGTTCATTAGTTGGTACTCCTTTAAGCGAATCAGGTGCTTCTCCTCACACAGGACTAGGATTGCCGTTTTCTCGAGATTTAATGGAGGAAGAGAATGAAGACGAAACAATAGAGGAAGAAACCAATATGGAGCACACTACTCTGTCAAACTTGACATTAGGACCAAGGGAAAGGGGGGAGAGACCACAGTCAGAATCTACCGATCTACTAAGTTTCACCGAGGAGCTAGTTGGAGGTTCTTCATTTCAACAAACAGATATACGAACATTTGACCCAGTGGATCATCATCATAAAAGACGTGTGAGGAGTGCTAATGATTGCGAGAAATGGTCAGGTGAGCAACATATCGCAGCTCATGGATCTTCTCAAGACGGTGATCCATCTCTTCTAAGGTAAGGAGTACGCCTCAAATGGATTGCTGATGTCTTCAGCTCTATGCTACGCTCCTTCAGTCTCACACTGTTACTTACGAGTCATCCAAAAACATGAAATCATTCATAACTAAACAACATAGTTTTAGTACAGATTGACTTGGTTTACTTAAATTGCAAGAAATAAAAAATATATATAATAATAATTATTCTTATTATATATATATTTAATATATGTGTGTGTTCTTATATTCATGTATATTGTATGTCAGGCCTTTGAAACAGCATTTATTTGATCTGAGATATCAAGGTACCGACTGAGATATCTGTCTCCGTAAATTTAGCCTGCTCCACCCAGGTAAAGGGAAAGTGAGGAGAATTGTCTACTAGTGAAAACAACACAAGTATCTTCTTACTTTTATTCATGGCATATGAGTATTTGCATCACCCCACCGAGGAATTAAGCCTCTCTTTCTCTCTCTCTCGCACTGTTGGTGTGTGTGTGGTATGAGTGAATGTCTGGAGCTGACAGAGAGTCCGTGAAAATGAATAACAATGTTGTGACAGAAACAGATTATTTGGGCATCTGACAAATAAAAAACAACAGCTAATAGTACCAGCTCCCTTAGTGTCTGGACAAGGTGTGTGTGTGTGTAAAAGCTTGTGTGTGCACGCATAGGTAATATCCAGTATATCAAACAATACAGCTTTGTGTAGCTTTAATTTTTTTTCAGCAAATGACTGCTTAACAGACATTATTTTTTCGTGTGGTAAGTGTGCAGTGTATTGTTTATTGCTCTTTGTATTATTGTTGATGCATATCCTGAAGTTTGGTCTCTGAATGTTATTTGCTGTTGACTTGCAAAGCAGGATTCGATTTCTTATCGGATTTTGTGGGTTAAAACTACCCTCTACACTGGGGTTTTAAGTTTTCAACCGCAAATAATCCACAAATAAGCGTATATATGTACGTATATATATCAAGAATAAGAATGGGAACATTTATCACAACTCTTCGATCAGTAGATGCAAGTGAATGAGGTAATATCGCAGCAAATCCAGATGACTTTAAGTACATAAGGTTGAGTAAAAGTAGTATATATATGAGTATATATAAATATGTATATAAAATTGAGAGAAGTATCGCTAAGTATCAGTATCATTGTTAATAAAATCGTTAGAATACCCATCCCTACTGATGAAATGATGAATTTGATTAGGACGAGGGTGAAACACAGCAGCGTGCACGAACCCGAGGTGCAGAAAAAAAAATTATATCGAAGAAAAAAACCCAAGCAGCAATATGTTATGCTGTCAATGAAGGTGAGGTCACTGGCCTGAAGATGTGACCGGCTAATTGGAACCGCTGACATCTCAAGTGACAGTCGTAGAGAATGTCAGCAGGAAATCAAGCCTGAGGCTGAGTGAGGGGTTGAAATGACAGGATGGTAGCAGATGTACCCACCTGTGCCAAGGACTGACTGAATCGGACTCAGCTCAGAAGGGATTTCTCAAATCAGATAGTGGAACCACCACATCCTACCCTGAATCCCTAGATATGTGGAATTTGACAATCAGGGATGACAGTCTATCACCTCAGACGACTCCTCCCGAAAACCGTGAAACTTCGGGTTCTTTCTACGGGGTGAACCCGCAGAAGGAACTTACTATCCTGTGGAGTACATGCAGGATGAATACTTGTCGATTGAACCTAATTAGGACAGAAATTGAACAGACAAGGCCAGCAGAATACCTAATGGGAGTATTCTGGGTTGTTTACATTTAAATTGAACCCTATAGCGTTGTTTGTTCAAGATTTACGATGCTCGCTCCATACCATTTGTATTTACATATTTTCCTGTGTTTCTACTTTCTGCACGAACCTAAAAGAACACTCCATGAGGGGCCTTCACAATTATCCTCCCTGCCAACCAATGAGAATGCTGCATACGAGTGCACTGGATATCAGAACGTAACTCAGGGACAAACTCAATATGGCTATAACTACCACCATACTGACCAAAGAACTGACAGCCAGAGCTCCCAACACCCAGCTTGCATAGATTATAAATCCAACAGCCCGCAAAACACCACAGATGTTTATACTGAGTTTACAGCCAAGGCCGCGGCCAGGCTGCACAGACCCGACCAGGCTGAAGGCTGTCATCAACAAGGAGCTCATGCTGGGTACAGCTGGGATGATCCAAGTTCCATGTTTCATCTTACAACTGAAAAACAGTGTGGAGATAACTCTAGATCCAAACACACTTCTGATCTCCAGCGCTCTCTGGACCGAGCTGATGGACAGAGCCTGTATGAGTCCGCCCATCCTCATCAACAGCTTGAGGATCAACCAATCTACCGATCTAATGTCCACCCTGACAGGGAAGATCATGCACAGTATGTGCCACAGGAAAATCATCACTTTCTCCTGAATAGGTGAGCTTTCAAGTTTGCCCTTTAACGAGTTCAACAGGTCCAGCACTTAGTAAAACTCCTCATACTCTCTAGCATTATAGTAATATGCAGTTTATGCAGTTTATGTTTGAGGTTTGGAGCAAGGACAAGACTCAAAGTGAATTTAATGAGTTATTGCTGTTGGGAGTTTTGGGAAGGTTAGGCTGCAGGTTGATGGTGACTTAGATCTGAATGGAGGGTAGGCTTTCTGAAGAGTGGTATCAGGTGGAGCTTGAGCAGCAAAGGCAGGCGAGGTAGAAGGCACGGGGTTCTTGAGCACAGTTAGAGGAGGTCCGCAAGAAAAAAAACACAAAACATCTTTATTTACCAAATAGACTACTGCATGGGCATGGGTAATCTGGAGAAGCCAGGGCTCATATGCAGCAGCACATGGGATGATTGTGAGCAGGTGTGTTGCCCAGCCGGATGTACAGGTGTGTGAGGTTACGCCCCCAAAACACAAACTGAGAGAGGGGGGACTGCAAGATGGACAGGTTTTACCACAGGGTAACAGCATTCTTTTGGACATCTTGTTTTTACTCTCCACCAGAACATACATATTTCATAAGTCTCGTCAGAATTCATCGCAGTCCTGATTTTTTGATCAATCGTAATTCAAATAAAAAGTAATCCTCTTTTTTTTCTCTCTCTTGAATCAGTGTTTACTGCATGCATAGAAGAACACTGCTGTGCATACAGATGTTGTGACTTCTGTGTGTTCGCTCATGTTCGATGGTTTCTCGTTTAGCAGCCTACTGCATTGTGATAATTGTTTTTCAGGATACTACCTGTTTTCCTTGTCAGCCTGCAGACAGTGTATTGTGTGTGTGTGTCCCTGGGCGGGCTTTTGTTCATATTCACAACAGATCCACTCTCATGCTGGTGAAAGTAAAGAAAAGATGGGTCTGTAATTGTTTTCCAGAGCTGCTTTTATGTCTTGTTTGTAAGAGGGCCTTTGCTTTGTGTAACACTGCTCAGCATTGTTTCCTCTAGCTCTCACATTCAACCTGCATATTATTCAAATATGTCATTTCTCTTCTTCTGCATTGACTTGTCTTGAGTTCAATGCTGTTGGGAATGAGTCTCATTCTTGATACTATGAGTGCACTAATGAGTTCAGCTATTGTTGTTGGTCAATAACCCTGACTTGCTTTTGGTGTACAACCTAATTCCAAAGGATTGATATATGGTTGAGGTCAAACACTCAAGTACTATCAAAAACTTTTCTTATTCCTAAAACTGTTGTCAAAAAGTTGGGAACACTCTCAGTCGGACAGTTTGGCTGCCTTCAGGTGTCTATACCAGAATGATTTGCAGAACTAACAGAACAAGTACTGCAGCAACCAGTTTGAAGGAGTGGGAGGGCCTATTTGCATTTCCAGGTGAAACATTAAATACTAAAACCAGGATCTTCTGCAAAATATAGATGCAGAAAAATCAAACCAGGAGAAAGAGTCACGGCCAAAACCACGTAATTAAATGTGGATACAGTTATGGGTTCTTGTATGTTTAGGTATTTGGTTTTCATTTCAGAAACAAATGTTGAAAAATAAGAAAAAGCGAGACGTAATTAGATTTTTCGTTTTTAGATACAAGAAATAAAAAATTGTAGAATAATGACAGCGGTGCATTGATTGCTCTTAATCTTTACTTAATCCTGGCGGTTTATTTCATATACCAATTCAAATATGAAGAAGTTAGGGGAGGATTCTAAGCTCCACTTACCGGTCTTGTCTGTATTCCTTTCTAGTGACTTTCTTTTTCATTCTTAACATGAAAAAACAACGTCAGCCCTGAAATCAAAGAAATCGGATTTTAACCACTGACAAACACACCGATCAACCACATCATTAACACCAGTTAGTGGTTCTAATGTTGTCGTTGATCGTTATATATTCTGCTGGAAACTGATGTCACGGTGCACAAGGGTTAAAAAAAAAATGTCATCACCTTTCCCATAACAGCTTGATTTGTATTGACGTGTCTGTAAGCATTAATGTCTGAAGTTAAGAGAACAGGTTTATTTCACTCATCTCCATTCAACTTCATGGGAAAAGAACATAAAAACAATAAGCTTTTTTATTTGTAGATTGTTGTTTTTGGCTCATTTGGCTCGGTTCTATGCTGTGGCCTGTGGTGGTAGTGATCATAGCAATGATAATTAATGTTGTGGTTTGTTGTTTTCTTTCTGTGCCCAGATGCTCCAAAAAGGCAGAGGATACAACAGGGATGATGATGAAAATGACCTCTAGAGCGGAAGCTTCAGGGGAGATGGACAACAGAGAAGGTACACAAACAGAAAGATTCAATTCATTTATCGGCTCCTGTTGGAATACTTGGATATTTGAATGCTGATGATTTATGATGGCCCTGATAGATAAAAAGTTAGAGATCTCCATCATAAGAGAGCTATCAGTATTTAATATTTTACTAGAAACCACTTTGATTGTATTGTAAGTATATTTTAGCAATTTAAACAAGTGATGTGGGAGGTTTAACTGCTTCAGACCATATAAAAATATTCATATATGAAATCTGCTGTTCTGAGTCAGGCAGTTCAAAAAGTTATTTTTGAAAATATCTAGATTTACTTCACTCCATAACAATACGACAAAGGCCTCTTGAAATGATTTTGCCTCCTCTGCAGATCTTTCAGATGGGTCCAATGAGAGGAGAAAGTTGGCAGCTCCACCAATGGATGTGTCACTGGAGCACACAGTGGGGTCTGCTCTGTCTGAAGGTGCCCTGGATACTGAGGACGAAGCCTTGGACACTGGTGATGATGTGGATATTGACATAGATGAGCTGGACACCTCCGATGAAGCTGACTTAGATGGTCAGAGACGTTTAGAATAAACATGCAGACAGCCAGTTATATAAATTGACTTTGAGCGCAGCTTTATATTGTTGAAAGTTAGTGTTGTTAATATAGAATTTTTTAGTATCATGCAATCTTGTAAAATATAATGTTACCAGCTTACTTTATGTTACAAACAGGAGACTCGGAAGAGTCTAATTTGGGTGCAGAAGCAGAGAAGAGCCTGGATGGCACGCTGTGGAGGAGCGTGGTGATCGGAGAGCAGGAACATCGTATCGATATGAAGTGCATTGAGCCGTACAAAAGAGTCATTTCTCATGGAGGTATGGATACAATCCATGCTTGTCAGTTTCTCCTGTGTCTCATTTTATCCCAGAAAAGGCGATATTGTGGAATTGTCTTGGAAACTATCCTTCGTGTTAGTGTAATAACTCAAAAACTGTTAGAACTATTTCAATTTTTATTCCACATAGACCTTGGTGCAAGGAAGAAGTGGATGGATTTTGGGATAGGTCCGTTGCATATTTCCACCACTAGGGGGATCTTTATCTCCACAGGCTTGCGTCCAAATTTACCTCATGAGAACCACCTCATTGAGATCTTACTTGTATCTGTCATGTTTTACTGTAATTCTTCGTATTTGACTGACTAGGGGAGCTTTTTTTTTGCCAAAAAAACGTTTTTTTGACTGTTACTTTCCACCCAAATGTCCAATTATGTACAAATGATCTCATATGAATCTACACAAGGAGAGAGATATTGTTTATATATTAGCTCACTATAAAAGCTCATATTTTACTCATTAGGAGTAGCTTTTTGTGGGAAAACACAGTTTCTCATCCGTAACTCCCCAACCAAAAGTTCATTTGTGTCTAAATTTAGCTTTTATTACTGTGCTCTGAGAAATAATCAACTGTATTAGTTTTCATTATTGAGTCACTATGGGATCTGATCTTAGAGAATATGACTGACTTCATAGAAAGAGTTAGGTTGAATCAATATAGATTTTTAATTTTTTTTTTAACACATTTAATTTGAGGAGTTCAATTCGATCGAGGGGATTATTTTTACAAAGCAGGGGATTGTCAGCTTTTCAAAGATATACCCTTTATAATGGGAATGACAGTGTTCATTTTTCATAGTGCTAAGGCTGTGGAGAATTTCTTTATGACATAGAAGCAGTGTTTTCCAGGAGTTTGCATTGATATTTTCAGGGACACGGGCTCAAATAAAAAACGTCACACTCACATTGAGATAATGTCTTTAGATTCCGATTCATCCACGTCATGGTAATCCATGTAGGTTGAATCCAAAGCAACGGGACTACATTTTTGGCTTCAAGAAATTCCACCTCTCATCCAAGAACTCTCATCAACACTCTCCTGTTCATCTTTTGGATTCAACCCACATAGATTACTTGAGATAATGTTTCCATTTTCACTGATTATGTAATTGTTATATGAGTTCTGTATGTAATTCTAAGATGGAACTATATTTAATTCCAAACAATGTTTAAATGTTGAATAGACTTCCTTTTATTTGTACTGTAACTATTTCCGAATGTAAAGTGCATTATAAATATAATGTGTTATTATTATTATCATTATTGTTCCCTTACTAATGATCTAACACATCATTTAGAACTCATACATCACTGCCCTCTACCTTATACGCCCTTCTGCTGTGACAGCAGAGATATGGAGAAGTAGAAACCTCTGTAATGCCTTACTAGCATCACATTCTGATTATATCTTCTGTCTGTTTATTTTCAGGTTATTACGCTGAAGAGAATGCCATCATTGTCTTTGCAGCATGTTTC
Organism: Lophius americanus; assembly: GCA_037951165.1. Lineage (NCBI taxonomy): Eukaryota > Metazoa > Chordata > Actinopteri > Lophiiformes > Lophiidae > Lophius > Lophius americanus. The sequence continues at coordinate 7,921,487 of JBBDHG010000032.1, read as the reverse complement.
CTACCAGACAGCAACTGTGACAATTACAATTATATCATGGAAAACCTTTTTATGTAAGTAACTGTAACTTCATGATCATATATATCTGAACAGGGAAAAAGAAAACATGTGGAACGCTGAACATTTCACCCTTATGTGTTCTCATTCCTAAACTAGACCTGCGCTGTCGCCCCACAGCAGGGCTATATCCCCAAAAAGTCCCCGCTCTCGTGTTGTACAAGCAATCCACCTGTTTGAAGAATTATTTCAATAAAATAGGACATATAGAAATATGATATATCTCCCAAGTTGATTCATTTATACGAAATTTGGACTTAATTTGACCAAATGTTGAGAATTTATGGCCCGAGAGCTTTTCAAAGTCAAAGTTTCAAAGTCAAAGTCAACTTACCGTCATTTTCTCACATGTGGCAGACATATGCAGCAACTGAAATGGCTTTTCCCTTCATCCATGGTACAAAAATGCAAAACACATAAATATGTGTACAAAATTTGTGCAAGTGATGAAATATACAAAAAATGTACATATAGACATATACTTATATGCATATATATGTATATGTACATATACAAACACGGAGGGGAGAGGATCCATGAAAAAGTGTTTGAATTATTGCCTTAGCACGAATGTGCCGCATTGGATGTGTCGGTGCCGATTACTATTCCATAATATATATAATATGGGCATTATTATCCCGACTGGTCATGGCAGTAGGCCGTCCACCCTGTGTCTTTGATCTGCTCGAGGTTGCTGCCCGCTAAAGGGCAGTTTTTTCTCGCCATTGTCGCCAAGTGCTGCTCACGGAGGAATTTGTTGTTCCTGTAGATAATTATATAAAGAGTTTGGTCTAGACCTGCTGTTGTTGTGAATTGGCGCTATAAAAATAAAGATTGATTGATTGATTGATTGATTGATTGATTGATTGATTGATTGATTGATTATGCTTAAAAAAAGATCAATGCTGTTGGGAATGAGTCTCATTCTTGATACTATGAGTGCACTAATGAGTTCAGCTATTGTTGTTGGTCAATAACCCTGACTTGCTTTTGGTGTACAACCTAATTCCAAAGGATTGATATATGGTTGAGGTCAAACACTCAAGTACTATCAAAAACTTTTCTTATTCCTAAAACTGTTGTCACAAAGTTGGAAACACTCTCAGTCGGACAGTTTGGCTTCCTTCAGGTTTGATTCTTTTATCTGAACATCAAAAAAAATTTAATTACCGCCGTTTTTCGTTTTTCAATATTTGTTTCTTAAAGGAAAAACCAAATGCCAAAACATGTTTATTAAAACATTTAATGCCATTTTTTGACACACTAGTTCTAACCTCTTACTGTTTTACACAGTGTTATGTGTTGTCTACATGTCTTTAGATATGTTATAAGTACCTTGGAGCTGATGGTGGCAGAACATTACATGATCGTTTACCTGAATGGTGCCACACCTCGCAGGAGGATGCCCGGTTTTACGTGGATGAAAAGGTGCTACCAAATGATAGACCGGAGGTAATATTCACACAACAACATGTGTATGTATAATGTTTACCACAGTCAAAGATTAGTATTCCCCTACCACATATTGTATCAGGAATAGTTAACAATCATATTAAGAATAAGTGAATAAATTATCGATAAAGTTCTTCCTCTTATGTTTCCACTTCTTATATTTTCCTCCTGTCCCGCAGACTGAAGAAAAACCTGAAAATGTTCTTCATTGTGCATCCCTCCTGGTTCATACGGACTTTGCTAGGAATCTCCCGACCCTTCATAAGGTCTCAATGTTGAATTGATGGTTTTGAAGAGGATTCTGGGATTGTGACGGTGCTTAGTGATCAGACTGGGAAAATAGTGCTGAATAATGATGTCAGGGAGAGCAAACAAGCTCAGCCAATGCTGCCCGTGCATAGATGCTGATGGGTTTATTTCTCATCAGCCATAAAATTATAACCACTTGCGTTAACTTGTGTAGTTGTCCATTATGCCACCAACAGTTTTGACCAATCATAGTGTGGACTACATAAGACCTCTGGAGGTGTGCTGTGGAATCTGGCACAAAGTAAAGATGATCATGTCCTCAAAGTTACGAGGTGGAACCTCCATGGATCCATGGAATAGTTTTTCCATGAAGGGCAGTAGTTGGTCAGCAACAATGTTTAGATTTGAAGTAGTGGAATGAGGTTAGCATGGGAAATTGGACCAGACGAGTCCACAGCGCCGCAGTACCCTACGCAGCCGGCTGCTCTGTACTGTGTGCTCAAATCGATATGCAGCACTTGGTGTATTTCCATAGAAACCAACTGATTACTATGTATGTACTCCATCAGTGAATAAAATCACTGAATGCACATTACTGAAACAAACTTTGTGGTTCCCCTTCTCTGCAGTTCCAAGTTCTGCAGTAAGATCAAGTATGTGAATAGTCTGCGAGAGCTTGGAGAAACCATCCCGATGGAGTACGTCCACATCCCACCCAGCATTGTCAAGTGAGTCCGTCTCTGTTGGTTTTTTAATAAACTATCGAAACTTTACATTTTAGGGCCACAGTGACATTTTCCCACTAATGGGAAACCAGTTTGTTTGCCATTGAGTGGAGATGTAAGCTTCCAGAAAAAAACTGTCTAAAAGAGATTCTTCTGCTTTTTATTTATTTTAGGAGCAGCATGCAATCATTGTCTGCGTAGAAAATTTTCCACTTTTAGCATGGATAATGAAAGCCTTCGTCGGATCTGTAGACACTGAAACACCAAAATCTTTCAAGGTTTCACTTATGTGACCAAGTTATTATTATATGTGAACAAGCTTTCGACTTCTGTGCAGCGGTCTTTTTTCGCTTTGTTGTATTTCCTTATGTTTTTCTCTTCACATGACAAAAACGATGATCTAGATTCTTTTTATATACAATGCCATTTCCTGATGTTTCTGTGTAAGTTGTCAATTGGCGTATTATTAGATGATTTTCATAATAGAACAACAAAGAGGGGATTTTTACAGTGTATCTAAAAAATAACTTCAGACAGACAACCCTGCTCTGCTGCACTGCTACGTATACACATTATCTGCCTCATGCTCCTCACTGGCCACCAACACTGGCACACACCCTCATAATTGGCGGCCTATTTAAGCTGCAACAACTGCCAATATCTCCCTCGGCCTACCATGCTACTGCTGCTCTGCACATGCATCACTGCTTGCACTTTCTACCAGCATCTACCTGCAGGCTCCGATTCAGTAGTTTACTCTTCACTCCCCAAAAAACCTCTGTGTAAAAAATATCAGCAGGGAGTGATCAATCAATCAATCAATCAATCAATCAATCAATCAATCAATCAATCAATCAATCAATCAATCAATCAATCAATCAATCAATCAATCAATCAATCAATCAATCAATCAATCAATCAATCAATCAATCAATCAATCAATCAATCAATCAATCAATCAATCAATCAATCAATCAATCAATCAATCATTATTTAAACAGTTTTTTCAAGGTGCTTTCCAGAAAGAGCAGGTCTAGACCAAACTCTTTATATAATTATCTTCAGGACCCAACAAATTCCTCCTTGAGCAAGCACTTGGCGACAATTGTGAGAAAAAACTGCCCATTAACGGGCGGAAACCTCGAGCAGATCCAAGACTCAGGGTTGACGGCCTACTGCCATGACCGGTCGGGTTTGAGGTCAGAGCCTGGACGCCAAACTCAAACGAGTTTGTTACACTTCGATAATAATATTAACCTTTTCTGCTCATTGGTTATTGTAAGTTAAGTCTCACCTGAAATACATACGCAAATTTTTTTTGAAATAGTTCCACAACTACGAGATGTATTTGCATAACCTTAATAGTAACAATAATAATAATAATAATAATACATTTTATTTATAGGTGCCTTTCAATACACTAAAGGTCACCTTACAATGCATAGTTAAAAACAATAATAACAGTATGTCATTAAGATCAGCAGAACAGATATACAGAGTAGATCATAAGAACAGAGAATTGGAATTGGGATGGGAAAATGGGATTTTGATCTAAGAGCGGGATTTGGGCTACAAAATATGATTTATATCCACTAGAGGGAGCTTTATACGCATTCAATACAACCTTTAGCTTTGATATAGACCTACAGAGGGTATTAGTCACAGCACAGTGAAGGGTGGGGGTCACATGTTACCTCTCATCAAGTGTCGACTGCACCCTCTGCTGAAATTAAAGGTATTTCACAATGTCGTGATCATGCCATGCTTGTAAAGATTAACTTTTATGTTTCATTATTGGGACATGATTCTACATAAAATCTATAAAATGACTGCAGTGTATCCTCATGCCATTTCAAAGTGCACACACCAAACTTAGTTTTTGATTTCACAAGAGTACTTTATGAGGAAGTTGTCCCTCTTAGAAAACTCGTGCTAATTTTCCTGATTGCTTTCATTCAACCTTCCAGCTTCTTGTGTACCGACATCATAATTAGACCCTGGTTTGCATCCCTCACTAACTTTTGCTCTCTGCTTTCCATCTCACTGCTAAACCAGACTGGATGCAGAATTGCAAGACACAGCAGCTAAGTAAGTAATGTTACTCCTGCCAGTGGGTGGAATTAATAAAGACAAAATATATAATTGAATAAATGAGCTGAATTGTATATTATTATAGATAATAATTGCTAGCATGCTGAGTTTACCAATAACTGTAGTGACAGATACAAAGTACAAGGCATTCAGGGAGTGTATGCCAACACTACTGTAATTAAAACCTGAGTAACTGGACAAAAGATTCCGTGCTGTGCAAATTCCAAAACATAATTCAACATTAAAATGTCAGACGTTTTATTATCTCTGTGTTTTATTGCGCACACAGTAGTGTTGTCAAACTACTCCAATCTACCTCATGCCAAATAAAGAAATAACACCTCATTCTCTGGTTCTGGAAGTCTTCTCAGTGCCTCATAGGGATCATGTTTATCAGTAGTTCATGAGGTAGTAGTAGGTAGTTATCAGAAAGAAATACCATTTTCAATTATGATGTATCGGGAGCTATTACTAAGCAGATATCACTTACCTTTCACAGATACATAAAACCCATTTAAATGACTCTTAATCTGCATTAACCCCCCATTCATATTGCTGACCGTGCCATCTCTACCCTCATGTATGAATTCAGTATATATTGCCCGGTCCAAATACATATAGCGCTCTCCAGATTTTTTGGCAACCTTTAAATATGAGTTAACTGAGATGCAAAATTTATTTATTTTTTCCTATGCCCATGATGAAATATTTAACATTTTACTCAAGTAACAACATTTTAACGTAAAAACAAATAAATATTTTTTTCTAAAACACCATAAGAGATATTTCCTCCATAAAGAAACTCCCCGACTCCTTCAGAGGCTTTAGGTTTTCATCCAATATCTGCTGGTATTTGATGGATGTCCAGGGCTTTTGGAAGAAAATCAGCCCCACAACATCAGACATCCACCACCAGACTTCACAGTGGGTTTGGGGTGCTTTTCTCTATGGCTTCCTTTCATGCTATGCCACACTACATAGCAAGAAAGGAAGCCATAGAGAAAATGGCTACTCTATGAAACCATAGTTCCAGGTCAGTTGAGATTGGAACAGTACTATTCCAATCTCAACTGACCTATGACCTTGTTCCATTTAAAGTCTGAGTGATGTTTGGCCATCTGTAGGTGCTTTACTTTGTTTTGATGACTGCAGATGCTTTTTTCTTGCTATCCTCCAAAACAGCTTGTGTTGGTGTAGGTGCCATCTGATGGCAGTTAGGGAGAATTTCAGACCCTAAGATTCAACTGACCTCTACAATTCTCAAGCTGCGATCCTGAATTTTTTCAGTCAAACCATACTCTTCATAATGTGTGGGGTCAGTTTGCAGGCACATCCTTGTCCAGCTAATTTTTTTTAACATCTCCAGTCCCTTAAAACTTCTTAATTATTGGTCTAACTGTTGAAACTGACATTTTGCACTTTCGAGAGATTATATTGCATCCATTGCCAGATTCTTGCAGCTCTACAACTTTTCTTTGCTCATCATTGGCATGTTTTCTGGCCTTTCTATTGTGAAGACAATAATTTTAATTAAAGATAGTGGGTATAGGCAATGAATGGTGCCAGTAATTCTAATTTATTTTGGACATATTGAAAACAATCAAACAAATAGACAAGCAATGGAACCAAAATATGAGCAGTTGTTTTCTTCAGTGCACGACAATACAATAAACCAACAATCTTTTCGTATGCAAGCACTGACTGTGGAAGTGAAGAGAATGCTTGACTGATTGTACATTATTGCAAAGCCATAGTTCTTGCTGAGTGAAGTCATTTTGTTCACATTGATCAAGAATGAAGGTTGCATAGATGTTTAATAAGGATGAGGAGATGTACACATAAGTATTCTGCTGCACAGAAAAGCTCATCAGGATGTATGATTTGCAGAGTTAACCAACCTAAAAAAATCCACCAGAATAAATTTAAGAGCAATCCTCATAGAAAAATGCTGAGATTTGCAGTATTGTAATTAAAATAGAAATGTTAGTAAGTTAGTTACTAAATTATTTATTAAGTCCCATTTCAGTTATCTTTATAGGCCCAACTATGTTTAGCATTTCCAGAGGAATTTACTTTATGATCTGACAACTGTCTCTCATCTTCCCTCATTTAGAGCTGACAAGAAGAGGAACTCCGTTGTTTGACGATTACAAGAAACCTGTCCTGCTGCCTATCTGATCCTGACTTATGCTGAACTCCAGCATATTTGAATATAGGACAGCCTACAGCATGATGTGTATGGCCCCTAGTTACTACACCAATAATGAGCAATGTGTTAGAAAGCAAGACTCTGTCATACAAAGAGTCAGGAAGTTGCTTGTTCAGCGAGTTAAGAACCGGAGGGCTTTCTACATAAAACTGCATTAATAATGCGAAGACTTTCACAGTGCTGAAAGGAAAAGGCTTCTGTACTACTATATGTTACACTGCTATCGGCTGTGTTAACCATTCAGTAGCTTTTGAGTTCTTTGAATTCACCTTTAATTTCAATTATTTTACACCTATTTAATTCTCTTTGGAGGAACTGTTGACTGACTTTTTTCATATATTAGGGTATTAATTTATCCTATCATCTGTGCCTTCTGCTACCCATTGAAGTCATAGCAAGGCTGACAACTCTTCTAACTACTAACAAAATACATCTAAATACTTATTTGTGGGAAAATATGTTTGAAAGTTGGGGAAGTCACCATACTGGAGCTTGCTGATAGACAACAACAAATAAAAATAGATACAAAAATAGGGGAAAAGGGCTGAGATACAAACAATCTTTCAAATGTACAAACCTGTAAAGTGAGTTTTTACATAAAACAGAATATCCCATGTGGTTTTAAATAGGCTGGATGTAGGCGGCTCCTGTCACCGTGCATTTTTACATTTTGTCACCATCTCACTCAAGACTTCATACAAACGTTAGGATGCCATCATTAGGCTATTAACTCTGCACTGTGAAAATACATCAAACACATCATGTCAATAAGGACGCAACAAAGCCGTTATCAGTAGCAACACAAATGTGATGCATGTATTAAGGTCCTTTTGTCTGAGATCACTGTGATCTGATTACCCCTTGTAAGAAGATAATCAATGTTACCCTGTCAGTGCTTATAATATTATGGCTGAAATGTGTATGTCAAAAAGTTAAAATCACCAATATCTTCATCATCACTCTTCAAAAAATATACCATCCAACACAATGCATATGTTGCACACTGTATAATATTAAGTAGACCGCTGTACTTTCCTGTTTTTCCAGCAGCTGATTGTCTTTGGTCTGTTGAACGGTTAATTTCAAGACATTTTATATATCTCTCTTTGGAATGGTGCATTTAAACTAAATTCTTTTCCTAGGCAAATATTTCAGCTTCTGTAGGTTTGTTTTTGTTAAATGTCATTAATCTTATCTTCCCTTGCCACATACTTAGCATTGGGCAGATTGTTATAGTTCCCACCCTTGGGTGCCAGCAGAATCACGACCTATTTTGCTTAGAAATGTTAATTTCCCTCATATATAATAATTCATAATTGATTTGTATGCTAACTTAAAGAATGAAATGTGGAGCCATCAATTAAAAACCAGTTGTGTTAGCTTCATGATTTGATGCTTTTTAATATGGTAATTTTCTGAATGGGACTTTATAACCTGTGAATGTAAAATAAACTCATCATTCTTAATTCTCTCGGGCAACTAAAGATCTGCGGTAGAAGTGGGAATTATCCATAGATGTAAGTTTTTAAACTTTAACTGTAAAACTTATTGTTATTCTAGGTTCTCCTCTCTTTTCCCCAACATGGATGATCTCCCTTCATGTCATTTTAATTAAACTTTAGTTTAAAGTTGGATGTTTCCAGTAATATTTCTCCCATTTGAATTTGTAAGGCTAATGCTAAATCTTGTCCTATATTTTTAGAATGTGATTGCTGCAGATCGAAACCCATAACTAGGCCTATACTGGTTTACATCAGCAAGGATATATCCCCAAAAGTCTCCAATTCCCTTTATTATACAAGCAATCCTCCTGACTAAATGTTATGTCCACACTACTTTTTGTAAAATAAATCTCCTCAAACTGATTCAAATATGAATTATTAGAGGCAAATATGATATATACATTATTGATTTCCTTGAGTTGACTTATATGCACCAAAGTTGGACTATAGTGGATCAATGGTTGAGAAATTATGGCCTGAAAATATTTTGGGATAAAGCTCCCCCTAGTGTCACAAATACAACCCAACTTTCACAAAAATCAAACCAGTTCTTTCTCACTGTAAGGTCTGTGGGGGTATAAATTTGAAAAACACCCATGAAATAGTTTTTGAGTTATGGCCGGAAAATATTGTTTTTCATTAAAAAAAAAAGTTCCCTCTAGGGAGCAAAGTATGAATTATGAGAGCAAAATATGATATACACAAAATAGATCTCCAAATAGAATAGATCTCTGCACCAAACTTGGACTAAATCGGATCAACTGTTGGAAAATTGTCTGCAAAACAATGGTTAAGTAAGACACAACATATAAAGATAAAGCTCCTCTAAATGTGTCATATGCACCAAATTTAGACAGAATTTGACCAACCGCTTCAAAATAATGACACAAAAACTCCCCCTAGTGTTGAAAATATTCAGCCAAGCTTTCCAAAATCAGTCCAGTTTTTACTCGCACTAAGTAATGGTATACAATTTGAAAATAATCCATGAAAGTATTTTTGAGTAATAGCGCTAACCCGACGTATCTGAGGTGGACTAGGCAATAATGATTCCATAATATCCCTGACTTTTAGGGGATATAATAAAACATTATTCTCATTAGGTGTGTCAAGTAAATATTTTTTTAATTGTTTATTGATTCCACATATTAAGAAACATAAGTCATCTATGGAAACCCCAGGAGATGCACATAAATGACGAGAAGAGCTCTGACATTCCTTGTTTTGCTGGTGACCATCTTTTATCAAACCTGTCCACTCTCGTTTTGATATCTGAGTCATTTTCTCCAACTTAAAGAAATGCTTTAGCCTCTCTCGGCATTGTTTTATTTTTGGGGGCTTGCAGCTTCAGCGATGGAACTGCTGTTATGTTCTTTGCAGTTAAAAGCAGTATTCTAATGGATAACTAGACCTATGCTGTTGTCATCAACAGCAAGTGCATATCCCCGAAAAAGTTCCCAATATCTTGTGTTGTACAAGCAATACCCCTGATTGAACTCCTCACATTAATTGTCAAGGTATTTCCCCAGGATTTTTCTTCTATAAAAACATCCCTAAAGTGTGAAATATCATTTATACGAGACAGATGTCCTCGAGCCCAATCATATGCATGAAATCTTTACTAAATCAGGTCAATGGTCAAGACTTTACATGACCAAACAGTGTTTTTATGAAAAGTGAGTGAGTAAAACATGTACTATTAGAGTAAAACACAATGTATAATAGATACATCTCCTCGAGTTCATTCACATGCACAAAGTTTGGACTAAATTGAACCAATGGTTGAAAATTATGGCAATACTACTTAGTGTATACTAAGTATATAGTATATACTTAGCTTAGTGTGGTACATATACAACAAACCTAAATCACTCCAGTTCTTCCTCACACTAAGGTCACTGTGGGTGTAGAACTTGAAAATGATGCATGAAATAGTTTTTGTGTTGTCACGTTAACACGAAGGATCTGTTGCAGATGTGGACGATGATTCCATAATATCCCAGACATTTCAGGGATGTAATTACTGCAATTATTTATGCCGATTCTGATTTAGAAAACATATATTGGAACACATATCTTTGCTTTCGGCATAGGATTAGTTTTAACCTATCATTCCCATTGTGTCTCTGTTGTATTAATTCTTTCTATGTGCTACTTTGACTTCTATGTGTAGCACTGTGATGTCAAGTGTTAATAAAAATGTAATAAGTGACCTTTCTTATCTTCCATAATCCAAATGAAGGTCATATAGAATATGGTAATAAAGGTTAATAAAGGGTAAATATTTTTTTTATTGAAGCTATCATAAAATCTATCTCCAATACTTCATCAATTGACCGTCTCAGCAATACCAATCAAGTGCTGACGCAGATCTAACAGATAAATACGGCTGAATGTTGCTTGTTGCTTGTTCATTTCAGAGTCGACACACCGAGACAGACAAAAGCGGATACAATGGAGGCAGCAAGTTAGTATAGCGGGCAGCACTGTTTCCTCACAGCAAGAAGGTTCTGGGCTCAAATTGACCAGATCTTCTCTGGGTGGCATAGGTTCCCTCCGGGTAATCTGGACCCTCCATGTGGAGCTGAGGGTGGTCTAGCACGGAGCTGCAGCAGAGTGAGAGAGGAGGGGCGCCGGCTCACAGGCCGTGCCAGTTGAGGTTATTAACGCCACCGACTGAGTTGAGCTAACGAAGACTCTTTTGGATCTGCAGTAGCGGACTGCAGCTGAAGAGAGAGAGGGAAAAAAGGCTCTTACAGAGAGACTAAGGCTTTATGTGTGTATAAAATGTGAAAATAATCCATGAAATAACTCTTGAGGTTTTTCTGAAAAATACAAAGCTCCCTCTAGTGTATAAGTATGTGTAAATATTTTCATGATAGATCTAGAGAAGTTGAAGCGGCAGAGTTAAATCTGACAAATCTGACCAACGTTTTACTAAATTTGACTAACAATTAGGAAGTTATGTTTGAAAAACTGTTATTTGTAAAAAACAAACAAAAAAAACAAAAAGTGTAACAGGTGTGATGATTTGTTAAAAATGCTACAGATTTGGTAGTTTGTATAAATGTATCCGGGGGTGAGTTCCTCAGGTAATACTAGTCCCGTGTGAATAGGGAAATACACATCCCATAAAAAGCTACATACTGTTAAAATGTATGCTATAATGTATTCTCGGTCATAAGGTATCAACTTTTTATGTATTGAATTTCATCAATTGAGAAAAACATGTCATTTCAGAGAAACAGAGGCCAGTTTTTCTGAATTAATGAGATGGGTCTCACTCACATCAGAGCTGGATTACATGGGAGCAATCATGTCGCGTCTGCTAAGGCCGATCCAGATGCATTTTGGTCTTGGCCTAAAACATTGGGAGATTGAACTTCTCTTTCTCACAATCAAACATTGTCTAAAGTTTAAAAAAAAGGTTGATTATATGTGTATTGATTGAATGGCAATGTTCACAACGAGGGAACAAACTGGACATTCAGTGAAGCTGATCTTTGTTGTGGAAGATTTAGTACTGAAACAATCTGATAATAATTGAATACACCAAACACTGATAGGGTTAAAGGAAAATATATTGTAATTTCAATATAGTAGAAACACAGACAATACCTGCTTCCAGGAACATGAGAAGTAGATGTCTCTCTCAAAGTGAGCAGTACGAGAGGGGAGATATATACCAGTGTGCTGAACAGTAAATGACGGCTTTGGTTGGTTAATTTTTTTTATGCCCCCCATAAGAAAATAAACAATTTTCTTATGGGGGGCATGTCCCGGACCTCCCTAAAAGGAGCAGGGTAAACCACCCAAAGTTTTCTTTAAATTCCATGGGAAACACTGAACCCCTGATTATGGGAAGCTAGCATCCTCCTTCTAGTGCCAAATATCACATTAAGTCATTAAGTCATTGAGTCTGATGTATAAAAGTAGCTTCATGCTCCTCACCACAGGTGAGAGACTGTTATTTTTTTTGACAAGTACATTTTGTCATGTTTAAAAATGTAAAAGTGGATCTGAAGTGTAAAAACGTTGGGCACCCCTGGCTTAAAGTATCTTAAGCCAGATCTGGACTCTGACTTCAGCACTTGAACACGCCACTCTGCAGAGCTCTACCTAGTGGGTAGCTACTTATCACACCGTTGGATCCTGGTCTGTGGATTAGTTAATAAGGTAACCCCTGCTCTAAGAGATTCACTCACTGTTTCACTGTGAAATGCAAAAGCTCATGGGTAGTCAGCTGACACAATATCAGAATGAACAAGATTTGAGGTGTTAGTGTTTCTTTCTGCATTTCAATTGGTAGAATAGACTCATGTAAGATTTTGTCATCAAGATCACCTAAAAATGGCCTACCTTGCAAAGGACCAAAAACTACCTCAAATGTATTACAAAGAGTTGGAAGATCAATAATTCAATCAGAAGTGGAGAGAAAAGCTGACATTTTCTCAGTATTATGAACAACGTCAATTACAATTACGGGTTTGTGCCCTTAAATGCTGTTAAGCTCAAATTACTTAAGCTTCTATTGCCCGGCAAACAGATACATTTAAACTTACTTTGACAATTGCTGTTGTTGTTTTAATTAACCGCCACAGAGCAAAGCTCCAACACATTTAATCCATTTCAAAAAGTGTCTTTTGTCTCAGATATTTCTCCAAGCAGTAGACAGCAAACGGATTTGTGTCTATGTCAAACTTATTGGCGAAGAGGTGATGTTGTTCAAGAATCCACCTTAGGTCTCCAGCACCGTACACACATATTGACCTGACATGTTTGCCTTGACATTCTGGGTACACTGCCTCCAGCGAATCCTGGGAGCCCTCATGCCCCGCCCACTTCACCAGCCTTGCCAACGCATTGATATCTGTAATGTCGTATTTGGTGTTGGGCCATGTTGATCCGGGAACATCCGGCATTCGTTGAATGGTTGCCCAGAGAAACTCATCAGGACTGTAGGTATCTTTGGCCCACTCTATCAGTTTGAGTATTCGGCTATCCTCCAACACACTGCGGACGTAGCCTCGGTTAACAACGATGTAAGCATTTCCTGACATAATGGGCAGGTTGAAGGGAGGAGGATCCTTCACCTTTCCTGTCCCCTGAAATATTTAAACAGTTCATTAATAAGATGATGAGACAATCTGAAAAAAGCTTTAAAAATGACAAAATCAAGTGTTATAAAAATCCGAAAATAAGTACCTTGATTTTGTCATCAACTATCTGGTGACTTAATTTCACCCTCCATTTCTTTCTGTCGGGCATTTTCTCTGTCTCCAAGCTGTTACCTCCCCTCATTAAACGCAAGATTTTTACAATCTCCAGGTTGGTTTTTAGAGGGAAATCCTGACCACAGAGGTTGAGGAAGTATTTCCATTTTGTACTGGCGTTATAGAGATCAGCCATACAGTTCAGGTCAGCCTGGACACGAGACCACGAAGCGTAGACCACCTTTACAGGGTGACTGACCATGAATACATTGGGGAAACAGGAAGTAATACCCTCGACGGCAGAGATGAATGAGGGATGAGATTTTCTATCCAAATGGACGCAATAGAGGTTTTGTGGTGCATAGATGGCCCGCAGTAGTCGCTCAAAGCTCTCCACCTTAAGTGAATGAAAAAAAATCTGTTATATAATTTAAGAGACACATTATGACAAACAAGCAGGTTATGTTTTCATCGCCATTTTCTGTTGGCTTGTTTGTTGTTTGATTGAAGGTTAGCAGAATATCTTTTTCATGGATTTCGTTGATTTTTTTTTTTAATAATAATAATAATAACAATAATAATACATTTAATTTTTAATGCACTTGGATCAAATATCAAAGTGCTACAAAGCAAAAGCAGATAAAAGCATCAATAAAAAATTAAATAATAACTATATAAAAGCCTGACCAAAAAGCAGCAATGTTAATTAAGGTTATAGGTTTTGCTAAAAAGGAAAGTTTTAAGTCCTTTTTTAAATGTGTCAGTCGTCTGTGGAGCCCTGAGATGGTCAGGGAGGGCATTCCACAGACGAGGGGCATAGGAACAGAAGGACCGATCACCCATGGTGCTGGGCTTAGTCCGGGGAAGGAGGAGGCGGTATGAGTGGGTAGAACGGAGAGATCGTGTTGAGATCAGTGGGGTGAGTAGTTCTTTCAGGTAGGGGGGTGCGTTACCATGGATGCACTGGTGAGTGAGGAGAGAGATCTTATAATCAATCCTGGTGGAGATGGGAAGCCAATGAAGGGAATGAAGAACAGGGGTGATGTGTTCGTGTTTACGAACTCTCATCAGGATCCTTGCAGCACTGTTTTGAACATACTGAAGTCTTTGAAGACTTTTATCAGAGATCCCGATGAGAAGTGTGTTACAGTAATCCAGTCTGGAGGAGACAAACGCGTGAACCAGCTTTTCAGCATCACTCAAGGTGAGTGAAGAACGGAGTTTGGAAATATTTCTGAGATGATGAAAGGAGATCTTGCAGATGTGTTTAATGTGGGATTCAAAAGTGAGTTGAGGGTCAAATCTTACACCGAGGTTGATGACTGATGAAGAGAGGGGAATGTCGTGAAGGTAATACTGGTTAAGGAGGAAGACTGGGTCTGATGTGGGGTGCCAATTATAATAGCTTCGGTTTTGGAGCTGTTCAACTGGAGAAAGTTGTTTTTCATCCACACCTTTATCTCCTCCAGACAAGCGCGAGGAGTTGACAGGGGAGATGATGATGACGATGAGGATGGAGAGGCTGCGGAGGAATATGCCTCAGTTTTTATGTAGATTTGAGTGTCATCAGCGTAGCAATGGAATGAGAGTCCATATAGGCTGAAGACACGGCCAAGGGGGAGCATGTACAGTATAAAGAGAATGGGGCCAAGGACTCATCCCTGGGGGACCCCACAGGTGACGGTATGTGTCCGGGACCTTGAACTTCCAAGGGAAACGTATTCTGTTCTGTCAGTGAGGTAGGATTGAAACCAATTTAGGGCGGTGGCAGTGAGTCCAGTGGTGTGATGTAGGCGGTGTAGGAGTACTCCATGGTCAACTGTGTCGAAGGCAGCAGACAAATCAAGGAGAATCAGGAGGGAAGGTGAACCAGCATCTGCTGCCATCCGTAGGTCATTTGTGACTCTAAGCAGAGCTGTTTCTGTGCTGTGGGCGGAACGGAAACCAGACTGAAAGGTTTCAAAGAGGTTGTTGTAATTGAGGTGGTCCTGGAGGTGGGCAGCAACTACTTTTTCCAGTACTTTGGAGAGGAATGGGAGTTTGGAAATGGGCCTGTAATTAGTAAAAAGTTCTGGATCGAGAGTAGGTTTTTTGAGGAGTGGTCTGATTATGGTGGCTTTTAGGGCAGATGTAATAAAGCCGGCCTGGAGGGATTGATTTATTACAGCAGTGATCAGGGGACTGATGGAAGAGATGTTAGTTTTCACTAGTGCTGTAGGAAAGGGGTCGAGGGCACAGGTGGAGGGCTTTATTGTTCTGATGATAACCTTAACCTCCCGCTGTGAGATTTCTGGAAAACACTTGAGAGGCTGGGAGATCTCCAACTGTGAGTAAGCAGACTGGATAGGTAGAGTGGAGGAACCAGAAAGGACAGAACGGATTGAGTCAATTTTTGATTTGAAGAAAGCCATGAAATTATTACAGTGCTCTTCTGTCATTTCTGTAAGTGGGGGAGTTTGTGGTTTAAGGAGATGATTGATAGTGGAAAACAGCTGCTTAGAATTTCCAGGACTGGTTTTGATGATGTTGGAGTAGAACAGTGACCGAGCCTCTCTAAGCGACTTTGAGTAGGCCTTTTGGTGTTCCCGAAAGGCTAGCTTGTGGACAGTAAGACCTGAAGCCTTGTAACGCCGCTCAAGGACACGCCCAGCTGCCTTCATTTCCCGTAGCTCGCTGGTGAACCAGGGGGCTGAGCGGGAGAAAGTGACTGTTCTAATTTTTACAGGGGTGTGACGATCCAGGATGCTACTCAGGGATTTATTGTAGAAATCTACTGAGTCATTGTCTGATACAAAGTTGGCGGAAAAAAGATGCTGGAGGTCGACTCTCATGGTTTCTGGGTTGATGTTTTTCCAATTCCTGAAGTATATTTAATGTTTGGGCTTAGTGAGGGGGGACACAAGTGACAATTCCATGGAGACGGCCTTGTGGTCGGACACACCCAGATCGTACACAAGAAGATTGCTGAGAGGAGCAGAGTCAGCGATGACTAGATCCAGAGTGTGTCCCTTGGTGTGGGTGGGGACATCGACAAGTTGCCTGAGATTATAACAATCCAGTAGTTGGAGAAATTCGGAAGCAAAACGACATGCAGGGGAGTCGAAATGAATGTTCATATCTCCAAGTACTAAAATATTGGCAGAGGTTGTGTAAAATGTCGACAAAAGGTTGTAGATCTCAGAGATGAAGGCTGGGTTTGGTTTGGGTGGCCGGTAGATTAGAAGTATGGTCATGGAGAAAGGGGGTTTACAATTAAATGCCAGGCATTCAAAAGAAGAGATGTCTGGCAACGACAGTGGAGACAAGTCCAAATCACTGCGGTAGATGACAGACAGACCACCACCACGACCAGTGCTGGGGGCTTTCTGGAGGTAACCAATTTTAGATCAGTGGCCCGTGAAATCATAATAATAATAATACTAACAGCTGATTTTATAATCATAACATTTTTCACCAGTACATTATGCATTCCATATCATTCTAACATCTTATGAATTGGTTGTAGAATACACGAGATACAATTGTGTACTATTTATGTTGGCTATTGATTGATTGAGGACTTGATGGAGGTATGTGCCCTTCCAATTGTTACATACATTTTGTACTGTATATTTTAGAAACCATATAAAGGGTAACCCCCAAAACGTTTTTTAAAATTGTCCCTGCATAAATCTGTTTGATAAACAAAGTTAATAAAATGGAAGTGCTTAAGCAGGATTTTAATCCAGGGTATATCCCCCATCATGCCACCTTCATTAGACCCCTTTACCTCCAATATTAAGTAAAATCTCCCTCCAGAAATTAAAAATATCTTATAAAGCTGTTTTCACACCAACTCTCATTAAGGATTAAAGTGATTTTTTCTACGGACATGATTCCGTGCTTTCGAATGTGCATACCTTATGATGGATAACCAAAGAGTAAGCCAGTGGGAAGTCTTCTTCCTCCTGGCTTAATGGGAATAGTATGTATTTCCTTCTTGCTTTAAATTTCCTGGAAATATAAAATAACAAAATAAATACCACTGGGAATGTGTGCTGCGTTAGAAATTCTACTAAGTTGAATATATTCAAAAAACTGCTTAGAGTGAAACAGCTGCACACCTGCAGTCTTTGGTTGCATTAATATAATACTCATCAGGGACCTGAATACTCCTCTTGAAGTCTTTAGTGATGGCCAGTAATTTAGTCTGCTCTATTGTTTCTCTGTCCCCCTGGATGATTGCTGAACAGTTGCACACTCTCTCTGGGCCCGCATCTTCATCTGTGTAGTCCAACCAACTGGCACCAAAAATGGAGTAAGAATGCCAGACAGTTTTGGTTGGATTGAGTAGGCTGATAACCAAAACCGATAGAAGTACAGAGGTGATTTTCAGCAACAGTGACCATCTGCCTCGTTTCTTTAGCCTCATTGTTTGAGAGGGACTTCAGTTCAGATGCTTTTTAGCGTATGAATCCTGTAGGTAGTCCAGCAGCACTCCTTTCAATCAGTCACCGATGTACTTTTCCTCTGTCTTTGAAACAAGTTTATAAAGTTAAACAAGAATTATGAAGGTATATTGTCCTTTTCAATAAAAAACCTTAGCTGAAACATGTTAGGACTGGCTTGTTGTAAATGATTTCCTGGTTAAGTCCCTGTTAAGAACCCTATTCTTACCTCAAAATGCATTAATGATATGATCACAAACCAGTGATAAAAAGAAATGGAGAGACGATTGGGAATTAGGGATAAACAAGATGCAAACCATACATTACAGCCTTCTGGATTTTAGTTTATTTGTTTATATAGCAATGCTTGATTACCAAATAAATATCAAAATAAATATCAATAAAGTTAGATTCTAATGTGAGAAAAGGTTTGTTTTGCTTTTAGCAAAATTTTATGAAGTGAATTATTGTTTTTAGATTTCTCTCATATACAAATGTGTAATAAGTCCTGGCCCTCAGTCCCATAACAACACAATTGCATATATTGCTTATATAAAAGCAATGCATGCAATTTTATTATGAAGTGAGTGATTATTTATATATTTTGAAATATTTAATTTACACAGTGGGGAGTCATGACAAAGCAGACTCTTAGATAAAGCCTATATGCAATTCTGTGCATGTATTTGCGAATGCCAAGCGCCTTCTGACATCATATTTTATGTGGTTGATCGTTGATAATCTGTGCAAACAGATTGAAAATCATCAATTCAGCTACTGCAAGTAATTAAGATTTTTAGGGAAAATACTGTCAAAACGCAGTTTTATATTGCAGTAAAATATAGCATTTACCAGGATGATGCTGTTCTACAGTATTCCTATTATAGTCTGAAACGGTAAATTACTGTTAAAATATTATATCAACAGTAGATTAATGTCCATTTCAATGAAATTGAAAATCCATAAAGATTATTAAAAATAATTCAAACAAGATAGAGATAAATTCAGTGCAGTGTCACGTGGCTAAGAAAATCTGATAAATCGACACGTTGTTGGTTTTAAGAGTAAAACAAAATCCTACCCACTCCAGTGGGAATGCTGGCTAATTTAAAAAAAGAACGTTGGCATTTATGCAGGCAACACGCGGCTAAAACCAAGTCAGGCTTAGTTTGGCAAAACAACAAGAAAGATAATGTAAATTCAATACAAAATGACATGACAGGTTTTGTAAAATCACAATTACCTTATTAACTAATCCACAGAACAGTGTCCAACGGCGTGATGAGTCAAGTAGATAGGCAGTAGGTAAGGCTCTGCAGAGTGGGTCGTTCAAGAATGACCTCTGAGTAAAGATCATCTTATTTCATCCCTCCTGACCGCCAGAGACGATTCTTTTAGCCAGGGGTGCCCAACGTTTTTACAATCACATCTACTATTACATTTTTAAACATGAAAAGATGTACCTGTGAGGGAAAAAAAACGGTCTCTGACCCATAATGAGTTGCATAAAGCTACTTTTATAAATCAGTATCTTTTGACATGTCAGAGATGGGTTGATAAACCGACACTTAATGTAATAAAGACTTAACTACACCGCGCTATGTCATCTACCAGCGGGTGTCCTCGCCTCGTTGTTGTGTGAGCAGAAAATACGTTGAACTTATTCTGTAATCAGCGGGAGTCCTCGCCTCGTTGTGTTTGTGCGATAAAAGCCTGCAATTTATTCCGTAACCAAGGTGTGTTTTCGCCTTGTATGTGTGAACGATAAATATGTGCAACTTCTCTCAAAGCCGGTATCATCAGCACATGCTCGCCAAAGGCTAACCTTGGCTAGCATGTGCGTACCACACTTATCCCTGTTGCAGTATCTAAGCTGTTGACCACTGAGTTTGTGTGCTGCTTGTGGCTACGGTGCTTTCGCCTGACGCCAGCAGTAATTGGTGACACCGGTTCGTGTTTTCCCTGGTCAGATTGGTAACCCTATTTCCTGTTTACAGCAGCTGCAGCTCGGCCACTGGTAACCTCCCACCGCTCTTTTCTTTTTTTGTAACTGAAATTCTCGTTAGGGGTGCAGATAGTTTGGGTGTGTTTCTTGATGCATTGCGGAAGATGGCCACGACCTGACACCTGAGGGAAGGTGTGGCAGATAACCTGTGCATGAACTGTAGATTCATGCCTCATGCACTGAGGCTCAGAAGTGGAAGGCACATTTTGGTTGCCTCCTTCTGGGGTGGCTTCTGGAGATGCCAGACGTCATGCATCCGTGTCAAGTGGACCTCCCAGAAAGCCAAAGAAGGTTGATACTATGTTCCTCAGGGTGGAATGCTCTGTCAATCCAAATGCCTTCCTTGTCCAACTCCCTACGGCAAAACCTTCTCTATTGTTTCCTTTTGGTATAAGGTGTTCCAGTCATTTCAGTAGTTTTTCTAGCTCTTTAACATTCCAGTACAGGGTGTTTACAGTGTAACAACTCCTATTACCTATTCCCTATTCAAAACAATTAAAAATATATACATATATTTTTAATTTTTTCAGTCAAGTCATAATATGTCAGAAGAAAAAAATCCCCCTAGTGAGTAAATGTGAACCCAGACATTGTGTAAGTTGCTCTTTTTCTATTCCTTCCTGTCACAATTTAGAAACCATTGTGCGATTCTTTTCTGTATAAAATGTTATCTTTTTAAGTTTAAATGTTTAAGGCTCCATATATTATAAAATAATAGGAATGAATATATCGTTGAATACTTACAACTTAAACCACATTTTTAACTTGCTCAAGACATTTCTGGGGATTTAATGATAACAAAATATAGGCAAAACCACAAAATAGTGAACCTGAACAATGGAGCATCCTACCTGTGTCATGAGAAGGTGTTAATCTCTTTCTATCTCCAATTCCTGCCTCTCTGATGATTCACAACCCACTGAGTGCACATTTCCTTGTCTATACAGATTTAAATACCAGGCATAGTTGGTTGCCAAAATAAGACTTCTTTCTAGCAGTTTTTCAAAATAAAATCATTGTTTGTCATCATTGACTTTGTTGAACAAACAAGTGGGAAGCAAAACATTTCCAGTGTAGAAATCTGCAAGTTCAATATGAGAGAGTTTTTTTAGTTAAATTGTTAATATTCTGCCATAGAATAAATTATGTACTATAAAATATATAAGTAGTATCTCCAGTAAAGAGAGCACATGGAAATTCAGTCTTCTACGCTCGCAACAGAAAACGGATTATTCAATGGATATATAAAGATTGTTCCTCATTAACATTTACAATGGCTTTTTTTTTCTGGAGGTCAATTTGTACAATCAGATTCTTCATCTTAAATCTTGCCATCCTGACAGCCTGAGGGTTTTTTTTCTTGAGACGTTATAAATCCCTCAAATTCTCACTTTAACCTTGTTTTTTGTGATATTTATGGATTGTTTATTGGATGATTTGGGCTTTATCACAGTCAGGGCGATCATACAAGTCTCTCCAAGAGGAATATCTCTTTAAAGTTCACACTACAGAACAGATTGTAAAAGTTGCTTGAATTAAGATACATATATTTCAATTTATTCTTCGGATGATCATTTCAAAGAAGGGCATCATTTTAATGCACACGATTGTACCTATCCATTTGTGCCCTGCACTTTCATCTGCTGGTGTCCCTCTTCACTTTGTACAAAGTGGTTGATTGTAGTAATTATTGTCTGAGTTGCTGTGATAGCGCACCTTTCCTCCTTTAGTTTCCTCTCCTACTCTGCTCCCTGCTGGACAGATGGTGTACATAACCAGATGCTAATAAATAAATAATAAGTAGATAAAGAAATTATAACACAAGTGACTATTTATAAAAGTAAATGTTGTAGTTTATTATTCAATATACTATACTAATATAGTATACTACACTAAACTAAGACTTTGGGATATAAATCAATAACCCACTATCTCATCTACATATTGGAAGTAATTGGGAATGTCTAACTCTATTTACCACGCGGGTTTATTAGAGATCTCAATGCACAAATGTATATTTTATGTATATTTTTGATCCAGCAGAACCAGTTCATTTGTAGGATATGCATCAAACCATATCGGTCCATCCATCCGTTTGTCCACAGAAATTATAATAACAACAATAATAGTAATGACATTTTTACTGGTATTAATAATATTATTATATTTACTTGTTATACTGTTATGTCATATGTACATGGGTATTCTATGTAATGCTTTGTATTTCTTATTTACTAATAAAACCAAATACTAGCATTCACGCTCTATTCATTATAATTAAACAAATATTGTTGATGATTCAATTAATACTGAATTACCCTAATTCAAGTAAAGTCAAAATCAACTTGATTGTCATTTTCTCACATGCAGAAGCTGAAATGACGTTTCCCTCTAACCAGGTTGCAAAAAAATGCAAAACACATAAATATATGTACAATATTAGTGCGAGTGATGAGCTAAACACAAAATATAATTAAATGTAAAATATACATATAGACATATAATTATATACATATATATATATTTGTACAAATACCAAAAAAAACCATAGCATACACGTACACAGCAGCAATTTTAAACTGACTTGTGGGGGGGAGTCCAGTCCAGTCAATAACAATCTCCTCGCTGTGTAATACATTATTTCACATTGGAAAATTTCCTTGAACTTGAAAATAATATAAATTCTGTGCTTTATATAGGATATTTTATTTGATTATTTTTTGCCAAGTCCTCCTGATAATTAACTTTTTTCCATTATGTGATTTTATTTATTTGTTACTTTAGTCAAAGTGTAGTATAACCCTGTTAATATTTTAAATTGAATGTTATTAATCTGATATAGGTAATGTAGAATAAATTCTGGTAATTATTTTAAGTTTTGTGGACCAAGTATCTGATTTTACTTCCCGTTAACGACTCCAGATCTCCCGAGCTTGTTAGGCCCTGTTAGAGTTGTGTCATCCCATAAAGTGGTTCGCAAACTTTTTATTCCCCCTCGGAACCCAGATTTTTAAAATGACAAACCACCTCAACCGTAAACACAAAAGAAGAAAAATATTGATTGGAACAATAAAGAGAACCATGACAAAACGTCTAGATACCTTGTTTATAGAAAATTACCCTAGAAAAAAATGTTATACCTCCAACCACATATACCACAAGGGCAAACTGCCATTACAGATAAAACAAAAGAGAAATTAAGTAAGAAACAATAACCTATAACTAAGAAATAGGTGTGCAAACATTTCAAAGGAAGAAATAAATAAGTAAATTAAAGTGCTGTAAAAGGGAGAAAGCAAATTATATTCAGAAACAACTTTCTGCAATTTCACTTTTGAGGGCGATTTATGAATGAATTAACATTCTTGAACATTTTTACTGCTGTCTACATAATCTTATTATCTTGAAGAGTTAATAGCACCATTTCAAAATGAGAAGCAATGCATTTAAATTACCACTCAATGACAGGCTTATTGAAAATATATACTGTACATATGTACTTTGTATACTTTATATAAATACTTAACAGATAATACGTGCTGGTAAATAGTGCTCTTAGGCTGGGTGCGGTATCTCATTGTTTTTATCTCCTTTCATCAAAATATAAACATTTAGGAAAAACTCCTCCACCACTAGACTACAGATCGGAATAAACAGCCACATTGAAAGACATTCACATTTTATGTGAAGAATTAAGTGCATTTAAGTTTAGTACTCTAGGTACTCCCATTTAACTGAAAGTCGTACAAAAAAAAAGTATTTATAACAAAGCAAACAAGCATTTCTCAATAAAGCAATACTCGATTGAACTACTTCATGTGAGACGAATTAAGTGCATTTTACAGTAAGTGACAGACTTTCTGAGTACATGCTGGTTTTAACATCAACATTTTGACCCATTTGGCTCCAAATGTTAAATCTTAATCTAAATATTGGACCTAAAAGGTTGATGGAGAAAATAACTTCTATCCGCGATAAACGCCAGCCCTTTTGCACCAGGGCACTTTCAAAAAAACATAAAACTTAATCGAATGGTTCACCAACAAACCAAGGATTGTCAAGCTGGCACCACAGTTAGGATCCACAAGCACGACTAATACAACGTCTGGTGAATAAACTCTTTACTCGTAAGGGCAGGCAAACAATAACCGAGGGAGCAGGCAAAAATACAAGGTTTCTTACAAGCAGAGATCAGAACCATGGAACACTAGGAATTACGCTGGATAGGTTGGCACAATGGAACAACACAATCTGGCACAGGTGGGAAGGGGAGCACAGCTTAAATACACTGAGGCAGAGTCTTAACAGGACGCAGGTTTTAACAATCAATGGTAGAGAAGCAATCAGGAAACCATATGACAACAAACCTAATTACAAGGCATGACAAGGATGGTGAAAATGATTGACACAATGAAGATACGAGCTTTTAGGTTCTTTGGGTAGACATGACGTTCACTCGCTTGGGCTTCTCAAACATGTGTCGGACAAAAGCTCCTACGGATACCATGTCATCTCTTTAGATTTCATTCCCTATTACATTATCACATTACCTGGGAGTTGTGCTTCAACTACACAAAGCCTCATCTGATGCATTGTAAAAGGTCAATTGTTCTATAGGTAGGCTCTCCAGTGGACGGACTGTGATTACAATACTGGCGATACTAGCGACTGAATTCAAGATAAGCGTTTTTAACACTTTTGCACAATAGGAATGAAATTAACGTATTTGTTTTTATATGATAATGATGCTGATGATGATAATGATGACCATGACGATGCCTGCAGAAAAAGATAATTTTCCTACAAACTAGGTAATTTTTTATTTGCTTTTTTTGAAATAAGTTTTTTTTTTTTCCGGTGAACATCACCATGCTTGACAGTATAGTGTTCTTGGGATTAAAGTCGTCACCTCCTTGACTGGATACACTTCTTTGTAAAACTTCTACATTTTTCTTTAATCTAAACTTTAATTTGTCTAAGCAGAACTTTCCTCCAGAAGGTAATCTCTTTGTCCATGTAATCATTAACAAACGTCAGTAAAGATTATAAGTGCCATGTCTGGAGTAAAGGCTTCTTTCTTGTACAGCAGCCTCTCAGCACATGGTGATGTGCTGACACTTTTGACTGACACAAAAACTCCCCCTAGTGTTGAAAATATTCAACCAAGCTTTCCAAAATCAGTCCAGTTTTTACTCGCACTAAGGTTGAAGTTGGATACAATTTGAAAATAATCCATGAAAGTATTTTTGAGTAATAGCGCTAACCCGACGTATCTGAGGTGGACTAGGCAATAATGATTCCATAATATCCCTGACTTTTAGGGGATATAATAAAACATTATTCTCATTAGGTGTGTCAAGTAAATATTTTTTTAATTGTTTATTGATTCCACATATTAAGAAACATAAGTCATCTATGGAAACCCCAGGAGATGCACATAAATGACGAGAAGAGCTCTGACATTCCTTGTTTTGCTGGTGACCATCTTTTATCAAACCTGTCCACTCTCCTTTTGATATCTGAGTCATTTTCTCCAACTTAAAGAAATGCTTTAGCCTCTCTCGGCATTGTTTTATTTTTGGGGGCTTGCAGCTTCAGCGATGGAACTGCTGTTATGTTCTTTGCAGTTAAAAGCAGTATTCTAATGGATAACTAGACCTATGCTGTTGTCATCAACAGCAAGTGCATATCCCCGAAAAAGTTCCCAATATCTTGTGTTGTACAAGCAATACCCCTGATTGAACTCCTCACATTAATTGTCAAGGTATTTCCCCAGGATTTTTCTTCTATAAAAACATCCCTAAAGTGTGAAATATCATTTATACGAGACAGATGTCCTCGAGCCCAATCATATGCATGAAATCTTTACTAAATCAGGTCAATGGTCAAGACTTTACATGACCAAACAGTGTTTTTATGAAAAGTGAGTGAGTAAAACATGTACTATTAGAGTAAAACACAATGTATAATAGATACATCTCCTCGAGTTCATTCACATGCACAAAGTTTGGACTAAATTGAACCAATGGTTGAAAATTATGGCAATACTACTTAGTGTATACTAAGTATATAGTATATACTTAGCTTAGTGTGGTACATATACAACAAACCTAAATCACTCCAGTTCTTCCTCACACTAAGGTCACTGTGGGTGTAGAACTTGAAAATGATGCATGAAATAGTTTTTGTGTTGTCACGTTAACACGAAGGATCTGTTGCAGATGTGGACGATGATTCCATAATATCCCAGACATTTCAGGGATGTAATTACTGCAATTATTTATGCCGATTCTGATTTAGAAAACATATATTGGAACACATATCTTTGCTTTCGGCATAGGATTAGTTTTAACCTATCATTCCCATTGTGTCTCTGTTGTATTAATTCTTTCTATGTGCTACTTTGACTTCTATGTGTAGCACTGTGATGTCAAGTGTTAATAAAAATGTAATAAGTGACCTTTCTTATCTTCCATAATCCAAATGAAGGTCATATAGAATATGGTAATAAAGGTTAATAAAGGGTAAATATTTTTTTTATTGAAGCTATCATAAAATCTATCTCCAATACTTCATCAATTGACCGTCTCAGCAATACCAATCAAGTGCTGACGCAGATCTAACAGATAAATACGGCTGAATGTTGCTTGTTGCTTGTTCATTTCAGAGTCGACACACCGAGACAGACAAAAGCGGATACAATGGAGGCAGCAAGTTAGTATAGCGGGCAGCACTGTTTCCTCACAGCAAGAAGGTTCTGGGCTCAAATTGACCAGATCTTCTCTGGGTGGCATAGGTTCCCTCCGGGTAATCTGGACCCTCCATGTGGAGCTGAGGGTGGTCTAGCACGGAGCTGCAGCAGAGTGAGAGAGGAGGGGCGCCGGCTCACAGGCCGTGCCAGTTGAGGTTATTAACGCCACCGACTGAGTTGAGCTAACGAAGACTCTTTTGGATCTGCAGTAGCGGACTGCAGCTGAAGAGAGAGAGGGAAAAAAGGCTCTTACAGAGAGACTAAGGCTTTATGTGTGTATAAAATGTGAAAATAATCCATGAAATAACTCTTGAGGTTTTTCTGAAAAATACAAAGCTCCCTCTAGTGTATAAGTATGTGTAAATATTTTCATGATAGATCTAGAGAAGTTGAAGCGGCAGAGTTAAATCTGACAAATCTGACCAACGTTTTACTAAATTTGACTAACAATTAGGAAGTTATGTTTGAAAAACTGTTATTTGTAAAAAACAAACAAAAAAAACAAAAAGTGTAACAGGTGTGATGATTTGTTAAAAATGCTACAGATTTGGTAGTTTGTATAAATGTATCCGGGGGTGAGTTCCTCAGGTAATACTAGTCCCGTGTGAATAGGGAAATACACATCCCATAAAAAGCTACATACTGTTAAAATGTATGCTATAATGTATTCTCGGTCATAAGGTATCAACTTTTTATGTATTGAATTTCATCAATTGAGAAAAACATGTCATTTCAGAGAAACAGAGGCCAGTTTTTCTGAATTAATGAGATGGGTCTCACTCACATCAGAGCTGGATTACATGGGAGCAATCATGTCGCGTCTGCTAAGGCCGATCCAGATGCATTTTGGTCTTGGCCTAAAACATTGGGAGATTGAACTTCTCTTTCTCACAATCAAACATTGTCTAAAGTTTAAAAAAAAGGTTGATTATATGTGTATTGATTGAATGGCAATGTTCACAACGAGGGAACAAACTGGACATTCAGTGAAGCTGATCTTTGTTGTGGAAGATTTAGTACTGAAACAATCTGATAATAATTGAATACACCAAACACTGATAGGGTTAAAGGAAAATATATTGTAATTTCAATATAGTAGAAACACAGACAATACCTGCTTCCAGGAACATGAGAAGTAGATGTCTCTCTCAAAGTGAGCAGTACGAGAGGGGAGATATATACCAGTGTGCTGAACAGTAAATGACGGCTTTGGTTGGTTAATTTTTTTTATGCCCCCCATAAGAAAATAAACAATTTTCTTATGGGGGGCATGTCCCGGACCTCCCTAAAAGGAGCAGGGTAAACCACCCAAAGTTTTCTTTAAATTCCATGGGAAACACTGAACCCCTGATTATGGGAAGCTAGCATCCTCCTTCTAGTGCCAAATATCACATTAAGTCATTAAGTCATTGAGTCTGATGTATAAAAGTAGCTTCATGCTCCTCACCACAGGTGAGAGACTGTTATTTTTTTTGACAAGTACATTTTGTCATGTTTAAAAATGTAAAAGTGGATCTGAAGTGTAAAAACGTTGGGCACCCCTGGCTTAAAGTATCTTAAGCCAGATCTGGACTCTGACTTCAGCACTTGAACACGCCACTCTGCAGAGCTCTACCTAGTGGGTAGCTACTTATCACACCGTTGGATCCTGGTCTGTGGATTAGTTAATAAGGTAACCCCTGCTCTAAGAGATTCACTCACTGTTTCACTGTGAAATGCAAAAGCTCATGGGTAGTCAGCTGACACAATATCAGAATGAACAAGATTTGAGGTGTTAGTGTTTCTTTCTGCATTTCAATTGGTAGAATAGACTCATGTAAGATTTTGTCATCAAGATCACCTAAAAATGGCCTACCTTGCAAAGGACCAAAAACTACCTCAAATGTATTACAAAGAGTTGGAAGATCAATAATTCAATCAGAAGTGGAGAGAAAAGCTGACATTTTCTCAGTATTATGAACAACGTCAATTACAATTACGGGTTTGTGCCCTTAAATGCTGTTAAGCTCAAATTACTTAAGCTTCTATTGCCCGGCAAACAGATACATTTAAACTTACTTTGACAATTGCTGTTGTTGTTTTAATTAACCGCCACAGAGCAAAGCTCCAACACATTTAATCCATTTCAAAAAGTGTCTTTTGTCTCAGATATTTCTCCAAGCAGTAGACAGCAAACGGATTTGTGTCTATGTCAAACTTATTGGCGAAGAGGTGATGTTGTTCAAGAATCCACCTTAGGTCTCCAGCACCGTACACACATATTGACCTGACATGTTTGCCTTGACATTCTGGGTACACTGCCTCCAGCGAATCCTGGGAGCCCTCATGCCCCGCCCACTTCACCAGCCTTGCCAACGCATTGATATCTGTAATGTCGTATTTGGTGTTGGGCCATGTTGATCCGGGAACATCCGGCATTCGTTGAATGGTTGCCCAGAGAAACTCATCAGGACTGTAGGTATCTTTGGCCCACTCTATCAGTTTGAGTATTCGGCTATCCTCCAACACACTGCGGACGTAGCCTCGGTTAACAACGATGTAAGCATTTCCTGACATAATGGGCAGGTTGAAGGGAGGAGGATCCTTCACCTTTCCTGTCCCCTGAAATATTTAAACAGTTCATTAATAAGATGATGAGACAATCTGAAAAAAGCTTTAAAAATGACAAAATCAAGTGTTATAAAAATCCGAAAATAAGTACCTTGATTTTGTCATCAACTATCTGGTGACTTAATTTCACCCTCCATTTCTTTCTGTCGGGCATTTTCTCTGTCTCCAAGCTGTTACCTCCCCTCATTAAACGCAAGATTTTTACAATCTCCAGGTTGGTTTTTAGAGGGAAATCCTGACCACAGAGGTTGAGGAAGTATTTCCATTTTGTACTGGCGTTATAGAGATCAGCCATACAGTTCAGGTCAGCCTGGACACGAGACCACGAAGCGTAGACCACCTTTACAGGGTGACTGACCATGAATACATTGGGGAAACAGGAAGTAATACCCTCGACGGCAGAGATGAATGAGGGATGAGATTTTCTATCCAAATGGACGCAATAGAGGTTTTGTGGTGCATAGATGGCCCGCAGTAGTCGCTCAAAGCTCTCCACCTTAAGTGAATGAAAAAAAATCTGTTATATAATTTAAGAGACACATTATGACAAACAAGCAGGTTATGTTTTCATCGCCATTTTCTGTTGGCTTGTTTGTTGTTTGATTGAAGGTTAGCAGAATATCTTTTTCATGGATTTCGTTGATTTTTTTTTTTAATAATAATAATAATAACAATAATAATACATTTAATTTTTAATGCACTTGGATCAAATATCAAAGTGCTACAAAGCAAAAGCAGATAAAAGCATCAATAAAAAATTAAATAATAACTATATAAAAGCCTGACCAAAAAGCAGCAATGTTAATTAAGGTTATAGGTTTTGCTAAAAAGGAAAGTTTTAAGTCCTTTTTTAAATGTGTCAGTCGTCTGTGGAGCCCTGAGATGGTCAGGGAGGGCATTCCACAGACGAGGGGCATAGGAACAGAAGGACCGATCACCCATGGTGCTGGGCTTAGTCCGGGGAAGGAGGAGGCGGTATGAGTGGGTAGAACGGAGAGATCGTGTTGAGATCAGTGGGGTGAGTAGTTCTTTCAGGTAGGGGGGTGCGTTACCATGGATGCACTGGTGAGTGAGGAGAGAGATCTTATAATCAATCCTGGTGGAGATGGGAAGCCAATGAAGGGAATGAAGAACAGGGGTGATGTGTTCGTGTTTACGAACTCTCATCAGGATCCTTGCAGCACTGTTTTGAACATACTGAAGTCTTTGAAGACTTTTATCAGAGATCCCGATGAGAAGTGTGTTACAGTAATCCAGTCTGGAGGAGACAAACGCGTGAACCAGCTTTTCAGCATCACTCAAGGTGAGTGAAGAACGGAGTTTGGAAATATTTCTGAGATGATGAAAGGAGATCTTGCAGATGTGTTTAATGTGGGATTCAAAAGTGAGTTGAGGGTCAAATCTTACACCGAGGTTGATGACTGATGAAGAGAGGGGAATGTCGTGAAGGTAATACTGGTTAAGGAGGAAGACTGGGTCTGATGTGGGGTGCCAATTATAATAGCTTCGGTTTTGGAGCTGTTCAACTGGAGAAAGTTGTTTTTCATCCACACCTTTATCTCCTCCAGACAAGCGCGAGGAGTTGACAGGGGAGATGATGATGACGATGAGGATGGAGAGGCTGCGGAGGAATATGCCTCAGTTTTTATGTAGATTTGAGTGTCATCAGCGTAGCAATGGAATGAGAGTCCATATAGGCTGAAGACACGGCCAAGGGGGAGCATGTACAGTATAAAGAGAATGGGGCCAAGGACTCATCCCTGGGGGACCCCACAGGTGACGGTATGTGTCCGGGACCTTGAACTTCCAAGGGAAACGTATTCTGTTCTGTCAGTGAGGTAGGATTGAAACCAATTTAGGGCGGTGGCAGTGAGTCCAGTGGTGTGATGTAGGCGGTGTAGGAGTACTCCATGGTCAACTGTGTCGAAGGCAGCAGACAAATCAAGGAGAATCAGGAGGGAAGGTGAACCAGCATCTGCTGCCATCCGTAGGTCATTTGTGACTCTAAGCAGAGCTGTTTCTGTGCTGTGGGCGGAACGGAAACCAGACTGAAAGGTTTCAAAGAGGTTGTTGTAATTGAGGTGGTCCTGGAGGTGGGCAGCAACTACTTTTTCCAGTACTTTGGAGAGGAATGGGAGTTTGGAAATGGGCCTGTAATTAGTAAAAAGTTCTGGATCGAGAGTAGGTTTTTTGAGGAGTGGTCTGATTATGGTGGCTTTTAGGGCAGATGTAATAAAGCCGGCCTGGAGGGATTGATTTATTACAGCAGTGATCAGGGGACTGATGGAAGAGATGTTAGTTTTCACTAGTGCTGTAGGAAAGGGGTCGAGGGCACAGGTGGAGGGCTTTATTGTTCTGATGATAACCTTAACCTCCCGCTGTGAGATTTCTGGAAAACACTTGAGAGGCTGGGAGATCTCCAACTGTGAGTAAGCAGACTGGATAGGTAGAGTGGAGGAACCAGAAAGGACAGAACGGATTGAGTCAATTTTTGATTTGAAGAAAGCCATGAAATTATTACAGTGCTCTTCTGTCATTTCTGTAAGTGGGGGAGTTTGTGGTTTAAGGAGATGATTGATAGTGGAAAACAGCTGCTTAGAATTTCCAGGACTGGTTTTGATGATGTTGGAGTAGAACAGTGACCGAGCCTCTCTAAGCGACTTTGAGTAGGCCTTTTGGTGTTCCCGAAAGGCTAGCTTGTGGACAGTAAGACCTGAAGCCTTGTAACGCCGCTCAAGGACACGCCCAGCTGCCTTCATTTCCCGTAGCTCGCTGGTGAACCAGGGGGCTGAGCGGGAGAAAGTGACTGTTCTAATTTTTACAGGGGTGTGACGATCCAGGATGCTACTCAGGGATTTATTGTAGAAATCTACTGAGTCATTGTCTGATACAAAGTTGGCGGAAAAAAGATGCTGGAGGTCGACTCTCATGGTTTCTGGGTTGATGTTTTTCCAATTCCTGAAGTATATTTAATGTTTGGGCTTAGTGAGGGGGGACACAAGTGACAATTCCATGGAGACGGCCTTGTGGTCGGACACACCCAGATCGTACACAAGAAGATTGCTGAGAGGAGCAGAGTCAGCGATGACTAGATCCAGAGTGTGTCCCTTGGTGTGGGTGGGGACATCGACAAGTTGCCTGAGATTATAACAATCCAGTAGTTGGAGAAATTCGGAAGCAAAACGACATGCAGGGGAGTCGAAATGAATGTTCATATCTCCAAGTACTAAAATATTGGCAGAGGTTGTGTAAAATGTCGACAAAAGGTTGTAGATCTCAGAGATGAAGGCTGGGTTTGGTTTGGGTGGCCGGTAGATTAGAAGTATGGTCATGGAGAAAGGGGGTTTACAATTAAATGCCAGGCATTCAAAAGAAGAGATGTCTGGCAACGACAGTGGAGACAAGTCCAAATCACTGCGGTAGATGACAGACAGACCACCACCACGACCAGTGCTGGGGGCTTTCTGGAGGTAACCAATTTTAGATCAGTGGCCCGTGAAATCATAATAATAATAATACTAACAGCTGATTTTATAATCATAACATTTTTCACCAGTACATTATGCATTCCATATCATTCTAACATCTTATGAATTGGTTGTAGAATACACGAGATACAATTGTGTACTATTTATGTTGGCTATTGATTGATTGAGGACTTGATGGAGGTATGTGCCCTTCCAATTGTTACATACATTTTGTACTGTATATTTTAGAAACCATATAAAGGGTAACCCCCAAAACGTTTTTTAAAATTGTCCCTGCATAAATCTGTTTGATAAACAAAGTTAATAAAATGGAAGTGCTTAAGCAGGATTTTAATCCAGGGTATATCCCCCATCATGCCACCTTCATTAGACCCCTTTACCTCCAATATTAAGTAAAATCTCCCTCCAGAAATTAAAAATATCTTATAAAGCTGTTTTCACACCAACTCTCATTAAGGATTAAAGTGATTTTTTCTACGGACATGATTCCGTGCTTTCGAATGTGCATACCTTATGATGGATAACCAAAGAGTAAGCCAGTGGGAAGTCTTCTTCCTCCTGGCTTAATGGGAATAGTATGTATTTCCTTCTTGCTTTAAATTTCCTGGAAATATAAAATAACAAAATAAATACCACTGGGAATGTGTGCTGCGTTAGAAATTCTAATAAGTTGAATATATTCAAAAAACTGCTTAGAGTGAAACAGCTGCACACCTGCAGTCTTTGGTTGCATTAATATAATACTCATCAGGGACCTGAACACTCCTCTTGAAGTCTTTAGTGATGGCCAGTAATTTAGTCTGCTCTATTGTTTCTCTGTCCCCCTGGATGATTGCTGAACAGTTGCACACTCTCTCTGGGCCCGCATCTTCATCTGTGTAGTCCAACCAACTGGCACCAAAAATGGAGTAAGAATGCCAGACGGTTTTGGTTGGATTGAGTAGGCTGATAACCAAAACCGATAGAAGTACAGAGGTGATTTTCAGCAACAGTGACCATCTGCCTCGTTTCTTTAGCCTCATTGTTTGAGAGGGACTTCAGTTCAGATGCTTTTTAGCGTATGAATCCTGTAGGTAGTCCAGCAGCACTCCTTTCAATCAGTCACCGATGTACTTTTCCTCTGTCTTTGAAACAAGTTTATAAAGTTAAACAAGAAATATGAAGGTATATTGTCCTTTTCAATAAAAAACCTTAGCTGAAACATGTTAGGACTGGCTTGTTGTAAATGATTTCCTGGTTAAGTCCCTGTTAAGAACCCTATTCTTACCTCAAAATGCATTAATGATATGATCACAAACCAGTGATAAAAAGAAATGGAGAGACGATTGGGAATTAGGGATAAACAAGATGCAAACCATACATTACAGCCTTCTGGATTTTAGTTTATTTGTTTATATAGCAATGCTTGATTACCAAATAAATATCAAAATAAATATCAATAAAGTTAGAGTCTAATATGAGAGAATGTTTGTTTTGCTTTTAGCAAAATTTTATGAAGTGAATTATTGTTTTTAGATTTCTCTCATATACAAATGTGTAATAAGTCCTGGCCCTCAGTCCCATAACAACACAATTGCATATATTGCTTATATAAAAGCAATGCATGCAATTTTATTATGAAGTGAGTGATTATTTATATATTTTGAAATATTTAATTTACACAGTGGGGGGTCATGACAAAGCAGACTCTTAGATAAAGCCTATATGCAATTCTGTGCATGTATTTGCGAATGCCAAGCGCCTTCTGACATCATATTTTATGTGGTTGATCGTTGATAATCTGTGCAAACAGATTGAAAATCATCAATTCAGCTACTGCAAGTAATTAAGATTTTTAGGGAAAATACTGTCAAAACGCAGTTTTATATTGCAGTAAAATATAGCATTTACCAGGATGATGCTGTTCTACAGTATTCCTATTATAGTCTGAAACGGTAAATTACTGTTAAAATATTATATCAACAGTAGATTAATGTCCATTTCAATGAAATTGAAAATCCATAAAGATTATTAAAAATAATTCAAACAAGATAGAGATAAATTCAGTGCAGTGTCACGTGGCTAAGAAAATCTGATAAATCGACACGTTGTTGGTTTTAAGAGTAAAACAAAATCCTACCCACTCCAGTGGGAATGCTGGCTAATTTAAAAAAAGAACGTTGGCATTTATGCAGGCAACACGCGGCTAAAACCAAGTCAGGCT
The DNA here is from genome assembly GCA_037951165.1 of Lophius americanus. NCBI lineage: Eukaryota > Metazoa > Chordata > Actinopteri > Lophiiformes > Lophiidae > Lophius > Lophius americanus. The sequence goes on along the minus strand of JBBDHG010000032.1, from coordinate 7,886,505 downwards.
TAGTTTGGCAAAACAACAAGAAAAATAATGTAAATTCAATACAAAATGACATGACAGGTTTTGTAAAATCACAATTACCTTATTAACTAATCCACAGAACAGTGTCCAACGGCGTGATGAGTCAAGTAGATAGGCAGTAGGTAAGGCTCTGCAGAGTGGGTCGTTCAAGAATGACCTCTGAGTAAAGATCATCTTATTTCATCCCTCCTGACCGCCAGAGACGATTCTTTTAGCCAGGGGTGCCCAACGTTTTTACAATCACATCTACTATTACATTTTTAAACATGAAAAGATGTACCTGTGAGGGAAAAAAAACGGTCTCTGACCCATAATGAGTTGCATAAAGCTACTTTTATAAATCAGTATCTTTTGACATATCAGAGATGGGTTGATAAACCGACACTTAATGTAATAAAGACTTAACTACACCGCGCTATGTCATCTACCAGCGGGTGTCCTCGCCTCGTTGTTGTGTGAGCAGAAAATACGTTGAACTTATTCTGTAATCAGCGGGAGTCCTCGCCTCGTTGTGTTTGTGCGATAAAAGCCTGCAATTTATTCCGTAACCAAGGTGTGTTTTCGCCTTGTATGTGTGAACGATAAATATGTGCAACTTCTCTCAAAGCCGGTATCATCAGCACATGCTCGCCAAAGGCTAACCTTGGCTAGCATGTGCGTACCACACTTATCCCTGTTGCAGTATCTAAGCTGTTGACCACTGAGTTTGTGTGCTGCTTGTGGCTACGGTGCTTTCGCCTGACGCCAGCAGTAATTGGTGACACCGGTTCGTGTTTTCCCTGGTCAGATTGGTAACCCTATTTCCTGTTTACAGCAGCTGCTGCTCGGCCACTGGTAACCTCCCACCGCTCTTTTCTTTTTTTGTAACTGAAATTCTCGTTAGGGGTGCAGATAGTTTGGGTGTGTTTCTTGATGCATTGCGGAAGATGGCCACGACCTGACACCTGAGGGAAGGTGTGGCAGATAACCTGTGCATGAACTGTAGATTCATGCCTCATGCACTGAGGCTCAGAAGTGGAAGGCACATTTTGGTTGCCTCCTTCTGGGGTGGCTTCTGGAGATGCCAGACGTCATGCATCCGTGTCAAGTGGACCTCCCAGAAAGCCAAAGAAGGTTGATACTATGTTCCTCAGGGTGGAATGCTCTGTCAATCCAAATGCCTTCCTTGTCCAACTCCCTACGGCAAAACCTTCTCTATTGTTTCCTTTTGGTATAAGGTGTTCCAGTCATTTCAGTAGTTTTTCTAGCTCTTTAACATTCCAGTACAGGGTGTTTACAGTGTAACAACTCCTATTACCTATTCCCTATTCAAAACAATTAAAAATATATACATATATTTTTAATTTTTTCAGTCAAGTCATAATATGTCAGAAGAAAAAAATCCCCCTAGTGAGTAAATGTGAACCCAGACATTGTGTAAGTTGCTCTTTTTCTATTCCTTCCTGTCACAATTTAGAAACCATTGTGCGATTCTTTTCTGTATAAAATGTTATCTTTTTAAGTTTAAATGTTTAAGGCTCCATATATTATAAAATAATAGGAATGAATATATCGTTGAATACTTACAACTTAAACCACATTTTTAACTTGCTCAAGACATTTCTGGGGATTTAATGATAACAAAATATAGGCAAAACCACAAAATAGTGAACCTGAACAATGGAGCATCCTACCTGTGTCATGAGAAGGTGTTAATCTCTTTCTATCTCCAATTCCTGCCTCTCTGATGATTCACAACCCACTGAGTGCACATTTCCTTGTCTATACAGATTTAAATACCAGGCATAGTTGGTTGCCAAAATAAGACTTCTTTCTAGCAGTTTTTCAAAATAAAATCATTGTTTGTCATCATTGACTTTGTTGAACAAACAAGTGGGAAGCAAAACATTTCCAGTGTAGAAATCTGCAAGTTCAATATGAGAGAGTTTTTTTAGTTAAATTGTTAATATTCTGCCATAGAATAAATTATGTACTATAAAATATATAAGTAGTATCTCCAGTAAAGAGAGCACATGGAAATTCAGTCTTCTACGCTCGCAACAGAAAACGGATTATTCAATGGATATATAAAGATTGTTCCTCATTAACATTTACAATGGCTTTTTTTTTCTGGAGGTCAATTTGTACAATCAGATTCTTCATCTTAAATCTTGCCATCCTGACAGCCTGAGGGTTTTTTTTCTTGAGACGTTATAAATCCCTCAAATTCTCACTTTAACCTTGTTTTTTGTGATATTTATGGATTGTTTATGGGATGATTTGGGCTTTATCACAGTCAGGGCGATCATACAAGTCTCTCCAAGAGGAATATCTCTTTAAAGTTCACACTACAGAACAGATTGTAAAAGTTGCTTGAATTAAGATACATATATTTCAATTTATTCTTCGGATGATCATTTCAAAAAAGGGCATCATTTTAATGCACACGATTGTACCTATCCATTTGTGCCCTGCACTTTCATCTGCTGGTGTCCCTCTTCACTTTGTACAAAGTGGTTGATTGTAGTAATTATTGTCTGAGTTGCTGTGATAGCGCACCTTTCCTCCTTTAGTTTCCTCTCCTACTCTCCTCCCTGCTGGACAGATGGTGTACATAACCAGATGCTAATAAATAAATAATAAGTAGATAAAGAAATTATAACACAAGTGACTATTTATAAAAGTAAATGTTGTAGTTTATTATTCAATATACTATACTAATATAGTATACTACACTAAACTAAGACTTTGGGATATAAATCAATAACCCACTATCTCATCTACATATTGGAAGTAATTGGGAATGTCTAACTCTATTTACCACGCGGGTTTATTAGAGATCTCAATGCACAAATGTATATTTTATGTATATTTTTGATCCAGCAGAACCAGTTCATTTGTAGGATATGCATCAAACCATATCGGTCCATCCATCCGTTTGTCCACAGAAATTATAATAACAACAATAATAGTAATGACATTTTTACTGGTATTAATAATATTATTATATTTACTTGTTATACTGTTATGTCATATGTACATGGGTATTCTATGTAATGCTTTGTATTTCTTATTTACTAATAAAACCAAATACTAGCATTCACGCTCTATTCATTATAATTAAACAAATATCATTTTGATGATTCAATTAATACTGAATTACCCTAATTCAAGTAAAGTCAAAATCAACTTGATTGTCATTTTCTCACATGCAGAAGCTGAAATGACGTTTCCCTCTAACCAGGTTGCAAAAAAATGCAAAACACATAAATATATGTACAATATTAGTGCGAGTGATGAGCTAAACACAAAATATAATTAAATGTAAAATATACATATAGACATATAATTATATACATATATATATATTTGTACAAATACCAAAAAAAACCATAGCATACACGTACACAGCAGCAATTTTAAACTGACTTGTGGGGGGGAGTCCAGTCCAGTCAATAACAATCTCCTCGCTGTGTAATACATTATTTCACATTGGAAAATTTCCTTGAACTTGAAAATAATATAAATTCTGTGCTTTATATAGGATATTTTATTTGATTATTTTTTGCCAAGTCCTCCTGATAATTAACTTTTTTCCATTATGTGATTTTATTTATTTGTTACTTTAGTCAAAGTGTAGTATAACCCTGTTAATATTTTAAATTGAATGTTATTAATCTGATATAGGTAATGTAGAATAAATTCTGGTAATTATTTTAAGTTTTGTGGACCAAGTATCTGATTTTACTTCCCGTTAACGACTCCAGATCTCCCGAGCTTGTTAGGCCCTGTTAGAGTTGTGTCATCCCATAGTGGTTCGCAAACTTTTTATTCCCCCTGGGAACCCAGATTTTTAAAATGACAAACCACCTCAACCGTAAACACAAAAGAAGAAAAATATTGATTGGAACAATAAAGAGAACCATGACAAAACGTCTAGATACCTTGTTTATAGAAAATTACCCTAGAAAAAAATGTTATACCTCCAACCACATATACCACAAGGGCAAACTGCCATTACAGATAAAACAAAAGAGAAATTAAGTAAGAAACAATAACCTATAACTAAGAAATAGGTGTGCAAACATTTCAAAGGAAGAAATAAATAAGTAAATTAAAGTGCTGTAAAAGGGAGAAAGCAAATTATATTCAGAAACAACTTTCTGCAATTTCACTTTTGAGGGCGATTTATGAATGAATTAACATTCTTGAACATTTTTACTGCTGTCTACATAATCTTATTATCTTGAAGAGTTAATAGCACCATTTCAAAATGAGAAGCAATGCATTTAAATTACCACTCAATGACAGGCTTATTGAAAATATATACTGTACATATGTACTTTGTATACTTTATATAAATACTTAACAGATAATACGTGCTGGTAAATAGTGCTCTTAGGCTGGGTGCGGTATCTCATTGTTTTTATCTCCTTTCATCAAAATATAAACATTTAGGAAAAACTCCTCCACCACTAGACTACAGATCGGAATAAACAGCCACATTGAAAGACATTCACATTTTATGTGAAGAATTAAGTGCATTTAAGTTTAGTACTCTAGGTACTCCCATTTAACTGAAAGTCGTACAAAAAAAAAGTATTTATAACAAAGCAAACAAGCATTTCTCAATAAAGCAATACTCGATTGAACTACTTCATGTGAGACGAATTAAGTGCATTTTACAGTAAGTGACAGACTTTCTGAGTACATGCTGGTTTTAACATCAACATTTTGACCCATTTGGCTCCAAATGTTAAATCTTAATCTAAATATTGGACCTAAAAGGTTGATGGAGAAAATAACTTCTATCCGCGATAAACGCCAGCCCTTTTGCACCAGGGCACTTTCAAAAAAACATAAAACTTAATCGAATGGTTCACCAACAAACCAAGGATTGTCAAGCTGGCACCACAGTTAGGATCCACAAGCACGACTAATACAACGTCTGGTGAATAAACTCTTTACTCGTAAGGGCAGGCAAACAATAACCGAGGGAGCAGGCAAAAATACAAGGTTTCTTACAAGCAGAGATCAGAACCATGGAACACTAGGAATTACGCTGGATAGGTTGGCACAATGGAACAACACAATCTGGCACAGGTGGGAAGGGGAGCACAGCTTAAATACACTGAGGCAGAGTCTTAACAGGACGCAGGTTTTAACAATCAATGGTAGAGAAGCAATCAGGAAACCATATGACAACAAACCTAATTACAAGGCATGACAAGGATGGTGAAAATGATTGACACAATGAAGATACGAGCTTTTAGGTTCTTTGGGTAGACATGACGTTCACTCGCTTGGGCTTCTCAAACATGTGTCGGACAAAAGCTCCTACGGATACCATGTCATCTCTTTAGATTTCATTCCCTATTACATTATCACATTACCTGGGAGTTGTGCTTCAACTACACAAAGCCTCATCTGATGCATTGTAAAAGGTCAATTGTTCTATAGGTAGGCTCTCCAGTGGACGGACTGTGATTACAATACTGGCGATACTAGCGACTGAATTCAAGATAAGCGTTTTTAACACTTTTGCACAATAGGAATGAAATTAACGTATTTGTTTTTATATGATAATGATGCTGATGATGATAATGATTACCATGACGATGCCTGCAGAAAAAGATAATTTTCCTACAAACTAGGTAATTTTTTATTTGCTTTTTTTGAAATAAGTTTTTTTTTTTTCCGGTGAACATCACCATGCTTGACAGTATAGTGTTCTTGGGATTAAAGTCGTCACCTCCTTGACTGGATACACTTCTTTGTAAAACTTCTACATTTTTCTTTAATCTAAACTTTAATTTGTCTAAGCAGAACTTTCCTCCAGAAGGTAATCTCTTTGTCCATGTAATCATTAACAAACGTCAGTAAAGATTATAAGTGCCATGTCTGGAGTAAAGGCTTCTTTCTTGTACAGCAGCCTCTCAGCACATGGTGATGTGCTGACACTTTTGACTGACACAAAAACTCCCCATAGTGTTGAAAATATTCAACCAAGCTTTCCAAAATCAGTCCAGTTTTTACTCGCACTAAGGTTGAAGTTGGATACAATTTGAAAATAATCCATGAAAGTATTTTTGAGTAATAGCGCTAGCCCGACGTATCTGAGGTGGACTAGGCAATAATGATTCCATAATATCCCTGACTTTTAGGGGATATAATAAAACATTATTCTCATTAGGTGTGTCAAGTAAATATTTTTTTAATTGTTTATTGATTCCACATATTAAGAAACATAAGTCATCTATGGAAACCCCAGGAGATGCACATAAATGACGAGAAGAGCTCTGACATTCCTTGTTTTGCTGGTGACCATCTTTTATCAAACCTGTCCACTCTCGTTTTGATATCTGAGTCATTTTCTCCAACTTAAAGAAATGCTTTAGCCTCTCTCGGCATTGTTTTATTTTTGGGGGCTTGCAGCTTCAGCGATGGAACTGCTGTTATGTTCTTTGCAGTTAAAAGCAGTATTCTAATGGATAACTAGACCTATGCTGTTGTCATCAACAGCAAGTGCATATCCCCGAAAAAGTTCCCAATATCTTGTGTTGTACAAGCAATACCCCTGATTGAACTCCTCACATTAATTGTCAAGGTATTTCCCCAGGATTTTTTTCTATAAAAACACCCCTAAAGTGTGAAATATCATTTATACGAGACAGATGTCCTCGAGCCCAATCATATGCATGAAATCTTTACTAAATCAGGTCAATGGTCAAGACTTTACATGACCAAACAGTGTTTTTATGAAAAGTGAGTGAGTAAAACATGTACTATTAGAGTAAAACACAATGTATAATAGATACATCTCCTCGAGTTCATTCACATGCACAAAGTTTGGACTAAATTGAACCAATGGTTGAAAATTATGGCAATACTACTTAGTGTATACTAAGTATATAGTATATACTTAGCTTAGTGTGGTACATATACAACAAACCTAAATCACTCCAGTTCTTCCTCACACTAAGGTCACTGTGGGTGTAGAACTTGAAAATGATGCATGAAATAGTTTTTGTGTTGTCACGTTAATGATTCCATAATATCCCAGACATTTCAGGGATGTAATTACTGCAATTATTTATGCTGATTCTGATTTAAAAAACATATATTGGAACACATATCTTTGCTTTCGGCATATGATTAGTTTTAACCTATCATTCCCATTGTGTCTCTGTTGTATTAATTCTTTCTATGTGCTACTTTGACTTCAATGTGTAGCACTGTGATGTCAAGTGTTAATAAAAATGTAATAAGTGACCTTTCTTATCTTCCATAATCCAAATGAAGGTCATATAGAATATGGTAATAAAGGTTAATAAAGGGTAAATATTTTTTTTATTGAAGCTATCATAAAATCTATCTCCAATACTTCCTCAATTGACCGTCTCAGCAATACCAATCAAGTGCTGACGCAGATCTAACAGATAAATACGGCTGAATGTTGCTTGTTGCTTGTTCATTTCAGGGTCGACACAGCGAGACAGACAAAAGCGGATACAATGGAGGCAGCAAGTTAGTATAGCGGGCAGCACTGGTTCCTCACAGCAAGAAGGTTCTGGGCTCAAATTGACCAGATCTTCTCTGGGTGGCATAGGTTCCCTCCGGGTAATCTGGACCCTCCATGTGGAGCTGAGGGTGGTCTAGCACGGAGCTGCAGCAGAGTGAGAGAGGAGGGGCGCCGGCTCACAGGCCGTGCCAGTTGAGGTTATTAACGCCACCGACTGAGTTGAGCTAACGAAGACTCTTTTGGATCTGCAGTAGCGGACTGCAGCTGAAGAGAGAGAGGGAAAAAAGGCTCTTACAGAGAGACTAAGGCTTTATGTGTGTATAAAATGTGAAAATAATCCATGAAATAACTCTTGAGGTTTTTCTGAAAAATACAAAGCTCCCTCTAGTGTATAAGTATGTGTAAATATTTTCATGATAGATCTAGAGAAGTTGAAGCGGCAGAGTTAAATCTGACAAATCTGACCAACGTTTTACTAAATTTGACTAACAATTAGGAAGTTATGTTTGAAAAACTGTTATTTGTAAAAAACAAACAAAAAAAACAAAAAGTGTAACAGGTGTGATGATTTGTTAAAAATGCTACAGATTTGGTAGTTTGTATAAATGTATCCGGGGGTGAGTTCCTCAGGTAATACTAGTCCCGTGTGAATAGGGAAATACACATCCCATAAAAAGCTACATACTGTTAAAATGTATGCTATAATGTATTCTCGGTCATAAGGTATCAACTTTTTATGTATTGAATTTCATCAATTGAGAAAAACATGTCATTTCAGAGAAACAGAGGCCAGTTTTTCTGAATTAATGAGATGGGTCTCACTCACATCAGAGCTGGATTACATGGGAGCAATCATGTCGCGTCTGCTAAGGCCGATCCAGATGCATTTTGGTCTTGGCCTAAAACATTGGGAGATTGAACTTCTCTTTCTCACAATCAAACATTGTCTAAAGTTTAAAAAAAAGGTTGATTATATGTGTATTGATTGAATGGCAATGTTCACAACGAGGGAACAAACTGGACATTCAGTGAAGCTGATCTTTGTTGTGGAAGATTTAGTACTGAAACAATCTGATAATAATTGAATACACCAAACACTGATAGGGTTAAAGGAAAATATATTGTAATTTCAATATAGTAGAAACACAGACAATACCTGCTTCCAGGAACATGAGAAGTAGATGTCTCTCTCAAAGTGAGCAGTACGAGAGGGGAGATATATACCAGTGTGCTGAACAGTAAATGACGGCTTTGGTTGGTTAATTTTTTTTATGCCCCCCATAAGAAAATAAACAATTTTCTTATGGGGGGCATGTCCCGGACCTCCCTAAAAGGAGCAGGGTAAACCACCCAAAGTTTTCTTTAAATTCCATGGGAAACACTGAACCCCTGATTATGGGAAGCTAGCATCCTCCTTCTAGTGCCAAATATCACATTAAGTCATTAAGTCATTGAGTCTGATGTATAAAAGTAGCTTCATGCTCCTCACCACAGGTGAGAGACTGTTATTTTTTTTGACAAGTACATTTTGTCATGTTTAAAAATGTAAAAGTGGATCTGAAGTGTAAAAACGTTGGGCACCCCTGGCTTAAAGTATCTTAAGCCAGATCTGGACTCTGACTTCAGCACTTGAACACGCCACTCTGCAGAGCTCTACCTAGTGCGTAGCTACTTATCACACCGTTGGATCCTGGTCTGTGGATTAGTTAATAAGGTAACCCCTGCTCTAAGAGATTCACTCACTGTTTCACTGTGACATGCAAAAGCTCATGGGTAGTCAGCTGACACAATATCAGAATGAACAAGATTTGAGGTGTTAGTGTTTCTTTCTGCATTTCAATTGGTAGAATAGACTCATGTAAGATTTTGTCATCAAGATCACCTAAAAATGGCCTACCTTGCAAAGGACCAAAAACTACCTCAAATGTATTACAAAGAGTTGGAAGATCAATAATTCAATCAGAAGTGGAGAGAAAAGCTGACATTTTCTCAGTATTATGAACAACGTCAATTACAATTACGGGTTTGTGCCCTTAAATGCTGTTAAGCTCAAATTACTTAAGCTTCTATTGCCCGGCAAACAGATACATTTAAACTTACTTTGACAATTGCTGTTGTTGTTTTAATTAACCGCCACAGAGCAAAGCTCCAACACATTTAATCCATTTCAAAAAGTGTCTTTTGTCTCAGATATTTCTCCAAGCAGTAGACAGCAAACGGATTTGTGTCTATGTCAAACTTATTGGCGAAGAGGTGATGTTGTTCAAGAATCCACCTTAGGTCTCCAGCACCGTACACACATATTGACCTGACATGTTTGCCTTGACATTCTGGGTACACTGCCTCCAGCGAATCCTGGGAGCCCTCATGCCACGCCCACTTCACCAGCCTTGCCAACGCATTGATATCTGTAATGTCGTATTTGGTGTTGGGCCATGTTGATCCGGGAACATCCGGCATTCGTTGAATGGTTGCCCAGAGAAACTCATCAGGACTGTAGGTATCTTTGGCCCACTCTATCAGTTTGAGTATTCGGCTATCCTCCAACACACTGCGGACGTAGCCTCGGTTAACAACGATGTAAGCATTTCCTGACATAATGGGCAGGTTGAAGGGAGGAGGATCCTTCACCTTTCCTGTCCCCTGAAATATTTAAACAGTTCATTAATAAGATGATGAGACAATCTGAAAAAAGCTTTAAAAATGACAAAATCAAGTGTTATAAAAATCCGAAAATAAGTACCTTGATTTTGTCATCAACTATCTGGTGACTTAATTTCACCCTCCATTTCTTTCTGTCGGGCATTTTCTCTGTCTCCAAGCTGTTACCTCCCCTCATTAAACGCAAGATTTTTACAATCTCCAGGTTGGTTTTTAGAGGGAAATCCTGACCACAGAGGTTGAGGAAGTATTTCCATTTTGTACTGGCGTTATAGAGATCAGCCATACAGTTCAGGTCAGCCTGGACACGAGACCACGAAGCGTAGACCACCTTTACAGGGTGACTGACCATGAATACATTGGGGAAACAGGAAGTAATACCCTCGACGGCAGAGATGAATGAGGGATGAGATTTTCTATCCAAATGGACGCAATAGAGGTTTTGTGGTGCATAGATGGCCCGCAGTAGTCGCTCAAAGCTCTCCACCTTAAGTGAATGAAAAAAAATCTGTTATATAATTTAAGAGACACATTATGACAAACAAGCAGGTTATGTTTTCATCGCCATTTTCTGTTGGCTTGTTTGTTGTTTGATTGAAGGTTAGCAGAATATCTTTTTCATGGATTTCGTTGATTTTTTTTTTTAATAATAATAATAATAACAATAATAATACATTTAATTTTTAATGCACTTGGATCAAATATCAAAGTGCTACAAAGCAAAAGCAGATAAAAGCATCAATAAAAAATTAAATAATAACTATATAAAAGCCTGACCAAAAAGCAGCAATGTTAATTAAGGTTATAGGTTTTGCTAAAAAGGAAAGTTTTAAGTCCTTTTTTAAATGTGTCAGTCGTCTGTGGAGCCCTGAGATGGTCAGGGAGGGCATTCCACAGACGAGGGGCATAGGAACAGAAGGACCGATCACCCATGGTGCTGGGCTTAGTCCGGGGAAGGAGGAGGCGGTATGAGTGGGTAGAACGGAGAGATCGTGTTGAGGTCAGTGGGGTGAGTAGTTCTTTTAGGTAGGGGGTTGCGTTACCATGGATGCACTGGTGAGTGAGGAGAGAGATCTTATAATCAATCCTGGTGGAGATGGGAAGCCAATGAAGGGAATGAAGAACAGGGGTGATGTGTTCGTGTTTACGAACTCTCATCAGGATCCTTGCAGCACTGTTTTGAACATACTGTAGTCTTTGAAGACTTTTATCAGAGATCCCGATGAGAAGTGTGTTACAGTAATCCAGTCTGGAGGAGACAAACGCGTGAACCAGCTTTTCAGCATCACTCAAGGTTAGTGAAGAACGGAGTTTGGAAATATTTCTGAGATGATGAAAGGAGATCTTGCAGATGTGTTTAATGTGGGATTCAAAAGTGAGTTGAGGGTCAAATCTTACACCGAGGTTGATGACTGATGAAGAGAGGGGAATGTCGTGAAGGTAATACTGGTTAAGGAGGAAGACTGGGTCTGATGTGGGGTGCCAATTATAATAGCTTCGGTTTTGGAGCTGTTCAACTGGAGAAAGTTGTTTTTCATCCACACCTTTATCTCCTCCAGACAAGCGCGAGGAGTTGACAGGGGAGATGATGATGACGATGAGGATGGAGAGGCTGCGGAGGAACATGCCTCAGTTTTTATGTAGATTTGAGTGTCATCAGCGTAGCAATGGAATGAGAGTCCATATAGGCTGAAGACACGGCCAAGGGGGAGCATGTACAGTATGAAGAGAATGGGGCCAAGGACTCATCCCTGGGGGACCCCACAGGTGACGGTATGTGTCCGGGACCTTGAACTTCCAAGGGAAACGTATTCTGTTCTGTCAGTGAGGTAGGATTGAAAACAATTTAGGGACCGTAGGTCATTTGTGACTCTAAGCAGAGCTGTTTCTATGCTGTGGGCGGAACGGAAACCAGACTGAAAGGTTTCAAAGAGGTTGTTGTAATTGAGGTGGTCGTGGAGGTGGGCAGCAACTACTTTTTCCAGTACTTTGGAGAGGAATGGGAGTTTGGAAATGGGCCTGTAATTAGTAAAAAGTTCTGGATCGAGAGTAGGTTTTTTGAGGAGTGGTCTGATTATGGTGGCTTTTAGGGCAGATGTAATAAAGCCGGCCTGGAGGGATTGATTTATTACAGCAGTGATCAGGGGACGGATGGAAGAGATGTTAGTTTTCACTAGTGCTGTAGGAAAGGGGTCGGGGGCACAGGTGGAGGGCTTTATTGTTCTGATGATAACCTTAACCTCCCGCTGTGAGATTTCTGGAAAACACTTGAGAGGCTGGGAGATCTCCAACTGTGAGTAAGCAGACTGGATAGGTAGAGTGGAGGAACCAGAAAGGACAGAACGGATTGAGTCAATTTTTGATTTGAAGAAAGCCATGAAATTATTACAGTGCTCTTCTGTCATTTCTGTAAGTGGGGGAGTTTGTGGTTTAAGGAGATGATTGATAGTGGAAAACAGCTGCTTAGAATTTCCAGGACTGGTTTTGATGATGTTGGAGTAGAACAGTGACCGAGCCTCTCTTAGCGACTTTGAGTAGGCCTTTTGGTGTTCCCGAAAGGCTAGCTTGTGGACAGTAAGACCTGAAGCCTTGTAACGCCGCTCAAGGACACGCCCAGCTGCCTTCATTTCCCGTAGCTCGCTGGTGAACCAGGGGGCTGAGCGGGAGAAAGTGACTGTTCTAATTTTTACAGGGGCGTGACGATCCAGGATGCTACTCAGGGATTTATTGTAGAAATCTACTGAGTCATTGTCTGATACAAAGTTGGCGGAAAAAAGATGCTGGAGGTCGACTCTCATGGTTTCTGGGTTGATGTTTTTCCAATTCCTGAAGTATATTTAATGTTTGGGCTTGGTGAGGGGGGACACAAGTGACAATTCCATGGAGACGGCCTTGTGGTCGGACACACCCAGATCGTACACAAGAAGATTGCTGAGAGGAGCAGAGTCAGCGATGACTAGATCCAGAGTGTGTCCCTTGGTGTGGGTGGGGACATCGACAAGTTGCCTGAGATTATAACAATCCAGTAGTTGGAGAAATTCGGAAGCAAAACGACATGCAGGGGAGTCGAAATGAATGTTCATATCTCCAAGTACTAAAATATTGGCAGAGTTTGTGTAAAATGTCTACAAAAGGTTGTAGATCTCAGAGATGAAGGCTGGGTTTGGTTTGGGTGGCCGGTAGATTAGAAGTATGGTCATGGAGAAAGGGGGTTTACAATTAAATGCCAGGCATTCAAAAGAAGAGATGTCTGGCAACGACAGTGGAGACAAGTCCAAATCACTGCGGTAGATGACAGACAGACCACCACCACGACCAGTGCTGGGGGCTTTCTGGAGGTAACCAATTTTAGATCAGTGGCCCGTGAAATCATAATAATAATAATACTAACAGCTGATTTTATAATCATAACATTTTTCACCAGTACATTATGCATTCCATATCATTCTAACATCTTATGAATTGGTTGTAGAATACACGAGATACAATTGTGTACTATTTATGTTGGCTATTGATTGATTGAGGACTTGATGGAGGTATGTGCCCTTCCAATTGTTACATACATTTTGTACTGTATATTTTAGAAACCATATAAAGGGTAACCCCCAAAACGTTTTTTAAAATTGTCCCTGCATAAATCTGTTTGATAAACAAAGTTAATAAAATGGAAGTGCTTAAGCAGGATTTTAATCCAGGGTATATCCCCCATCATGCCACCTTCATTAGACCCCTTTACCTCCAATATTAAGTAAAATCTCCCTCCAGAAATTAAAAATATCTTATAAAGCTGTTTTCACACCAACTCTCATTAAGGATTAAAGTGATTTTTTCTACGGACATGATTCCGTGCTTTCGAATGTGCATACCTTATGATGGATAACCAAAGAGTAAGCCAGTGGGAAGTCTTCTTCCTCCTGGCTTAATGGGAATAGTATGTATTTCCTTCTTGCTTTAAATTTCCTGGAAATATAAAATAACAAAATAAATACCACTGGGAATGTGTGCTGCGTTAGAAATTCTAATAAGTTGAATATATTCAAAAAACTGCTTAGAGTGAAACAGCTGCACACCTGCAGTCTTTGGTTGCATTAATATAATACTCATCAGGGACCTGAATACTCCTCTTGAAGTCTTTAGTGATGGCCAGTAATTTAGTCTGCTCTATTGTTTCTCTGTCCCCCTGGATGATTGCTGAACAGTTGCACACTCTCTCTGGGCCCGCATCTTCATCTGTGTAGTCCAACCAACTGGCACCAAAAATGGAGTAAGAATGCCAGACAGTTTTGGTTGGATTGAGTAGGCTGATAACCAAAACCGATAGAAGTACAGAGGTGATTTTCAGCAACAGTGACCATCTGCCTCGTTTCTTTAGCCTCATTGTTTGAGAGGGACTTCAGTTCAGATGCTTTTTAGCGTATGAATCCTGTAGGTAGTCCAGCAGCACTCCTTTCAATCAGTCACCGATGTACTTTTCCTCTGTCTTTGAAACAAGTTTATAAAGTTAAACAAGAATTATGAAGGTATATTGTCCTTTTCAATAAAAAACCTTAGCTGAAACATGTTAGGACTGGCTTGTTGTAAATGATTTCCTGGTTAAGTCCCTGTTAAGAACCCTATTCTTACCTCAAAATGCATTAATGATATGATCACAAACCAGTGATAAAAAGAAATGGAGAGACGATTGGGAATTAGGGATAAACAAGATGCAAACCATACATTACAGCCTTCTGGATTTTAGTTTATTTGTTTATATAGCAATGCTTGATTACCAAATAAATATCAAAATAAATATCAATAAAGTTAGATTCTAATGTGAGAAAAGGTTTGTTTTGCTTTTAGCAAAATTTTATGAAGTGAATTATTGTTTTTAGATTTCTCTCATATACAAATGTGTAATAAGTCCTGGCCCTCAGTCCCATAACAACACAATTGCATATATTGCTTATATAAAAGCAATGCATGCAATTTTATTATGAAGTGAGTGATTATTTATATATTTTGAAATATTTCATTTACACAGTGGGGGGTCATGACAAAGCAGACTCTTAGATAAAGCCTATATGCAATTCTGTGCATGTATTTGCGAATGCCAAGCGCCTTCTGACATCATATTTTATGTGGTTGATAGTTGATAATCTGTGCAAACAGATTGAAAATCATCAATTCAGCTACTGCAAGTAATTAAGATTTTTAGGGAAAATACTGTCAAAACGCAGTTTTATATTGCAGTAAAATATAGCATTTACCAGGATGATGCTGTTCTACAGTATTCCTATTATAGTCTGAAACGGTAAATTACTGTTAAAATATTATATCAACAGTAGATTAATGTCCATTTCAATGAAATTGAAAATCCATAAAGATTATTAAAAATAATTCAAACAAGATAGAGATAAATTCAGTGCAGTGTCACGTGGCTAAGAAAATCTGATAAATCGACACGTTGTTGGTTTTAAGAGTAAAACAAAATCCTACCCACTCCAGTGGGAATGCTGGCTAATTTAAAAAAAGAACGTTGGCATTTATGCAGGCAACACGCGGCTAAAACCAAGTCAGGCTTAGTTTGGCAAAACAACAAGAAAGATAATGTAAATTCAATACAAAATGACATGACAGGTTTTGTAAAATCACAATTACCTTATTAACTAATCCACAGAACAGTGTCCAACGGCGTGATGAGTCAAGTAGATAGGCAGTAGGTAAGGCTCTGCAGAGTGGGTCGTTCAAGAATGACCTCTGAGTAAAGATCATCTTATTTCATCCCTCCTGACCGCCAGAGACGATTCTTTTAGCCAGGGGTGCCCAACGTTTTTACAATCACATCTACTATTACATTTTTAAACATGAAAAGATGTACCTGTGAGGGAAAAAAAACGGTCTCTGACCCATAATGAGTTGCATAAAGCTACTTTTATAAATCAGTATCTTTTGAAATATCAGAGATGGGTTGATAAACCGACACTTAATGTAATAAAGACTTAACTACACCGCGCTATGTCATCTACCAGCGGGTGTCCTCGCCTCGTTGTTGTGTGAGCAGAAAATACGTTGAACTTATTCTGTAATCAGCGGGAGTCCTCGCCTCGTTGTGTTTGTGCGATAAAAGCCTGCAATTTATTCCGTAACCAAGGTGTGTTTTCGCCTTGTATGTGTGAACGATAAATATGTGCAACTTCTCTCAAAGCCGGTATCATCAGCACATGCTCGCCAAAGGCTAACCTTGGCTAGCATGTGCGTACCACACTTATCCCTGTTGCAGTATCTAAGCTGTTGACCACTGAGTTTGTGTGCTGCTTGTGGCTACGGTGCTTTCGCCTGACGCCAGCAGTAATTGGTGACACCGGTTCGTGTTTTCCCTGGTCAGATTGGTAACCCTATTTCCTGTTTACAGCAGCTGCAGCTCGGCCACTGGTAACCTCCCACCGCTCTTTTCTTTTTTTGTAACTGAAATTCTCGTTAGGGGTGCAGATAGTTTGGGTGTGTTTCTTGATGCATTGCGGAAGATGGCCACGACCTGACACCTGAGGGAAGGTGTGGCAGATAACCTGTGCATGAACTGTAGATTCATGCCTCATGCACTGAGGCTCAGAAGTGGAAGGCACATTTTGGTTGCCTCCTTCTGGGGTGGCTTCTGGAGATGCCAGACGTCATGCATCCGTGTCAAGTGGACCTCCCAGAAAGCCAAAGAAGGTTGATACTATGTTCCTCAGGGTGGAATGCTCTGTCAATCCAAATGCCTTCCTTGTCCAACTCCCTACGGCAAAACCTTCTCTATTGTTTCCTTTTGGTATAAGGTGTTCCAGTCATTTCAGTAGTTTTTCTAGCTCTTTAACATTCCAGTACAGGGTGTTTACAGTGTAACAACTCCTATTACCTATTCCCTATTCAAAACAATTAAAAATATATACATATATTTTTAATTTTTTCAGTCAAGTCATAATATGTCAGAAGAAAAAAATCCCCCTAGTGAGTAAATGTGAACCCAGACATTGTGTAAGTTGCTCTTTTTCTATTCCTTCCTGTCACAATTTAGAAACCATTGTGCGATTCTTTTCTGTATAAAATGTTATCTTTTTAAGTTTAAATGTTTAAGGCTCCATATATTATAAAATAATAGGAATGAATATATCGTTGAATACTTACAACTTAAACCACATTTTTAACTTGCTCAAGACATTTCTGGGGATTTAATGATAACAAAATATAGGCAAAACCACAAAATAGTGAACCTGAACAATGGAGCATCCTACCTGTGTCATGAGAAGGTGTTAATCTCTTTCTATCTCCAATTCCTGCCTCTCTGATGATTCACAACCCACTGAGTGCACATTTCCTTGTCTATACAGATTTAAATACCAGGCATAGTTGGTTGCCAAAATAAGACTTCTTTCTAGCAGTTTTTCAAAATAAAATCATTGTTTGTCATCATTGACTTTGTTGAACAAACAAGTGGGAAGCAAAACATTTCCAGTGTAGAAATCTGCAAGTTCAATATGAGAGAGTTTTTTTAGTTAAATTGTTAATATTCTGCCATAGAAAAAATTATGTACTATAAAATATATAAGTAGTATCTCCAGTAAAGAGAGCACATGGAAATTCAGTCTTCTACGCTCGCAACAGAAAACGGATTATTCAATGGATATATAAAGATTGTTCCTCATTAACATTTACAATGGCTTTTTTTTTCTGGAGGTCAATTTGTACAATCAGATTCTTCATCTTAAATCTTGCCATCCTGACAGCCTGAGGGTTTTTTTTCTTGAGACGTTATAAATCCCTCAAATTCTCACTTTAACCTTGTTTTTTGTGATATTTATGGATTGTTTATGGGATGATTTGGGCTTTATCACAGTCAGGGCGATCATACAAGTCTCTCCAAGAGGAATATCTCTTTAAAGTTCACACTACAGAACAGATTGTAAAAGTTGCTTGAATTAAGATACATATATTTCAATTTATTCTTCGGATGATCATTTCAAAAAAGGGCATCATTTTAATGCACACGATTGTACCTATCCATTTGTGCCCTGCACTTTCATCTGCTGGTGTCCCTCTTCACTTTGTACAAAGTGGTTGATTGTAGTAATTATTGTCTGAGTTGCTGTGATAGCGCACCTTTCCTCCTTTAGTTTCCTCTCCTACTCTCCTCCCTGCTGGACAGATGGTGTACATAACCAGATGCTAATAAATAAATAATAAGTAGATAAAGAAATTATAACACAAGTGACTATTTATAAAAGTAAATGTTGTAGTTTATTATTCAATATACTATACTAATATAGTATACTACACTAAACTAAGACTTTGGGATATAAATCAATAACCCACTATCTCATCTACATATTGGAAGTAATTGGGAATGTCTAACTCTATTTACCACGCGGGTTTATTAGAGATCTCAATGCACAAATGTATATTTTATGTATATTTTTGATCCAGCAGAACCAGTTCATTTGTAGGATATGCATCAAACCATATCAGTCCATCCATCCGTTTGTCCACAGAAATTATAATAACAACAATAATAGTAATGACATTTTTACTGGTATTAATAATATTATTATATTTACTTGTTATACTGTTATGTCATATGTACATGGGTATTCTATGTAATGCTTTGTATTTCTTATTTACTAATAAAACCAAATACTAGCATTCACGCTCTATTCATTATAATTAAACAAATATCATTTTGATGATTCAATTAATACTGAATTACCCTAATTCAAGTAAAGTCAAAATCAACTTGATTGTCATTTTCTCACATGCAGAAGCTGAAATGACGTTTCCCTCTAACCAGGTTGCAAAAAAATGCAAAACACATAAATATATGTACAATATTAGTGCGAGTGATGAGCTAAACACAAAATATAATTAAATGTAAAATATACATATAGACATATAATTATATACATATATATATATTTGTACAAATACCAAAAAAAACCATAGCATACACGTACACAGCAGCAATTTTAAACTGACTTGTGGGGGGGAGTCCAGTCCAGTCAATAACAATCTCCTCGCTGTGTAATACATTATTTCACATTGGAAAATTTCCTTGAACTTGAAAATAATATAAATTCTGTGCTTTATATAGGATATTTTATTTGATTATTTTTTGCCAAGTCCTCCTGATAATTAACTTTTTTCCATTATGTGATTTTATTTATTTGTTACTTTAGTCAAAGTGTAGTATAACCCTGTTAATATTTTAAATTGAATGTTATTAATCTGATATAGGTAATGTAGAATAAATTCTGGTAATTATTTTAAGTTTTGTGGACCAAGTATCTGATTTTACTTCCCGTTAACGACTCCAGATCTCCCGAGCTTGTTAGGCCCTGTTAGAGTTGTGTCATCCCATAAAGTGGTTCGCAAACTTTTTATTCCCCCTGGGAACCCAGATTTTTAAAATGACAAACCACCTCAACCGTAAACACAAAAGAAGAAAAATATTGATTGGAACAATAAAGAGAACCATGACAAAACGTCTAGATACCTTGTTTATAGAAAATTACCCTAGAAAAAAATGTTATACCTCCAACCACATATACCACAAGGGCAAACTGCCATTACAGATAAAACAAAAGAGAAATTAAGTAAGAAACAATAACCTATAACTAAGAAATAGGTGTGCAAACATTTCAAAGGAAGAAATAAATAAGTAAATTAAAGTGCTGTAAAAGGGAGAAAGCAAATTATATTCAGAAACAACTTTCTGCAATTTCACTTTTGAGGGCGATTTATGAATGAATTAACATTCTTGAACATTTTTACTGCTGTCTACATAATCTTATTATCTTGAAGAGTTAATAGCACCATTTCAAAATGAGAAGCAATGCATTTAAATTACCACTCAATGACAGGCTTATTGAAAATATATACTGTACATATGTACTTTGTATACTTTATATAAATACTTAACAGATAATACGTGCTGGTAAATAGTGCTCTTAGGCTGGGTGCGGTATCTCATTGTTTTTATCTCCTTTCATCAAAATATAAACATTTAGGAAAAACTCCTCCACCACTAGACTACAGATCGGAATAAACAGCCACATTGAAAGACATTCACATTTTATGTGAAGAATTAAGTGCATTTAAGTTTAGTACTCTAGGTACTCCCATTTAACTGAAAGTCGTACAAAAAAAAAGTATTTATAACAAAGCAAACAAGCATTTCTCAATAAAGCAATACTCGATTGAACTACTTCATGTGAGACGAATTAAGTGCATTTTACAGTAAGTGACAGACTTTCTGAGTACATGCTGGTTTTAACATCAACATTTTGACCCATTTGGCTCCAAATGTTAAATCTTAATCTAAATATTGGACCTAAAAGGTTGATGGAGAAAATAACTTCTATCCGCGATAAACGCCAGCCCTTTTGCACCAGGGCACTTTCAAAAAAACATAAAACTTAATCGAATGGTTCACCAACAAACCAAGGATTGTCAAGCTGGCACCACAGTTAGGATCCACAAGCACGACTAATACAACGTCTGGTGAATAAACTCTTTACTCGTAAGGGCAGGCAAACAATAACCGAGGGAGCAGGCAAAAATACAAGGTTTCTTACAAGCAGAGATCAGAACCATGGAACACTAGGAATTACGCTGGATAGGTTGGCACAATGGAACAACACAATCTGGCACAGGTGGGAAGGGGAGCACAGCTTAAATACACTGAGGCAGAGTCTTAACAGGACGCAGGTTTTAACAATCAATGGTAGAGAAGCAATCAGGAAACCATATGACAACAAACCTAATTACAAGGCATGACAAGGATGGTGAAAATGATTGACACAATGAAGATACGAGCTTTTAGGTTCTTTGGGTAGACATGACGTTCACTCGCTTGGGCTTCTCAAACATGTGTCGGACAAAAGCTCCTACGGATACCATGTCATCTCTTTAGATTTCATTCCCTATTACATTATCACATTACCTGGGAGTTGTGCTTCAACTACACAAAGCCTCATCTGATGCATTGTAAAAGGTCAATTGTTCTATAGGTAGGCTCTCCAGTGGACGGACTGTGATTACAATACTGGCGATACTAGCGACTGAATTCAAGATAAGCGTTTTTAACACTTTTGCACAATAGGAATGAAATTAACGTATTTGTTTTTATATGATAATGATGCTGATGATGATAATGATGACCATGACGATGCCTGCAGAAAAAGATAATTTTCCTACAAACTAGGTAATTTTTTATTTGCTTTTTTTGAAATAAGTTTTTTTTTTTTCCGGTGAACATCACCATGCTTGACAGTATAGTGTTCTTGGGATTAAAGTCGTCACCTCCTTGACTGGATACACTTCTTTGTAAAACTTCTACATTTTTCTTTAATCTAAACTTTAATTTGTCTAAGCAGAACTTTCCTCCAGAAGGTAATCTCTTTGTCCATGTAATCATTAACAAACGTCAGTAAAGATTATAAGTGCCATGTCTGGAGTAAAGGCTTCTTTCTTGTACAGCAGCCTCTCAGCACATGGTGATGTGCTGACACTTTTGACTGACACAAAAACTCCCCATAGTGTTGAAAATATTCAACCAAGCTTTCCAAAATCAGTCCAGTTTTTACTCGCACTAAGGTTGAAGTTGGATACAATTTGAAAATAATCCATGAAAGTATTTTTGAGTAATAGCGCTAGCCCGACGTATCTGAGGTGGACTAGGCAATAATGATTCCATAATATCCCTGACTTTTAGGGGATATAATAAAACATTATTCTCATTAGGTGTGTCAAGTAAATATTTTTTTAATTGTTTATTGATTCCACATATTAAGAAACATAAGTCATCTATGGAAACCCCAGGAGATGCACATAAATGACGAGAAGAGCTCTGACATTCCTTGTTTTGCTGGTGACCATCTTTTATCAAACCTGTCCACTCTCGTTTTGATATCTGAGTCATTTTCTCCAACTTAAAGAAATGCTTTAGCCTCTCTCGGCATTGTTTTATTTTTGGGGGCTTGCAGCTTCAGCGATGGAACTGCTGTTATGTTCTTTGCAGTTAAAAGCAGTATTCTAATGGATAACTAGACCTATGCTGTTGTCATCAACAGCAAGTGCATATCCCCGAAAAAGTTCCCAATATCTTGTGTTGTACAAGCAATACCCCTGATTGAACTCCTCACATTAATTGTCAAGGTATTTCCCCAGGATTTTTTTCTATAAAAACACCCCTAAAGTGTGAAATATCATTTATACGAGACAGATGTCCTCGAGCCCAATCATATGCATGAAATCTTTACTAAATCAGGTCAATGGTCAAGACTTTACATGACCAAACAGTGTTTTTATGAAAAGTGAGTGAGTAAAACATGTACTATTAGAGTAAAACACAATGTATAATAGATACATCTCCTCGAGTTCATTCACATGCACAAAGTTTGGACTAAATTGAACCAATGGTTGAAAATTATGGCAATACTACTTAGTGTATACTAAGTATATAGTATATACTTAGCTTAGTGTGGTACATATACAACAAACCTAAATCACTCCAGTTCTTCCTCACACTAAGGTCACTGTGGGTGTAGAACTTGAAAATGATGCATGAAATAGTTTTTGTGTTGTCACGTTAATGATTCCATAATATCCCAGACATTTCAGGGATGTAATTACTGCAATTATTTATGCTGATTCTGATTTAAAAAACATATATTGGAACACATATCTTTGCTTTCGGCATATGATTAGTTTTAACCTATCATTCCCATTGTGTCTCTGTTGTATTAATTCTTTCTATGTGCTACTTTGACTTCAATGTGTAGCACTGTGATGTCAAGTGTTAATAAAAATGTAATAAGTGACCTTTCTTATCTTCCATAATCCAAATGAAGGTCATATAGAATATGGTAATAAAGGTTAATAAAGGGTAAATATTTTTTTTATTGAAGCTATCATAAAATCTATCTCCAATACTTCCTCAATTGACCGTCTCAGCAATACCAATCAAGTGCTGACGCAGATCTAACAGATAAATACGGCTGAATGTTGCTTGTTGCTTGTTCATTTCAGGGTCGACACAGCGAGACAGACAAAAGCGGATACAATGGAGGCAGCAAGTTAGTATAGCGGGCAGCACTGGTTCCTCACAGCAAGAAGGTTCTGGGCTCAAATTGACCAGATCTTCTCTGGGTGGCATAGGTTCCCTCCGGGTAATCTGGACCCTCCATGTGGAGCTGAGGGTGGTCTAGCACGGAGCTGCAGCAGAGTGAGAGAGGAGGGGCGCCGGCTCACAGGCCGTGCCAGTTGAGGTTATTAACGCCACCGACTGAGTTGAGCTAACGAAGACTCTTTTGGATCTGCAGTAGCGGACTGCAGCTGAAGAGAGAGAGGGAAAAAAGGCTCTTACAGAGAGACTAAGGCTTTATGTGTGTATAAAATGTGAAAATAATCCATGAAATAACTCTTGAGGTTTTTCTGAAAAATACAAAGCTCCCTCTAGTGTATAAGTATGTGTAAATATTTTCATGATAGATCTAGAGAAGTTGAAGCGGCAGAGTTAAATCTGACAAATCTGACCAACGTTTTACTAAATTTGACTAACAATTAGGAAGTTATGTTTGAAAAACTGTTATTTGTAAAAAACAAACAAAAAAAACAAAAAGTGTAACAGGTGTGATGATTTGTTAAAAATGCTACAGATTTGGTAGTTTGTATAAATGTATCCGGGGGTGAGTTCCTCAGGTAATACTAGTCCCGTGTGAATAGGGAAATACACATCCCATAAAAAGCTACATACTGTTAAAATGTATGCTATAATGTATTCTCGGTCATAAGGTATCAACTTTTTATGTATTGAATTTCATCAATTGAGAAAAACATGTCATTTCAGAGAAACAGAGGCCAGTTTTTCTGAATTAATGAGATGGGTCTCACTCACATCAGAGCTGGATTACATGGGAGCAATCATGTCGCGTCTGCTAAGGCCGATCCAGATGCATTTTGGTCTTGGCCTAAAACATTGGGAGATTGAACTTCTCTTTCTCACAATCAAACATTGTCTAAAGTTTAAAAAAAAGGTTGATTATATGTGTATTGATTGAATGGCAATGTTCACAACGAGGGAACAAACTGGACATTCAGTGAAGCTGATCTTTGTTGTGGAAGATTTAGTACTGAAACAATCTGATAATAATTGAATACACCAAACACTGATAGGGTTAAAGGAAAATATATTGTAATTTCAATATAGTAGAAACACAGACAATACCTGCTTCCAGGAACATGAGAAGTAGATGTCTCTCTCAAAGTGAGCAGTACGAGAGGGGAGATATATACCAGTGTGCTGAACAGTAAATGACGGCTTTGGTTGGTTAATTTTTTTTATGCCCCCCATAAGAAAATAAACAATTTTCTTATGGGGGGCATGTCCCGGACCTCCCTAAAAGGAGCAGGGTAAACCACCCAAAGTTTTCTTTAAATTCCATGGGAAACACTGAACCCCTGATTATGGGAAGCTAGCATCCTCCTTCTAGTGCCAAATATCACATTAAGTCATTAAGTCATTGAGTCTGATGTATAAAAGTAGCTTCATGCTCCTCACCACAGGTGAGAGACTGTTATTTTTTTTGACAAGTACATTTTGTCATGTTTAAAAATGTAAAAGTGGATCTGAAGTGTAAAAACGTTGGGCACCCCTGGCTTAAAGTATCTTAAGCCAGATCTGGACTCTGACTTCAGCACTTGAACACGCCACTCTGCAGAGCTCTACCTAGTGCGTAGCTACTTATCACACCGTTGGATCCTGGTCTGTGGATTAGTTAATAAGGTAACCCCTGCTCTAAGAGATTCACTCACTGTTTCACTGTGACATGCAAAAGCTCATGGGTAGTCAGCTGACACAATATCAGAATGAACAAGATTTGAGGTGTTAGTGTTTCTTTCTGCATTTCAATTGGTAGAATAGACTCATGTAAGATTTTGTCATCAAGATCACCTAAAAATGGCCTACCTTGCAAAGGACCAAAAACTACCTCAAATGTATTACAAAGAGTTGGAAGATCAATAATTCAATCAGAAGTGGAGAGAAAAGCTGACATTTTCTCAGTATTATGAACAACGTCAATTACAATTACGGGTTTGTGCCCTTAAATGCTGTTAAGCTCAAATTACTTAAGCTTCTATTGCCCGGCAAACAGATACATTTAAACTTACTTTGACAATTGCTGTTGTTGTTTTAATTAACCGCCACAGAGCAAAGCTCCAACACATTTAATCCATTTCAAAAAGTGTCTTTTGTCTCAGATATTTCTCCAAGCAGTAGACAGCAAACGGATTTGTGTCTATGTCAAACTTATTGGCGAAGAGGTGATGTTGTTCAAGAATCCACCTTAGGTCTCCAGCACCGTACACACATATTGACCTGACATGTTTGCCTTGACATTCTGGGTACACTGCCTCCAGCGAATCCTGGGAGCCCTCATGCCACGCCCACTTCACCAGCCTTGCCAACGCATTGATATCTGTAATGTCGTATTTGGTGTTGGGCCATGTTGATCCGGGAACATCCGGCATTCGTTGAATGGTTGCCCAGAGAAACTCATCAGGACTGTAGGTATCTTTGGCCCACTCTATCAGTTTGAGTATTCGGCTATCCTCCAACACACTGCGGACGTAGCCTCGGTTAACAACGATGTAAGCATTTCCTGACATAATGGGCAGGTTGAAGGGAGGAGGATCCTTCACCTTTCCTGTCCCCTGAAATATTTAAACAGTTCATTAATAAGATGATGAGACAATCTGAAAAAAGCTTTAAAAATGACAAAATCAAGTGTTATAAAAATCCGAAAATAAGTACCTTGATTTTGTCATCAACTATCTGGTGACTTAATTTCACCCTCCATTTCTTTCTGTCGGGCATTTTCTCTGTCTCCAAGCTGTTACCTCCCCTCATTAAACGCAAGATTTTTACAATCTCCAGGTTGGTTTTTAGAGGGAAATCCTGACCACAGAGGTTGAGGAAGTATTTCCATTTTGTACTGGCGTTATAGAGATCAGCCATACAGTTCAGGTCAGCCTGGACACGAGACCACGAAGCGTAGACCACCTTTACAGGGTGACTGACCATGAATACATTGGGGAAACAGGAAGTAATACCCTCGACGGCAGAGATGAATGAGGGATGAGATTTTCTATCCAAATGGACGCAATAGAGGTTTTGTGGTGCATAGATGGCCCGCAGTAGTCGCTCAAAGCTCTCCACCTTAAGTGAATGAAAAAAAATCTGTTATATAATTTAAGAGACACATTATGACAAACAAGCAGGTTATGTTTTCATCGCCATTTTCTGTTGGCTTGTTTGTTGTTTGATTGAAGGTTAGCAGAATATCTTTTTCATGGATTTCGTTGATTTTTTTTTTTAATAATAATAATAATAACAATAATAATACATTTAATTTTTAATGCACTTGGATCAAATATCAAAGTGCTACAAAGCAAAAGCAGATAAAAGCATCAATAAAAAATTAAATAATAACTATATAAAAGCCTGACCAAAAAGCAGCAATGTTAATTAAGGTTATAGGTTTTGCTAAAAAGGAAAGTTTTAAGTCCTTTTTTAAATGTGTCAGTCGTCTGTGGAGCCCTGAGATGGTCAGGGAGGGCATTCCACAGACGAGGGGCATAGGAACAGAAGGACCGATCACCCATGGTGCTGGGCTTAGTCCGGGGAAGGAGGAGGCGGTATGAGTGGGTAGAACGGAGAGATCGTGTTGAGGTCAGTGGGGTGAGTAGTTCTTTTAGGTAGGGGGTTGCGTTACCATGGATGCACTGGTGAGTGAGGAGAGAGATCTTATAATCAATCCTGGTGGAGATGGGAAGCCAATGAAGGGAATGAAGAACAGGGGTGATGTGTTCGTGTTTACGAACTCTCATCAGGATCCTTGCAGCACTGTTTTGAACATACTGTAGTCTTTGAAGACTTTTATCAGAGATCCCGATGAGAAGTGTGTTACAGTAATCCAGTCTGGAGGAGACAAACGCGTGAACCAGCTTTTCAGCATCACTCAAGGTTAGTGAAGAACGGAGTTTGGAAATATTTCTGAGATGATGAAAGGAGATCTTGCAGATGTGTTTAATGTGGGATTCAAAAGTGAGTTGAGGGTCAAATCTTACACCGAGGTTGATGACTGATGAAGAGAGGGGAATGTCGTGAAGGTAATACTGGTTAAGGAGGAAGACTGGGTCTGATGTGGGGTGCCAATTATAATAGCTTCGGTTTTGGAGCTGTTCAACTGGAGAAAGTTGTTTTTCATCCACACCTTTATCTCCTCCAGACAAGCGCGAGGAGTTGACAGGGGAGATGATGATGACGATGAGGATGGAGAGGCTGCGGAGGAACATGCCTCAGTTTTTATGTAGATTTGAGTGTCATCAGCGTAGCAATGGAATGAGAGTCCATATAGGCTGAAGACACGGCCAAGGGGGAGCATGTACAGTATGAAGAGAATGGGGCCAAGGACTCATCCCTGGGGGACCCCACAGGTGACGGTATGTGTCCGGGACCTTGAACTTCCAAGGGAAACGTATTCTGTTCTGTCAGTGAGGTAGGATTGAAAACAATTTAGGGACCGTAGGTCATTTGTGACTCTAAGCAGAGCTGTTTCTATGCTGTGGGCGGAACGGAAACCAGACTGAAAGGTTTCAAAGAGGTTGTTGTAATTGAGGTGGTCGTGGAGGTGGGCAGCAACTACTTTTTCCAGTACTTTGGAGAGGAATGGGAGTTTGGAAATGGGCCTGTAATTAGTAAAAAGTTCTGGATCGAGAGTAGGTTTTTTGAGGAGTGGTCTGATTATGGTGGCTTTTAGGGCAGATGTAATAAAGCCGGCCTGGAGGGATTGATTTATTACAGCAGTGATCAGGGGACGGATGGAAGAGATGTTAGTTTTCACTAGTGCTGTAGGAAAGGGGTCGGGGGCACAGGTGGAGGGCTTTATTGTTCTGATGATAACCTTAACCTCCCGCTGTGAGATTTCTGGAAAACACTTGAGAGGCTGGGAGATCTCCAACTGTGAGTAAGCAGACTGGATAGGTAGAGTGGAGGAACCAGAAAGGACAGAACGGATTGAGTCAATTTTTGATTTGAAGAAAGCCATGAAATTATTACAGTGCTCTTCTGTCATTTCTGTAAGTGGGGGAGTTTGTGGTTTAAGGAGATGATTGATAGTGGAAAACAGCTGCTTAGAATTTCCAGGACTGGTTTTGATGATGTTGGAGTAGAACAGTGACCGAGCCTCTCTTAGCGACTTTGAGTAGGCCTTTTGGTGTTCCCGAAAGGCTAGCTTGTGGACAGTAAGACCTGAAGCCTTGTAACGCCGCTCAAGGACACGCCCAGCTGCCTTCATTTCCCGTAGCTCGCTGGTGAACCAGGGGGCTGAGCGGGAGAAAGTGACTGTTCTAATTTTTACAGGGGCGTGACGATCCAGGATGCTACTCAGGGATTTATTGTAGAAATCTACTGAGTCATTGTCTGATACAAAGTTGGCGGAAAAAAGATGCTGGAGGTCGACTCTCATGGTTTCTGGGTTGATGTTTTTCCAATTCCTGAAGTATATTTAATGTTTGGGCTTGGTGAGGGGGGACACAAGTGACAATTCCATGGAGACGGCCTTGTGGTCGGACACACCCAGATCGTACACAAGAAGATTGCTGAGAGGAGCAGAGTCAGCGATGACTAGATCCAGAGTGTGTCCCTTGGTGTGGGTGGGGACATCGACAAGTTGCCTGAGATTATAACAATCCAGTAGTTGGAGAAATTCGGAAGCAAAACGACATGCAGGGGAGTCGAAATGAATGTTCATATCTCCAAGTACTAAAATATTGGCAGAGTTTGTGTAAAATGTCTACAAAAGGTTGTAGATCTCAGAGATGAAGGCTGGGTTTGTTTTGGGTGGCCGGTAGATTAGAAGTATGGTCATGGAGAAAGGGGGTTTACAATTAAATGCCAGGCATTCAAAAGAAGAGATGTCTGGCAACGACAGTGGAGACAAGTCCAAATCACTGCGGTAGATGACAGACAGACCACCACCACGACCAGTGCTGGGGGCTTTCTGGAGGTAACCAATTTTAGATCAGTGGCCCGTGAAATCATAATAATAATAATACTAACAGCTGATTTTATAATCATAACATTTTTCACCAGTACATTATGCATTCCATATCATTCTAACATCTTATGAATTGGTTGTAGAATACACGAGATACAATTGTGTACTATTTATGTTGGCTATTGATTGATTGAGGACTTGATGGAGGTATGTGCCCTTCCAATTGTTACATACATTTTGTACTGTATATTTTAGAAACCATATAAAGGGTAACCCCCAAAACGTTTTTTAAAATTGTCCCTGCATAAATCTGTTTGATAAACAAAGTTAATAAAATGGAAGTGCTTAAGCAGGATTTTAATCCAGGGTATATCCCCCATCATGCCACCTTCATTAGACCCCTTTACCTCCAATATTAAGTAAAATCTCCCTCCAGAAATTAAAAATATCTTATAAAGCTGTTTTCACACCAACTCTCATTAAGGATTAAAGTGATTTTTTCTACGGACATGATTCCGTGCTTTCGAATGTGCATACCTTATGATGGATAACCAAAGAGTAAGCCAGTGGGAAGTCTTCTTCCTCCTGGCTTAATGGGAATAGTATGTATTTCCTTCTTGCTTTAAATTTCCTGGAAATATAAAATAACAAAATAAATACCACTGGGAATGTGTGCTGCGTTAGAAATTCTACTAAGTTGAATATATTCAAAAAACTGCTTAGAGTGAAACAGCTGCACACCTGCAGTCTTTGGTTGCATTAATATAATACTCATCAGGGACCTGAATACTCCTCTTGAAGTCTTTAGTGATGGCCAGTAATTTAGTCTGCTCTATTGTTTCTCTGTCCCCCTGGATGATTGCTGAACAGTTGCACACTCTCTCTGGGCCCGCATCTTCATCTGTGTAGTCCAACCAACTGGCACCAAAAATGGAGTAAGAATGCCAGACGGTTTTGGTTGGATTGAGTAGGCTGATAACCAAAACCGATAGAAGTACAGAGGTGATTTTCAGCAACAGTGACCATCTGCCTCGTTTCTTTAGCCTCATTGTTTGAGAGGGACTTCAGTTCAGATGCTTTTTAGCGTATGAATCCTGTAGGTAGTCCAGCAGCACTCCTTTCAATCAGTCACCGATGTACTTTTCCTCTGTCTTTGAAACAAGTTTATAAAGTTAAACAAGAATTATGAAGGTATATTGTCCTTTTCAATAAAAAACCTTAGCTGAAACATGTTAGGACTGGCTTGTTGTAAATGATTTCCTGGTTAAGTCCCTGTTAAGAACCCTATTCTTACCTCAAAATGCATTAATGATATGATCACAAACCAGTGATAAAAAGAAATGGAGAGACGATTGGGAATTAGGGATAAACAAGATGCAAACCATACATTACAGCCTTCTGGATTTTAGTTTATTTGTTTATATAGCAATGCTTGATTACCAAATAAATATCAAAATAAATATCAATAAAGTTAGATTCTAATGTGAGAAAAGGTTTGTTTTGCTTTTAGCAAAATTTTATGAAGTGAATTATTGTTTTTAGATTTCTCTCATATACAAATGTGTAATAAGTCCTGGCCCTCAGTCCCATAACAACACAATTGCATATATTGCTTATATAAAAGCAATGCATGCAATTTTATTATGAAGTGAGTGATTATTTATATATTTTGAAATATTTAATTTACACAGTGGGGAGTCATGACAAAGCAGACTCTTAGATAAAGCCTATATGCAATTCTGTGCATGTATTTGCGAATGCCAAGCGCCTTCTGACATCATATTTTATGTGGTTGATCGTTGATAATCTGTGCAAACAGATTGAAAATCATCAATTCAGCTACTGCAAGTAATTAAGATTTTTAGGGAAAATACTGTCAAAACGCAGTTTTATATTGCAGTAAAATATAGCATTTACCAGGATGATGCTGTTCTACAGTATTCCTATTATAGTCTGAAACGGTAAATTACTGTTAAAATATTATATCAACAGTAGATTAATGTCCATTTCAATGAAATTGAAAATCCATAAAGATTATTAAAAATAATTCAAACAAGATAGAGATAAATTCAGTGCAGTGTCACGTGGCTAAGAAAATCTGATAAATCGACACGTTGTTGGTTTTAAGAGTAAAACAAAATCCTACCCACTCCAGTGGGAATGCTGGCTAATTTAAAAAAAGAACGTTGGCATTTATGCAGGCAACACGCGGCTAAAACCAAGTCAGGCTTAGTTTGGCAAAACAACAAGAAAAATAATGTAAATTCAATACAAAATGACATGACAGGTTTTGTAAAATCACAATTACCTTATTAACTAATCCACAGAACAGTGTCCAACGGCGTGATGAGTCAAGTAGATAGGCAGTAGGTAAGGCTCTGCAGAGTGGGTCGTTCAAGAATGACCTCTGAGTAAAGATCATCTTATTTCATCCCTCCTGACCGCCAGAGACGATTGTTTTAGCCAGGGGTGCCCAACGTTTTTACAATCACATCTACTATTACATTTTTAAACATGAAAAGATGTACCTGTGAGGGAAAAAAAACGGTCTCTGACCCATAATGAGTTGCATAAAGCTACTTTTATAAATCAGTATCTTTTGACATGTCAGAGATGGGTTGATAAACCGACACTTAATGTAATAAAGACTTAACTACACCGCGCTATGTCATCTACCAGCGGGTGTCCTCGCCTCGTTGTTGTGTGAGCAGAAAATACGTTGAACTTATTCTGTAATCAGCGGGAGTCCTCGCCTCGTTGTGTTTGTGCGATAAAAGCCTGCAATTTATTCCGTAACAAAGGTGTGTTTTCGCCTTGTATGTGTGAACGATAAATATGTGCAACTTCTCTCAAAGCCGGTATCATCAGCACATGCTCGCCAAAGGCTAACCTTGGCTAGCATGTGCGTACCACACTTATCCCTGTTGCAGTATCTAAGCTGTTGACCACTGAGTTTGTGTGCTGCTTGTGGCTACGGTGCTTTCGCCTGACGCCAGCAGTAATTGGTGACACCGGTTCGTGTTTTCCCTGGTCAGATTGGTAACCCTATTTCCTGTTTACAGCAGCTGCAGCTCGGCCACTGGTAACCTCCCACCGCTCTTTTCTTTTTTTGTAACTGAAATTCTCGTTAGGGGTGCAGATAGTTTGGGTGTGTTTCTTGATGCATTGCGGAAGATGGCCACGACCTGACACCTGAGGGAAGGTGTGGCAGATAACCTGTGCATGAACTGTAGATTCATGCCTCATGCACTGAGGCTCAGAAGTGGAAGGCACATTTTGGTTGCCTCCTTCTGGGGTGGCTTCTGGAGATGCCAGACGTCATGCATCCGTGTCAAGTGGACCTCCCAGAAAGCCAAAGAAGGTTGATACTATGTTCCTCAGGGTGGAATGCTCTGTCAATCCAAATGCCTTCCTTGTCCAACTCCCTACGGCAAAACCTTCTCTATTGTTTCCTTTTGGTATAAGGTGTTCCAGTCATTTCAGTAGTTTTTCTAGCTCTTTAACATTCCAGTACAGGGTGTTTACAGTGTAACAACTCCTATTACCTATTCCCTATTCAAAACAATTAAAAATATATACATATATTTTTAATTTTTTCAGTCAAGTCATAATATGTCAGAAGAAAAAAATCCCCCTAGTGAGTAAATGTGAACCCAGACATTGTGTAAGTTGCTCTTTTTCTATTCCTTCCTGTCACAATTTAGAAACCATTGTGCGATTCTTTTCTGTATAAAATGTTATCTTTTTAAGTTTAAATGTTTAAGGCTCCATATATTATAAAATAATAGGAATGAATATATCGTTGAATACTTACAACTTAAACCACATTTTTAACTTGCTCAAGACATTTCTGGGGATTTAATGATAACAAAATATAGGCAAAACCACAAAATAGTGAACCTGAACAATGGAGCATCCTACCTGTGTCATGAGAAGGTGTTAATCTCTTTCTATCTCCAATTCCTGCCTCTCTGATGATTCACAACCCACTGAGTGCACATTTCCTTGTCTATACAGATTTAAATACCAGGCATAGTTGGTTGCCAAAATAAGACTTCTTTCTAGCAGTTTTTCAAAATAAAATCATTGTTTGTCATCATTGACTTTGTTGAACAAACAAGTGGGAAGCAAAACATTTCCAGTGTAGAAATCTGCAAGTTCAATATGAGAGAGTTTTTTTAGTTAAATTGTTAATATTCTGCCATAGAATAAATTATGTACTATAAAATATATAAGTAGTATCTCCAGTAAAGAGAGCACATGGAAATTCAGTCTTCTACGCTCGCAACAGAAAACGGATTATTCAATGGATATATAAAGATTGTTCCTCATTAACATTTACAATGGCTTTTTTTTTCTGGAGGTCAATTTGTACAATCAGATTCTTCATCTTAAATCTTGCCATCCTGACAGCCTGAGGGTTTTTTTTCTTGAGACGTTATAAATCCCTCAAATTCTCACTTTAACCTTGTTTTTTGTGATATTTATGGATTGTTTATGGGATGATTTGGGCTTTATCACAGTCAGGGCGATCATACAAGTCTCTCCAAGAGGAATATCTCTTTAAAGTTCACACTACAGAACAGATTGTAAAAGTTGCTTGAATTAAGATACATATATTTCAATTTATTCTTCGGATGATCATTTCAAAGAAGGGCATCATTTTAATGCACACGATTGTACCTATCCATTTGTGCCCTGCACTTTCATCTGCTGGTGTCCCTCTTCACTTTGTACAAAGTGGTTGATTGTAGTAATTATTGTCTGAGTTGCTGTGATAGCGCACCTTTCCTCCTTTAGTTTCCTCTCCTACTCTGCTCCCTGCTGGACAGATGGTGTACATAACCAGATGCTAATAAATAAATAATAAGTAGATAAAGAAATTATAACACAAGTGACTATTTATAAATGTTGTAGTTTATTATGCAATATACTATACTAATATAGTATACTACACTAAACTAAGACTTTGGGATATAAATCAATAACCCACTATCTCATCTACATATTGGAAGTAATTGGGAATGTCTAACTCTATTTACCACGCGGGTTTATTAGAGATCTCAATGCACA
This sequence comes from Lophius americanus, assembly GCA_037951165.1. Lineage (NCBI taxonomy): Eukaryota > Metazoa > Chordata > Actinopteri > Lophiiformes > Lophiidae > Lophius > Lophius americanus. The sequence goes on along the minus strand of JBBDHG010000032.1, from coordinate 7,852,182 downwards.
AATGTATATTTTATGTATATTTTTGATCCAGCAGAACCAGTTCATTTGTAGGATATGCATCAAACCATATCAGTCCATCCATCCGTTTGTCCACAGAAATTATAATAACAACAATAATAGTAATGACATTTTTACTGGTATTAATAATATTATTATATTTACTTGTTATACTGTTATGTCATATGTACATGGGTATTCTATGTAATGCTTTGTATTTCTTATTTACTAATAAAACCAAATACTAGCATTCACGCTCTATTCATTATAATTAAACAAATATCATTTTGATGATTCAATTAATACTGAATTACCCTAATTCAAGTAAAGTCAAAATCAACTTGATTGTCATTTTCTCACATGCAGAAGCTGAAATGACGTTTCCCTCTAACCAGGTTGCAAAAAAATACAAAACACATAAATATATGTACAATATTAGTGCGAGTGATGAGCTAAACACAAAATATAATTAAATGTAAAATATACATATAGACATATAATTATATACATATATATATATTTGTACAAATACCAAAAAAAACCATAGCATACACGTACACAGCAGCAATTTTAAACTGACTTGTGGGGGGGAGTCCAGTCCAGTCAATAACAATCTCCTCGCTGTGTAATACATTATTTCACATTGGAAAATTTCCTTGAACTTGAAAATAATATAAAATCTGTGCTTTATATAGGATATTTTATTTGATTATTTTTTGCCAAGTCCTCCTGATAATTAACTTTTTTCCATTATGTGATTTTATTTATTTGTTACTTTAGTCAAAGTGTAGTATAACCCTGTTAATATTTTAAATTGAATGTTATTAATCTGATATAGGTAATGTAGAATAAATTCTGGTAATTATTTTAAGTTTTGTGGACCAAGTATCTGATTTTACTTCCCGTTAACGACTCCAGATCTCCCGAGCTTGTTAGGCCCTGTTAGAGTTGTGTCATCCCATAAAGTGGTTCGCAAACTTTTTATTCCCCCTCGGAACCCAGATTTTTAAAATGACAAACCACCTCAACCGTAAACACAAAAGAAGAAAAATATTGATTGGAACAATAAAGAGAACCATGACAAAACGTCTAGATACCTTGTTTATAGAAAATTACCCTAGAAAAAAATGTTATACCTCCAACCACATATACCACAAGGGCAAACTGCCATTACAGATAAAACAAAAGAGAAATTAAGTAAGAAACAATAACCTATAACTAAGAAATAGGTGTGCAAACATTTCAAAGGAAGAAATAAATAAGTAAATTAAAGTGCTGTAAAAGGGAGAAAGCAAATTATATTCAGAAACAACTTTCTGCAATTTCACTTTTGAGGGCGATTTATGAATGAATTAACATTCTTGAACATTTTTACTGCTGTCTACATAATCTTATTATCTTGAAGAGTTAATAGCACCATTTCAAAATGAGAAGCAATGCATTTAAATTACCAATCAATGATGGCTTATTGAAAATATATACTGTACATATGTACTTTGTATACTTTATATAAATACTTAACAGATAATACGTGCTGGTAAATAGTGCTCTTAGGCTGGGTGCGGTATCTCATTGTTTTTATCTCCTTTCATCAAAATATAAACATTTAGGAAAAACTCCTCCACCACTAGACTACAGATCGGAATAAACAGCCACATTGAAAGACATTCACATTTTATGTGAAGAATTAAGTGCATTTAAGTTTAGTACTCTAGGTACTCCCATTTAACTGAAAGTCGTACAAAAAAAAAGTATTTATAACAAAGCAAACAAGCATTTCTCAATAAAGCAATACTCGATTGAACTACTTCATGTGAGACGAATTAAGTGCATTTTACAGTAAGTGACAGACTTTCTGAGTACATGCTGGTTTTAACATCAACATTTTGACCCATTTGGCTCCAAATGTTAAATCTTAATCTAAATATTGGACCTAAAAGGTTGATGGAGAAAATAACTTCTATCCGCGATAAACGCCAGCCCTTTTGCACCAGGGCACTTTCAAAAAAACATAAAACTTAATCGAATGGTTCACCAACAAACCAAGGATTGTCAAGCTGGCACCACAGTTAGGATCCACAAGCACGACTAATACAACGTCTGGTGAATAAACTCTTTACTCGTAAGGGCAGGCAAACAATAACCGAGGGAGCAGGCAAAAATACAAGGTTTCTTACAAGCAGAGATCAGAACCATGGAACACTAGGAATTACGCTGGATAGGTTGGCACAATGGAACAACACAATCTGGCACAGGTGGGAAGGGGAGCACAGCTTAAATACACTGAGGCAGAGTCTTAACAGGACGCAGGTTTTAACAATCAATGGTAGAGAAGCAATCAGGAAACCATATGACAACAAACCTAATTACAAGGCATGACAAGGATGGTGAAAATGATTGACACAATGAAGATACGAGCTTTTAGGTTCTTTGGGTAGACATGACGTTCACTCGCTTGGGCTTCTCAAACATGTGTCGGACAAAAGCTCCTACGGATACCATGTCATCTCTTTAGATTTCATTCCCTATTACATTATCACATTACCTGGGAGTTGTGCTTCAACTACACAAAGCCTCATCTGATGCATTGTAAAAGGTCAATTGTTCTATAGGTAGGCTCTCCAGTGGACGGACTGTGATTACAATACTGGCGATACTAGCGACTGAATTCAAGATAAGCGTTTTTAACACTTTTGCACAATAGGAATGAAATTAACGTATTTGTTTTTATATGATAATGATGCTGATGATGATAATGATGACCATGACGATGCCTGCAGAAAAAGATAATTTTCCTACAAACTAGGTAATTTTTTATTTGCTTTTTTTGAAATAAGTTTTTTTTTTTTCCGGTGAACATCACCATGCTTGACAGTATAGTGTTCTTGGGATTAAAGTCGTCACCTCCTTGACTGGATACACTTCTTTGTAAAACTTCTACATTTTTCTTTAATCTAAACTTTAATTTGTCTAAGCAGAACTTTCCTCCAGAAGGTAATCTCTTTGTCCATGTAATCATTAACAAACGTCAGTAAAGATTATAAGTGCCATGTCTGGAGTAAAGGCTTCTTTCTTGTACAGCAGCCTCTCAGCACATGGTGATGTGCTGACACTTTTGACTGACACAAAAACTCCCCATAGTGTTGAAAATATTCAACCAAGCTTTCCAAAATCAGTCCAGTTTTTACTCGCACTAAGGTTGAAGTTGGATACAATTTGAAAATAATCCATGAAAGTATTTTTGAGTAATAGCGCTAGCCCGACGTATCTGAGGTGGACTAGGCAATAATGATTCCATAATATCCCTGACTTTTAGGGGATATAATAAAACATTATTCTCATTAGGTGTGTCAAGTAAATATTTTTTTAATTGTTTATTGATTCCACATATTAAGAAACATAAGTCATCTATGGAAACCCCAGGAGATGCACATAAATGACGAGAAGAGCTCTGACATTCCTTGTTTTGCTGGTGACCATCTTTTATCAAACCTGTCCACTCTCGTTTTGATATCTGAGTCATTTTCTCCAACTTAAAGAAATGCTTTAGCCTCTCTCGGCATTGTTTTATTTTTGGGGGCTTGCAGCTTCAGCGATGGAACTGCTGTTATGTTCTTTGCAGTTAAAAGCAGTATTCTAATGGATAACTAGACCTATGCTGTTGTCATCAACAGCAAGTGCATATCCCCGAAAAAGTTCCCAATATCTTGTGTTGTACAAGCAATACCCCTGATTGAACTCCTCACATTAATTGTCAAGGTATTTCCCCAGGATTTTTTTCTATAAAAACACCCCTAAAGTGTGAAATATCATTTATACGAGACAGATGTCCTCGAGCCCAATCATATGCATGAAATCTTTACTAAATCAGGTCAATGGTCAAGACTTTACATGACCAAACAGTGTTTTTATGAAAAGTGAGTGAGTAAAACATGTACTATTAGAGTAAAACACAATGTATAATAGATACATCTCCTCGAGTTCATTCACATGCACAAAGTTTGGACTAAATTGAACCAATGGTTGAAAATTATGGCAATACTACTTAGTGTATACTAAGTATATAGTATATACTTAGCTTAGTGTGGTACATATACAACAAACCTAAATCACTCCAGTTCTTCCTCACACTAAGGTCACTGTGGGTGTAGAACTTGAAAATGATGCATGAAATAGTTTTTGTGTTGTCACGTTAATGATTCCATAATATCCCAGACATTTCAGGGATGTAATTACTGCAATTATTTATGCTGATTCTGATTTAAAAAACATATATTGGAACACATATCTTTGCTTTCGGCATATGATTAGTTTTAACCTATCATTCCCATTGTGTCTCTGTTGTATTAATTCTTTCTATGTGCTACTTTGACTTCAATGTGTAGCACTGTGATGTCAAGTGTTAATAAAAATGTAATAAGTGACCTTTCTTATCTTCCATAATCCAAATGAAGGTCATATAGAATATGGTAATAAAGGTTAATAAAGGGTAAATATTTTTTTTATTGAAGCTATCATAAAATCTATCTCCAATACTTCCTCAATTGACCGTCTCAGCAATACCAATCAAGTGCTGACGCAGATCTAACAGATAAATACGGCTGAATGTTGCTTGTTGCTTGTTCATTTCAGGGTCGACACAGCGAGACAGACAAAAGCGGATACAATGGAGGCAGCAAGTTAGTATAGCGGGCAGCACTGGTTCCTCACAGCAAGAAGGTTCTGGGCTCAAATTGACCAGATCTTCTCTGGGTGGCATAGGTTCCCTCCGGGTAATCTGGACCCTCCATGTGGAGCTGAGGGTGGTCTAGCACGGAGCTGCAGCAGAGTGAGAGAGGAGGGGCGCCGGCTCACAGGCCGTGCCAGTTGAGGTTATTAACGCCACCGACTGAGTTGAGCTAACGAAGACTCTTTTGGATCTGCAGTAGCGGACTGCAGCTGAAGAGAGAGAGGGAAAAAAGGCTCTTACAGAGAGACTAAGGCTTTATGTGTGTATAAAATGTGAAAATAATCCATGAAATAACTCTTGAGGTTTTTCTGAAAAATACAAAGCTCCCTCTAGTGTATAAGTATGTGTAAATATTTTCATGATAGATCTAGAGAAGTTGAAGCGGCAGAGTTAAATCTGACAAATCTGACCAACGTTTTACTAAATTTGACTAACAATTAGGAAGTTATGTTTGAAAAACTGTTATTTGTAAAAAACAAACAAAAAAAACAAAAAGTGTAACAGGTGTGATGATTTGTTAAAAATGCTACAGATTTGGTAGTTTGTATAAATGTATCCGGGGGTGAGTTCCTCAGGTAATACTAGTCCCGTGTGAATAGGGAAATACACATCCCATAAAAAGCTACATACTGTTAAAATGTATGCTATAATGTATTCTCGGTCATAAGGTATCAACTTTTTATGTATTGAATTTCATCAATTGAGAAAAACATGTCATTTCAGAGAAACAGAGGCCAGTTTTTCTGAATTAATGAGATGGGTCTCACTCACATCAGAGCTGGATTACATGGGAGCAATCATGTCGCGTCTGCTAAGGCCGATCCAGATGCATTTTGGTCTTGGCCTAAAACATTGGGAGATTGAACTTCTCTTTCTCACAATCAAACATTGTCTAAAGTTTAAAAAAAAGGTTGATTATATGTGTATTGATTGAATGGCAATGTTCACAACGAGGGAACAAACTGGACATTCAGTGAAGCTGATCTTTGTTGTGGAAGATTTAGTACTGAAACAATCTGATAATAATTGAATACACCAAACACTGATAGGGTTAAAGGAAAATATATTGTAATTTCAATATAGTAGAAACACAGACAATACCTGCTTCCAGGAACATGAGAAGTAGATGTCTCTCTCAAAGTGAGCAGTACGAGAGGGGAGATATATACCAGTGTGCTGAACAGTAAATGACGGCTTTGGTTGGTTAATTTTTTTTATGCCCCCCATAAGAAAATAAACAATTTTCTTATGGGGGGCATGTCCCGGACCTCCCTAAAAGGAGCAGGGTAAACCACCCAAAGTTTTCTTTAAATTCCATGGGAAACACTGAACCCCTGATTATGGGAAGCTAGCATCCTCCTTCTAGTGCCAAATATCACATTAAGTCATTAAGTCATTGAGTCTGATGTATAAAAGTAGCTTCATGCTCCTCACCACAGGTGAGAGACTGTTATTTTTTTTGACAAGTACATTTTGTCATGTTTAAAAATGTAAAAGTGGATCTGAAGTGTAAAAACGTTGGGCACCCCTGGCTTAAAGTATCTTAAGCCAGATCTGGACTCTGACTTCAGCACTTGAACACGCCACTCTGCAGAGCTCTACCTAGTGCGTAGCTACTTATCACACCGTTGGATCCTGGTCTGTGGATTAGTTAATAAGGTAACCCCTGCTCTAAGAGATTCACTCACTGTTTCACTGTGACATGCAAAAGCTCATGGGTAGTCAGCTGACACAATATCAGAATGAACAAGATTTGAGGTGTTAGTGTTTCTTTCTGCATTTCAATTGGTAGAATAGACTCATGTAAGATTTTGTCATCAAGATCACCTAAAAATGGCCTACCTTGCAAAGGACCAAAAACTACCTCAAATGTATTACAAAGAGTTGGAAGATCAATAATTCAATCAGAAGTGGAGAGAAAAGCTGACATTTTCTCAGTATTATGAACAACGTCAATTACAATTACGGGTTTGTGCCCTTAAATGCTGTTAAGCTCAAATTACTTAAGCTTCTATTGCCCGGCAAACAGATACATTTAAACTTACTTTGACAATTGCTGTTGTTGTTTTAATTAACCGCCACAGAGCAAAGCTCCAACACATTTAATCCATTTCAAAAAGTGTCTTTTGTCTCAGATATTTCTCCAAGCAGTAGACAGCAAACGGATTTGTGTCTATGTCAAACTTATTGGCGAAGAGGTGATGTTGTTCAAGAATCCACCTTAGGTCTCCAGCACCGTACACACATATTGACCTGACATGTTTGCCTTGACATTCTGGGTACACTGCCTCCAGCGAATCCTGGGAGCCCTCATGCCACGCCCACTTCACCAGCCTTGCCAACGCATTGATATCTGTAATGTCGTATTTGGTGTTGGGCCATGTTGATCCGGGAACATCCGGCATTCGTTGAATGGTTGCCCAGAGAAACTCATCAGGACTGTAGGTATCTTTGGCCCACTCTATCAGTTTGAGTATTCGGCTATCCTCCAACACACTGCGGACGTAGCCTCGGTTAACAACGATGTAAGCATTTCCTGACATAATGGGCAGGTTGAAGGGAGGAGGATCCTTCACCTTTCCTGTCCCCTGAAATATTTAAACAGTTCATTAATAAGATGATGAGACAATCTGAAAAAAGCTTTAAAAATGACAAAATCAAGTGTTATAAAAATCCGAAAATAAGTACCTTGATTTTGTCATCAACTATCTGGTGACTTAATTTCACCCTCCATTTCTTTCTGTCGGGCATTTTCTCTGTCTCCAAGCTGTTACCTCCCCTCATTAAACGCAAGATTTTTACAATCTCCAGGTTGGTTTTTAGAGGGAAATCCTGACCACAGAGGTTGAGGAAGTATTTCCATTTTGTACTGGCGTTATAGAGATCAGCCATACAGTTCAGGTCAGCCTGGACACGAGACCACGAAGCGTAGACCACCTTTACAGGGTGACTGACCATGAATACATTGGGGAAACAGGAAGTAATACCCTCGACGGCAGAGATGAATGAGGGATGAGATTTTCTATCCAAATGGACGCAATAGAGGTTTTGTGGTGCATAGATGGCCCGCAGTAGTCGCTCAAAGCTCTCCACCTTAAGTGAATGAAAAAAAATCTGTTATATAATTTAAGAGACACATTATGACAAACAAGCAGGTTATGTTTTCATCGCCATTTTCTGTTGGCTTGTTTGTTGTTTGATTGAAGGTTAGCAGAATATCTTTTTCATGGATTTCGTTGATTTTTTTTTTTAATAATAATAATAATAACAATAATAATACATTTAATTTTTAATGCACTTGGATCAAATATCAAAGTGCTACAAAGCAAAAGCAGATAAAAGCATCAATAAAAAATTAAATAATAACTATATAAAAGCCTGACCAAAAAGCAGCAATGTTAATTAAGGTTATAGGTTTTGCTAAAAAGGAAAGTTTTAAGTCCTTTTTTAAATGTGTCAGTCGTCTGTGGAGCCCTGAGATGGTCAGGGAGGGCATTCCACAGACGAGGGGCATAGGAACAGAAGGACCGATCACCCATGGTGCTGGGCTTAGTCCGGGGAAGGAGGAGGCGGTATGAGTGGGTAGAACGGAGAGATCGTGTTGAGGTCAGTGGGGTGAGTAGTTCTTTTAGGTAGGGGGTTGCGTTACCATGGATGCACTGGTGAGTGAGGAGAGAGATCTTATAATCAATCCTGGTGGAGATGGGAAGCCAATGAAGGGAATGAAGAACAGGGGTGATGTGTTCGTGTTTACGAACTCTCATCAGGATCCTTGCAGCACTGTTTTGAACATACTGTAGTCTTTGAAGACTTTTATCAGAGATCCCGATGAGAAGTGTGTTACAGTAATCCAGTCTGGAGGAGACAAACGCGTGAACCAGCTTTTCAGCATCACTCAAGGTTAGTGAAGAACGGAGTTTGGAAATATTTCTGAGATGATGAAAGGAGATCTTGCAGATGTGTTTAATGTGGGATTCAAAAGTGAGTTGAGGGTCAAATCTTACACCGAGGTTGATGACTGATGAAGAGAGGGGAATGTCGTGAAGGTAATACTGGTTAAGGAGGAAGACTGGGTCTGATGTGGGGTGCCAATTATAATAGCTTCGGTTTTGGAGCTGTTCAACTGGAGAAAGTTGTTTTTCATCCACACCTTTATCTCCTCCAGACAAGCGCGAGGAGTTGACAGGGGAGATGATGATGACGATGAGGATGGAGAGGCTGCGGAGGAACATGCCTCAGTTTTTATGTAGATTTGAGTGTCATCAGCGTAGCAATGGAATGAGAGTCCATATAGGCTGAAGACACGGCCAAGGGGGAGCATGTACAGTATGAAGAGAATGGGGCCAAGGACTCATCCCTGGGGGACCCCACAGGTGACGGTATGTGTCCGGGACCTTGAACTTCCAAGGGAAACGTATTCTGTTCTGTCAGTGAGGTAGGATTGAAAACAATTTAGGGACCGTAGGTCATTTGTGACTCTAAGCAGAGCTGTTTCTATGCTGTGGGCGGAACGGAAACCAGACTGAAAGGTTTCAAAGAGGTTGTTGTAATTGAGGTGGTCGTGGAGGTGGGCAGCAACTACTTTTTCCAGTACTTTGGAGAGGAATGGGAGTTTGGAAATGGGCCTGTAATTAGTAAAAAGTTCTGGATCGAGAGTAGGTTTTTTGAGGAGTGGTCTGATTATGGTGGCTTTTAGGGCAGATGTAATAAAGCCGGCCTGGAGGGATTGATTTATTACAGCAGTGATCAGGGGACGGATGGAAGAGATGTTAGTTTTCACTAGTGCTGTAGGAAAGGGGTCGGGGGCACAGGTGGAGGGCTTTATTGTTCTGATGATAACCTTAACCTCCCGCTGTGAGATTTCTGGAAAACACTTGAGAGGCTGGGAGATCTCCAACTGTGAGTAAGCAGACTGGATAGGTAGAGTGGAGGAACCAGAAAGGACAGAACGGATTGAGTCAATTTTTGATTTGAAGAAAGCCATGAAATTATTACAGTGCTCTTCTGTCATTTCTGTAAGTGGGGGAGTTTGTGGTTTAAGGAGATGATTGATAGTGGAAAACAGCTGCTTAGAATTTCCAGGACTGGTTTTGATGATGTTGGAGTAGAACAGTGACCGAGCCTCTCTTAGCGACTTTGAGTAGGCCTTTTGGTGTTCCCGAAAGGCTAGCTTGTGGACAGTAAGACCTGAAGCCTTGTAACGCCGCTCAAGGACACGCCCAGCTGCCTTCATTTCCCGTAGCTCGCTGGTGAACCAGGGGGCTGAGCGGGAGAAAGTGACTGTTCTAATTTTTACAGGGGCGTGACGATCCAGGATGCTACTCAGGGATTTATTGTAGAAATCTACTGAGTCATTGTCTGATACAAAGTTGGCGGAAAAAAGATGCTGGAGGTCGACTCTCATGGTTTCTGGGTTGATGTTTTTCCAATTCCTGAAGTATATTTAATGTTTGGGCTTGGTGAGGGGGGACACAAGTGACAATTCCATGGAGACGGCCTTGTGGTCGGACACACCCAGATCGTACACAAGAAGATTGCTGAGAGGAGCAGAGTCAGCGATGACTAGATCCAGAGTGTGTCCCTTGGTGTGGGTGGGGACATCGACAAGTTGCCTGAGATTATAACAATCCAGTAGTTGGAGAAATTCGGAAGCAAAACGACATGCAGGGGAGTCGAAATGAATGTTCATATCTCCAAGTACTAAAATATTGGCAGAGTTTGTGTAAAATGTCTACAAAAGGTTGTAGATCTCAGAGATGAAGGCTGGGTTTGGTTTGGGTGGCCGGTAGATTAGAAGTATGGTCATGGAGAAAGGGGGTTTACAATTAAATGCCAGGCATTCAAAAGAAGAGATGTCTGGCAACGACAGTGGAGACAAGTCCAAATCACTGCGGTAGATGACAGACAGACCACCACCACGACCAGTGCTGGGGGCTTTCTGGAGGTAACCAATTTTAGATCAGTGGCCCGTGAAATCATAATAATAATAATACTAACAGCTGATTTTATAATCATAACATTTTTCACCAGTACATTATGCATTCCATATCATTCTAACATCTTATGAATTGGTTGTAGAATACACGAGATACAATTGTGTACTATTTATGTTGGCTATTGATTGATTGAGGACTTGATGGAGGTATGTGCCCTTCCAATTGTTACATACATTTTGTACTGTATATTTTAGAAACCATATAAAGGGTAACCCCCAAAACGTTTTTTAAAATTGTCCCTGCATAAATCTGTTTGATAAACAAAGTTAATAAAATGGAAGTGCTTAAGCAGGATTTTAATCCAGGGTATATCCCCCATCATGCCACCTTCATTAGACCCCTTTACCTCCAATATTAAGTAAAATCTCCCTCCAGAAATTAAAAATATCTTATAAAGCTGTTTTCACACCAACTCTCATTAAGGATTAAAGTGATTTTTTCTACGGACATGATTCCGTGCTTTCGAATGTGCATACCTTATGATGGATAACCAAAGAGTAAGCCAGTGGGAAGTCTTCTTCCTCCTGGCTTAATGGGAATAGTATGTATTTCCTTCTTGCTTTAAATTTCCTGGAAATATAAAATAACAAAATAAATACCACTGGGAATGTGTGCTGCGTTAGAAATTCTAATAAGTTGAATATATTCAAAAAACTGCTTAGAGTGAAACAGCTGCACACCTGCAGTCTTTGGTTGCATTAATATAATACTCATCAGGGACCTGAATACTCCTCTTGAAGTCTTTAGTGATGGCCAGTAATTTAGTCTGCTCTATTGTTTCTCTGTCCCCCTGGATGATTGCTGAACAGTTGCACACTCTCTCTGGGCCCGCATCTTCATCTGTGTAGTCCAACCAACTGGCACCAAAAATGGAGTAAGAATGCCAGACAGTTTTGGTTGGATTGAGTAGGCTGATAACCAAAACCGATAGAAGTACAGAGGTGATTTTCAGCAACAGTGACCATCTGCCTCGTTTCTTTAGCCTCATTGTTTGAGAGGGACTTCAGTTCAGATGCTTTTTAGCGTATGAATCCTGTAGGTAGTCCAGCAGCACTCCTTTCAATCAGTCACCGATGTACTTTTCCTCTGTCTTTGAAACAAGTTTATAAAGTTAAACAAGAATTATGAAGGTATATTGTCCTTTTCAATAAAAAACCTTAGCTGAAACATGTTAGGACTGGCTTGTTGTAAATGATTTCCTGGTTAAGTCCCTGTTAAGAACCCTATTCTTACCTCAAAATGCATTAATGATATGATCACAAACCAGTGATAAAAAGAAATGGAGAGACGATTGGGAATTAGGGATAAACAAGATGCAAACCATACATTACAGCCTTCTGGATTTTAGTTTATTTGTTTATATAGCAATGCTTGATTACCAAATAAATATCAAAATAAATATCAATAAAGTTAGATTCTAATGTGAGAAAAGGTTTGTTTTGCTTTTAGCAAAATTTTATGAAGTGAATTATTGTTTTTAGATTTCTCTCATATACAAATGTGTAATAAGTCCTGGCCCTCAGTCCCATAACAACACAATTGCATATATTGCTTATATAAAAGCAATGCATGCAATTTTATTATGAAGTGAGTGATTATTTATATATTTTGAAATATTTAATTTACACAGTGGGGAGTCATGACAAAGCAGACTCTTAGATAAAGCCTATATGCAATTCTGTGCATGTATTTGCGAATGCCAAGCGCCTTCTGACATCATATTTTATGTGGTTGATCGTTGATAATCTGTGCAAACAGATTGAAAATCATCAATTCAGCTACTGCAAGTAATTAAGATTTTTAGGGAAAATACTGTCAAAACGCAGTTTTATATTGCAGTAAAATATAGCATTTACCAGGATGATGCTGTTCTACAGTATTCCTATTATAGTCTGAAACGGTAAATTACTGTTAAAATATTATATCAACAGTAGATTAATGTCCATTTCAATGAAATTGAAAATCCATAAAGATTATTAAAAATAATTCAAACAAGATAGAGATAAATTCAGTGCAGTGTCACGTGGCTAAGAAAATCTGATAAATCGACACGTTGTTGGTTTTAAGAGTAAAACAAAATCCTACCCACTCCAGTGGGAATGCTGGCTAATTTAAAAAAAGAACGTTGGCATTTATGCAGGCAACACGCGGCTAAAACCAAGTCAGGCTTAGTTTGGCAAAACAACAAGAAAGATAATGTAAATTCAATACAAAATGACATGACAGGTTTTGTAAAATCACAATTACCTTATTAACTAATCCACAGAACAGTGTCCAACGGCGTGATGAGTCAAGTAGATAGGCAGTAGGTAAGGCTCTGCAGAGTGGGTCGTTCAAGAATGACCTCTGAGTAAAGATCATCTTATTTCATCCCTCCTGACCGCCAGAGACGATTCTTTTAGCCAGGGGTGCCCAACGTTTTTACAATCACATCTACTATTACATTTTTAAACATGAAAAGATGTACCTGTGAGGGAAAAAAAACGGTCTCTGACCCATAATGAGTTGCATAAAGCTACTTTTATAAATCAGTATCTTTTGACATATCAGAGATGGGTTGATAAACCGACACTTACTGTAATAAAGACTTAACTACACCGCGCTATGTCATCTACCAGCGGGTGTCCTCGCCTCGTTGTTGTGTGAGCAGAAAATACGTTGAACTTATTCTGTAATCAGCGGGAGTCCTCGCCTCGTTGTGTTTGTGCGATAAAAGCCTGCAATTTATTCCGTAACCAAGGTGTGTTTTCGCCTTGTATGTGTGAACGATAAATATGTGCAACTTCTCTCAAAGCCGGTATCATCAGCACATGCTCGCCAAAGGCTAACCTTGGCTAGCATGTGCGTACCACACTTATCCCTGTTGCAGTATCTAAGCTGTTGACCACTGAGTTTGTGTGCTGCTTGTGGCTACGGTGCTTTCGCCTGACGCCAGCAGTAATTGGTGACACCGGTTCGTGTTTTCCCTGGTCAGATTGGTAACCCTATTTCCTGTTTACAGCAGCTGCAGCTCGGCCACTGGTAACCTCCCACCGCTCTTTTCTTTTTTTGTAACTGAAATTCTCGTTAGGGGTGCAGATAGTTTGGGTGTGTTTCTTGATGCATTGCGGAAGATGGCCACGACCTGACACCTGAGGGAAGGTGTGGCAGATAACCTGTGCATGAACTGTAGATTCATGCCTCATGCACTGAGGCTCAGAAGTGGAAGGCACATTTTGGTTGCCTCCTTCTGGGGTGGCTTCTGGAGATGCCAGACGTCATGCATCCGTGTCAAGTGGACCTCCCAGAAAGCCAAAGAAGGTTGATACTATGTTCCTCAGGGTGGAATGCTCTGTCAATCCAAATGCCTTCCTTGTCCAACTCCCTACGGCAAAACCTTCTCTATTGTTTCCTTTTGGTATAAGGTGTTCCAGTCATTTCAGTAGTTTTTCTAGCTCTTTAACATTCCAGTACAGGGTGTTTACAGTGTAACAACTCCTATTACCTATTCCCTATTCAAAACAATTAAAAATATATACATATATTTTTAATTTTTTCAGTCAAGTCATAATATGTCAGAAGAAAAAAATCCCCCTAGTGAGTAAATGTGAACCCAGACATTGTGTAAGTTGCTCTTTTTCTATTCCTTCCTGTCACAATTTAGAAACCATTGTGCGATTCTTTTCTGTATAAAATGTTATCTTTTTAAGTTTAAATGTTTAAGGCTCCATATATTATAAAATAATAGGAATGAATATATCGTTGAATACTTACAACTTAAACCACATTTTTAACTTGCTCAAGACATTTCTGGGGATTTAATGATAACAAAATATAGGCAAAACCACAAAATAGTGAACCTGAACAATGGAGCATCCTACCTGTGTCATGAGAAGGTGTTAATCTCTTTCTATCTCCAATTCCTGCCTCTCTGATGATTCACAACCCACTGAGTGCACATTTCCTTGTCTATACAGATTTAAATACCAGGCATAGTTGGTTGCCAAAATAAGACTTCTTTCTAGCAGTTTTTCAAAATAAAATCATTGTTTGTCATCATTGACTTTGTTGAACAAACAAGTGGGAAGCAAAACATTTCCAGTGTAGAAATCTGCAAGTTCAATATGAGAGAGTTTTTTTAGTTAAATTGTTAATATTCTGCCATAGAATAAATTATGTACTATAAAATATATAAGTAGTATCTCCAGTAAAGAGAGCACATGGAAATTCAGTCTTCTACGCTCGCAACAGAAAACGGATTATTCAATGGATATATAAAGATTGTTCCTCATTAACATTTACAATGGCTTTTTTTTTCTGGAGGTCAATTTGTACAATCAGATTCTTCATCTTAAATCTTGCCATCCTGACAGCCTGAGGGTTTTTTTTCTTGAGACGTTATAAATCCCTCAAATTCTCACTTTAACCTTGTTTTTTGTGATATTTATGGATTGTTTATGGGATGATTTGGGCTTTATCACAGTCAGGGCGATCATACAAGTCTCTCCAAGAGGAATATCTCTTTAAAGTTCACACTACAGAACAGATTGTAAAAGTTGCTTGAATTAAGATACATATATTTCAATTTATTCTTCGGATGATCATTTCAAAGAAGGGCATCATTTTAATGCACACGATTGTACCTATCCATTTGTGCCCTGCACTTTCATCTGCTGGTGTCCCTCTTCACTTTGTACAAAGTGGTTGATTGTAGTAATTATTGTCTGAGTTGCTGTGATAGCGCACCTTTCCTCCTTTAGTTTCCTCTCCTACTCTGCTCCCTGCTGGACAGATGGTGTACATAACCAGATGCTAATAAATAAATAATAAGTAGATAAAGAAATTATAACACAAGTGACTATTTATAAAAGTAAATGTTGTAGTTTATTATTCAATATACTATACTAATATAGTATACTACACTAAACTAAGACTTTGGGATATAAATCAATAACCCACTATCTCATCTACATATTGGAAGTAATTGGGAATGTCTAACTCTATTTACCACGCGGGTTTATTAGAGATCTCAATGCACAAATGTATATTTTATGTATATTTTTGATCCAGCAGAACCAGTTCATTTGTAGGATATGCATCAAACCATATCGGTCCATCCATCCGTTTGTCCACAGAAATTATAATAACAACAATAATAGTAATGACATTTTTACTGGTATTAATAATATTATTATATTTACTTGTTATACTGTTATGTCATATGTACATGGGTATTCTATGTAATGCTTTGTATTTCTTATTTACTAATAAAACCAAATACTAGCATTCACGCTCTATTCATTATAATTAAACAAATATCATTTTGATGATTCAATTAATACTGAATTACCCTAATTCAAGTAAAGTCAAAATCAACTTGATTGTCATTTTCTCACATGCAGAAGCTGAAATGACGTTTCCCTCTAACCAGGTTGCAAAAAAATGCAAAACACATAAATATATGTACAATATTAGTGCGAGTGATGAGCTAAACACAAAATATAATTAAATGTAAAATATACATATAGACATATAATTATATACATATATATATATTTGTACAAATACCAAAAAAAACCATAGCATACACGTACACAGCAGCAATTTTAAACTGACTTGTGGGGGGGAGTCCAGTCCAGTCAATAACAATCTCCTCGCTGTGTAATACATTATTTCACATTGGAAAATTTCCTTGAACTTGAAAATAATATAAAATCTGTGCTTTATATAGGATATTTTATTTGATTATTTTTTGCCAAGTCCTCCTGATAATTAACTTTTATCCATTATGTGATTTTATTTATTTGTTACTTTAGTCAAAGTGTAGTATAACCCTGTTAATTTTTTAAATTGAATGTTATTAATCTGATATAGGTAATGTAGAATAAATTCTGGTAATTATTTTAAGTTTTGTGGACCAAGTATCTGATTTTACTTCCCGTTAACGACTCCAGATCTCCCGAGCTTGTTAGGCCCTGTTAGAGTTGTGTCATCCCATAAAGTGGTTCGCAAACTTTTTATTCCCCCTGGGAACCCAGATTTTTAAAATGACAAACCACCTCAACCGTAAACACAAAAGAAGAAAAATATTGATTGGAACAATAAAGAGAACCATGACAAAACGTCTAGATACCTTGTTTATAGAAAATTACCCTAGAAAAAAATGTTATACCTCCAACCACATATACCACAAGGGCAAACTGCCATTACAGATAAAACAAAAGAGAAATTAAGTAAGAAACAATAACCTATAACTAAGAAATATGTGTGCAAACATTTCAAAAGAAGAAATTAATAAGTAAATTTATTTCTTCTTTTGACATCACATGGTGATGTGCTGACACGTTTGACTATGGGCGCTGATGCCTGCATTCCAGCAGCCTCCAATTCATTTATTAGATTGCGATGGTTTTTGGTGGACACTTGACCATTCTGACCAATTTCCTCTTAATAGCAGGTAGAGGTTTGTGTTTCCTTCCTTCTTTTCTTGCAGTGACATAGAAAAGAGTTGTTTGTACAGTAGATTTTGTTACTTTTAATACATTGAAAAGGCTCCCAGTGTCTTTCTTGACTTTTTCCAATCAAGAATTTCAGATCAATGCCACACCGATACTTTCCCAATGTAGTGTTTGTAGCCGAGTCTAATGTGACTATCAAATGAGCCCAAAAAGGTCCTTGTCACAGAAGAAGTTAAGAGACCATGCATTTGAACCAAATTTGATTGAGACAACTTTTTAGATCACTGAACTTGGTCATCCAAGTTGTTTTATATTTATTTTTGACCCAGCAGATTTGGTGAAATGTTCAGCATACCTATAGATTAATTATTGATTCCAACTTAATGAGAGTTTTTGAGACAAAGCAGTTTGTGTTCCCTTCGTTCCCTATAAGGAAAGATAAGCATTAATTCCGATATGGGTCGGCCGTGAATAGGGGTTGTAGAAATCGTCAAACACTCAAGATTGCCTCGACATACATGCTCTCTACAAGTGTATGCAAACTTTTGACCACGACTTTAAGTAAAGGCTGGAGTGAAGGTTTTTTAAATAAACAACAGTCATCCAGGAAATAGCTTAGGGGCTGCTACCAAGACACACTGACAAATTGACTTTTGCTGGGGTTCGAGATAGAGACCTCACTTCAGCCAACTCAAAAAATACTGGTTGATTTAACAAATTCAAAGCCCACTGATGCTGATAGTCATGAAGTGTCCCCACATCTAACAGGGGGGAGCTGTCCCAATTTTCTGGATGCAATGATCTCATCTGGATTGAATCCAGCAGTTCTCGCCCCTCATGAGGGAAATGCTTTCTAAAGATCCTGTCAGAGCTCAGAGACGATCAGTTCTTCATATGAACAAAGATTGAACAATGTCGGTACATTTGTGAGCCACTAGAAGTCACTCCAGAGAAAATCTATCTATTTGTATCTCTATCTGTGGTGGACTTAAGCATGCCCCGAACGGAAGATGGCTTTTTATATATTTGAAGAAGTTGTAGCCTCGGGGTTCACTGTAATTAATTGTTGTTTAATACTCATTTTGTAATGACTGCAAATAAAAGATAACATGAAAGTTGTGGTGTAAGTGAAGTCTTAGAAATACTTAGTAACTGACATGTTTTTGTAAAAGGTATGGCTGTTACTAAGATAAATATAAGCAGAGTTACAGACATTCTGTCTAAACTTTGTTGATAGATATATATATACAAACAACCGTTTCACGGTCTTACCATCAAAAAAAACAAAAAAATTAAACCGCAAATTAATATTTATCTATATTGGTCCATGATTCTGACATTATATTATTCTTGAAGCATTACGACAAATATAACAGACAAAGATTTAGAAAAAAAGTTAACCCCCACAGGTTACACTGTTATATTAAGTATTTTCAATCTAAATCTTAGACTCGATAATACTAATAATATTAATTGTGTGGTACTAGTAAACAATTCTCTTTTTTATCATGTACTTCTAATATGCAGATGTGCAAAGGAACAGATACACACATGGACTTTGGTGTGTATGAGATGAGGAATGGATTGTACAAATCCAGTCTATCAGATACAACATAATCACAAAAAAATAAATAATAATAAGACTATCTGTCCTTTCTGAACCTGTTTGTATGAGCAAACACGGCTGAATCTTTTAATTATCACTCACAGCTATCAATATTTTTGGAGAGCTAATCGGTTAATGTAATATTTTATTTAAATTCACTCGTACACGCTTCCATATCTGCACAGCTTTTTCTTCTGTCAGCCACTTAAATTTTGGCCGTCGCATATGGGGAGACTTGATATTAATTAGATATCTGCAAAGCCATTTCGCCGAGTCAAAACTCTAGTTGTTGATATATACTACGCCCTTTTGATTTGTTGTAGTTCCAGTTACAGATATCTACATTTGAATTTTGATTAGTCATTATTCCAATTGAGGATATTTCTAATGCCCCTCAATTCAAGATGTCTAAATGGTTATTTGAATAAATCTTAAATTTAGTTTGAATAAGTCAGAATGTTGTCATAATCTTTGACTCGAACTATGACTTTTAAAATTACATATTAACAGAGTTTTGACAAGGAGTAATTACAAAGAGTAATTACGACGCGTCAAATGGCGTAGCTGATATGTCTAAGAATGGATTGACACATTTGCCTCGTTCTCGCCACTCCCGTGACGTCACGTCAATGACTTCTATAATACAGTTATGGTGAGTTCCACTTGCCTCGGAAGTGGGAACATAAAGCCGTGAATTACGTCACAGCGGAGTTAGCGGCATTCTAGTAAAGTGCATTTATGAAAACAAGACAGACAACCCCAAGAAAAACCTTACTGTGCTTGCCTTTTCAGAATAGAAACAACTTCTGGACACATTTACGGTTCTTGTTCATCCCCCAAACATCAGAGAAACATAGAAACGTCATCAACATATTTCCTACAACCGTGAAGGCACCATGTGACCAGAGTTGGTCACACGGTCAGTGACATCAGCAGGAGTGTTACGCAGTTGTGTATAACACATGTTGTTACCTGTGCCAGGTTTTCATTTTCTGAACATTATATCGAGAGTGCGCCCCTGTGGTGCATTGGATGAATCACTTAACCTACAACCAACATCTCTGGGTGAAGCAATTCTTGGAAAAGGTTGTCTCTTAAGAGGCTAACACTGGTTAGCTGAGCTAGCACAACGGTAGCGGAACTTCAACCGTCGCTGCTCATTGTGTAACGTTCACATTCATTCAGCTCAGGCGAACAACCCAAAGCTACAGATAACGACAAGGACGGACTTTGAATTCTGCTACAGTCGAGGTTGCTCTTGAGTAGGGGCTACCTCCAGACGTGGTACTGGCCGAGGTGCCGGTCCCCCTTTCGCGTTCGAGGTCATTCTGCTACGTTCATCCAAGGTAAGCAAGCGGTTGTTCGCTGGACACTCGTCATGAAGAGCCTGCCCTACTTCTGCCGTGGAGAGGTCATCCGAGGCTTCGGGAGGGGAAGCAAAGAGCTTGGTATTCCCACTGGTGAGTCAACCACGCGGCATAACCCATAGCACAGTAACAGTAGATGATGACACCAGATGACTGACATAATAACGTATAAATTGTATGAGAAATAATGGATGCTGTATGTTTGTGGTTGTTTACACATTGTCCTCATCCTGACTGGGATAATGGACTGATAACAAATTATTACTACTCGTCGCTAACAACCGCTCGTGTTATATGAAAACACTGATAGCGTATGAAGTCCGATCATGTCAGTTGAGACAGACGTTAACGGGATGACATTTAATGACTTAAATGGGAAATCATAGGGTCACAGCAAGATACATGTAGGACAAGACTTAGTTCCCAAACCAAGGTCCTCTCATCCCAGATATTTCACCTCTCCAGTTGCTTCATATTCAACGTTCAAGAATATTCACAAACATGACACAATATCAAAAAACATAGTATATTTCCACACAAGCAGTAACCATATGGTTACTTAGGTATGGTCAATTGTCAACCTCAATTTTTGGATCGGCAAATCGTCATTTGAGTTGCTTGACAAAATCTCATTATACAGAGGTTAGTATATTCCATTATCAGAAAACATAAAATGTCATTAAATATAGAGAATACATATATATTACTCCTTAAATCTTTTTCAGCTCTAACATCAAAGTTTTGTGTCTAACCATACATGTTCTAAATTATTAAGACATGCTTAAAATAAGTGGTTCCTGAACCTGAACCAGAACCAGTCATCTAGTCCCAAAGCTAAAATGCCACATTGATATCTTCGTTTTGTGTGTTTGTTGGATTCTGCTTACGCAAATGCTGTATAAAAAAATTAACATGAACGTATCAGAATAACTAATGACCTTTTCTAATTTTATGTCTTTAACACATTTTACAATCCATTTTTGCAATTAGAAAGGGAGTTTACAGCAAAGCATTTTGTTGGGTAAATGAAACTTGAACCCATATGCCCGCCTCACTGGCCAACTGCTTATTCAGTGGGTTTGGGGTATGTATCCCTGAGATAAATTTGATCTCCTTTATGTACTTAACACATACTAATGAAGGCAAATATCAAATAATATAACTTTAGAAAGTCAGTGGACGGTTGCATAAATTGTCTGTCAACAGTAAAGCATGGGAATCTCTAATATTTCTGAATGATTCTTGTCAATTGAAGAAAGATGCAAGTCTGTTCTAAAAACATCTCTCTTCTCTCAGATCAGCGTTTCTAGAACTCTAGTTCAGTAACAATTGAGGCTTCTTTCTACAATTGCTTTTGTCACATTACAAACGCTGGAGCAGCTGTAAAGCCCAAATTTCCCTGTGGATATTAATAAATTTAATAAATTAATAATTTCTTTCTATTCTTTGTCTGGCAGTTAGCATTTCTTCCTGACAGTTTGTGTTCCCCACACAAGGCCATTTTCCAACAAAAGTAACCAAAGTCACTGAATTTCAGATCTGTTGAGCTTGAAGGAACCTAAGCAAGTGAAAATAAGTCAACCAACTGGAATATCCTTGTTTGTTTTATAGGCCTTCTAAAAAAGGCCTCTGGCATGTGTAGTGGCAAATACGCAAAACCTCTTCACTCAAGAAGAAGTACAGTTACCCGTGTACATTAAGATCGGTAAAAGTAGAATACTTATTTCAATGTCTATACTTAAGTAAAAAGTAGAGTCACTGAAAAGTACTCCAAATAGAACACTTTGAATAACATTTCTAGCGACTGTTTTGTGTTAAACTTAGTTTAATGTCATATTATAATATCAAATTAATATTTATTTAAGGGATCATGAATTTTATTTTGAACTTCTATTACTGACATTCAGAAGCATGAAAGCATTCAGTGTGAATTATTGTTATTTAGGACAGGGGGGGGGGGGGGGGGGGGGGAACAAAGTGGAAAGAAACACTAACATAATGTTCTATTGCAACATTTTGCAATTAACTTACACATCTGTTGTATTGTTCTTGTCTGTTGGGTTTCATATACACTGGTAGATAGACCAAGGTATCGTCTTTATACACGTTATTGTCACTTTATTTTGGCTACAATCAGCCATGATGTTTGGAAAGCATGCAAGGGATGCAAACTCAAGTACGGATCAAGTTTTCAAAAAGTAAAGGAGATAGCCAAGGGGAACAATAACAGAATACAATTACTTAAGAGTTTTTGGCTAATTGTATTATTTATTTTTATTCCCTGCATTCTGACACAAATATCTGTACTTTCTACTCCTTGCATCTTCAAAACAAGTTTGTTACTTAAGTAGACTATCTTTATCTCGCATTATGTGCTTTCCCAATAGCCAGCCTGATTTCAAACTAAATGAAGGGACAATAAAATGTTGTTAAGACATTCCTTTGTGTATCCATCGGTGCATATCACACATGGCAGACGAAACAAGATGACAGACATAACACAGGTAGGAAGACAAAACATATGCAAGAAACTTGACTGTGAGAAAGTATAATGTCAAGTCGGTGTAGTTTTTTTTTTATCCATTTGTTTTTCCTTTACATAGAGGCCATTATAATATAAATATATATATATATATATATATATATATATATATATATATGATGGCAGCACATCACCCCCACACTCATCCGACTTCACTGGCTTCCTGTCAAATCAACTATAAAACTCCCCTGCTCACTTACAAAGCCCGCCATGCCCTGTCCCCCCAGTACCTCACCGAACTTCTCCACCCCTACACTCCTTCTCGTAGGCTTCGCTACTCCGACACTGGTCTGCTCTCCAACCCTCACACCAGGCTGCAAACATTTGGCGATAGAAGCTTCAGAGTCGTAGCCCCAGTCCCTTGGAACTCTCTCCCTCCTGAAATCAGGAATTGTGCAGCCCTGGACATTTTCAAAAAATTCCTCAAGCACCACCTGTTCCTAAGGCCTACGAACTCAATATCCCCTTTACACATCTCTCGTTTTAATTGTTTATTTATAAGTATGTTTTGACTGCCCTCTTGGTTAAGCGTCCTTGGGTTCTTAAAAAAGCGCTATATAAGTCCAATTTATTATTATTATTATTTGATTATCTCTTTCTCATCATCTCCATCTCCGTGTCTCATTCTTCTCTCTGTCTCCTCTTGTCCTCTTTCACACGGTTTCCCAAAGATGAGCTCTGATGGTCTGTCTTTCCTTTTTTATCTAAGTCTGTGTCATTGCAGAAAGTAAACTTAGGGTCTGCGGATGTAATTGTTATGTCTCCATTTGTATAATCTGGCAATGAAAAAAACGTAGGGAGGGGTATCTCATTAAGCATGCATTTCAACCCTTCACACCAACTAAAAACTAAAAGCACTCAACTTGGTTGAAGTTTACCAGTCTGACCCTAGATAGACTAAATCGATGTTAGCAGATGAGCTAATTTATTCCTTCAAGTTAACCAGCCTCCATCTTGACGAATACCTACTGTTAAACACATTAGCTTTTAGTTATGACTGACAAAGGAAGTTGTTGAACTACAAACAGTCCCCTGGAACATTTCTGTAGTTACTTCTATTAGACATCATTGGATTTGGGGTGTCTTTTTCCTTTCTTTCTCTCAAGTTATCTTTATTAGATTTTACAATATGCAAACACAGACAATTTCAGCTGCCGCTCTGATTTGATGATGTCATCAAAGTAAAACGATGTTGGTTATAGAGTTGTGAAGTGGACAAGATAGTTCACTCCACCCTCACAAGAAATTAAATCTGATCAGTTAAGTTTATATTAACTTAGTGTCATACAATACTTTTGCAGTACTGAAGTTCAGCAATCTTTAGGCATTTGTTGCTCAACAATTATAATATCTTAATCTTCTCTCATCCATTCCTTCAACATTTATTATATATACCTCGGAAAAAATGCTGGGATGTGGACCTCTGTGACGGCCATAGAATAAAAAGAACCTTATTAATCCCCGCGGGGAAATTTGGGCGTTATAGCAGCTCCAATGTTGTAAAGTAACAATAGTAAACAATAAAGACATATAAACCATGCTCACCAGAGATTGTTACTGAGCAAGACGTGAATGGTCTTAGGTCACCTAAGTAGTCTTCAAAGACTACAGTATGTTCAAAACGGTGCTGCAAGGATCATGATGAGAGTTCGTAAACACGAACACATCACCCCCGTTCTTCATTCCCTTCATTGACTTCCCATCTCCACCAGGATTGATTATAAGATCTGTCTCCTCACTCACCAGTGCATCCATGGCAACGCACCCCCCTACCTAAAATAACTACTCACCCCACTGACCTCAACACGATCCCTTCGTTCTACCCACTCAGGCCACATCCTGAGTACATAGATCCATTAGCACTTTGAGATTTGATCCAAATGTAAAGTGCATTATAAATTAAATGTATTATTATTATTATTATTATCCTCCTTCCCCGGACTAAGCTCAGCACCATGGGTGATCGGGCCTTCGGTTCTGCTGCCCCTCATCTGTGGAATGACCTCCCTGACCATCGTCTCCACAGACGACTGACACATTTAAAAAAAAACTTAAAACTTTCCTTTTTAGCAGAACCTATAACTTTTAACTAACATTGCTGCTTTTTATCATGTTTTATATAGTTATCATTATATTTTTTATTGATGCTTTTATCTGCTTTTACTTTGTAGCACTTTGTTATTTGATCCAAAGGTAAAGTGCGTTATAAATTAAATGTATTATTATTATTATTATTATTACTGCCTCATCCATGGATGTCTCGAAGTTCTCTTGTATAGACATTGGCAGGCAGTAAGACGGGGCAGGAAAAAAGTAGCCAATAACTGGCAGTTATAAGCTGTGTCAATGTTGTACTTGATTTATTGGAAGCTTTCTTACAGCTGCAATATAAATCTATGTCACATTTGATGCTGTCCGCAAGTCGGAGTTTGTATGGTCTCACAGAATCATGCAATTATCAGAACACCAAACTGGAGATGAATCGTTTAATATTGATGTTAATAATGGCCAAGAATGAAGCAAGCGAAACAACTGCAAGAGGATGAATAAGCCGTAGCAAGATAATACTCCAATCAATATATATTAATCATTCTCTGTGTAAAATGTAATAATGACAGAAATGTGTACTCAATCATCAAAATCATAAAAAGAATTTTAAAAAGTACTGGATTTATCCTTACCCCAGAGATCCAGCCATCTACCTCTGGGAGTACCTGTGCCACACGTTGACAGACAATTGCCAAAAGCAACAACTTTAATGATATGTAAGAATATTTGTTGGCTGAGTTTTTGGCATGGATGGACATGGAAAGCGGGGCATTCCACTAGTAGTTGCTGCTTTAAAAGTCTTATCTGCTTTGATATGCCCTAGAATAAAATATCAACTTAATTTCAGAGGGAAATCTGACCTAACAGGTTAACCCTTTCCTTTAGACTCTCCGTGACTTCTTTTCTCTCTCCCATCTTCAGCCAACTTTCCTGACTCAGTGGTGGACAATCTGCCAGCGGATATCAGCACGGGGATCTACTATGGCTGGGCCTGTGTCGGTACTGGTGACGTCTACAAAATGGTGATGAGCATTGGCTGGAACCCTTTCTACAAAAATACCAAAAAGTCCATGGTTAGTACAAGAATAAGAGCATTTAATGCAAACTGCATAGTAATTACATATCCATTTCTAAAATATTCATCTTTCACAATCCTGTGTCATGATGTGTTGGTCAGAAAACCGCTTATCCACTCACAGCTTTGGCTGGAAGGTTTGTTAGAGGAATGAAGTCACGCTAGACGTGATCTAATTTAAGTAACTGATTTCTGGTTTCATTCATTAATATTGCACGTGAATGCTCACTGGGGAATTTTGTTCTTCGTCTTTTGGCTGAAAACGATAAATACTGTCAGTTTTAGTTTTTGCTATTTGGTAATGCGTTTACACATACAAAATCTGGTAGAAGGATTGGGAATGTAAAAAGGAAGCACCCCTAAGATTTTGAAATAGATTCAGGGGCTTTGGAATTTTGGATCTTGTCATCAAGTTAATAAAAGGAAATTTACAACTCATACACGGGTTTCCTTTCCATATCTCAAATCACATAATTTCATTAGTAAACTACTATGTAGTATACTATATGTAAGTATGCTTCCTTGCATCGTTCACAAACTATAAGAGTAGCGCTGTCTGAGAACCGGCTCTGCCACTTCTCTCTTATCGGAAATCTGACAGCGAGTGTCGTGCCACTTTCATCTTCCGGCTTTTACACTTATGACTTTTTATGTAGGGCTATTTATCTCCACTGTAACCATCGTCTCCACGCCTGTCCCTTTCACGCGCCACAAAAGTTTGGCAAGCAACCCTCCCCCACTGCTATGTAGGCCAGATGGCGACAATCGATTGTGAGAAGTGTCAAGAATTCACACATTCAATTATTCAGCTGTTTTGAGTATTCCACCCAAGTACTTATAGTATACTATATTTTGACCTGCTGTAAGTGTGAATGCACTTTAAAATTTAGCACGTCTTCTTTTTTTTTCTTCAAGAGTAACGAATAACGTTTTGTCAGCAAAGAATTTACACACAATATCATTAAAATAAATTTATTTTTCATTTCAATGTATGTATTAATACTGTTTTCAACATGGTCATCTTCTTAGAATTAAGACATTGTTGTCGACTATTTATCCTCTACACAGCCATCTCTCAGCTTTTATTTTACTGCCAAACTTCATTCATTTCAGGTGTAAATGCTGGGCCGAGTGCCAGCCATTCTGATACAAGCTGCTCCAATAATGCAACGAGAGAATAACAGCAAGTTACATTTTACAGCTGCCGTAATTCCCACTAAAATCTAAATTTTGCTTTGGTTCAAGGAGGCTCATGTGATTCACAAATTCAAAGAGGACTTTTATGGGGAGATTCTCAGTGTCGTCATGGTGGGCTATATCCGTCCTGAGAAGAGCTTCAATTCACTAGGTAAGACAACACTCTCTGTGCCCATCTTTGTTACATGCCTCCAGATTTTATTTTCAACCACACATGAAGCCCCCCCCCCCCCCGTCTTGTTTAACATATTATTATTCTGGACTTCTCATCTCGCCCACAACTTGGTTGTGTGTTCTCTGATCTCTTTTTCATATGCCTTCATCTCTGCTCATAATAGAAGCCCTCATTATGGCCATCAACAATGACATTGAGGAGGCCAAGGTGAAGATGGAGCTCCCAGAGCATCTCAAACTGAGAGAGGACAACTTCTTCACCAGTGCTGCCAGCTCGTCTTCAGCCATTCCCCTCACCACCCCACCCACATCACAAACTATTTTGAATGGTCACTGACAGCTGGATGTGACTGCACCTACTCTGTGTCCGCATACTCACACAAAAACCAGAACATCAGAGCGTATACACAGATGTGTGTATACGTTGTCTTTAAAATGCGCCATACCATGGCTGCACTTTGACATGTCACTTCACCTTCTCTATATATCTGTGTTGAAACATCTCTTTAATTTCCTGTTCAGGCTTCTTGCTGATCCTAATTGATTGTGTTTATTTGTAAATTCAGCATATCTGTTTATACAGCTCTTGAGGTCTAATAGTGTCTTTGTATACATTTGGATACTGTTCTACCAGAAGCTACCTAGAATGCCGATTCAAAGATGATGTGATCACACACCGGCCGTTTTGTTGCATCTTTTCACACAGAATGACACATATACCATAAACTCATCTCAGTATTTGGTCACGGTCAAAATATTGTTTCTATTTTACTTCATCAGATTGTTTCGTGAAATATTTTGGGCATTATTTTCCGTATCAAAAAACCCAGTTGGGTGACATTATGTAATCTGTGTGAATACGGGGAGATTAGATGATGAAATTATGTAATTTAAAGTGTTCTTGTCCTCCTAGAATTTTCTTCTTGAGAAAATGTCTTTCAACTTGTCCGTTAATAATGGTTCCTAGATTTGTATTGCCCTATTTTCCCACATTGAATCTTTGACAGAATTTGTGGTTGTTCATGTATTGTATAAAGGAACTACTGGATAACCACCATTGTACTTGCACATTGTACTTGGTTATCAAGTACAATGTGCAAGTACAATGGTGGTAGTACAAATGGATTTAAGAAATCATTTATATAAATTGGCCTTCTATATTTTTGCGCAGCAATATCTTTTCGTTTCAACCTGTTGGTTTAAGAGAATCTTGTGAATGATATGAACACTCAAGGGTTAATAGTCCAGTACCTATGCATCCCTTATGCATAATGATAATAATAATTAGATGGTCTACTGCTCCTGATATTTCCAAACAGAAACTGTCTTTAAGTGTTTTGGCACAAATTCCTGCCATTAGAAATGTAAAAGGTTGGTTGATGGATGCTGAAGTCTAAACAGAAAGAACTTATGATTCTGTTAGTAAAAAAAAAAAATTCCAAAACTGACTGGGTAGAACGTCTGACATGAGTGTGTCTTTGCACCTGTTTTAAATAGACAAGAAAATTAGATGTTCCAACATTTAAATAATTTGTTTGAATGAGTCAGTCCAGTTCTGAAGAGCAAACTGTAATCAAGTACTCTCATCTAGTGTGACAGTTTGTCAACAGGCCTGCAATCAAGTGATGATCCTTTCCCAAGAGCTTAGCTCTTTTCACCCAGGTACCGTTTTATCGGCAGTCTAGTAGTTCTCTCATGTTTTTTTTTTTTTTTAACCAATTCAGTTCCTTTACTAAAAGGAAATAGAGTTAAAGATTGAAAATGTTTTTTATGCAGGCCAATTGTAAATATGTTTACAAATTCTTTAATGAAAATTGATTGAAGATTGTCGTCAGCTATATAGAACACTGTTCAGTGAAAGACTTCTATGAAAATCTTTTCTTTCATGTTAAATGCAACATTAATATATTCATCCTATAAAGCACTAATTTTCCAAAATAAATCAATGTAATTTTGAATTCTGATTTTTCTGCTTTGTCAAACCGGTTCAACGCTGTCATAGAGGGTAGTTTCAATAATGACACATTCTACTCCACTGCATTGCTGTAAGGGGGCTTATTTATTGTAATTCTCTATTTTGGTTTCCACAGGGCATTATGGTTTCAATAAATAGAGGCTTTGTGGGTTTGTATTCCCACGTGTTGTATATGGTCTTGGTCTCTTAAAAACCCATTTTACTTAAAACTTTCAGCAGAGCAGAGCAGTAGGCATAACCAATAGGCCAGCTTTTCCAATGTGGAGTAAAGGAAAAGCACCACCTTCAATGTCAAGTCAGGTTTAGGAAAAGAAGTACAATACCTGGAGTCAATCATGTGTACTTGTTGAGTTCACTCTGAGATAAGACGCTAAACTGGGACAAGTCAACCTCACCTTCAGGCTTTAGAGGTTTGGTAGGCATGAATATCAGAAAAATAGTTTTACATTGTAAAAGAAGCATCTACGTGGTGAATAATTTGGATCTTTCAAAGCAGCAGTGACGTAGGAAGGCTTACATTTTCACTTTGTTTGTTTGTACTAGACTGGTACCCGTTGTCCTATGAGACTGGACAACAACCAACAACAATAGACTTGACCTGATAAGAACTGACCAGAAATACTGGTTAACCAAGATGACCCACAAAACTTCTGGATTTATTTCAGGCACCTTCCCTTTTATTCTCAGAGCAGAGTGGTTTTCATGGTACTGGAAAGGTGGTTAGTTTGTGGGTTGTGTTAAACTAGAGAGGGGAAAAGTCAAATGTACACGCCCCTCAATCGAAACACTTTTTAGATTAAACATATAACGTTAGGTAAATTACTCTATCATTTTCCATAAAATAAAAGTAAACATAATTGAATTCTAATCTTATCAAAAGAAGAAAAATGATCACTAAGTTTTGTCTACAACAGTGCTTAAATAATATACATATGGCCCTACGGATCATAAACACTCATAATCAAACCAGGTACATTAACTCATTTATGACCCGTAAATCAGGTGAACCAGACATTTGTCACTTGCTACTCATTAGCGGTCTTTAATTTTAGATTGTTCAGATTAATTGGAACATATTTCCCATATTCATATCAAAATCATGACTTTGTATTTATAGTTCATTTCATAGCAGGGGCACGTTTTAATTAATCCCTGATCTGAATGGTTCTCTATTCTGTTTGTTTCTGCTGAGACACCAATGAGTGATGGAGGACATCAAAGCTGTAAAACCGGTGCAGACTTCACCAACGTCTCTACTGAGACACAGGTGACTCGTCCACAGGTGTTACAGCTTTGATGTAACATCTCATCATATTTGACACTTCTTATTTTCATATATCGGCCCCATGAAACACAAACATTACAGTCTGACATCAAACCATTGTGCCTGCTTTCAATTTTGAGCAACCAAAGAACGTTTATTGGTTATCACTGAGAGTATATTATCTGATATCAGTCTCACCAAAAAGGCACAAATATATATATATCACATGGTTATATGTCGATAATGTAATAAAGAATCCAAAGATAGAACTGACACTGTTCCTTGTTCCCGCCTTAATAATCTCTGTTTTATCAAGTACTAGAAGCTAATAGAGTGCTGGAAAATGTATAAATATAATTGATATTTATGAGTACTTGAAGTCATATTTTCAGCACAAGCAGAGCAATGATATTTCATGAAGAAATTTTATATTTCAAGGAAAAAAAGTCAATTTCAATTAGATTAGCTCAACCTTTTGGTAAGGCATGTTTTCTGGCAACTGCTTGACCCTTATCAGACTTTTTCTGGTTGTATCAAGTTACCCAGTTCTGTTTTGGTAAGTCATCACATGCTTTAATAGGCAAAAGAAATCCTGAAGATCAAAAGAAAAAATCCTACTTATTTAATAGGACTTTCTCAATAGCCATGGTTAAGGTCTCCTCGGTGTCCCCTGTGACCTGTGGTGTTTCCCAGGGCTCAATCCTTGGCAAATGCCCAGACAAATTTGTCACTTGCTGATCATTAGCTGTTATTTAATTTTACATCATTTAAATGAAAATGAGGGGTCCGGCTGTGCCTATCGCTGATGAGGAAGTGGACCAGTGTCGGGCTGTTGATTCTGGTCAGCAGGTGGAGCTTCTGCTTTCTGTGTGGGTCGGTAAGG
This sequence comes from Lophius americanus, assembly GCA_037951165.1. Taxonomy (NCBI): domain Eukaryota; kingdom Metazoa; phylum Chordata; class Actinopteri; order Lophiiformes; family Lophiidae; genus Lophius; species Lophius americanus. The sequence continues at coordinate 7,820,891 of JBBDHG010000032.1, read as the reverse complement.
AGGCTGACATGGAGACTCAGTCAGATCTTGATGATGTGTCTGTCACTGACTGTGTGTCCCAAATGACACATCTGTACTCCCTTCACGAAGTTACTGCGTTCCTTGGTGGCAATTTTGCGAAGTCTGTGAATGTAAAGGACTATTTTCCCGACCTGGACATGTATATTCGGAACGGTGCGTGTCTTGTAGAAGAATGTGGGTGAGGATGTGGATAGAAGGAACGGTACCTCCAAAGAAGCAGGCTGCTGCTCTGATGAAAAGGCAGAATGATGCCACAGGGGCGAAGATGCCGAGGTCTAGCACTGTCTGCGTTAATGCTCTCGATCCCTCCTCTCTTCATCATGTGGGGCTTATAGGTTACCTCTTTACAACTTGGCACCTTGACCTCGGCCCCAGTGGCTTTACCCACTGATCTTTTCATACAATTCTTGATATTTCTTTGACAGGATTTATTGGACATTTTTATGGACTGGTTTTGTTTAAGGGACTCTGCCAGCTTCCTAATGGCGTGAGAATTCTATCTTTGTGTGTGCTGAGACTGTGCATGTAAACAAACCGGCTTTAGTGGCTAAGTTTGAGTTCAATGATTGCAAAATAAAGTTGTAATAAAGGTCAAAAGTATTCCTCTTCTTCTTCACAAACCAGTGTCCCTCCACTACCGGTCCCTAGCCCAGATAAATGGGGAGGGTTTTGTCAGGAAGGGCATCCTGCGTAAGACCTACGCCAAATCAATGTGCGGAACATTAAACTGATTTCCTACCTGGATCGAATGCAAATACCTTCACTGGAGACTACAAATAACAACAATGATGGTCCCTACTCCAAATGGTTTATTTTATTATTTGTAAATCCTATGAAACATGTAACGTCACCACAATTATTTAAACTGATACGCCAAAACCTACCTCTGGGTAAAATTTCATAAAAATCCGTCAATTAGTTTTTCTGGATTTTTGTTCACGGACAGAGAGACAGACAGATGGACAAACAAACTTGGATGAAAACATGACCTCCTCCCTTGGTGTAGGTAATAACTAATCATGGGCAAGTCAAAGCTGAAGGAAACTCTGGTCAGGGCCAGCAGCAGTCCTGAGGAGCCTTTAACATCTTCCATCATTTTGTTTTTTTAATACTCTTCAGATGGAGTGTTGATGCAGCTCTGTCAGTAAAACTTATTCAAATTGTAAAGTTCCAGACTGCGTTGTTTCCCTACACTACTTCCTTGAGACCTCATAAGTTTCATCTCATCATATTTACGATTTTTAAGACCTTGTGAAAACCTTCTTCTTCTCTGTCGTTCAGCTGTTCCCGTTGTCGCAACAGCAGACCATCTGTTTCCGTGGAAATCGGATTTCTCGTGTTGATTTGGCAGACGTTTTACAGCAGATAACCTGTTTATCTTTTTTTCTAAACAACAATTGACTCCCATGAAACACAAACATCCAAGCATTTTGTGCCAAGCAGTGGTTTCTATGTTCCAGTTGCTACTTTGGATAGGTTGGGGCTTAGTCAAACTGTTGGTTTGTTTTTTAATGACATTACAATCAAAAGTTGAGGTCCTTTGATCTAATTGTGCATTTCAAGCTGGACTGTTGATGAAAAATCTGTCCAAGATTTTATATCAGTCAGTTTATTCATTTATTTTACATACCTTATTTATGCCGAGGGAAATTCAAGTTCTCTGTAATTGACCCATCCCTGAGGGAGCTGTGGGCTGATATTGGGTTCACACCACAGAATTCACTCAATGGGGAAAACTTTGCCCAAACCCGGACCGCTGAAATGGATTCTCAACGTAATCCAATGGAAAAGTAAGGAAGATTATGGTGGCTGTAAATGGGAATCCGTGGAGTCAGTCTCAGGAGACAACTCCAAACAACATTGCATTGGAGGAAGACCTAGACAGTGAAAGTGAGATAGATTGGCCGAGGTTATAAACAAGGTGTGGGTCTAGAAATGCTCTGATAACCCTATCATGCCATGCCAGGGCACAGACTGAGAGAAAGGTGGAACATTTAAATGACAGATATAAAGTAAAGCAGTTCAAATAATAAAGAATAATTTATGGTGCATTATTAATCACATAATATAAATACAATTTGCAGCAAAAATGTTCTCCACCTTATAGCTTTGCATATACGTGATAACGTTTTGGTGATGCTGCGTGTTTCGCAGTATTGAAAATAAAATAAAATATAATATTAAGCGGTTCGGAGTAGTGACATCACAATGTGGCTATTGCTGCCTTTGTTCCTTTGATGTATCTTTGGGGGTGGGGCTGGGGGCCCAGTGGGCTGAATAGACAGGCTCAAGTGGGAAGGTGCAGAAAGTATTTGAGAGATAGTGAGAGGTTGTGGGAGTTCTTGGTTGAATTAGAGGCTGATAATAACTCAGACATTGGTAGCAGATTTGTTTTACTTCAGCCAAAATAACAGAGAGAGTCCAGAGTTAAAATCAATCTCTTTAGTGAACCACGAATGAATACATGTCAGCTTGTGTCAATGAGAAATACAGCTTGTTTGATAATGCTGCTAACAACAAGGAAGTAAAAAAATACCCACATTCCCTTTGTCTGCTCTCAAAGCATCATGGGTAATGAAGTCCAAACACACAAATAAAACTTTTAGCCTCCAAAATTGTCTTCATACTTTTTTACAAAATCTTTTTTTCCTTTCGGGTGTTCCCTTTAGGGTTTGGCACACTAGATCATCCGTTTCCATCTTTCACTGTCCTCTGTATCATCCTCTGTCATATCAAACAACTGCATGTCCTCTGTCCACAAATCCAAAAATCTCTTCTTTAGTCTTTTTTTCTACTGCCTGGCAGCTCAATCTCCAGTATCCTTCTACCAATAGATCCAATATCCTTCCTTTTCACATGTCCAAACTCTGGACTGTCCCTCAGAGGTGCTCGTTTCTAATCCTGTCCATCCGCTTCACTCCCAAAGAAAGTTTTAACGTTTTCAACTCTGCTACCTTCGGCTCTGCCTCCAGTTTTTTGGTCAGAGCCGACATCTCGAAGCCATACAGAAGAGCTACTCTCACTACCCTCTGGTAAACCCTTCTCTTCACTCAACTTACTTACTTATACTCCTCTGTCACACATAACTCCTGATACTCCTCACCACCCACTCTACCCTGCCTGCACTCACTTCTTCACCTCTTACCACACTCCACATTGCTCTGAACAGTTGACCCTAAGCAGGTTGGGATGTTTGCAGCCGCGACTGGGTTCAAGATCACCAGCATGCAAACATGGGTCCGACCATTCATGCTTGTACTCCATGAGGAAACCACCACCTCAATTTCGTAATGTTCAGTAGATATTTGACACCAGAGGCGTACTTCCTGTTGCCAGCAGGTGGCGCTATCAATGTAACTAATGGGTGAAAAACATAAAACATAACAATTCCTGTTACCACTAGGTTGGACTTTAATCCTTTGATATTGGGGGCAAATCGGAGTATAGACATTGGAGTTACGGCAATTGGGGAGATGTCAATATTCGCCGCCCTATTACTTCCACACCGTTCAACTTTAACTCCAGCCTTTGATAACTTTTAATCCTTATGCATGAGGCAATGGGGGCATGGAAAAGCTCCCAAAAAGCTGATTCTTTTGGTGGAAAGATAATAATAATAATAATAGAAGACTATAAGACAATTTCCAATAGGTCCTCATGCGATATTTGTGCTTGGGCCCATTTAAATTGAATTTCTGTGAAATCTGAAATGCTACAACTCAGGGCTGGGTCCATGATAAATAATTATCAAACGAAAAAGAGCAGTGCAAATGAGATGAATAAGAAATGATGCATCATGGTAAGGCAGTGTGCAGTGGGAGAGAGAGCTGATATAAATAATGAACAACAGTTGTTCAATTACTAAACATTAATCCGAGAAGACAAAATATTAAAGATGAATGATTTATTACAACAACCGATGTGTGATAATGAGTCTATTAGGAAATATTTGGCACCCAGACTCTTCAGGGTGAATTTCATCAAAGGGTCTCTGCCTTGAGCAACAGCATCCTGGTGGAGGTGGCTGATCACTCTGCTGAGGCTGATGAATGATGAGGCTGACGGTTCTGAGAGGACTAGGTAGAGATGGGGAGGTGGAAGGTAACATATTTAAAGACAAAGGTGTGTCCAATGCAAACCCCTGAATCTCTTTAAACAGCAGTAATACACCAGTCTTAATTCCTGCGGCCCTGAGGCTGAGTCGTCAATATTAGCCTTTGAGAATTGTACAGTAGTGTAACTGTTGAAATGTGTCTGTTAATAAAACAGTCTGACACCAACAGTTCAATGTATTGAGTCACGCATGGCCCCTTCACAATATAATATTAGTAAAACAGAGGTCTAAAATTGAGGTTGTGTGGTGGGTTACTATATATAATAAGGCTTGGTTTTCGCTTCTGTGTATTTGTAGGTTTGTCTGTTTGTTTGTGAACAAGATTACCGAAAAACTACAAGATAGGTTTGCATTAGATTTTACCCTGAGGTACGTTTTGGCAGAATAAAATATAATATTAAGCCGTTTGGAGTGGTGATAACACAATGTAGCTATTGCCGCCTTCGTTCCTTATAATGTTTCTTTTGGGGCGAGATCGGGGTTCAGTGGGCTGAACAGAGACATATTTTAGAGATACTGAGAGAGTTTGTTAGAGTTGTTGATAGATTTAGAGGCGGACTATAACTCACACATTGGTAGTATCGATAGTATCTGGCCTCTCTTACTTTGTTTCTGAGAAATCTAATCTGGACTTTCACTCTGGTGTGCTAATTTCTAATCCTGTCCATCCTTATGACTCCCAAAGAAAATTTGAACCTCTTCAACTCTGCTTCCTTCAGCTCTGCCTCCTGTCTTTTGGTCAGAGCCGACGTCTAGAAAAGCCATACAGAGGGGCAGCTCTCAACCGTCTTGTAAACCTTTCTCTTCCCTCTTGCTGCTACTCATCTGTCACAGATAACTCCTGACACTATTCTCCACACTCTCCACCCTGCCTGCACTCACTTCTTCCCCTCTTTTCCAAACTCCCTGTTTCTCTAAACAGGTGACCCTAAGTACTTAAACTCCTGCACCTTCTCCACCTCTACTCTTTGCATCCTCATCGTTACACATGCCTCCCTTTCATTCACACACATGTATTCTGTCTTGCTGCGACTGACCTTCATTCCTCTTCTCTCCAGTGCATACCTCCGCCTCTCCAGGTTTTCTTCCACCTGCGCCTGCTCTCACTACAGATCACAATGTCATCCATGAACATTATAGTCCATGGAGACTCATGCCTGACCTCATCTGCCAGCCAGTCCATCACTATAGCAACCAAGAAGAGCTTCATATAGCTGATCCTTGATGCAGCGCCGCCTCCACTTAAAACCCTTCCTTGACTCCTACTGCACACCTCACAGCTGTGATACTGCTATCATACATGTCCTGTAATAATCTAACATACTTCTCTGTTCCTCGTGAAACACCACAATTCCTCCCTCGGCACTCTGTTGTACGCTTTCTCTAAATCCACAAAGACACAAGGAAACTCCTGCTCGACTTGTCTTTACTTCTCCATCGCCACTCTAAGAGCGAACATAACAGCTGTAGTTCTCTTTCTTGGCATAAAACCATACTGCTGCTCACAAATTGTAACCACTTTTCCTAACCTGTTTTCAACTACTCTTTCCCAGATTTTCATCGTGTGGCTCCTCAATTTGATGCCCCTGTAGCTGCTACAGCTCTGAACATCACCCTTGTTCAGAGAACAAGAACAACAGTTGGAAATCTGAACTAGTCCACCTTTCTTCCATTCCCCAGGCACCCTCTCATTCGCCAAGATAATGTTGCACAATCTAGTTCAATACTCCACTGCCTTTTTTTGACACCTCCATACCTCCACCAGTATGTCATCAGGACAAACAGCCTTTCCATTCTTTATTCTATTCAAAGCTCTTCTTACTTCAAAATGACTGATCCTTGGGACTTCTTTACTCACGCCATCTTCTTCGTTCATCAGTTCTCCAAAGTATTCTATCCCTCTTACCCTCACACTCTCCTCACTTGTGAGCACATTTCCATCTATATCCTTAATCACCCTAACCTGCTGCACATCCTTCCCATCTTGATTTCTCTCCCTTGCCTATTTGTACAAGTCCTTTTCTCCTTCCATAGGGTCCAATCTCTCATACAACTAATCATAGGCCTCTCGTTTAGGCCTTTGTCACCTCCGTCTTTGCCTTGTGTCGCATGTCTTTGTTGACCATTTCCTAGTTATACACTTTCGAACCTCCTCCTTCCACCAACCAGTCCCCCTATTTTCATTCCTCTACCCAGATGACACCCCAAGCCCCTTCCTACCTGTCTCCCTTAACACATTACTTTGGTTGCCCAGTCATCTGGCAGTTTTTCACTACCACTCAGATCCTGTCTCAACTCCTCCCTGAGGTTCACACAGCAGCCTTCCTTTCTCAACTTCCACAATTTGATCTTCTGCTGTACCTTTGCTCTTTTCTTCTTTTGAAGCAAAAGATCAGATGATTTTAACCTTTAACTAAGTGTTAATCACACATAAAAAATTTACATAAATCAAATTAACTTTAATTTATGTTAATAAAAATACTTTTTTTTTAACTGAGGAAGATTGCAATATCTTCCTGTGGAGGTGGGATCTACTATATCAATTTGATGTATTTCAATATGCTTCTTTTTTTCATGCTGATATGCTGCTTGCCCAAAACTCCAGTGGAGTAGGAACTCCTTATCAATCAACAACTCAAATGGGAGGGGCCTCAGGACATAATACAGAGTTGACAGAAGGAAACCTATTGTTTACACATTGGGAGTACAGCTATTTCTATTTTCGTAAGTAAAGATGACTAAATAAAGATTAAGTGTTGATTCAACTTAAAGTAATAGTGATAATGTAAGTGCAAAGTGTCTCCTACCGTAAAGGTATTATTTTGTAGCCTCAGCCCAGTGATCGGCCAGTAACTGTAGAGTCTGTTACCACAGTGTCCAAATCAAATGTGAGTCCCGTTCTTGAAACCATGTCTATGTTAAAGCAGTGAAACAGGTTTTGTTCCACTCCGTCAGGCATTTGACATTTGGCCGAGGTCCGTCCGCTTGGTGACTTGATGTTGGAAAGGATAACTTAAGCCTCAGAGGCGCGCCGCTATGTCTCTTTCACATATCTGTCGGCTGGTGGAAGAAGTGCTAAGTATCCATGAAGCCACCTACGCCATTTAATTCAATCAAGCCTTCGCCCAGATCAAACTCATAATTCTGTAACAACAAATCAAGGTTGCTGGATGTTTCATAGTTAACCATAGAAATCTGGATGACTTTTTTGTTTTTTTAATCTACTCGAATTTGTATACACTCAGACACCATCACTCTGAATATGTTGCAGTTTTCACTCAGACCAAAGTGTAAAAAAAAAAGTGATGAATCCGTCCCATTATGAGGCACTGCCGGTTTATGGTGACGAGCAGCCCTTCTGACCGCCTTCAAGACTACACACCCGTGATACACATCTAAACCAAACTTTATTGTAAAACAATTGTTCAAATTCCCAACGCATTTCACCTCAATCAAGAAAAGAGAAATATTCTCATTATTCATAGTTCACATTTTTTTCAATGAGCGCGAGGCAGACCCGTCATTGTCTGATAAATAAGACGCAAAGCAGAGAAGTCAAAACATTAAGTGTAGCGGTAAAACGAAATGTTTTCAAGAATCATTCGAAATTAATGAAATTCAACTTACCAGATAAGATTTAGATAGAAATCTTATCTGAAATCTTATCTTAGATAGAAATATTATCTGGTAAGTTTATACTTACCAGATAAGATTTCTGGAAAATCTGGAGAGCTGATGAGATTGTGTTTAAGTCGCATAGAAGTATAAATTGTCGCATAGAAGTTTGATTGACTCCTTTTCTTGGATACTCTACTGTAAGACCTAACAGTTCTAAAAAAAAACAGAGTCTTATAAGTGCTTTAAACCACATGATCCATAATAAAATGATTTACTCTAGAAAATTGAAACACATGAAATGATTTTCTACACACAACCTTTCCTGATGTTTGTGGCTTAAATAATAAACAAAATATATCTATTAGAAAATCCAAATCAAAGGACCAGACGACGTAACCCAACAAAAAATCAAAAAATGATTGATGTTGATGCAAGATGAGAAGCCAACATCCAATCTGAGCTCGCAGCTAAATCTGTCATTGATTACGTTCAAACACAAACTGAAGTCAGATGACCTTTGAAGTTTTACTGACCCACATATCACTGCTACTATATAGATTACTTTTTCTTTTTCCCCATTCTTGATTTACAAATCTATATACACCAAATATTGGAATATTGGCCAGGTTACTGTATCTTTCCAGAAGCCTCTTCCAGGTTTGGATTGAAATAAATGGACAAGTGCATTATAAATTAAATGTATTATTATTATTGTTATAACTTCTCCACCTGCTGATTGTGCAAATGCGATTTGAAGAAAACCAAGAATTTTCAAGAATAACTATTACATCATGCATATGAGGAGCAGTCAGAGATCGATTTAGCGGAGACTGCATTGATGCAGCAGAGACCTACTTCCTGTCAGATGTTTGTTCTTCCTTTTTTATCTGTACGAGAAGCTCTCATCATCGTACTCCAGCTCAATCTCATCTTCATCTAAGAGGCCGTACTTGAACTTCCGATACACCGTCCCATCTTTCGCCATGTACACAATATCAACATCATCATCATCATCGTTTTCCTCATCATCCTCACATTCAATAATTCTGTCATTGTAATCCCCAATTGCAGAGGTCATAGGCGTCGAGCTGATCCCGCCATTGGTTTCCAGTTTCTCATAACCTCTGGAGGTTGTTTTGGGTGCGGTGGCGCTGGATCTAGATCGTGCACTGAGGAAAAGGAAGACCCCTCCACCCACTGAGAGGACAAGTACAACACAGATGGTGACAAAGACTTTGGCCGGGCTGCCTTGAGCCTCTAAGTCTTCGCTTTTCCTCATGACAAAGTTGACACCCAGGATGCACTCCTCTGAAAGAAAGGAGAGGAGACTATCAAGTTACATCAGACAAAAGTCAACTATTTATGATGTATCACTCTATAAAAGCTCTATGCAGTCTTTTCTATGAAGGATAAATAATAAGAACACTTTGAAAATTCTCAATTAGGAAGTTATTAAACATCACGGGTGAGAAAATAAGATTAGTAGATGAAAGTTGACCTTGAGAAAAGAGACTGAAGACTCATACAGGATGCGTCTCAATAGTGATCTGTGTGTCTGAGGCAAGTGTTCGTGCACGGGCTTTTGATTTACCTCGTGAGAGCGTGCAATCACAGCACTCCCTGGGTATTGGTGTATCATGGTAGTGTCTTTCATTTCCACAGCAAGACAAGCAGCGGCCATCATCAGACAATATCTGGAGTGCAGGACACAGTGTGCAGTTCCACATGCTGGGACCGAGACAGTCCATGCAGGACGGGTCACATTTGTTGCACACTAGCTCATCACCCTTGGACTCAGCGCCCTTGAGCAAGAGAGGCTTTTATTAGACATCGACCGCTTTAGCATCCTCCAGAAAAGCCCTGCCAAACTCCAGGTACGGCTCTCATGGTGCATGTTATTCATCTTTCCATGAATGGCATGCAAAAGGTTGGCTGAATGTAAACAAAGTCTAGATCACCTTTGAAACAGCATAGAAACCCAGAAGACATTGTGAAGTGCAGATCCCACCCATGAATTTGAAGCCTTCGTAGCAAGTTTGGCATTCAACAGCACCCTCGTCTGGAAGGTGAGACATCAAACATCAGATGAAAAGCATATAAAAATACACTGCAGTATTCCAAAGCTTGGAATGTGTGTGTGTGTGTGTGTGTATGTTTGTGGGTGGGTGTTAAAAGATGAAGACAATTATCATAATTATACAGCACACAGCTTTTGTTAGATAAAGATGTTGGGTTTTGATGTGTTTATTCTATTCTGGAGTGTGATGGTAACCTAGAGCTTTAACAACCTGATATGTAATTGCAACCTGCTATCTTCCTCATTCCTCTCTGTTACTCAGTTACTATCAGTCAGCTCAGACTGCACTATTTAAACCCATTCTATATTTAAACCCTAACCATGGGTCTATTTGTTGCTCTGCTATTATCTTACAGTGGACCATGATAGAAGCACTGAATATACAGTATATGAAACCGTCAGAGGTTGTAGTGTGTGCATATATCTCCCCCTAGTTGACGTGGGTGATACTTGCAGCCACAATCCCTTGCTGAGGTCAAAATCCCGTTTTTGGCACATTTTGGGTCTGCTTGAGACTCATCCTGGTCCTTTCCGACAAATAACTGTGTAGAATAACCAAAACTATGTCGTAGTTTGATCAACTTTGATGCGGTAGTTATCAAAGACTTTCTGAGCAAATTCACGGATTGTTTATTTGATATCATTGTAATATAACGATGTTATAGCTTTTTTATAAAAATAAAAAAATTGAGCGAGGATAGAACTTTTTTTGGGTATTTAATGAGTTATTTCTCACACATTGCAACGGTACAATGGTAATGGCACTGAAAGTAAATTACTTTAGGTCTTACCTGTCCATAGGTTATGCAAATACTTATTTAGCACTTTGAGATTTGATCCAAATGTAAAGTGCATTATAAATTAAATGTATTATTATTATTATTATTATTAAATACACCTGATAGTTGTGGAGCCATTTTAAGTCAATTTTGGGTATGTAATTCAGACTAGACAAAATAATTAACCCTTTAAAGTTCTTCTCAACTTTTTGGTTGAGCACATTTTGTGTCACTATTTCTTATTGAAAAATGTGTAACACCTGACTGGACATGTTTATTATAAGACCCAGGGTTAGCACGTATATGCTAAAGAGAAAGGGGGCAATGATGGAGCCCTGGGGTTCACCAGGTCAGCAAAGGTCAAAGGGGCCACTGAGGAGGACGCATTAATCTTGACTATCAAAAAAGTCCTAATTGTTAAGAAGGATCTCTTTGGTATTTTGTAGCACGTGAAGACTTACTACACATAATTATGTAACTTGATTAAGCCAGAAAAGTTACAATAAGGGTTAAATAGTGTTTTAAAAACATGGTTTTAAAACAGTTTTAAAACTTCTTTACTTTCTATATTGTTCAGAGATTTAATTTTATAACGAAGGAAGTAACTGTGAGCTATTCTAATCAAAATTGACTCTCTTCCACAAAAGTTTTTTTTGGTTTTAAAACATGTTTGATGAAAAAATTGTCCTTATTTGGTAAATTTATAATGTCTACTATATTAAATCAAGCACTGAAATGAAACAAAAGTTATTTTTCCATATTTATAAGGGTTCATGAATGGAGGCTCAAAATTGTCTAGTAATTCTGTGTTTTTCTTTACTTTTTACCCCTGGACATCATGATAGTTATTCCATTGCACCTACTCTCCCACCTATTGACCATTACACCACATTGTTACTGTCTATATTGTAAATCATGTAAAGTGCCGTCACATGCTTTGTTTACCCGTGCAGGTTTTGCATGTGGGGTGACACTTGTGACAGGTCTTTGACTTGCTGCCTTGGTAGAAGCCCGGAGGGCATCTCTGCAGGCATTGCCCCTGCTGCCTCAGGTAGACATAGTCCTCCCGACAGCTCACACACTTTCTGCTGCCACGACCCTGACATTGGTTACAAGAGGGGTCACATCGCTCACAGAACATGGTCGAAGGGTTTCCAAAGTGTCTGAAAAAGAAAGATGATGTTTTGTTTCGATCTTCGTTGCAGAAAAACAAGAATAGACCTGAGTCTCTGTGAGTTCATCTCACTGCTCTGAGCAGATTTCAACGCAGCTGTTTCCCTCCTTGAAGAATCCAGTTTTACACTCGCTGCACTGCACACTGTGACGACCAACACATGACTGACAGCTGAAATGACAGCGCTCACACATGCGTTCGTCCTCTTCCTCAGCGTAATACCCTACAGGGCACTTCAGCACACATGTGTTGTCTGATGGACACAGACACAAAGTTAGTATTTTTGAAAGGAGTGTCAACATCCACTGAATGTTTGTTTCTCAAACGTACTCAGCAGGAAGTAAGGCTCATTGCAACTGAGACAGTGGTCTTTGTCTGGCCCAGAACAGCGATGACAGCGTTTGTGACACTGTTGGCACCCTCCACTCTGGTCCTTGTACGAGCGCAGAGAGCACTCACTGTACCACAAACAATGTCCACTGGCATCCAGACGCCTATTTGTCTCACAGCTGAGGCAGGAGGAGGGCTCATGGCCTGAGCAGGTCAGACATGACCTGTCACACTCTGAGAAAATACAGTCATTCAGTGGGTTATATAGTGGTAGAATGATGATTATTCAGTTTCAATTAGCATGATCTGAAGAAACGGCACTCGAACCAACCTCTGCATTCATTGGTGGTCTCATCATAGTACGTGTTGTTTGGACACTGAGGCAGACACTCTCCATTGTAACGGACAGCTTTCCTGTGACGACACGCGGTACAGTCATCAAAGTCGGGCCCGTCACACGTGGCACAGTCGGCATGGCAATGTAAACACTCCTGCTGCTGCTGCTCGCTGGCAAAGTAGCCATCGGGACAATCGCCCACACACTTGTCCTCATGGAGGTAGTAGTAGAGGTCACACTCTGAAAGAAAGAAAGAGGAGGAGCCATGCAGTATGAGAATAAAGGGTTTCTGCATGATTTGCAAATGACAGGGCAGCCTGAGTATTCATTTATTAAACCTGCCTGCTGTCAATATGGCTATTAATAAACACATAACATAACATAATTACTTCCTTGATCTTTCTGAAACTATTTCATGGTACTAATTACTCAAGAGACTTCAATGGAAAACATTGACAAACACATACTTTGCACATCTACTTTGCCTAGGACGGAGCTCAGTCTCAAAAAATGGAATTCCCGCACACTGACTAACTTGCTAAATAATAATATGTATGAAAAATGATTATAGAACATGACTTTTACACTTGAAGTTCATAAAGACCATTTTATCACCCATCTAGCCCAATGACAGGACTGCTTACAGGTTCTGAACTGGAACATGGATGGATTAGTACATGCTACGCTTAACTAGTAACACTCACACTTTGTGTTTGTTATTTCGAGTATATTTCAGTTATGTAATTCAGACTAGACTTAAATTATTCAATAAGTGGAACAGGTTAAAAATCGTCTATAAGAAAGTTAGGTTCTGGGTTCAACTGCCATATACTGTGTTGAGTTTTACGTTTCCCCCGATGTCTGCGTGGGTTCCTGACAGGAACTCTGGCTTCTTCCAACAGTCCAATAACATGTAACAGAGATGGACTGATGACCCCAAATCTGCCTGTAGTTAGTTATGGAGTGGATGTGATCATGAATGGCTTTGTGTCTCAACATGTTGACACTGTGAGGACCTGGGAAATTTCTCAGGAAGTACCCTGCCTCTCGCCAATGATAGCGGGGATGCGCTTCAGCCTCCAACCCCCCACGGCCTTGAACAGGATAAGCAGTTACACAAAACACTCAGGCAGCCTAATCTCAGCCTTTCGGTCTCAGACATAATTCAATATTTGGTGCATAAAAACTGAACGCTGCTTCTCCATGTTTGGTTCTTACACTGGGGAGTAATGGCAACGGCTTAGGCCTACTGTGACGTCACAAACATTTTCCTCTATTCATTCAGCCATTAGTTAAAAACTTGTTTGTATTTATCCAAGAAAAAAAAATTCCACATATAAAATAAACATTAAATTAATAATGTGAAATCTGAACATTAAAAAAAAACAACCTTCAAGTCAAGTCAAAGTTAATTTCTACAGGCAAGTTAAAAAAAAACAAAAGTCTTAATAAAGAAAGATAAAGTGTTGAAATAATATAAAATAAGCATTAAAATAAACATTTAAAACAAAGAGACTGAGTAGAGATGTCAAGGCTCAACTCAAGTTAAAAGTCACGGGGAAAAGGTACGTTTTTTTTCTTTTTCAAAGATTTATAATCTTCAGTGCTCTGTGCAGTTCCAATTATATCCCCGGAGTAAGAGTAGTCCAGCCGTGAGGCGCGAATGGCTCTCACACACTTGAGTCTGTGGGACAGTGATAGACCGTTAGCGTGGCGAGGAGTCTTAGCTCAAAGAAGCTGGCTAGGACTACGGAGCAGAGAACTTGTCAAGAGCTGTCAAAGACAAAACCAAGATTCTTAATAAAAGATTAATTTTAGGGCGCTATCTGACCCAGAGAACCTTCAATATGGTTCAAAGAGTCAGCTGCTCCAAATACAACAACCTCAGTTTAATCTTCATTGAGATTGAGGAAGTTTGACGTCATCCATGGTTTTATATCATCAAGGGCAGCACATAGAATGAGAAGCACAGGGGGCGAAAGATGGAGCCACGAGGGACCCCACAGGTAAGTGGGGCTACGGTGAAAAGTATTCACCTACAGTAGGTGAACAGAGAAAGTCCCATCAGTCTGGTAGGACTGGAACCACGGAAGGGCAGTACCTTTGAGGCCCTGCGTATGACTCACGGTGTGATGGTAGTATCTTACACAGTGTCAAAAGCAGCATTAAAAAGAAGATTGTTCAAATCCATGAAACCTTTAAAAATATGTCATGATCTTCTTGATGAGTTTGTAGTTGAAGAGAGACAACTTTGTGAGATTCTAAGTGGTTACTGCCTACAGGTACAAATATGTTCAATTTCTTCAGTCTGGGGCAGATGAAGTATTCTGACCCTGACAAAGACTAGCTTCGTCTCTCCTCGACTCATTTTCTCTTTGATAGTGACTGCATTTCCCATCATTCCCTGCTCATGTCCTTCACCTCTTTTCAGTTATTTTAACACAAAACCAAAGCAGCTTTTAAGACGACACCTTGCCTGAGTCCTTCTCTCTGCATCTCCCCTTTCTCCTTTTTCTTCACATGATTTTTTAAGCTGTTTTTATGATTTATTATGAATGTGTAAAAATGAATGTGCGCATGAGTGTGTGATGAGGGCTTATGTACCGTTTGTTTAGGCACCCCACAAGCATAATTATTACACAATCTGCAAAGACAATAAAGCTATTCCATTCTATTCTATTCCCGACTCTTCCCTGCTCCACTCGGTGTACTTACTCGTGCACAGACCATCTTGATTGCACGCTCCACAGTGACCTGGACAGCGATGGCATCTTGTCTCTTTGGCGTAATATCCCTCCAGACAGTGCGACCTGCAGGAGTGTTCCAGCAGGAAGTAGTCTATCTTGCAGCTCAGACAGTGAGAGGAATTTCCTTGGCAGGATGCACACTCTGGGACACACAGCTGGCATACATCACCTTGAGGAAAGCCTCTGAGAGACAGCCAAAGAGAATAAGTAGTGTCTCTGATTTATTATGATAGCTCATGTTTATTTCAAGAAGTCAAGAAATGAGAAAAAGTAGATGAGCACCTGGGACATTCCACCACACACTCTCCATTGTGCAGGAAAAGCCCACTGCGACACCGCTGGCACTGCTGTTCATCCTGGCACATGACACAGCCCTTGGAGCAGTCTTCACATCGACTGGACGTCTTGTTTGCAAAGGTACCGGATGGACAACGAGACATGCAGGTCTGTCGGGCGGTCAAGAAACGACCTGAGGAGAGACATAAGAACAGAATAACGGACACTCTGGCTGTCAGGCATCAACACCTTCAAATTTAAGAATGACTTTTAGATCCTTTGGCACATCTGCCTGGAGAAGAGAAAACACACACATTCTTAGCCAATTTGCCTAAAACATCAAGAACAAACCACTAATCGTCATCAACGCCGCAGTGCCTTCATGTTTAACGCAGTAACTCAAAAACCATTTCATGAAGTATTTTCAAATTTGAAGAACCCATAGCGCTTATAGCTTAGCTATATATATATATATATATATATATATATATATATATATATATATATATATATATATATATATATATATATATATATATAAAATTTTGCTCAAATAGTTCATATTTTTATCCCTTGGATGAGAGTTTTTATGAAAAACACTCAATTTTTCGAAAATTATTTCCTAACCGTTGGTCCGATTTAGTCAAAATTTACCTCATATGAACCGCCTCAAGGTAATCTAACTTGTATTTGTCGTATTTTACTGTAGTTGCTCTTATTTTACTCAAAAAGGTGAGCTTTGTGTGGTAAACCCAGTTTTTTTTTCCAACTCCAAACATAAATCCAGTGGTGTCTAAATTTAGCTCATATGAATTGACACAAGGAAATCTGTCTTGTTTTATTACTGAGCTCAGGAAATGATAGTTAACCTAATTTATCTACATTATTGAGTCACTATGGGATCTTTTCTTAGCGCATAGTGTTGACGTCATATAAATAGTCAGGTTGAGTCAATATGCACTGTTTGGGATCATTAAGGATCAAGAATATCTTTATTATCCCTGAGGGGAAATGTCTTGCAGAGCCAGCAGTAAAGCGAGACAATAATAAATAAAAAATGTTGAACAGTAAGTACCAATAAAACATCTGATAAAGAATAATAAATAACAGAAATCTCACATAGGGTTGTTTAAAAGGCCAATTGCAGTAGGGACAAATACATTTTTTAGGGAAATATTGAGTCACGTTTAATATGAGGAGTTCAATCAGGAAGATGCTTGTACAACGCACGGGTTTGGGGTGTTTCCTGGGATATTCCCTTGCTGTTGGTCACAATAGAGTAGGCCTAGTTGTCAGTGTGACGTAACATGTACCCAGCACACACTCACCTGAGGGGCAGCTGGTGCAGTTCTCTTTCGATGCGGCAGAGCAGGCCTTACATGATGAGTGGCACAGATCACATTTACCCTGACCTGAGTAGCAAACACAAACCCAGGAGAAAATATGTTACAGAGAAAGACATACTGTGGAAGAGAGGAAGAAAGGGGAGAGGTACACCTCATATAATATCATAATAATCAAAAGTAAGAAGGATGGGATGAAAACAGATCAATGGATAAAGGCAGAAATATAAATGTCACAGCAACAACCTTCAAAAGAAACATTCCGGTTTTAATGGGGTGTGATGTTTAAACCTGCATTCCACAAAGTGTGAAAAAAATGTTTTTCATATATTATTACCTCTTATAACGTAAGGATATGGGAATATTATTTGCAATTCTGATCCAGTTACAACGCTTTTGTGCACGAGTCATGACGACCTCCATTACCATCTTTTGCCTCAAGTTTATTTATTATTTTCCTCGAACCTGAACAGATAAGCGGTTACAGCTAATGAATGAATGAATAGCTGAACAAGATTCATCGGCCTACACCCGCCTCTCTCTCTACTCCTAACTCCTGTCTCATCTCCTTGTTCTTCACTCCTCAGCCACCTCCTACCTCCTCTGTGTAACTAAAGATAACAAATCACTAACAGCCACTGAAGGGCCTGATGTGGAACTCTGCCACCAAAGCCTGTGCAGCTTCTGGAGGATTACTGTCCACTGTGGTGATGATCACTGTGCTTAATGAAAGGGCTCAGTGGGGAAAATGTAGAATGCAAGCCTCACATTTGACATGTACAAGTAGCAAGAGGAGACATAGTTCACTTAATTCAGATCGGTATTTTTCTGAAATAATAGGGTAGACACACTGGGTATATGTCATACACCCAGTGATGGATAATAACTAAGTACTCAACACAGGGACTTTTTCACTCATGGACCGCACTTAATGACAGATTTGAGTTATTTTACTGGAGTATTTCCATTTGATGCATCTTTACACTTCTACTTTACACGTCTGTGGAATCCTTTTACTCTCTACTCCACTACATTTATCCGGCGGCTTCAGTTTCTACTTCTACTACTTCTGATTACAATATTTTATGCCTTTTTGTTTCTCCAGTGAAAACAATGTGACCGCATACATTTCTTTCATACTCATGATAAACCTTCATGTCTTAAAGTACAGTGGTTGACAGTAACTAAGTACATTTACTCAAGTAGTGTACTTAAACAGAAATAAGAGATATTTGTATTTTCCCGTTTGAGCTACTGCATATATGGAAATATTATACTTTCTACTCCTACTCTAGATTCATCTGACAGCTTCTGTTAATAGTTACTTGAAAGTTTAGTATTTTGCATACTCTTGTTGTCCAGTGGAAACTCTGTATTTCACGAATGAACTCCATAAAGTAATGTAGTTAGATTACCTCTACCTTTAACATCTACAGCAGTAGTCCTTCAATGCGGTAATAATAGTAATCCAGATACTTATTTGTAAAACATTAACGGGGACCATGGGTAGTTTTACTCTTCGTACTTTTAAGTACATTTTTGCTGATACTTGAATGGAGAGGTGTTATGTGTAATGGAGTATTTTTCACAGAGTGGTATTCGAGCTCTTACTCCATTAAATATCCTAATACTTTATCCACACCTGCATAAAACCAAAAAAAAGGCTTAAGGTGTGTGATATTCAGAATACTTCAGATAAATTCCTTCATTTCTGGAGGCCCATACTAGGCTTCTGCATCAACATGAAATAATCTCATACAAAAAAAAAACGTAATGCTGCTGTGGAGTTTTCTTTTCTAATGTTCCTGAAAAACAATCTCATAACGCTAATAGAACAGCAGTCCTTTGACTTTTGTTTGTTCTGAATGCACACTTCACATTTTGTTTTACTTTCGTTTAGTTTTCCTCCTAATTTTTGTAATGTTTAATTGTTTTCTGTACATAGTTTTAATAAAAGAGACAAAGATTTACAGTTTTGCTCTTTTTTTTTTTGTTTACAGTGAAAAAATGCTAGAGTTTCTTAATGCAATGGATACATGTCGCAAACGGAGAGTCCTCCTGGTCCTGACCCAAAAAAACCTGTGAAGAATAACATGTACTCCCTGGTTTTTCTATCAAATCTGATTCAGTAGTTGTGGAAGAGTTTCTGAGAAAATGTATTGCTTTTTTTTTTTCATGGTGTTATAGCCTTTTTTTTAATCTAAAAAATCAGAATAAGATAGAAATATTGGTATTTTTGGTGATAAATCACTGATTACTCACACATAGTAACCGGTTCAATGTTAATGACACTGACGATACATTATTATAGGTCTTACCTGTTCATAGACACCAAGGTTATGCAAATACACTTGCCAAATTGTGGGGCTATTTTAATAAAATTTTTGGTAGGTTATTTAGGTGAGGCTTAACTTAAAATAACGTACCGTTTCTGAACTGTTTGTCAGGGCAGGTTGCAAGCTGTCTTCCCTCCAAACACTCCCCTTTCTTCAGTGTGAATCCGTCCTTGCAGGAGTCACAGTCGTCGTATTGTGGCCCACCGCAGGTGAGACAGGCACGGTTACAAGGCTCACATTCACGGCTCTCCTCATCAACAAAGAAACCCTCCTTACAACGATCCACACAATCTCCATCTGGACACACAGTAGATTCATTTCCTCCTCTGTATTCCTTTACAACTTAGTATTTAAAAGACAGAACTAATTCTGATACTTTTCTATGTTTGGACGCTCATAATTATGGAGAACAGCAGGTGTGGACTTTGACAGAGATGTTCTAAGAAATTTAATCTTGGGATATCTAGGCAATGATAATGTTTTCTCTCAAACTGCAGATCATGAATTCACTAGGCTCGGATTGGTAATATTTAGAAGAGTTAAGTGACTTAGTAGCTATTACTATGTTATTACTATTATTTCTGTAGTCAGTTCCTCAAGGTACAATGTCAATTGACAATTCTTGTCCAGTGGATATTTCAGTTGATATATACATCATAGCTAAGCCAAAAATCATAAATGATTTGATGGATACCAAAGACGTAGAATCCCTCTTCGCACCAGTAACACTGAGACTGGTCACAGATTTCACATCGTTCATCTTTGCACGAAGCACACTCCATTGGGTTGATCACACTGTAGGTACGATCTGGACACGAGTGATGACAGTCTGTGCCCAACCTGGCAGATTGATGGAAAGTATAAAATATAAAGGGGTGTGAACATGTGGGTATAAATCCATGAAACTGCCAGCTGAAAAAACTTACTGGTAGTAACCGTCTTCACACTTGAGGCAAACAGTCCCCTGTCCCTCATCGTCTGGGTCCTCTGTGGGGAAGAGATCATTTACACAAATGAATCACAACAGATCTCATGACAATTGCAGACATGTAGATGGTGACATGATGGTGTATTTCTTCTTTTTGTTTTGTTCCCTTGCTCAAAATGTTAAAAATAAACTTAATACTATAAGTATGATTATATTTCTATGATGGAAAAGCAGGTTCTTAGGTCAGCTGAGGAGAGTGGAAGGGAGACGTCCCCACCACTGCCTCACCACCTGGAGATTATCTGGGAGTAAAGGGACGAACATTTAGGAAGGGCGTCTCCCAGCTGATGACCCTGTTGGCACGGCAGACGTGCAACCTGCTCTTCCACCTGCAGAGTAGAATGAGAAACTGTTTCCCAGAGATCATGGCTGCCCAATACAGAATAAATGCTCTTCCAAATCAGTAAAGTGTACATTTCCATTAAATATATCTTTATTAAAAAGTAAGCGACAGGGTGTCAGAGTTTGGTAGTTCATATTTATAAAATGAAGAAAAACAACACATCTTATTCTAAATGATCCACTTTGCACACAAAGTCAAAGATGTGATTTTCTCTCAAGTTAATTTCTCTTAACGCCAGCAGGAGGCGCTCTGAGAACACATCATAAAAGAGCTCAGTTCACTGTTATAAAAGGAACTCTTCATCGATCATCAGCTGATTGACATCATTGAGGGACGGCCAACAGATCCAATACAGAAGAGGCCGAGGTTTGGGTAAGCGTTTCAGTTGAATCTATAAGATCTTTTATTATTTAATATCTTCCATATCGCTGTTCTGGTGGACTGTGTAGCAGGGAGACTGTTGTGTTAAGCACATTATGAGTGACAGGCTCTGTAAAACACTCTATTTGTTTTTCACTATAGGAAAGTGAGCAACATATGGAGTGGATATCAATAAGTAATTCAGACGGCTGTGAGAGGATTTTATAATACTATAATAAACATTGGATTTCCATCAAAATTCAAATTCCAACTAGTAAGAGAAGCCCTGCTGCCTGTCCCTCTGTCCAACAATGTCAAAACGTCTGCAAGGACTGAAGGAGCCAAAAGGGCAACAAAGGTTGGAGAAAGAAAGGATCAGACAGGAAGCAGGAAGAGACATAGAAGGTAAAGGAGAAATAGAAGGGTAGAGAGAGAGAGAGAGAGAGAAATAACTAGTAAAAAAGCACCTTCTGCATACTTTCCCTTGGGACATTCATCCTCTCCAGTAAAGCCTCCATCGACCCCCACTCCCCCATAACTCTCAGCTTCCTTCCAGCACCCACAACTTACTGCACTGGTTTGCACTTCAATGTGGTCGACAAGCCACTACCTGTGAATGCAATTACTTATACAGAGAGACTGGGAGAAGGGGAAGGTGGGAGGGACAGAGGAGCCGGAAATCATGCCTTCAGGCTATGTCTATGTGCAGAGAGAAAACATTGCCTGCATAAATATTGAGTGTGCAAGTCAGGGGGTAGGGGATTTCAACAGAATTTAACCAGGCAAACACGTCCTGAAGTACGCACTTGTGGAATCTGCAAGTACTCATGTATATACATATTTACAGTATACACGGACTCAGACTGTATGACATTAGCACTGCCATAAATAAACCCCAAATAAAGCGTTTAACTCTCGACAAAACCCTGGGGTGGATGAAAATCCCATCAGTGGGAGGAACTGTTCGTAAAGACTGACTTGAGAAACGGCTTGCGGACAAAGATTGCATGTGTGATGTGTGAGTATAATGAGGCAAAACTTTCCTGAGAAAGAGAAACGCCTTTTGAAGCAGAGGAATGCGCCGCGCAGCATCAAAACAGCTGAAAACCGAAGGTGAGATTAGCTTCAGTATGCCAAAAGGCTCCGAGCAGGAAGAAAGGAGGATTTCCAGCGTAAATCTCTTGCCTTGAACAATGATGGTTTAAGAAATACGTGTTTAGCAACCCGTATAAAGGGAAGGAAAAAACAGCTTGAGATGTTTCAAGCAAAGGAATGTAGGAATTAAGGGCACAGATGCGGACTGGTGATGTTCAGAGAACAACACAACACAGAGACTGATTGGAGACGTCAGCAGCATTGCTTCATAACTGATGAAGCCATGTGCCAAAATTATTTTTACTCCAGGTGAGTGATTTAGACGGAGAGAGCTCTTATCGTTAGGATGTACTAGACGTTTACATCACACACTAAAAGACAGGATCATCATACAGAAAGACAAGACAGATTCAAAACGTGACTCATCCAAATATATAATAATTTCCAAACCACATTCCTACATTTTAGCAGAGTTTAGTACGCTGCGGTGATTAAACTGGTGATGTTAAACTGAAGAGCTGAAGTCCTTTGATGGAGGAGATAAAAGCGGGTGAGGGTTACTACTGCATCTTATCGCACACTCTCAGGCTGCTGAGCTCATCCATAGATCTCACAAGGCAGCACATGGAAACACCCGCTTTGGGCCTTTTACAAACTTTTGTGCTTAATCTTGAATATCTAATTCACCCTAAATGAAACTAAACATCAAATGCATATTATGGCCTCAGAACTCCTTGTGATACATATTCCCGCATGTTTGAATCACACTTCACATCTAGTCCTAATTTAGAAATATGCAAATCCTATACCTAAAGTATATCCACAAATTTGTGAAAAAAATGAAAACTGAAGTCATCCAATTAACAAATGTGTTTTGACATTACTGCAAAAGTCTAAAACTGGCAGTAAGAACCACGGAAATCAGAGGAGGCTGATCCATTGAGGCGGGAAGGTCCTCTTCTGTTGTTGAGATGCAAGAGGGAGA
This sequence comes from Lophius americanus, assembly GCA_037951165.1. Lineage (NCBI taxonomy): Eukaryota > Metazoa > Chordata > Actinopteri > Lophiiformes > Lophiidae > Lophius > Lophius americanus. The sequence goes on along the minus strand of JBBDHG010000032.1, from coordinate 7,797,968 downwards.
TCCAAATATAAAGTAAAAAATGTAATTGGATCAAATATAACTGATGTTATATAATGTGTGTGTGTGTGTGTGTGTGTGTGTGTGTGTGTGTGTGTGTGTGTGTGTGTGTGTGTGTGTGTGTGTGTGTGTGTGTGTGTGTGTGTGTGTGTGTGTGTGTGTAGCTGAGGGTTTATGACTCGCTTATACTTTAAAACTACAAAATAATGAAACATGCAGGTGATGTAGTGTTACAGGAGGGGGACTGCTCGTACTTTATTTTATCGCCAAAGAAGAACACTTAAAACACACCGGCCAGCTCAACCTCCGCTTTACTCCTTCAAAAATAAGAGCACAAACCTAAAGTGACTAAAAAACTATGTGGTAACAGGACACAGAAAAACACCTGGTGCATTTAGTGAGGCCAAAACCATTAAAATTGATTACTTTTGTTTGTCAGCTTACAGGTGACAGGGAATTACAACATTTTCTGTAAAATCAAATATATTTGATCATGAATATCATGAATAAATGAAGTTAATGAAAGCTTTCATTTTTGACTTATCAAAAATAAAATATCTCCGTCCTGCCCAATTTTTAAACTCACCAGCCATCACTGATGGAAATAATGTAGTGCACACACACACACACACACACACACACACACACACACACACACATGTGAGACAGCACACACACTGCATTCAGTTTCTAAATGGTGTCAAAGGGCCAATCATCACAGATATCAAGTCTGTTTTCTGGAATATTCTAGCGTTGGAGGTGAGAGTGAAGAAAGTTATTCCACCCTGAACGTGTAATGATATATAACAGTCCGTCTCCACCTCTGACTAATTCAGCACAATAAGATTTTGTCTATGATCGTTCGGTAATCACCTGCAGGTGAGGGATGTTCTCTTGTTCTCATGTAGCTTGTACTGACAGTGAGTGGGGTGTGACAGAACATGGGATGAGGTTTTGCGTCACACGTACTTTGTGGTTAACATTTGGACTGGCAGTGTTGAAATTAAAAGTAATAAATGTTGTTCAAAGCAGCGTTATTGTATTCTGTGGTTGCTGTTTTGTTTCATTGCTATGTTGATCCTTCACTTTGGGTGGAAACGGCACTAGATGAATGCATACTTACCGATCGATAGTGGTCAATAGAATAGAATAGAATAGAATAGAATAGAATAGAATAGAATAGAATAGAACAGAATAGAATAGAATAGAATAGAATAGAACAGAACAGAATAGAACAGAACAGAACAGAATAGAATAGAATGTAGGTAGTTTTCCTTGTGAGAATGTGAAAATATGTGAATTCCTGTAGCTGGTCTGAATGTAAAATCTTCTTCCAGAATAAAGATAATTAAAGAAATCTACAGCTAAATGTAAATCAGTTCTATCAGATGACATATGGTTGTCTAAATGACGTACCCACTGATTGTAACCTGCTGACAAAATGCTTATTACAGCTTGTCCAAGCATGTTTTTTGAAATTACAGCTCATTTCCTCCAAACTCTATACACACAACTGAAAACTTGTTTTTCCAGAGTGAATTCTCTCCACGAAAGCAACACTGAAATATAGAAAACAACAACATCAAAACACAGTTGAAATGTTTCAGCGTTGTAACTAGATTTAACGTTCTAACTTTATTTTCTCTTTAGCCACGTCCCTGTTCTCCAGAATTTGATTCTCTCTCTTCCATGTCCTGCTAAGATCTGACACATTATTGGTGTGTTTTGTCAATTGAGTGTCAGCAACACCAATTGCTCCTGCTTAGAGAAGCCAGCCTATTTCATGGGAAATCCACGCATCCAGTCTCTGTAACCACAGAGGAAGCTGACTTCCAATCCCGTCTGACTTTGGGTGAGAGCCTGGACACGTCGCCAGCTCATCTCTGGGTCAGCACCGGGTCAAACAACTATTCACATTGCTATTCATACATGTCGGTTTTTTGTCAGAGTTACGTTCACCTGTGATGCATGTTTTTAGAGAGAGGGCAGAAGCCAGAGAGGGAACCCATGCAAACACACAAAGAACATGCAAAGTCTGGCCGCAGGTGGATTGGAACCTAGAACCTCCAAGCTGTTTGAGATAAATAATGTGATATCTGTTTACAAAAATGGGATTTGGAACTTCAGTCTCAGTGAAATCTACGGATTAATGTTTAGAGTTTAGAAGTGTGGGATTTTTATTTGCGTACACGAGTTTTGAGGTTTTAGAATTGTGATCGTAGAAACAGCTGTTGTAGAGAAGAACTACAACTGCAAAACGCTTGCAGCTCAATTACTTTGTTTATTTGTTGAGCTAATTTTTTTTTGATGAACTAGGCCAATGCTGCTGTCCCTGATCGCAAGGGTAAATCCTCAAAAAGCCCCCAATCCGCTGTGTTTTACAAGAATCCACCTGATGGAACCCCTCAAATTATATATGACTTATTAATAATTAATAATTAATCATCTCAAACAAATTGACATAAAGCTTAGTATTTCTATGTCATCAGCAAGTGTGTGAACAGTGAATAAATAGTGAATTTTTAATCACCTAGTGAATAAAATATAAACTGTTAGAATAAAATATGATATGCACAAATTAAATCCCTTTGAGTGGATTCAATTGCACCAAATGGGACCAACGGGTGAAAAATTAAGGCCCCAAAACACTGATTTTGGGGTTAAAGCTCCGCCTAGTTGCCAAAATATTTAAACTGGCCTTCACCAAAATCATTCCACTTCTTTCTCACATGAAGATCTATGGGTATATACAATTTAAAAGGATCCATGAGTCCGTTTTTGAGTTAAAACCAAGGATCTGCAGCGAATGTGCCGATGACCATCACATAATCCATAATATCCCCTTTTGTGATGAGGGAGGTGCAGCGATTTCACTGAAGGCAGACACACCGCCCCGCAAATACACGGTCAAACACACTGAACATGAATTACTGAGGGGTCATGTTTTGGTAAGCTTTCCTGACATCTCACTGTATGACTAAAATCATGGACGTCAGAAGAACCTAAGCTTTAGGTTACTTTTTCTTGCACGTTCACTTTGGCAGCTGGATATGACGGTCTGCCATGGAGCTGTTTTTGCGTCCGCAGTTTGATCTATGAAGAAGGCATAACAGGCAGGAAGAGAGAGAAGGAGAGATTAAAGATGAGATCTACTTACTCCATCTGCATTGCTCACAGCCCTCGTCACAGGAGAGGCAGTCCTCCTTCTCTGCGTCTGCAATCTCACCTGATGAAAACGGCAGATCACATGATGGATTAAGCCAACATCTGGCTGAAGCCAGTGGTGATGGAGCGACGTGTGGGAACCGAAAAATAACCTGACAAATTCAAGTTCAAAATGTTATATGTCAAATGTACGAGTTAATTTTGTATGGATGACACGCAGGTCATTAAAATGAGGTTTGTGGTAGAAAAAGAAAATGATCACGGCTACAAATACTTCCACTATTACTGCTTATAGTTTCCCCACAAGAAATGAGCCTCAGATGAATCCAGTGGAGCGCCGTACATCTCTCACACGTGATAATGAAATTATCATTGGTCATTAATCAACAAGAAGGTGCTGCTTTAATGGAGCTTGTCTTAATAGAGAATTACATCTATTTTTCAACAAATTGTTGCTTCATTTATGTTGAACTTTTTTACATAGCGATGGAAGCAGTTATTAAATTAATATCAAGCTGGTCAGACAAGCACAACTGACAAATCACCATCGCTTCTTCAAGCTGTCTGCGAGGGCCGCTTGTCTCATCCTCCCACATACAAACTCTCAACATTATTTTTACCCTCCATCCCACATTCATTGTAGAGAAGTTTATCCTGTCGCCCTTCAATCTCTCATCTTCATCTCACTTCAAGCATTTCAGTTCTTTCTCAATTTAAACGTAGGCTGCCATTGATCTCACATGATGAGATAAATAAAGCAGAGAGTGTTCATCGCTCATATTGTCTCAGAGCATTAGAATAAATCCTCCAAATATTCTTTATGAGGACAAGATGTAACAACAAAATTGCATTAGCATGAAGCTGCGCTACAAATGGACTAAGTCAATCTGTTTTTATGGAATTGCAATGTTTTCCGATCAAAAAAAAGAAAATGACTATTGTGTCATTAAATGAAAAAAAAAAAAAAAGTTAAGATGGGAAAATTATCAGATGATAACCTAATACTGATTATATGTTTTCTTTAGTGGCGTAAGGGAAATATTCTTTCATACCTTTGGTCAGGTATCTTCATTTTCTTTTGATTCCTTTGAATATTCTCTCTGTTTTCATGTTACATTTCCCCAAAGGAGTGGACATCATTTAGTTAGGATATTTTATGGTTAGAGGATAACGTTTTATGTATTTCCTTTTACTTTACTTACATTAATAACAGCTTGTGTGGAAAATTACCTGATTACTTTTTTGTTTTCTGTTTAAAATCTAAAAAATTCCTCCTCTTAACAAAGACTTAACTCATTCACACCTCAAACTGAAATACAAATAAATCAAAAATTGAGTGAGGCCCATCCAAAGAATTGTTTCTTACTCTTTTGTCAATCCCAGAATATTTGGCTATACGATCAACGAACCCTTTTTTGTTGCATAATTTTTTCCAGATTTTGTATTTGAATTTAGTACTTGCCTTAAAAAGGATTATTTGTGTAAACCAAAGTGATGTTTGTCAAATTGAAAGTTATTCTTAAACTTTACTCAACTAGGACCGTCCAACTGAGATTAAACTTTTCTCTCACGAGAAATGTGATGTAAGACATCTCAAATTCACAAGTGACAAATAAATTAGGAGAAAACACCAAGTTATTGAAAGGCTTTAATCAAGGAGGATAAATTTCTTGTAATTATGATATTTTACTCACTAGGGGGAACTTTTACATGAAGAACAATGTTTTTCGGACAGAAACTCCTAACGGTTGGTGTGATTTAATATAGATTTACCTCATATTAACCAAGTCAGCGAGATTTATCTTGTATTTGTTGTATTTTCCTTTAATTGTTCATCTTTCATTCATTAGGGAGGCTTTTATGCAAAAACTGCTGTTTTTTACCAGAACTTCCCAACCATAAATCTGATTCGGTCCAAATTAGCTCATGTGAATCCAGAAGGAGATATATCTATCTACAGAAATTATTTCACAATAAATGTTCATATTTTGGGGGAGATCTTTATTGAAAGAAGAAAAAACAGTAAGTCCAATTGTGTCTAAATTGAACTCACATGAATTGACATGAGGAAATCCGTCTTGTTTTATTACTGAGGTCAGAAAAAATTGTCAACTGTATTTATCTTCATTATTAAATCACTATGGGATCTGATGTTGGAGCATATTGCTGACCTCATTGAAATAGTTAGGTTGAATCAATATAGATTTTTAATGAAACACATTTAATTTGAGGAGTTCAGGCTTGTACAATTTAGGGGATTTTTGATTTTGGGGGGGAATATAGTCCGGGGTAGTCAGGGTTGGCCTAGGTGTATATCTGAATCCAGCCAGAGGCAGCAACAAACTTAAGAAATGTTTTTACCAATTCAATGCAGATCTTTGTAACAGACCGTAGGAATAAGTCGTGGGAGTGAAGACAATAACTTCACATCCGTTTTTTAAGTGATATAGGAGACAAGGTGGAAGCAGGGCAGGAACAGCAAATGTTAAATGGACTGTACTAATATAACGCTTTCCTAGTCTGCTTGACCACTCAAAGCATTTTTACAAAATCCTTCATTCCCCCATTCACACAAACATTCATACGGTGATAACAGAGGCTGCCATACAGCCTTAAAAATAAGAATATGCCAGTCGTTACGCCTTTGAGTCGACAAGACAGACCATCCAGCTCAGGCATACAGCAGGCAGTGGTGGGTAAGGGGATTAAAATAGGTGACCTCGGAGCTCTATAGCAGATAGTGTCCTCTGAGTGTGAGCATTGCCAATCCATGCACGTAGAAGACATCACCATAAATCACCAAAGACATAAAGGTTGTAGCAAGAAGTCTTCTTTCGGCCCAAAGAGGTCTAGACTTGATTCTAAAATAAAACCAAATTTGAATTTCAGCTTTTTTTCCCAACGGTTGCTGAATGTGAGGCATAAGGAGAGAGAGACGTGAATTATAGATTATAGAGATTATATATAGAGATTTTTGCATTTAAATCCAGCTTGAGTTTGCATTGCCTGCTAAAACTGAGTGAAAATCCTTCTATTAGCCTTCATTCGTTCAATAATGTGTAATGTGTAAAGTTCCATGCCGCAGAAATATGTTTTCATGGTGCCATCAGTGCCTGAAAGTATCACAAAGTCTAATGACGCGCTACCAGCATCTCTCACCTGCACTGCACTCCAGCGGCACACACTGGACGTTCCTGAGCTTGTGTCCGGGGCTGCAGCGGAGGCAATAATCTGCAGCGGTGCAGATGATGCAGTCTTTGAGGCAGGGCTCACATTGTCTCCTTGCAGAGTGGAAGTATTTCTCTGGACAGGTATCCCGACACTCCCCCTCAAAGAGGTACCTGGTGACCCCAAATTTATCTGAGGGAGAGGGGGCAAGTATATTACAGTAAAACTATACAGAAAATGCTCAAATGAGTCAGGTGGGCAAACACACACATGGGTACAGAAACACTGAATGTGTGTGTGATTAGGAACATTTCATGCGCAGTGTCAAAGCCTCGGACACAGTTTCATCTTCCCTTCAATGGGAACTGTGACTGTTTGACTGGAACTGTAAATATTTCTGATTTGTTATCTCTTCCCTATCTCACTTCCCTCTGCAGCTAGACTGCAGAGGGAACACAGGGCTGTAAATATCCACATTACCTAGAAAGGTCCACATTAAGGATTGTCTGCTCTGTATTAACCGGTATGCATTTGTGAGGATGTGGGTAGCTGTCCAAGATAAGATAGATTGTTTTGCGGGGGAAATCTTGCAGATAGAGAGAGACAGACAGATGGAAGGTCTCTTCATGTTACATATTATTGTTATGTCTTATGGGGCCTCAGACAGACATGCAATTAAATGGAACCACATTTGCAAACACAGTCTGACAAACTTGGCGGCTAATTGGAGTGTGTGTGAGAGGAGTAGAGTGTATGAAGAGGAAATCTGGTGTTAATCTTCTCCGTTGCTGTCTGGTATCTCCGTGTGTGTGTACAGGTGGGTTTGTGAATAACAGAATCTTCCCTCCATTCATCACAGACATAATACTGTGTGTGAGACTGTCATAAACACCGCTCTCACAAAAACCCACCAGTTGATATTTCTTCAGCTGTGATTCTCTAATGAAGTCCAGGTTGGACCATAACCATTACTTTTACGCAGATCAAAAAATAATTCATTTTAAATTTACTTTGGCTTGGCCGGAGGGACCCAGAGAGCAGAAAACTAACCAGGAGGTCAGATTCTTACAGGAAGTTAATCCAGACACAGCTTGTCCTTAGAGCGAAGTAAAGTCTGAGAGATGTGAGTGTCGGAAGTATGAAACCACAAAAGAAAACAAAGCGGTGATTTCTCTTTTAACACGTCTATCACAGGAGCCTGGCAGAATTACTGCTTTAATTAGATTCATTTACTCGGAGAAAGTTTATTAGTGGAGTCTGGGGAAAAAACAGCCTTTGCTTGATCCATGTGATATATACATATATATATATACACACATTTGTTTTCCACTTATTTAGCTGACATTCCAGTGACAGCTAGATATTTACATTTTCAGGTGGACTGCTGCTGGCAGCGCTTCAAAGTCTGTAAGCATCCAGGTTTTAAAAGGTGGGAAATGTGTAAAAGGATTACATTGTTTTTTTCATATTTGCTCTGTACTAAGCTAAACCCTGCAACTCCATCCTGAGTCAGACACAATAAGTAAATGTAGCAGTTTATTTGACGTTAATAAACATTCCATTGTCAGACAGGGAAAAAAGAAGCCATTGCTTGATTCTAAAATCGTCCCGTAGGTCAGTGTACCTCTGTCACAGCTGGAGCAGCTGTCAGGTCCGGCATCAGAGCAGTCCTGGCAGGTGTGGTGACAGAGATGGCACTGCCTCTCCATCGCGTAACGGCCCCTCCGACAGCGGATGCTGCAGCTTCCATCGTCAAAGAACCTGAAGGACGAGATGTGTTTAAGAATAAAACTGTGAATCAGCCTCAGCCGCTACAGATAATATATCCACAGTTCCTTTTTTTTTTAACCTTTTCAACATATAGAGATATACATTAAGACTAAACATTTTCAAATGATTTTAATTAAAAGACCTTTTTTCTTCACTCTTGTCTTTACTTATTTTTGATTTTGTTGTTAGTCACATTATATCTGAGGATTGTAGGACTTCCCCCAGTATGTTAGGGGTAAATCGGGTGACTGATGAATAACTATAGTTTGATACACCAATGACTGTTTCTAAAAAATAAATCCAAGTTAAATCAAAGTGAGTGAGGAGGATTGACAGGATCAGAAGAGAGCACATCAGAGAGACAGCCCAGGTTAGACGTCTTGGAGACAAAGTAAGAGAGGCCAGATTGAGATGGTTTGGACACGTGAAGAGGAGGGATAGCGGTTCTGTCGGTAGGACGATGCTGGAGCTGGAGCTGGCAGGTAGGAGGAAAATGGGAAGACCAAATCTTTAAATCTTTAAAGAGGATGTTTCTGGATGTGGTGAAAGTGGACATGCAGTTGGTGTGAGAAATGAAGATGCAGAAGACGTGGCAAGATGGAGACAAATTATCCGCTGTTGCGACCCCCTAAGGGAACAACCAATAGAAAAAGATACACAAGTAATAGAAAATCGGCATTGCCATTATACTAAGATGTGTTGAATTATGAAATACAATCTTCACACCAACTTTTTTCTTTTGTTTCGAGAAACAGACAAAAATGTATACATACTTGATACATGCTGACCGAACAGGGAAACCATGGAAGCCCACCAGGCATCGCTCATTTACACAAGCATCAGCTGTTAGTTCTTCATTTTATTTTTTACAGGTCAGCGGTTCTCACCGTGTCTCAGGGCAGCTGGTGCAGTCCTCTCCCTCCGGACCTGAGCACTCCTTACAGGTGGCATCACACAGGTGACACTTTCCATGTGTACTCAAGTACTCTCCTGCAGACGGACAGCAAGTCACTTTTTAGTAAAAACCTCTTCAGCTATTCTCTCCGACCAATCTCAAAATCTACATACCAGTGCTTCGGTGGCGCCACATTCTGTTTTCATTTGTTTACCAACTTGGTTAAGTGTTTGCCCACTCCTCTCTGTGTCTGTGCTGGAGCGGCTCTAGTTGCTGCTGTGATGTGTCTTAGTTGCCTCAATTAAAGCCAACAATCAGTTGTTATTGTTTTCATTCCAATGACAATCCAGCTCATTATTCTCTGACTCCTGACATCTCCGGCACAATAACAGCAACATCCGGCTCTTAGTCTTTTACATGTTTTCATTTTGTGTATAAATACATTTCACAAGTTTAAAAAAACGTTTGAGAAAAGTTAGGAAATGTCAATCTCTTTCTAATTGCCGAGTGCTTGAATAGTAAACAAAGAAGAAAATTAGAAAAACAGATTTTTTTCTTTTTTGGGCCACTTGAAGAAGAAGATTCTGAAGAAGATTCCACCAGGCTTGGTGCTGGTAATCCAATGAAGAATAAATGATAAGCACAAATAGGTTGAAAACTTTCTGCTTCTTTACAGATCAACTTTTATGAAGTGACAACCCTTCTTAGACACAGGTCTGGTTAGGTTTAAGGAATATTAACAAGAATATTAGATCACAGTTTGGCTTAAAATACCCGTCTTCATTCTCTTTTTACACAAAAAAAAAAAAAAAACGACAACTGCAAATTCTGCAGACAGTCACTAAAGTTACCAAGAACCATCAGGTTGTAAGTAGAAGCTAACAGTGGACTCTTGCTTGGCAGCTGTCTCCCCAAGGTGTCACGCTTCCAGCCTCCTGAGAACATAGTCAGCTCCTAAACACCTGCCAACAGTTCCTTCTGGTGGCTGAGTTGACTGCAGATGACAGAACTCTGCCGTACTTAAAACGTAAACTGATACAGTATAGTAGAAAAAAAAAACATTGAACAATAAAGCTGTTTCTTTGCCAAGCATGTGCGGGCTATCTAGCCAGACATGAGATCCTGAGTTTCTCAGTTTGTTGATATATAGGACAGAGACTGGATTTTTTGTTGTTTGGATTAGATCGACGAAGACAAGTGATACACGCTTATATTACTTTCTTTGGTATAACTAGGTGGACGTATTGTTTTGCAAGCAGACTCCATGAACCGCTGTTGAGAGGGACATGTGTGCTGGTTATATATATATATATATATATATATATATATATATATATATATATATATATATATACTGTATATTTAATTTTTTTTAAATTTCAAACAGCAGAGAATTAAAAAAAAATCATACAGAAAATCATCATACAGAAATAATAATAATAATAATAATAATAATAATAATATAAAGCACAATATGTTTGTGTGAATTTGTGCCGCTGCTGAAGAAATGAGCAGAATCATCTGTGTGAAGCAACACTTAGAACTGATTCCGGCTCATCAGCTGTTTAGTTTTTTTCTAAATCCCTAACCAGCCCATAGCCAGATGTTTGAAACATTCTTAGGTTCTGGAAGGTTGGAAGGTTGTTCTTCCATGACAGAACAATGGCTGGAAATTTGAACAACAATTGACAAAGCAATTGTTTAGTCACCGATTGATCGGAAGCGTTATATTATGACCATTCTGTATCATGAAACAACAGGAATCTTACGTTACAGTGTTAAGTAAACGTTGTTCACATTGACCCACGACAATCATAATGTGTGTCCAGAATTCTTCGAGGATTGACTCATCCACCCTCATCTTCACACTTGGCAGCCTTGAAAGAGCCGTGCTAAAAGTGTGATGAACATAGTCTCCTATTCCACCGATGGACACCGCCGGAGGCGTGAGGATGTAGCTGTGCGTTTATGCATCTGTCTGTGAGAGAGAACATTCCTTAAAGAAACGGCGAGGTTGTGTCTGAGGTTCTGGCATTCTTTGAAAAGCTGAATTGTTCCTTTCAAAACAAGAGTTTCTTTGTGTACAAACACAACGGGCCGTGGCCTCACATCCAGGAGCGCTCCGCTCAGATCACTCAAAAAGCTACCGAATGAACGCATCGCCCTCCCTCACAAACTCAGACAGGGAGCCAAAGTTCTCAAGGGATGGAAACTCGCACACCTACACTCAGCAGAGGCAGACTCCCACTGCCTGATGGGAAGAGAATTGGATGGAGAGGACAGAGAGCCTGTCACTCATGGGAGTAAAATCTTTCCTCTGTTATGTACTGGCTTGGCCTTACAAGGACATTGAAAGTATGCTCTTAGGGAGAGAGGTTGGCAGATATCAGTCCGACATCCCCCACACCTGCTCCTGAATCCCAATCCTCTGGCAATCCCATCTCCTGATGCCTGCACCAATTGGAAAAAAGGGCATTTTCAGAGAGAGAGAGAGGGGGGGGGGGGGGGGGGGGGGGGGGGAAGCCATGAAGAGGTGTGTGTTCCTGTCACTACCCACATACTGATTAACTGGAGGTCAGTCTCTGACATCACTGTGGTGGAATTTTCACGTACTCTCATTTGTAGAACAGTTTAAGTGAGGTAGAACAGTTTAAGTGCAGTCTCATTGGAGGGTTTCTGACCCTCTATCCCATCACATCATCTCAAAGGGGTTCAAGTCCAGAGTTTGGCAAGGCAACTCCCAAAACTTTATTCACATTTTCTTCCCTTTCTTTTTGTTGGATCCATTCAGAGTTGGAGATCCTCTTCTGCTTGTGCTTCTGCTTGATCCTCTGGCTGCATGACCCAGTTGCGCTTTAGCTTCAGCTCACAGACTGAAGACCTAACATTCTCATCAAAGAATTCTGGTTTGGATCAGAATTCATATTTCCTTCAATTCTGGTTCGTCATCCTGGGCCCTAAGCAGCAAAAACATCAGCACAACACGACACCGCCATCTGTAGATTTTCATTAATATTCTTCTTTTGATTTTTCATTGTTGTATGCGACTCATGAAATCTACCAGTCAACTTCAGGCTTTCTGAAAAAGGTCTATTTTGAGTTCTGGGTGTCAGGCCCAAGAACAACCAGTTATTAATGCAGGTTGGGATTTGGGGGATTTAGTGTCAAAGAGAGCAAATACTTTTTAACACGGGCCCACTCGGGTTTTTCGACGTAACCTTTATACCTGATCTAAAAGAAATTCTAATCAAAACTTGCATTTTATGTTTCCTCATGTTGCCTTGTTTGACGTAATCGTCATTAATCAGAATGTCGCCCTGTAACTCTTGACATATAACTCAATCAGTCACAGTTTTAGCTTTTGTTTGATCTCCTGCAAGTTTGCAGGATTCTTTTTTATATCACTGTAGGGATTTTTACATAAGCCATATCCATTTAGACATTATGGGTCTATATCCAAAATACATCCACATCCAAAATAAAGCTTAAATCGAGATCAGATTTAAGCGTGTTAAGAGCATTATCCATGACGCCAGAAGCATTCTTATATTTGTCCGATACCTACTTTGGTAATATAATTCTTAAAACATTTCTGGAGCCCGATCACCACCAAAAATCTCAAATATTTTTTTTTTTTGGCTGTAGTTTTCCTGCAAACACACAAACAAACAAAGCTGCGAACATTCCATCGTTGGCCGAGATAATTAACACACTCATAATGACCGCAGAAAAACGTCCAATTTGATTTGGCCCTGTGGGATTCCTGGAAAATGATCTAAAACGCTATCGTGATTGTATATCAAAGAGTAGAACATATGAATAACATATGAATAACACGAGATGTCTCTTTCATGAAATTACCATTGCCTCAGTGAGAGTAAAGATTCCTGTGGACACTGGAATTTAAACAACTCAGTGAGCTCTTGAAAATAATGTTTTTAGCTAAATCCAACCCCATATACCTAGTTATACTTTCTCTTGCTAGTACGTAACATTTGACAACACGAATGGTAACAAAAAAACAAACAAGAATATGGTACAGGGGTGACAGGCAGCTGAAACAGCTGGCTATAGAAACAGCTGGCTATAAAACACCTCTATTGTCGTATAAACACGTTACACACAATATCATAACGCTGGTGACGCGTGTTATCCGTTATCCACTAAAACAGGACTGGCAGAGTATATGAGGATATCCTTTGAATCATAGCCCATGAGTTGTTTGTATTTACTGCTACAGCATCTGTTTGTACTGCATGGTGAGAAAAGAGAGTAATCTCAAATGAAGTATCCCTTTCATGAACTTAAAATAGTTTTGACTAAATCCATGATTATACTGAAGCTGAATATGTAAAAACAAATGAAAGAAATACTGGACGAAAGAATACTGATGGAATAGAACATGATTGGTGTATTAAAGAGAACTGAAAAAACAAACAAGAACAGATTAAACATTTTAATAAGAACACTTAAGTAAAAAAAAAGATTTTCAAAACTAGGACTTTGAGTAACATTAATAATGCATTGTCACAGATATGTCAGAGGTACACATAAAAACAGCTTTTATACGAGGGGTTTGTGCACATCTACTGCCACACAGTCTAAAGTCAATTCAAGTCATTTTAAACAATGACCCGCAATAATAGGTTTTTGTTAACCCAAACAGGGGAGTCATCAATCTTTATTACAAATCATCAGGAACCATAACCAGTTGGCAATACATCATTCATCTAATACTGTAAATGCTCAAGCAGCATGTTTAAAGACCCACACGAATAGAATACGAATCATACTCATTATATTGGCTTTTCTTTAATAGAAACAAGCACCACCAGAGTAACCTTTGAGCGTCACGAGAGACAGACAGGAGGTGAGACAGACATCTAAAGTCTGACTGGCTAAATACGGTTGATTATTTTCTGACACATTTCTGGCATCAGTTCACTCTCAGCTCAAAGAATAAAAAAAAAAATACTGATTGCCACATTGTGATTGTTGTCAGATTTCCCTCGAGTTGAGTGAAGACATAATTCTATTACAGATGTGATTATGTGTTGACCTTAAACAAAGACTTCTTTCCTGAAGTCACTGAAACAAACAAACCACAGCTCTGATTTGCACCGCAGCAGTATTCTATGAGTCTGCCAGTCAAACACCTTCACCTGCAGGGGAAAAGAATGATGATGGCGGCAGAATATTCTGTGCCGAGAATGGACCTTCTTTGTTGAAAATATACTTCTGTTGATATGCATCATCATTTCAATGCAATGACAAGGAGTGAAAACTTTTTAAAGTCTTCTTCGAGAAGAGTCACATGAAGGGATGCACTGATACGGATAAATGTAAAAGTTATTGGACAAAATACCGAGGGGCTGGATAGAACTAATAGAAAACCAAACAACATATAGAAGAAATGCAGTTCCATTTAAGAAATATGAGTTACATTTCAAATACTTTATTCAGTGATGAGTAATGGTGAAGCGCTAAATTGTCCAGTCATAGTAATGGATGGAATCAATATTCTGACCTGGGCATAAAGTTTAGTATCCTGGATTTACATCACAGGTGAAAAACGAGAATCGGTGCATCCCCGGTACCCCATTATAACTCACTGCTGCAGTGCCTTCCCTGCAGAGAGCGCCAGAAGGAATGACTATTGACTCATCTTGTAGTACCTCTGGAATGAATCAATGCTGTCTGGGCTTACATAAAGAATTGATGCCATTCTCCTAAACACACATACATGCACCAATAAAGACAAACACACACTATTCATAGGGCAGGTTTTACGTTTTTATGCAATGAAATGCGGTGATTTTGGCCAGTAACGTGTATAACTCTTAGCATAGGGTGACACAGTCGCATATTCAAGTGGTGGCTGATTTATGTGTAGGAGTTCACGCTTATGAGTGTATGTGTGTGGTTTACATACTTCTTTGAATTTGTCTTCCCCTTCCCTAAACAATCAGAGTCAGCCCAGACAGATATTATCTTCACATTACAGAGTAAGCTTCTTTTTTTTTTCCTTAAATGTATATTTACAGGCAGAAAACCAAAGCCTTCCCTACTGTATGTTCACTTTCCATCTGTTTATTGTTAACACTGGGAGGAGAGAAGGAGGAAGAGGAGCCAGAATAAAAATGCACACAGACTTATTCAGAGATTCACAAGCACAGCGGCTCCTGTTTTAAGCTTTACTTCCTAAACCGGCAACTAAAAAAATGGTTCAATTATTTTGGCATCGATGCTTTGGTCACAAAATACCAACACTATTCTTTTGCTTGTTTTCATTTTTGTTTGCATTTGCTCATTTGTTCTTGAAATAAGTCCCAGTCATTTTAAACCCTGACCACGAGTGTGTCCCAGTACAGAAAAAAGGTAGGTTTGTTGTAGTCCTGCCATCGCACCTCCGATGCAGTCCCTTTAAGAGGCACAGATTCTCTTATAAATTATGTGACTATGAATGAGTGAGCAGGGGGGGTTTGAGAACGAGGGTTCCCGCTGTGCCCCAACATCCCCCACGCACTCCCTTTACGCCTAGTCAGAACGTCCCGTCAGCCCTTTTGCGAGCACGTTCTGCAGCAGAGTTGCTGCAGCACTTTCCTCTGGCAAAGATTGTTCTTTTTAACAAGCACGCAGAAACTGCCTTCCGCCCAAGATTCTTCATTTGCTTTCCCCAGACCCGGAAGAGGAGTACAGGGAGAGTTTGGAAAGAGGCCAGGGGCAAACATGCACGCACACACACACACACACACACACACACACACACACACACACACACACACACACACACACACACACACACACACACACACACACACACACACACACAGGGCAAAACCATTGGAAATGTTTGAATGGCAGGCAGAGTCGTGCGAATAGTCAGCAGAGGATTCAGATGACAGGAAGAGTTTTTTGATCCAATCAGGTGATGTTCATCGAGGTGGAAAATGATCGTAGTCCAGTGGAGAGATTGGATCCATGTCAGGAGAGAGGGAAAACAGATTTGTGGGGGGGGAAAAAAGAAACAGAAAGAGAAAAAAAACAAAAATCATACAATTAGCAAATTTGAGATATCTGAAATTCAGAATTAATTGTACATCACTGAAAGCTGAAAGTGGACCACCAGTCTGCAGGAAACGTTAGACAATTGTTTAATTTTTCATAAAAAAAATAATTATTATGAAAAAAAAATGATTTGAAACAGACTGAGTGTGCACTTTAATCGGAATAGTCATTATCAACATTAAGGTCACACAGGAAAGACATTTTTCTCCTCAGAGTTCAACTCTTCACGGCATTTTGGCCACTGGTCCATCTAACTTGAAGTTTGTAGTAGAGCAGCAAATGACAGGCTGCAAATGATGCCAAATAATCAGACCATTAGCTCAGCCAGTTAGTGCGGAACAGCAGTATTTACGGTGTAAAGCCCATCAACCAAACATGCACATCTCAGAAAGGACCATAAAGAAGGCAACCAAGAAAAGAGGCAGGAGAGAAAACAGAAATGTGAAGTAGAGTAGCAGATGAATGGAACAGGATACACTCAACAGAGTGAGGATAACCAAAACTAACTACAGTGGATTAAGGTTTTAAAGTGTGTGAGTGAGTAATCAAAGAGAGATTTATTTTGACATTATGCAGGACATGAATGAGACCTTTTGAAAAACAGTACAAAAGGCAGAAGCAAGGACAGGCCGCCCTCCTGCTGCTGAGCAGTCTAGATCCAGAAGTTAGTACAAAGCTCAAAGATAAGTAGAACACAGCTCAGCCATATTACTAAATAAAGCCACATATACTCTAAACATCAGTCCAATTTGTGATAAAAGAAAATTCTATGTATGAGATAATTCATCTGAGAGATGTAAATATGAATCTCTGAGGCCTTTAACAGCTGGGATTGTTTGCATCTGAATTAGCAGATTTGTGGATGTAATGCGAGGCAAAACTATTGCTGTCAATCAAATAACACCATTTAACGGTTAGACGTCGTTCTGAATGCTCTGACTAATCTTAGTCTTTCACTGTGGACCGCTCCTATATGTGTTAGTTATTGCATGCGAGAGGGAGTGCATTAAGTGAGAAATTAACATCTTGCAGTTAAGAAAGCTGACAACTCACCATCTTTGCAGATGGTGCTGACCACGCAGGCTCCGGCCTCCAGATTGTAACCACTGACACAGGTGCTGCAGTTTCTTTCCCCTGGCCCCGAGCACTCGTAGCAGCTATGGTCACACCTGTCAATGATGGTACGGTCATAATTAGATGCAATTTAAGTGTCCTCCTGAATGTTAAAAATGTCCCTATCTTAAAATGTGTTGGCTTAATCTTCATTGATTTTTTAGCGACTGATTGTCACATTTTCAATTCAATGCTATTCATTCTGAAGTGAAAGTAACACAAAGCATTATGAGACCTGATAAGATGCTTGACTTAATTCTTCAATTCAATCTACACTAGTTAATTAGAATATAATTGGGTCATATGAGATTTTCCACAAAATCAAATGATAAGAGGAATTTGTGTCACCCAAGTGGACCTGCTGTGCAACACAACCAGTGTAAGAGTGTAAACAGAGCAGAGCCAACTTAATATTAAACATCAACCCAAATAACAACTTATATTTCTGTAATAAAAACATCATAGTAGGATTTATTATTAAAATAAAATATATAATGACAAAGCCTAAAACGACTGATCGACTTGAAAGCTATATCAGAGAATTTAATGAATTCAGAACAAAACATTTAAATAATGTGAGATAAGTCAACAAGAAAATATCCATTACATTTAGGAAGCTGCTACTGAAAAAAATTTGTTTTGGAGACAAACCAACGAAGAGGCAGCTGACATGGTATCAGGAAGTCCAGGTAAAGGGTGAAGTGAGATATAGATAATTGAAGGTGGGAAGGAAAATCAGCACGGAAGCAAGAACACCTTAAGGAGCATTAAGAAAAGTAGATTTCTGACTTCCTGAGTGCAGGAGTAGGACTGTGGGCGTGTTGGAGGTGAAATTAGTCATCAAATATAAGGAACCTGCTTTTTCCCGTCAACGAGATGACCATTCTTGATGAGTGAGTCAACCGTTTGTGGAAAACCTGCACATCGCTTTAGATGTATAAATGTCAAGTGGTTCATATTGTTCTAACAGGCAGCAGAAGCAAGTCGGATGGTTTAAAGTAAACTCTGAAGTCCTCTAATGGATGTTTTTCTTTAACTGCTACAGTGACTGACTGGTTGGGATTTTCTTGATTTGAAACAAAGTAGTTCTCTTTTTTTCGAGTGCAATTCAGAACTCATTATCAATATAATAATAATTAATATAATATTAATATACTCCGGGTTCAGTAAAACAATATTTATTATCCTTGTGACACGTCGGTGTGTGACTAATCTACTTTCTCACACTGTTAATGGTAAATGCAGAGATGGTACACAACAGTCTCAGAAGAGAGATGGAGTTGGAAGAAAAAGTTTTTTTCTTCCCTTTAAAATTTAAAGTTTAAATAGTGCAAAACTAATAGACGGCAAGATGTCTCTAAATCCATAAGCACTTTCTGCGAAAAATTACACGGGTCTTCATGCACCGATATTTTCTTTTTAAGTGAATTTCTGCGCTTTGTCACGCGGACAGAGCAGCAACTCATCCACTACTGACTTGAGGAGGTACGCAGATATAAACGGACTACAGTGTACAAACAGTTGAGACAGGCCGGCGGGACGTCTCTCTGAAACATGGTCGTAATTAAAAACAATGAATAAAACACCAAAGCTACGGTTTTATCAGTCAGTATCTGTGATCTCTGTATAGTCATGATTTTCTTTCTGTTCAGTTCTGCAGCAGTGAGAAAGGTCAGCAGTGGAGATTTAAATATACTTTACACGGATCACACTCTCAATCCTCAGAAAATGAAGTAGTGATTGTATATCCCTGTCTTAGACCTGTGCAAGAAAAGGTAAACTGGGGTTTAAGTTTGAAAACTCCGCCAGGTGAACTTCTGGTTCTCTGTTTTTGCTCTGTGGTGCAGAGATGTTGTCAGGTGTGCTGACTCACTTCTTACAGGACCTCTGGCCCGGCCCATTGTCTGAGGTCTGTTCTGACAGGTAGTAACCAGTGCTGCATGATGACACACAGCGCCAATCCTCAAGTAAGTAGCCATCTGCGCACTTGGTGCACGCCTCTATTCCTGTGCCTGAGGAACAAGGAGACACATCAGAAATGTTTACCTATACAGTGTGGTATTCTAATAGTTCTAATAGAACACCCTTCTAATAGTGTTCAGGCTTTCGTCAGAATTCTTCTGGGTTCGTACCTGCACAGGTGGCACAGGCCCGATGACAGTGCTCACAAGTCCTTTTGTGACCATTGTAATAAGTCCCTGGGTCACAGGTCATCTGACACTTGTTTCCTTGAAGACTGAAAAGAAAAATACAAAAAGAAAGATATTCAAATCCGCATAGGAAACACGATGAAACATTTAAGCAAACCATCAAAATTGCTGACTTTATTTGAATTAGGACCATAGATTTCATACAAATAGCAGCAGAGGCAATATAGAACCCTACTGGTAGCTGCACATTCATTAATGTTTGCCTGTTCAAAGCCAGCTCGCTATCGAAAATTTGTTTCTGGGCAAATATTTATGAAGAATGGTAATGAATAATTACAGCGCCGCTAATATTGTGTCAGCGAACACATTGGTGAGTGAGAAATCTGTCTTTAAGTGTATTCAAGGGGGAATTGGTTTTTTAGACCAATTCAAGAGATTAAATTAGAGTCAGATTTACAGAGTGAGATAAATTAGGAGGGAGGCTCAGCGGTTCTGAAGTCTGTAGAGTCAGACTGATGATAGGTTGGTGAGTTTACTACAGGAAGCTAAAGGAATCACCAAAAAAATCTTATCTGGCCCTCTACTTTATCCCCAGCTCTTAACCAACGATGACTGTTGGCCTGGGTGTGCGTGTGTGTGTAAGTGTGTGTTGTCTTGAAGTGGTCATGCTGACATTCAGAGGAAATTAAGACTTACAAATGTCCCAACCTCCCCCTCTGGCTATACGGAACGGCTTAAGCCAGATTCAAGACCACAATGTGTTTTCCTCACATTTAGCAAGTGTCTCCTTCATGACCTATTGGAAAATTCAGCTCTTTGAAACAACCTATTCTCCGCCAGCTCAATGAAGCTGGGATAGTGTGGGGAGGTGGCCAAAAAACAAAGTGAAACGTGTCTGAATTGATCAGTTACTGGTTTAGATCAGCGGTTCTTCAATACAAGTTTTCTAATGCTGCACTTCTTCTGTTTCCCCACTGGACACATGTTAAAAGACTCTGACCAGACGAGGTCAGCCGAGGGTGACTCACTTTGGTTCCCAAACGGAAATCAGATGAAATCAGTTGGGAAAAACATGACACTGAAGCCAAAATGCTGAAAAAAGTTTAAGCATTTCTTCCAGTTTAAGAGCGGACTGACAGTTCAGGAAGATCTGCCCAGGAACCAACCAGCACATCTGTTAGCAGCAGACCCAAAACTGCATTCAAGTTGCATAAGACTTTTCCAAGTGCAGAGCCCAACATTCACATTGACATGATGTTGCCAATGTTTTATAACAAACTGGATTGAAGGCTAATCAAACTATATGTTTAGGAGACTCGTAAATTACCTTAACTGTCCTGCTACATGTGGAACATGTGAGTCCACTGTGAGTCCAGATGGTTTGTGTGAGTATAAAGTAGAAAAACTGAATTCGGTCAATTTTTTTGTTGAGGTGACAAGGATGGACTATTCAGTGTTACTTATGGACGTACAAACCCTCTGATGAGGGCATAAACGGTCTGAACACAAAACAGACTAGTCTGTACATTTAACGATAAATAGTTTTTTAGCTGTTACAATCACAGTTGAAAGTAAAATGAAAAAAAAGCCATCCCTGTATGTGTTGCATTCATTTATAGATCCTCCAGGACCACCGATCAAGTTAGTACACAGATGCCTTTGCAGTTACATATGTTAGACAGCTGACAAATCCTCAACACTGTTACTCTATAAAATAACAGATGTTTATGGATAGCTGTTGTTATCATGTGTATTTCATTATTTCATGTTGCACTTGTCATGTTACCAAATCTTCTGTATATAATATTTTGTTTTATTTCTTTGCACGGCGCACTATTTGTCGTCCTTATTACCAATTGTTTGCCTGTATATTTGTAGGTTGTTCAAATTCCCTAAACTGGACTGAACTCTTTGAATGCCTTGGCAGCAGAACAACAAGTTCAGTAATTTTGATTTAAAAGATAAACACTGCAGGTTACAGACAGTACACACACGTGTTGTGCATCGACACACAGAGTGACTGTCAGACTGTAAACTTATCAATGATTTAATAATGTGCTATCAGTGAGAGTAGTTGGGTGCTGCTCAGTGTGGCTCCCAGGCAGCTCACCTCATCCCCGGTTTACATTCCATGCAGACAGTGGAGGAGGTGCACCTCTTACAGCTCTCTGGACACCTCCGGCAAATGTTGGAGTCTGAAAGACAAAGAAGGATCCTGTCATACAAGAACTACAGCTCCAGAAACATTTGAGAGGGAAAAAAAGGTGTCAATTAAGACAGCAATGATGAAGAAGAGGAGAGAGGGAGAAAGAAGAAGGAGAGAGAATGAAGGAAGAAGCAGATGAACAAAACATGAGGACAAGAAAGAGAGGTTGGGGGAAAACTGTCAATTGGGGAAAGCTGCCGGGATAAAAAGACATTGTAATGTCAGTAAGGGAGAAGAAGAATGTAGATGAACATTTCAAAAGGAAGATTAAAGGCAATGACATTCTTTGACACAGTGCATGGGGACAGGTGTGCCTTCAACAGCAATAGCTGACTGCCTTAAAGATTACAACTAACAGTAAAGAAGATTAGGACTGGGACGACTGGCTCAAGGTTTCCAGGTGTCCAAACAACACTGCTTATCTATGACACAGCATTTTTGATAAGTTTTGAAGACCATGTGACCTGAGCGAAGAGGAGGAGACGGGGAAAATGAGAATAACTTGGGGAATTTTAAAACGGCTCAGATGCAGACTTCCATTGAAAGAACATACATCTTCAAGAAATACAAAGAAATGAAACTTGATACAGAAAGTTTTTTAAATTCATTTGGAATTCTTAAAACCAATTATTTGGGATTCATGAAGCAGAAATGCAAATATATTTGTCTGCTAGAGCTTAGAAAGTGAAGAGGGTTGTTGTTTTTTTCTGCTTTATATTATAATATCCTTCATATCTTTGGACTATAGCCAAACAAAACATGTAACAATTAATTCATTATGAACAATTGAACAAGAATTAATTATTTTTTAGTTGCATTCCTGGTGGAATCTTCTTTCATGGGTCTTTGAAACAGTCAGATCCTGACAATACTGATGGGACTTTCTGAAACAACAGTCAACACTTGGCTCATATAATACCCAATTATAACACATCGAGATCATTTAATCTATAACTAAGGCGGCATCAAGTATGAAATGATTACATGAACATGTGTTCATAATGGCAGGACATCACCTTGGCATACCATCAGACTGACAAGGAGACGATACACTCATTCAACACTCAGCGGTGCTAACATTTCAAAAGAAAAAAAAGTATTCACTACGTCTTGGCGCGTTGAGATGTTTTGATTGAACTTTGATCTGATCACATTTAATCTGCTGTCAGAGATTTTTCGGGGATGCCAGGACCTGCAAGATCCTGGCTGCTAACCAATATTATAGACATAATTATGGGTTACACGTAAAGTCAGTTCATTCTTCCATTCCTGCTTTACTCGAATCAAGGCTGGCAGATATATTTAACACAATACAGACCAACGTGTGAACATGTACACAGTAAACTCTAAGAAAACAAAATGCAACGCGCTGGATTGAATTAAGACCAAGAGATTGGAAGCAATTTTTTGTGCTCATTAGCTGTGGAGCTGGTACGGCCGGCTACGAAACGCACCGTTGTCGAGGTAGAAGCTGTCGGCGCAGTTGCCGACACACGTGTTGGAACCCTCGCTGAGGTGGGAACCGGTCCTGCATGTGGTGCATTGGTCGCTACGGCTACCAACACAGGTCTCACACATAGAGGAGCATTTCTTACAGCGTTTCCTGTCATCACGGAAAAAGCCACTGGGGCACTCGGACACACACATTCTGGAGAGAGAAAAGATGGAGACAGTGAAAAGGGAGTGTCAGAAACGGAGAAAGTATTTCAGTATTTCCTACAGATTTGTAATCGTTGTAAGAACAGAGAGTGACCTCATTGTACCAAAATTAACAACCTCGGTTGTTAAACAGACCCAAAATGTACAACATAAGGGACAAAAAAATACACCTATTGCGTGACATCAGTTTGAATAAAACAAATATTGTGTGCAACGTATTACTTAAAAACAAATAAATAATATTAATAATCAATTCATATTTTTCCTGTATCCCTGGCAAATAATTAGCAGAGTGTGTGTTTCAAGATGAACAGTTGCACCATCTGTCAGATAACGCCCCATATGCAAGCAAACACACAAAAACACACACACACATAGAGTCTTCTGCAGGGTAAGACATATTGAAATGAAAAATAGAAAAACATTTTAACGCGTAACACACGGCTCAAAGACATCAAAAAATATGTGAAAAATATTTCACAAGATTTTTCGTGATCAGTTTGTCTGTTCAATCACGACTGTTCATGATTTTAATCCATGATTAATATTAGTAATGTCTGTATATGCTGATCATATCGCTAAGAAAATACACTGATCAGCCTCAATATTAAATGTTGAGATTCTTGGAAAAATCAGGACGTAGCCCCAACACACACACACACACACACGCACGTCCAAATCACTGAAGTGAAGAACCTGCAATGTTTCCAATAGCCCACACAACCTTTTGGTGAGTCAAGACCATCAAACACATATGTAGGGCTGCAATTATTTGAACATTAAACACTGTCGCCATCCCCTCTTCTCTTTCCTCTCACCACTCCACCAATCTCCCTTCATCAATTGCTCCCTGTGGCGGCAGAAAAGGGCAGCACACCTCTAAAGTGGGCTAATGATAAGGCAGCGGCTAAGGTGACACATTCTCATGCACCTGCAATGGTTTGTCTTTTATTAGCGCAGATACCCGCCGACACAAAGGCAATTACGACAGACTTTGATGCTAATGGGATCCTAAGGGCACACAAATGTGCTCGCAGACATAGATTCAAAGTCAGAGACCTGCACACCCCCAACAGGAAGAAGGGAGACACGAAACATGATATGGCCGACAGGAAACGGCATATCTGTTATTAGAGTGACAAGCTTAAATTAATCAGGACACCACCTTCCTTAACCGTCTTCACATTTAGCTCAGAGAAAAATGGGGACAAGTACTGACCTGCAGCCTAAATGATGGCCGAAAGGAAAGCACACTTTAGAATTCCAAATGAATGAGAGCGAGGCAAACCACTGATGAGAGCACCAAAGTAGTTAGATGCTGCAAAATTACATAGTGACTTTTGAAATTTAAACTAACATATAGCTCAGGGTATAAACATCATCACAACCTGGAACATTCTAGAGTTGTGAGAGCAGAACAGTCAACCTAACAGCTACAAGGTAGTGTGGACTAAGTTATAGTCATTTATTCTGATGTTGGTTGTCAGCAAATTTCTGCTGGAATGCGGATTATTCAATCAATGTATGCAAACAAGGTAGTTCCCATAAAATGTAAGCACACGTCAATTTGGAGCCCATAAACTTGGATGAAATATTGCCTTGGGCTGGTGAAATTCAGTTACGGTTGGATTGGTTTGAGCCAACTCCACTTTACCGTCGTAAAGCTTTGTGATTGAGGACCCCTCAGCTAGTATTGATCCCTTTTATTTGTCTTTGTCTCTGGACACCCAAAGGACTTCAAACCCTTTAACTCAATCCGATGTGGTTGAAATCACACACAAGGGAGACACATTTTCTATTTGCAGATTGGTAGACCAGATGCACTTTTTAAATCAAAATAAAAACTAAAACTTTCCAGTCCACAGACCAATTACTTTTATCTTCATGTGGACTTTTAGACTCTATGAAATGCCTGAAAGGGAAGAACGTCAGTGAGATTGGGTCTTATTGAAAACAATTAGGCTCTCAAAAGTAATTATACCACCTACGTCTACTAATAATTAACAGATGTACTGTAGATTGAGCCAAGAGATGAAAAAAACAAAACACCTGCCTAATTTGTGTGGGTTCCCCTCTGCTGAAAAAACAGCTCTGCTGACTCCTTTCTATCAGAAGCAGCGTCAACCATTACAGCAATATAGGCCACAATCTTCTGTGAGACCAGACAACAACAACAACGAAAAGCTTTCGCTCCCCATACACATAAAATTATCTTTAGCGACCCTGTCACCACCGTCAACGTTGTCCTTCTTAAGACCACGATTAGTAAGAACTAACCACTGCAGACCGGGAACAGCAAAAAAACCTGCAGCTGAAGAGATGTTCTGACCCTGACAATAAGCCACTACTATTCTGCCTTTGTCAAAGTCACCAAGATCCATAAGCTTGCTTTTTATTTCTTGCTTTTAACACATCATATTTGTGCACAAATATTCACTGCCTTAAATCCCACTAGGTCCACCATAATGAGATAATCAAACTATAGTGGGTGGGGAAAGACAGAAGTTGTTAATGTTAACATCTTTATATTTGTGCGCTTTAAAATGTTGGTTAAGTAGCCATTCTTTAATCTTCTCCCATACAGGACGTTGAGTTTTTCGTAAGTCTGACCTGGTGTTGTTCTTGAACTTGAGGAAGTAGTGGAGGCAGTTGATGCAGTGATGGGGTCCCGGACCTTCACAGCCATTCTCATTACATTCAGAGTCACATGGGCCTGGAGACAAACACAAGTCACAGTCTAGAGAAGTTATCATAACAATCATCCGCAGTTAGCATATCATTAAATTCCCTCGCTATTGATGGTCGAGCTGAGGAGGAAAATCTTCATCTATGACCTGGTGATTAAATTGAGGTGAGACATTGGTCTACCATTGCCAACAGTGCTAATGATGTAGTGGTTGGAAATCTCATACAGAATTATTGGCACCCTTTAAAAAAAAAAAAAGAAATCACAATGAGACATACAAAATGTATTTTTAGTCTATATTTAAATAATTAATCCCAATTAGCACTCTGAGATTCATTAAATGAAAAGTGCTCTACAAATAAATTGTATTATTGTTATCATTATTATTATTTATTATTCAAAGAAAAAAAACCTCCAACTCAAGCAATACAATTATAAAAACTATTTAAATACTTTTTTTTATATTTTTCACATAAATATGTGTGTCATATTTATAGGCATCCTGCATTTAATACCTTGTTCAGCCCCCTTTACCACTATAACCCATTCTGTAGTGTGTGATGAGGTGTGAGAACACATGGAGAAGATCTGAGACCATTCCTCCATACAGGAACTCGCCAGCTCCTTCAGATTCTGAGGTTGATGCTTGTGGCATCTCCACTTCAGCACATCCCACAGATGTTCTGTTGGGTTTAGGTCAGGTGACTGGGATGGCTATGGCAAAAACTTTATTTTGCGATCATTGAACCATTCTTTGGTTGATTTTGAGGTCTACCATACATCATTGTCCTGCTGGAAGGCCAACCACGGCCTGCTTTAAGTTTCCTGACTGAGGTTTTCATCCATTTTCATCCAATGTTATTTGATGGGGTCCATGGAACTACGTCTCTTGTCCAGAAGAAATGTCCAGAAGAAAAACAGGCCGAAGGCATCATAGATCCACCACAAGGCTTCACAGTGGGTATAGAGTGTCTTTCTCTATGGCTTCCTCTCTTCCTACGCCACACCCACTTTAGACGTCTGTAATCAAAAAGTTCTATTTCGATCCTATCTGACCTATGGCGCTTTACTTTGTGTGTGGATGACAGCAGATACTTGTTTTCTTGCTACTGTCCAAAAACACAGATCCTGTTTGTGTAGGTACCATCCGATGGCGATCAGGGAGGTTTTCTGAATCCAATATTAAGCTGCATTCTGCAATTCTCTAGTTGCAATCCCTTTAGAGTCTTTTGCCGGTCGAACCCATCCTCTTCACAGAGTAATTGGTCAGTTTGTAGACACATCCTCTTCCATGCGAATTTTTAGCATCTCTTCTTTTAACTTCTTAATTGTTGATCTAATTGTTGAAACTGGTGTTGTGAACTGCTGAGAGATTTTTCTGAGATTTCTTTGGTCAATACCCAATACTGGTGCATTCCTGCCTGTCAATATTAACTACTTTATTTCAATTTTGAATGTCAACTGTTGTGCTCTCCAGCACTAGAATGGCAGTAAAGCTGTCATTATGACAAGATAGTAAACATAATTTAGTTTGTTAGTTATACATTGCTCTCCTGCTGCTGTGGCTAACCTGTCTCCTGATCTAACACTCACCATTGTACTCCTCTGTGAACTCCTCATCGCCGGCAGGCAGCATGTCCGTGGAGCGAGGTTTATCACTGCGCAGAGAGGAATACGGGTGCACAGAAGTGCCATACAACACCAGTGACCACTCCTTCAGCTTGCCTAAGGAAACAGAAGAGTTGTAAAACTCATTTACACTTGATTTGATTTGCTTATTTGATATTAACCAAAAGCCGTGAAATGTTAAAGCAGCTCTGCAATGTTCTTCTGCTTATTTGCATGAAGCTAGAGATCAGCCCACGCTGAAAGGCAGCGACCCAAAGAGCAGGAGTCGCAAATTAAGCTAAATCATTGGGGCATTTCCAGCCACAATATGTAGATTATAATATATTGACTATTAATGATAGACATGTAAAAAATTGGCAACAGCTACATTGGCTAGTATTGAACAATTTTACATCCTCTTAGATTAAGCTATGATCCATTTTTTTGTGTTGTTAAATTTGTAGGTCATTTGAAGAGTGATGTTCCCTTCCTCCAAAGCAACATGTGGGTATCCGACTGGACCCACACTCAGCCCAGAAACTGTTTGCAATAAAGCAAATACAAATGATTTGAAGAGCGGTGTTTCTTAGTTAATTAGCTGCGCTGCCATACCGGGTACTTTCTGGCTGCGGAGTTGAGAAGGTGAATCGTAGATCTCTAGGACCCAGTCGCCTGCCGCCTTTTCTCCCCAGCAGTGGGTGGTCATAAACTCCCAGTTCTTAAATCCCTCCATGGAGTGATCAAACAACCTGTACACACACGCACACAAACAAATATATCTGAGGAGATTTCTGACCACAAGTAGCAGCCACAAATTTATTTCAATTATATTGTTCATTGCCATGCAGATAAGATAGAAATATGTAGTTTACCTGTTTGCAAGTAACTGAGACTTGGTCCCTGAGGGTGAGGTCAGGTTAATTGACAGGTCCCCACGACGAGGGTGTGTAATGGTAATACGTACAACCACGTGCTCCAGGTAGATCACATGGTGGTTGGGGTTGTCAGTACATCCCGTTGCCTTGTACACTGACCGGACCACATGCTCTGGACGGATAGTTCTGGAAGACAGGATGGGAACATGAAGACAAACTACAATGAAATACAAAAAAATCCTGGGTTCAGTTGATACAGCATTATGATCTTCCTTTTTTCCGTCCGTGTTCAGAGGGTAAACTAAGAAAGACACAAATTCCGCCAAGACACCAATTCACTTATGGAACTTCAGCCACAACTAGCCTTCACTGTCAACCCCGACAAGGGTACATACCCAAAAAGCTCCCAATCCCCTGCATTGTACAAGCAATTCCCATTATGCAACTCCTCAAATTAAATGTGAAATTATGTTCAAAAAGCCGTGTAGTGAGTCAGATATGAATTTGTGAACTATTATATATACAAGAGAGCTCTCTGCAAGTCTATAATATGCACCACATTTGGAAGAAATCTTACATATAGCTTGGAAGTTGTGTCCGAAGAACAGCGTTTTTTGTTAAAGAAACAAAACAAAACTCCCACTAGTGACTAAAATTTGAACAATTTATTTTTGAAGAGTATAATGATTTACTTATTATACATACAAGATATATCTCCTGGGATCTATTTATATACACCAAATGTGGTCTTAATCAGACCAGCGGTTGACAAATTATGGCCCAAAAATGTTTGGAGTTAATCATTAAAAAGTTTTTGAGTTACTGCGACGATGGATGCAGAAACTCAAAAATATATAGATATAGATATAAATACTCCACTGGATAAAAGTTGGAAATTCATTGACTGGAATTTGCTAGGTGTATCAATGCATTAAGTTGGGGCAACATTCAGCAGAAAATGGGAATGAGATATTAGAGCAGAGCAGATGGCCAGTCAGATTAAGTCGGCTGCACGTCAGTTCAGATGAAACAATGATTATGATTAGCTTCAGGAGACATATTTCAAATTGAGTCACAAAGCTGTGATGCAGATTGTAATATGAACTTGTTAGGTATGCAAAGCCACTAAAAGTTTCATTCACAATCTGTAACCCGGCCATCTATCAACATTAAATAAAATTGGCATCATGATTCATTCCAATTCATGATTATGCTGCTGAAGCTCACTCAGCGCACCCTCAGCCATCATGTAACCTGTACCTGTAGCTAGTAGAGTGACACAATCTGCCAAGTCAGCCCCGCCAAAAAATCCTGTAAGTGACTGACATACCAGGCAGGATCCTGTTCAAATGACCTGAGGTTCCCTTGAAGGCAATCACTCGCACGAAGAGTTTGCACCAAAGTCCATATTAAGGTTTTTCCATTTCCTGAGCTTAAACTGCCCAAAAATATCCACGAGCATGATAAGACAGACAATGTATTTAGTTTATTCTGTCTGCTATGTGCACAAATAGCCAAAGCAAACTGTTAATTCCATGCATTGAGTATGTGGTATGATCTCATATAAAAGCACCATAATATCCAAAACAGTACGGCGGGGACAGAACCAGTAGAGAGGACAGTGCAATTATCCTACCAGGGAGAGACTGTTGGGAAGCAATTTGTTGTGCTGCACGGTAACTTCCAAATTGAAGCATGTTGTCCAATAATCATAGGTTTGATACCCGCCCAGCTCCTCCTGTCTATATCTC
Source organism: Lophius americanus (assembly GCA_037951165.1). NCBI lineage: Eukaryota > Metazoa > Chordata > Actinopteri > Lophiiformes > Lophiidae > Lophius > Lophius americanus. Next base: position 7,767,857 of record JBBDHG010000032.1, on the reverse strand, counting down.
AGTGTTAGTGGGAAAGACACTGAAGCACAAGTCATGCCTGGAGCTCAGGCTAGCCTAGGATCGGTGTATGTGTGTGAGGGAAAAATTGTCACGCGCGGTGGATAAAAGCAACATAAAAATGAAGCCATTCATTCTTCTTTTTTTTTCCGTTTAAAAAGAACAAAAAGGCTTTCGTAGTATTCTCTTTTTGCAGAGTGGATGTTTGTCTATTATGTCATTTGATCCTGTATCCTCAGCTTCCCTGTTGTCAAGTTTACAAACACGGCAATACGATTTTAAAGGCCTAGGTGATGCAGCACGGATAATTATCATTACAAGGAAATTTACCTTGAGGCAATGCAGCTGGTGGAGAATAGTCCTAATCTGTGTAATGGGAAAAAAAACCTTCTTGTTGGAACTACCTAACACTTGTCCGACCATTGATAACAACGCATTGCTGAAATCAGATTATATTTTTAAATCTCAACTGCTTAATTGATTTTTTTCAACTAGTGACATCACTAAAACATTTTAATCTTCCCCCGTCCAATTAGAGCAACAAATTAGCCTGAAGTAAGTTTTTAATTTAAAGCAGCGTACATGAATTATCTTTCCAAAATAACAAGAGGTGAATAATCTGTACCAATTTCTCCATTTTTCCAATCTGAAAATACAGTATCAACAATTAACACTACAACCACAAATGGCGTGGGCTCAAGATTACATGGAGAAATGAGAAACATAGAAAAACCTTTCGTAACTCATCAATGACTGTTTGGAAGGCAGATGGCAATAAAGGCCGGAGAGTTTAGGGCTGATATCACAGCTCTGGCTTCTGCATGACATAACACAGATAAGTGAACCATGTGCATGGGCCCGAGCAGAGCAGATGCACAGCTGATTAACACCAGCCTTACTGCACACAGATCAGGCCGTTTTCCTGGTGCGTGTTCTAAGTGGAGCGAGGCGAGAGATAGCAGACAGACATTACCAAACGCAGTCAGAGGGGCCAGCCAGAGGGTGTGTGGGAACGCAGCAGTGAGATGACGGCTGCACTCATGTATAGCGTGTTAGAAGCACAGTGTACACGAGAATACATTATACAGATAGATCTGTTGATGTAGGCGATGCATCCATAAATCACAAAGCACATAAGCAGAGTCACGTGTCCATGATCTAAGAGATAGTTAAACATAAGTCTGTACTAAATCACACACACTGAACTTGGTTTCAGTAACCCAACCAGACAAAGCCTTTGTTTTCCTAATAATTGTCTACATCCTTGCAAGGCTGTTCTTGGCAGGCTGAATGAATGGCATGACCATTTCGCACAGTGTACTCCCAATGCGCTACAGATGGGTGCAGGAAAATGACGTCCATACTACAGTGGATATCTTTCCAAAAGCCAACACATATTTCATGAGAAGAAAGGCACGAGCCTGGCTGCCTCTGACACAAGCTGGACTTCACAAAAGCCTCATATGGACTGACTGGTGCAGTGAAACAGAACAGACAGAATGACAGTGATAATGCTGCAGTCGCTGGCCACCAAGCCTTCAACTGAAAGCAAACCAGTTCAGGGCCCAAGTTCAGCCAGCCAGCCTAACACAGAACAGTGCTCAGGCTTCCAGCTGCATCAAGAATAACAAGCTGTGAAGCTTTGGCTCTCTCTTGCTGTGTGTGTGTGTGTGTGTGTGTGTGTGTGTGTGTGTGTGTGTGTGTGTGTGTGTGTGTGTGTGTGTGTGTGTGTGTGTGTGTGTGTGTGTGTGTGTGTGTGTGTGTGTGTGTGTGTGTGTGTGTGTGTGTGTGTGTGTGTGTGTGTGTGTGTGTGTGTGTGTGTGTGTGTGTTGTAAAGGTCTTATGTGAGAACAACCCTGGCAGAACTAATGCTTGGCCCCTATCAAGGTAAAACTTGCACAACCATACTCTCAAACACATGTCGGTGCATAAAACACAAGGGAAAGAAGAATATGTGAGAAAGAATGAGAAAAATGTTTTGTCACATATTTCTGCCTTCTGCAGGCTTCAACCAGCTAAATTAAAGATGTTTGCAGATCTGTTTGAGAGCATTATAAATGAAAATCACGACCTATCTCTAAACGGTAAAAAAAGGCAAATCACTCATCAAATTTATTGTGAAGGGCAAATGAGAAATGATTTACTGCGTTCAATCAGTAAATAATCTTTGACATATGCAAGACCCACATTAATGTATTGTATAACATACTAACATATTTGAGTTTTTTTAGGGATTAAAGACGAATCATCAAACTTTTTAAAAACCCATACGGACCCATGAACCTTAACTAAAGAGAGAAAACGTTACATAACAGCACCACCACAATAGATCTCCAGAATGTTTTTATGCGTATTCGGGCCCATGTGCTTTTGGTTCGACCCTTTTACTGCTTGTTGTGGGAAATCTCCCAGTTCCAGTGGGACCTGATTGAGGAGCATGAAAAAATGGTTCTCCTTGTTTTACGTGAATTAACTTGACTTGTGACTTAACGTGATCTGGCCCTTGGATCTACTGAACACCGGGTTTCAATGTCCCACATCCATTACGGACACTATTCACGCTCTAAATACTGAAACCCGGTTCCTGAATATTAATATCCAGGGTATTGGAGGCTAATATAGCACCCCGGTGATGCAATGCCTGCATGTCCACGTTCTTTTGGCTGTGTAGGGTGTGTGTGTCGTGTGTCTGTTTGTGTGTTCTACCTGATTTGCCGGTCTGAACTCTCCACACAGACGTGCTGAGTCGGGATTTGCTTCCAACGCTCCGCTTCTTTGACCATGGCCTCAGCATCCATCAGACCGAAGCCGTACAGGTGGCTCACTGTGGGAAACAGTGGGAAGTCACAGCTGATCACCAGATTTCTGACTCTGTGTCTCCTAGCAATGGCAATGCATCAAAAAGGGATTATTTACGGTCCAAACTCTCAAGAATTCTCATTTGAAATCATGCGTTATATACACTGCTCAAAAAAATCTGTGAATTAAATCTCTAAGATATCAATCTGTCCAGCGGGGTGGCGTAGGTGACTGTCAATCAGTTTCACCTGCCTTAGTTCAAATGAAAGTGACAACTCATGGACAGGAAAGGCAGCGGCAAGACAACGCCCGAAAAGGTTCTGGTTCTGCTGGTGACAGCCACAAACCAATTCTCTGTCCTAATCCCTCCTGACTGATTTTTCTCTAGTTTTTCATTTCTCTAGTGTCCTTGTCACTACTCGTAGAAGGATGTGGAACACGCAGAACATTCAGGTTGCTAAGGTAGTCCAGCTTCTCCAGGATGGCAAGAACTTGAATATTGCGCCTCCAAGAACTTGAATATTACATTCATAGAGATACGATCGTTGATTTGAGTGTTCCCCTCATTTTTTCAAACAGTGTGTATGACAGAAGCAGCTAGATCAAGAGTCAGTGGACAAGCTCTTTATAGTCTTTGATGATAACTATACAGAACTGTAGACTACTGTATTGCTTTTAAATTCCTTAAAATCTATTATGTAGGCTGTAGGAGAGTTAGAACTGAGACCATAAGAGGAAAAATTCATAACATCCCGCTTTTATGCTGAGAACATAGAAACAGAGAGAAACATTTGCTCATGTTCTTATGTTTTATTCACTAACTCAGTGTGCAATTCTTTTCAACTTCGACCGTGGTATTTACTGAACAGCATATGACAGTTTGTAGCAAATCTTCACATATCCTCTCCCCCAAAATGCTGTATGCCAGCCCTGCATGGCATGTAGATGCCTTCAGGCAAGGACTCTCATAAAACATGTGTAATTTGGGCCACATTGGCCCATAAACAATAAACTTACTACTTCAAAACCTTTTTGCTGCACCGCTATGGCCACACCTTTCAAGGTGTGAGAAAGCCTTTGATAATTTGGTCATCATTATTAATCCTCAATTTGTTGAGGTTTTACCGAAAAAAGGCTTTTAGTTGATTTGATCAAAAGTCTAGAAGTTGAATGAATAAAAATGCCTGTAATCTGCAAATGGCAAACTTCCTGTTGAGTTTTGATGATGGCACCAAGAGGCTTTTTTGTGCATCTGGACATGATGCAAATGCACACCAATACTGTGATGTGAAACACACAGTGGGGCTGCTTTTATTTTATTTTTTAATTTTCGATGGAGCACTGTGGAGCAATGTTTCCATAGCCAGTCTTGACACCTTTCTCAGATCTCAGTGTTTGCCACAGTAGAGGAGTGGGCTAATTTAAGTTTTCCTGTTTTTACAATGTCTTGATTAAACTCCTCTAGTTTGAAACACTATGCTATAAGAGCAAAGTTTGAATTATGGACCACAATTCAAATTATTTTTAACTAGATCTACTTAAGCATAAATGAAAGCTTGCCGCAAAATTGGTCAATCTGGTATAGTCTTATATTTGGCAGCTGAAGTTTAGAATTTACACATTTTTTTTTAAAAGAGATGTTTTTACATTTGACTCCTGAACTTAAAGGTATTGTAGCTCAAATATGAATTCCTTCCATACTTCTCCCAACCCACCTTCCCTGCTCTGCTTCTCTTTAATTCCTCTTTGAAAGAACATTCACTTGGAAAACGTCCCAGCACACTGCCTCTGCAGCATGATTGACCCCCAGTTCTTATTCTCTTGGTTTCTCTCCACACACACACACACGCACGCACTTACACATCCACATCCACACACACACGCACACGCACACTTTAGCACTCGCTCACAAAGTTACAAAACAGCAACCACCACATGGACCCTGACAAATGGCGCCTGGCTGCACAAAAGTTGAGCAAAAGGAACATTTGAAAAAACTGCTCATAACGACCCTTCTGATGGAGTACAATAGAATCCATGGAGCAAAATGTATTCAAAGAATTCTCTCGTCAAATTTAGCATCAAAACCATGATAAAAAAAAAAGGAGACGGACACAGTGAATAATGAAATGAACTATAGTTATCGATTTAAAGGTATTTTTTTGTGTATCTGAAATTATTCCAGATCAATCTGAGGGTATATGTGTGTGCAGGTACCGTTGTAACCAGCAGCATTGGTCTTCCAGTCAGGGGCACTGAGATGTCCAGCCCTGGAGGTCTTTACAATGATGTGCTGAACATCTCTCCATGTTAGAAGAGGACTGGTGGAAGGAAAACACACAAAAACAAACCGATAATTTATTTATCGTCATGTGGAAAGGAACAAAACCATAACAGAGCAGTAACTATAAATACAGAGGTGTTTTCCTCTGCACATACTGCCATTGTATAAAATTATAATAACAACTTTGTGAAAGTCCACACATTAGAAAATAACAGGCAACAGTGATGATGTAAATCCAAGAATGAGTTCTGGAGGGAGACACAGACATGTCAACCTCAGGGAAGAAAATTGCTGTTGGACTATAGGTGGATTAAAGAGGGACAGCTATGGATAAAAGTGGACGGACGTTTAGGAAAAAGCACAGAGGGGAAAAAAAAGAGGCTGAAATGCAAAACAAGGTTAAAAAAAAAAAGAAGTAATATACAGTAGGTGGAAGATTACCGAGAGAAAATTACAGAGGAGCTTAGATGAGAGCATGGATGTCCGTTCATGCGTTCCCAGCTTCTCAGATCTCACGTGAGATCCATTACGAGATGGCAGCCATGTGTTCTGGCTTCTTTGATATCCAAACGCTACATTAAAAAGAGAAAAACCAGGAAGAAGTGGGTCACTAAGTTTCCTGGGATTCCCTTCCATCTCATATGCAGACCAGATGCTCCGTTCCCTTTCCTTAGGTTAGCTCCTCGCCTTATGAAACCTCCACAATCTGCACTCCTCTGAGTCACTTAGCCTTAAACCAGTATTTAAGGTTTGCTATCCAACAGAGAGGGAGACGAAGAGAACGGCAGTAACATAAGTCGGACTTAAACACTTTGCACTTTTGCCTGTTGAGCCACTGCCATATGAGCAGGTCTTTTCACAGCTTCCTGTGGTGATCAAAAAAGAGAGGCACTTTTAAAACTCTTAAATCTTTAACATGTGGGAGAAGTTTCAGTGTCACACATGTAGCCACTGACATGAGTAGATAGGCACTTAATTAAATGAATACTCAGTTCAGTCTGTGTCTGTGGATTAGTATAACTGAGCTGGTGAAAGGGTTGATCAGTGCCCTAATGTATTATGTTTTTTTCCCATCTTGTTTTTAAAGATTATGATGTTAATGAGAAGCACACTAGATGAAAAGATAAAAATAATTAATTATTGACATAAATTAGCCATAACATTACAACCACCCATGGTGCAGGTCCCACTTTCGTCACCAAAATGGCTCTGTCCCCTCGAAGCATGTACCACATATGGCATCTGAAGGTGTGCCCTGCAGTAGAGGCCCTTAAGTTCTGCAAGTTCCAAAGTGGGGCCTCTATTGATTAGGATGTGGGGTTCTTGGTCTGCAGCATTTTTTATGTAGTTGGTACCTGTCAAAATAAAATTGACATGGAGGGTAGGGCAAAGGTCTTCCAGCAGAAAATTGCCCATCACACCTTCTTCCATTGATCCGTAGTCCAGATCTGATGTTGACACATCTATTGTAAGTGCTTTTGGCAGTGAATGGGGTCGTTACCCCTCTACCATGTTGCCGGTTCACCAGTTGTCCTTCTTCAGACTACTTTGGTGGATACTAACCACTGCAGAGAACACCCAACAAGACCTGCAGTTTTCGTGATGCGCTGTCCCACTCGTGTAATCATCATCATCAGTCGCTCAGATCATTAAGTTTGCCCATCTGTTGGATTCAACATGTCAACTTCAAGAATAAAATGTTCACTTGCTGCCTTTAATATCTCACCTACTGTCAGATGCCAGTGTAATGGGACAATCAATATTATTTACTTCAGCTGACAGTGGTGGTAATCTTATGGCTGACTGGTCTATGTGCTAAACTGGGCATACACAGTACGATTAAATCATCTGCGGAAGCTCGTGATTGGGGTGCTCGCACTGCATGGCCCGGCAGCCCCTGCAGCCCGGTGTCGCAATGGACAATCGTCAATACAGATTTGTTGAAAGCTCCAATGTAGCAAGGAGTCTGTTTGTCAGCGACATGCCAAGCTTGATGTCAATGGCAAACACTTCAACTTTTTGAAATGTTGAGTATGCGAACTGAAATTTCTGACAGTCAGAAAATCAACAGATCGTCCGACAGTCATCCGGGAGCTGCTCATTGGTCCTGTTCTGTCCCGTTAAAGGAGAGCAATCACCTGAAATAATGGAGTGCTAGGTCAGCTGTTTTCAGCTATAATGGTCATATTCAAGGAAATCTGCTCTCAGATGTTAGAGGCGAGATAAGGATTATACATAAAAAGAGGAGACATTTTCGAGGTCTGCGTTAACAGCTGCTAAAATTTAAACGTATTAAAAATGTATAAATTTATGTAATTTTAGATTACACGTATTAAATCCAACTCAACAACATAAACCAAAGAGCTGAAAATAAATCATGACGAAAGTAAATAATTAAATGATGGTATCACATATAAGTGCTATGAAAAGTCAGAATAATTAACGTTCTGATCATTATTGATAAACTAATCTACCACTGTGTAATTATGGTTCCATTAATGTTTTATGGTCATTAATTAAAAGTGACAATGGCATTGCTATCTAAGCCACAAGAAGCCCAACATAAACAAGCCTTGCTAATTAAAGGAGCAGCTGGTACACTGGGAAAAACCAGCAGCTGATCAGAATGTCTACTACAGTGTCTTACTATAATTATGGATGAAAACATGTGCGCGTAATCTGCTAGGAGAAACACAAGATAGACAAAATGGCAAACATCAGTCCAATTTCATCTCACCTAATTTAAATACAATAATTCACCTACCAACTAAAACAGTCAGCTTTTTCAATCTAAAATCTAGGCCTCTCAGGCTTTAATTTTCAAGCAGATAATGTGCCCATATGTCCCTACTTTAGTTTCTTAAAACCTCCCAATAGATGTGGTCAAGGACAAGGTGGAGAATAAGAAAATCCTTTAAGCTCTCAAACATCACTGCTTGCCATGATGGCGAGACCAATCATGTGCAGATTTTGTCGTAAACATGCAAAAATCTAGGGAGAACAGATATATTCAGTCTCAGGTTAATGAAGTAACTGGCTCCACAGAAAGGGAAAAGAGAGTCTTACACAGTATAGCATCTTGAAATGTTCCTCACAGAAAGTCGGCCGGTTATCACTCAAGATTCAGATAAGAGCTGATATAATCTGTATTGCACTGTTTAGTTTATCTAAACCTTTTCCCTCTCTCTCTTTCATCCTTTCCCATTGGCTTCTTTGTTCATGTATGCAAATTTACTAAAAAACTAAAATAAAAATGGTAGGAAGGAAATAAAGAGCATTGGCCCTGGAGGAGGAGTTAAGTCAATTAGCATAAAAGTGGTGGAGCCACATCAAGCACAACAGAGAGGAGGTGAGAGTGAGGAGAAGAGAACAACGCAGGAAAGGAAAGAAGCACTGTTTGATAATCTTGTAGAGGAAACAGGCTTATGTGGTCATCACCGCCTGGAAACCTGGAATATTTTCTTCTGTGAGGATTTGGATTGGATTATCCAGGTTAAATGAAGTGACCTCAGCTAACTGAGCTGCTCAACCTGGTGATGAAGTAAAGCCCAAGTCAGAGTCTTTCACATATGCACTGCACTCTCGAGGGGCAAAGCGAGCATCTGTGGTGTCTCTCACATAAAAAACAAGGCATCTTCAAAGACTAGGAGCAAGACAGAGCACTGTAACCAATTGAAAAACATAATGTCTTCATTACTTTATGACATTATTTGTGAAATTACCACCTTTGACGTTGGCGACTGAGTCCCCTTCAGCAGAAATCTTTTAAACGAAGGTCCTTAGGGAAAGAATATCTGTGGTAGCCCTGCTAGTGGAAGACATCATAATATTCCCCCACTAAAAAGAGAGTCTTACAGAGTAAGAGTAACCACTCTGACTAAAGGCGGTGCCATAAAGGCGAGATATCACCACCTTTTCCTCTCTCCATCCCTCATTCGTGTCTCCAGTACAGAAGTAAACCTGCGTTATTATCAGCTGTTTCTTCATTAAAAACATCGCATTTACAGCTAAACCAGCCAGAATAACACAGTAGACACTAACCCTCTGTTGAAACCCTTTATCTACTGGTCGCATTTGCACTCGTCACTCCGCTGTTGACAGCTCTTCTGATTTATGTGTTGGCGAATGTAAACAGTCACAGGAATATACTTTCGGAATGATTTCAATTTCAAAAAATTTGATTGCAATAATCTGTGATTCGCAATATCATAAAAATATACAGCTTAGATTAGACACCGTCTACCATGATGCGTAAAATAAGTCTGTTGAATTCTCTTAAAGTTCAAGCACATTGAAATGTTTGAAACTTTGAAATGTGCTTGATTCCATCTACAATGCTTTCAGAGGGTGAACTCTGGCTCTCTACCCATTTAAATTTTAGCACCTGCACTAATTTCTAGGCAACAAAATGATCTTTAGTGCCACTCAAACCTGCCTTGGAGGAACCTCAATATATGCTGTGTTTACACCGAACTTTAAGAGGATCCACCTTCCCTGAGGCAGGGATGTTATAGCACTGAGTGTAAATACAATATTACATAGCTGCAGGTTTATCGCCTCTGTTCTGAAACAGTAAACTGAGAAGATGCATGTGTAAAATGTACTTTGCTGAAATAATGGGCTCAAAACATAACATTTCTCAACTCAGTTTTTGGAAGTACATTTGCACGTTTTAGTGATCAATACCTAAAGCATGAGAAAACTCTATCGAACATAGATCCTGCAGGAGTATCCATCTATTCAATTGGCCCGCATGTCTTTGGTACACCTCATTAAGTGTATAAGATGAATCTCCACTGCTGACTTGACAGTGATATAACTGTGAGAAAATGTGCCACGTGGTTCCCATATATCACTGAGGCCAGAGGACAAGAGGGCATTAGAGGGACAAAGAGATGAAGTGAAGGGATGAGGTTAAGTGGATCTTACTTTGCCTCCAGGGCCAGAGCAATAATGGCAGCAGCCATGGGAGCTGAGGCTGATGTCCCTGTGTGACTGTCCGTACACCGATGTCTCAAGTCGGTTGTAATCTGGAGATGGAGGAGAGGAGAAGAAGAGTTAGACAGATTCAGAGGGGGAGGAGAGAGGGACGAAAAGGAATTATAGGAATGAATCAAGAGAAAAGGGACAAAGGGAAGAGAAAGGATAGTGGCGGGGTGGGAGAAGGAAGGAGAAAAACAGACAGAAGGATTGAAGTCATGAGGATCAGGAAGATTTAAGCACCCCTGAGACTTCTGAAACTTGACATTCCAACTCTGATACACTCTCTCACTACATATACCACAAAGAGACACACCAGCACAGTACATTAAGAATTCAAGGAATAGATTCAAAGTCTATGGAGAAACAGAGGAATCTTAAAATGTATAAAACATGTTAAAGTGCTGTATGGTTGCTTTGAGCGTATGGACTTCAGACAGCCTAACAGACGGACAGATTGACAGCGAGTCGATCAAGAAAAGCTTGGCTACTACTGCTACTCTGTTTCCTCATCAAAGGAAATTTCCTGGACCAAAAACCTAACAGGGATTACTGAAGGAACTGTGTCTGAAATGGTTTACTACAAAATGAAAGTGGGCAAATAGCATTTGAATAGACAGGATAGTATGTGCTCTAGTAGATGATGATCAGATACATACGGTTCAACTGTAAGTGGGCCGAACCAGAGAAAACTGTGTGCGCGTTTGTGTGTGTGGCCATCAGTAGCATTGGCCCAGGGAATTTGTGAAAATACTACACCAACACCAACAAGCTGTCATATGTCACCGTTCACCCAATTGGATCATGAGATTATTTTATTTACATAAGTCAAACAATGCCACCAAAATGGAGCATAAGCTCATAAGGAAAAATAAACGCCTAATGAATCATGACAGCAAACATTACAATCATAACCGTCCTCTTCAGAGCACATTGGAGCGTTTGCAGCGGAGAGTGAGAGTCAGCAACTCTAAATCTGAGGAAATGGATGGGGTTGAGTTGCTGCCTCAAAAAAAAAAAAAAAAAGGACCTTGAGATTTTGAAGGATTGATGCATCATCAGCAGTGGTGATGGTGATGGTGTTGTATCGGTCCGTTGTGGTGAAGGAGGAGCAGAGTTGTAAGACAAAAGTTTTCAAATTTCTTAATATCTCAGTTCATCTACGTTCAAACCCCCCACCAATGGTCGCAAGCTCTGGATGAAGACCGAAACAACAAGTTCAAGGATTCAAGCGGCTGAAATGCGCTTTGTTTATAGGATGGCTGGGCTCAGCCTTAGAGACAGGGTACAGAGCTCAAACATCTGGAGGGAGCTCCGAGTGGAGTGGCTGCTGCTTCGTGTTGAGGTAGTTCGGGCTTCTGATAAGGATGTCTCAACGATGCCTCCCTAAGGAGGCAGGCACGACCAACCGGGAGGAGACCCTGGGGTAGACCCACAAGATTGATGGAAGGGCAATATATCTCATCTGATCTGGGAATGCCTTGGGATCCACAGGAAGAGCTGGGGAGCGTTGCTGGGAAGAGGGACGTCTGAAATAGCCTTTGTTGCAGCTATTTTCATGTTCAGATTTTTGTTTATTTGGTGTATATTTGTTGCAGCGTTATAATTTATCACTGGGTGGTGGACGTGACAAAAAAAGTATACAGGTGCACTCACCAGGATAAGCCAGGTGATTGTAGGCGATAGACTGGGAAGAGTTCTACCGTGTACTGTGCCATGCTTTGTTTTTTTATTTGATTTGATTTGTCATTATAAAAAGAGTTAATGCCTTGTAAGTCTTGGTACTGAGTTCATGTGTGAGTAACAGAATTCCCCACGGTGTAACACATTGACGCTAATAATGAGTAGCATTAGCCACCACACCTTTCTTAAGTCAGTAAGTATGAACGGTTGTATTGAAAATGCCAAATATGGCATTTGCAATTTGTAGAATAAATCATAGTTCCATATCTAACATAAACGAAAAGGGTTTTTGGTTCGAAACAACATATTTAAAAGGTGTGAAATAGTCCAAACTTTACAATATGACAAAAATTGTACATTAGCAACTGATGAATAAGCATTATGAGCCAGCAGTAAAACAAACTATGATGATGTACATATGTGTGTGTGCATTCAGAAGCTGTTCTTCATATTTGCAGCAAACATTTCAATCCTTACAATCTTTCGGTCATAGTTCTCGCCGCTGCTGTAGGTGGTGGTCAGCGTGGACGAGCATTCCTCCAGGTACCATGGCTTGCGTCCGCTCTCAGCTGTGCTGGAGATGGAGATGGTGTAGATTGAGTTGGTGTAGCCATCACAGGAGCAGTGGTCTCTGCTGCGCCCTCCATTACCTGAAGCCCACACGAAGATGGAGCCACGCCCCTTTCGCCCCTGATGGCAGAAGATGCAAAGAAGGTAGAATAAGACTCTGCAGATCTACTTATTATAGTGTTGTGCCAGTCTGCCAGAAAAAGGTGTAACGGGTTCAGTAAGCAGAAATAGCCGTATAAAAAAAACCCAATTAAAAACAAAAAACAAAATCCTCACCAGCAACAGTTTAAGAGGCAGTAAAGAAAAGTAGGGCAGTAAAGGTAGTCCAAGTCCTCAGCAGTCCTGTGAGCATCTTGAAACAGATCTGACGTGATTCGATCCAAGTTCAGTAATCACTGTGCTAAACTGGGCAAAGTGAAGTAGTGACTTTTTTCCATTTAAAAGGCTGGCATTGATTAGAACAAAGCTGCATGAGGACGTTTTTTCGAAGAGGCAGAAAAATCTGACATCAATTTAAAGGTGTTACTAGAAAGAAATACTATCATATTAAAAGACTAAAGGACAAAAAGAGACACTTTTAACAAAAAAATATGTTAAGCCGACGATGTTAACCTTATGTGACCATCTCACAATGGCATGAAAACATGTTTTTCTGTCAATAGTCGTGTCATTAGAGGTTTGATGAAATCCGCAAACGGCCGAGCAGCCTCACCTGAGGCTGATTACACGTATGCGGCGTACACGCAACGCCAAGCATGAGCTTTCGCGGCTCCAAACATCAACAAATAAAACACCAGTAACGACAAAATAAGCTATGGAAGAACAACACCCAGAACGTTCAGCACAACTAACTTAATCACACACTTCAAATGTTATCACCCCGAGGAACATAGCAAACCAAAAATCTAAAATTAGCAGAGCTGCTAAAGGTAGTTGGAAATCTCCTAAATCTCCTGAAGGAACACAACATATAACATATGTTGTGACTGAACGATGCTTACAAAGTTTTACTTTCACGTCGAAATGTCATCTATTGGTTTAGGAAACGCATGGCACGGTATATTCATTTAAACAGGTCAGAATACATACACAATGCACAGTGCCGACCAGCCTTGTTAATTCTACAGTAATCCCTAAAAATAAGAGCACTTAAAATACATTACTCATTATGATTTTAAAACTTTAAAGAAAAAAAAAATTGGAATCTGACAAAATCGGTATGGTTATGGGGTGGTCAGACTTTATAAAAATCTGATCTGCCAGATTGGCTCAATTGTCTTAAATTTGTTAGTCAACTGTATGCAATTTACATACACAACGGTATTGTCCTGCATCACTATTTCTACACAAATATGAAAAGAAACAAGGCAATGATGCCACAAAATCCTGTAAAAAGTGATTTTTAAAACATATTCTGTGCAAATAGCAAATAACTTAACAAAAAATCATCAAAATAAGTTTATGTATAATGTCATGTTTTCTGCCATTGTTTTGCGGAACACTGCACAAATATTGACATTTGGTAGACAAGAGAGCCCTTGCATGTGCAGCCAGACAGCCAATTAATTTCAAAATCTATGATTCCCAGAAGCAGTGCATCACCAAAACTCCTCCCTGACGCAATTCAGTGGGTTTGACTTTCACATGGACTCCAAGTATGAATAATGTCACCCGTTCTTTCACTAATACAGTATGCATACAATCATTCTGATTTTTACCTGAAAAGCATTATATGGGAGAGGGATAATAAAGTGGTCATGACAAACAGAAATGTGAAGTAAAAGTTCTGCGAGGAGTGAGTGAAAAAGACATCAGACAAACTGACTGATGCAGCGATGTACGCTGGCAACACTCGTTTGTGTTGGAAAAAATAAGCATATGCAGGCACTGTTTATTTTCTTGCATATATACCATAAACAGTGCGTGTAAAAGATAAAAATACTTTTCATACATACTGTAAAGCACCACATGCCAGCGTACAAAACTTTCAACAGCTGTCACTATTATCTGTAACACCTCAGCTCTCTGTGATAAACTGACTCTTCAGAGTGTCACATAGCTCCATGTTACACTCCAGCATGCCGTCTGCACTCCGCGTCACACACACAGAACAGCAGTCGGTCTTTCAAGCGCACACACACATGCCCAGCTCATCCAAATTCAACAGATATCTTCCTCACCTCTGTCATTTTAAAAGGCCAGCATGTCAGCAGCAACAGAAACTCCACTCCACTAACACTGCTGAAAGGCACATTCTTTTTTTCCCCTCCTTCGCTCTTTTATAATATGCCACCAGCCCTCAGCCTTCCAAAAGAGATTTCAAGTTCTCTGTCTCACCTTCTCGTCTACATCTGTTTAAAAAGATAATGTGGCCAGTTGTAGCAAACTTTGTAAAAGTGTAGGTGTTTTTTTGTTTGGGGAAAAGACCAGTAACTATCTTGACCCCTTTTAACTTTTCACTCCACTGAGTCAACAATTTAACTTCAGTTTGTCGGTGTGTAATGAATATGCTAATGTTTTGCAGATGTGTGTGTGTTTCACGCGTATAGACTAAACCGTTGTGCTAATGGTTTAGTCTATAAGCATGAAGCATGTGTATGGATGTGTGCATGTGCCTACCAGGCGGATGCCATTCTCAAATGCCTGTCTGGCTAGAGATGCTGGTCCATCCACAGTCTTTCCATCATCATCAGGTCCCCAGCTGGCGCTGTAGATGTCAATGTGCTGCGGCTGCAGGCTCAGAGACTTGGCCTCCACCATATCGGTAACGTCTCCATCAAGCATTCGCACACCTGATGCACAAACACAGAAATAATTCACGAGCTATTATATAGAATACATACATATGAAATTTGAACCCTCGTCAATCCGCCATAACATTATAACCACATGCCTAATATTATGTGGGTCTTTCTCTGGCCATCAAAAAAAAACACTTGTGTGTAATCTCACAACAGTGCCACAATGACCATTTTCAACAATTACAGCTACGGTAGCTGTTCACTGGGATACAACAACACGGACTAGCCTTGACATATGAATCAATTAACCTTTGGCCCCCATGACCCTGTCACCGGCTCACCAGTTGTCCTTCCTTAGACCCCTTAGGTAAGTACAAACCTCTGCAGACCAGGAAAACTAATCAAGACCGGCAGTTTTGGATACCCTGACCCAGTCATCTTGGTATCAGAATTTGGGCTTTGTCAAAGTCTCTCAGATCCTTACATTTGCATATTCTTCCTGCTTCAACTTCAAACACAAAATGTTCACTATAACGAGATTTCCAGTATTATTCTTAGACTTAGCCTGGTTATAATGTTATGGCTGATCCGTGTATATGCTATGCATTTCCACACAATGATAAATCTAAACCAATCAGGCTAATCTGGTTATATAAATACTCTGTATCCTGAAATATCTAGAGATTTACAATTAAAAAAATGTGACATGACCAATCAGTGGCCACAAAGACAAATGGTTAATTTTAGATTAAAAAAAAAACTAGGCTATGGATGATTCTACAAAGTTGGAGGAAATAATTTCTATGGCATGAAGCAGAAAATTACCTTATTTATTTAGCAAATACATATATGTAGGATATAATATGAATCCACTGGATTAACTAACAAAAACTAGCAGAAAAATATAACCAACCACTCACCTCCTATTCTGGCATTGTAGGCAATTCCCACAATGCAGTGGGAGTTGTTAGCGGCTGCGGCAACTTCGCCCGCACACCGTGTCCCGTGTCTAAGGAAAGAGCAGGAATAGATAGCTTACATACTTAGCAATCTGAAACACACGTGTATACACAGGCAGAAGAGGACATGCAAACTACCAGATAAACATGCAGCTTTTAAGGCGGAGAGTGAGTACACAGACACGTAAACACACATTTTCACAGATAAACGTGCAGATACCTGTTGAAACAAGTCTTAACAAAATGTTTAAGTGTAGTAAGTGCTACAAATGTATCATACACTATAAATATTTAGGCATTTCCTGTTTGTTACCCATAGACCTAACACATAAAAGCAGGAGAGGTAGTTTGTAGTGCAGTCAGGACAAATACTGTTTGGCGGTCCTCAAGGACAATGACCCCCAAATGTATTTAGCATTTGCAAACGGAAGCACAGGTTGGCCCTTTTTTTTCTTACTTACTCCCGAATCCAGAATGCAAGCACTGTGCGACTAAAACAATAACAGCTGATACAATGTGCAATGACTAGAAGTTAAGACTACTCACGCTACTCCAGCAACAAAAAACCCATACATGCGTGCACAAGAGAGTAACATTCCAGCAGTAATTGCAGTGGTGACAATCAGCCCGAGTCAACGTAAACAAACATAAGTGCATTTGTATCAGGCCGCCTCCTCAAAAACACCACGTTCTGGATCGGAACACGCTCGCACAGACCTCCTGCAGAGAACATCTGCATCACAACACCCCCCGGAACCAGCTCTGACCGCTGCCATGGAAACCCAGCAACTAGCAATCAACCCCCCCGCGGAAGACATTTTAAATTCCAGGGAAGCACTCAGACTGAGGAAAATCTGTTTCACTGTAACCCGATTATTTCAGTTGAACGTTTAGGCTTGCCAAAATATTGACACACTCCTTTCCTCACTCATCTTTGGTTTACGCTGCACCGCCCATGTTTCACCACTTGAAATGGACATCTTTCTCAGCACTAATTCTAATGAAGCTGTAGTCAAAGTTGTAAGGTTGTAGTTTATTTATCACACTGCCACTCACTCCCTCAGTCTTCCTGCTGTCATTGACAATGTCATTGTCAGGGGCGGGCAATTGAGAAATCTGCTGGTCTCATCTATTCAATAACACAGCAGGTGGGTCTACATGGACCCCAACATTCTTTTATCTGTTTAACATTGTTTAATCTGTTTAAAAGCCTGATCAGAATGTGAATAAATTATACGTATAAACACCCTATTCTGTAGAAATATTATACTATACTATACTATAACCACATGACATTTCTTTCAGTTGCAGAGGGGTAGCATAAACCTTTTCTTAAACTCATCAACAGAACCGAACCATGGAATGGATTACTCCCTTATTGCTTCTGCCCGACAGTATAACTTACCAAAATGCTGAATTCCATAAATTGGACCACAGCAGAGACTTTGGTTTGCAATTCAACTCTCAAAGAGTCTCTGGTTAAGGTCTCTGATCATGGATAATACCTCTGGTTAAGGTCTCTGATCATGGTGAATACCTCTGGTTAAGGTCTCTGATCATGGATAATACCTCTGGTTAAGGTCTCTGATCATGGAGAATACCTCTGGTTAAGGTCTCTGATCATGGAGAATACCTCTGGTTAAGGTCTCTGATCATGGAGAAGACCTCTGGTTAAGGACTCTGATCAAAGAGGAAGACCTCTGGTTAAGGTCTCTGATCAAAGAGGAAGACCTCTGGTTAAGGTCTCTGATCAAAGAGGAAGACCTCTGGTTAAGGTCTCTGATCAAAGAGGAAGACCTCTGGTTAATGTATCTGATCAAAGAGGAAGACCTCTGGTTAAGGTGTCTGATCATGGAGGAAGGCCTCTGGTTAAGGTGTCAGATCATGGAGGAAGACCTCTGGTTAAGGACTCTGATCATGGAGGAAGACCTCTGGTTAAGGACTCTGATCATGGAGGAAAACCTCTGGTTAAGAACTCTGATCATGGAGAAGACCTCTGGTTAAGATCTCTTATCAAAGAGGAAGACCTCTGGTTAAGGTGTCTGATCATGGAGGAAGACCTATGGTGAAGTTTGCTGACCATGGAGGAAGATCAGTGGTGAAGGTCACTGACCATGGAGGAAGTTCAGTTGTGAAGGTCGCTGACCAGGGAGAAAGACAAGTGGTGATGTCGATGACCGAGGAAGAAGACCAGAAGTGAAGGTCGCTGACTGTGGAGTAAGAACAGGAGTGAAGGTCGCTGACTATGGCATGGACCTGGATTTTCATTATCAATTGTGTGATGAGTTTCTAAAGCGTTACTTCGGGTGATGTTGATGCTAGCTTAGGTTTCTTGGAAATTTACCACACGTAACACGGCCTGACGTGTCAAAATGTTACATAATGTTGAACTGACATAACAAAAGCCAAAGCATTAACTCTAATTGATACCAGCAGGAGTTTGCCGGCAATATAATAAAGCTGTTGCTGTCATGAAATCATCACTAAAACAGCGTAACTGCCATGACCCAATGATAGACGCCCATATTCGGATAAAACATATCATCAACACATTCATTGTTTTTGTGCTTGTCACACAGCTGTTCTAATAAAAAATGCATTGGTGCATGTAAACTCCAGATGTTATACTACAACTCATGTAGACAGTTCATCTGAAATAATGAAATGGAATAATTTCAGTCAGTATGATGACAAGTGTCCATACATCCAGCTGGAGAAACACTGTCAGGGATCACCCATAACCTCAGTGCTGTATCTTTAATATGATTCTCTATACGGCTCGTTAATACACCCAGCTGTTACACACCATCCATCACCACCCAATTGTCACATATTTTTTCATATATGGTATTTTGCTGCTGCAGATAGCCTTCAATCAGCTTCCAAATACCATAAAATACCTATGCGTTAGGGGTGAGCGATCAATCTTAAAAAGATCGCAATCTCGATTCAGATATATACACAATCTTGTTTCTGAAGTACGGCCGTTATCCAGCATTTTAATTCATAACGTGAGCTGCCACAAAACTTGCTACCTTAGCCGAAGCCTGTGCTACAACGAGCAGAGTCTGCGCCTTTAAGAATTTGGCCTCATGGGTATTTTGGATCTCCACCGTGGGGGATTATGGGAGTTTCACGTGTTAAAGTTAGCTATCGCTTGCCTAACTAAATGGTAAGCTAAATGGTAAGTGAGCGACTTAGCTCTACTGAGTAACTGGAGAGCTAACATCATGTAGCACAAGCAGAAACAGGAATAGCAGTTTCTACACTTCTTAACTTTTTCTTGTCATCTTTCTCTTTCTACCACTTTATTTCTCTGTGGTTTCATGACAGCTACTATTCTCTTAACACTTGTAACGCGCACTCGTAACAACACAAAGAAGGTGGGCACTTGAGTGCAGGTACCAAGCCGATGGCCGCTGGGTGTCGTTGGACCCCGATCTTGTTTTAGTCAGGCTCAATTAATAGTCTCTCTGACTAGAGGGCAGTTTTAGGTAGATATTTATTTATGTTCAGTTTAGTTATGTATTTTGTTCAGGTTCAAGTCGTGCTCCTTCATGTAAGTGATGGCAAACAGCGGATTCAGTCTGAACGCAGCAGGGGCTATGTGTTACTTTCCTAGTGCTATATTCTCATGTAGTAGCCGAGCCAAAACCCTGAAAGACTTAAGAAAAAATTGTCTTCATTCAAGTTTAGGACTACTGGAAACCATACAGGGAAACCGATGTATGGAGGGATTTAGATTTAATGTAGGCTGTAGACTCTAAAGAAGCAGTTTGTTAATGGTAAGACTCCTGTTGAAGTATATTTTTAGTTTGTAAAGATAGTTTTTGATGTGTTTAAAACACCAGCTTAGGGCATAGGGCTAAAAACAGAATCTTTTACAGTTGTTCACTCCGCCGACATATGTAATCAGGGTAAATACACGACTGTAATCATGGTAACAACATCTGGGTGATGGAGTAAAAACTCAGTGCTTTCAGCTATTGTTAACTGTGTCAGGCAGAATCAGGTTCGGACAAGAAAACAGAAGGTTTGCAGTCCTTCTGGGCCCAGTCAGTAGTCTCCTTGACTTAGTCGGGCTTGGACATAAATATGAACCACGGGCCGCGCTCTAGTGCGCAGCAGATCTTTAGGAGTTAACCCTTTATTACCTGCATATACTTTACATCCATCTGTGTTACAAACAGACAGCGCATGTGACTTTTTCATTCCTCATGTGCATATCAAAGTGCAATATGATGTAAACTGAACGGAATGGTAAGATCGTGTCAGAGTATAGAGATCTCAATTCTAAGTAAAAAAATTGTCAATTCTCATTTTAGCCAGAATCGCCCAGCCCTACTATGAGTCATGTCTACATTTTATTAAAACCATGTGTGAAACACACTCCAAAAAGTTTGTTTCATATCGGCCAAATACAGAAAGGACCAGAGAAGGAATTAAGTTTGTTATTTTGGGACATGCTGAATATTTGATCATTTTCTGGCCGGTTGTTAGACAAGGGTATTGGCATCACGTTCATGTTTAGGCTGGACCGGAGCTTGGAAGGCTAAGCTTAGTACAACTAAATATATTTAACTCAACGGTAAAGCCGGACTTTAGCCAAGGTTAAACTGAGCCTGCACCTTTCACATCATCAGGAATACACTTATTAGGAAAAGAGATAATTAATTCATAAAATACACCGTCTTCCCACTCATACAATATACCGGAACAAAGATGAACTAGGCCTACGCTGTCGTTCCCGACAGCAGGGATATCCCCGAAATGGTCTAAGTCCCCTGCGATGTGTAATCAATTCCTCTGATTGAACCTCTAACACAAAATATGAAGTTATGTCAGAGAACTTGTTTTTTCGTAAAAAAAATAAAAAGCTCCCTTAGAGTAAAATATAATGTATTAGAGTAGAACATGCTACATACAAGATAGATCTCGTTAAGTTCATTCAGATGCACCAAATATGGACTGAACTGGACCAACAGCTAGGAAGGGTAGTCCGAACAGGGATAAAGCTCCCAATTGTCTTGGAAATATACGACCGACATCTCCGAAAATCAATCCAGTTCTTCCTCGCCCTGAGGTGTGTAAATTTGAAAATGGTTCATTTTTGAGTCTTAACTAGGGCAGCAACTAACGACTATTTTGATAGTCGATTAATCGTTACAATAATCGACCGATTAATCGGATTACTTTTTATCAAGGGACCCTTGACGTCACGGACTAATCGACTATTAAATTCGTAGACAACTTATTTCATAATCGATTTTTTGTCGATTAAGTCGATTATTCGTCACAAAGTAGCATGGAGGGCAATTACATTTCAATAATATCCTCAGCTTTCTGGGGATATGACAATGGCATAGCTCACTTTAGCCAGAGCCAGGCTAAAAGCTGCCCGAGTCTTGATGCTCATCTAACTAGCTGCTGTCTATAATGTTATATTAAAACAGACTGAGGAAATTCAGATATCAATTTCTCCCTCAGTTAGAACAACTACTCTGCCCACTTGCGTTCAAGTTACTTGACTCCCAAAAGATTTTACAATTGTTTCTTTCAAAAAAATTCAAAAAAAGTGAAAACACTCACACATTTCACATTTATCTCTAACATATGATAAAAGAAAGGTATAGACACTTTGACAGATGTTAAAACCTTTCTTTTGTTCTAAATGGAGTTAGAATGGCCACACAAGTTAACAAAGGTGTCACCACAAAACTGTGTGGGTAAGAAGTATTAAACGGCTGAGAATAAGTGATGTGGCTTCTTTGACATGGTTAATGAGTCAAAACGCTGGCTCCGACTTTCAAAACGATCAGTCTTCACTCCAGTAATCCATAAAATCGTCTGGCTCCATTTCCAGTCTTTGTGTTTAAACCGTCTACAGATTTGTGTCACATTCACTTAGGATCCCACCCATAAGTATCTAATGTTTGTGCAATGGCTAAGAGTAAATGGGAATCATACACACTCACACGCTGTCATTACTCCTGGGCAAACAAATAATTCCAAAAAGATTCAAAGGTTGTTACCATTTAATTGCAAATTTATCTAACTGTAGTACACGTCAAATTTTTGCTCTGTGTGTTTTGCTTCAATGCGCAAAACCTTTCATGTATCGGTTCTTTTGGACACAGGCACACATATATCAGATTTTTGCATCCATTTAAAACATGTCTTTAAACAATAGTAGTCCTTTAAGTTGCTGCTAGTGTAAAGCTGTCGGAAAGTTCTGAGACCGCTTTCTGTCACCTTATGCCAAAGGAAATCTGACGAAGATGAACTTCAACAGCATCAATAGTGTCCTTGAAGGGTATGGCAGATTGTCTGTGAGAGAACTTCCCTGACACAGACATATATGCTGGTGCATCCAAATGTGTTACTTGAGGGATCTGTACGGTAGACTGTGCGATGGAGATAGTGATACAATACTGGCTTCCTTACTCCAAGTTACATTCAAGGCACAGGCGCTCGTACAACAGATTAAAATGAGATTAATGGTGACATTCTTAATGCTGAACAATGCAAAGTTTGACAATAATCTGCAGGTTACCATATAAAGCTGAAGTCATTCCTCAGAATATACAAAACAGTATTATTTTAAGTTTACAATGAGGACAGTACATTCATGTTTTGATTAAACTAAAATAATTTTCAGTTTGTAAATTCAGAAAAAGCAAAACCCGTTTCTCTCTTCACACACATAAAAGCATGAGCGAGTGGAGGGATATTCCAGAAAGTGGGTTTAGTGGAAACTCTGAGATTGTTAACGCTGAGATAAAGGAAACTCTGGGTTTTTTCCGTTCCAGAACTCGTTCGTTCTTACTCTGTGTACCTAACCTGCTCGCTGGCAGGTTTTCTTCAACAAAACTGATTTTCTTCATGACTCCTCTTCCCTCTGAGCATGAGGAAGAACTGTCAGGCCTAACATGTCCGTCTCTCATTTGTCGTATTATATAGATTTACGTCGGGAGAGGACTGCGAGTTGTAATTGAGATGACATTCTCCAACCGAACATCTCAAACAGACTTCTATCTCGTCTAAGCAATCTGCTCAATTGAATAATTGAATAATATTCTGAATATTATTCACACCAAAGTGAGGTATAATTCATGAACTGAAAGTTTAATTGGGTCATGGGTCGTGGTGTCACCAGTCCATGCAAGATTTGTTCAATATAATTCCACCACTTTTTCATCTTTAATATTAAGAGAATGCTGTGAAACTGGACTCATTTCACTCTGGCAGCAATCCCGTACCAGTTTTCCTTCCTTCTCTGATGAAGCCTCATTTCTTTTAGATTTTTCAAAACATACTCTCAAGGACATTAACATTTCCAGCTCAAAATGGGTAAAGTCTGGCGACAATAAAGCCTCACCAGTTGCCATGGTGAACCCTAGTATCTGAAATCCATTGATTATGGCTTATGAAAGTCCTTGTTCACGGGTATAACTCAGAGTTAACAAACTCAGAGTTGAGTGAACAAACTCTGATCTGCCACAAACTCATAGATACTCTCAGAGATAAAACTCAAAGTTTGTGAAACCAATTTTCTTGAATACACCCTGGGCCTCATGTCTCTTTAAGACAATGGATAACCAGCAGACACAAAGCCACTGCCAAGACACACAGACACATATACACACACATGCCCACACTTACACATAAATCAATGATCAAGCCAAGCTTGTACAAGACAAGATCCTGAGCAAGCAAGTCTCCCCCCTCTAATATACCAACAAGCATATATATACTGTCTGCATATGTAAATATATACATATATACACTCACTTGTGAAAATCTCGACAACTACCTGCTTAATACTGTCTTGGCCCCCCTTTTGCAGATGTTACAGCTCAGGCCCGTTTAGGCGAGGAGTTATACTGTGGTATCTGACACAAAGACATTTGCAACATATCGTTTAAGTCCTGTAAGTCACGAGGGGGTGTCCTCCATGGATCAGACTTGTAAGGCCAGCACATCCCAAAGATACCAACTCATTGTTGTGTTTCTCAAGCCAATCCTGAAATATTTGGTCAGTGTGGCTTGGCGTATTATACTGCAAAAGAAGTTCACTTGTTTAGGGAGTAACATCATTATTATTAAGGGGTGTATTTGTTCTGAAACAATATTTAGGTAAGTAGTGCATGTTAAAGTAACAGCCACATGAATGGACTAGAGCTCTATGACTAAACTAGCCTACACAGTCGTCCCTGACAGCAAGGGTATATCAATGAAAAAAAACAATCCCCTGCATTATACAAGCAATTCCCCTGGTTGAACTACTCAAATTCAATGTGGCTCAGCAGAATGTAGACGCAATTGGATTTATGATTGGCAAGCTGAGGACAACAAACTGTGTTTTCCATAAAAAGCTTATTTCCTAATGAGAAAAATGTTTACAAATTCATTGAAATAATACAAGATAGACCTCCTTGAGTTGATTCCTATGAGCCAATCGGGACATAATTGGACGTATGGTTTGGAGCTAACGTCAAAAAACTTTTTTCAAAGTAGCCCCCTAGTAAGAGAAATTTGAACAATTACAGTGAAATGACAAGCAAAACTAAGATCTCTGTGAGGTACATTTGGACTTAATCAGACCAACATTTAGGAATGCTATGTTAAAAAAACAAAGCTTTTCATAAAAATACTTCCCTGGTGAATAAAATATGGAGGATCAGAGTAAAACTTAATATATACAAGATAGATCTCCTAGAGTTGATTCATATGCACCAAATACGGTCTAAATCACACCAAAGGTTGAGAAAGTATGGACCGAAAACTTTTGGAGATAAACTGCCCATTGCAGGCACATCCTGCAGAGGGCAGTGGCTGCAGTTCCAATGATTGCTGTTTGAATGGTTACCAGTCAGCAACTACACAACCACATATGCAGCAAGCTGCCATACATTCTCTGCTCTGACACCTTTCTATCAGAACCAGCATGAGCTTTTCAGCAGCTTGTGCTACAGTAGGTTTCCTGTGGGATCTGACAACACAGATTAGCCTTTGCTCCCCACGCCTATCATTATATCATCATTATGCCCTTTGACTGTGCTGCTGGTTCACCTGTTGTCCATCCTTGAACTACTGTAGGAGGTAGTAGAGTGGTTACAGAGAGTCACACACGACAAGACCTGCAATTCTGGAGATGAGCCTGTTGTCTGGAAATTATCTTTTTCTTTTCTTTTTTTTTATCTTTGTCAAAGTCGCTCAGATCCTTACGCTTACTTATTTTTCCTGCTAAAAAACAAACTTTCAGCATAAATGTTCACAAGCTCTCTGATTTATCCCAGCCAATGACAGGAGCCTTTGTAAGAAGATAATAAATGTTATTCATTTTACCTGTCAGTGGTTCTAACTTTTATGCCTGATCAGAGTATATCAACTCTTCCTCGACAGAGAAAACACAACCCATCACCATAGTCACGATCAAATTCACTACAGTAAACTTTGTGCACACAAAAAGGTCCGGACTCAGCAAATTCAAACAGACTGAGGGACAGGTCTTCTGGTAAAAATCCATCAAGACTCGTTGATGCAAAGACGAGCATTTGACCGATAGTAACCCCACACCACACCACCTTAAACTCAGATGTAAGCCATGAAATTAAATATCCTTACTTCCTCATATCTCACATAGACATCTTTTCTTACTTGTTCTCGTTGGTTGCGTCATATCGAGGCATGGGGTCCATATCGTTCCCGTTGACGTCAAAGCTGGCTTGAGGGTCCTATCGGGGATCCAGAGGTCAGAGTAAGTACAACAAATACCAAACTGGCAGATGTAATAATGGTGAGGGAAGAGAAAACAGATATATTAATTATAAAAGTAGGTCAACACAACCCATTTGTAAGTCTTTGTGTGTGTGAGTGTCTGTGTGTGTCTTTCATGTGTGTGTGTGTATGTAATGGACCTGTAGAAAGCAAACGGCCTCTCTGACCTGATAGAACAGTTCACATGGGCATGACTCACATCAGTTGTTTAAACCTAACGTGGTCTGAGTTTACGCAACTTGCTGAGCTGCATACAGTTTGGCGTAAAAAAGAACTGCCAGCATTAAGAGCAGTTAATAACAGACGCAGATTTGCCGTCACAAGAAGTGCAAATAGTTTTATTTGCCCATGCTGGTACGGTTAACCAGCTGAGTCCGGCCTATGGATTGAAACAGATGATCTAATGTGGCGACCCCGAAAGGGAAGAAGATTTTGTACCATAAGGTGCATTTTTAAGGTAAAGAAGAGACCCTGAGGGTGAGATGTGGACCATTCTATACTGTTAAAGGTACAAAATCACTGCGGACAGCAATGGGAACATTTTTGTACTTTTCACATGCAACGTGCAAATTCCTGATTCAAAGTAAGAATGTTTTTGATTATAAAATAAAATAGGCTAAAATTATGGGGGGTTTTTTAAACAAAAAAAAAAAAAAAAGAAAACAGCCATGAAGATGTTACAAATCACTTCTAGTGCCGGTCCAAAGGCCAGATAAATGGAGAGGGTTTTGTAGCGGAAGGGCACCCGGGGTAAAAACCTGAACCCAATCAAAATGAAAAACATGAAACTGATTTCGAAACAGTATCTGTTTGGGTCTGCGTTATCAAATACCATCACCGGCACTGTTGGCCAGCAGGGTACTAGCGGTAACTATGGATGGAAACAGATGATCTGCTATGGCGACCCTGAAAGGCAACAGCCGAAAGACAATGAAGAAGAAGGAAAAGAAAAAAGTGACACGCAGAATTTTGTCAGTTTATTTTGTTAAAATGTGAAATTTGGAAACAAATGGTTGCTTCTTTAAATAAATCTTAGGCCATAAATTGTTTTGGTAGAAATTAGTAAATGACATGTCACCAATTTCATCATGGTATAAGTAATAGCTAAATTTTTATAGGAATTGCCTTTAACATTGCACTTACACCATAACTTTACATCTTAAGTCTTATACTTCCCCAAACACTGACAAACACACAAAACACTTAAATTGCACACAAGACGTCCGTGCACACACAAGCACACATCCAGCCGCCCGACACGCGCATACATACACACTCACGTAGTTCTGAAAGAGGTCTGGGTGGTTCCTCTCAATGCCGTCATCCAGTATGGTCACCACTACGTCTTTCCCGGTGTAACCCCTCTTCCACGCTCCCATGATGTTCATGTCCGACTGACAGTTGTGGACGTCGTCATTACAGTGCTGGAGAGATGGGGACAAGAAGTAGTAAGAAGGGGAGCTGACAGAATAACCTTTTTTTAAGCAAACATGAGCATTTTGTAAGTCTCTAAAAGTGTCGAGAAAAGGTATTGAATTCTCTAAATCTTGTATTTTACTGTTCAAATATGTATCTTCTCTGTAAAAATGTGATGGCATCCACAAGGGGTGCACAATTGTTTTTTATACGGAACAGGAAGAATTGTCCCGATGAAAAGTTTACTATAAACTAGACTTACACGGTTGTCCCTGACAGCAATGGTTTAAGCTCCCAATCCACTGCGTTGTACAAGTAATTCCACCGATTGAATTCCTTAAATTGAATTTGACTAATTAATTCCAAATCCAAAGATTGCCATGTTGATTCAACCTAAATATTTCTATGAAGCCAGCAATATTCTCCAAGATAAGTTTTGATAGTGACTCAATAATTAATATAAATATTCTATTAATTTTTTGAGATCAGTAATAAAAAAAACATATTTCCTTGTTTCAATTCATATGAGTTAAATTTAGACACAATTGGACTCATGGCTGGGATGTAACGGTCAAACATACAACATATGCTAAATCTTCTTGAGGCGATTCATAGGAGGAAAACATTTTTAATATATCCCTTGTCAGGGATATATTAATAGAAAAATCAAAAACAAAATAAATGTATGCTGATTAATGGTGCTCAATGACCTCAGTGATATTAGTGAACATGTTGTTGTCCAAAGAAGCTAAAACATGATGGATACAGATGACAAAGTGTTACTAAAGGGGATCATTTGTTCTCTTGTAGACAACTGCACATTGTGCTCACTTCAAGTTGAGCCATTCAGGCCGTGGTGGGTGAGAGTGACAGACTGTGCGCACACAAAAGTAATGTCAGAGTTTTTAGGTCTTATTTTGTATTTTCTTTTGCTTTTATGGCTAGAATTGCAAAGGAACAGTGAAATAAATATTTAGAATTTATGGTAAATGACCTTTAGGGTTTATAATGTCTAACCTTTCGTTCGTTTACTAATAAAAGAAGACACAATTTAATTAAAACAATAATTTTCTCAATACCAGATATTTATTTATGCCATTCGTTTTGATAAATTAATCACAAATTGTATAATTAATTCTATTTTTTGTCACTCATTCCTTTCAACCCACTCAGTTTCCCTTATGTGCAAAGATGTTCTTATTCTTTATATTTTGGCACGCAGCCAATCACATTAAGACAATGTTCCTTACAGACATTGAGTTACTTTGTTTCAGCTGATCTATTCGCTGTGAATATGAAACATTATTAGGAACCTGTCAAAACAGTACAATATCCGGAACAGAGAAATGTTTTTCAATGAATGGAATGTGCCCCGAGCCATTGTTTGTATACCAAATATACCTTTACATGCGCAAATGACTAAAAATTAAGTGGATTTTTTTAATGTCTTTTTACAAGAGTCTCAACTGGAGAACATGTCAGGTGCTTCGATATCCAGGGGAAGTTTCCACTTCTGTGTAAGCCTGAAAGTACACATCAAGGTCAGAGAGTTCTGTCCTTCAGCTCAAATATATGTTTAAAACCTCTGGTCAAAGTATTCGTAGTTATCTATACTGAGTTAACGATTGACAGAGCAGAGGAGCTTCAACACACACACACCCACACACATATCATGACTGACAGCGCAATGATCGGTGGGTGTATAAAAGCATTTATGATAAGCTTTTGTTTGTGTGTTTGTGTGTATGTGCGTATGTGTGTGTGTGTGTGCGTGTGTGTGTGTGTGTGTGTGTGCGTGTGACGCTGCCAAACTCATAGAATAGATTTTGATGACAGAGACTGGTATATTTTTTCCTCTGTGGAAATCATCGAAACGTTTACGAGCAGAAAAAAGTATGTTTTGCCTCGACCTTACATCGTAACCTCTTATGGGGGGTGGGCAAAGATTTCATCATTACGGCATTTCTAGTCTTTCATTCAGTAAAACACACGAACGCAGACAAATCCCTGAGCTCCACTGACCCCTCAGTAATCAGGATCATACCGGGACCTCAGCTGACCTTTGACCCACAAACTGAATAAATGTGGGTAAATAACAGCGCGCAGTGGCTGAGAAGAAAAGATGAGCACAACATGGATGAGATTATACTGGGCTCTATTTCTAAGGGATCCATGTGATGTTCTTGTGCTTTTGCAGTAAACATGCAAACTGAGCGATAGATTATCTTTACTAGATTACATTGGACTCACAATATACCACATACTGCTCCACTTGGCGTCATTATAGAATATGTTGTTCTGGGCTGGGTTGCTGTGGGCGGGGCTTGACAGAGAAAGTGGCGGCGATGGCTTGTAATCCCTTTTGATCCTCCTCTTCACCACCTGCTGCTGTATCCACTCCACCTGAAACACACAAACACAGACAGGTAACAGCAGAAACTAAGCAGGCATCAGCAGAAGTAGTATTTCTTCACACCAAGTACTACAGCTGTATTTACTCTGCTTTGACTTGTGTGGTGTAATCTCAGACGAAAAAATGCGGATTACCTCATCAAAAAATAGATCTAGCAAATGATTTTGTCAGGGAGGCCCACCACAGACAGACGGAAAATACAAAAAAACAGCAGAAAATAACTTAATTTTATCTTTTCTACTTGACCAGACTCTAGATGGCTTTAATTAAATGCGGGAAGATATAAAGTTAAAGATGAATTTTTATTTTGCTGGTTTGTATCTAAAAAAAAAAAAGGGGGGGGGGGGAGGTCGTAAAATAATTTCAACTATTTTACAACCAGTGAACAAACTGAACAAATCAAAACACATTTTTAAAATCTTTAAAAGAGAACAACCTCACCTGACCCGATGGCTACAATAGCATTTTATTGTAACAACCCGCTTTTAGCTGCCCCAATATCACCTCAAAGGCAGCGATGCAACTTTACGGCAGCGATGCCACTTTACAGCAAAGAAGCCACTTCACAGCAAAGAAGCCACTTTATGGCAGAGATGCTAGTTTATGGTAACAAGACATTAAAGAGCGGTGTGTACAATTTAGGGGTATCTCTTTGAATGAATGGAATATAATATTCGTAACTAGGTTTTTTTGTATGTCGGTTCAGCTGAAAGTGTATAAAAGAGGCCTTTACAGCAATATTATCTCCTCTGATCCCCAGAGAGCATGTCCATATGGAAGCCGCCATGTTTGTACAGACGTCTGGAGAGGGATTTCAGATTTTAAATTATTACTGTGTTTCGACAAATGGTGGATCATACCTATTATTTAGAACAAGAAAAAGCAATAGAGCGCCTATTTTTCTATTTTCCAGGCCATGATTTTCCTTTTAGATGTAGAATCCCCCGGCAGCCTGGAGTCGGCCCTGCACCGCCAGCCTTCTTCCCAGCAGCTGCGGGAAATCCCAGGTATGAAAATCATCGTCTTTAACATAAGCCACTCGATTAAACACCTGAAGAACCAGCATAGTGCCGATTTCAAGGATTTTCCTCAGGTGACAGTTACAATCATCTTTGTAGCAAACACTGGCAAAATGGTAGAAAAAACTCAGACAGAACCAACAGTCTGTAGAAAATAATGGAAATTGCTTCCCCAGTATATGGCCCTAGTTGGTCAGCCGGTATCGGTTGTAAATAAGATAAAATTATGTCATGTTCTGAGCATACTAGGTCCCAATTATCAGATTATCAGCCATCATTGCATCACAGACACTGCAGACCAAATGCATTTCAGCTGTCCGTGGCATTTCCGACTTTGGCTTCAAAGCAAGTACCATCTGATGAGAATAAAAATTTCAAAGTATTCTGCAATATACTTACATACTCATGTCTGTATCGGTCAAATTAAGTTATTTGGGTTCGGTCAGACAAAAATTGATATTGGTGCATCCATAATAACTAGAATCTGGATATAGTAGTTGGAATGTTTCCTTACAGCAGTGCATGGGTTGTGATTTGTGTTGTTTTACCTAAACGTTTTTGCAGTCTACCTTTTTCCCCCTCCAGCAGTTAATTTCTCCCTGTCTGCAGAATGGACAGGCTAATACACAGGCATATGCTCTGAATACTTAAACGTCTCTCAGGTACCATCAATCTATCAGATGTTATGGGTTCTTTCTCAAGGTGCTAAGCATTCCTTGGCAGGAATCTCGCTCCTTCTTTAGATGGAATTTTCCAATTTCAAAATCAGCATTATTGGATCTGAACAAGGAGGCTGGATCCACTTCCTTGGCAAGCACCACCTCCTTTTAAACCCCTAAAAATCTTATGTTTAGTCTAGCCGAAATCCTGCAAACTTCATCCGTCTAAAAAAACACTCCAAAAGGAGGTTGCATATTGCAGCAATGATGAAAACACAAAACGGTACAACAGGGTGTGTGTGTACAGCTGTATGAAGGCTGCAGATATGCATATGTGATACAAAAGGCCCCAATTCCCTGCGTTGTACAAGCAAGTAATTGGAATTTGTCTAACTTCCTATATTAAATGTCTCATTAATGAACATAAACAGTCCATATTGACTCAAACTAACTATTTCTATGATGTCGGCAACATGCGATAAAGTAAGATCCCATAGTGACTCAATTATGAAGATAAATACAGATAACTATTTTTTCTGACCTCAGTAAAAAAAAAAACAGATTTCGGAAATATTTTTCCACTATTATGTGAATTATTATACTGAAATAATATACATATAAAAGATAAATTTCTTTGTTTAGACTGATAAGACCTAATTTGGATACTGAAGTGGTTGGGAATTAACGGTCAGTAAACGTGTTTTGGGGGGAAAAGCCCCCCAATGAGTGAAATTTGAACTACTACAGTAAATTATGACAAATAAAAGATAGATCTCCTTGAGGCAGTTCATATGAGGTAAATTTAGACTAAATTGGACCAACAGTTAGGAAATTATTTCAGAAAAAGTGTTTTTCATAAAAAATGTCAGGCTAGTGAGTAAAATATGAACTATTAGTGTAAAACATGATAGGTGAAAGGTAGATCTCCTCGGGCTGATTCATTTGCCCCACATTTTGACTAAATCTGGTGATGAAGGTCGCACCTAGTGGTAAAAATATGCAAGTGACCTTTCCCAAAATCAATCCAGTTCTTCCTCGCACTGTGGTCTACGTGGTTTTGTGTTTTCAATATGAATTTGATAACAATCCATTAAATAGTTTGAGTTATAAATAGTTATTCATTGGGTTTTATAGGAAGGGTCTGCCACTCACAAGGCGGACGCAATGCTGATTCCAGAATACCCCAGACTTTTCAGGGGTATAATTATTTACATGTGCGCAAGTCCTGGAATTATTGTCTCACATCTTCCATGACTGTCGAGTTTTCCGTCTGATGTGGGAACAAAGAAACGCAAAAACAATAAAGTCATTTGCACAAAGAAAAGATGTTTTTGTTTTGTTGCTCAGCTTGCTGGATCCAAAAGTCTGAGCATTTAGTGAACAAAGTCGAACTTTAAAAATAACGTATCTCTGCACACAAGTATAGTGTCTGCAGGCGGAGACGAGAGGAGAAGAAAGAAAACGCTGAAAAAATTACTGCAGTGTGATTATCTGATCTCACACACTGAAATAATCTGCCGCGCTCTGCAGAGAGTTGGGGAGGGAGGCAACGAGACAAGATAAGATGAGAGAAGGGGAGCTGATAAGGAGATGAAGAGAACAAGTCCCAGGAGAGTATAGAAAGGCAGAGCTGGAAAGGGAGGGAAGTGAAAACAAATAGTAATTTAGACAAGAAGAGAGCAAGCGAAGAGTGGAAGATTGATTGTATAAATAACACTGATTTAATAACTTAAGCATGTAGCTCTTTACAGAATGTTAAGGGGGGGGGGGGGGGGGGGGGGATGATTATGTAGGTGGTGTAATTCAATAACTCGCAAACCTTTTAAAAGAGCGAGCTATGAGAGAGGATGGTAAAATGTCAAACCAGGGCGTACACAAAGAGCTATGATCCATTTGAATATTTTCTTTGAGGCCCGTGGCGTCTACAGAGGTCTCAGATCATTTCACTCCATGTTCTGTCAGGACCATAACTTCCAAAGCAACCGTTTACACACACCATTAGCCTCAAAACAACAGTGTCATCAGGAATTCTGCATGTGCGCCTGTGCAGATAACTGGTGTGTCATTACAATTTGCATGTATTAGCATAGCATCAGGGCCAATCTTTGATCAGAAGTGTAGCCCTTAACTGCTCCTGTCCGTAACTTGGTGGTTGCTCTGGTGATGAATGTGAATGTGAGGATTTAATTGTGTTGAGAAAATCTCAACACAATTAAATCCTCTACAGACTTACGAGACTAAGAACAAAAATTTCAAACGTGGCAAAATGTTTTAAAAGGCCTTTCCTGAAGTTGGACCGTAATCAGTGTTAATTTCAGTTCTGGCAAGACCCAAGACTTTAAAGGATTTCAGAGCACTTTGCTAGATTCCCACACTCGACCAGGACTTGACAGAAGTATCTGAGGTTTCTAGCATTCGCGTGTTGGTAACTTATCCCTCCACTGAAGTATCTTTGAGCAAGACAACATAGATCAGCTTCAGCTACTCTCTCAGAAAAGATTACTTCTAAATTTGAAATTATAATCTGATGACTTCCAAATTACAGTCTAAAACAAAAAATCCAAATTTTATTTTCATGGGGCCAAGTTAGATAAAAAAAAAGATAATTAAAGTTATAAAGCAGAAACGTGCTATAAATATATACTGAGGAACCATAACATTATAACCACTGACAGGTGATGATAGGTGATAGTCGACAGTATGAAAGGAAACACTGTGCAAAGAGTTCAAAAAAGCTGTGTGTGGCAGTCAACTTTCACATCCAGAGGTGTGTTCAGGTAGGCAGGCAGGTGTACCTAACATCCACACAAATACGCCATACGATTAAAACTGCCTGACTAATTTCTTCTGTGGGATCAGAAAATACAGGCCAGCATTATTTCCTGGACACTTCAGTGAGCCTTATGTGCCCGAAGTATTGTATTGTATAGTATTGGTGATTAGGGTATTATTGTTCTTAGTGGACTATCTATTACATAATAGTGATTTATAATGGAGGGTTGGTCTGGTTAGGAAAGATTTAAATGGTGCTCGTGACAGCGGAGGTGGATGAGTCTGTTAGAGAATGAGCTCTGCTGACTATCCAGCAGATGGTTGAGAGGACGATCAGGATGGTCCATGATGGTAACAGTTTATCCAGTGTCCTCCTCTACACCACTTCTTCAAAGGTGTCCGATTTGCAGCCAATGAAGGAGCCGGCCTTCCTAATAACTTTTTTCAGTCTGTTGGCGTCTCCACCCTGGAGACAATAGACTGGTAGAAGATCTGCAGCATCTTGCTGCACACATTAAAGGATATGAGCTTCCTCAGGAAGAGTCCACTCATCCCCGTTTGTACACTGCGTTGTAGTTGATCTTCCTGTCCAGCCGATTGCAGAGGTGATCCTCTAGGTTTTCTGTTATGTTCAACAGACTGGGACGTTCTACCTCAGAATGCACAGTGGTTGTGTGGTTGTCCTGTTCCTCCAGAAATCACCATCACTAACTCCCTGTTCTTCGCCACATTCAGCAGCAGGTGATTTTTCCAGACCATTCCACAAAATCATCAACCACTGCTCTGTACTCTACTACATGAGAACTAACCACTAGCACTGTAACTAACAGAATATAATGTGTTTGTGGAATCATTGTGCTGTCAGGTACAAAACATATTGAAAAATGACAGAGGCCAACACAAAGACACAGTAGATCTACTATTTTTTTCAGTAAGATGTCTTGAAAGAATCATGTCAAATTGGCTCTCAGGACCAAATATGACCTTGGCTACCCCTGATGCAACCGAGCCTAAGATGAACCCGAAAATAACCCCCAAATATTTGTCCCAACCCGGCCTGTCCTACAGCGTTCCGACAGGTTTGGTCAGTCTCCAGTTGGGTATCCACCCACACTCACACTCGCATGCAAACTCGCACACACAAACGAACAAATTGACTTGACACAAAAGAGATTTTCTTGCCTAATATATAAAGTGTCTCTCGAGATTGTGGGTCTTGGGTCCAAAATAGCTAGAATCTCCCATTGATGGCAAGTCTGCAAACCTTCATTGAAA
This sequence comes from Lophius americanus, assembly GCA_037951165.1. Taxonomy (NCBI): domain Eukaryota; kingdom Metazoa; phylum Chordata; class Actinopteri; order Lophiiformes; family Lophiidae; genus Lophius; species Lophius americanus. The sequence continues at coordinate 7,732,510 of JBBDHG010000032.1, read as the reverse complement.
TCGAAAAGGAATTGTTAAAACTGTGACCAACCTTATCAGTGAGACTGACATTACTTATTAAATGTCGTAATCATGGTGTCTGGCCTCTCAAACACAAATTCATCATGCTTTCTCACTCTGAGAACTTATTTTGGTGGTTCACTTTGGCATATCCCAATATACCCATTTTTCCCTGAGATCAGCTGTCTCTCTCAACCCCCCCCCCTCTCTTTCTCTTTCTCATTTCATTTGCTCTGTGTGTAAGGATTTGCAGGTGGCTTTTGCTGACTGGACCAGTAACCAGGGGAAACTGGGGAAGAGTTCACTTCCCTAGAACAAATGGGAACAAATCAATCCACATTTAATGCTGTTTATAAGATGCTGTTTGACTTTCGGGAAAGCTGTGTGTTAAAAAAAAAAAAAAAACAGGTCAACGACTCAACGGTAAGGTAACAACTTTTGGAATGACCCAAGAAGGCATTTTTCTACGCTCTGAAGTGCCGTTCAGAGCGCAAGTCCAAACGTAGCAAATAGTCGCTCTATTTTTCACAGAGGGATTGAGTGTGGCGGTGCTGTGCTTACAAGCTGTGTGCTTGCTTCAGTTTATCAAATTCAACGCAAAGCAGATTTCAAGGCAGGATGTATCACAAACTTACAGACTTCCCAAAAATCTGTACCTGTGACTGTTTAGTCTCATTTAACTTGCACATATGCAAGTTGTCCCAAGGTCACAATCAGCTCTTTGTGTTTTATCCTTGCTACCGTGTCCTTGTGTTCACACATGTTCATGAATACAATGAGAGAGGATGTTCAATGATGAATAATTCCATGAGCCAAGCAGAACGAATATTAAACACATTGTAATCATTTTAAATGTGGAATAATCAGATTTGAAATAATTCAAGCTGTTTTTACTAGGTAGAAAAATATGTGAATAGTCGTACTTGTGTAGCACTTTTCTTGTCCGCTCAACCACTGAAAGTGCTTTACAACATCAGCCAGCAATCAGCCTTTTTGGTGGAATATTATTTGATAGCGTTAATGTCTTAATGTTTTTTTTCCTGCAATTTCGCAAAAACTGCGACCCGTGGAACTAGTGTTACAGGGTCTTGCTCAAGGACCCTACAACAAGTGGACCCTGGTGGAATTTGAACCGGCTGCTTTCCGATCTTCCAGTTGGGAGACGGCTGCTCTACGCACTGAGCTACAGACGCCCCAAGCTGCACATTTGAATAATATTGTATATATATATATATATATATATATATATATATATATATATATATCATGTACAATTTCCATTAATGCTGTAAAAACCGTGAGATTACATACAAGCCCAAAAAAAAGTCCAGGAGAATAGAGTAGGATGAAGAAGATGTTTCATGAATAAAAGTCACTGTGAGCTGCACACTGACAGGAGAATAATTACAAAATACAATGATTTAAAGTTGTATATAAGTTCAAATAAATCATTGTTCATTAATCATGTGAACCCTTGTAGGAAAATGTAGTAGTTGCTACATTTGTGGAAACTAATGGGGATCCAAATAAATAAATAAATAAATCATAATTGAGGTGAAAATCTGAGATATTCATATTAATTTGCATTTAAAACTTCCAACCCTACCACCAACTTATACTCACCACAGAACAAATAACTTTAGTCGTCAGAGCCATTTTACTGTGAGGACTCAACTGCTGACTACATCTGGCCCTCAGATTTCTTGCCTGTATGGAGAAATGGTCAAACTGGCTGGGAACACCATTCCCCAGCAGCAGAACACAGTCGACAGGCAGACGGACGGAGCTGCTGTCGCAACAGTTGTTTCTCTCTAATCATCACTGACTTCTAAAGGACATTATAAAAAGGAGAAGCAACTGCAGTACACTAACTGCTGTTTAGTTTCCTTGAAAACTGGAAATATATTTCAAACAAAGAATGTGCCCCACGAATTAATAACAGTCCAGAACATCGACAACAAAAAAGTCGATACAAAGTCTAATGAAACATGAGTTAGTCATAGGTGGAAACGTCAGTAAAGCGGAGTGCTACTAAAGACACAAAGGAAGATGTCCTCATAAACGGGTTCATATATGCCCTTCAGCTGGTGCCACCGTATATTTCACAACTCTGTCTAAAGACGGAATCAAGTTACAGAGAATCGGCCTGATTTCACCCCAATTCACCGTTGTTGATAGTCTGAGGAGAAATCTGGTCTGGATATATGATGGGCCAAATGTTTGGGCTTAGATTATCTAGCACTGTGGTGTGTCTACAGACACATTCCTTATATGCTCGTCGACACATAAGGAATGCCTTGATGATTTCCAAACATGTTTCACATTTCAGATATTACTATCATTGCAGCAGCGTCACCTTCTAGCACAGGATCACATTAGCCAATAAGTAAACACTCAATAATAATTATAACTCAATATAAGATATCAGTATTATAGATAAGGAATTCAGGTCAAATCTCTCCACTAGTTCTCACTTAAGTCCATCATGACCACAGCTTACAAATCATTTACTCAGCCACACTTGTCATTTAGGTGTTCTAGCTGTAGTTTGCCCAATGCAAAGGCAGCTTATTGCTATGGAAACTTATTCATGTTGTTGCGTACAGATGCAGCATCTCGAGAGGTCAGGTGAGGATCTGCATTCATAACTCCCTCCTACATGTGCGCCTCTGTTCAGTAACATTACATAACCAAAGCGTTCAACCACAAACATCTGTCCTGGACTGTAAATGAGGAATTAGAAGTTAATATAATGACTCAAAGACTATAAAATCAATTAGCCAGTCACTGTTTGTTCAGAGCTACACAAAAAGATAAAAAACCTGTTGTAAAAAAAAAAAACATTTACAGATGTGTAGCTATAATGAGGACAAACATTCTTTTCCACGCCACTGGCCTTGGCAGAGTCAGTCAGCAGCCGGGCCAAATAAGTGGTCTTTGACCTGGAAGGCAAGTGGCACTGCAGTTAGGCAGATGTCATTAAACAGCAATCTTCATCACCATAGTAACACTTGTGCCCGTGGGTTCAGTAGATGGCAGGGTGTGCCTCTCACTACATTGATTCACCCATGTGACTCATTTAGACAAAAGCACATGGCTGTCATTAGTATAAAACCTGATTGCAAAACATCAGCAGTTAGCCAGATTGAGCTGGTGCCATCGTGTGGATCCCAAACCGGAGACAAGTTCACAGATTACACTGAAAGTCTAGCCAGGTGGGGAAAACCACTGACAGCTCCATTCATCTTTGCTTATTGCTCTTCATTTGTTTTCTCTAATCCATCTTTGCCCTCTTTCCTTTTCCCTCCAGCTACTTTTTTGTCCTTAACCTCTCCTCTCTGATCTTGTCTTCTAAAATCTCAGTCTCTCAGCCAGCTGGCGTCAGGAAACTAACCTTAGTCCACCATGGCAAAGTTTCAGGCCCATGGTAGGAAGAAAACTCAAGATGGGGGAAGGAGGATGACTAGAACTGAAAGCAAGAGTGATAAAAGGAGAAAGGAGAGAGAGTGCAAGGAAGGGAATACAAAAATGATGACAGGTAAGAACAGTGGAGTACACAACAATGAAGAGAAGCCAGCGGATACCATTAGAGGGATGCAGGAAGTAGACGGGCAACCTCTCTGAGGCCGGCTGGGGTTTGTGCTTTCAGGAAGAAAAACTTAAAGCCATATACTAAGTGTCACCTAATTGTTATTCCCCTTTTATATGTTTACATTTATCACCTTCCTTAAGTAGGTTATGTGTCACCTTTGTTGGTCTGTCAGTTTGCAAAATTACACAAAAATGACTGGATGCATTTTCATAAAACCGGAAAGAGGATTGGGCCAAGCAAAAACTTTGCTAAAATTTTGAAGTGGATAATATTTCAAAAATGTTATTATTCATTTATTATTATGATACATTAGGACTGGGCCATTAATCGTTAAAAGGTTACCATCTTGATTCAGACATATATACAATATAATTTCTGAAGTATGCCGATTCTCCAGCAATTTAATTTATAACGTGAGCTGCAGCAAACCTTGCTAGCTTAGCCGCAGATTCTGTCCCGAGGAGCGTGGTCTGGGCCTTTAAGACGATGGCCTGGTACCTCTGCCATAATGGATAACAGGGTTTGCCAAGTGCTAAAATTAGCTTTAGCTCGCTTAAGTTAAGTGCTAAGCTAGATGCTAACTGAACATTATAGCGCTAATTATGAGTTCTAACTAGAAGCTGGAGGGCTACTTCACGTAGCACAAGCAAAAACAGGAGTCGTAGCCTCTTATCAGTCCTCAACTCCTTCTTCATGTCGAATCTTTTTTTCTACCACTTTATTTCTCTGTTGTTTCACGACGGCTACAATCTCTTTGACACGTAACAACATGGAGGAAGAGCGCATTATAATGTAGATACCCGGCTAAATCCCAGCCGGTCTCGTCTAAGAAAATGTCTTAGGTAAAGTTTAAAACTACTGTTAACAATACACGGAGGTCAGATGGATTTTGACATTAGGAGAGCTGTGGAAGTTAATGCTTTAGTGCTTGTATCTATCTGTGTCAGACATAAAACGCGTGCGGCTTTATTATTTCTCATGTGCACAACAAGGTGAACATGAAATAAACTGAACAGTAAGATCTTGGACTGAATCGCGGTCTCAATTCTATGCAAAAAGAAATCGGCATTTCTCATTTAAGCCAGAATCGCCCATCCCTATGATGCTTTTGAAATCAATGCCATTGTAATTTCTTTTAATTCTTATCCTATCTTAAATCATTCAGAATAAAAAAAAAAGTTGAATAAAATGATTATGGTGAATGATTATCCTGATTATTTGGATCAATGTTGAGATTGCAAATCCATTATTCCCTTCATTCGATTAGTTGTCAGACTCGCGTATGGCTCCACTGTACTGCTTCACCATTGGTAAGTGGTAGCAGGAAAGTACTGTTCAGCTGTTACTTCTTTCTCTATTCCCCACCAATTTCTTACATACAGCGTAAGTAATGCCACTTTGGAAAATCAAAGAAAGCACTCAGAGCACAAACCTCCGTCAAGCCACAACAAGACCCTAGGTTAAGGAAAAACTTTATCCAGATTTCTCCATTAATGTCGGAGTTCTTGCCAGCCAGTAAATCTACCAACAACTCCAACAAACTCTCCTAGTATGTCTCAGAAACTCTGTAGCCGACCGTCTCCTGCTCCTTCCACTTCAGTGTCTCTGTTCAGCCCACTGAGCCCCGAGCTCCATCCCGAAACGAACATCAAAGGAATCAAAAGAGCTCCTGAAACTGAGGCCTCAGCTCCGACCGCAAATAAACATCAAAGTAATAAAAGGAACAGAGGCAGTAATAGCCACATCATGACATCACCACTTCAAACAAGTTATATTTTATTTTAAATGATGCAAAACACATAACTTCACTAAAATGTAATCACTAGGATGTGCTAAAACATAAAATGTTATGCAAATCCATCGTGTCATAAACATACAAACAAGCAAATGCACAGGAAACAAAACAACCTCCTTCCTTGGCTGAGGTATTAATTGCGATAGGACATGACGTACCTATTATTCAGGGTATTTACAATTTTATTGAAGCCTTTATGTCAAAGACATATGAGGATATGGACGGAGCCTTTCTTCCCTACTTGGCATTCATTTTGTATAAGTTTCTGCATGTTTATCAGAAAACTGATACGGACGAGACATACTAAAGGGAACAGTACCGCTGTAAATCAGTGGCAGTCTATGGACAACATAAAGATAAAAAAAAGCCCAGTGATAAGTAAAAACACTTGCTGTCTACATTTCCCATTGTATTAATGAATCAAACACCACTGCTCAATACATTGTTCCCCCGAGCCATTTTTACTTACCGCATACTTTCGGATGTATCGATACCAATTAACACTATTATGTGGGAGCTGGTGGACACAGCATCTGATACAGACGCAGCTATTTCATTCATATTATTAGAGTATAAATCAGGCTTTAAGCAATCTTTGCATTGGATTTTTGGAAAGTTACCATAACCTTCTCTAAATCCGAGATACCTCCTAACAACAGATAATGATGGGCAAGCACTTCGCCTTCAACTTCTCCAGACACTTTGTTTTTTGTTCTGACCATCAGTTATCTATTGTATGATTAGTGACACAGTTAATGTTAAAATCACTCTTCAGGACTGCATCCAAGACAATTTTGCACAGGCAGTGTGCAGTGAAGAAAACAGCTGTGAATGGTCAGGCAGTGGTTTAGGGAGTGCTTGATTTGCTTTGCAGGAGGGCACTCTATAGAAAGAGCATGAATTCTAATTGTAATATAGATCCATCAATTTCATATAATCACAATAGAGATTAACGTTTGAATAACCGTGCAGCCCCATTTTATTAAAAAAAAACATCTACAGTACTTCCTTTTGGTTTATTTTAGTGTCAAATCCAATACACAGCAGCTAAGATACTACATGGAATCCTAACATGGGTTTAATTTGATTAAAAGTAACTGGCAGGCCTTGATGGATACATGCAATCTACTTGGTGTCCTTCTAGTTTGTCTAACACATGATTTCTGTTCATTTCCCCGTCTATTTCATCATTTTTGTTCCAATGCCACTGATCATTTATCACCCTCCCTTGGCCGTCAGCACACGGAACAAAGATACTTCCAAGTTTGTCAGATAAATGTATGACAAAACATATTACTGAGGCATGAGGTTTTCAGATCTCAAGAATAAGGTTTTCACACAAACTCTTGTCCTTGCAACCCATGACGCCCTCTGCTATGAAGCTACACACACACAACAACTAATAAAGACTGTAGTGAAGGGGAAAGGCTCCAAAGATATTTCATTAAGCAACTCATTCAGTGCGTTTTGATAAAGTTCAGGGAAGTGTTAGGTTCGGGCTTCATTAATAAACCAACCATTGCTCGATGACCTGACGCAGTGCTGAGAGGACACCTCACAGGACAAGAGTTACATTTCCCAAAACGAACCTAATCCACCATGGATAGCGTGAGCCATTATCATTTTAACAAATTGTCTTCAGTGCCATTCATTGCATAACAGAAACAAAGTGAAACGGGCTTACCTTGGGTTCCATGGAGATGAAACTATGACGACCACGGCTGGACAAGGTTGACCTCTTGATGGTCCGACTATGGAAGAAGTGATAGTGGTCTTTAAGGTCCCCTATCTGTAAAACAGAAAAAGAAACTTAAGAAGAGTATTCACATCATCCTGTGATCCTTTCTGCATCACCTTGACCAATCTAAACATTTGTAGAGAAAATATCATAAAAAATACTCATCATTGAAAGTTCTGGCATTCCTATGCCGGTCGAGATGTTTAACTGTGTGTCACATGTGTATACATATGCTTCACACGCAAGAGACAAAGATTATATTGGAGTTTATAACAGTCATTAATGAGTGGCTGTAGTGAGGGATTTCTGTCACGTGTAACATACTTTAAAGTTCCAAAAAGTTGTTATCAAAAGGTTTGTTAGTTTTAAGCCTTACACATCATTTCAGTAGGTATTACAAAATGCAAAGAGACACAAACAAAGATGAAAGACAGGTAGGGCAGACAAGTCAAACGGACACAGGACAAGGGAGACGAATGGATAGACACATACAAACAGATCAAGAATTTGAGTGGCCAATAAATAAATGGACAGAGGATATGCAGACAGATATAGATAGATAAAGGGCAAGCTGCTGAGAGGTGATTAGTTTTAATAATTGATAAAGACCATACAATCCCTGATGAACAAGCCATCATGGCTGCCAAGGGTCTCATGGTGTATCACCAATCTGTCTCTGAGCTCAACCACGACAGGGACCGTCAGATCAGCTTTCAGCTCAAGCGTACAGGCAGACAGTCCAGCTTCCGGACCGAGAAACAAGAACGCACCAACAGATCTGGTGTAATTATCTACTTCAATAAAAGACCAAACATTCACTCAGCAAACAGCGCTCCTTGAGAGTCTTGCTTAGTAATCAGTTTAAAAATCATTCTACGTACTAATAAAACGGGCTTGCATAATAGACTGCTACCATTTTGGATGCTTTTCATAATGTAAACAGGTCTCAACCTATCAGGCTTCCAGCGTCTGGTTAGTCGACACAACGTCTGTGCTGTCATTAAGCGGGCCACCCATCCTCTCTCTAGGAGTGCCTGCTGGAAAACCTCCACACAAAGAATTAAAAATGCCCTAAAGCCCAAGTCTGAACTTTTTGCACCATAACCTGCGGTCTGTTTTTTCAAGAAAAAAACAACAACATACATTTATTCCAACTGCAGTGCAACACTTTCAAGTTAATGACCTTTAACATCACTTAAACAACGCTTCAGATTGCTTCACATTGGATGTGCAGCTTGTCAACCTTATATTTACCCTAAACTCGAGGCTACAGAGCTATTACTGTCGGAGGGATCAAACGGAAAGCGGTGGAACTCTCACTCCAACGGCATACAATGCACAGTGATTCACAACTTAAGTCTAACGCTTGCTTACTGGAAATTATGTTGTAACAAGTTTCTGAAGAAAAACGTTATCAGTCATCATTTGTGATTTGTTGCATAACTGGCTGTTGTTAACTGGATCTACTCAAACATCCATTGTATTTTAGACAGATTATGACCAGCTGGCGCTCAAAGAAAGAACTTTCCTTGGTGAAATTATAGAGAGTATGTCATGGCTTGGGTCACAATACCAAAAATCCAAAATCCGGTTAGGCTGAATAAGCGTAGCTCAAACACAAAAACATTACACAACAGGACAAACACTGACATCACACTCCACCATGAAAGTTCTGTCACTGCAAAACATTTCAACGCTTCTACAGTGGAATAAATCAAATTACACAATGCAAGTCTTTAGCTTTTTGCTATATAGTGCAGATGCTTCAGTCTGATTCCATCCGCATGTTTGAGATTGCATTAAGACAATGCTGTTATTTATCTTACTTATTTGTATTCTCATACAAATATTCAGAGATATGGAGGAACTGATGCACAAACTTCATGCTGTTCTTCAATGATCAACGGTCTCCACTTCAGAGTAATCTTCACCAAGGCTTACCTCTATCCACATAACTCCATAACCCACATGTAAAACATGAATTAAAATTGAATTCAATATATAAACTCATCAGCTTATAACTGAATACATTTCAAGTGGCTTTACTAACATTACAGACAATCACGGATAATGGATGCCTAGCTTGGATAAAAATGACTAGTATGCGCTAGGTATAATGTTGGTCTCTATACTTTACTCCACCACAACCAACTTTCCAATAATGACACCCTATTGGCTTTGTGCCTGCAAGAACAGATGATTCAGGGCATCCTGCGCATAACCTGTTATTTATACAAACACCTCCAGTCCATGTCTGGCTACAGATTGGCAACCATCCTCTTCCATCCCTTCAAAACACTTCTTGGATCAGAAATCCACTTCTACGGCCTTGTCAGTTGATTTTGACTCAATTTGGACCGGTGTCTTTTTCTGGGAAAAGGGTTCCGTGGTTAAGAGGATTACCCAAAACTCTCCAACAAGGTGCTCTCTCACTCCATGCCAACTCTTTCCATACATCCATTTATCATTCCTTCTTTCAATCCCTCTTTCGTCCATCTCCCAGTGTGTGGTTATCTTTGTCTGGTCCCTCTTTCTGTTAAAAATTCCACTTTATCCCCCTGTCGCATTTTTTCTCTACCAATCCCCATTTTCTCTCTTTAACTGGTTTTATTTATCAGAGACAAAGTGCCATGATTAGTAAGAGCCATTTAAACATTTTTTTTAAAGGTTTACGTTATGCTATTGCAAAACACATCAGCAAAACTCCTCTATTCTTTAATTGTCTCTATACACGAGAGCAGCATGGATGTAAGCGATATATAAAGACGATGATAAGGATAATAAAGTTCACATTAGGAAACCAGTGTGCCCTGTTATCATTCCCATGGGAGCAGCTTTCAGCTGACCCCAAAACCAGGAAGTGAAGTAAAACTCTTGTCTATAAGGTGTCAAAGTCCAATGAACGCTCCATATTGAGATGGAAATTAGGGCGGATAGTGGGGGTTGGGGGCGACACTCCACTCCACAGGGGAATTACTATTGGGGGCTGGTATGGAAAGGGCGGGGGGACTCAACACATTAGTTCCCGTCAAAGAGAGGGGATAAACGAGGACATTAAGGCCTACTCTCTGAGGAGTATAGTGGGTGGGCGGGCTGAATAAGGCGAGGAGGGAAGGGGGGGTTCAATAGCTGTTGACTAGGCTACCCCACAACAACCTGTCAGAATGCCCCCCTCTATTCCACGCTGTCTTCGCATCTAGCAAGTGCAGGCTTGAACAGCCCATGTATTGCGGTCACACTTTTCTCTGAAGTATGTGTGCGTGAGGTCCACGTTTGTGTGGTGCATCTCTTTTGCCCACTATGCACACCGGACTCCTCTTTAAATTTTGTGAAGACACATTTTCATGCGACCAATTAAACCCTTACTCTTGGACCTAGGTGGACTTGTGCGAAGTAATGAAGTGAAGGCAAAGTGAAGAGAGTCGGATGGATCTCACACGTGTTTCTCTCTTCTCTTTATTTTCACCGACTGCGGCTGGGATTAATTAGAGAACCTGCCAACCGTTGGCCTTTACGTTTGGCCGGCTCTGATGAAAAGTCAAGAGACATGCACTATAAAAGGATACATAAACTCACTGACTTGGAATAACCGCTGTAATAAAAAAAATCCTGTTTGTTTTTATCTCAAGTGAAATAAGACACATTTATTTGAACATTTTCTCTTGTAGTTATTATCCAAGAAATATCTTGGCTCCATCAGAATGTGATGAAGTATGGGAGAATCTACTAAAGAATTTGCCTTTAAAGTAAACAGAACTCATGGAGGATGTTTAAAAGCAGCTGACCCAATGGGCTTAGCGATGAAATAAGTTAGGCTGCGACTCAGAGAGAATGCAGTGGAACATAAGCAAAGAAGTTCAACCCTCATATATTATCCTCCATATAATATATGTCCCCAAGTAGAGCAGATCCAGTGGAGGTTTTCAAGTCCAACATGTGGCAGGAGCAACCAGAGAATCTGTTTGACTGTGGACCTTTTGATGTCAATTCCAAGACCATAAACTGAAGAGCACTATCTGTCTCACTTGTGTGTCAGACTGACCACGCACATGAGAGCAGTCGTGAGGCTGGCGAGGATCTGTGTGCGTGACACCAGCTCCAAACTACACACGAACACGAACACAGTGAGGAGGCACCTGTTGTGCCATCCTGCTCCTGGTCTTTCTACGTTCCCCGCAGGTCAATTTTTCCCTCATGGTCTGAGAGGCAGAGAATTTACGAGACAGACAGGGTTAGAGTTGGTTCAAGGCTCTGGGTTTTGGACTTCAGACCTTTGACGTGTCTGTGTCATTAGTCTGCTGGTGAAAGAATAAGTACCATCATCTTTGAAGAGTAGTCGAAGCAGGAAAAACGCACAAATCAGACACCTTTGGTGGACCTACCTGCCCCATGTTTCTATAGCCGTATTTTTCCGCTATCCGCTCGGCCACATCGAGTCCACCGCCTATCCTGACTGCCCAGTGGTTGGTGTAAATCCGAGCTTTGCACGGCGGGGACGCAAAGCCGAGACTGAGCACCAGGACGCACAGCAAGCTTCTTCTCCAAGCGGCGTTGCGGACCATCTTCCCCCACTTTTAACCCGACTCTTCTCCTCCTCACCCAGCAGGCAAACAACCAAACTTCTCTTCTCGCCGAGCAAGACTCTCATAGAAACCAAACTATCCGGCCAGAACCACTGCGAGAGAGAGATTCAGAGAGGGAGAGAGGGGAGCAAACGGAGGCCCGGAGAGGAAAATATATACCTGATCCTCAAACCTCTGCTTTCCACATGGGAGAGTTGGAAGTTTGCGTTTCGTGTGCCCTCTTTCGTTCTCTCTCTCTCTCTCTCTCTTTTTTCCACCGCGGAGGAGGAGGAAGTGTCCTCGTCTGCGCGCCGTGCGTCTTTGCGCGCGGGTTGGGGTAAGGCTGTGTACGCGCGGAGCTCCTCAAAGCCGACTGATTAGTCTTCTCCTCGATCCACTGGGATGTTGGCCGCTCAGCTCATCGGCCTCTCATGTGGTGAAATGGCTACAGCGCCTCCCCACAAATAACTAGCTGACACTATGTGGAGTAGAAACAACTAAAGCCGCGGGGTTTCCCTGCCGAGCTCCGCTGGGTCTTAAAGAACCTCTTCTCGGGGCCACCGCTGACCGCCAATCACGAGGCGGAGGGGGTCAAACTGGGGGGCTAGTCGCCAAGAAGCTTCTTGGTTGCTTGCTTCAAGAAAGAATAAAGAATTCAGATGGAACTTGTCTAGAAGGTTTCCTTTTTAGTGTGACTATTTATGGCTGATCTTAGCTTACAAAAGAGATCTAAGCCGGTCTTAATGTTCTGCAGGTAACATTTCATCAGGATAATTCAGTACCGCCGAGGAATATTACCATCTTGAGATAATCGCTACAATGTGGCAATGTGGCTGTAACGTGTCCATGTGGATCAATGTTGGTCCCAATTGTGTATCAACCCAAAATGGTAATCTTAGCTCAGGCCCAAGTGGGTCAACTAAGTAGCATCCGCCTCGGAAAATTGCAGGTGGGGTCTTAATGTGGGTCCTAGACGGGTTGATACGGGCTTTGTGGGTTAACTCAGTAGGACGTACGTGGGTGAACCCAGGATGGCTCTTAATGACAGTCTTAGCTGGGTTAATACTGGTTCCGTGGGTCAACTAAATAGGTCACACATGGTTAAAACCCAGGAGGGTTATTTATGAAGGTTCTAGCTGGTTTAATACCCACTCCATTGGTCATATAAATGGATCCCACATGGGTGAACCCCAAAGGGCTCCTTATGAAGATCCTAGATGGGTTAATACCGTTTACGTGGGTAAACTAAGTAGTTCCCATGTGTTTAAACCCTGACAGTCTAGTTATTTAGCAGAGGTTTTACACAGGTAGTTATGCGGGTCAATGCTGGGATAATATTGGTTCTTTGGGTCAACAATGTAAGTCCCAGATGGGCAAACCCAGGCCAATTCTTAACGTGGTTCCTAGCTGGGTTACCTAAGGAAATTAAGGAATAGAGAGAGAATGGGTAACACGAATGGGATCCATTTGGGTTTCCCAAACAGGTTGGACATGAGCAGGCACCATCAATCCATATGGATTGAATGCATTGGTCCCGGGAAATCTTTAGACTATTTCCTGTAGGGGTCACCACTGCGGATAATGTTTTTCCATCTTGCAAAGCCTTCTACATCCTCCACTCTCACGACAACCGCCTGCATGTCTTCACTCACCAAATCCAGAAACCTCATCTTTGGTCTTCCCCTTTTTCCCCTACCAGGCAGCTCCATATCCAGCATCCTTTTACCAAGAGATCCACTGTCCCTTTCTTTCACCTGTCCAAACCATCTCAATCTGGCCTGTTCCTATGATGTGTCAATTCTAGACCGGTCCATCCTCATCACTCCCAAAAAAGATAATCTTAGCATCAACTCTGCTACCTCCAGCTCTGCATCCGGTCTTTGGGTCAGCGCCACTGTGTTTAAACCAAAGAGCAGAGCGGCTCTTACTGCCATCTTGTAAACCTTTCCCTTCATTCTTACTGCTCCTCTTCTGTCACAGATAATTCCTGAAACTCTTCTCCACCCACGGCAAACTGTCTACAATTGCTTCTTCCCCTCTTTTCCAAACTCTCTGTTGCTCTGAACAGTTGACCCTCAACACTTAAACTCCTGCACCTTCTTCACCTCTCCTACTTTCATCCACACCGTTCCATCTCCCTCCATTTCATGAACACGCATTTCTTCTCCGTAATTGCGAATGACTTTCATTCCTCCACTTCTCCAGCTTTTCTTCCACCTGGTCTATGCTCTCACTATATATCACAATGTCATCCATGAACGTCATAATCAATGATGATTCCAGTCTTCCAAATACACAATTCTCTCATCGTCTACCCTTCTCTCCTTCATATTCTTCAGTCATAAGTTCGCCAAAATATTCCTTCCATCTTGCCCTCACACTCTCATCATTTTTTAGTACATTTCCATCTCTAACCTTGATCAGCCTAGCCAGCTGCACATCCTTCCCATCTCCATCCCTCCGCCTCGCCAGTCGGTGCAAATCCTTTCCTCCTTCCTTAATGTCCATGGACACCTCATATAAAGCTCATCGTAGGCTTCTTGTTTAGCCTTGCTACATCCCTCTCTGCTTGACGCCACATCTCTTTATATTGCTGCCTGCGTTATTCATCTCTAGTGCTATCCTCCTCATTGCACCACCACCAACTCTCCTTTTATTTTTTGCTCGGTCTAGATGACACACCCAACCCCTTCCTACCTGTCTCACTTACAAAATTTGCTGTAGTTATCTAGTCATCCGGCAGTTTCTTCACTTCCACTCAAAGCCCTTCTCAACTCCTCCCTGTGGGTCATACAGCATCCTCCCTTCCTCTATGATACCGGATGGAATCAGTTTCATGATCCATTACCACAAATCCTGATTTATTCTTTATAGGTGTTACGTCCGATGTCCTTCCTTACATGACCTTCCCCATTTATCCGGGCCCTGGACCAGCACTCAAACTACACTGGCTTGTTACTACTCCTTTGTGGCTGTGTTGCATAAATAGATGGTTTATGTATTTATTAAATACATGCATCGATCCGTTAGCCATAATATTATGACCACTGACAGGCGAAATCATTGCATTGCTTATTAATATTAGGAAGTTTTAATATTAACTTAATATTAGGCTGGTGGTTTTACTGTTACGATTTATAGGTGTATGGACTTCAGATAAGTTAACAAAGTAGATCCCACATGGACAAACCCAGGTGCACTCCCTACGGGGGGGGGGGGCTATCTGGGACTGTAAGGGGAAATTAGTGTATTGGCTTGGAAGGGCCAACAGAAATTGGACCCATCTGCGTTTACCAAATGACACACTTGTTGAGACCATTTGAGTAAGACATGGATAATTACAAGCCAAATATAAATGGGCTGCTTATGTATATCCGTGGTTGGTTTCTAAAAGTTGAAAGGATTATGCGACTCAGACTGATGTGTTTCCTCAGGGAAACCATAATCCTGACCCTATATTTAAACCTGACCCTCCTGTTGCCCCATCTAACCCAAGACTAACATGATTCATAATATTACAAAATAAAATATAAAAAGGATGAAACGCAATGTCACATATGATCAGTTTTTTTCCTTCCTTTTTTAGCTACCCTTTTAATCATGTTTAATATTGCAAAGAGAACTATGTAAAATTGAGGTCATGAAATTTTTTAGTTCAATAATTTATATAGTTTGCTATAATAAAAAAAAAAAACACTCACATTTTGTCTGGAGATATTGTGTCCAATGGAGCGGACGTTACTTTACCAGTGTGTCATATTTCTTTAACTGACACAAACTGATGCACAGCTGTGGTGTTTTCAATCCCTTTATAAAGTCCACCAGTTAAACAAATGGATGAATTACATATTAGATTCTTCCTCCCCCTTCCAACACCTTGAAATCTGCAGTTGAATGTGAGCCTTGTCAGTCTCCTTGGCGATATTGACACAGACATACCAATGTAAAGTTGGGCAAACTATGACTATGACCTTCACTCCCCCTCCCTCCATAAATATACAAAATGTTACAGGGTTGGAAAGAGTCGGCCAGTCAAGATAATTTGTTGATACTTTCTGTTATTGGACCGTTGTTGATGATTTTTGATTAACAATGCGGATCTCATGAAATAAATGTGAGTGCATTTATCCTATGGCAAATTTCTGGACTGGAGTTATACTCAGGTGTCATAAAACCGTCACAGAGGAAACCATCTTCACACCTTTGTCTGGGTTTTGTATTCACTCCTTGTACATATTTCTCCCTAATCAGTGAAGCTCTAGATTACATGCCCCTGAGTGCAACACAGGTCACAGCTGACTAAAAGCTGTCATTATGGAATGTGTCTGGTATTATCTGTAGTTTAGCCTTCCATTCAAGGCCTTTGTTGATTGATGGGTTTTTGTTTTGAAGCAGTTTCCCTGGGATGTCTCTGTGCACAGCAAGAACTCTATTCTGTATCAGTCAAAAGTGAAAATCAGTGTAATTGCGCTAATTGCAGCCAATTTCTCACTGAATGGACCCCACTGTCACAAATCTCATATCGCGATCGTTCTGCATTCAGGCAGATGGAAGGGCTTATAATTTTGAGAAAAAAGGAGACAAAACACAGGAGAAATTGATTTGAGGATCCAAATCATGTGCGAAGGTCACAAGACCACTTTGAGCACCGGGGTCCCGATTACCATTCAGGTCTGAGATGTCGCGATATCTTGAGTGGCAGCCTCACAGCTACCCGAGTTCCTCCAGCAAGTGAACTGGTTGAACCCCAACAAAACGTCTTTGTGGACAGCTGAGAGCCATGATCATGAGTGTCAACAAACACTCTAAAGAGGATTCCTGTGTGCATTCCAGTGCCTCTTCAATGAAATAACAGGGTGCATCGTGTGTTTCGGCCAAACACATCTTAGAAAAAAAACAAACCCCAATGCCATGACACAATGGAAAGCCCATCAGAAAATCCAGCCAAAAGGCTTTATTCACCAAGGATACAGCTAATTTGTTAATTCAGTATCAAGCCCAACATTTCTAGGATGGAACCTCCCAAATTATTTTCTTGTGCCTTCAGTAAAGGAGCGTTATCAAGCCTCTTCTGCATTCAAATGCAGCTCGCAATTACCGCTGATCCAACACACCTCTTTCATGTCTAAGCATTTAACCATGACCGCTGTTACTTCCTCTCCTTTTATTTGCTTTGCTTGCCTTTTAGGATGTTCCTTTTTTGTCTTCCTCTAACAAACCATAATCGATTCTCATCTTTAGTCTTTGGTCCATTTGATTTTGATTTGCGCACATTTGTTGCCCCTTGTTTTTACTCTTCTATTTCACGTATTTCCCTGAGCCAATTTGATCGCCCCTTTATCTATATAACTCACTGGGTGGTCCTTCTGGGAGTTAAAGTTGACCTTTCAACTTCACTTTGTCCTTTGACCTTGTTATTGTAGGCTTCTGCACTTAGACCACAATAGCACCCGCCACTCACTGACTTCCCATCATCTCTGTATGTCATCCCACTCTTCCATCAACACTTTTCCCATCTTCTGCTGATTCTCTCCTTTGTCAGAGACATTCCATGGTTATTTATTCCGTTCTTAGAGCGCACACACTCTCCTCACCAAGTCGGGTGGGAAGAAGGGGAAATGGAAATGCTACAGCCAAGCAAAGCTAAGGCCTTGTGCACCCATGAAGAGAATCAATTCTCAGGTAAAGGGAGTCTTTATTTAAAAGGTCAACCCGTGTTTGATCTATACGTTCATATTCATTCAATCTTTAGATTTGCTATTCATGTTTACACAATTTCTTCAATCAGCTCCTTTTCCAAAAATGCCTGAGAAATATGTCATGGCCAGATCAGTGTTGTGCAGTATAAATACAGAAGTATGAAAACATTATCTCCTCAAATACAAGAAAAATTCATACGCAGTTTTTTGGGGAGTCATTAAATGCACATTTGAATATAGGTGATCTTTAGTGATGTCTGAACATGAGACGAAGCAGCATTCGTACTGCTATAAAGAAGAGATGAAGACATTTACGAAGCATAATAATTGAGATAAATTTGTCATGTCGACTAGGGGGGGTAAATCACCAGTTGGTCTGGTCACAAGGTCTGACACTATATTTTTACGATTTGATGCGATTCAGGGGCATGCACTCTATTTTAGACGATATTATGTACCAATTTAACGAAATTGGTTGTATTTCACCTTAAGAAAAAAAAAATTGTGACATGTTTTGACAATGTTATATTAGTAATATATATATTATTTATAGTAGTAGCAGAAAGAAATAACAAAAAGAACAAACCTTGTGTTTCACTGTTAAGTGGCACGTAACTCAGTACATTTATGTTTCATGAGATTGTATTAACCTGGTTCTGACAGGTGCTGTGCTAAGTGGTTTGGAGTTACCGGACTCTGAATGTTTTACATCCTGCAGAACAGAAATTCAACGAAAAGCGGGGGGTTTTCTGTAAACAGCTACTCATAATTAATGTCTTCTGAACAATATATTTTTTGCATTGACTAATTGTTATGTAAGAACTCAGTGTCTAATTGACAAAAACTTCTCTCTTCACTCATAAACACGTTTAACTGACAAATAGGTTTAGTGAAATGGATATTTGTACATACTTATTTTTTGTTTATGGTTGTGCCGTCAATGCTAATTACGTTAGCATTTACATGGAAATTCCCGCATTGTTTTAGCATTAAGCTAACGGACCAAGCGCTAATTATTTTTCCACATTGTGAGGCAGTACAAACATTCAGACTGCACCTGGAAGCTTTTACCTCAAATTTGAAGAGCCAGTTGTCTGCTAAAGTGAAGGCTAACTTTCAGGGAGAGCAAAGTTAAAGAACAAAATTGAACCGCAGCCTCTGGCTGTTCCCATTGGTCCGCAGGTCTGTGATTTGATAGGGAAGGGGGTCAGTGTACCGGAAACACTGCAGGTGGGAAGGCGTTCTTTATTTCAAAATCAAGGACTAACTTAAAAACGACGATATATATCGATATTTCGACTTTCATCTATTTGTTTGGATAGTTTTTTAACAAACCGATACACCGATCCAGTTCGATGAATCGTTACACCCCTAATGTAAACCATTTCAAGAAACCTAAAAATTGGATATTTCGTTTCACCTCTCATCCAAGAGGCTTCTTTAGTAATGAAACGTTTTCGAGCCAAAGAGAAATTCAGCAGCTTTGGATTCGTCCATGATGAATGAGTATCTATAGTTATTCAACGTCCGTGTCCTTGGACCATAAGTTTTTAAATAATCTAAATTCCTTATAACTTTGGTCCTGCTGATGTGTTCTGTTTGTATGTTGCCAGAGACTCCTTCAGACCTCGATATATATTGTCATCTAGTGGTGACTGATCACATTGCAGTTTAATTGTGCCAAACCTTTCATTATCATGACCATTCATATACTTTTACAGGTGACGATGAATTATTCTTTATCGCTTCCTAAACATATCTGTACTGAACCTTTATTAATCCATCCCAGCAGGGAGGCAACACAGAGACACACAACCACTCACATTCACATCTATGGCCAACTTTTTATAAAAAACTGCATTTTAAATCAGAGCAAATGAAACTTTGCTCATCTCCTTATCCAGTGCAATTGTGGTTTCTAAATTTTTTTTTATTATTGAGGATTTCATTGTATCACGCTCACGCTCATTTTGTATCAAAATGACTCGTGTGTGTAATGTTTTCATAGGAAATGTATGCAATGTTCTCAGATAAGGGGGGTAAAAATTATTTCAATAACTTTAAATGGAATTAAGTCATCATTCAAACATTTGTTACAATAGCCAGAAATAGAAATGATCTTGGGTAAACTTGCGAGCAGCACACCGCATGAGATTTCTCTGACTATGAAGTTGCATTCAAAATGTCAAAATATTATATTAGGTAGCGATTTAACCTCATCTTTAGTGTTAACGCAACCGGCACCCAGATTTCCTGCTTCCTTTAATTGGGCTGATCATCTACAACAGATGACATCAGAGGTGAACTTACATGCCGTTTTCCCATTGACTGTGTAATTATGCAACCTTGCTTAATTAGTGTAGGGATTCAGATTTATCACATTGTGCAACCCTGCTTTTTTTATATTTACCAAACATATGTATTGTGTTGAGACACGTGCTAAGGAACAAATTATTTCATAATTTTAGCAAGTTCAAGTGAAAAAATGTTTTCAGCTGCCTTTCATTTGATTTCTGGAGCATGCTATGATTATTATTAACATAAAATGTGCATTTCTTTGGTTAAATAGTTATTTTGTGTTGGATTCAAGACATTTAGATCCATGCCTCACTCAAGCTGGGCACCCATATGGCCACTAGTAAAACTTTGCGGCAAGTTTACAGTAGACTTTCAACTTCTTACAATAAGAAGCAAAACATACTTATTCTCAGGGCAATGCGACAAACATAGCATGCATTGAACAAGAAGGTTCAGTGGTCAGACTGTGTGTCAAAATTGGAAAAAAGCATATATTTAAGTGATTTTGAAAGAGGGTTAATTGTTGGGCCACAAAAGAAACTGTAGCAGTAAGTGAACACTAAAGGAGTGCAATACTTGCTCACTACAGCGGAACAGAGCCCATCTTTACGGCGGCTTTAGCCCAGTGGGTAGAGCAGTCGTCCCTCAACCAGGAGACTTGGGTGAGAGCCCAGCCCCTGATGCAACAAACCGTGGGTCCTTGACCAAGACCCTGAAACCTCAGCTCCCTTGGCGCTTCACAGGGTCTGCCCACTGCTTCCTCAGGGATGGGTTGAATGCAGAGATAAATTTCATGCCGTTGTACTGTGTAACATGTGATAAAGGAAAGATTATTATCTTCCTCCTGAGAGTGTAAATCCAGGCCTTGAGCAGATTGTATGATCAAGATAAATTTAGATAAAACAACTTCATAATCAAGCAGGACATCATTTTAGAATCAAGATAATCTATTTTAATTCATGCCTTATATGTTTTTAAATGGGTGAGAGAATCTGAAAATGTAACGGTAGACTGTTTGTAGTTCAGTTTCTCCAACTGGAGCAAAGGGGAGGCTTTTTAAATTTTCTTGTGTTCAAGTAAGAAACTAAAATCTGAAGTGCCAGAAGACAAAAGAACACATTTGCACCAATATATAAAGACAGAGTCAGAGTTCCAACTGCTCAAAACTTTTATTTCGATGGAAATCAGGGTTAAAATTAAATTAATATAAAATTTTGATTGGCAGGTCTGTCTTTGTACAGAAGGCTTTGACACAAGGAGAATCAACAGCCCTCTAGATGAAGGGTGGAGAGAGGAAGGGAGGGAAAGACAGGAAGCTAAAAAATAAGTTTGGGGAGACGAGTCGGCTCATTTAGGAAGTTATAAAATAAAAAAATAAAATAAAAAATTGACAGATGCAGTTCGTCATTATAAACCCCCACCCCCATCGTAAATGTCCTCATATGCAATCAGTGCTATAGCGCTCTTCTTTTTTCTGTTCACAGGAAGTTTTAGATGGTGTCTTTTTCACTCACTCTCTCACCATCATTTTCAGCTCATTCCGTCTTAATGTAACATCGGTTCCTGCAGTTTTGAAAAAAGTAAACAAAAGTCCTTCAAAAATAAAATGCAACCACATTTCATGTTCTACTATTACATATACAGTATATATATATTTATATATAAATACATACATAAATATCTTACATGTACAACCAATTTTGAAAAGGGGGAAAGAGAGAACCCAAAAGACTTAATGAGGACTTGTGGAGGTGGGGGACTGGGGGCAGAGAGCCCAGGGTTGCTCATTGTGATGGTCATGGATCTTTGCTTTCGTTTAGGTTTTCACACACGTGCACACTCACACACAGCCTTTTGGGGGAGGGGGAGTAGGAACCATTCCTCAGTTGGCCCAGTAGGGGGAACTGCCATAGTTGGACTTGCTGCCTTGGTTCTTCTGCTGCATGCTGTTGGACTGACTGCGCTGCACAGGACCACCCTTCAAAAACACCCAACAAAAACAAAATACATTAAGGAACCTAACTAGACCAACATGAGGATCCTAGAGATACAGTTTCAACAACATCCATCCTCACACAGAATTTAAACTATAGGACAACTTTAACAAATCCTTAAACAAACAGATATTTATCAAATATTGAGACAAACGTGGTTGGTCAAACTCCCTAAACTCTCGCCGGCAGGTGTGAAAAAAAAAACAACAACCTTAAGGTGAATAATAAATGTAAAGAGCATTTGGCTTTTATCAACATCCCATTGATTAACCCTTTGCCGATTTCTATCAAAACAAACACACTGGGCAGATAATATGAAATAAAGACATCTGTCTGGCTTTTTGGTCATGATGGGCTCTCAAGTTTATAAATGAAGTACGTTCTACAATGCCAATTGCCTCGAGTGGCAAAATTGGGTCCGTTTACCTGTCCGTCCTGTGTGAGGTGATGGTGAAGCAGCTGGGAGTGGGGCTGTTGGTGTGGAGGCAGGATGTGCAGGAAGGGTGCAGGGGCGTAACCAGGGGCACCCCCAGGGTTCAGGGGCCCTGTTCCTCCCAGTGCTGAAGGCAGGCTGAAGGGAGGGGGAGTCCCCGTGTGGAAGCCTTGTTTGTCGAATGACTAGGGAGAACAGAGAGAGAAGTGGTTAAAACTGCTAGTACTCCATAAAATAAATGTGAATAAACGAGAGCACATCTAGCTGGACTCCACCAGTTATTCTTAACATCTGTTGACTACCACCATCAATATTATTTTGATCTTAACTTTGCTCAATTACATAGATAAAATATGTATTATGCACATACTCATTAACGTTCTTAGCTCTCCAATACAGTCATAATCAAGGTATTTGCCTTCATCTCTATATGCAATAACACACTGATTGACCACTGATCAATAAATTGGTATCATTAACATTATTGCGGCTTATTTCTCGTCAACTCCATGAGGACTGGATGCATTCTGCTACGATGCAGCAAGATCTGACAGCACGTGAACGTTGGGCTGTTTCAATCTTAAAACAGGGAAGCTGTGGAGTAGTCATTTTATTTCAGCTCAATTTGATCTCAAATTTTGGAAATATTTAATGAGGCCTGTTTCTCATTTTCACTTCCTCCAACTTTCTATCCACACATTCACTTTACATCCTGTGTCCACAGTATTCTGTCAGTCACAATCATTCATATGAAACAGTTTGTTATAGTGTTACTCGAGGAATCTCTGCCTCTCCCTTATGGCAGTAACTACATAACCACTGCAAACCTGCTCATGACACCAAAAGTTCACCCACTCCTAGCTGCTGAAACCTACTCAACCGTGTGGCTGGCTTGTGGAACTTGCTCAGTAAGAGATTGAAGATAATAAGGCCTTCACATTTGAAATGCGACACACAATCTCTAATGGCTCCACAAATTTGATTTATAGGGATATTTGCAGAAGGAGCCACTCAATCCTAATACAACTATTATATTACAATCAGGTAAATCAACCCGGTCAGCCAACAAGAGACAAAATACCACTCACCTGAGTTTTACTGTAGATTGAACCTCCCATGTCAGGCACTCCTCCAGTGGTACCCGAAACTGACAATCCTGGTGCTGAGAGAAAGAATGAGGGAAGAAAGATTGGAATTGAAGAGGGAGGTAAAGCAAACAAGAATGACAGAAGAGAAGGAGAGTAGGAGATTAAAGAGGGGGGTGGGGGGGGACAGAACAAATGAGTCAGTTCACTGATGTTAGATGAATATTGGACACAGAATGTTCATTTCCAGTTAGTATGGGGGGGGGGCAGCCAGGAGGAAGAAGCATTACAACTGAGGAAGGTGCAGAGGCATGTTTCTCACTTTTCCGTCCCTTGGATGTATCCATTTATGTGCACATCGAAGTGCAATCACACGCGTGCAAATACACACCTTGTCTGCAGAATCATCTGCAAGTGTGAGTAATTCCATATTCTCACAGGAAATTGCCCACTATCTTTATCTTGTTAGTGTCCGCACGTGTTGTGTGTGTACCTTTCCCTGGGCCGCTGCCCGCTGACTTGGCCTGTGACTGGGCAGAGCCTCCGTACCCTCCCTTACTGTACTCCCCGTGGGCTTGAGACAGGTCATCAAAGGCTGAAGGAGGAGGATGAGGAGCAGAGGAAGAGATGAGGCATAGCCAGCGGAGGGAAGGCAGAGGGAAGTAAGAAGTGAGAACGGTGAGGTGGAAATAGGAAACAAAGAACAGGAATGATGAGGAGAGAAGAGAGGGGGGCAAGGGAGAGAGAGGCAGTAAGGTAACCTGACTAAAAAAGCAGTGGTGTCTACATTGAGCTGCCTCCAACTTCAGCAGGGGATTTAAGCTATGCATGCAGCACAAGCAAAAAAAAACAAAAAAAAACACCCACAGGCCCAATTCCACACTCGCATGCAGAATTTGGTGTACACTTAAAGGATCAGACATTCAATCTTTGGCCTCCTTACACACCCAATTTTTTCCAAAGGTCTGCTTACACAAACGTCATCGCATTCCTGTCATGTAACTCAATTCCTGTAATTCTCAACTATGCCGTTGGCAAACTTGCCAAAATTCTCAAATACTACTACTTGCGGCTGTAGTTTGTGCTCATACGAAAGTGCTGAAAAATTAATTTGAGATATTCCTGTCAGAGTTCAAACAGAAAGGCACGGGTTCAAGTTTAATAGATTCAAGAGCTTAAATAAAATTGTCGATAAACAGTTGTGGTCTAAAGTTAACATACACATCTGGAGAACATGGCAATCTTTAGTTTCAATGATTTCTACAACTCTTGGTTCTGTAATGGAACGAGTGGACACAGCTTAATCACAACAGTCAAGGTTGACTTAATAATATAAAAAAAAAAATTATTAAAATACATACAGCTTATATAATATTTGTATAAATGTCCCTTGAACATTTTCAAGTCAATTAGGTGCTTCTGATGGACATCCACAAGCTTCTGGCTGAATTTTGAAACCACTCATCTTGACAGAATCTTTAACGTTCGACCAAGTTTGTTGGCTTCCTTGTGTACTTCAGTCCACAGGGGCTCCATGGATTTCCAGTAAGGACCAAGGGAAGGCCATTCCAAAACCTTAATTCTACAATGCCCTCATTTAGCCACTCTTCAAATGTGTCAACTACCCTCTCTTTAAAAAACAACAAAAAACCCCAAAATAGTTCATTTGGCAGAAAAACAGACCCACAGCGTAATACAACCATCACCAGGCTTTACAGTAGGTGTGGTACTTTGGAGTCAAGGAGCTACCCTCCTCCTCTTGATTCCAAATATTTTGGTGCTCATTGTAGCCAAAGCTATGTAGCTAAGTGTTTGTTTGTTTAAAAACAAAAAGTTTTTACAGTAACAAAATTTTTCATGAATAAAGTTGTTTGTATATTTTAGACACAGAAGATTTGGTAACATTTTCAGAATACTCAATTATTTCATTACTCAATTTCATCTTTGAAGCAAATATAAAAAATAATTCTGATAAAGTAGAATGTATTCCACTCATTCAATCACAGACAAAGTGAGTCACAGAAATCACTTGAACTCTAGACTACCATGATATAGATGGTCTTTTTAAAAAGGTACAAAATTTTGATCATGACTGTAATCCTCAGGAGAAAACTCATTACATGACTCTGAAACACTGCTGTGTTAATTGTCTGAAAACACCAGCCAGCCCAGTGACCCAAATAGACTTCAGTCCTGGCATTACCTGTGCCATATGCATGCTGTCCGTAATTGGGCTGATGCTGTTGATGGTACTGATTAGAGGGGTTGGCCAGGCCCATTGCAGGCTGCTTGGCTGAAGCAGGAGGCACAAAGACAGTGGGGCCGTACTGGAAGGCCGAGGGAACTCCTGGCATACCAGCATAGTATGGAAGACCTGTAATTAAATGAAACGACTGAAGATTACTGCGCAATTGGTTAAAGCAAAATTTAATGACAACTTTTCATTGTACAGTATTAATCTGACAGCATCCACTAAGTCTGTATAAAATAAATCAAACGGGTGTTAATTTACTAGCAGAAACCGGTTTTTAGCTTGAAGGACATATTCCACCTTTCCTGTAAACAATTATAATTAGTCAAAAAATAATAAGATGAAGAATGGCGACATTTCAAATTTGCATAGGCAACCGTGGCCAATTACAAATATTCTTGGGGGAATATCTATCATCAAACGTTATTTTACTTTTCCTTACCTGTGTATCCATAGCCAGGGGGCAGAGGCGGATTGAGGAAGGCCTGGTTCTGAGTTTGCTGAGCTTGGCTTTGTCCCTGGCCTTGGCCCTGTGTTCCTGTCTGCAGAGCTTGCTGGGGCTGAGACTGCACAGCTGCCGTAGACAAACTGGTTGGAGGGGCTGGAGATGAAGTGTCATTCCTTCCGAACTTTGTTGCCTCACCTACACAGACATGGTTGAAAAAACAATTTAAAGTTGAACTTCCTTTGCTTGTCTGTAGGGAAAATTAAGTAGCAAAGCCAAATCAAGACAAAGTACACCTTTGCAGAAAAACGTAATCATTGCAGTATGACGACAAGCCAGTTAAACTTCATGGATATCAATTTCTCCATTTGGGTAGCACAAGTGATTGTGAATCAATTTCACCTGTTTTGGGGAAAATAAAAAAAGTGACAACAGGTGTAATAGAGAGGAAAAAACATGACAACCCCCAAAAAGGCAATGGTTCTGCAGGTGGTGGCAATCCATTTCTCTATCCTTATCTTTCCTGACTGCCTCTTTAGTTTTGGGTTTTGCTGGTGTGTTTGTCACCATTTGTGACATGAGGCAGGACTTGCAGCCCACTGATGCTGAACAGGAAGTCTAGTTTCTCCAGGATGGTTTATTCCTGCTGCAGTTGCAAGACGGTTTGCTGTGTCCCCCAGCACAGTCTCAAGAGCATGAAGGAGATGCCAGTAGACAGGGTCTCAAACGAGGAGAGCTGGACAGGTCCGTAGAAAGACAACAACCCATTAGCCAGACCGGTATCTGCTCTTCAGTGTGATGAGGAACATGAAGAGCACAGACCGATCCATACAAATTGACTTCGAGTGGACTACTGGTGTGATGTTTCTGAAAAAACTGTCAGCGACAGACTGCATGACGGTGGAAGAAGGGTCCGACGTCCTCTACTGGGACCAGGGCTCACAGCCCAGCATTCTGGAGCTCAATTGGTGTTCACCAGAGAACGCTATTCTCCATTTGTGGCCCGTCACAGATTAGAGCCAACCTCAAACTGAACATGTGACAGAGTTGGGATATGCTGTGGAGAGCGTTATGCTGCTGCATCATCATCAAGCAGGACCAGTTTAGTGTTGGGTCAGACAGATCCTTGGATGGTCTCACAGGCTAGCCAACGGTACCCCAACTGCTAGCCAACGGTACCCAAACTGCTGTTAGTGGGTCTGAGTTTCATCCTTGTACCTATCAGACCTAACATTTTGCCAGTGGACACTGGGTTCCTCCTGGTCCAGGACAATACCCTACACATGAGTGTGTAGAAAGTTCCTGGAGGATGACGGTATCGATGCCAGTGACTGGTTCTCATGCTCCCAGAACATGAATACACCGAGAACCTCTGAGACGTTCTGTATTGCTCTATCAGACGCCACCACCACTGACCACAGACTGTCCAGGAGTCCTGATCCAGGTATGGGAGGATATACCAGAGACGTTTTCAGGAGGTCCCTTTGGCATGTGGGGCTCAAACACACTCATGGGTTACATTATGAGTTGTATTAGGAAGTTCACTGGAGTTGGATCAGTCTGTGATTTAGTTCAATTTAAAATTTAGCCCTTAAAATGGTTTAATGATTTTGATTTCCATTGATCGTTCTCACATAATTTTCATCTAAATAAATTACAATGTATATCAATAAAGATTTTGAAATTGTATGTTTCTTTCATCGAAATCTGGACTGTGATTTAAGTGTTCCCTTAATTTTATTGAGCAGTGTACATCCCCATCGACTATAATACATAAAAATCACCACACGGACGCTCAAGAAAAAGAGCTTAAAGGGAAAGTTTGCTGAACAGACAGATATTTTCAACATAAACTGAAGTTATACGAAATTTGGACCCACCAGAGTATGGATTATTGGGAAGGCCATCTCTTCCAGGCATAGCAGCTGTGGTACCAGGGAACGTTACACCATAATAGTCCTTTGTGGAATAATGTAGAATAAACACACAGAAAAACATGAAACAGTACTCCTCATGCTGTTTTTCCTGTCAGTTCATTTGAGTGTGCTTCTTCAGACAGTATGTGACATTTGATGCGACGGATTAAAGTAAAATACAAGAATCACAGTTTATGTTAAAAGAAAAATAATCAGAAGGGACTCACCATAGGAAGTCGAGATTGCAGCATTTGCAAGTCCTCGTACCCATATATCTGCTGTTGAAATAAAGATAGAGAAAGAACTGGTTAATCCTTTTTTTTTAACCGTATTGTAAATCTCTACAAAGCATCAATATCGCTGGCATCCATGGACATGTTTAATACGCAACTGATAAAAACTCCTCATAAAAGCTCCATAGAAGTAAACTAAAGAAAAAAACGAATAAACTCAGTCATATCTGCCAAATTTAATGTACGGACAGTAAATGAAGAGCTATGACTTACACAAATCATCTACAACATAATCACTCTTGTTCTGACTTCATGTGTCAGTGGTTAAGTTGTCATTGTAACCCATCAGTCGGTCCAATATATGAGACAGCAAAGACATTTTGTCCTAAAGTTGATGTGTTGGAACCAGGAAAAATGAGAAAGCCTAACGATCTGTGCGACTTTGGCACAAGCCAAATTATGATGGCTCAGCAACTGGGTCAGAGCATCCCCAGAACTGCAGTTCTTGTTGGGTGTTCCTGGTCTGTAGTGGCTGGTAGCTACCAGAGTGGTTTATGGAAGAACAGCTGAACCAATGACAGGGTCTTGGTCGATTAAGAGTTTTTGATGTGCATAGGGAGCAAAGGCCACCTCTGTCCTCCCACAAAAGCAGTACGGTAGCATAACCCCTGAAAACCTGAGGCTGGTTTTGATAGAAATATGTCTGAACTGAGTGCATCACAGAGCTGTTTGGACATCAAAGAGGGACCTACACAGCACAGACATCAGCCAGGTGATTTTAATGATAGGGCCCACTGGTGTAAAGATATGTCTTCTTCCAAATATGCTGATGATAGACTGATGATTCTTAAGAGTTCTGTATAGGTTCATCATTTGAGACAAAAATCATATTGGTAGATGACAGCAAATCATTACCGGGTAAGCAGGGAGCAAGCCGCCAGGGCCCATGATGTACTGGTTTGCTAGAAGAGGTGGCACTCCTTGGGCCAGGTTGGGAGGAGCTTTACCTGGTTAGGAGAGAAATGTTTATTCTTTAAGTTGGCCTTTCAAGGAGGCGAATTACAGAATTTATAGTTGAGGAAACAATCGTCGATATATGATGATGATGTACTTATTGTATACTTGTATATATCGTATACGATATATACAACATATATACACGATATATACGTATACTTGTATAGGATATATACAAGTACATCATTAAAACAAACTGATCTGTACTGTCCAAACCAAATGCCAAAAAGGCTTGATAATATTTATTCGGAATTAAAGTTGTAAATAACGGGGAAAAAACACATGTTTGTGAATGATATATTATACTTAAAAAAAGGCCCTAATTTCTCAATGAGTTTCTGTGTCAAGGTTGAGTGATCCCGTGTGGACATGTGTGCCTACCAGAGGTGGCGGTGAGCAGGGGAGCAGTGCGGCTGCCTGCAGCAGACAGTGCAGTGTTTGTGCCATTCGGAATTAGTCCCGGTGCTCCAGGTGGGTGCAGGCCATTAGTGGTCAAGCTGCTGACAGCCAAGGGTGCTGAGGGACTGAGATTGACAACTTGGCTGGATGACGAAGAATAAGTGTGGAGACTGCTGCTACTGTTGCTTTCCTCGTTATTCATCTGATGGAACGGTACAGAAGCAGAGTGGATGTGTTAGAAGAGATCCAGACGCTGTGTCATAGGTAAAGGCTGGATGCATGGAGTCAAATTGCATGCTTCCCCAACAACGTCAGTGAAACAGAATAAATCTGCATTAAAAAGGAAGAAAAGGAAAGCACCACAACTAGTGACCCACAAACTTACAGTGAGGGGTGAGCTTGTAGTGATGCCCGATCCAGATGAGTGAGTATTGGTCATATGGCTATAAAGAGAAAAAAATCAATCATGACACTGCTAGAATCAGATTACAACAGATGTGCTCAAGATGTATGAATAGGATGATCGGAGATTCAGTGCAAAATGTTTCCACATAAAGGATTAAGATATGTGCTTGTAACCATCATTATCTCCAGATCTAAAATTGGAGGCAGAAGCCATGAACAAACTTACCTGCTGAGTGAGGGGATTGATGTTGAGTGGGAGGGTGTAACCACAGCAGAGGGGATGTGGTGACCTGGGCCACTATCACTGGTCATTACAGGAGAATCCGTTTTCGCTGTTCTAGATGTTGATGATGTAGCTGGTTGAAAAGAAAAACGGGCAGTGTTTCCATCAATCTATATATAAATCGAAAAAAAGATAAGCAATTATAGTCAAGTTTTTGGTAGCTCTATAGACACCCAAAAGGATTCTGGGTGTACCGCTGTAAAGGACTGTGGTCCCAGACATGGTGCCATATGGATTACCTGCATGTGTTACTTCCACAACCAAACCAAATTGCGTTGCCAACAGGTTGATGATTGAAGGAAATAGCAATAAATAATGTCTGCACGGTTCGCATTATTTCATTACACCAATTAAAACGAAGTGTTTGGCGTGAACAAAACCAAGAGATATTATATAAAACATTTGTAAAGGTTAGGATTTCTCACAAAAAGAAAATGGTCTAACTAATTTGTAAGTGCAGCAAATGATTAGCAACGCATAATTAAGTTTTTTGGGGGTTCTTTTTTAAAAATAAAAAGACTATTATGAAAATCACAATCATGTATCTGTGTACTTCACTGACTCGTCTCATTCCTATTGGATGCATTTAGTGATCACAGTCATTCTATGAGCAAATCAAGGGCAGTTCTATTGAACTGACATGCTACTACAGAGTACTTACTGTCCTGTGTGCACTGTGTCTTCATTCCACTGTAGCCATTCTATGAAAAGAAAAAATGAACAAAGTCTAACATTACCTTTTTTGTGTGTGATGTGTTTAGTAGGGGACATTGGAAAAATAACACTTGGTGGGTTTACATGGATCCCTTTAATCCAAACGAAATCAGAAGAAAAGCTGCGGTTTTGCCGCATCAAAAATTGATCAGGTGGGTATTTGTGGCGGAGGGTCAAGCCGCTGCAGGGATGCGCGGGTCTAGTGGGATCAGAAAAACTGCATTGAACAGAATTGACCGGAGCGGGTGACCGTGGCGCAGCAATAACGCTACATTCATTCCCAGTGGAATCAAGCCTTCAGGAGGCCTGATAGACTGACGTGGTGAACAAATTAAAAAGCGCTGGAAAAAAAACTTTCACACCAATTACAGCCTCAAGTCTTTTTCAGTATGACGCTACAAGCTTGGAACACCTATATTTGGGCAGTTTCTCCCATTGTTCATTCAGGACCTCTCAAACTCCATCAGGTTGGATGGGGAGCGTCAGTGCACAGCCATTTTCAGATCTCTCCGGAGATGTTCAATCCGGTTCAGTCTGGTCTCTGGCTGGGCCCCTCAAGGACATTCACAGAGATGTCCCGTAGACACTCCTTTGTTATCTTGGCTATGTGCTTAGGGTCCCCGTCCTGTTGGAAGAAGAACCTTCGCCCAAGACTGAGGTCCAGAGAACTCTGGAGCAGGTTTCCATCAAGGATGTCTCTGTACATTGCTGCATTCATCGGTCCCTCGATCCTCATTAGTCTCCCAGTTCCTGCCACTGAAAAAACATCCCCACAGCATGATGCTGCCACAACCACACTTCACTGTAGGGATGGTATTGGTCAGATGAAGAGCGGTGCCTGGTGTCCTCCAGGCGTGACGCTTGGCATTCAGGCCAGAGTTCAATCTTTGTGTCATCAGACCAGAGAATTTTGTTTCTCATGGTCAGAGTCCTTCAGGTGCCTTTTGGCAAACTCCAGGTGGGCTGTCATGTGCCTTTTACTGAGGAGTGGCTTCTGTCTGGCCAGTCTACCATACAGGCCTGCTAGGTGGAGTGCTGCAGAGGTTGTTGTCCTTCTGAAGGCTTCTCCTCTCTCCACTGAGAAACGCTGAGGATCTGTCAGAGTGACCATCGGGTTCTTGGTCACCTCCCTGTTGTAGGCGTTTCTCCCCCGATTGCTCAGTTTGGAGAGGCGGCCAGCTCTAGGAAGAGTCCTGGTGGTTCCAAACTTCTTCTCTTTACGGATGATGGAGGCCACTGTGCTCATTGGGACCTTCAATGCTGCAGAAATTTTTCTGTACCCTTCTGTGCCTCAATACAATCCTGTCTCAGAGGTCTACAGAGATTTCCTTGGACTTCTTGGTTCGTGCTCTGACATGCACGGTCAACTGTGGGACCTTATATAGACCAATGTGTGCCTTTCCAAGTCCTGTCCAATCAACTGAATTTACCACAGATGGACTCAAATCAAGTTGTAGAAACACCTCAAGGACGATCAGTGGATACAGAATACACCTGAGCTCAATTTTCAGTGTCGTGTCTGAATACTCATGTACATGTTATATTTTCATTCTTTATTTTTAATACATTTGCAAAAATTTCTGACCAACTTTTTTTCCACTTTTTGTCATACTGGGGTATTGTGTGTAGAATTTTGAGGAAAAAACATAACATAACAAAATGTGGAAAATGTGAAGCGCTGTGATTAATTTCCGGATGCACTGTATATGAAGATAGTTTGTTCTTACCGTGAGCGTAGCAGTTGAAGGCACATCTTTGCTCTGAGAAAATCCTAAATGAGGTGGCAGGGACCTAGGGCCACAGCTTTCCACACGGTTGGCTGCTGTAGGGGTTGTAGACGAGGGTGGTGTGGCTGCACTGGGAAGCCCCATGGAGGGAGAGGGTGTTGCACTTGGTAAGCCCAGAGATGGTGATGGGAAGCTGGGATCTGATACGGCTGAAGGTAACGTGGGCAAGCTGCTCATGAGTTCACTGTTCAAAAGAAAAAGAAAGATTGGGATAGATAAACAATAAAAAAGGCATTTCTACCTGTAACTGCTCTAAGAGAAAGATGTTCTAGTAACCTATGACTCTTATCTATAAATTTCATGCCCATGACTGCTGTGAAGGCTATTTTTCTGCGTGACTCCGTCATGGGTGGCTTTCAAGATTCTATGCCTGACAGATACACACAACTACACATGTCAAAACTACTAACAGGACACCTAGACAGCAACTTCCACACATACCAACCTCATAGATCCTGGCTTTGAGAATAGGCTGCTCTGTGACTGATGCATGGGAGCAGATGTAGGGACAGACATGGGAGCTTGGGCCTGATTTTGCTCCCTGCCCATCTGTGTGTGTTCCATTTCTACATTTCCGCCACCAGCTTCTGACCCAAAGTCGAGAGCTCCGAACTGAACATTAAGGCCAGATATGTCTGCTGAGCCCGGCATCTCCACTGCAGATGACGGGATCTACGTAGATGAAGAGTAAATGTGTAAAAGTGGGTCAATATAATAAATCAATTTGAATTTATTTTTGTAAGAAGCATATTAATTGTATATAGTATGAAATGTATAATTTGCTACTTCTGTTTTCTGAAACGATATCAGGTATAAAAGATTAAATAAATTGTCATTCCTAATACAGCTAGTTGCCAGCTAGATGCCAAGTAAATCATGCAAGTGGTTAAAATGGGGGAACTTCAGTTTCTTTTGTTGCTTGTTTTACTCTTGGCCTTTATTACACTTTCGTACGCAATAAAGCATCAGATATTAGAGGGCTTACCTTTGAAGGAGGAGGTACTCTGCGCCTTTGAGTCTTCAACTGTCGCTGAGGGGCTTCTGTTGTGGGTGGCTCCATGGCAGACAGCTTGACCTCTGGAGAGAATCCATCTCTTGCAGGAGGGAGGGAGGACTCATGACCTATATCAGATTGGAGGCAGCAGTCTTTCACAATGTACTTGATCTAAGACCAAAATTATTATCATGACAAGATATGTGGTAGTGGCCGACATCCAGATATCCAGCTTTGTAGCTGGTCTTAGTCTCACTGTATGGCATTTCCCATCTTTTCCTATTTAGTTACTGTCCAGGTTCAAGAACATTTTGGCATTTGCTCTCATTTCTGCCATCTTGGTTAGTGGTTCTTATGGCATAACTGATGCTGCCAACCTTCTTGTTCAGAATTGATCAATATTCAGATCTGCAATAATTTATGGACTTGTAGCTCTTATGTTATATGGTAAACTGTATAGACATCAACACCTTCAGTGGATGTTGTCTTTCTGCATTCATACCTGGAGGTGTAGGAACCTGTGGAGCATGCAACTGAGACAGGCCCAGAGGTTCTGTAGTGGGAAGGATGGAGGACTGAAGTTGCCTCTGAGCCAGCTGGCTGAGCACCACTGATGGCTCTGGCTGAAGCTTCATCCCCACTGAAGAGAAATACAGTATATATTCATATAATGGTTGTGCTACAATGCACTATACACTTAAGACATGGTTGTCATCAAGGACAACTATTAAAATTTAAAAGTCAAGTACTTAAATTATGAGATGAGTTCTTGGTTTATTATAAGATAAACTTACTGTGTTGAGGGGTAACAGGGCCAGTCTCCACTCTCTGAGTTTTGACTTCAACAGAGGGTGGGGAGGCGGAAACGGTATTCTGTATTGGAGCAGGCCCTGCATCTCTGGAAACACTGCTGTTGCTGGTGGCCAATGTCTGAGTGGCTCTCTGACCCAGTCGAGGCCCATTGAACTGTTCTGGATTCCTCATATCAGAGACAGAAGTTGGCTTGGGTGCATTCAGGGACCCAAAGCCAGAACCCAGACCAGAGGACTGAAATGATGAGAAGAAAAACAAACACTGAATATACATATACCATATCACTGTGTGGTCCCAAAAAGGGGCATCAAATGTGTGTATGCGCGGCTGTCTATACCAATGCAGCATGTGCGTAGGTTGTTCCACCAGCGGCGGCATGGGCATAGCTGTTTGCTGTGGCATGTGCGTAGCTGTGTGTTGCAGTGCGTCCATTGTGGTGGGAATTGGTAAACACCAGACTTTGTCCCAAATCTTCAGCTGACGGGCCATCGACCATTGCCCCCAAGTCAGAGTCCGTAGAACCCCCTACACTCACTCCAACCTTAGGCAGCATGCTTGTCAGGTCCACACTATGAATAAGCAAACGACAAGAATGGGACGAAATATTAGAGATATTTGGGTAGGACGGTAAGCAAGGAAAAGATAAACACATGTCATTTAACTTAATAATCCGTAAAATAAACCCTTCCATGTTTTATCTGACTGGGCTTTGTGCAGAGTGGCTTACTTGTGTCCACGTGTGATGGGGTTTGGAGCAGAAGCTGTGAATACTTTGGTCTCTGACAACTGTGAGGAAAGACATGGAGTACAAACAGTCAACCCGATAAATATTGGCATATCTTCTGAACTACAAATGTAAAACAGTTTGACACGGCAGCGATGCAGTTAGACCATGTGCACCAATAGTAGCCAACACCGTGCCTGCGGGCACCAGATCACCTGCATGCAAGTCAATTAGACCCTGCAAGGCAATTTTAAAGATAGTATGAGGAACTGGAACAGCAAAGTCTTCCGCCCATTTTTTTTAAATTTTTAAATTTTATTATTTTTTTTTTTTTTTAAATTGTTCCAACATTGCACATAATATTTTAAAACATTAATTTATGATGTTGCTAAATATCAACTAAGTACAGCTTTTAATTTGGATGCTGGTGAGGTAGAGCTGGAAATTCTCCAGCTCTCCAGCAAAATGAGATTTCCCTCATTCCCACAAGGGTTCACCAAAGTCTTGTGACCTTATGGCACACCAACATCCGGTGCCACTGTAATACAATAATCAATGGTATCCAGACTTCAACTGTCAGTGGTTATATTGTTTCAACTGATCAGTGTACAATTGCATTTGGTAAGGCAATAGAAAATAACAGAAAACCTTGGTCATTATACAGTGTACAATGACATTACTTTAATACCAGCAGGCAATAATGAATACGAGGAAGGCGAGTTTTAACGCAATGTGAATAAATCATTAACCTTACATCCTCATTCCATTCTTCCGAAGTCCAGTCTTCCAGATGGCCTGTCCACGTTCCTAAAATAAGACATAGAAAACCAACCAAGTTAGTGTTGCTAAGTCGTCAAAAACAAATCAATCCAAATATGTGAACACCAGCACCATGAGTCTTCTAATACACACTAAATATGATCTAAATTAGTCTTTTTCTTATTTAAACCATTGAATCCAGTGTGCAGATTTGTCAATGTATTCTTCAATTCTTTTGTATCCGGCACCCATTAGTCTGAAGTCTTGACAAGTGAATGCAACAGATAGCTGATACTTTTAAGCTGACAAGACATGCTGCTGAGAATGTGAACAAAAGAACAAAATGGCATCTTAACATGAAATTGAATAGCGTCTTCTGTTATTCTTACCAGATCCCTCAGCAGGTTCGTTACCATCTCCTTCCCATGTCTCTGGACGGGCTCCAGAGTTAGCTGTGTAATCAGCAGGATTGAAGGTGCTGAAAAAAGGAGGAGTTGAAAGAAAAGACAACAGAAAGAGAAAGGATAAACCAAAAGAAGAGACTGGAGAGAAAACCACCTGGTTTGCTGTAAATGATTGCCAATGAGGAAGAAGAGATACAAAGACTCTTATTTAATACATTCGTCTGCGAGACGTCTGCTCGTAATCACTATCACTACGTCCTTGTACTAATTCATGGTTACGATATACACTAAATACATGTTCTTACCCCATTCCCTGGGAGGAGAACCTGTTGCCAGGAGCTGCTCTTCCTCTACCACGGCCCCCTGCCCCTGAGGAGACGCACACACCAGATGACCAATGCTGACTAATTCCTTTGAAACTTGATCTCTTCATTAAAGCTTGTCATTACAATCTTGAGCACAGAGTCAGAATTAAGTGGTACTGAAAAAGCACTGAGACAGCAAAGTGTCCATTTTGTTCAAAACTATATATCAATTGTGTCTAATTTTCTTCATCACATTTGATGCTAGGGCTGCAACTAATGACTATTTTTATAGTCAATTAATCCTTTCAATAATCCAACGATTAATCTGATAATTTTTTTCTCCTGATTAGATAAAGGTTAAGTAACCATAAAAATAAATACAAGATTAATAAATGGTTCTTATTTTGCCATCGGCTATTAAATATAGCTATTGCTTGTTTTAGGCACATGCAAACTAACAGTAAAACCAAAGATGAATTCTTGTTCCCAAAATGTCTTTTAATAAACTTTACTGCTTTTATAATAGATTGTGAAACCAGACAGGTAGCTATACTAACAATATAGTTGCTGAACTGTTATTTAGTCCTTTCAAGTTGCATCACATTGATGCTTATAGTATAGGTAAATAAATTGTATAAATAAAATTAAAAAAATATATAAAAAATACTGCAGTTTCTCTGGAATCAAATCAAACATCCATGTAAATTTAAGAAAATAAACAAGGGTAGAAATGAAAAGAGTCAGTGATTTGTGCATTCTGTAGTTAACAACTACATTAGGCTAAATCGTTTACAAGTTGGATGCAGCCCACATTGGACACTCACACATGCAAAGATGTGTGCACCCGGCAGGAAGCAGCACTCTTTCAGCAGGAATGTGAAACGTCTCCATGAGCGACGCAACGTGTTGGATTTTAACGCAGGGGCACATTTGTATATAGTTATTTAGTAAGTTGTAGTTATTTGGTACTCTCGACGTCATTAACAATTCACTACATTTCAAAAGGCACGTTAAACCTAACAAAAGCATTAAGGGCATGCCCTGTAACAGTGAGCTAGCTAACTCGCTTACCGTGACGAGTAATCATCGTTTAAAGAGCCAACGTTCCTCCACTTCAAATGCACCAGGACAGGTCAGCTTTGACAATCTTGCCTTTTTACAACATTTTTTTGCCATGTTGAGGGAGAAATGCTCCCACACCTTGGATGTTTTCTGTCACGGTGGTTGCCATGGCGCTAATTTTTTATTCCTTCTTATTATACTGTGTCAGAGGTATTGTCCCATGACATGACCAACAAATTGACTATTAAATTCGCCCACAACTAATTTCATTATCAATTTTTGTCGATTATTTGTTGCAGCCCTATTTCATGCCAAATTGTTTTTCCCATAACAGGAAACGAAGACCTACAGACATGATTCTAGATATATCACCTAAACATTGATAATTATGGCCAAACATGTCACCAAATCATATTTAGCAAGGATCAGATAATATTCCAATGCACTAACATTCATGGATAAATTGGTTTAGTTTGAATCTAAGTATGCAAGATACCTACATTAAGAATTTTTCACCTCAGTCACATTCTCCAGTACTGCACTAAAGACTTTATAGTCGATATGAGCTTTTCCGGCAGTTATTGAAATCTTAATTAATTAATTGGAAAACGTTACAAGGAGAACCCAATCGACTATGACTGCAAATTACTATATCGTACACTAAGGTGTTACAAGCTTGCCATTTTCTGTATCACTTACCTCTGCCGCGTCCTCTACGTCCACGATCGCCCCCTCTTTCTCCAGGAATCACATCAAACCCATTTTCCTCAATCCGGCCTATAATTAAACAATAAGGGAAAGGGGGAAGAAGGAAATGAAGCAGTGAATAAAATGAACAATATTGAATTCGGGGATAAAACCTAATAAATCTGCAGGGAAAATTAAGTTAAAGAAATCTTTGCAAAGCAAAGGTAATTTTACTGTGCACGTAATATCACTTTAGCAAATCAAAAATGTAAATAACCCGGCTGACTCTCTTAAATCCCCCCAGGAAGTGAACACATTGTTGTGTTTTCTTCACTCTGGGGTTAGTGTGGAAAAACCAGTTAAACTCATTGGTGAAGTGCATCCTGAGGACCTTGGTGCTCCTGAACTTCTCCACCGTGGTGAAAAGGGGAGAGAAGTCCATCTATAGGTGGGTTTACATGGGACACTTTTCTCCTTTCTGAATTAAACCTTTCCAAATTGCAATGTCGGTCGCCCAATTACATGACTTGTGATCTTGTCCGACCCGGTGTTTACATGGATCAACTCACCTAATCGGAAACGTTTTCTGACACGCGCAGACGATCCACATTCCCGTTCATAAGGTGGAGATAATGCTTTGGGTGGCTCGGTGCCGACCACCAACAAGCGCCCTGAAGAAGAAGACGCCACGCACGGTAGTGACTTTTAGCCCATCTACCCATCCGAAATTGTTAAAATATTTCAAAATTGCAATGAATAAATCACTCTCCGATGAAGACCGGTACGGTTTTGAAGTCGGTGTATTTAAAACGCGTTGCGGAGCTTAAAAAACTTGGTGGAGCATTACGTGAAGATGCTGGGCATTCACAGATACAACTCAAACAGAAAGCTTTCTGGTACAGCGTTTACATGCGGCGACTGGTTATCGGAAAGGCTTACCGAAAGGATTTGGACTACATCCTTGCAAAGGAATGAAATCTAATTCGGAAAGGTTCTTTCCATTCGGAAAGGGATGTTTACGTGCAGCATTGTGATTCCGATTAGACGTCTTTTCCGAATCTAAATCGGATTTAGGTTGTCCATGTAAACCCACCTTATGACTTCCTGAAGTCAAAAACCAGCTTCTTGGTTTCATCCATATTTAGAATCAAGTTGTGTTTGCTGCACCAACCTACACACTGTAAAATATTTCCTCATTGTTGCCAATCAGGCCCACCACTGTCGTGTCATCAGCAAAAAACTTGACGAGGTAGGATTCTTACTTGGCAGGACAATCATGGGTGAGAAGCGTAAACCGCAGGGGTATGAGCACACATCCCTGAGGGGTACCAGTTCTCATGATGGTGCCAGATGTTCTGTGTCCAACAGTCTCTGAATCTAATAACGGAGGGAGGTTTTCTGGCCCAGTAGGAACAATGCGTTCATCAGTTGCTGAGCGAATGATTGCGTTGAATGCTAAGCTGAAGTCAATGAACAGCATTCTAACACACGTTTGCAGTGTCCATGTGTGATAGTAGAGTCAAGGGTGTAGCAGAAGGGGTTACTAGTGGAGAGATTGAGGTGGTTGGCAAACAGGACATAACATACTTGATGCGTCTTGTGAACAACTGCTAAAAGTACTTCATTATGATGGGGTCAGCGCTACTGGGCGGTTATTATCGAGGCACATGACAGTCGATTTCTTAGGCACAGGACTATGATGGTACTGGTGAGGCTCATGGGGATTACAGCCTGGCTCAAAGAAATGTTAAAAATGAAATGTCTGGGAAAACATCTGCCAGCTGGTCGGTCTGGTCCCGTACTGTCCTAAGCCAATCTCAGATTACTCTCCGGACCTGAAGGCTGCATCTCGTTGCCTGTTCATACTGCCATCTCATCAGGCATCTCATTTAGGACCACATGACAGTGGCCCAAATCTGACATGACAAGTTCATGTGGGTCACATATGAACAAAATCAGTGATCCTGGAAACGGCTTTCTTGCAGTTTTAACATAGCCTCTGAGTAAAATCACAAACAGACATCTAAAAATGCAGTATCTCCATCTTTGAATGAGGAAATATTATTTCTCTTTCTTGCCTTCGCGCCCTCGACTGATGCCTCTGCCCCTTCTAGTGGACCCACCACGTCCACGACTGGCCTCCCTCTCTCCTCCTTTCTTCTCCCTGGTCTCCTTGATCTCAGAGGGTCCACCCTCTTTCCCAAGGCTCCGTTTCTTCCCCACAGTCTCCCAGGAGTTCTGATAAAGGTTAACCAAAGTATGGGAAATACAAATATTGTGATTCATTTTGCCAGGTTTCTGTAGTTCTACTGTCCGGAACAACACAGAGGGGTTTCCATACGACATTTGAACACAGGTACACTTTAAGTATGGTTTGCAACTGTAATATAGACTCACTGTGTCAGATGTGCTCTCCAGCAGGAAATTGATGGCTCTGTTAACATCTTCATTGCAGTCATGCAGGGCTACCATGCACTCATCTTGAGTCTTCCCAGTTACCTCAATGAGCTGCAAGTGTTTAAAACACAACACACAATGTCAAGATGTCTCATGTCCAATAAACCAGCAAGATATGCTGATCATTCAGAAAATTAATTTATATAATTGTGTGCTTGTACACATTACCTGTTTGACTTTGTCTTCAAAGTCAGCATCATTTTTGTCATAGATCATTTGGGCTAAACGAATCTGTTCTGCTGTTGCCTGATGAAAAAAACAAATTGGTAAACAACAGGCCCACAATGCATAGCCTCATTCTTGCATTTGAACAATAACATTACAGGACACTAGATTTTAATTTACCAATTTGGAATTATATCTACCAGTACAGAGAACTTTTCCATGAAGCAAGCTTATCAACTACACCAGGCTTGATTACACGTACACATATACACTTCGACTGGGCTGACTTAATTTCAGTAAATTATGAAAGTTCAATATAGTTTACGGACATTTGATATAATAGATATCTTATTTCATACGACCATATTATCTTATTTCTGGAGTGCAATGATTTCAAGGCATTTTCATTTTGAATATTGCATCAAACAGATTCCTACTTTATCCCACAACAAACAGAAAAACACTGTGCTTCTAACAAAAAAAGGTTCACTTGCTGACGTTTTGAAGTCGTTCTTAATTGACCGAAGACTTTGGGTCGAAAATACATGCACTGAGAGCAATGTTTTGACACAGTAGCAGTTACACAAGGCAGTACCACGTATTTATACAAGCAACTTTAACGTCTCAACATAATATGGATTCCCCTCCAAACGTCACATAAGGAAAATACAGAACCATGAATAAACCCTTGTGAACTGCTAACTGATCTGTCAGCAGTGCAAGACTCATTGGTCCTTTATCTGACTTAGGTACTTGACATTTTGAACATATTGCCCTGGCCATAGCTCTGAATAATTATTAGTAAAAACATTCAGTGCATTGATAAAAATATATGTATTTTATTGGCAAAATCCTTGTTGCTGAAGTTGCAGATGAATTTGTAATTAAGAGCGTCCATTAATGTTGCATAACCATTTGCTGTTAATTAATTTACACGCATTTCATATCAGTGAGAACTAAGTCTAAATCGCTGCGCAGTTTGTTGAGTATATAGTACACAAAATATTGCTAAATCAAATACAGATTTATGCGTGACTCCTTTTTTTAATAGGGATAATACCCGAAGAAACACTGGAGAGTAAAATGCAAAAATCTTTTACTGTCCAGATATTTAAATCCATATGCCCCAACCAATGTTTTAAAATATTTTAGTATAACTTAATATAACACTGAGAAGCAAACCTATAGGGTATTAAAAATATCTCCCCACCCCACTATCGAGGTAGGCTGTCTAGCTCTGAATATTTTCAAAGTCATATTTTGATCAAGATTTGATTAGGTAGTATCCTTTTCTTTTTAATAAAATTAGGAATGAGACAGGACATTTCAAAAGCAGAAGACATTTTGCCATTAGTAAATGGATGTCAATTTCTGAGATACCTTCTACCGCCAAACAGGTCCTTCCAGTTGCGTTTATTGGCAAATTTTGCTCAATTTAGATTAAGTATTTTATTTTATTTTCCCGTTTTACCTACTGGTAAGCTATGCTCAGTGGCACAAACATTGCCTGCAGTCAATTTGAGCTCATGTTGCTTGAGAAAGCATACACATGAACTTATCAACTAAATGACCATGACTAAAATTTAGAGCAGTTGGATGAGATTGAATTATACTTTATGGAACTGCTTCCGCCCCAACTGATTTAGAACCGGGGCCTGGAGAGGGCAATAATGGACTTTGTGCGATGGAGTCATCTTCAATTACTTCAATACTATAAAATACACACACTTTACACATTTTACTTTTTGTATTAATCAGATAACATTCACAACACAACCTAGATCTATCAGCAACATAGTGTACAAAAAAAGAGAAAACTCAACCTGTATCTGTTTCTGTGGTTGAGTTGATTGTGTGGTGGTGGGGAGAGTTCGGTCCCGTGTCCCCCGGACTTGATTGCTGACCACTGATGTCATCATATACAGTATATACAAAACAATGTATGTACAAAATAGAAAAATCTAGGGGCAGAGAAAAAAAATGAAATCACCATTGAGATAACTACATTTCAGCAACAGGTACCATAAATTTATTTGCATATATGAATAGATATCCACTGCAATATAATGTATTTAGGTAGACCGTGGCTCACTTGTTGTGAAGTATACCATTTAAGACTCTAGCCATCTGTCGCCCCCCACCACCCTAGTTAAATTTAGCCAGTCAAAAGGGAATGTCCTGGTGTCAGCTTACAACCCTCACCGAGTGTCACAATCAAACACAGGAGTATGCACATATTTATGGGTAATTTAGTATGAATTGATAACCTTTCCCTATCGAGGACAGAAGGATTGCGACAGCCACAACAGAATCCGAAAAGCTGTCTTGGCTTGATACTAGGCACTGAGTTTCCAAGCAAATCGAAAGCATACAACAAAAAGGGACTGTTATATCACGTACAGTAACTGACTGTTTGCAGCCAATGGATTAGCTGTCAAAGTAGATCTACCACAAACTAGATTATATCTATTGTCTGGCAATATGACAACGCGAGCCGAAATGAACATATTAGACAACAAAGCACTGTAAAAGTGACCTGTAAAATAGACGTGGCTATTGTCGCTAGTGTTTCTAGAGCCTCGTCTAACGCACCCTCAGTGATGACTTAATCATATTCGTATTTAGAAAGTTAAAAGAGGCTCGATGGAAATTTGAGCCACACTGGCTAACATTCACATTAGCTTCAGCTAGCTCAGGTTAGCCTGGCTAAGATCTCTTCTTTGTTCTGTGTGCCATACAAATTGAACCCCTTATATTAAAATTGTATGTTCTACTGGAATTTTATTAACGTCCCCTGATTGACCTGCCTGTCAGTTGTCCAGCACGCCAATAAAATAACTTTAAATATCACCTTAGAAGATTTGGAACAATAAACAAACAAGTGTGAGGTGCGAAGATGCGCTAACGTGCCCTTTTGTGTTAACCCAGAGATAGGCTAACGTTTGGCTAGCTATCACGGTATCATAAGTGGTTGCAAGAAGCAGCAGAATGCCACATTTGGAGTGAGAAATGCAGTGTGTAACTAATAGCACGAGTATATGTCGACTATATCATGATAGAAATTCAGACGTAGAGACGCACGGGACTTTTAAGTTGAGCTACGACGGAAATGAGCAGGAGGCTAACCGCCCCAGCATGACGGCCCGTCCGCGTACATTGCTGGCTAACTAGCTAGTTGGCTAGATAACCACCGACTAGCTTTCTTTAGCTCGGAACACGGATTTTCTTTGGACCAATTAAGAATATATAAAATAATAAATCTGAACTGCTACGCAACAATTAAATTAATAACAGCGCCACATTTTAACTTAGTATCCTCTTTTTTACCTGCTAACACGCGTCGCTCAGCCAGCAGCAGCAGATGCTGTCACGTGACCGTCCGCGCCGATGTTCAGGTTGTGAAGTCGAAACTGTCCAATCAAACGCCAACATGTCAGTCACGTGGTTTAACACCAAGCCCTGACATGCGCCCCTATGTCTGAAAGCGCGTATCGAGTAAGTTATGGCCGTAATATTTGTTTGTCCAATTTATCAAGGCCAAATCTACGTTGCCCCAGTTATTTATTAAGCTTTTAAATTTCATGTTTCTTATAATAAAGTGTGGTGGATGTTCAAAGGGAATTTAAATTAAAACACAGGCAACTTGAGCAAA
This sequence comes from Lophius americanus, assembly GCA_037951165.1. Taxonomy (NCBI): domain Eukaryota; kingdom Metazoa; phylum Chordata; class Actinopteri; order Lophiiformes; family Lophiidae; genus Lophius; species Lophius americanus. Next base: position 7,687,842 of record JBBDHG010000032.1, on the reverse strand, counting down.
CTCAAAGCTGTTTTTAAATAATTTAATTTAATCTAATTCAAAAATGTTATCAAATACCTGATCGCCAGTGAGAAGATGTATTCGCCCGTGGAAAAATAGTAGCTAGATTTGCCACCTTAAGCAGAAGCCAAAGCTGCATTTATTCATTATATACAGTTTGGCCTGTTCAGGGTCACTGGAGCCTGTCGTGCGAGAGGCTGGGTACACCCTGGACATGAACCGAACCAGAAGCCTTCTTGCTGTGAGGAAGCAGCACTAACCACTGCGCCACATTGCTGCCCCAAAACTGCCCTAAAACAATTTCCATAACTTGCTATTGGTCATGTCTGTGGAATTTTGATCCATACTTCTTTGCACAACTGTTTAAGTGCAACCACATGCGTGAGTTTAGCGAGCATAGACTATTCTTTTCAAATGCAGGTTTGTTGGGGGCAAATTCAGATGAGCTGCAATCTTCTTCTGGGTTATCAGTGGCTTTTTCTTCAATACTCGTTCATGGATGTGATTTTTCCCCCCAGTGTCTTAGGCCAGAGCCATGAACAATGGCCATCATTGAGGCAAGAGTGGCCTTCAGTTTCTTCGATATTTTCTTTAGATATTTTATGACTTCCGGAATTGGCATTTGCCATTTTCCTGGAGGAAGTTGAAAGTCTTATGGGTTGGTTCACTATTATTCTCAGACTTCTCGTTCTGCAGATAATATGTCCAACTGTGTTTGTTGATAGCACATTAGCACTCAATGTTGTCAGTCTGACACATAAATTGCCATTTCTCCCAATGTCATGAACTCATAAAACCAGATAGAATAAATAATAATATTTAGCACTCATACAATATTCAGCACCCATACACAGGTGGGTGCTGAATTGACATGCATCATATCAATGATGCATGTATATGCATCATTGATATTTAGAAAGTGTGGTATGGGCTGGACATGAAAATGAAAAACAAAACAGAAGTGCAATATCTTATCTATAGTTTATTCAAGTCATTTGATGAAGAACATCCTTTCCTTGGTTGTGTGGTCGGTTAAAATGACTGGTCTTCAGATATGGCTGCAGTTGAGCTATCATGCTCATGACTAAATGTGCCTTTCTCTCCATGATTTCCCCCAGTCTGCAAACATAGTCCTCAAATGCCTGTTACAGACAGAGTGAGAACAGATAAGTATGTGCAATCACATTTTTGTACAAAAAGGAAGAAAGCAACAAAGGTGATATGGCTTTGAGTTATTCTGACCATATGAGGTTGGTACCATAAAAGCATCCTCTCTTTGTGACATAAAGTTTCCATCTCTTTAAGCTGCCTTGAGTGGGCCTGGACAACACTCAGCCTAAAGTTGGATTAGATTAGAAAATAAAACTAATGACTCCTAGGTTACATTTAGATATACACGTTACAGACATTGGCCTACTCGTTTTGATGATTGAAAAGGCACATTTCTGCTACTTACTGGTCATGATACAGCTTTTCCAATGAGGACAAATAGATTTCAGGCCTAATTTGCAGATTGCTGGTGTTCTTTTCACCCTTTGATTCTGTTGGACTGTTTGATTGGATTGAGATGTTTGATATGGTTGACTGGTTTGAATGTACATCGTGATCCTGCTTTGCGTTAAACTCGTCCGGGACACAGTTTGGAAGAATTTGGGTGGCCATGCTGTTCATTAAATATTGTGAGCTATTTGAATCCGTGATTCCACAGTTCTGAACAGAGGATGAGATGGATTGCATGTCAGAAGTTTCTACAGAAGCGCAAATAGAGGGTTTAAGCGAGGATGCGGAGGCTTTGCTCTCAAATTCAAGATCTGGTGTTGTTTGGGTTGGCCAGTTTTGAACTTTGCTCTGGAGAGAGAGCAGCATAACCCCAGGAGTAGGAGGTCTCATCATACCTGGAAAAAAAAGAAATAATAAAACATTTTCCAGAATAATTACTACACACACACACACACACAAACACACACAGGTCATGCTTACTTATTCCATAGTCTCCGTCTGAGTTGAAATACAAACGTTTCTTTCCCTCAGTCTGGTTTTTGGCTGTCATGGAGGTAGAGGAGGGGGGGCAGAGGGTTGTTGCGTTTGGAATCTCCAAGTGAGACAATGACAGTTTGAGAACATCGTCTTCGATACATCTCCCTGCTATCTCAGAACTTGTGAGATGCTCTTTATCCACTTCATATCTCATACTTTCTCCAATCTCCTTCTGAAGCAGAAAGGGTGAGGATTTGCTCTCTTCCCCTTGAAGGAATGAGGCTGTGGCGACCTCTTGGTCCACTTCAAGCAAGGAGATAGTGAGGGGGTCCATGGTGTAGCTGAGAGAGTCCGTTGAAGTCCCTCCTTGAGCAAAAACAGACATTTTGGTTTTGGCCTCAGGGTGGTGTTGTATTCCAATGTAATCTGGGTTTTCAAATGATGTGTTGAGGGACTCGACAGGCATTTTGTATCGATTCAGTGTAATGGGAGTAGTTAGCAGTAGAGAGGCTGGTTTTGCACTTGCAAATTCTCTCCTATTGGCATCAGTAACAAACAATTGTTTCTTCTCTCCAAGACTGCGTGAGGAAACTCCCTGTTGGACATTTTTCAGTGATATAGGCAGGATGTTTGAAGAGAAACTGGTATGCTTTAATTGAAAGGACAGGTAACTGTGTTTATTAGGGTTCACAAGTGTGTGGGTATGCAAACAGGCTGGGGAGAGGGGACGTTCTGCTGGAGCTTGTTGATGGGGAGACTCAACAGGAGGGTGGATGAGAAGGCAATTCCTGTCCTTTTTGCTGAAAATGTTGTCATTGCTTCCTTCTTTCTCCCCAGCGCTCCAAACTCCATCTTGTCTGACATCAGAGGCATGTAGTCCTTCCTGACCCACTTTTGAAGCACAGCTGTAGGACACCAGGGGCCCTAAATGAACTCGCCTTCCGCCTGTTTGTTCCGTGTCTGTTGCTTCTACGAATGCCCAACACTTATCCGGCAGTTGTTCTGTCCCAACTGGCCTCCTCACTCTTACCTCTCTCTCACCTGTGACCTTTAGTGAATTCATGTTGTCAACGTGAACCCTGTCTTGTCCCAATTCTGCATCTGTTCCTTCCAAAGACCCGGTCAAATCTTCACCAGTACTACAGTCAACACCATCCTTTTTTTTGGTGTATCCTGGAGAGCTTCCGTTTTGTAAACGCATCTCTCCCCTCTGGATGGAAGGAAACTGTCTAATGTTATCATTAGTTTCGACTTGAACGGTGGTTTTGTACCCATCTAAAACATTTTCCAAATCGTGATACGTCAGGGTAGAGAAAGAATTTTGGTGTTTGCCAGGGGACGGGAGGACAGAGGAAGGCAAGGATGGACATGTGGAGGTAGAGAGTGCATGGTGAGATGAAGATACAGATAGGGGCATACACTGCTGCAGTTGCTGGTGATACCATTTCAGATGTCTCTCTCTCTCCTTATCCCGTTCATCACACATCTGTAACTCTCCTTCCCTTCCCCTTTTTACTTTGCTAGACACGTCTCTACTATTTTCCACTTCTCTTCTCTGTTCCATCCACCTTCTTTCAGTGTCCTCCCCTCCTTTCATGTTGCTTTGCTGTCTGTTTTTATTTTTGTGACATAGTAAAGATTTGTTATGTATCTCCAACAAAATTAACTTGTCTTCTGTTGATTGTTCCGGGTTCCCGATGTCCTGGTCCCAGATTGATTGATCCGCATCATCAGCTCCTCCATATTTCTCTCCTCTTTTATCTCTCCCCACACCTGTTTTCTCCCTTCTATCACCATTTTCTAACACACCTCTGATTGGTGTAACTTCTTCAAGTCCAGTCCTTCTTCTTGGTCTTGCACTTGTTTCGTGTCCCCGCCTACTGGTCTTGGGTGTGGAGCAGAGATTTGGGCCTCCTGTGGTCGACCTTGAGGTAGGCCCTGTGGGGTTAAGAGCCTCTCTTTCTGTCCTTAACTTTGATTTTTTAGGGGGACTTTTTCCTCTAGTGAAAATACTGTTGCCTCCACTACTGCTGTTGAGCAGGTTACGTTTGGGTGATGGTACTGCCTTTCCTCTTCTTCTTCCACTTCCCCTCAGCTCTTTCACACTATGGCAAATAAAGCGCATGTAATTCTGGCTGCACAAAAGTGTAGAAGATATACATTGAGATATACTTGTTCTCTGCAATGAGAGAGAGATTTTCACCAGATAATTTGAAATCCTCCATTAGCAAAGAATCAACCTACTTCCCAACAGGCTTATTTTCAGGCTTTTACCTAGTTTTAAATTTTTGTTTCTTGCTGGGCAAAATGTTAGATTTTAATAAAAATATTGGTTCATGTCATAACCATAGTTTGTAGCATATGCACATAGCTCCTCCGAGTGGACGTAGGTGGTATTTTAGAGCCAAGATGTCTCTCTGTGGTCAAAATCCCATTTGTGGCGCATTTTAGATACAGCTGCTATCCAACGGTGCCAGATGGAGAATTCTTCTGGTCCTATCTCACCAAAAACTATAGAATAACATGATACATGTAGTATTTCCATAAAAGTTTATGAAGTAACCATCAAACAGTTTCTGAGCTAATTCACTGATTTGTTTCATTGTTTTACTGTAATATAATGATGTAATAGCCTTTATTATCTCAAGAAGATCATGGGAAGATAGAAATATTGGTATTTTTTATGTGTTTAATCACAGAGTACCACCCATCATAACAGGTACGATGTTACTGACACTGAAAATTAATTATTTTGAGCTGTCCATAGACACCAAAGTTATGTGCAAATACACCGGGTAGTTGTGGAGCTAATTTAGGTTTCTTTTGGGGATGTAATTCAGGAGGTTTTTAACTTAAAATAACCAATGAGCTGTACAAGTTAAAAGACATAGAAATGTCTGCAAAATAATTACCATCAAAGAAATTAGTGAATCAGTTAAAAAACAATTTAGCAAAATAGCAAGAAGTAATTAAATAAGTGTAACAGTATCCTAGCATTGCAGAAAATAGCACGTCTAACAGAGTTCTTTCAGAACAATACCCCTTAAGACTGTGACTAATCAATAATAAAACTCAAACACATCTGAATCTTAGATGTGTTGAGTGGTATAGAAATATCCTTACTTACCGATTGGCGTATCTCAGTGTATTAAGTGTGTGTTCTGCTGAGAGCTGACCAGGAGAAATGTTGGCAATCATACAAGTCATTGAGTCTCCAACAAATGAGTTTTTCAGAATCTTAAATGTAAAACAGAGGACAGTTTAGTGACCGGACTGAACAAACAGGAGAACCACTGAAAATCCACATATTAAACAAAAATTCCCCTACCTGTGTAAGTTTGCTTTGTCTGAAGGGTGTGTGCGATTGCTCTTGATCAAGGGACCGGATACATTCTTTAAGCTGAGACAAAAAGAAAAAACAACCCATGAGCGAAGATGTAACAATCCACCACCGATATACTTTTTACGTGCTCCATGTTTGATCTCTGACTGAGTGTAGCTTACGGCCAAAAGACTCTGATTGATCTCAGCTCCCTCCATACGACACTGCTTGTCTGGTTCTTTGCTATCTGATGCCCTCTCGCTCCCTGCAAGGTCCACAAACCACATTCTACACACACACACAGACACGCAAGCACACACATACACACACACACTGTGTTTGCAGTAGTTTTATCATTAAACCTATATAATTGAGCTTGTTTGATAAGCTGCACAATAAGTCTTGTATTGATTTAACAAGAAAAGACAAAATACTTTGTGAAGTACGTGTTGTCACTCACCTGCCATCTATTTGCTGGTTTGGCCCTCTGAGTTGAATCTGAAGCAAGGCGTGGGAACGAGAGGAGAGTGGATTCACTCCGCTGGTCCCTTGTGTGCGCTCTTCTGTACCCTCTGAAATCACCTTTTCGAGAGCAATGAAGAATGCAGGAGGGAGACAAAAGACGGATTGAGATCTTTTTGGTCGAAAATTTAAGTGTTTAATTCGGCCAACCAAGCCATTTAGGGGGGTCACAAGCCAGTATACTACTAGTGCCAGTCCAAAGCTTGGATAAACTGGTAGGGTTTTTTTAAGTAGAGCATTTAACATAAACCTATGCCTAAGAAACTGATTTCCAATCCGGATCGGTGGGGGCCCGGGTTTAACAACGACCACTACTGGCATTGTTAACCAGCAAGGTGCCAGAGAAAGCAATGCTACTATTGGTTGAAGAAAAAGAAGATGAAGTATTTTAAAAAAAGAATAGAGCTTGTTGAAATGATGGAAATAAGGAAAGTAGATATACTGTGTGTCTATGACACCAGGTGGAAAGGCAGCCAGGCAAGAAGCGTTTGAGGAGGGAACAAACTGTTTACAGCCCAGGTTAGACGTCTCTAGATGAGACAAAGTAAGACAGTCCAGATTGAGATGGTTTGGAAACGTGAAAAGGAGGGATAGAGGATCTATTGGTAGAAGGGTGCTGGAGATGGATCTGCCAGGCAGTTGAAAAAAGAGTAAAGAGGAGGTTTCTGGATGTGGTTAGAGACATGCAGTTGGTTGGTGTAACCAAGGAAGAGGCAGAGTACTGGGCAAGAGGGAAACTGATAATCTGCTGTGGTGACCCCTAAATGGAAAAAGCTAAAAGCAGAAGAGGGTTCTGCTAATGCATCTGGATGACAGCACATAAGCTGACCTCTGGTGCTGTATAGGGGTTAAAGCGGATATGATACTGGACTTGGTATGTATGAATGTAAGTACTGTAAGTATATTTACTGTTTCACTTAATTTAGTACTCCACTGAAAGCAGTACGGCGGTTCTTTCTGGTGAGAACACTCTAAAAACTTAAATATTACAGGCAATGTTAATTTAAAGATAATTTTGGGGAAATAAATCAAATTTTAAATGCTGTGTATGAATAATTTCATGTCCACTGCCACAAATCAGAGAAGACTGTTCACAATTTCATCAAACAATTATGAGATTATCTTTTTCTTTTAAAAATATGAGATCTCTTATGTTGGAATCAGAATCTTTGTATTGAAATTTTCTTAAGGTCGGATTACTAACGCATCTCTAGCTAATCCACAATATCAACATAAGGACATTTTTCAAGATGCAGCAGACCTCCAGCAGTGAGCTGGCTGAGTCCACTCTGACATTACGCAGTCCAGCGATATGAACCACCTTCTGTCCATCTTCTCTGGCGAACACCCTAATGAAGAAGAAAAAACACAAATGAATGAGAAAAAGACATTCAAAGTCCAAATCAAAGTAATATAAAACTAAACATATATTAACTAGTGGATATATTTAACATAAAGAATTGATCATCATAATATAAACTGAGGTAATTTTCATATCTTGAGGCAATTTGAACACAAGAAAACACGCACACAAACCTTTTCCTGTGGTCCAACAGGTCATACAGATGACCACAGTAGATTTCAAAGAAGCTGACATACACCAGTAAGGGTGAGTGAGTGTGTGTGGTGGAGAAGTGAGTAAAAATGTCCTGCGCTGCCAGTGCATATAAACCTGGCCTCCTCGGAGATGAACCCAACATGGTGTGAGTCTTCCCCGCACCTGTCTGGCCATACGCAAAGCAGGTGGCATTGCCTCTAAAGACATAAGCACAACACAAAAAAATGGTAAAGTTAGTGAAGACAGGTTGGTCAATAGAGGAACAAATGGTCAACGGACAACATACACATGCTTTATTCATATCATTACCAATGCTACCTTACCCAACAAGCATGTGCTGCACCAAAGGATAAGCTGTTCTTTGATACACTTCCTCATTCGAGCTCTCCTCCCCAAAAACCTGGTCAAAGTAGAACCTGTGCTGCAGGGACAAAAGATCAAGGCGTGAGGCATAAAATCAAATAAAGAAAACAAACAGTACAATAACACACCGATTTGACTCGGTGACAAAAGGCTGTCAAATTCCACTATAATCAATATAAAATCAATATAACAGTATTAGCCAGGCGTGGCAAAACACTGATTTATGACTGTGTCATCTGATGATAATAATAAATAGATAAAAAATATCTACCTGTCGTATGTATTGTGTGAGATCAACGGCCTCTTTGCTTTCATGGACAATCACACACCGTCCATTTTGATTTGTCACAATATCTGCCTCTCCCCTTCTGCCCTCTGTGCGTGTCAGAGGTCTTTTCCTCACACAAACACTAATGTGATGCCCCCATGGCTGCCTGCAACACACAAACACACACACAAACGCACACAAAGGAACAAATGCTCATTTGCCACTTATGAATACACAAACCTAAAGAGACAATCATTCATATGCTTTTATGACTGTCAATAAAAGCATTTACACTGGTTGTCAAGCAGAAACCCTTCCTTTCTCTAAGTGTTGTAGCCAGTGTTGTTTGGGAAATATTACATTCTGAGTGTGAGATAGTATCGAGTTGAGTTGAATTAAGAACACTATACTCACCTTCTCTTTGGGGCAGGAGGGGTCGTCAGGGGGAGTCCATAGTTGTAGCCAGCTGTTCTCTTTGGTTGATAAACAGGTGTCACAACCTTGTCTTCAGAGACGATTTGTTTTCCATCTGTAAGTTTGTTACTAAACCTCTTTGAAACCACTCTTTTAGGTTTAGGCTTGGGTAAGTGCGGTGTGACACACTTTAGTGATGACCTGGTGTGAGATTTGTGCAATGAATTTCTCTTCACCGTGTCTGCTTTGGTGATTGCTCCTTTATGGAGATTGTGTTGACAACAGGGAATATCCGTCCTGAGACTCTGGATCCTTTTGCAGCCATATACTAAAGCCTTTTGGCCGTTTAACTCAAGGTGCACCGGTATGCCTGATCCTTTTTCCTGGCCCGGATCATTATTTCCACATTGGACAGTACCCGCTGGATGAGACTGTGGCTTTTCATATTGATCCGTGTCACTACTGAAATCAAGCCGTCGGCAAACACATGATGTTGTGGAAAAACTTGCTGCATCTAGCTCACTAATAGCAGCATCTGTCCCGTCCTCAGCATCAAATACATCTTCATCTGGATCTCCGCGACCATCATAAGTGACGTGACTATCTGCAACAGCACCACCATCGGTTTCGGAAATATCATCCTGATCCACAGATTCAAAGTCTAGAGTTTTGACAGCTTGGACCAGATGGAAGAGTCGACTTCTGTCCTCCATAGACTGTATCCCCAGGATGGGATAGTCCTCCATGGTCAGCCTGGAAAGGTGTGTTGCACTGTGAACCCCTAATGAGGTTAACCTGATGGACAGAAGACAGATGTTCAAAGGAGGAGAAGACAGGATAAGTGTTTGACTTTCAGTCTGGATGCACTGTGAGCGCATGAATTTACCTGGAATAGTAATGCTGCAGTCCGACCGCTTTTAAGCACTCATACAGGCAAAGTCTCTTCTCCTCCTCTTTCATTTCTCTCTGTGCTACTTCTTTCCACGCAGCCTGCGAAGGCCAAATGTCACTTTAGTTTCTACATTTTTTAGTACTAAAAAACAAAGGCGTGCCAGAAATTAAGGTGATGCAATGACGACGGGTTAAACATAGTCAGAAAAAAAAAATATTATGACAAATTTTAATCATCACTGCACCTTCATGCCTTTTCCAAGACAGTGTGCCCTTACTGTCTGCACTCCCGCCGGGATTTCTGTCGGAGCCTGATGACCAATGGTCTGGTTGATCACTGCATCATTACTACCACACTGCACTGTTGTGATGGCAGGCAAAGCACAGGACGCTCCATGATGCTGAAACTTGACTCTTGAGAATGGAGCCGGTGCAGCCTGGTCATGTCACGCATTTCTGCAATGTAGCAAATATGATAAATATAGCAGACACAACCAGGCAACTGTTACTCCCATTTCTACATGGGAGTGGTTGACAGTTATAGTAATCTGGTCAGATGGCTTTCTAGGGACAATGTTGCTCATTACAGAGTTTATGAAATGGTACACTGCTTTAAATCATCCCACTCTGAGTAGTTCATGTTTCTATTAGGTTGAGCCATCCTCTACTGTGTTGAGATGATAAGAGTAGTTCTTGGAACTTGCAAATCTAATTAAACATATTTCAAAAGCGTGAATGTGAACCAGATTAATTAAATAAATTTATCATGTTTATGGACATCCGTTTCCAAATGAAGAATGTGCAGATTTGAATCCATTTCATTTATATTTTTAGGGGAATTAACTGAATTCATAGTTGTTTAATTTATTTGAGATATGACAAAGAGAGGAGAAACCTTTACTATTCAATTTTAACCCATTAGGTGACACAAGTGTCACAAACTCTTCAAGTTCTATGGGATGTTTAGCTTCATGAGTATTTAATTGATAAATCTTTGTGGTCATTTGCAGGTTTTTTTTATGTTACTTAAGGTAAGTTTCAAACTATTTAACAATTCTAATAATTTCTAAGGAATTCCTCCATTCGCAAGCACTTGGTGACAGTGGCGAGAAAAAGATGCATTTTAACAGGCAGCAACCCGAATCAGATCCCCACTCAGTGTGGACGGCCTACTGCCATGACCCATTGGGTTACGATTGTGTGTTACATTTAACCAGAGAACATATTTTTAAAAGATAAATGAAGTTTTACAATTTTGAGACATGTTGCGGAATGGAAAATGGAAAAGGGCAATGTATGTTCCCAAGCAAATAACTGTCAAGTTATTTATTTTCAATTTAGGGAAAAACACTATAACAACATACAAAGAAGCATAAATTCAAAAATATTTTCCAAACCAGAAAAAGCACTCAGAGAAAGCAGACCTCTGCCAAGGCACAACAGTATCCTAGGTTTAGGAAAAAATGATGCAGATTCCTGCATTAATGTCTTAATTAATGAGTTATTACCATCCTCTAAATCTGCCGACAACTCCAACAACAAACTCTGAGTATCTCTCATATACACTGTAGCCTCAACTTCAGCATCTCTGTTCAGCTCACTAAGCGCCTATAACATATAAATAACAGCAAAGGAACATCATAGGAATCATAGGCAGCAATAGCCACATTGTGACATCATCACTCCAAACAGCTTATTATTCTATTTGAAATGCAGCAAAACACACGTCATCAAAATGAAATTGCCTCTAGGTAAAATTGTCACGCAAATCCGTCCTGTTGTTTTTCCATAATCCTTCTCACAAACAGACAGAAATATGAAAACAAAAACAGACAAATGCACACGGGTGAAAACATAACGTCCTTCCTTGGTAGAGGTGGAAAGGTGTTCAGTGTCCAATGTCCATTTTTTACCCCAATGATCGTCCTTAAAGGTGAAATGACTGGGTCCTTGTAAAGTTGAAACGACTTTAGAGTGTGAATCAAAATGAAGAAAAGATTGCTGTTGCTGTCATCACAATCAAAATAAAGATATTTTAGCACTTTGAGATTTGATCCAAATGTAAAGTGCATTATAAATTAAATGCATTATTATTATTATTATTGCATCAACTTTTCCAAAACATTTGGATGCCTTTGATTATAGATTGTAGTATAGAAGAATGTGACCAATCTACAGAGCCAAGATAAACTTACCTGATTCACTCAGACTTTTCAGAAAAAGAAAGAAAGAGCGGTATAAAGGAAAATGAATGAAAAAAGGGGAAATGAATGAACGGGCCTTGGTTATCTGGATACAACAACTGAACCAACAGAATGTACTAATACGTCATAGAACTGCCCGCTAGAGAAATGTCACTATATCCGTACACAAAGTTGGTTTCCATAACGACGCAAACGGTTTGCGTGGACGAGTCCTACTCAGTCAGGGCGGTCTTTGAACGACTGACACAAAACTGTCAGCAACTCCAACAAGAAACTTCCTTAAACGTCCTAGAGGCGGAAGGACAGTTGGTCGAATCAGGGTGAAATCAGCATGGCAGAGAGGGATAATCCTCGGGGGGCTTAATACCAATCAACCAACCTGCTTAGAGAAGAAGTCTCAGACTGAACCACAGGTTCCTCTGCCCTATATTGGCTTTATAACGCATTGAAAGAGGTATGAAACGTCATGACAGAGATGTCTTTTACCTTGTAGCCCTTTGAGATCTTATACAAATGTAAAGTTCGTTATAAATTAAATGTATTGTTATTATCTTCGTTTATTAATGATAAAATATTATTATTACACGAGCGCATAGTTATAGACGACGTGTCTGTAGGACCATGCTCTTTTTCTACAAAACAATAAAGTAAAACAGTTGTTCATTTGCTTAACCCCATGACGAAGACGAACTAAAAAAACAACATTAATAGAAATATTTCAAATTATATGAACACAATTTCCCAATTAGACTATCCGTTCATGACAGAAGTCTCTATCATGAGTATTTTCACTGTTTATTATTGACATTCTGCCCTGCTTTTTGCTATTTGCAGTTCAGTTGAGCAAAATTAGGCTATGATAGAAAACAGCCACCAAACTGTAAAAGGGCCGGAAAGTAAAGTATCTACGTGAGTCAATGGAAAAAGTCCAGAGGTGATGCTGGATTCATGGCTTCTTTCTTTTTTTGAAAACACTGTGCTCATTAGAAAATATAACCTTAAAGAATATCTCTGGTTAGTAACCGGTTCAACGGATGACAGAAATGCATCAAAAATGAGGAAGGAGATCCGGAATCTTCTTCATCTGTCAGTGTTTCATCGGGGAAGACATTTAAGGTAACACACAACTGTGGTTCTTCCTTAAAGCTAGCATGTTATTTGTACTTCATAAACAGATATTCAGAGTCGTATTATTGAGCGTTTTGTATTGACAAAGCTTTCGTAGGCTTATGCATGCAGCTATAACATAATTTAAACCTCAATTGAATTATTTTCCACATAGAATATGAATGAAAAACATCGTATAATCCGTTACCGGTTTCACAACAACACGTACCAACACCAGGCTGACATTCATCGTCCTGAGATGGGAACTAGTCGGTCACAAGTTTTTTTATATGTGCACTTCATTAGAAAGTTGATGAATCTGAATTAAAAAAGGTTGTTCTCATCCATGACATGACTCATCCATGACATGTTTTTAAATTAAATAAAAGATCAGTTTGTGACACATGTTTGTATCTAATACGCACAAGATTTAAAAACAACAACTTATTTTGTGAGTTCACGAGGTTTGTAACAAATAACACCATGTTGATGGAATATCAAACCTATAAGAATCATTTGCTACTATGTATCAATGGGGGAAAATAACTATAGGAGAAGAGCAGGAATGGGACTGTCTTTGACAAGTACAAAACTAGGTTCCAATTTTCATGTGATTTGCATCATAGCCTTCACCAAAACGGAACCAAATCTAATAGATTTAGGTAAAAACTAAAAAATAATTTAATTAAATAATAGATAAACGTAATTGTGCTTATCTATTTTTATATTTATAGATTCAAATGATTGCAAGAACTCTGGTCATAAACAACTTTTTCAATGTGTTGTTGACACCGCTCTTATTAAGGCCTTAAATGAAATCCACTTAAAAAAAGACTGGCAGATCTTAAGTTTCGGTATTACGGGGAACCGCGTCTCTCCTTATGCCGAATCACCATGTTGCTCCTGGCACATACTAAGGCGGTGTAGTGCTTGTGATGCTCTTACAAAGTCAGATTTGATTCGCTTTAAAGACATCAGTTGATTAAATGCTTACCCAGACGCAGGCGCCATATCCTGATTGCGTATCATATTTTGCAAATTAAATTAAAATGAGATAACTTAGTCATAAAAGTAAGCTCTCATGAAGTAGGGAAATTATTGGGCAGTCTTGGATTCTTTGTATTACAGATCGTTCAGTGCCTGAAATTATTGTTGACCACACATATTTCTGGACAGACTTTAAAACTGGAAGGGGACTCTTTGGCACGGTACTTAACTGGTTTGAATCCTACGTATTGAGCAGGAACTGTAATGTGTCTGTAGGTGATTACATGTCTGAGCTGTCAAAGATGATCTACGGAACTCCCCAACGCTCAGGTCTGGGGCCTCCTCTGTTCAACATTTGTATGCTCTCACCAATTTTAGATTATAGAACACAATTAGTTATGTTAACATATTGATGACACATACATTTGCATAACAATATAACCAAAGGACCATAAATCCATACAAGCTCTAGTCAGTAAAGTTAAAAACCACAAATCAGGCCCGAAATTTCAATGTTGTCATGGATTCAGACGTAATTCTTAGCTGCCAAATTAATACAATCACAAATTCAGCCCACTATCACAGTAGGAACATATGATTAAAGGACTGATATCTTAGCAATATTTAGAAAAATGTTACTGTGCCTTTATCTCCAGTCAATTTAACTATTGAAATGCTGTATTTACCAGTTTACGTAAAAGAAATTAGACAGCGGGAGATGATCCAGAACGCCGACCATGAGACTGGATTATATTATTTATGTCCTATCCTGCTCTTTTTATCCTGGTTTCTTACCTGTCAAAGAGTGAATTACAAAATACTGCTGTTGGTTTACAAAGCACTGAATGGTTTAGGGACAAAACATTTGTTTGATCTGTCAAAATCTGAACAAGGAGAAGAAACATTCAGTTTTTGCCCCATATGGAAATCAATCTCCCAGAGAACTGATGGTCAGCTGCAACTCTTCTGTCTTTTTTCAATCAGGACTGCATTGGCAAGCTACTAACTGCTTACTCTTTGTTTACACTGTGCTGTAATCTCTACTGTATTTATTTATTTGATTTCCTCTTAAAGTCTTAAATTCAGTTATTGATGTTCTATATGTTTATGTTGTATGCATATATCGCTTAATGCCTTTTATGTGCTTCGTAAGCATTTTGAATTGTCTTGTTGAAAGTTGCTACAAAAATAACTTGGCTTACTTATTAATCGCATCCTCAGTAACGTTTAAACCTTCGTTGCTGTCATAGGTGTCCTGCAGCAGTAAGTGATCAACATGTCATCTGGGGAGGATGAGATTTCTCAGACTTCTTGTTCTTCTCCTCCTTCCTCCTCCTCCGTCTTACCTCCTCCTCCCCTTACCACCCACTTCATCGGGAAGAAGAAAGACATTGTCAAAGCTGGGCGTGTGACCAAACTGGTGAATGGATGCAGAGATGTACTGGTCCTACACCACAAGGGAAAGCTCCATGCAATGGACATGCGCTGCTACCGTAAGCCCTTTAAAAGTGCTTTGTTTGTGTTGTTGTGACGAGAAAGGCTATAATTGTAAAGTCCCGTATTAAAATCCATTTATAGTGTGCTACATATTATTAGTACATTTTCTTTATGGCGCATACATACTGAAACGGTAACTGTAGATAAAAATACTATATAAGACTGGAGAATTTTAATCACAGCGTTTCTTAGGGATGCTAATAATTGCGACATTTTTTAGAAAACAATCATTGATTTATGTTAGGAATTTAATTTTGTTTTTTTAGATTTTGTTTCTTGAATAAAAGTTTACATTTTAGTGAATAATTTGAATTAAAGGTCATGGGTAAGGCCAATAAAGACATGTTTTGCATCTAATTTTACCTGTTTTTTTAAAAGGGTGTCAATTCTGGATGGCACTGTATTTATTGTTGATACATAAAAAGCAATGATTATGTTCATAATCCTAATATTTACTTAAAGTTATCTATATATGTTTTTCCAGATTTGTAATGTATTTGATTTTAAATGACCAAACGCAAATCTTTAATTACACTGGTTTCTTCACTAACAGATGCAGGTGGTCAATTACAGAATGGAGAGATTGAGGTAAAAAAACAGTTTTTTGAAATTGTAATTGAGTAATGCATGAGTCTAATGTCTAGAGGTCTTCCTTTTTTTCTCTCCATTGTAAATCTCTTGTGCAAGCTTTCCAGTGTATATAATCTTAACACACATTAATGAAGTTTTTTTGTAATTGCCACTATATCTAATATTAATGATAATATTGTCTCTTTTATCACCCTTATGGCGGGTCATCGCAGGAGTTTAACGGACTGCTGTGTATTGTATGTCCATGGCACAAGTACAAGATCACACTACAAGAAGGGGAAGGGCTTTACCAAGCTGTGGACGATCCTACAGCCAAACCCCTGAGGACACACTGGCACTCTAAGGGTGTCAAGCAGAGGATTCACAAGGTCACTGAGGTCGACGGAGATGTATATGTGACACTGAATGACTCCAATGACGCCATCGAATCAGACGTCTACCAAACAGAGAGATACAGGAATGGGTTATTCAAGATGTCGTCCAAGAAATAGCCAGACACTCAAGGATTTTCTTCGACTTGTTGGATCCATCACCCAAAACTATTCAAAAGGGGGATTTGGGATATCTTTGCATCTTTCACTGACAATCATAGAAAAAAACTGTACTTTTATCGAAATTATAAAGATTAAAGAAAATCAAATATATGCCCTGAATTAATCATGTACACAGAAGGAAATGGCAACAAACAACAAATATTGAACCTTTTATGCAGTAGTTGCAGGATGTCTGGTGAGTTATGGCTCAAACATCTACAAAACATAAAACTAACACACGACACTTTAGAGAAAAATGCATATCTTTCAAAAACTCAAACTGTATCATGAATTTTGGCACATCTCTTCCACAGTATTCATGCCCACAAGCTGCTTACGATGTCCTGATGTAAGTCACCTTGCACAACAGCAGATGGCGCTATTTGTCAATGTAAACGAGCATTAAAGATGGGTTCACCACTGAACAAGCAGACACACCATCAGATTTTATTCTTGGAATATGGAAGATATTTTTTGTTAGTCACCTACATAGTATGCCATGGTAGTATGTTTGGTCACACTCACCTGCCTACACCTGTTGCACTGAATAAAAATGTCCGCTCAGTTCCCCATCATCAGCGCCACATTACACTATCTTCCTTTTTTTTTTGCTTGTTTCTGAAGCATGAGGTTTTAGCAATATGTGTAATAGTTGTTTGAAAGAAAAAGTGCATTATTTTTGATAATGGTAGCAATGGCAGGAAAAGAACTTGACAGTATCCAAGAACCATCATAATAATTATCCAGTTAGTATGTTCTTCACGCGAACAGAGGCAGATGTTAATGAGGAAAATGTGCAGCCGTACATTAATGAGGGATTTTGTCTTCCTGCATGTATTTGACAGTTATAGATAAACATTACTTTGGTGGGTTAGATTTTACAACCTAAATAGCCAATATAAAGTGATTTATTGTTCATAAATGAAACCAGGGCGAATGCACATTATAAAACACGATACCTCAGTATCAGGTGCCTGAAAAGATGGAAAATCATTTTCCAGAGTAAAAGTGATGCACAAATTTAAGAGTAAAATCATTTGATGGTCTTAAAGAGGAAAAACCTAAAAAATTGATGTGGAAAAATTACAAAATGTGTTTTATATGTGAAACGTGTCTTTTTTTTTTGAATACACACATTGCTGAAATAATTTAAATGAAAGATGACTCAAAGTACATTCAGATAAATAATCAGTAACAAGAGAAAAGGTTTTCATTCACCTCTTTATTTCTGTTGTTTCAGAGGATTACGCATTTAGATTATTTGTGCTCTTAATTTCTACCGAATGTTCAGGTTTTTGTTTAGTTTGGTTGAGTTTAGTATCTGGGATCATCTATATCATCTATCCGCAGTGGAAGAAAAACTGTCATGTTTCCATTATCCATTATAAGTGATTGTTCCTAAAATCATATAAATAGTTCTTCAAACCTGTTAGTAACAAAATATAATTTTATTAATTTTATTAAGATAAAGAAAGGTTCCCAAACGTGTTATATAATTTGATTACAAGATTATCATTATTTCTGACCTAAGCAGTACTTAGCTATTACCAACACCCTAAGCTGATTTTATGCCTTAAACACCTGTTATAATAATGCATCAGATATTCAAACAACTGTTTTTTATCCAAAGCAGCTGCGGTACATGTAGTGGAATACAAAGTCCCTCTGAAATATTGGCAGGCAAAGTAGAAACAAAGTACTCTTCACAACCTAACCTAAGGGTAATATCTAGGTTAATATAGGTTATGTCATTATTCCATTCAACGGTTCAGTGAGTTGCCATTAACTTGTTCCTCTTCATCCTCTCCTGAAGCTTCCTCAGGTGTATCTTCAGCTTGAGATGAGCACATATGGGCTTTTTCCTGTCCCTCACATAGAGTCTGTGGAGAAACGACAAAATGACATCATGCTTCAGCTTTAGAGGACAGCAAAACTTGACATGTAGGCAAAGTGTAGATGTTAACTATTTATTGCCATTGCATTGTTTCCAGATGATTTGAGGGTGCAGATAAAATCACAAGAAACACAAACTTGATCATGGTTGACTGCTGATCCTCATTACTTACACCAGTGCAGAGATGTCACAGGCGCCGCTGCTTAGCTGCATATACACTCTTCGAACCTTCAGCAGCATTTGCTCTGGGAGGTACTTTTGGGTTATAATGCAGCATTTTGGGATGCCAGCTGCAATGGTGAGCAAATGTTTATTAAAAGAATATTGGGAATGACATTAAAACTATTTTTCATTAAGTGGTCCAAACACAACAAGCATTTATTTTGTGCAAAAAAATAGTCCCACCCTCTTTTTTCTGTAAAAGTGTATCCTGATCTAATGTTTTTATAATAAATGTTATAAATTTATCTGAACCCGACATCTGTAATTCATTTTTATGGTTTTCGCCTCAGCAAATGCACTTTTTTATTTATATCATGTCTATAAACATGCACACCCATAGATTCTGAAAAACCTACAAATTAAGACTATTACAAATTGTGCCCTATAACTTGACTAACTTCTCTTTATTATGAACAACCAACATCCCTAGTGACTTTTTTTTATTTTTTTTTTATTAACTATTGAGGAGAAATGACTTTGCCAAGTTATTGATATCTTATATTCCCAATGTTTTGGAAAATGGAGAGAACTTAGATAAAGTTTAAAGTCACATCCTAGAGAGATATCTTTCAACAATTTCCAAAAAAAGACAATTACTTTCTAATTTACCATAGATTAATGAATAACCTACGGCTTTAAGTGCGATGCCGGCAACCTATTCTCCAAGAAGAAATATGTTATCTTCATTAAGATCAGTGATACTTCATTTAAAATCACCTCCAAAAAAACCAAGGTTAATATGAAAATATAGATCTAATTCTAAAATATTACATTTTATCTGCATCTACACCATAGAGAGAAAGTGATTCCCACCTTGGCACAGATAACTAAAACTGTTTGAATGTTTACTTCACAACACAAACAAAACTCATTCTCAAGTAAAAACTGACTTAAGTTTAGGTGTTTCCTCGTGATAGTTACCTTCAGTAGTGGTGATGGTGAAAGCACACAGACAGATGATCACAGTGGCAACTTTCAGTTCCATGATGGCAGAATGACTTGAGAAAAAGTATCCCAACTTTTTATATACTGGCACTGAACAGGCATACGCACACCTGGAGGCAAACGAGTAAAAAATCCTTTAAGGAAACAAATGTTTTATATTGATAATGGTTGCTCACTGAGACAGGCTTCAACAGGTTTATTGATGGGTGGGAAACAAAGCTCAGCAAATGGAAGAAAAAAAGGAAAACAGGATTTAAAACCAATAATTAAAAATGATATGATAAGTTCAGATGTTGGATTTGATAAAGAAGTAAGACCCATCCCATCAAACCACTGCCAAAGAAAGAAGTCCAAAACACCAGTTTTTTGCAGCAGGTTTTGATAAAGATGTGGTTTGCAAACCTGCCTCATGCTGTGCAACTCAATTATGTGCACATGATTATTGAAAAAATATCAAAATGATTCAGATTGTCTGGTGAGGCAAATGACAGAATGTTATCATACATGTTTACTTGAATCTGTAACAGCGCGATGTTGTAACCAATTAAAATTGTCTTTCCCTTTCAACAAGCGACCCGAAAAACCTGATTTTGGTTATGATTTATCCTGGGTTGGCATTGACATGTGAACCAAAGTTTATGACGTGTTTTATGTTACTTAAAAGCGTTCACATGAAGAGGTTTGTTTTTATAGCATCTCAAAAGGGCAAATGTAAAAAAAAAAGCCAAAAAAGATAATTAGGGTATATACATATGAAAAGCTGAAATTCACCTAAAGAACCGGGGCTTTCGGTTGGATTTGGACAATATTTCTCAACTCATAAAGAACAAGAGTACACCAACAAATTATGCACTTAGGGGTCCCACAGGGCTGTGTGCTGTCACCTCCACTCTTCCCACTCTACACGAATGACTGCACTTCTGACAACCTATCTGTCAAACTCCTACAGTTTGCGGATGACACAATGGTCATCGGCCTCATCCAGGACGGCAAAGAGTCTGCATACAGACGGGAGGTTGAACGGCTGGCCGTCTGGTGTGGTCACAACAACCTGGATCTGAACCAGCTCAAAACTGTAGAGATGAGAGTGGACCCCCCGTCATTGCCCCCCCTTGCTGTACTATTTATGCTGTGGAATCCTACAGGTTCCTGGGAACTTTAACCTCTCTAGACCTTAAGTGGACGTGAATTATAAATTAAATGTATTATTATTATTATTATCCAACACAGACAAAATCATCAAAAAGGCCCAGCAGAGGATGTACTTCCTACGCCAGCTTAAAAAAGCTCAACCTGCCTCAGGTGCTGCTGATCCAGTTTTAAAGTGCAGTAATCCAGTCTGTTCTCTTCACATCCATCACTTTGTCCTGTTTGGATCTGCTACCAAACAGGACAGAAACAGACTACAGAAACAGACTACAACGGACAATTAGATCTGCAGGAAAAAATCATCGGATCCAACCTGCCCTCCATTCAGGCCCTATACTCCTCCAGAATCAGGAAACGGGCAGGAAAGATCACTGCAGACCCGTCACACCCCGGACACAACCTGTTTGACTTCTCCTCTCTGACAGGCGCTGCAGAACACTGTTCGCCAAACCTACCAGGCAAAATAACAGTTTCTACCCACAGGCCATCCACCTGACAAACAATGAAACCAGTTTCAGTGTTCTCCAATAACCTGGATCACCTCATTATACAATAACTACCTCCAACTGTCATTACTCTGACGACTTTGCACTGTCATATATATAAATATATACATATTAATCCATGTATATTTAAATGTAAATAGCCTGTGCACAAGATCATCTCCATTTGTTTATAGCTTGTATATTTGTTTATTGCCTTGTCCGTTTAATTTAAAACTATTTATATGACGTTGGTACTGTGAGAGCTCAGTTAACCGGAGTCAAATTCCATGTATGCATATACATTGCCATTAAAGCTGATTCTGATTCTGATTCTTAACATGCGTGAGCTGAAATACTCAAATTATTCATAGCTGACAACTGATTCTGGCTCGTTTCCCAGTCTAGATCTAGTTCTGTGTGGTTATTAATCCTCTTTACATTGCCAGGAAAGGCTTGGAAAGAGAAAGGGCTAGAGTCACTGAAACTCTGCTCCCAACTCCCAGGGCTGTTCAAAGTATTGACACTGATTGTTGTCTTCTATTTTGTGTGTATTGTCTATAAAACTGTGGATCTTCAATCAAAATTTTGTGGCAGTGGGGTTTGGTTAAATCAATTGCAGGAGGGAGACGGTGAGATTGGTTCACGGAACTGCGTCAGGGAGGAAGATGACGGGAGATTAGTCGCTGACATCCGTGGTGGAACTCTTGTTTGCTGAATCGTTTTAGTGGAACCACTTTGGAGCGTGTTTGCATGAACAGATCGTTTTAGGTTCTGCAACAGCATTTGAGCTGGGTTTGACCAACTTTGATCCAACCAATCCCAATCTTGAATTTATGTCCTTTCAAGCAATTGAGGACTGGGATGTTTGGGATGTCTTGCTGTTAAACCCATTTGAGGAAAAGTTTCAACTGATGACATGATATTCAATAAATGAATATAAGGTCAGCATATCATAAATATCATAAATGTTGTTTGAATATCCAAATACAGTTTAGTATGAGATGCACAAAAAATTCTAAAAAATCCAAGAGGTCCAATACTTGGCCAAACATTCTGCAGAAATGCTCAGTATAGTTTTTTTTTTCTCTGAAAATGATGACTTCACATATACATTTTAATTTTATTCAAATTATTGATCTACCGCAGAATTTAGGGTTTCAGCAGTGTGCTGTGTAGTGCCGAGGCAGAACACATACCCCACATCGTGTTTTCCATAGATTTTACACCGAATGGAGGAATTGAACCTGGGCACTCAAGTCCCGCCTTAAACTCCTTTAATGTCCTACTCAACCATTTGGTTGAACTAATTTCCAGTCCCTATTTTTTCTCGGAAAATGTGTGCCACTTGACGGAACCAGTTTGTAATATAACTCGGGAATAGTATGTGTATGCTTTAAGGTAAGATTATGGTGAGATTATCCCGATGCATTTTCGGGTTTCCGACTTAAATGTGACTTCAACAACAAATATGACGTGGCACTTGTGTTTATATTGTCAGAGTTTATGATGCAACAAAACGGGGACATATGCGCTGTACTCTCATGGGTGATGCAAGTTCACTTTAACGATAGTGGGGTGACATTCGTATCAGTAAACAAAGTGTTGTCATTCATGCGGTGTCTGGTGTGAACGCATCATCGAAGGAGCTAATGACTCACACAGCTGCAGATGGTTGTCTAATTAATCCTCCAATCAGCTAAATCCTCAGTGTGGATTGGTCCACTCATGTTCAGTTATTTTTGGTACTGAAAAAAACCTCAGTGTTACTGCTACTACAGATACTTCAATACATATTACCGATTCAACTGTTGATACTACTATGTATTTAGTAATAAATTGATAAGTAAAACCGTGTCTCGGTCTTGCAATTTGCTGTTTTGCAATGTTTGTATCACCCATGAAGGATTGTACCATGACAGCTCTTACTCCTTTTAAAGCTTTCAGTGACATGCACAGAAAACATGTAGCCTATGACCCGTTCACAGTTCTGAAAATATTCGTAGCTGTGTTAGTATCAAGATGCACATAAAAATGAAATTAAATCTTAATCGAGCGCCAATGGATGACTTTTACTTTCTCTTTCCCTCCCACTGAGAGAGAGGAACAGAAAGAGAAACAAGCAGAAGATAAACAGAGTTGATCAGTTTCTAACTTGACAAAGGTATAATTATAATAATTATAATAATTATTACTGTTGATGGTAAGAGAAAACAGACAGCAGAGATTTTTTTGGCAGGGATATAAACTTTATTTTCCTCCCATTTTCAACAGACAATATTATTTTTCCAACATTCTAACATAGCAACCTTGACCTTCAATCACTTACTTTATTTTACAGTATCTTCTGTAAGTCTCTTGAAATTGAAATCAGATGTGTTGTATCTCTTTACAAATAAAATACCTTTTGTTCACAGTATGTGCAATAGTATATACATCTGTATGGTGGAACTAAACAGGACATGTACTTTTCGAATATCTATCATCCTCACCAGTTTTTGGACAAAATTAGCCATTACTTTAATAATTACTAAAAATTTTATTTTACATTCTATGCTTACAGATATAGAAATATCACAACATTGGGGTTTGTGAATGAATAAAGTGGCACTTTATTGATTTGGTGTTCCAATCGTACGGCTCATAATGGAGTAGGATTGACCTCTGCATCTCCAGGCCCTGAGATGCAGAAGATGTTCCTGAGAGAAAACCATCAGTATTCATTCTGTCCTCTGGAGGCCACATGCAGCAGACGCAGCAGCAGCTCTGCAGGTGAGCTCCTTGCAGAGCTGTCGGCCAGATCTGAGGCCTCGGTCTCCCCTAGACAGACAGAGTCCACTGCACAGCTCTCTGGAGAGGGCAGGGAGTAAAAGGAAAATAAGTTTATCCAAGCTATTCTCATAGATTGTGTGATGACAAGTGTACAATACAATCAATTCATACTATACCTGAGTTACAGCAGAGTCCTGAAACAGCACATCGTCCTCCTTCAGATCCACAGGGTTTCCCTCCTGCCTGGCAAGGAGTGAGCAGATAGTTCTCTTCTAGACAATGAACCGTTTCTGGGGAACCCAGCAGGCAGCCGAGACCTTCCCCACAGCAGATATTGGGGCCAAAGCAACGGCCCCTGTCTCTGGGGCCACAAGACATACACTGCAGGAGAAATTTAATTTGTATCATTCAGTTGCCATGGATCATACAATTAATTTCTGAAACATTGTCACCTTGTTGATTTGGAAAAATTAATTCCAACTATTAAAAAAAAAAGAGGAAAAGCTCCTGGATAGCAATTAACATTAATAATTTTTTAATATCTCAGAATATTATTAATGTATACTTATTTGTTTAGTAATGTGCAATAACAACTCAAAGTGAGATTATAATGACTATTAAGAAATAAAATACCATCTTTAGGGATAGGTCAATTGCTGAGATAAATTTCACAAAGTTGTACTGTATGTATATACTATGTAAGATGTATATAAATAAAGTTTATACACATATAAATTCAATTACACATTTGCCCACATCTAACACGGAAAATATATCCAATTTTGTTCATCTTTATTCTTAATAGACAATTTCTTAAGATCAACAGTGCTAATCTAAAGTAACTTTGGGAGCTTTCCAATTCAAAGAGTGCCAAAAGAATGATAAAAAAAAAAAAAATGAAGTGAAATTTTTGGCGAAAAGAAGGCAGAGAAGAAATTGGTACTCTGGCACTCACCTGCCGGATTCCAGACTCCGGCAGCGCTCGTTTCCCTCCTCTGGGACAGTTCTGGATGTAGCAGGCGGAGGAGAGGGCAAGGTGACCCAGGACGCACAGGAGGAGCAGGGAGCGAGGCATCGCTGCTGGTTTAGGATGAGCACCTGTCTTCTAGGTCCTCCGCCTGGATGGATGTCAGACAGACTTCCTCCTCGACTCTTCACTTATAAGCTGATGTGACCCGACAAATCCATTGACACTCGCATTTGACGTCAGCATTGTGCAGTTCTGGTTTTCACACGCGCGCGCCTCAGAAGGCCACCGGCGTGCGTGCGGCGTACGCGCGAGAGGTCGCAGCAGATGTGGCTCTGCATCAGATCTGTGCCATCTAATAAATTTGCGCAAGAAAACAGCAACGACAACAAGTGATGCCTTTTCAGTATTCATGATTGCGCCACGCTGATTTGTAAAACTTGTCAGGATAAAATTGAGGGTCCTGGCAGGGCAGCACACGGCGAAATGTGGCATAATGTGAACAACTAAGGAGAGTGGTGGACAAGCTATTAAATCTTCCGCAGTAAGCACGCTGATGAAGTACAGTTCATGATGATCATGCCCATTTCAGTTGACAAGCTAATTACTGCTCGTCTCTGCAGGACACATTGTTGACTTCACTTATGTGAAGGTAACCATGCGCCATGACAACCTTGAGGTTACACAAATTATCCTCCTGATGTGATTTGAAACCATTAATGGGCACAACAAGATTAGCATTTCAAAAAAAAGGTAAATGTCTTTGGATCATTATTCCTTTTTGTTGCATGCTTGGTTGTTCTATCCAGCTGATTAGCTGCGGTGATGCTCAGAAAAAAAAAGTCAAGGATGTACTGAACTGAACATCACAAGTACAGGTTAAGATTTAAAAAGTCTGCTTTGATCAATATCTAAGCTTTTAGGACGATCATCCTCCCACAAATGTGGATTTATTCCACCGCTCTGAATTATTGAACAATGTTTAGTAAAAAAAAAAAAAATTGGAAATATAAATATGAATCTTCCAAGGTGTAAAAGTTTGAAGATGGTTTATCGTTTTTTTGACATTTCACTTCTACAAGAAAAGCAGATATACCGGCAAGTGAGTGAAATAAGTCACCAAGTAGAGGCAGGTATGCTGATTTAATGGCTTTATCAAATCTGAACCAATGAATCTGATGTCTTTATTTCACATGAAGAACAACTGATTGTGAGTCTTAACTCAGTCAGCGGATATAGGATCACGACCTTGTTTAAGCTTAATGTTCTCATGGAAAGCAATGTATAAATTATGTTGTTTATGACTGTGAAGACCAATAAAACCTATTTTTCTGGACTTTGGTCTGTTTAACCCTTTTGAGGGCAGTATGTAGTTGAATAATCATAGTGTTGCGTTAAGTATTGAAAGTTGGAAAATGAATATATGGATAAGGTTGCTATGGAGGACTTCTTGCCTTCACGTTAAGTAAGTGACACATCATCTTAAGGGAAGGGAGTAAGACCAGTTACAGAAAATAGTTAAGAGGTAGATGCAAAGGTGGCCAAACTGAAACAGCATTTAAACAAAAAAAAAAAGTGGCCTAATGCGTTGTTACATGTTCTTCCTGCAGTTATTTGCTTAAGCCAAACCTTTCTATTCAAGAATAAGGCGGTGAATAAATGGTAGAAGGAAAATGTCTGTGTATGACTCCCGTCTGTCTATTCGCAAAGACTACACAACCTTGAGCCAACTCAGTTCCACTTTAATTCTTCTGGTCTCTCTGCTCGATTAGTCTTGTCCCCCAACCTTTTCTTTGCGCTTTCTCAACACGTCTACACATTCAGGGCCTGCACAAAGGCTGGAGCCCCAAGGCTGCAGCTACACTTCAATGTGCCATAAAAAGGCTTAGAGTGGGTGGAAGAGTACAACAATTTTCTTCAGGCATTAAATGTTTTTGAATTTCCTACGACAGTAAAAACAGGCTTCAAAAACTTCCACGTGTAATTTCATATCAAGAAAATTATAATAATATATATATTGTCTGGTAGATTTGAACTGATTAAGTGAATAGGAAATAGATCCAAACATAAAAATAGATAGAAATAGAAAAATAGATATGATAGTTGGGTAAGCTAATGAAGATATTATATGATGAAATCAACAATAAACATTGTTTACATTATGTTGCATTTGATGAAAATGTATTAAAAGAGGTGAAAGGAGGTAGTAAAAAACAAAGTCAATTGCCAAGGAGTTTAAGGATTTGTACACAGGATTTATTTTTTCCATTTTATGTTCAACACGGTCACAACACAAGAGATCCATATGTTCAGTATAATCCCATCTTCACCTTGAGAGCAGTTTTCATTTCTTCACATGCTTTGAGGACGTGGGTATGTCAGTGATGTACTCGTACAATGTCACTGCGTGGGGTAGGACTGTGGCAGGCAGGACACAAGATGTGACTGGATGTTGGTATTGTGACAGAGTTTAGTGGTTGTGGTTTCTGCTTCAGGCAGGAATGGCAGAGCAAGTGATCACAGGTGAGACGGTAAATGGATAACGTAGATTTAGAGTACACAGAGACTGAACAGGAACACGAAGAGCATGTCCTCTGACCTGGAAAGCAAACCAGAGAGAACATGTATCAAGCACTCAATGGATTTATATAGATTTAACATCAGATACAGGAAACACAAACCACATTTCCATACACCTGAACATATCAGTATGCCATTTTCTCCTCCAGGTACTCCTTTTTTATCTTAGTCATTTAAATCAGTTAGCTGTGGCCCCATTTACAAGCTCAATTCAATTCACCTCTATTCCACCACACCGTTCACTATAAGCACAAGGTGTAAGGGGGTGCGGAGTTGTGCCACCCCAAAGACGGCTGTGGTGGTAGTAACAGAGGTGAATCAGACGTCTGTATGAATGCAAGTAGAAAGGCAGCATGGGGAATGAGTCAAAAGATAAGAGGAAGATTGTTTTAAGGGAACCGTAGTAAGTCCCACCTGTTGGCGTGCCATGAGAACCTACTGCCCGACTGTTCTGGGAAATGTTCGGTGGCTCCAGCTCTGGAGTAACTGATCTCTGCTGGGTTAAGTTTGAGGTGAAGGAAGGTCGGCCTTCCAAGGCAGAGATGAGGGCCTCATCCAGGCTGGCTGACAAACGCTGTTCATGAGAGCTGCAGCTGGGAGCTGGAGAGGTTTGGTCAACTGTCAGAGGATGAAAGGAATGAGAACCTGAGATATATGCATGATGATCTTATAGTAACGGCACATATCATACTCACAGGATAATCTCGCTCGTTTGGTTTGACTTAGTGGGTCCTTCTCAACTGTCAACCGTACTGTTGATTTTCTATGTAGATCTATTTTGCTTTTTCTCTCCAATATAGAACTACTATTTTTGGCGACCGGCTGAGAGTTAAAGGTTTGAATCCCATTTTTTGATTGTCTCAACCCAGAGTCTTCTTTTTGTATAATGCAATTGATGTTTCTGGGACCAGCTTTATATTGAATAGCAGTGTTGTTTGTTGAACTTTTACTGAAACATGACATATTCTCAGTCTGCCCACTGATGTTACCAACTACAAGTCTTGAAGCCTGTGGATCCTCTGCCTCCACTCGTCTCCCTAGTATCCCATCTCTTTTCATCATCCCCGTCTGCAGGAAGAAATGATCGATGCGGTTTTTCAGGTGGGGGTTAGGAAGAGGATAAGATGATGAAGTAAAAGGGACGCCTGTGAAGGGGTCGTTTGGGGGACGTCCCCAGGTTGCTTCCCTCTTCTGGTGCTCCTCCAGAGTGGTGTTGTCCACCGATACACCATTAGGCAGCAGCATCGGCAGTGTCATTACCTCTTGGGTTATTGGGTCGAGGAAGTCTTCTGGGATGGAAAGATTGCTGCAGTCAGACAAAAATTTTAACAGTAATTATCGAGATTTCACAGATCTTTTACAGTTATAAGTTATATTTCAATTACAACAATAAGATTTCATTCACCATAAATTATTCTATTTGACCGCTTCACAAACAACATACCTTGGATTTGGATTTGCTTGCTGATGTTGTTTTGTTTGGGTGACAGAAGAGGCAAAAAGTACAGGTCGTGGGAGAAGTTTTTCACTGTCCTCATGGACTTTTTTAATCCTCTCTACTTCTTCTCTAGTGCAGCAGCGAGCAGGTTGCCCCCACACCACCAAAGCCTTAAGACCCAGGGCAGACGCTGCACCGCCAAATGGCATATTCACACGAAGCTGTGTCACTGCACCTAATGTGAGGGGACCGCGGCTCCATAGCTCCTCTTGCCAACAGTTTGATGGTTTTGGTGGCGGTAAGGATGGGAACGGGGGCCGGGGTCTAAAATTTGAACGTGTAAAACAGACTCGAGTCCCCTCCCTAATTTCACAACGCCCTACCAATTTAAACTCAGATTCAGGATTACTGGGCACAGGGTTTGACTGATATTTGAACATGCGATCTGTTTGTTGAGACTCAGGTTGAGCCTCCTCTCCCAACTGCTGTGCCTGAAGACTCCACTGGTGGCCATTACGTTGGTGAAATTTACTTCCATGATTTTGTTTTCGTCTCTTTTGTTCTTCCTGGTCTTGCATCTGCTTGTCTTTTTGCTGATTCTGTTTGTGGCTAGAACCAAAATTAGAAGAGGGTATCCAATCAGAGCTAGTGCTGATCTCCAGTTTCTTGCAGGTCTGTCCTTTGTCCAGACCCCAGGGCCACATCTCCACATCCACTCTGCATAGCTCAACCTGAAAGCCAAACTTCAAAGTCACCTGGGAAAAAAGAGCAAAATACCCTGAGTAAAGCACATAACACTGCCAAGGGCCAAATTATTCAAGCCTTATCGAAAATAGAACTCTGATCGATCCGGATTTGAATTTAGATCAACATCAAATAATACACATAAATAAATACCATACCCCTTAAATAAACCTTTATATTTCCGTATAACTACAAGGGATAAGCTTCAAATTAACTACTGGTGTTGCTAAATCATGCAAGAAATAGACACTGCTAAAAAAAGTAAGGGGACACTTAATTATCACAAAAAAACACTGAGTAACTTTAACTTGGAATCTGGAACTGTCCAGTTAGAAAGTGTAAGTGATTGTGTATCAGTCTCACCTGCTTTGGTTCAAATGTAAGGGACAACAGGTGGACTGGAGAGGTAACATCATGACAACCCCCAAAAATTGAATAGTTCTACAGGTGGTGGCCACAGATCATTTCTCTCTCCTCATCTTTGGGACAGATTTTCTTTAGTTTTACATTTTGCGTGTGTCCTTGTCACTACTGGTAGACTAATGTGGTACCTGTAGCCTATTCGGGTTTCAAACGTAGTCCAGCTCCTCCAGGATGGCACATCTACATCTGTATCACAAGAGGGTCTGCTGTAGCTCCCAGCACAGTCTCAGGAAGGTGGAGGAGATACCAGGAGATGGGCCATTAGACCAGCAGGGCTGGACAGGGTTGTAGGAGGACAGCAACCCAAGCATTAGGGCCAGCATATTATCCTTTGTGTGAGGAGGAACAGGAGGACTGCCAGATCCCTACAAAATAACCTTCAGCAGGCTACTGGACAGATCTTTCCAACAAAACCGTCAGAAACAGAACCCATGAGGGTGGCATGAGGCCCTGGCGTCCTCAAGTGGCGGTAGGTCAGGAGAGGTATATCTTTGGAGGAAGGCACCTCTGTGTGCTAGCCAATGGTATCCTAACTGCGGTTAGGTACCAGGATTAAATCGTCAGATTCATGTCAGATCTTGTGCTGGAGCAGTGGGATCTAGGTTCCTCCAGATACGGGACAATGCCTTGCCAGTGGGCACAGTGTGTAGACAGTGTGACGGAATCATGAAGGCATTGATGCCACTTACCGGTCCTCACCTCCCTAGATCCAACAAAGAACCACTGAGAATTTATGCATTGCACCGATGCATCAGATTATATAATATATTATAAGATTATAAGACGCCGCCAAGTAGGACCACACTGTTCGTGAGCTCATGTATCCCCTGATCCAAGTCCGGAAGGAGATAGCCCAAAACAGCAATCGCCATCTAATCAGGAGAATGCCTGGACAGTGTCAGGAGTGCCAACAGGCATTTGAAGCCAAACAAAACTATTAAGCCACATTATAAGTAGTTGTGAAGAAACGCACACAAGCTGGATCAGACTATGGTTTCAGTTCTTCACTTTGATTTTGGTTGTGATTTATGATTGAGGATGATTATTTATGATTTTGGTTTCCGTTGATCGTTACTACCTCATTTTGTTCTATACGGATTACACGATGTATATCAATAAAGATTTTCAACATAAATTTGCATTCATCAGGATTCCCAACTGGATTTTAAGTGTTCCCTTCATTGTTTTGCGTAGTATAGTACAGATTTTGTCATAAATAAACGAGGTACTTTGTTCTGCCACAGGCTTGTACCTTCAAAATACAACAACGACGATTCTCTTGAATTTTCCAGTAATATTTTGGACAATTTGTGAGAGAGTTAGCCTCCTAGAAGAAGATTAGTTCACCTGTACAGGTGGACGTAAGAAATACTCCAGCTTGAAGCCCCGACTCCTGAGAGCAGGGTCAGCAGACACAAGGTTTGTGACATCATAGCCATCCGCACAGAGCTGTAGATGAAAGTAGAAATATGTTACATGTTACAATACAATACTATACGTAATTATAGATCCTAGTATAAATAATTTATATATATATTACTTATATAATGATAAGTAATACATATATTCTTATTATAATTATACATTACTATTGTTTTATCATTTTATATATATTATATGTTTTAGCAAATGCTTGGATTAGGGAATCTACAGTTTTATATATATTCACATATATATATATACACACACAGATTGGATTTTTAATGGACAGTACACAGCAAATAGACAGGAAGCAATCTAAACAGTGTATGATCATTACCAAGAGATGACGGTCATAATGTGTCAATTTCAGGCATGTTGCCGATTGTAAATTCTGGTCAACATTTTAGTTATACCCCTGAAAAGTCAGTGATATTATAGAATTGTCATCCATGCCGCCGTGTCTGCAGGGCTTTCCCTCTTAACGTGATAACTCAAAAACTACATCGTAGATCCTTTTCAAATTTGAAACCCATACAGACCTTAGGGCGAGGAAGCATTGGAGTGTTTTGGGGAAAGGTTGTGCATCACTGACCCTAGGGGGAGATGTATCTCCAAAATTGACATAATTTCTAAACCGCTGGTCTGAATTAGTACAAATTTGATGCATATGAATCAACTCGAGCTCTATCTTACATACATTGCGATTAACTATAATAGTATGTTTTCTCTCACTCATTTTTTTTCAGATATAACTTCCTTACCATTGTTTCTATTCAGTCCAAAATTTTAAATAGTTTTTAAGGATAAACACTGTTTTCAGGACATAATTCCGAAAAATATTTCATGGATCATTTTCAAATTGTATGTCTGAATTGAACTTGGAACACCTGGATTGGAACACCTGGATTGACGGTTGTTGTATATTTGGACACTAGGGGGAGTTTATGTGCAAAGTTTTTGGGCCATAAATTCCGAAGCATTTGTCCAATTTTGTCCCAATATAGTGTACCCGAATCAAATTGAGGAGATGTATCTTGTATACATTGTGATTAACTATAATAGCACATACTTTAGTCACTCGTTGGAGCTTTTTATGAAAAGCACAGTTTTCCTATTTGGTTCTTTTTAGTCCAAATTTGGTGCGTATGAAAATAGTCGAGGGGAACTATCTTGCAAATATTGTATTTTACGCTAGTAGTTTATATTTTCCTAAATAGGGGCTGCTTTTTTCTTTATTTAGAAAAAAGGCACTGTTTTCTGGACATTACTTAATCAAAATTCCATGGATAATTTTCAAATTGTATACCTAAATAGAACTTAGTGCGAGGAAGAACTGGATTGATTTTGAAAAACGTACGTATATTTTGGATAGTGTGGGGACTCTTCAAAAGTTTTAAGTCTCCCAAATGCCTCCTTGTACCTCTGCTTCTACAAGATATCATACTTGTCCTCTAACTCAATCCTTTGCTATTTTTGTGTCCGTACTAGTTCTACTTGTGCAGCTCAAACATATTGGGACTATTTTTAACACTGCTCAAAAAAATTGAGGGAACACTTAAGTCACAGTCCGGATCTCGATGAAAGAAACATTCAATGGAAATCAAATCCATTAAATCATTATGGCTGGTTTCTAATTCACAACTAAATTCAAGTGCAAAACCTAAATCACAGACTGATCCAACTCCAGTGAATTTCATCAAAACAACTCATAATGTGACCCAGGGGTGTGTTTGACCCCCACGTGCCAAAATGACCTCCTAAAAACATCTGTGCTTGCCCCTGATGAGATGGAGGATGATGTCCTGGAAGATATCCTCCCAGACCTGGATCAATGCTCCTGGACTGTCTGTGGTCACTGGTGATGGCATCTGATGCTGCGATATATAATATCTCAGAGGTTCTCAGGTGGATTCAGGTTCAGGGATCACGAGGACCACTGAATGGCATCAATACCGTCATCTTCCAGAAACTGCCTACATACTCTAACCACATAAGGACTGGCATTTACCTGGACCAGGATGAACCCAATGTCCACTGGACCAGTGTTAGGTCTGATAGTGGGTCTGATCTGGTCTCATCCTGGAACCCAACAGCAGTCAGGGTACCATAGACTAGCCCGTGGAGGTCTGTGAGACCATCCTCAGACCATCACTGACCCAACACCAAAGTGGTCCTGCTGGATGATGATGCAACAGCATTAAGTTCCCCACAGCGTCTCCAGACTCTGTCCTGCCTTGCCATGTATTGTGGCCACCACCTGCAGAACCATTGCCTTTTTGGGGGATGTCATGCTTTTGCCTCTCCATTGCACCCGTGGTCACTTTTTTTAATTTCACCAAAACAGGTGAAACTGATTCAAAATCGCTTATGCCACCTAAATGGACAGATTGATATCCCTGAAGTTTAACTGGCTTGGTGTCATACAGGGATGTCTAAGTGTTTCCTTAATTCTTTTGAGCAGTGTACATTTTCAAAGGAATAATAAGGTAAACAATGCTATCAACGGGACACTAATTGAATGTAAAATTTGGGGTATGGTATGCTTAATGACCTGAGTAATTGATTTTGGTTCCATGTTATCTGGGGACTATAGATTGTAACCTCGAAAAGTATTATAACTGAAAAAATGAATTCAATATGTTAAATTAAAACATTTTGATCACTAAAGCTATACATGTGATAGGTCCACGAAATATCTCACCTTGTTGCAGTGAATTATTGTATTAAAGTGTGGCTGACAGAGATCCACCACCATATTCTCCAACCTGCAGAGAAAGATATCGATTTTTGAGCATTGTGTTCCCTTGCATCACTTGTAAGTTCAAGGATAAATAATGCACTTAGTGAATACAGCTGTTCAACACAGACTACAATCACACTTCCCTACAAAGCATTTACATTTGTATTTTGTTTCCACTAACTAGTTAACTAGACCTTTGACATCAGAACAAAAAAATCTCCATGACTCATCCTTCATCATCTCCTCAAGTATGTACGGAGTGGAACAATTGAGAAAAGTTAAAGTCACTAAAGTGACTTCTATTTATATTTGCCACCTAGTGAGTTAGTCATATTTCAAAAAAATTGTTTGTTTTTACCAAGGGTGCGGGACGGGAGGCCTAGTTTTATGAAATAAGCAATCTCCCGAGAATGATCACTCAGCCAATTTGGTAGCAGGTACATGCATGCGACGTACACGCACATCAACCATGAGCTAGCGCGGCTCCACATATCTCCCAAGTAAATCAGAAAGCAGCAGAAAAAAAAACAAAGCTCACACTTTTTTAACACCAGTAAGGACAAAATAAGTTGTGAAAAATAACCCCGAAAATGTTGGCACAACCAAATTAATCACACTTCAAATTTAATCTCCCCGAGTTTCAAGAGGCTAATGTTAGCAGAGCTTCTAAAGCTAGCGGGAGCTCAGAGTCAGCGATGAGCTCACTGTATATATCTATGCTGTCATTAATGGTTTAAAAACGAAAGGATAAAAGAAGCTGCGGCAAAACAAACCCTGAAACATTCGAAACAACAAACTTAATCACACACTTCA
Source organism: Lophius americanus (assembly GCA_037951165.1). Classification (NCBI taxonomy): domain Eukaryota; kingdom Metazoa; phylum Chordata; class Actinopteri; order Lophiiformes; family Lophiidae; genus Lophius; species Lophius americanus. The sequence continues at coordinate 7,653,017 of JBBDHG010000032.1, read as the reverse complement.
AATTTATTCACCCTGAGGAACATAGTAAGTTTCAAAAAGCTAACGTTAGCAGAGCAGCTAAAGCTAGGAAGAGAGCAAAGCCACTTACAAGCCCGCTGCATATATGTATCAAGGCTTTCATTTATGGTTTAAAATGCAAAACTTACTTCCAATGTAATCCTTCGAAATGAGAGCACTTAAAATACATTGCTCATTATGATATTAAAACTCTTAAAGAAAAAAATAGAAAATGGCCAAAATCGGTATCTGCCGGTTAGTCTTTGAAAAATTGGTGATCGGCCAAGTAAATTGTAATCGGTGCAATTCTAATATCTATATTAATTTAGGATATAAAACTGACTATCCAAAGCATACACAAAAAGTCAAATCATAATAATCACCGACAGGTTAATTCAGAATAACAATGATTATCTCTTTTCATTGGCATCTGCGGTGTAGGTGGGATATATTAGGCAACAAGTGATAATTTTGTCCCCAAAGTGTGAGTAGCCAAAGTACAGGTTCCGAGTGACTCCCGATAAAGATCAAATTCTGATGTCAAAACGACTGGGTCAGAACATCTGAAAAACTGCAGGTGTTACCTGTCACAGTGGTTAGTACCTTCCAAAAGGGTCAAAGGAAAGACAAGTGGTGAACCTGCAATAGGATGGACATGGTTGCCTAAGGCTCATTGACCTGCAGGGGAGCAAATTCTAGGCCATGTTATCGGTCCCACAAAAGATCTACTGTACAATAAACTGCTGAAAAGGGTTATGCTGGTTCTGCTAAAAAGGGTGTCAGAACATTAAGTGACATCAGAGAGCTGCTTTGGTGACCATCCAACAATATTACGCAGGTGGTTTTAATGTTATGACAGATCCATGTAAAGCAAACAGTTCAGTTATGTGGCCACTAATGTTACTGCTGAATTGATCTGTTGATTCACTATTAGTATATCTAAACAAAATGTATTAACACATGAAATATTATTTCATCAGCGTTCACCATTTCCAACATCTCAAATGTGAATATTTACTTTGCTTCCCAGTTCTATTTCGTTATAAATTGAATGTATTCAGATTTCCTTTATTTCTCACTTTCTATGTACTTCCATATATAAAAAAAACAAAATGATGTTTCTCCTCACAAATCTCAAAAACAGTGCAGAACAATATAAAATGAGAGAAATTAATAAAATAATAAAAAGCTGAGACATCATAATTAAAAACTAATAATTATTAATAATTATTGATAAATTATAAAGTGCATTGTTGCAGTGGTGTAAAGTATTCTATGAAGGTCCATAAACTACCTACGTCCATGAGATACATTTGTGTGTGCATTTGTTTTTTAGTCCATCAGTAGCCTTTATATTTGTCTTAAATAGTGCGAGGGAAGGGGCGGACGGATGTAGACAGGACATGCATGGTTGGAGTTAAGAAGCCAGACAGCCTGGGGGAAAAGCTGTTTAGCAGCGGGGTGGTTCTGGTGTGAATGCTCCTGTATCTCCTTCTGGACTGCATAGAAGAAAACAGGCTGTGGGAGGGATGGGCAATGTTGCTGATGATGTTGGAGACTACTAATGTAGTGCTGGTGGCAGATATTCAGCAGGGATGGCAGTGGGGTACCAACTAAACTTTGCCAGCCATTCACACTATCCTGTTTAGTTTATGTTTTTTCTACGGCTGTGCTGTTGCTAAACCAGGAAGTAATGTCTGAGTAGGCTTTCGATGGTTCCTCTGTAGAACATTTTCAGTTCAGGAGTGGTAAGGCCTGCTCTCCTTAACCTTCAGAGGGGATGTAGCCGCTACTGGACCTTGTGGATGATGGCAGAAGTATTACTGCTGGAGGACTAGTCTTCGCTCGGTAGCACTCCCAGAAATTTGGTGCTGTTCACCCTCTCCACAGCAGAACCATTGATATTCACTGGTTGATGTTTGAGCTGGCCTTTCGGAACTCAATTATCATTTCTTTTGTTTTTCCGTGATGAGGGCGAGGTTGTGTGTTCTTCACCTGGCTACCATACCGTTTAAGTTTTGGAGCTGTAGATAACTCGTCCAGGACCAGGAGACTTTGAAGTGTAATTACTAAAAAAATTTAAGTAAAGTATCATGGAAATTATGACGGTGGTATTTGAGGATGTCTTATACAACAATCTGGTGGAGTTCTCGGATAACAATTTGTTTTTATCTTTTTATGGGCATTTAGAAAATGAGCATATATTTAATACGTATTCAACATCTAATTATGGAACAATTAAGTTGTGAAATATATAGAATCGTACTTTTCCTGTTTCAACTAGTTTTTATTGGCCATTCCGGTTAGATATTTGAGGCCCACACGCTTTACCATACAAAACAATGTAGATAGACGCTCTGTCTATTTTTAAGTGCAGATTGACGTCCGGAAATGACTTATCCAGAAAATAATAAAATTAGTTGCTACCCTAAAAATATATTTGTAGCTTTAGAAAAAACAATTACTTGACTGAACATTGTAAAAAGAAAAAAAAAAGTTAAATATCAACATGGCACCTGAGTGATGGAAATTAAGTGACTTGACAATTCATTGCACAGCATTTATCGGAGGTTCTTACCGTTCAGTATGAATATAAGTTAAAGTGAGACATTAAACATATGCTGTGTATCGATGTCCGAACTATATCTCCCTTGCCAGGGGCTTGGTGTTTGTAAAGGGACACAGAAGGCTAGGATAATGTGCATGAGGTATGACAATGCTAACTACATACTGATAAACTGAGACAGAAGCAAATAAAGCTTACTTTGTTTGATGGCTGACTCGTTAGAAGTCTCCTCTGACTAATTTAGGAAGCAAAGAGTCTTGCTAATGTCTGAGCTAGCTTCAATAGTCGGCTTCAGTGATGTAGCCGAGAGTTCTTAGTCTTCTTCTTCTTCTGTTGCTTCACGGCGGTCGGCAAACAACGTTGGTGAGCAATACCGCCACCTACGGATGTGGTTCGGAATGGATTCTACCGACTACGTTCTCCTATAGAACCCAGAATTTATTAAGAATGTCAATCGCGCACTAAACCCTCCATATCCCGGATAAAGCTGTTACAACCCTCTTGCCTCCAGAATAACTTTTTCTCTCCCAAATTGCCCCGTCTTTGAAGATGCTCTTTCGGACAATCACTGTTTCCTAAACGTTACAGCTATTACACCTGGCCGTCGGATGTCTGCCCAGTGTTTTTGTGTGCTGTTCAGCCCTGTGTGAAACAAATCTAATCCTTGAGATTATGTCTCATTTTTGGATCTACAACTTTCACTCGTTTAACATACTTTCTTTTGAATATTATAATAGTGCTTATACGTTTAGTTCCCTTATTCCATCGGTCCTGCAATTTCTTTTCATTTTGACATGATTATACTTTTGACTTCTGACTTATTGTAGTTTACTTCCATATTTATTTCAGTTTTTCAGTTTTTTTTTTGCTTCTTTTGAACATGTGTCACCTAATTCGTTCCCTCCACCCCTCTGTCAGCTGGTATCCTAATATATGTAACTCCTGATTGGCTGATTCTGTGTATGATTTGTTATATATCAAGCAAAATGTCCTGTTTTGCAGCTTATTGAATAACATTAATTCCTGTGGTTAAAATTAACGTGAGTAAAAGTGCTAATACCTTAATCCTGTATATTAAGTAATTCAGTAATTTTGAGGTATTATTATTATACCTATTATTGAGGTAGTATTCGTTACTATTTCACCACGTTTTCATTTACATTTGGTATGTGACAGCTTCGTCATTCAATTCAATTCAATTCAAATCACTTTATTTGTCCCTGAGGGGCAATTAAAAGGCACACAATGTAGCACAATATATCCAAACAGCATATCTACAAGTACCCGAACAAAAATGACTCACATACAACAGCTCACAGGACAAAAAATAGACATTTTAGAAGATGCTTCAAATTAAAATATTAAAATGATTCTCAGACGTTAATAACTCAGTACTTCATTCATTCCTTCATTTTCTGTACCTGTTCATAATAATAGACTAATGGATTCGATCATAATCCTGCTGTACTTTTTCTTGAGGTAGACGTACACCTTCACTCTTGTAGCTACAGGATCGGAATATTTTCTTACTCTGTATTTTGAATTCTGAATACGTTCTTTGGTTAACCTGACGAGGTTAACAAGAAATGCTGTAAATGCAAGGAAAATGGTTAAAAAGAGACTAATTTTGTGTAACAAACATATGTACACACTTTAAACTGACTCATGGCCATTTGATTTTTATACTTCAGAGGATGGGAACCCTTAGACAAAAGATGTGCTGAGAATAATCCCACATTCAAATCTAAATATACCCCACATATTTATGATGTCATCTTGTGTACATATCTGCTAAATCCTAAGCACATGATGAAGAATTTGCTTGGAGACCAAAAATGCTGAATTATTCTCATATCTTTATTAGCTCTCAATTTTAACAAAGGGTTGGTTTTAATCAAGCCAGAACAGTACTAATAACATAAATGCAAACAATCAATTTGAAACATGTATAAAACCAGTCGTATTCTCTAAACAATGCAATTACTGTAACTACATTTATCACCTACATCAAAAGGAACATCATTTTTGGACAGGGTTGCTATGATTGCACCATTATGGTAGGCCAATGGGCTATCTACACACTTAAAAAAAGAAGAAAAACACATAAAGGAAAGCTCAAATGGCACACATTTTCTCTTGTCAGTTCACCATAATATAATAACAGTAATAAAGATGATAATACTATGTAATACCTTAGAGATAAGTTAATATTCTTTAGCAATATCTTTGCTGGCATGAACAACACATAAAAAAGCCATGATATTCACATCTGTGTCTACTGTACATCATAACTTGTGTGTAGGACACTACATAGTGCAGATACCCTGAATGCTCCCCTTAAAGAGACAAATTTTTCTTTTCTGATTTTTTTAAACCCACCACTCCTTTGTCTTTACAGAAGTAAGTACAGTTTTTCACGATATACAGACTCCCTTAGTTTCATTCGTCAGTCTGGCTGGCCTCGTGTCAAGCTTGGGTATACATTTCAATTTACTTAAACCCCCCCTTTGATCCCTTTACTCTTAATATCTTCACCTTCTGTATTGCAACTAGTCCTCAATCTCATAAGCTGAAGCTTTTCATTTATATATATATAGATATGATATATATATGTATATATATATATATATATATATATATATATATATATATATATATATATATATATATATATATATATATATATATATATATATATATATATATATATATATATATATATATATATATATATATCATATCTATATATATATATATATATACATGTGCACACACACCCCCTTTTATCTTTCTCTCTCTCTCACACACACACACACATATTACACATACAATCTATAACTATATTAAGTATATCTTTCTAGTATATTATACATTCTACATTTTTTTTTAAAACTTTGGGGATATTGACTGATTCCTCATATTTCTTACCTGTGAATGCACAAAGTGAATGACACAATTATCATAATAACTAAATTCAAATCGTGTGCTTACTTCCACATTGTCCTTTCAGTTCGTGAAGAGGAAATTAGAATTGGGAGATCTGTGAAAGCTCTCTGTTGCCCTCCAGTGTTTGTTTTTAGTCACTGCATACAACTTGCAGCGAAGGCAAACCAGGTTCCCCCATGCCTTGTATCCTACATTTAGTTGGGGCTGATTATCTGCTAAACATATTTATTGAATTCAATTTGTAGAAAATATAAACTCTGTTGGTCCTCATGATGTGTTTAATTAACTCATGCATGCTTGGACCTTGTGCATGATTTGACTTGAAAACTGAATCTGAAGTCAGTCTGTATGAACCTTGATGTCAACATATGCTGGGATTCGAATGAAATAGTGTGTTAGCTATTTTTGTTGTATTATTGGTCTGCTTATACTAGAACTGTAGAGTTGAAAATTCTAAGCATATGTTTGTTATTATACATTTTATCCCAGCATTAGTTATTATTTATACATCCTGGAAAGAATGGAATAAGGCGCTCTCCGGCCAAAAATCCAAGTCGACATAACACAATCTGACTACTAATTCTATTTTTACATAACCAGTGACACACTTATAATGAATAAATACCGCATAATATTCTTTTTGATAATTTCTGACAATATCCCTGATTGTCTTGTTCCTTTTTCTTGCCTGGGTATGAGATATCCTACGTGTTAGCGCTGTAATCTCAACATTGTCATTTAACATTCTTGTTGTTTTTTTTGTCACCTCTCTGTGTGGCACACAGTTTTTATGAACACTAATTATGTAGATTATGTCAAAGTGTGCAACTAATGAGAGACAGACTACTTAGGAGGTTGAAAAACAATGATAATGCAAGATTTTGCACTAGAACTAAGTTGATGTTAAGTGTCTAAAGTTGGTTTGAAGAATATGTCAGACTGTACGGATCTATTCTATTGTGGACTGAGATGTTTTGCGTGAGAGGCCTTGTTATCTCTTTGAATGTGTTGAACTGCGCATCGTTTTCATGGATCTAGCTCTATATCTCGGTAGATTCGATCCTCTCAAGTCGTGTGGGTCCTACCCAGGGAGGGGCAAGCTGGTGAAGAGACGGAGGGCCCTTCTGGTCTTCACAAGGTGGGGAAATGGTGAGGGCAATGGGGCCAGACATTGAGGTTGGAGGCTGAAGAGACAGAGCTGGAGGGGGGGAATTTGACGAAGTGGGGGAGGTGGTGGTGGTCGTGGTAACAGAGGTGGTGGTGGAAGATGTAGTTGGTTTGCCTCCCAACTGGCTCATCCGTTTTTCCAAAGCTTGGTTCTTCTGCAGTGTTTCCACATAACTAAGCTGCAGCTGTGCCTGGTATTTTAAAACACGTTCCTTCTCATCCTGCCAGGTGTGTCGCTCCTGGTCAAAGTTGAGGGCCTGACGTTCTCGTTGCTGTCGCTCGAGGCGCAATGCGCCCTGCAGCTGCTCTAGTTGCCTTCGCAGCTCCCCTGCCTCATCCCAATGACTCTCCTGGACTCGCTGTGGCTGGTGGGCATCCTGACGAAGTTGCACCTCTTGACATAGTTGGGCCTCCTGACGTAGTTGGGCCTCTTGACGCATTTGGGCCTCATGGCAGAACTGGGCCTCCTGGCGCAGTTGGGCCTCTTGACGGAGCTGCACCTCTTGACGCAGCTGTGCTTCTTGGCGCAGTTGGGCTTCTTGACGGATTTGGGCTTCATGGCGATGGTGTGCATCCTGACGAAGCTGGGTCTCATGGCGGAGTTGGACCTCAGGTCGGATCTGGACATCCTGACGCATTCTGATGTCCTGCTGCATGTGCGCATCCTGACGTTGCTGCGCATCACGCCACTGAGCCTCCTCACGTTGCTGCCTCTCCTGTCTCTGAGCTTCCTGCCTTTGGGCTTTGGCCTCATCACTCTGGAGACTAAGCAAGGCATCAGATGTGGGGGTGAGGGAATTGGCTGAAGGCTCAGTTGGGTTTCGTGGACAATGTCCAACTCCCCAAGGTGGTAACAACCCTGCGGCAGCTAAGTTAGGACTCATAACGACTTCTGCTCCTCGGCTTGCGTCGTTCAAAGCCCGCTTTAGACTAAGCACCTCTGCCTCAAATACACCAAGTTTCTCCCTGAGGAGGGATACCTGCGAAAAGAAATGTATAACACAGGAACATGTCATTTGAGTTTAAATGAAGTATTTCATTAAACATTTTTCTTAGTTTTGCAAATTTCTTATTAGGCCTGAAAAGTGTATGCTACATATTTGCAAAGGAAAAAAGTGAGTTGCATATTTACGTTTGGAATTACGGAGGTACTACCAGTGATTAAGCAAAACACTTCCACCATTACAAAATCACGGTGAAAAAGTAATTTCTCACAGTTTCTCACAGTTACTTTAATATGGAAGTTTTTCTCAGACAGTAAACACGGGTAAAGGTATTGCACTCATTGTAAGTGGCTCTGTTGTTCCTAAAAGCTTGTGACAAATGCATGAATTGTAAATTGTAGTATGTAATAGGGACGGACATTTCTTTAAACTTGCTGTTTTGCGGCTAATGAGGTCATACAGTACAATGGAAACCATTCTTGCAGCTTGAATATACCTGTATGACTTGCCCGATCATTCATTTGTACTAGTCTCCAACAAGAGATTTTGGAATCTCTCCAAATGATGTTGAGGATTAAACAGTCAATAATTTATTATAATTAGACATAAACAAACCCAAAACAGTCAACAGTCTATTATTTATTGTTAAGCATACCAATCTCACTTGTCATAAAATATAATTTCCACATAATTTCAAAACATTTTTCACCTAAAGTCTCTGATGAAGATCTTTATGATGGAGATGGAGATAATAAATCCAAAATAAATATATTCTATTATTTTAACTTAATCTTAACAAATTGGTTGGGCCATACTTTCTCAACCATTGGTCCAATTCCGTCGAAAGTTTGTGTTTATGAATATTTCTTATGAATATCATGATTTACTCTAATAGTTCATATTTTACCCACTAACAGGAGCTTTTTTTATGATAAAAAATATTGTTTTTCCAACATAATTTACTAATTATTGGTCCGATTTAGGCTAAATTTACCCAATACAAACAGCCCAAAGAAATCTTGTATTTGTCATATTTCACTGTAATTTTTCATTTTTCACTCACTAGGGGCGCTTTTTCAAAAAAACAAAATTACCTCCTAACCATAAGTTTTATATTGTCAAAATTGGCTCATATGAATATATACAAGGGGATATATCCCGTGTATATATTATTGTACTAAAATAGTAAATGTTTTACTCATTATGGGGAGATTTTTGTGGAGAACACAGTTTCTTATCTGTAACTTCCCAACCGGTTGAGTCTAAATTTATCTCATATGAAATGACACAAGTGGATCGTCTTGTTTTATTACTGAGCTCAGAAAAACATTGTATCTTCATTATTGAGTCATTATTGGTTCTTGTCTCAGAACATTTTGCGACTTCATGTAAATAGTTAAGTTGAGTCAATATGGACTGTTTGAGATTCACTTCAATTCAAACAACTTTATTTATCCCACCAGGGGCAATTCATAGCAGCTCATACAAAAAAAACACACAGTTAAACGAAAAACAACATATGGATAAATGCACCAGGAGCTACAAACGGATATAACATTAAATACCATAAATAGATTAAAAACATATATGAGGGCAGAGACTATGTGTGTTTGATTTAAACTGAAGAGTTAAAAAGTTGGTTGAAAAACGTTGGTTAAAAGAGTAAAAGGATGTAACGACCAACATGCAAAAAAAAACCCAGCTGCTCTCCGCCTCGATAAATAATGAGTCACATTTAATTTGGGGAGCTCAATCAGGGGAATTGCTAGTACAACACAGGGGACTGGGGGCTCTGCAGGTATATACCCTCGCTGTCAGGGACGACACTGTATGTCAGTCATCTGCTAAGATGGCTGGTTAAAGTGTAACTGAACACCTACCTCTGAGAGAGTTCTCCTCAGCTCTCCCTCACATTTTTCCAGCTCTATACTTTTTGTGCTGTAGGAGTCCTTGAGACCCAGCATGACCTCCTCCCGCTCCCTCAGCTGGGCGTTGAGTTCCTTTAGCTGACCCCTCAGGGCCACCATCTCTCCAGCTCGCTGGGTCACTTCAGCCTGACTCTCTCTAAGCTGCTGCTTAAGCAGAGAGATCTCTCCTGCCTTCTGACACACCTGGTACGTAAGGAAAGGAAGGAAAGGAAAGTGGGTTAATATTGAAGTTGTGAATGTACCAGCCATCCCACCGCATACCAGCGGGTTGCTTTACACACAGACTTACACTTAGGCAGCTTCACATTCATAATTACACTCAAGCTTTACTGCTTAGTCTGACTGACGATGTGATGAAACCCCGATCAAACTCTGCTGACCTAGTCAGACGCGTAGATCACACTCATCTCACCTCCCACTTGGTTTCCTCCAGACGAGGCAAGATGTCAGCCTGCTCCTTTCTGTAATCCAAACATTTTCGCTCCAGCTCCTCTCTCTGGGCCAAGAGAGCTGCCATCTCCTCCTGGAGCCTTCTCTTGTCCTGAGAAAGACGGCTTATCTGGGCCTGCAGGGCAGTCTGAGAGCGCTGAGCACGACGGGTAACCTGCAGGCAGAATATACATATGCAGTACAAGTTCTCACGGTAATGATCCCACAGTAGTATCTTCTGCTACTGTCGGGCATGACAGTCTACAAGTGGTATCAGGGACAGTTTGTCTATTCTACCTTCAGATGATGCTGTATTTTACCGACATTATGAATCTTGACTCCATAATAAATCAATAACGTTTGATGACGTGAAATTATCATATACCCTCTCAGGCCGAGAAGGGGACTCACGTCTCAAAATATACTCGTAATCTTCACTTTTTGGGATATACTCACAAATTTCAAGATGATGAGATGACAACTGTGTTTCATCTACCAGAAAATACTTAAATACAGCAATAATGTTAAAATATAATGCTGTGTGGTTCATTTATCACTCAGAAAATGACACTCTTTGGCAGGATAAATGACTTTCCTTGGCGTTTAAACTGCATCGTAAGTAAAATGACATCTAACTTTTGTGTTTTTTTTGTTTTTTTTGCATTTCCAGATTATGACAACATTTATCATTCTGCTCTTCTTCTTATTTCACACAGGTTTCATTTGACTCCAGAAGCATATGAAGATAAACAAAGTGCAGTGACATTCCAATCTTCATCCGGATGATATATATGTTGACGCCACCTGCTGCAGGCGTGAGGCATAGTTTTGTCTCAGTTCATCCATCTGCCGCTCCCAGACACGTTGCTTCTCCTCAAACACTTGAATGATTGCTGCCTCACTTTGGTCCAAGTTTCTGCGCATATGCTGCACCTGATGGAAAGGATGAAAAATCAGTCAACAAAGTCGCCACCTAAGTAGTAAAAGCAGAAGAATTCCAAGCCAGACAGCTAAGTATGGGATTATCCAATCTACCGTCGCCATCAGTCAAAATAACTGGATGAAAGAAAGTGCATGAAAGTGAATTCAATAGGATAAGCCGTTACATAGAGCTTTTTCAATCGAACTGCCAAAGGCTTTGGTTATTCTTTATATCACTGGTCTGTCCCACATCACAGCTGTGAAACCAAAGGAAACACAAACAAAATGCAACTTGAATATGACTTATTATTTGTAGGTTAAATACTTATAGTCTGTTTATTATCCAAACAGGTTGGAGATGTTAAATAGTCATTTTTTCACTTAAATTGAAAAAAAAAAACCTCAAAGCTAATACGAAATTCAAAGAATGATACTTTTTCAAGCCAAAGACCATTAGCCCTTTAACTGGTGGCCTGTTTTTCGGCTGAGTGCAAAACACGAGCAAAGCAGAAATTTCTGAGTGGCCTCACACCTCTTGCTCTTTCTCCCATAAGCGGTCCTCGAGGTCCTGGATGATGTCATCAGAGGAGGGGGAGGGTCGTAGAGGTGCTGGGGCATCACTCAGGTGGCTCAGCCTCTGATATGAGGAGGAACTCTTTCCCGAGGAGGACCGACCACTGTCTGAGGCACTGAGCCCGTTCTGGAGAAAAGAACCCCATCACAACACCAAAGATGAGAACAGCACATTGATGTCCATGCTATGCTACCGGAGCATGTCTGCTGGCCCTACCTGGTATCCAGGCTTTTCCAGTTTGTCCAGGCCTGCAGCTGCCCCAACCATGCCCAACCTATTGATGTGGCTGGTGGAAGCACTGAGTGGCCCCAGAACAGCTGGGGGCCCACAACCAGACCCCGAGCCCGTGTAGGTGGGCAGGCTGGTCAGAGAGTTTCTTCCCGAATCAGACATCCCTCCTTGAACCACTTCATTACCATTTCCCCCTCCATCACTCCTGCTGACCCTCACTGGGCTGTCCTGGTCCAAGAGCAGCGCTTCTGGTACTTCTCCTGGTTCTCCTCCTGCTCCATCCCTGCCTCTCCTGCCTCCTCTGCTCTCACTGAACACTTCACTCCTTGCCTCAGTCTTGCCCTCGCTCCCTGCTCCCCCAGCTTGGCCCACCAGGTTCTGCATGGAATGGAAGCTCTTGGGAACCACCGGCTTGAAGGCAGAGGGACGAACAAGACCTGAGTTGTTCTGCATTGCCTGCAGTAGAGATTTTTGGGGGAAATGGTAGGAGAAAAAAAAAAGATAAGAGTTTTTAATGAAGCTCACAGACAAAATGACACAGTTTCACTCATATAAAGTTCAGAACTGTGACGTAATACACATCCAAGCACGACAAGGAGCATGCATGATAAATTATGCAGGCATTTGGTTTTCTTTAGTCCTCACAGAAAGGTATTTGCCAGATAGGATGAATCATCTATTCGATGCTAGGGTTTGGAGTCAAATCAGATGTAAAATAATACTTAAATGTCCACGAGGAGTTATATAATATTGGCTTTATCGGCTTTCCTCTTCATACTGACAGTGAGGCAATACCATCGAAAGGTGATTTTAATATAAGGGATAACACATAAAAATGCATTTGAAGTTCAGCAAAAGGTAATATATTCCCTCAGAAGTCTTAAATAGCCAAATAAAGTTATCTTCTAAAGTTATGATTTGGCACTTCACCAGCTCAAAAACTTGATACTTGATTCGGGTATAAATGTATGGAATAAAGTCAAAGATACCAGCAACAAAATTCAAACAATGTTGACAGTTAACTCAGCATTGGCTGAGTATGGAATGGAGTATGAAATTGCCACTTTTTCTTTTGGACACTGTGCCTATATTGACATGCAGTATGGTATATAAAACAAATTTATACAAAAAAACTGAGTGCGCCCATTTGTCTCACTTTGTTGCCGCTCAATAGCTTGGAACTTAAATTTCAAACGCTTTCAGGATAAGGTCTGTTACGCTTTCAACGTATACGCCGCTTTATATGAGGTTGTGTCCGAAACCCAACCTCATATGAGCTGTGTATATGTGAGCAATGAACCCCTTCAAATAGTTCCCCTTCTCAGCTTGGTGCAGCAGAATTTTAGTTTTGCACTATTTCTTAATCATCATGTGACCTCTTAATATTCATTTTGCAACCCGCTCTGAGGGTGACCCCCGGTTGAGAAGCACTGTCTCCGGTCTTCAAATACCTGCTCCAGTTTCCCCGACACTGGCATGATCTTGGGTGGGTTGTGGTTTGGGGGCTTATGGCTGCCGGGGTTGTTGTCACTGTCAGTTCTGTTGGCTGCCATCTCTCTGTGGTGGTGTTGGTTCAGTCCAACACCGCTCTTGTCATTTGCTCCTCGGGCCGTAATATTCCCACAAACATCTAAAGCAGCAGCCTGCATTTCCCTCTCTCTCTCTCTCTCTCTCTCCAACCTTTCATTTTCCAGCCTCTCTCTTTCCCTCTCTCTCTCCCTCTCCCTCTCCCGCTCCCTCTCTCTTTCTATCTTCTCCCTCTCAATTCTCTCTCTTTCCCTCTCCCTGGCTCGCTCCCTCTCCCGTTCCCTTTCTCGTTCCAGCCTTTCCCTCTCCACTCGTTCCCGCTCTCTCTCCCGGTTTCTCTCCCTCTCTCGCTCCCTCTCTAACCTCTCCCGGTCCCAGTCTCGGTCCCGGTCCCTGTCTCTCCCCCTCTCACGCTGCCTCTCCCTCTCCCACTCTCTCCTGCCTGCTCCGTTGCCACACTCCAACTGGTTATTGTTGGACGGGGCTGTCATGGTACATTCAGTGTTGGTGGAGGAGGCTGTTTCGGTGGGCCGATCAGTCCCGGTACAAGTCCCAGTCCCGATACTAACACTCCCCCGTTCGTCGCTAGAGGCCGTCCCGTCAGATATAGTTGCAGGGGGGCGAGGCAGTCGTTCTGCGCTGTAACTGCGGTCAGCAGGGCAACGGCGAGAGAGTGGTGGGGCTCGGGGCAGGGTGGTCCTTGTGCCCACAGACTTCATAGCAAACTCCTGCTCTCCAGCCACCCCACTGCCAACACTGCCCATAGTGGGGGGGTCAAAGGTCAGGGACTAGAGGTTAGGAGTCAGGATTGGGGAGGGTCACAGATACATTTGAAGATGGTGTGGGTCATCACAACCTAATGCAGGTAGTGGGGGCACACACACTAGAGGAACACAGAAAAACGAAAGGAGTTATACAATACTGTAATTACATAATGGCCAGTTATACAATAATAGTTAATGCAAAATAGATTTGCACCCACATACAGGGGTAGCGTTTTCCTCTCACCATGTTAAATATGAAAAGGGTCAGGCAGATAAGTCTTAACATTTATGTATATACTGAGATGGATATTAGAATGTAACTCCTCCTCTTTTGGTTTTTACTATTTAGATTACAGTGCTACTTTCTGTCTATGGCATTTATTTTGTTAACACTGTAAGACTGTATACAGGTGAGAGGGCGTTAACTTTAACTACTTTTTTACATTCATAATTTTGGGGTTTCTTGGTGAAGAGGTCACTCAAACGAATCCAGTGAAAAAATAAAGTACACTGGATTTTGTACCCACTAGTATCAACTAGTATCAATTCGAGGAGGGTATTTGTTTGCTTGTCTTTGTATTGACAGGAACATCAACGAAATCCTGCATAAAACAATTCAAATACAAACAATTGTCCCTGAATAAATGTAATTTTTGTGAAGCTTAAAATGTTAATTTTTCATTTTTACCCAGTTAGACAGTCAGATACGAGATATTGATAACCTTTACATCTGTGACAATTGGGCTCACACATTCAATGAAGGTGACAAAACATGACAGTAAAGCATTGCTTTTACACCAAACAATAAAATATGAAGATATCATGATTCATATTCATATGGTTCATAAGTTAAATGGGCTATACATTAACAGAAAAATGTTTTTCGCCAAAAAGGAATTTACACACAAAGAAACATGTTAGCCAGTCTTTCATAAGGTGTCCATTATGATTCAAAGAGGCCACGCCTCCTGTTGGACAACGTGAACTCTTTGGTTTCTTGGGCTGAGCATAGCGCAGTGTCAATAATGTTGTCATAAACGTTATACAATTATTCTACAACTGTGTAACGTATATTGTATCCAGTGCAGTATATTGTATAATTGTATATTGTTTGTGGTATTGGGACTCAGGAAGTTTTTGGTCTCCCTAACATGGCATCAATATCAACATCTCAAAAGTACATGAGGGAGAGAGGGAGGCTGATGTAATAAGCATGTATGATGTATGATTACAGAGGATACAGATTACACTGAATCCTATGTAATCTGTATCCTGTTTCCATCCAGTATACATGATATCAATACTTGATTTGGTTCATCTAGCCAAAATGTATGCAATATAATCCAACAGACCCACAGAAAATAACACATTTTCAAGAAGATGATAGTTATTGGTCTTTGTTAAAAGTGTTTAAGAGAGGGGTTGATCTTTTTGGAGGCAGCAGTGTGTAGCGCTGTACAACTGCATCATTTTATATGGGCAAAGCGTTAACTGCTATGACAAACTAACACTGTAGTTTTAATTTAATAATTCATAATGACTGGAATAATTGACCATCAATCTATACTACAAGGGAATTCTGGACCGCTTCGAAATGAACAATTTATATTTAAATAACAGTAACATTCATAGCATTCAATTAGGAATAATCTTCTATCATGCCATTTATATTTTCCAAACTATTCCATGTCTTCCATATATCCAAAATTGAAATGAATGGAGGGAATATTCAGAACCAATATTTTCACAGGTTTTCATCATTTGGACTTATTTGAGAAAGGGTAAATCTTCTGGAAGTTAGGTGACTATAAATTGCCAGTAGGAGTGAATTTGAGCCAGATTTCCTTTTTATCTCTGTGTGTGTCGACACTGTGTTGAACTGCTGAATCCTCCGGTGTCTAATAGGCCTGCCACCCAGTTGCATTTGGGACGGGCCCCCAGCCCCTTTGCGACCATTACAAACAAATGAACGGACATATGACACTTTGACTCTCATAACTTCAGAATATTCTTATTCGAATCTTACTCTCTTATCCTACAGCTGCTTTTTTATTCCAACTAAAATAACTCTTGCCAGAAGTGCACCATCACCATTCTCACCACAATCTGGTTTCCAGGCCATGTCAAAACAAAATCCTGTTGCAATCGGTTGTGTGTGACAGTGGAGATCATCGTCTGTGGTATTACTGCATACAGGACACATAGTACACACTATGGTGATGTGGTAATGATCACAATTTACTTGGATTTACCTTATACCAAATTAAGTAATCACACTTTATTCCTTGATTGTGGAAACCTATTCCTATCACTTAGAATAATGTATTTATTATCATTAGTTTCTTACATAATGGCTATTCCAGATCTATTAAAAATATTTGAACCCATAAATAAATGGCCGGCAGTTCCATGTTTCTGCGAAGTCTGTCTCTACCTTACTATGAACAATCCAAATATATGTTTTCCAGATCCATTTCTGAATCCAATTCCACATAATGGGTTTTCCATGCTGATGTATGGCTTTTTTTTTGAGTTAATTATCATCTTGATGATATTGGCAAAATTTTAATTTTCATTCAACAGTGTTGCAGAAAGTGATCCAGAATCGACATCCATACCCACATCGGCATGCCTGATAGTCCTAGGCCCAAAATCCATCACAAAAAAATATCAATCCTGTCATAAAACTCCAGAGACAACTTTTGGAGATATATTTCATACAAAAAAGAAGCAATGAAAAAAAGAAGAGGGCAAATAATCAAAGATGGGGGATCATTTACGCTGCTGAAACTCTAAGCCAACAATTAAGTTTGGCCTCAGCTTTTCACAAACTTTTAAACCATGCATACGCTGGGCGACAGGGGCAAAAGCAATACAACCATCAATTTGACAATATGCGCACGCTGCAAAAGCCACAAAACAACACATTAAGACAAACGATCTGCAAAAACCACAACACAACGGAAGTGGGTAAGAAGGACACTTTAAAGTGGTGCATCTCCGGACGGGCTTCTTTATTGCCTCATTTAGCCCATGAAAAGATATTATACACAGATATTTCATATATTTTAATTAGCTTTGGTAGCTTAAGAGAGATGGTTGCAGTTCGTTTGCCCCTGTCGGCAAACCTGCATGCATTGCAAATCATGACATTCAATATTCACAGCTGCATTTATTTTCCTGAATTAACTTCTGTAGTTACCAATAACTAAAATTCTGGTTGGTAGGATGCGCGGATAAAACACAACAAATTTAAAGAGTGTCATATTTTTTTACTCATCAGAATCTACTAGATGTTAACAATTTACTCTCCTATTATGATATTAATATTATTTCACATTATAATAATATTATTATTATAATACTTTTTTCTAAGGATATTTTGAAGCATATTGGTGTGAATGACAACTGACAGTTTGGGTACACTGGTTGGTGAAAATGGGACTGAATGTGAGTGTGGTAGGCCCAATAATGGCCCCTGGTCATACAGGGAGGTGTTTTCTGAAATCTGCTCTCCCCTAATTGATATAAATGGAGTGTGCAAAAATATTTGAAACACCTCTCTGGGTGGTGATGTGGTTCCACGTCAATAGACCATAAAGACGAACCAACACCTCTCTAAAACAGTCCCATCAAAGGATTTACTGCAGGACTCAACTACGACATATTTCCTGTTAGCCATTAAAATTATTATTCCTGTTAGCTATTAACATTATTATTCCTCTTAGCTATTAACATTATTATTCCTGTTAGCCATTCACAACATGTCCAAGACACTGAGAAAATCAGTATAATGCGAAGCAATTCAAACATCACCATAGACTGCAGCTTCCAATAGTATGTAATCAGAATCTTCCAATCTTTCTGAAAGTATGAATTTCTACATGACTGTTAGACAGATACATGATAAACCCAGTGGCATATGCACACAAACAGGAAGATAGGATAGACTATGTTTTTAAAAAGGCTATTACATGACTCCAATGTTTAAAGGCCTGCTCACATATGAACATCCACATGACCAAAATCATACAGTAGCACATTACCTTGCTGAGATAGACAGATAGAGAGAGCGAGAGAGAGAGAGAGAAAGAAAGAGAAAGAGAGAGAGACAAAAAAGAGAGAGAGAGAGGCAGATAGATGCAGTCATGCCAGTGCACCCCACCTTCTCAGCCTATTTACTAGAGGTTTACTTCCACTTGGGTGAATAGTAGTAGTAGTAACATTCACTGCATATCTATCTGCTGCTCTGCCTCAATCCCCTCCCCTCACGACTCCCCCTCTCTCACCCTATTTCTCTGCATCCCTGGGCGGCAAGGGCGGCTTTAGCAGCATCTGCATAAAGCCTTGAATCGACAATTCCTCGCTAGGCCTGTGTCAAGAAACGGACGCCCGGGCCTGAACACAAAGACCCATCTACAGACGAGCAAACACAGCGTCAGTGACATTGTCGACAGTAGCTTTGATTTACCGATGGCAGCATCCTGGCGCTCCATCATCAAAGGCTACTCACTGTTCTGCAGCTCGGCGCGCTGGAAGATGGCAACCTCCATAAATAATGTGGTCAGCAGACAGCAGCGTCACTCCTGCTCGGCCGGCCTCGGTAAGGTACTGCGATGTTACCGTAGGTCGGTTATAGTACTGATGCTGTTTTCGACCGCAGTCAGCGTCGGATGCTGATGATAGAGTCGGTCGGTTGATACGCGCATCAGCTGAGAGACACACACCCACCTCCAGCCCCGCCCCTCCGATTTCATGATACCAACGCCCCCTTTTGGCTTTAATCCACTGCTCTACCTCAGTAGAGGGATATACAGCCTCTGGGTGGATGGATGGATGGATGGATGGATGGATGGATAGATGGATGGATGGATGGATGGATGGATGGATGGATGGATGGATGGATGGATGGATGGACCAATTGATTAGTTGGTGGGTGGATGGATGGATGGATTGATGGTAGAATGGATGGCTCCATGGGTTGATCGGTGGGTGGATGAATGGATTGATTGGTGGATGGATGGATGAACCGAGGGATTGACATATGACTGGATTAATGTTGGATAGACGATCGATGAATTGATGGATGGGTGAGTGGATGGATGGATGATGAATGGGTATGTTGGTAGTGGAATGGATGGATGGATAAGTGAGTGGATGGATGAATAGATGGATGGATGGATGAGTGGATTGGTGGATGATGGATGGGTGTCCCGGCAATTCCCAGCTACACTTCTACACATAAATGAGGGCACATCTCACAAGGATTTTTCAATGTTTTGATAAAAATATATATGAAGATATATTAAAACAAATAAACAAAATGGATGTAACAATTTCAATAATGTGAGTCAGTAACATGTTACATATATATATGAATATATATATATTAATATAGCCATTTAAATGCTGTGATCATTTTGTTTTTTATTCTTGAATAATCTTCTTTTGAACAGTATTCTGTTCAGTCACTAAACTCAACGTGAATCAGATGTTGTGCTTTTGTTTACACTCAAAAGAAGGATTCAATTGAATCTGATTTCAACAATTGTCTTCAGTGGTGAATGGTGAAAGTATTCACTTTGATTGTGTTACATGAGTTCAGTCATTTTTACCGAGCATGTCGTCAAAGCTTTCTGTTTCTTCCTTAAACTCCGTTATATTTCTCTTTGACCTGACCGTCTGTAAGATATAGGTTTCCTTTTACCCTTTCTACCATGTCCCTCATATTTAGATCTACTTTAATTTATTTTTCCCAATTGAAAACCGAAGATTTGCCGGGTAACTTTTCTTTTTTTATTTGATGTGTTTAACACAGTGTGCCTTCATTGTGGAGTTCTTTGAATCCAACATTCAACTTTATCTTTTTCTTGTCAGGCATATCTTCTGAATGTTTTTGGTTTACATGCGGACCCTCCCGCAAGGAAAACATAAGAATTCAGCAAAAATCCCCTTACTTGCCAGCACATCTCTCCCCCTCCTCCGTTAAGGACCCGCCTGTGTCTGCTCTGGAGGGATGTGTATTTAAACTCAGCTGTTGTTGACTGTGTCAACTTCAGTCGCTTTCCCCTTGTGGTCTCTACTGTTGTTGAATGTTGGGGTTCTTTCTTAATTTGCATTAAAATATACTTGTTAAACCTCCTCCTGCTGAAGTGATGAGGACAATGGCTAGGCTGGAACAACAGAGGGACATGCAAAGTAAAAAACAAATTTAGATCGTCCGCCGCAGATCGCACACACAAAAACTATTTTAAGGATCATTTTTAATACCCTCGTAGATCTTATTACGTGAGTGAACTGCATCAATTTTGGAAAATCTCATTTGTACGTTTCCACTAGCCACTAGCTTTATCTCCAAAATCATAATTGGTCCGATTTTGTCCAAATGTGGTGCACACGAATTGACTCGCGGAGATCTAACTTGTATGTTTCATATTTTACTCTAATAGTTCACATTTTACTCACCAGGGGGAGCACTGTTTTTCAGACATAACTTTCTAACCGTTTCAACTGATTCAGTCCAAATAAAATTAGTCTTTTGTTGTTACATTGTTATAATATATTTTCACATTCCTATATTGTAAAACATATATCATTTTATATATAGTTTTCTTATTTCTTTTTCGCACCCTCTCTTCAACTCTAACAGTTTTTTAAGGAGAATCTGTGGCAAGCGAATTCCCCTCCAGGGATCAATGAAGTATTTCTGATTCTGATAGTGAGTCCACTCGCATGAACTGCAGCAGAGGGGGCCTTTTTTTCGTGCAAAAAACACACTTTCTGACCGTTACTTCTAAGTGATATATCCAATAATGTCCAAATCACCTCAAATGAGCCTCTTTAAGGATATCTATCTTAATATTCTATACTATTTCACTGTAATAGTTCATATCCTACTCATTAGGGGGAGCCTTTTGTGGAAAACATTGTTTATCTTCCACTAATTCCCAACCTTACGTCCAGTCATGTAGCTGATATGAATTGACACAAGGAAACCGGTCTTGTTTTATTACTGAGCAAAAGAGAAAAAAAAGTTGACTGTATTAATCTTCATTATTCAGTCCCTGTGGGATCTTATATTAGAACATATTGCTGACTCCATAGAAATAGGTTGAGTCAATATGGACTGTTTGAGATTATTAATGAGTCAGATTTAATTTGAGGGGATCAATCAGGGGAATTGCTTGTACAATGCAGGGGATCGGGAAATCATTGGGGATGTAACTACTATTAGTTATCATTCAGTGTTAGAATAAAAGAAATGCATTTCAAACGAGGTATTCCATCCCCTTTAATAAGAAGCACCAAGAGGGGGCAGTGGTGTCTATCTGCTGGAAGACTGTTGAGGCACACAACTACATTGCTGCTCCAGACATGTTGGCAAAGACGCTGACCTGACAACCAGTGGCCGCTATGTGGCGCAATGATTTCTTCTATGCCAAAATTGACTTCCGCTTTTGATCTTTTGCTCCCCTTTTTTTGTGTCTGCTGGACAATAACAATAACCAGACAATGGTTATCTAACAAAGTGTGGTCTGTATTTACTATTAGCAACATCTGACCAATACTTTCAACCAAAGGGACTTTTACTTTCTTATTAAATTATAACTTTTTTTAATAGTTTCACATCATAGTTTAAAAGTCATGGCCAAGAAAGAATTATTTTAAAGTTACTCTTTATCTAGAAAAGTCAATGTTATCTATAAAAATGTGGTATACAGTATGGTACATTTTCTATTCCTGGTAAAGGCTGAGTTTTTGGATTTATTATTATGGATTATCAGTCAATTGAAATAAACATATACAAAAATATTGATTTTGTTGAAAAACAGAGTGGCAACAATATTCACTCATATAAAGAAATCTGTAAGGGACTCTCAATGCCACGTCTACAAACTCATGAACTCGAATGAACATTCTATAACTCATAAATGTTGCAACGGATTTCAATAGAATTTTGTGGAGAGGAGCATCCTGGGATGGAAGGCATGGTAGGTAGGGCTCCGGCATTTTTACCCCAAAACCTTACCATTACTATGTCTCTCATGTCAAACTCCTCCGTGTGAGGGGCGACATGTGAAATTTATTAATCAGGTCAAGCCAATCAAAGGCCGAGTTCGCTGGCTCATGGTGTTGCCATGGAATCAACAGATTATCTTTGGAGGAGGAATGCTCTCTCTGAGGGGCTTCTAGTTTGAATTAGGTCTACGCTGCCGTCCCTGACAGCAAGGATTATATTTCTGGAAAGACGCCCAATCCCCTGCGTTGTGCAAGCAATTCCTCTGAATGAACTTCTCAATTAAATGTGATTTTTTAACCATCTCAAACAGTCCATATTGACTCAACCAAACTATTTCTATGAAGTCAGCAATAGATTCTGAGATATCATCCCATAGTGATTCAGTAATGAAGATAAATACAGTTCAATATTTTTTCTGAGCTCAGTATAAAACAAGGCAGATTCCCTTGTTTTAATTCATATGACTTAATTTTTAGACACAATTGGACTTATGGTTGGGAGGTTACAGACAAGATACTGCGTTTTCCACCAAAAGCTCCCCCTATTGAGGAGAATAAGAACTATTATACACAGTGTGTACAAGATAGAACTCCTTCTGCAGATTCACATGAGCTGATTTCAACATGATCGGACACATGGTTGGGAAGTAATGGTGGAAAAACTGTATTTTTTTAACCCCAAAATTTGGTTATGATCCATGAAACATTTTGTGGGTTATCGTGTGAACATGAGGGATATGCAGCATCCTCACCAGCCTATTTGGGGATATAATTAATTTATCGTTTAGCTTTTGTAATTTATTCCTGTTGTCTTCATTTATAATTTTGTAAAAGTATTTTCTTTTTAGATCCTGAAGTGAAGTGGGCTGTTCAGCAACAATAGAATGGAGAAACATATCTTTAACCCAACTACTTAATGAAATGCTAATTCTAAATATGTGAGTACAATTTTGGTTCTGAGCATGGCTTTGGCTCTTAGATAACGATGACCGTTATGAATAGTTACACACGTATATACTATACTATAGAATATTTATTGACATCAATTAGACTTTGATCTTTTTAGTCAGTATTTACATCAATCAATAATTAATGATATAAATGATATAAAAACTAAATCATGTGTGATGGATGCAGGGCCGGCCCGTGGCTTAGGCAAATGCTAGGGCGCTGAACATCCAGGGGGCGCCACAAATGGGCCCCCCCCCCAAAAAAAATTACCAAACTATCTGGTGCCCAGGGGAGTAAAAAAGAAAAGAAGAAGAGGAAAAACGAAACAAAGACAGAGGTAACGTTACAGTACAGATGACGTCATGACATTACTTGTCTGTTGCAGAGCGACGATAACGTCGTTATCCATTAGCATAACATGGTTTGCTAATCAATAAATAGCTTATGTTAACTGTTAGTTTTAACGTAAGTTAATGTTATGGAAGGGCCTAAGCTGTTATGAAAATAGTAATGTAACTACTCCCACCTTACCTTCCTCAGGGAAGTGTGTAAATATTAGATATATTCAGCAGGTGTTATAATCTAAAATTTGTTTACATTTTTATTGACATCTGGTTAGCTCACGTTTTCTTAGCTTGTAGCTCGTAAATCAAAATGCTTTTCCTTTTCCACCCCTTTATATATTATAGTTGTAAGCCCAGCTGTATGTTGTGTTACAGTTCATATTGTCTAAAGTGTGTTGATAGAGTTAAACTTTACATCAGTGTTAAAGTGCATAACTTATATCTATATTATACTGCAGTTTACTGCTTCTCTTCTCTGCATTCTGCTAATCAGCATTTCCTTGTAATGACAATAAAAATGAATCTTATATAATTTGCATATCAGAAAAAGTACATTGTACATTATACATGTACAGTATCGTGAACATCATGCATGTATCTCTTAGATTTTTCATTTATATTATTTCATTTCATTTTCTTCTTGAAATCATATGCATCATATCATATTTATTATTAGACTGGTGTCACATACTCCTCTTCTCTCTTCAGATGCGCTGTTGAGGTTTCTCAGTGCCACCTTTCTGAAAGGAAATGCAGAATTTTCCACCATTGCCATCAAAGAATGTGACAAACATGGAACTCTTGACCTTCCTGCATGAGAAGAAGCTGGCAGAAATTTAGCCCAACATGTGGGTTGCTTTGAGAATCTCTGCCACTCTTCCTGTTACAGTGGCTGCTGCTGAAAGAAGCTTCTCTAAGCTCAAACTGATTAAAACTTACTTGAGATCTACTATGATGCAAGAAGGTCTCAGTGGACTTGCCATCATAAGCATAAACCATGTGGTCTCAAATCAGTTGTCATATGATGATGTTGTAGATGACTTTGCTGCAAGAAAGACCAGGAGAGTAAAGTTGAGCAGGTGATGTGAGGTTGAGGAGGTGGTGGTGTAGTTTTTAAGTCATTAAAGTTAATGCAGTATCAAAAAGCACCACTAGGTCTTTGTAAGAACCCCCTTTTTATTTAAATCCTAGTAATTTTTGTCAATACTGGTTTCTTTCATATCTTTTTTTTTGTGAAGTCCCTTATTTATATCGTATTTATAATTTATTTTATGTCACTTGTTTACACTTTTTATTTTGTGGGTATTTAAATATTATACTTTATGTAACACAGTGTGTAAGCGTGTGTGTGAAAGCAACATTGTTCTATTGTGTTGGAATCTAGTAATTAATACTAACTTACAGTAGGGACAGGAGAAGTTTTAGTACTTTTGAGATTTGATCCAAATGTAAAGTGCATTATAAATTAAATAGGTATTATTATTATTATTATTATTAAGAGTAAGAGAGTGAGATAGATTAAGTTCTAGAATGCACCAGAACCGGCTAAGGGCAGAGAAAGACCAGCCCTGCCAAGTTTCTGCAGAGCGTCTCACAGCTGTCCTCACACTCCTGACAGACAGCAGCAATTGAGAGCCAAAAATAGCCATCAGGGACCAGGCACCTACCAAATCATGTGTGGGGGTTAGGGACATTTATCCACTTAACAGGACCAGAAAAAAGTAAAAGTTGTGCCCAAAAATGGAAATAAAATATACATTCTGATAAGGTTTAAGTTGGGTTATTTACAGATAAGGTTTGTGATGTTGACACATCTGACATTTAAGGACGTTTTATTTCTAAGGGAGATAATGAGTTGATTGACCACCAACCCATTTTCTCTGTCTGTTGGTTCAGTTGAAGAGGCGAATATTTATTTCGGGAGCTCGGGTGTGGAATGTGCTGTTACCAGTGAAGAACACAGAGGACACACACCAGTCGAGGAATTCATTAACAACCGCATTGCTGTACTGGATCTCTGGCACACTCTTCCCTAAACCAGTCGCTACGGAGCTCACTGTTCGCCAGTGCCTCAGGAACCATGGACAGTGTGGCAATATTTGACTCACCTGGAAAAGGGAGGGGTTTGAAGGTGACCAAGGAGTTCTGGGCAGGAGATGTAATTTTTTCAGAGCCCAGTATTTCAGCCGTTGTGTTTGACAGGTAATGTAATGATGCTAAATGTGGCTGTGACACTCATTAGAAAGAGATTTACTCACGTGAGGTTACTGTGGGGATATTATACAGAACATTTATTTTTTCTCTCATGTTCTACATTGTAGCTACAGTACTACATTTTCCTGTTTTGGGAGGTTATTCGCTGATAATATTTTCAACAAAGCTTCCAATGAAGGCATCTGTGATCAAAAGAGTGCATGAAAGAACAATCAAACAAACATTAACTGATCATCTGGAACAATGAAAAGGTCCTTGTTTTGTTAATTGTGGGTCAATTTAAGCAACAAATTATGAGATTGGTACCTGATAGTTTTTACCATTTAGAGATCATATCCCTGTGTGTCAGAATTTTTTGGGGTTCCTGGATTACTTATCTTTAGAAAACATCCTACAAATACATTAAACATAACTTTTTGTATAAGAACATGGTGTAAAATTGTGATACTCTTCAATTTTTGTCACTTTTGTCACAGCTCTTTTGGAACAGCTTCAGCCTTCTTCAGTTTGCTATTGAATAATGCAAGATGTACGGGAATGTGGGACGTATAATAAATTAGCGTTCATACTTATCAGGAAAATTATTTTCATAATTGAAGGAGCGCATAAAACAGATAAATAGAATGATTTTACTGTGAAAGTGCATTTGGTCACCATTAAGGTCCTTAACTCCTCCACTGACTGCTTGTTGTTTCTTCTAGTCTACTGACATGTGGATCGTGACGTCTCTCTGTCCTCTCTGCTTCTGTAGTCTATCGGAAAGAATTTGCCACAGCTGTTTCCGTCGACAAGAGAAACTGCAGAGGTGTGGTCAGTGCAAATTTGCTCATTATTGTGACCGAACCTGTCAGCGCGCTGGCTGGGCTGAACACAAACAAGAATGTGGTGCCATAAAAGCATATGGCTCAGCACCAAATGAGAGCATCCGGTGAGTGAACAAAAAAAAGGAAGAAGACAATGATAAGAAGGTGTAAGATTATACTACTTCCGATGTCTTCTGGTTTTATGTTAATTTCAACTGTTTCTGGCTGTCAGTCTGGCGGCCCGCATCATCTGGCGCCTTGACAAGGAGGGGAGCATGATGTCTGACATGCAGCTGACCACACTGGAGGAGCTGGAGGACCACATTGAAGACATGCAGGAGGAGGAGTTGAAGGAGTTCAAAGTGGACATCCACATCTTTCTGGACTATTGGCCTCGTAACAGCAAGCAGCACAACATTGATGTCATCTCACATATTTTTGGAGTGGTGGGTTATTTGCGTAATCCAATTATTGTCCATCAGTTTCAAGTGATTTACAGTTTTGATTCTTCAAACAGAGTAAGATATTGAGCTAAGGTTGCCCCTCTTCTTCCTGTAACTAAAAACAGTATGCAGACTTGTTCCTGTCAAGTTAGACTAATCAAATATTTTCCATCTTCGGCACCAGCTAGTGCAGCTAGTGCTAAGATCAATAACAATACCAATAATAAACTTAGACATATTCTTTCATGCCTGACTTTAGCACAAGGTGTGACATTTACCTGTGATACTTGACAGATAACTGTCACACAATGTACCCATTGTAACAGATTAATGGTAATCTGACTAACAGAATATTCAGGCTGCTGACCATGAACAGTGAAGGTTTTGCACCCTGCGTAATAGATTAGGGGACATTCTATGTTAACACTGAGAAGCGCTGTATATTAGCGCTGAGAATTACTGCTGAATATGAACCAGTCATATAACAGTCATATACCATATGACATATATGACAACATGAGTGGACAAAAATCACCTTTAATCAGTCAGCCAGGGGTAAATCTATTCCCTAGTCTGCATCATCTTGAGGCACTTCTGATTTGTCTTTTGACACCTAGTGTGAACTTGTGAACTTTTTGTTTTGTTTTTTTGACATTTGAAGAAATGAGAGGCATTATTGAAGGTAAAAATAACAAAAACAAATACTGGGTAAACATAAATATTGTGGCTCTTTCTCCAGATTAACTGTAATGGGTTCACTGTGAGTGACCAGCGAGGCCTTCAGGCAGTAGGAGTTGGCCTTTTCCCAAATTTGTGTCTAGTGAATCATGACTGCTTGCCCAACTGCACCGTCATCCTCAACCATGGCAAGTAAGTAAAAAAAAAAAAAAATCTATACATATATATTTATGTACTTATTTATGATATAATAGAAGCTGAATGAATATAATATTCATTCAGCTGAATTTACTTAAACATGATTAAGAAATGTTCAATATTTAGAGATATTTTGTGTTTTGGTGCTGCTGTTTATTGTGTGTCAGTAAGTGTTTGTCAGGTTTGATGTAAAACTGCTTCCTGTTTGTCTTTCAGTCAATCAGCTGTGAATACTATGTTTCATTCTCAACGGAGGTGCGTTGCCTCAACATTAACCTTTTAAAGTTTTACTGGATCACCGTTGTCTCTGACCTTAAAAAGATTAATAAACACACCAACACACACATAACCCCCATCCTTCCTCACACTCCATCAGTTATTGTAAAAAAACGCCTGCATGAGCAGCACTGCCACTGCTAACTCTATCTTTCTACATGGAGTTTGCTTTTGATAATGATCAATAATGATGCCCTGATTTTTACTTATCCCTTTCTCTCTGAATCAGACTTGAGAAGTGGAGAAAAAGCAAAAAAAAAAAAGCCCTTTTAACGCAGATATAGTGCCGTAAAGAAGTCGCTCCACTATGCCGCCATTGTTTACTTACAATGAAGAAACTAATGGCGGATTAAGCTGCCCCAGGGCGCGATTTTAGATAGCAGCCCGGTGCTCTGCAGGAAAAGTAAAAAAAAAAGAAGCTTTGTGTTTTGTTTGAGTTGAGGAGCACTTTTTAAAATGTAATAACATCTTGTGGTTGATCTTGTTCTCTGCTCAGAGGGTAAGCAGCTGCTAGAACAGGCGCTCTGTATCTGAACCTTTGGTTGTTTTCTTCGTATTTGAGCTAGCTTCAGACTTTTGCATCGCTCGTTTGTTCAGATGTTGAATTCAACACTGTTCACTCCGCTGCCACATCCCACCTCTGAAGCGTATTTGAATGATGATGAACAATAAAGGCGCATTAGGGCCTTCATGTTTTCATGTCTGGGACGCAAAGCTCACGTTGGCTGTGTGACTCCTGTAACATGAATTTCCCATCACTTTCTCCGCAATCAACTTGAATGATCTGACTGACACCCTATTTATTATCACATCAGCTGCTCTCTTCTCACCACACATATCTAACAGCTAGTTGACACAAAGTTTTATACTCAGATGCTCGTGTTTCTCACTTTTCCATTGTGTGCTCGTCCATGTGTGATGTCACGGTGTAAGGTCTACCATACCAACACAGATAATGTACTGTAACTGTTTATTCATTCCACACCTATAGACAGACAGAGCATACAGCATTCAAGACACAATACACACACACACATTCAGATGAACACTTTAATGTTCTGCTCAACTGTTTGGTCGAGAACCGCTTGACTGACACTGTCTATATATAAGTCAGGTGTTCTATTACTTTAAAATGTGCTTGACCAAACAATTGGTAATTTCATGGTAAATTTAGAGTCAAAGTGCCCCAAAGAAATCAAATATGCAGGGATATAATATGTCCATATTTTTGTTCTTGGTGAGGACATTAAAGGGTTGAATAAACATAATACAACAAATAATATTAAAAATGAGCTTCACTAATTTTTAGTGTTCTTTTTCTGTTTGTGTGAGAGGTGGAATTGAATTGCTATTAATTCACATAACAACAAACTTAAACAGTATTTCCCTTTAAATATAAATTTTTAAGGCTGAAGATCTGTGATTTCTCCATATTTGGGCATTTTACAACCTTTCTCTGTTGTTATGCATGTGTATATGTTTGTCACACATGTAGCAAACATGAAAAGAAACCCCAAATTTATATTTTGTATGTTTGTCAGTTGAGCTTGACTGTAACTTAACTGAACAACAACTGAAAGAACTAAAATGGGCCAACACTGTACAGATTAAATGTGAACTTATTTTAGAAAAGTTCACAAAATGCATGAAACCAATTTGGGTTCAAGTTTGAAATAATCTGTTTAATATTAATTAATATTTACTCCAGGACTGACTGAACTGAAAGCCACACTATGTATCAAGGTTTCACCATTAATCTAAAACTAGGAAGCCTGAAAGACTAAATCAATTAAACAAGCCGTACTTCCTCCACATGACTGCCTTTCGTTTAACTGTGTTGCACTTCCTCAGGATTGAGCTGCGTTCTCTGGGAAAGATCGCAGAGGGAGAGGAGTTGACAGTGGCGTATGTGGACTTCTTGAATGTGACTGAAGAGAGACAAAGACTGCTGAAAACACAATACTTCTTTGACTGCACGTGTGAGCAATGCAAAAACCACATCAAAGATGACCTGAAGATGGGAGGAAGGGAAGTGGATGGAGTCAAGGTTTGTGATTTGGTGCGCGTTTGACGATGACGATTTTAGGGAGTGATATCACTCCACACGAGGTAGAAAGGACAAAAGCGTCTGACTACATTTAGCACTGACAAGGTTGATAAGGTCTGATGGGAAACATGAGTAGCAGAGCCACTGTGGCTATTTTAAGCGGAGATAACTCCCGAAGGATTCCCATCCCAAACTGTATGTTCTGGCAAAGCCTGGCCTCACCAAATGATGCCTGAGTGTCATACCGATGTCTGAGGCCATTTTGCATTCCATCACAATGCTCTGTTTGCTTTTCCCCTTGTTAGGTTTGATTGTCAATAAGGTGCACACATATGCCCTTCCTTGTCAGCAATAACAAGGCATAGAAGACAGGATTCATGGTTCACAAATGATTGGAGGTACAGAGTTGTCCATAGAGAACCGGCACATACTTAGAGTCTTCCATGATAAGAGCAGGAAAACAGATGTCCCTTTCCCATTGTCTATTAAATGTTTTAATTACGTATACCCCTGAAAAGTCGTGGATATGGTGTTGTCATTGCCGCCACAGATCTTTGAGTTAATGTGATAGCTCAATGTTTTCACGGGTCATTTTCAAGTTTTCTACCCCCTTATACCTGAGTATGAGGAAGATCTGGGTCCGTCGCTAGAGGGAGCTTCATCCATCAAAGTTTTTGGGCGATAGTTTCTCAACTGTTGTTCTGATTTGGTCCAGAATTTTTGCTTATGACTCAACTTAGTGATTTCTCTTTTGTATATTTAAAATTTTACTCAAATATTCATATTTTACTCACTAGGGGGCTCTAGATCTAGAGCTTTTTAAAAAATGAAAAACACTGTTTTTAGAATCCAACTTCCTGACGTTGATCCCATTGAATTCAAACTTGTCCCATATGATCTGCCTCAAAAAGATCTTACTTGTGTTTGTCCTATGTTACTGTTAATATTTAACTCAATAGTTTGGGTTTTTTGCAAAAACAAAATTTTTACTGTTACTTTACATTTCTTCAGAACTATATGTTGGAT
This sequence comes from Lophius americanus, assembly GCA_037951165.1. Taxonomy (NCBI): domain Eukaryota; kingdom Metazoa; phylum Chordata; class Actinopteri; order Lophiiformes; family Lophiidae; genus Lophius; species Lophius americanus. The sequence continues at coordinate 7,622,024 of JBBDHG010000032.1, read as the reverse complement.
TAGGTTCAAATTGGCTATTATGAATCAACACAAAGAGATCTATCTTATGCATACATTATTTCACCATCATAGTTCATATTTTACCGATTAGGGGGAGCTTCTTTTTTTTTGAAACACAGTATCTCGTCCTTAACTTCTAAACCAGAGGTCAAATGTGTTAACGTAGCTAATTTGGATAGACACTAGGAAATCTGTCTTGTTTTATTACTGAGCTCATAAAAAATAGTTAAGTGTATTCATCTTCATTATTGAGTCACTTTGAGATCTTATCTCATAGTGACTCAAAGTGATATAGTATAGTATCTCATAGACTTCAAAGAAATAGTTTGGTTGAGTTTATATGGACTGTTTGAGATTATTAATAAGTCACATATAATATTAGGAATGCAATCAGGGGAATTACTTATACCATACAGGGGATTTGGGGCTTTCCCCTTACTGTTTAACTTAAAAAGCTAACCCTATTTAGTCGCTATCAAATTCCTGCTCTTTCATAATAGGCCAACCAACGTCAGCCGGACTGTTGAAAACTCTGAATGACAGGTTCTGTCACATGAAGTGACAAACCAGCATCTGTCAAACAGAAGAAGACAGGAACATTAGAATGGAGTAAAATGAAAGTTCTCAGGCAGCGTATGGAAGAAAAAACAACTTAAACCCAGGACAACAGCAAACATTTCCCTGCAGGGCCACAAATGATCAACGACCTCTCTTAGGAGTCTTAATCAGGGCATTGACCTCACAATGAAGTAATTCCTTGTCCTTGAATGATACGGCTAGACGAGATCTAACCTTGTGACACACGAGGCGCTAGACTTCTGTAACATTCAGGATTACCAGACCTTAGTGTGTGTGTTTGTGTGTGTGTTAGCATAGAGTAAACTGCACAAGTACGTCAGGAGTCAAAAGATTGTGTGAAATATGGAAATAGAGAGAGTTAGCGTTTCAATGGAATCTTTCAGATTAGTTTTCTCTTAATAACTGTTATAAATAAGAAGAGCGTATAAGTAAAAATGTGCGTGCTATAGAGCAGAGAACATTCAAACATTCATGGGAGCGCATCAGCAGGGTAAAGGTCACCTTAAGATAAAAATAATGAGACCTTCACCTTTATGGACTATGACACTGCAAAACCTGAAGTCTGTCGACTTTGATAACAAATAGTGTTTCGGGTTGTACGTCCTTTTCAGTGCAATTATAGTTGGCCTGTGCTGCAATGTATAAAGTGTCTCCCATTAAAATATGATCAATCTTTTCCATCTTCAACTCTTAAGCCTTCAGAGGAGCAGGTGAAAGAGGCGACAGATTATTGCTTCCAGATGCTTGAGAAGATGGAAAAGGCTCGATTGAATGCTGACTACCACGAGGTATTGTGTCAAAGCACCAGATAAAAACTGATCATCTTTGGACATTTTTTTGTCACGCATTTGTTCCATCTGGCCAACTCCCCCGTGCTACTTCGATGTTTTTCAAAGTTTCCCTCCTTCTGTGTTTCTTGTTTTTCTATTCAGGTGGTTAAAATCTGCAGGGAGTGCATTGACAAAACAGAGCCAATTTTGGCCGACACCCACATCTACTTGCTCAGGATGTGGAGCACTCTAAGTGAGGTACAAGCTTATCTGCAGTACTTTAATGATGCCGCAGACTACGCCCGCAAAATGGTGGAGGGATACATGTGAGTACAAACACACCAGGGCTGTGCAGGGACAGGTGCTCCAATTTATGGAGGGTCTCGTGGAACGAAATTTAAAGAATGTGTGTGTGTGTGTGTCTTCTATTGGCAACAAATAAACCTAATAAGGTAATATTAATTATATTCTATAAATTGAATTCTTCATTACAGCAATTATTTCATCGGCATCTTCAACAGCATATTATTTTCGTTTCTTCAGTGTGAAAAACCAAATCGATAAATTCTCAAACAAATCAAATATCTGCACAGAAAACTGTACCACCCCAACAACGCTGCTCTCGGTATGGCTGCCATGCGGGCAGGAGCGAGTCACTGGCAGGCTGGAGAGATAGAGACTAGCCATGGGATGATCTGCAAGGCCTACGCAATTCTCCTGGTCACACACGGCCCAACGCATCCCATCACCAAGGACCTGGAGGTGAGTGAGAATGATGACAAAATCTTCATGCAAATGTTACACCTTTGTTCAGCTCTGATGGACATTCTTTCTTGGATACATTTAGCTAATCTCATTTAAATTGCCCTCAAAATGACTAAGACGTTTCCAGTTTTCAGATTATTGCTGTTATAACCAATTGTTTTGTATAAGAAATTGAAAACCATAAAAAGGATTTCTCATTGAGACATGAATACAGAATAATCTTCCTGCAGACTGGTACAGTCAGCTGGTGAGCAAAGAACTACAACTAGCTGGTAAAAAGAAAGAAATTTTCTTCAGCAGGTGGTAGATTTCAAAAACTGTTCCACCTGAACTGACAATAACACCTGACTGTACAGTCGCACATAGTTCTAAAATTAATTATTGCAGGACCAAAATGTCAAAATCAGGACACATGCAACTCATCATATTGTGTTTTTCACTTATCTCCTTAATATCCTGCTCAAATGTTTGGCTCAGGAAAAGTTGGAGTCATCGTTTCTTATTGAAAAATTCTGACCCACTTGAATTAAGATGTTTATAACATTACCCAGCACAGCATGTACATGCTCAGGAGTAGGCCAACAATGATGGAGCCCTGTGGGACTCCCCAGGTCAAAGGGGACCCAGAAGAGGAGGCATTAATAACAGTTATTGAGAGAGTCTTATTCAATAAGTGAGATTTTGTTTTTCTTTTTTGTAAGGACTTTGTAAAAATATTTTTTTTTTACTGTTTAAAAACACACTTGACCAAACAGTTGGTCATTTTATGGTACATTTCGAATATATACGATTTTAAGTAAATGCCCCAAAGAAATAAAACATGGAAATTACACTTTCTTAAAATCTTTTTTGACTACATTAAAAGGGTTCATTGAAGTCGTACTGTAGGGTTCAATACTGACATTTGCATATCAATAGCTGTGGTGTGGCCAAATTCTTAAGATGGAATTCATATACCAGTCTGGTACATATTTCCACAGGCTATGCGTATGCAGACGGAGATGGAGCTGAGGATGTTCAAGCAGAACGAGTATGTTTACCAGAGTATGAGGGAAGCCGCGCTGCAGAACCGACCGATGACCATGATGCACGAACCCAAGAGCATGGAAGAGGGAATCAAGAATCTCTTCCATCGGAGGAAGTAATCAAGGGAGAAAGTCATTCAACCATTGTATTATTTACTGTTAGCTGTTTTCTGAGTGTTGGTGCGTGAGTCTACTCATTTAGTCACATGACCATTTTTCTTTTGTAGTGTCAGTTGTCACAGAAGAGATCTCACGTCGAGCTTGTGCATTCTCTTTTTAAAGCTCTAAATGCAGTGAAACTAAACATGACCATTGTAATATTAGCGGAACAATGAAGCTTTATTATTTGCATTTAAAGTTATATTGAATTGTTAGAGTTCAGATGTTTATTCCAAAACCTTCTATAGGCTGTCATGTGTTAATTTTCCTCATCTGATTTTGTGGATTTTTTTTGACGTTGTCATGGCAAAACCTAATAATTGAGACAAGTTTAATAGTAATACCTGTTTTGAGAGATATTTTTCTTATTTGTTAAATCCTTCATTAGCTAGAGCGACAGACCTAAATCGTATCCTGAATGTATAGAAACGCTCCTTTTGACTTTGACTTATTGTAATAGTGAATAAAACTCTCTGCAGTCTGCTTACCAGCCCTGTATACGAGTGAGAGATCCCATTATCCCTCTGCGGCACATGACATGTATTGGAAGAGACATTTGGGACTGTGGAGTCATGTAGTTGGACTTTTCCAGTGCTGCAACCTCCACACACTGCCCAAACCACCGCCTCCCAGATTGGCCTCTGATTCCACAGATTGTTGTCTTGGCAGAAGTCAGTGGGTATCTCAGGGAATGGACTTGCCTCTTTTCTAAAACATTCACTTAACAGCTAATCAGCCAGTTGACTTTTTTTTTTAAATCACATTGTCTTGTTTTTAGTTAACAGATCCATGATTTTATAGTCAAACAAATTCAAACCAATCTCGAAGCTGTAGAAACTCACGTGCGATCACAAGTAATTGAGGTTTAAATTGGTTTGCTCTTATTCAGGTTGTGATTATGGTGACGCCACTGTAAAGCAGGTCCAAACCCTGTCCCAGGTATTGTTGATAGTGGTTTTAAGGTTATTTTCATGTAAATTCTCATCTTAACATCTACTTTCAGGTTCATACGTCAGTGCAGGTTTATATATGAATTTTGAAAATCTCTGCTTTGGAGCACTGCATGTTCGCTGAAATAAATACCCTGATATCAAACTAAAGGCTGTAAAAATTCTCACCTGTGCTTCAGTTCCAGTTATGTAACAATTATGATGACACCCCCTGCTGGTAATGTTTGTAAATTGAGCTCAGAAGTTAATATTTTCCTATGAATATTAGAATGTGTCTCTAAACTCAGTTTTATTGATTGTAATTCCATAAGTGGATTTGCAAAAGCAAGGATGATTATCTGATAAGTCAACCACAGTCTCCTCATGCTACCCACACAAGGCAGTAGGGTCCAGTTAACCTTGGTACTTGTGTCAGATTCCTTCAGACAAGTCCAGGTGATATTAATAGCTCACATGTTAACTACAAAGTGGTTCCATCTGTGTTGATAGCTACATTGTGACCAACAATTACTACTGCTGATTTAGCCCCCCCGCTTTAAAAGACAGTTTGCATAAAAGTTTGTTGAGATCTCCGTAGTCTAGAAAAGTCCCCTTTTGTCAGTTTAAGACCAATTCTCATTTTTAAGAACAAAGTAATGCTGTCAGGGAACAGTTTACCAGTATTCACCTTTCTTCGCATCTGGTTTGATATTTAGTGCAAACAAACAGTCAGGATTGCAGTTCACATTTTATTATCATCCCAGGTGCAGACATTTACACACGTTTGCTTATTCTCTTGTATACAATTCCACCAAGGGTCATCGTCTGGGGGGGGAAAAAAAAGAAGCAGAATTAGAAAACAACTCCCCATGCAAAGCTAAAGAAACATTACACGGGACACTTTCTACTCACATTGACAATTGTGTTCCCATCCACCAGTTCCGTGACAGACTCGATTCCCTTGAGGGAGACCGTCAACTTGTTGCCGTCACGGTGAACCACCCCCTTTAAAAATGATCACACAACATACATTCCTTGAACATTTAGCCCATCACTCATTCTTTTGCGTCCTTAAATTGGCGTCACAGCCTACCTTGAGCTTCTCCCCAGTGAGAGTCTCCAACTCCGACTCTTTTCCAATGGTGAAGCTATTAACCAGGACCTTTGTGCCAGTGGTGACAGTCACTTTGAAGTTGTCACCAGTCTCCTCAATCTCAGAGATGCTCTTGATGTCTTTGCCTTTCTGGATGAGTTCGTCAGGGAGACCTACGCCAGAGGAGACAGTTGGAGCTTTTCACCAACGGAACGCAAACTTTGACAACCACAACCACAGCATCCAAACACATTTCAACCCTGACGATAAAAATCAGACTTCTTACCAATAGCCTTCATGAAAGGCTCAAAGTTCTCCTGAGACTCCAGCTGATATTTTCCAGAGAAAGACATGGTGACAGGCACTAAAGGTAAAGAGGGAGTCGGTGTTCTGCCGGTTTTATACTCTCAAACTCCGCCATGGTAATCATTAACTGCAGGTGTCTCCAATTAATGCAGCTCCAGGCAACTTCTGAGATGATCCTCCACCACAGATAAGGACAGACGGCCAGATAAAGGGGTGCAGGGAGACTCAATATCTCAAAATTCTCTGTCACACATTAACATATAAGGGTATTACATTTTAAAGTTGAGTTGAAAATTAATGATCATCCACCATTTATTGAAGATCTTTCACAAACTGTTTTTGTGGAGCCACTGTGTTGTTTTTTGTGACTAAAAAGTATTTGAAAAACTAACATTTAAAGTCATATTCTCAGTTTTGGAGACTGTGTTCTAGACTGCTTTGTTAAAATTCTTGAATTGAACTAATGACTCTGCACATGAAGCCAGCACAGCGCCCTGAAAGCCACACACATAATATTCAAGCTTGTAGCGCCAGAGACGACATATGACTTTCTGTTCCTTAGCTTTGACCTTTGTAATTTAGCATTCACTCATTGTTTTAATTTCCAGACATTAACCTGAAATATCTTTTTGGGTGGTTTGTCAAATCAGATTACAGATTCAATGGTACATATACTATTTAAATTAACAAAAAATAAATACAGACAAAATTATACACTTTGATTAGAATGTGGTTTACAGTCTGGGATAATCTCCTATACGTTTCTGCTCCAACATCAAATACTCCCTCAAACTGTCATCCCTTTAACACTCATCAGAATTATGTATTGATTTGTCCATCCATCCACTTTTCTGTAATCAGATGTCCTGCATAAGGCCATGTGGGCCCCCAAGCAGACATTGGGCGAGAGGCAGCGCACACCCTGGACAAGTCACCTGTTCATCACACGGAGACACACAACCGTTTGCACTCACTATCACTCCTACAATTTTGATGTCATCAATCCACCATCAGTGCCGTTAAAAAGTATTGGACCCTTGTTTGATTGATTTTAATTTGGATGCACATATCTGACCTTCAGCTGTGTCAGACATTCAAACAAAGGCAAGTTGATGAGAAATTTAAGCTTTAAATTACTATTCATTTGTCAATCACCAGCGTAAAAAGGTCTGTGACATCGCGGTGGAGGAATTTTGATTTAATAATATCTGCAAAACTGTTTCGGTGCACACCATTAGTGAGGTTGTGAGTGTGAAGGGCTCTTTTCAGGTCCTGCCACAGTAGCATAATGGGGATCAGGTCTGAACATTGATCAGGCCAGTCGAAAACCCTTATTTTCAGTCCTTTCTGATGCATTCAGAGCTGGACTTGCTCCTGTGCTTGTGATCATTATCTTGCTCTATGATCCAGTTGTACTTGAGCATCGCCTCACAGATTGATGACCTGACATTCCCCTTCAGATTTTTCTCGTAGAGAGCGGAATTCATGTTTCCTTCAATAATAGGAAGTTGTCCTGCACCTCAGGTACTAAAACATCCACATACGATCACACTTCCACCTCTATGGCTGACATTATTTCTGTGGAATGCAGTGTTTGACTTATGCCAGATGAAGCTCTTGGGGTCATCAAGGTGTTTTGCGGTGAAATTCAACAATTCTTAATGTAAAGACACGCTAAATTTACCATGAAATGACTAAATGACTAATTGCTTGGTTTAGCAGGTTTTTATAAATATGATTTATAAAATAAATTCATGTTGAAATTTTGTATTTCATGGATTTTTTTTAAAATTTTAATTAATTTAACATAACCTTTTGGTAAAGCATGTTTTTATGAAACTATTTGACCCTTCTTAGATGTTCTTTGGTTTTATGAAGTTACATAATTTAGTCTGGTTAAATCTAATTTAGTTTAATAAGTCCTCACATGTTTAAATATGCAAAAAAAAACAATCCTACTTCTTGAATTGGACTTTCTTAATAGAAATGGGTCATGTCTCCTCTTCAGTGGCTCCTTTGACATTTGGTGTCCCCCTGGGCTCCATCCATGGTCACTTATTCTTTAAAATATAAATACTGCTACTGGGTCATAGTATAAACAGATTCAATCTAGGGGCCCCTCTTTTTTAAATAATAAATAGTGACTCAAAATTAGCTTAACCAAACAGTTGAGCAGGGAATTAAAGGGTTTTAATGCAGTTTGGTAGTTTTTTGGATTAAGTATCTAAAGGGGCAAATACTTTTCACGTAGGTCGAATTGGAATTAGATTACCTAATTTTATGTCTACTAAGGTTACCTTTCTTTTGTTGATTCTTTTTTTTTAAAGATCCAGCACAATTTACTCGCAAAAAAAAGCAACCGTAAGGGACTTTAATACTCAATTACACACCACTGGATATACAATATCTGACAAAGTGATATTGACTGACTCCTCGTCTTCTGTGTTTCCGCAGGACGAAAGAGGAGCTCACCTGTGTTGCAGGTGATGGATGCAGAGCTGAGAAGACAGCAGAAGGAGCTGTGATGAAGTGTGTAAGAGGATCAGGTTTCCCCCTCATGTCGCATTGAGCAGCTTTCAGTTAGTGGTTAAGAGTGTGGCACGCTGAACAGAGGAGGGACGTATTGGAAGAACCACGGGACAGTTTTTTCTCTGACTTTCACTGCTTTGCAGAGCAAATGATGGAGAGCGACATTGACTGTAGTCCTGATGAAGGCTTGCATGTAGGCCCGTCAGCTCTAAATGGAGCAGAGACCCTCCTGCATAGTGGACATGAGGTTCACATGCTCGTTACGAAAAGGGTCAGTCTCCACTGCTGCTGCATGGATCATGGGTACTGACTGTTAAACATCCAGTTGCAGATACACAATGTCTTCATTGAGCCACAAGAGTCATGTAGAGGAAATTCTCAACAAATTTCTCCCCCAGGGAGTACGAAAAGTACTAAAATTGAATGTAACAGAAGAAAAGTCTCACCATCATTTATTATCTACCGCTTATCCAGTTCAGGGTCACGGGTGGGCTGGAGCCTATCCCAGCTAACATTGGGCGAGAGCCAGTGTAAACCCTGGACAAGTCACCAGTTCATTGCAGGTCTCACCGTCATTAAAAACACAAATGATGCAAACTTGTGGATGATTTGTTGGGTTTTTTTTAAGTTCTCTTCATAATTCATGCATGCTGTGTCAACCCAGGACTGTGTAATGTGTTATTTATCTTCCATTTTGTAGCAGCAGACCTGCTGGCGTTTTTTTCCACAGTGTGAGCTCTAATCTAGATCTCATTGTAGAGGTGTTGCACTTTACTCAGATGATTTCAAAATGCAAGATAAGCCTCCTGAATAAAGCCTCGACGCTCTCATGAAACAGTCCCCTATTTAGGGACCATATCATTAATATCACTAGTATCTCATCCGTGGTTGAGTAAGAACCGTCACCAAATAGCTACGTTCACCTCTAACTAGAACAAGCGTTTATGGTTATACCATGAGGTTTTGCGGAAATGGATAGAAGGTGACGCCAGAGAATATAACTGTTGCAACAGAGATGCTGAATGAACTACCATGAAATCGCCCACACACACACACGCACACACACACGTACACAGACACACAAACACACAGAGAGGATTTGGATTCTGTTACATGATTATACAAAGCTCAACATCTGTTTGATAAAGACGTCTTGGTACACAGTGATAGTGGAATAAAGTGTACCACTGCAGCCTGATAAGCTTTATGCTGACTTTTGCTTTAAAGATTGAGGTTTGTCTACATTGCATCTTTACCACTAAGTCTAAGCCAGATCTAAACATAAAGACCACAACACTTTTTACACTTTCAAAACTTTATTTCAACATGCAGATGTCTGGATGACCATTTTCAGTATCCACACCTATCTTAATCCATAAAAATTTATTGACAAAGGCACTCCTGCAGCAACATCAGAGTGTTTATGACAAACAAAAAAGTACAACCATCTGAACTAGAACTACAAATCCCAATTTGTCGCTACGGCTGAAGGCTTTTCCCATGATACCTCCGGGGGTCGGAAGCAGCTCATTGTTGGAGTCGATGAGAAGTGTGGCCAGCCAGATGCAGCAGCTTGAATATGATGTCACTGGGGTCGCTGCCTTCAAACTGGCCGGTTTGGTTGTCTCCATCCTCCTCCATGAGGCAGGATTGGTCTACGGTGCAGCTCTCTGGGGGCATTTTGACAAGAGAGGGATTGCAGCTGAGAACGCAGTCATCTGTTATTGCAACCGCACACTTTACAATATGTCGTTATCAGGTGTTGTGACCATGAACCTTCAGTGCAGGAAAAGCAGGGATTTTAGTTAAGTTCACAGTCGTTACAGGAAGCACATGCAAAAAACAGAATTTCTGCTACTCCGGAGGAAGAGTCTGCATGTTGACTCAAGGAATGAGGAATCAAACGTCCAATTCTGATATATATATATATTTTTGATGAATTATATTTCATCATTCCGAGAGCAAAGGGAAAACCTCTATTAGAATATAAATTCACCGACAGGACATATGACATGAATCACTCCTACATGCAGTCATGGAAAGGAATTCAGTAAATTTTGGCCTACTTATGTACAAATATGAGGTACTTTTATTATCCATTATTAAGTGTTGATTCCTATGTTGTACTCTATTACAATTATTACACACCTATAGTTAGTGTTACTCTACACACTCACGATTAAAACACAAACAATGACTTTATAACTATCACTACAGTTTGACTTTATGAACTGTGATGCATTTATAGACAGTGGATTAAAAAACACCCACCGCACCTGCACAACAGCCTGTATCAAAGTTAGAAAGCGGTGTGTGTGTGGGAATCTAATGCAATAAAAATTATCCAGTGGTGTGATCAGATAAGATAAACCTCCATTAATCCCAAGGGAATTTCCGGAACTTACTCCGAATGACAGTAATAAAACCACACAAATATTCAGTTAAGACAAAAGTGTGTTAAAACTTAGTTAAAATGTATAGTGGGTGTAAGAAGTAAATAATAATAATAATAATACTATTAATAATAATTAATAAAACTAAGGATAATGCTTTTTTTTAGTACTTTTCCTTCAACACAGTTTTGAATATGGGATTTTCACTTCTAGTATTCATCTAATGATCTGAATTTGTCTAAATGTACTTGCTGACCTGCATCACAGCAGACTCCTGAAGTGGCGCAGCGCCCTCCCTCAGATCCACATGGTCTTCCTCCTGCCTGGCACGGGGTGAGAAGATAGTTCTCTTCCAGACAGTGAGCTGTTTCAGGGGAGCCCATCATGCAGCCGAGGCCCTCCCCGCAGCAGATACTGGGGCCAAAGCAGCGGCCCCTGTCTCCAGGGCCGCATGACAAGCACTGGAGGAGGAAAGATGTGATGATTATGGGTGTTATTGGTTGGTACTGAACTAGATGGCCCTGATTAGCCAGGCCAATTTACCAATTCTACTCCAGCCAGACCATGACCCGATTGGTTTGAATGATTGGTCATAATGTCGCCATAAAAGGAATTGTAGGAATTGTAGGAATTGTTATGGCCTATGTCATCACCATACTAGGATTTGCAAAAATCTTTACAATGGATCCATACCATCTTCCATTTAAGCCCTACAATCTAATCAACTGTGAAATCTGTTCAGAACCGTTTTATCATACTTACAAACACACAAAGAAAAAAAACTGGTCACGTATACCAACTGTCATTGGCACAGGTGATTAATTACATTTCATCAAGAGTTATGATTTTCATCCCGTTTTTGTTCAGTTTTAGTCCAAGTTTAAATAGTTTATGTGGAATTATGAGATTTCTTAGAGGCGATTTACCCGTTGACTGTCCCTTTTTATACATGTTTAAAAATCTATTACATGTATTGAAAAAGTGATTCCTCTTCTTTTTGCTCACATCTTTTCTTTTTTCACACGTTTATGTTTTCTTTTAACTGTTTCTCATCACAATCAAAGTAATCTATCATCAAAGACGCTGAGTGCTGCATAAATCACAAATATTCTTTTGAGCTCCATAGATAAAATGAGAAGACTAACTTTAACTTTTAACTTTACAAAGGAAGGAAATAAAAGAAGTGGTGGTAGCTGCTCACCTTACGCAGTGGGGAATCCATGATGGACCTCTTACCACCAATAGGACAGTTGGAGATGTAACATGCTGAACATGCAGACAGGAGGAAAAGGAGGTACACGGACACGGCAGTTCCAGTCATGCTGGGAGGAACAGAAAAATGGGACAGTCGGTAAACAAGACAAATATAATAAGTACTATAAAAAGCATATTGAGATATATATATATATATATATATATATATATATATATATATATATATATATATATGTATAAAGTTGCATGAATAAAACTTACTTTTTGCTTACTCTCTTGGAGATTTCAGTCGTTCGGTTGAGATACTCTTAGATGCTCCGTCTGTTCTCGGTTCCTCTGACATGTCTTTTATACTTCCACAGCTTCGTTTGCGAGTGACATAGAAACCAAAATGCCACTTAGCGATTATTAATGAACCCGTTTTAGTTACTGTCACCTCCAGCAACGAAGATGACCGCGGGGCAGGCCGGGTCAAAGGGCCTTCCAGTTCTGGAGCCCGCTTCCCTTCTTGTTATTGAGTGTGATTATAGCGGGGACAGTGGAGCGTGACCGTGCATGTCAGCGAAGACGGGGAGGTCAAGAGGAAAAATAGAAGATGAAATTATTCAGATCACAAGTGGACGATATACCTCAACTTTTTTTTCTTTTCCTTAGATCAGTCTGCACGTATATTTATAGTTCAATCAGAAATGACTGGGAATGACTACGTTGAATTATTTGTTACCATACATGATGTGATATGATTGAATTGTTAGGAAGTCTTTGGCACTCAAAGTCCTCGGGGAAAATGAGATAGAAGGGTCTTCGGCCTGAGCAGCTTCATGGAATATCCTCCCCTTGGAGTCTTGACAATGATGGTGGCAGCTTTAGACTCTGTTGATGCTGTAGAATGAAGAACCTGATGGATCTGCGAGGACCAGGCGGTGATGGGGAGTAGGATCGCGCCTGAACCACCAGCATCAAGGAACTAGATGGATGGAGAGAGACGCATTTAACCTTTTAATGCCCCGTTTAACTGTTTGGTCAATCTCAATTTGAGTCACAATTTCTCATTTTAAAAAGTGTGCCCCTGGATTGAACCAGTTTTTTAATAGGATATAGTGGAAGCATGTATACAATAAAGGGCGGCATGGTGGCGCAGTGCTGCTTCACAGTAAGAAGGTACCGGGTTCAAATCCACATCTGCCGGGCTTTCCGTGCAGAATTTGCACGTTCCATCTGTGTCTGCGTGGGTTCTCTCCAGGGAACTCTGGCTTCCTCCCACAGTCCAAAAACATGTGATATAGGTGACTTGCTGACACAAAATTGCCCCTAAGAGTAATTGTGTGTGGTTGTATTTCTCTATGTGTCTGCCCCGCGATGAACTGGTTTCTTGTCCAGGATGTACCCTGCCTCTCGCTCGATGTTAGCTGGGATAGGCTCCAACCCCCCTTAACCCTGAACAGGATAAGCGGTAGATAATGAATGAATGAATGTATGTGATAAAGCTTAAGAGACATAGGATGGTGTGGCCACCATAGGGTGGCATTCTTGTGGTGTCCCTGTGGGACACCATAGGTCAAAGGGGCCATAGAAGAAGTATTAATGTGAAAGTCCTATTCGAGAAGTAGGAATGCATCTGCATCTTTTTTTTTTTGCATATTAAAGCATGTGAGGACGGTCTTTTAAGGGTCAATTGATTTTCTAAAAACACGTTTTATGTGGCATTCGTGCTCAAATGCTTCAAATTAGTGTGACCGCATGAAATACACAATTTCATTATGAAAAATACAATTTCAACATGAAATAGTTTTATGTTTTTTCTACTGTTTAAAAACAAGCTTTACCCAAAGATTTGTGAATTTAAAGCAAATTTGATAAATGGAGCATTCATTAATTTAAGATATAAAATTAAAAAATGCCTCAAAGAGATAAAGTTTAGGCTACAAGTTTAGGCTACAATGGAATCATTTTTCCATAGTTTTTCTTGTACTCGTGGTAAAGTAGCTGATGGTTATAGGCTTAGCATGCAGGTGAGACAGTGATTGGATGGATGAGGCTACCTGATTGAGTCCAGCAGATACCAATTGAGGATCCAGATTGTAAAGAAGGAAGTAATGAGTTGAGAGTGAGGGAGTATACTGACTGGAGGAACATAGTGAGGCGGTAGTCTTTCTGATTGAACTTTCGATGGATCTTCATTTTGTGCCAAGATTGGTTAAAAACGTTTCTTAAAATACATGCAGTTTGTTTTTGCATCAATTATCAATTATCAATTATCACAGTGCCTGTGCCTCTAGACACAGGCACTGAAAATTGAGAGACACGGGCCTGCCAGATGACACAGTCCTGTGTCTCTCAAAGACACAGGCCAATTATCTTTTATTTTGATACCTATTTCCCATCAAAGAGGTCAAGATCCACCTTGTGTGAAACTCAGAGACGAGACGAAACAATGACACCAAAAAAGGCTTTAAGATCGAGGAGTACTGTAGAGTTTTTTTGGTTCCATGCGTCCCCATTCAGTCCAGAGTCCAACGATACGAACACAGAGTGCTGATGTTGGCTACAAACCCTGGCTCAACAGCCGCTGGTTGCCAACACTGAATATTAGGTCGTATACTGGCGTGTTGGGCCAGGATCATGCAGCCGGAACCTTAACTGTGCACAGGGACACTGTCCAGAGTCCAACAGAAGCAGTATAGCTTAGCCCGCCCCCAAAAGACACAAGAAAACCTGGGATGCAGAGCCCAAAGCACCACAGAGTCCTATGTACGACGAACAGCCCCGAGGCCCAGGATGCTCCCCGACCAGCGCTGCTGGAGCATGTGTTGGCACCACTTGGGGCACAGGGCAGGAGGTGCTCCAAAGCACACCCCACCGTTACCCAACCAACCCCCTCAAAGTGAATGAACTGGTTGACGGGACCAAATGGGAACAAGTCTCTCTCTCATTTTGCATTAGAAGTGTTACAGATGTATTGGAGGTAGCTATAAGTTTATATATGTCAAGACTTTGTGTTTATATATTATTAGGGGAGGTTCTGTCATTTTGATTTGTGTTGCCTTTCTGTGTGTTTTACTTGTGTTCCTTTCTCCCTCTGTGTCTGTCCTGTGATTGGTCACCGTGTTCAACTGTGTTTCCCCTCCAGCTGTGTCTCATTGTTAAGTTACATCCGTGTATAAAGTCTGTCCTTACCTTCCCTTCTGTCCCAGTTCGTTTTATGATGTTCCCCCGTGTCATCACGCGTCCCAGCCTTCTCCCAGTGTCTAGTATGTTAATCCCAGTGTTTTTTGTTCTTGTTTGATCCCCTGCTTTTTCCTCGTGCCCTCTTGGTTATAATAAATATTTTTGCACCTGCTCTGCCGTGTCTTGTGTCTGCGCCTGGGTCCAAGCCAAGCCCCAGGACAGTTCCTAACAATATAGTTTTGCATTTTTTTAATTGGTTATTTTATTATATCATCAATTAATCTGGAAAGTTGTAACTTTCTGTTGTAACTGCTTTTACTTATGAAAAATATCAAATAAATTCAACGACCTTCTTCATTTTCCATAATTTTTCCCAAGACAGAGTGGAACAAAAACACATTTTTAAGGTCAAGAACAGAAATCTGTCTCCAAACCTTGGTCTACGTAGCTGCCATGTTGACTCGGAAGTGATTTTTGTTGGCAGGATCTTTGTAAACAAACAAAGATTTTTAAAAAAATAATCAAAAAAAAGACACACAGACAATTCTCCTTCCTAATAATACCATCCTTAATTCCTGGCAGGAATTGATTCACACATTGTCCACGTCTGAGGTTGATCTGACTCATGAGCTAATTAATAAAGCTAATGATCGGCCATAACCCACAGAAAACCGTTTCACCGTTTCAATGAGATGAGCTCAATTACTGCAGGTCCTTTCTGATGAACTGACTGCCACCTCATCTCAATTAAAAAGAAGTGATTTGTTCACCAACTTCCCACAGGCCCTTGTGGCATTGACTGAGATTCATTTATGTATATTCCACTCCACCGACCGATCATAAAACACAATTGAAGTTCCCTTAGGCAGATAGAAGACAAGCCCTCATAGAGGCCTGGAAGCTGGACTGTTGGCCACACTTGCCTCCTAGTGGTTGTGTTCAATCCCTTTATATGTGAATTCTTCAATGGAGTCATTTACTGTTACCGTCTTTTATGCTTGCTATAATTCACCCATATTCATATGTAGTGTATAAAATAGTACACTGTAAGTATTGTATACTTACAGTGTACTATTTTCAATTCCTTGTGATAACACTACAAACAATACACCATAAATGGAATTTATATGTTTAGAGCTGAAAATGAACAAGGTTCATAGGGGAAGTGTTTGTTGCAGGGTTTCTCTTCTGGACTGCATTATAATCATAAAATGTTCATATCAAAGCTACTGCATGATATAGACGATTCAGGAAACCCATCGAATTACTGGAAGCTGAAAAAAATGAAACATGTTTGACTGACCTTTATGTCAACATTCCTTCTAAATTTAAATAGGTTGTTATTGACATGTATTCAAGTGAATTGGTGACTCTAAATTGGCTATAGATGTGAATATTTCTCTATATGTATTTGAAAAGAAAAATGCTGTGATTGACGGCTGCATATCGCTTCACAGCTTTTAAAAATCCAAACTGCTTTGTTTTTCTTGTGCAACATCAGATCTCAAATCCTCACGTCCCTCCAAAACTTGCACAAATCCTTATTTCATAGAGAAATGGAGATGTCTATCTTTTGTTTCCTTATTTTTCTGCAGGAAGGCACTAGGCTTGTTGACTTCCTCTCCCCTCCCTTCCTTCCTTCTCTCCGAAGGTACTCATCTGAAAATGAGAACAAAGTGATTGTTCCTGTTCTCTTTCTTAAGTTACTTCAAATGCTATCTGTGGACTGGTGGCTCATTGTCAGGAGAGTTGCTGTGAGAGAAGGAGCACACAGGTACAGGTAGAAGAGCAGCAGCTGCCGTCAAGGGTTTCAGCCACAGCATCCCAGAAAGACTATCTGCTTCTCTCAGCTGGTAAGTTCAACATGCAGGCTCCGCTGCAGCCTCACGCAAACACACTCACATGGCAGTGACTGGCACATGAGGAGGGGCTTCATTTTAATGGAATGCGTGGTGTGGCAGGGTGTAGGTGAACGGAGCACCCAATGGCAGATTTGCAGAGGATTAAAGAATGGAATTTTTATTAGAGATCAGAGAATTTGACATTGATTTAAAGGGAAAATTTTTTTTGTTGCAGACATCGTCTGAAACTTTTTACAGAGGATAGGGACTTACATTCTTCTTCCATTCTGCAAGTGGTTTGATTTATTCTGCATCAATACATCCCTACATTCAAATATGCATTCAGGTCAACTGTTTTTAGACTGTTAGTTTCATTTCTTTTAACGAAAAGTTTAATTTTGCTTAAAGTTTAACGTTACGATTTCGTGAAATTATCCATCTCTGACTGCATGATCGTCATAAACTTTATTTTTCTTCTTCATTTGTTCAAATCATCTTTAAAACATGATGTAAGAATGTTATTCTGCCCTCGTGCATGCCAAGAGCTGCAGCTGTTGATTAAATGTTCAGTCAGTCTGCTAAAAAACTAACTGTTAAGAAAGGTTTGAAGAAAGTAAATATTCCGTCTGTCAGTATGTCAATTAGAATAATTTTCTTTTTTTTTTCATTTTGTCATATGATTTGAAATCAATTATAATCGCATAAAAGGGATTTGAAGATGCACCCTCAGGTTGCAGTAAACAGGCTTTTTTTTTTTCTCTCTCACCTTTTTAATATCCAGATATGATGATTTCTAAAAATAATCTGCTGGTTAAATGGCACTGAAAAAAAAAATCACTATGTCATATCCTAATGTGTCAGAGCTTTAAGCGTTTCAGTCATTTAATCCACCTCAAACTTCATGTGCTCAATGAGATACACAGTGAAGGAAAATCCTGTTCTAGTATCATGGGAGAGAAAAGAGGAAGTTCTCCCTGGCTATCAATGCAAAAAAAAAAAGAAGAAGAAGAAAAAAGAAGCGAGCAGAGAGAAAGACACCGAGAAGCGAAAGGTGTGTGGGAAGTATGAACATATTCAACAGATAACTTCCTAATTTCAGGAGAGGATGTGATGTAAGAAAGTAAGAAGTGAAAGGTTTCAGGCTGAACACCATACTGCATGTTCCAGGTTAAATTCACACAGAGCCTTCATAGGAACCGGATGCAGAGCAGGTTGAATTTATACAATCATTTCTACAAAAGAGAGACGATAATAAACGATGATCAAATGTGTCCAACAAAAACTCCCAAAAAGACAATGATACAGTATTTATCCTGAAATTTAAATATGCAGTCTTGTTGACTACAGACAGACACACAGTTGTGTGAGTAGTGGCTGTGCACTATTATTATAATTTTACATTGTTGTTATCACAGGGTGACGGTGGCTCAGTTGGTAGAGCGCTTGTCCACTTAGGTGGAGGTCAGTGGTTCGATCCCCGGCCACTGCAGTCCACATGTCGAAGTGTCCTTCAGCAAGATACTGAGCCCCAGGCTGCTCCCAATGGCTGTTCCATTGGTGTGTGAATGGTTACTGCTCCTGATGAGGAGTAACCATGTGGCACCTTGCATTCTGGCCTCTATCATCACTGTGTGAATGGTTGAATGCCGACTCGTGTTGTAGAAGCACTTTGAGTGGTCGAGCAGACTAGAAAAGCGAAACATATGTACAGTCTGTGGACCAATAACATGTCTCTTTTGGGGAGTGTAAAAAGGTAATAAGTGAAAGAAAGAAGCAAAGAAAGAATTTGCCAACTCAAGTACTCCATCCTCTATTTTCCCTTTTACTTCACGATACTTCAATGGTAAATATCGAACATTTTATTACATTTGGTTCCTGGTCTGATTAAGTGTTTAATATTATAAAAACATATGGAGAACTAAAAAGTACAATGTCATATTAAAAAATAAATCAGTCATTATCACCTATGCTATATTTCACCAAAAAAGCAAAAATTCAACCCAGAATTCAAACATTTAATTCAAATGTTTGTGGTTTTGTTTCTACCCTGAGAATAATCTCATCTCTACATTTACAGTATAATGTGATTCATGAAAGGAGCCTGACCCAGAGGTTGAGAACCACATTCCTACAACATCTCACTTTTGTATACCATTAATATAATTAGTCCCAGCAGCACCAGCTAATTGCAGTTCATTTGTTTTATCCATCAGGATAAACTATTTTGATATTGTCAGAAGTTGTGAGAAATCAGTCATTGGATCCTTTAAGTACATTTTTGGTGATAGTGTTCTGTTGTGTTACAGAAGAAGGATGTTGCATGTAAGCTTTCTACGTGAAATATAGTTATCTTTTAATGTGGTATTACACATTTTAACTAAAAGGAGTATTCCACTGATAACCGTGTGAGAGACATGGGGGATATTTTTATGAAAAAAGGGTTAAAATCGATGTGTTCAGAGTCGCCTTCATCTTTTTTCTTAATCCCATGTGTTCCTCTTTCATTTTAAAACAGGGTCTCCTCTTTAGCCTACATGCAACTTGCAGATGGTTCCCTCTGAAGTTCAAGGTGTTATGCTATGAACATTTTTATCTCCTGTCCTGTGGTCTTAGAGCCCATGGGAGCTGATTCATCACATTTCATCAAGCTTGAGTTTAAAGGTTTCATAAATTGTTTTTTCTCATATGCAGAACAGATGCTATGAGAGGCGCTCCCCTCTCATAGCCTCCTCTCATAGAGATTCAGAACCTCTATGAGAGGTTCTGAATCTCTCTTCCATCAGTGTAACTGACATTTAACCAGCTCCTTGCATTTTTTCCACCATAGAAAGAAGATGGAAACAGTCAGAGAGAACTGCTCACCATTAAGAAGTCCAATTCTCAGAAATGAGATACAGGCATCTCAGCAGGGTTTCTACTTGAGCCCACCTCCGAGCTCTATCAAGCACCCAAAGTTCTGTCCTCCACGATACCCGCTCAACAGAAACTACTACAGTGCATTCGGCCCACCTGCTTTCTTCCCTATGCTTCGCTCTGGTTACATGCCAAAGGACAGATCTCAAAAGCACAAAAGAACTCCTTACAAAATGGATGGCCAAGGAGTTGAATCTGCTGACAGAGGAGGAGAGCAGGAAGAAAGAAACGGTAAAAGGTCAGTGGACCTCTCCCTCATCCAGTTCTCACGTCCACCTTCAGCCACACCTTCTCACTCTCCTAAGCCCATCCCTGGTATGATCGAACTAAACAGACTGCAGCTTCATCACAGATCAACAGCCATGAATCTACCTGTGCAGGTGAAACAGGAGCCTGTCAGTCCTTCTCCGGTTTGGACACCGTCTCCTCTCCTCATCCGTCCACCATACTTCCCATCTTTCCACCACAGCCTCCTCCCATACCCTTTATTCATGCCTGGCCCCATCATGCACCTCTCCCCTGGTTCTTTCTATGCAAAAGAGAACCCCCACCCTAGACATCACAGCAGGGATGGACCTCCTCCCAGCGGGACAGCCAGTGCTGAGAAGCTCGGTCTCAACGTCAATGTAGATGACAGCTACTATGTAAATGTTGGAGGAGACCAGAAGAGATGGAAATGCCGTATGTGTGAGAAGTCCTACACATCCAAGTACAATCTGGTCACCCACATCCTGGGACACAATGGCATTAAGCCACATGGATGCCACCTGTGTGGGAAACTGTTCAAGCAGCTGAGCCACCTTCACACACACCTGCTCACCCACCAGGGAATGAGGCCACACAAGTGCCAGGTTTGCCACAAGGCCTTCACCCAGACCAGCCATCTGAAAAGACATATGATGCAGCACAGCGACGTGAAGCCGTACAGGTAGCCTACATATTGTCCACAAGTATTTCTGCTGTTTGCTATATTTCATACTAATCTGTCAAACATTTTTTAATCTTCGTCCCCAGTTGCAGTGTGTGTGGCAGGGGTTTTGCGTACCCCAGTGAGCTTCGAGCCCATGAGCTGAAGCATGAGAAAGGCCAGGAAAATGTATGTGTGGAGTGTGGCTTGGATTTCCCCACGTTGGCCCAGCTGAAGCGGCACCTGACTGGTCATCGTGGGCCCACCCTGTACAGGTGAGCGCATAATAATGATTGTGTGTTTAATTGTGTAATTTGGTGGCTCTAAATTGGCCCTAGCTGTGAATACTTTTCTCTATGAGTCAGCACTGTGATAAAGTGGTAACATGGCTGTAACATGTCACAATGTCAGCTGGGGTAAGCTTTATAGCACCTTATGGAGCTCCAGCCAGCATTTAGGTAAAGTTAAGATGAAGATATTAACAGAAAAAGCTCTTTTGGGTCTGTTCAGGGTTCATGCTATGCTAACCAATATAATCTACAGCTTTATATACACATTATAAATATGACTCAATAATGAAGATAAATAAAGTTAACTAGTTTTTTGAGCTCAGTAATTAAATCAATACAGCTTTTGTTATGTCCATTGCAGTAAAATATAATAAGTTAAGTTACTCCACGTACTGAGTATATTATGATCTTTTAGAATAGAATACGATAAAAGGAATATAGATCTCCTCGATTAGATTCATATGCACTAAATCTTGACTATTTCAGACCAACGAATTTTTAATTATGTTCTGAAAACTTTTGGACATGAAACATCCCCCAGGGGTGTGAATATACAACTGACCTGTCCCAAAATCATTCAGGTTCTTCCTCGCACTAAGGGTAATGTTTATATAAAACAGAATCTATCCATTGCAAACATTTTGAGTTATCGCGTTAACACAAAGGATGATGATGACGATTCCACAATATCCCAGACTTTGCGGGGATAATTAATATAATTACCAACAAGAAAGCAAAACAAGAACCGTCATTAAAATACTGAATGACTGTTTTAAAGATATTTCATATGTCCATTTGTCTCTATTATTTCGCGCCTATTTTCCCTGCAGGTGCTCTGAGTGCCAAAAGACCTTCCAGTATCCCAGCCAGCTGCAGAACCACATGATGAAGCACAAAGACATCAGACCGTTCATCTGCAGTGAGTGTGGCATGGAGTTCATTCAGTCACACCACCTGAAACAGCACACGCTAACTCACAAAGTAGGTTCCATCAGGAGGGCAGATGGCAAAGCATTTGTTTGTATGTTTTGACGTGGGTTGGAGGAAAATGCATCCATGTTTTTGCTCTTGACATGAAACAGTCAAATCAGCATATTTTCATTAACCCTTTTATGTATTTTGAATAATGGGGCTGGTCAGGTTGTTTTGGCTGTTTCCTGAAGTTATTTAAGGCCTTAACCACCAGTTGCCATTCTTTTATTTCACTTTTAGCAGCCTAAAGGCTGGGGGAAAAACAACATTTTTCAGTGTTTGATATATTGTATACAATATGAGCTTGCTTGAAGTAGTAAGATTGTTACAATGAGTGAGATAGTGAAAGCTCATATTCTGTGGTTTATTGCTGGCCATCAATTGTAAACCCATTTCCTGTTATATCAGAAACAGGAAGACAAAATATCTAAGACAATTTTTTACAAACAAATGTCAGAGGGGTTTTGTCAGGGGAGCACGCTGCTTCAGGGGCCAACACAGCAAAAAGGTTCCACCTGGTACGTTGAGGCTGTTCTGCGAGGAGTTTGCGTGTGTTGCTTCCCGGTGCCCCAGCTTCCTCCCACAATGCAAAAACTTGCAGCATAGGTGAATTGGTGCCTCTAAATGCCCATGGGTGTGAATGGATGGCATTCTATGTCTTGGTCCGGTGATGAACTGGCGACTTATCCAACATTCGGCCGATGTCAGCGGAGCTAAGCTCCAGGGTGCCCACCCCCTGCGACTCTGCACAGGATAAGCAGTTACAAAAACATGTTTGCATAGATGGAATTTGAAGATGACATTAAGTAGAGTTTTGACCATCAAACAGACGTGGCCACTGTTGCTCATGCTGTCATTTCCACATTCTCTCATTCTTCAGGGGGTGAAGGAGCACAAGTGTCGCATCTGTGGCAGAGAGTTCACTCTGCTGGCCAACATGAAGCGCCATGTCCTAATCCACACCAATATACGGGCCTACCAGTGCCACATGTGCTTCAAGAGTTTTGTCCAAAAACAGACTCTGAAGGCTCACATGATCGTCCATTCGGACATCAAGCCTTATAAATGCAAGGTTGGTCAAACTTCACATGTTGGGGCAACTATCATCCCGGAGCTTAATAACATGGTTATTAATCACACGTGTAATATCATGCACATCCAATGTTTATCTGGGTCCAACTAAATAGCTTTGGTGCCTAAGCCCCAAAACCATCGTAACCGAAGCCCTGTCACATCATAAAGATGTATTTTTCAACCGTGGTTTGGAATTTTTGTTCAGGGCTGTGACAAGCAATTTATATAGAAGGACTTATTGAGTAATTATGAAGATATCACAAGCAGCTGGTAATCTCAACTTCAGTCTTCTGAACGAAGAGTGAAGACTGGAGGCAAAGTCTTGTCTGCTTTCGTCCAAAGGTAATAAAATCTGCCAACCTGCAAATCTGAATCTCATACATTAAGATGTCATATTTAATTTAATTATACAAACATTAAACTCTGAATATTACATTGCAGTGGATTATGTGATAGAGTTTGTTATCTTTGGACGGCGCGCCGTTAACTGTTTGCCCCTGTTTCAAGTCGAGCATCAATCTTCTCTTCTCTCTCGTGGTAGAGGATGAGAATATGCATATTTAATGATATTCACTTTTACTTTAAGTTTCTTGGATGAAGACTCAAGCTGCTAACACGATTGTAAAGTAAATTCCAACAAACCCATATTGAATCGCAGCTGCTGTCAAAAGCGTAATATTCAATGATAGGTTAATATTGGAAGATTTCTCCACTTTTTTGGAGTGTCTAGTCTGACCTTGGTGGTTCAGGACTGAAGTGATGACCAGATAGCATAGAATCTTTTGGCAGTAGGACCCTCCTTGTCCATAGGAAGGATATCGCCACACACAACAGCCTCTCTAACAATGGCTCCCCCAGTTTCCCCGGAGAACAGGGCCCTCAAATAGATTTCATCTCGCTTTCTCTGCTGCTGGAGGGAGCTTCCTGTTTTCTCACGGTCCTCTTGGACAGTTTACAGTCCCTCTCTCCTCCTGAAGGAAAGGACCACCCTCATAAAAAAGAATGCAGAGGAAGGACAGCGCAGGAGTTGCCCTTCCCTGTTCTCCTCTTGGCCCGTCTCGTTGTTACTTCCTCTCTCTCTTTTTGTTATTCTTGTGTGTATGTGTGTGTATGTGTGTGTGTGTGTGAGAGCGTGTGTTTGTGAGTTTCGGGGGACGGAAAGAGGTGAAGGGGGAGAGGACGAGAGGAAAAGAAGAAAACAAGGATATGAAGAGGGAGAAAGGCGTGTGTGTATCTATGTATATCTGAATTCTGCACATTCATTCATGATTACGTGTAGGAGGTTTGGCAGAGACAGAAAAAAAAAAAGAAGGTGGATGGTGTTCGACTATTGTTTTGTATCCTCAGACTGTCTTTACGGCTGCCAGTAGTGGAAAGCAAATTTGTATCCTTTGTTTCCACAAATGCCATGATTTTTGATTGGTTTTCTGACATTATGGCAGGAGCTAGAAATGTTTGTTACGTTTCATATTAAGACTTATAAAAAAATCCTCAAACTCTTAAAAAAAAAAAAAAGTCATTTGCTGAGGTTGAGATAAAAAAAACATAATTAAATATGACAGGTGCATTGGTGGCGATAATGTCTAAATGTTCCTTCTCTCTCTCTCTCTCTCTCTCTCTCTCTCTCTCTCTCTCTTTCTCTCTCTCTTTCTCGCTATTATTTGTATTCTGATTAATATTAAATGACAACATGCCTTCTCTTCTCTCCCTTGTTTCTCAGCTTTGTGGGAAGGAGTTCAACAGGATGCACAACCTAATGGGCCACATGCATCTCCACTCCGACAGCAAACCCTTCAAATGCCTCTACTGCCCGAGCAAGTTCACGCTGAAGGGCAACCTCACCAGACACATGAAGGTCAAACACGGTGTTATGGACCGAGGGCTGGATGAAAGATGTAAGGATGCACATCGTATGGAGGGGGGGGGTATGCATTTCCAAACGCTCGACGTAATAACAAATCATTTTCTCACCTCAGTGTTTAGGCAAAGAGGACGCTTGTGCATGTCAACTACCATGGGCCTCCTCACCCACTTGAGCCAAGAGGAGCCTTTCGACCTTTCACAGAAGCCCCCGGGCCTGCCCAGCCTCCGGCTCTCCCAGTCAGATGGAGAGAGCGTCCCTGGAAGCTCATGTCAGGAGGAAGACGAGGAGAGTTTGTACAGAAGGAGCCAGTACAGCCCCGAGGTGCACCAGCACGAGCTGGAGGAGAGAGGGCAGGGGTCTCCACCAGCTGAACTGATGTCAGCAGAGAAGGAGAAAAAAATGTATGCACATAAGTATGAGAGGGAGTCAGCAGTAGAGGGACACGCTGCCATTCCCAGAGGTGAAGGGTCCAAAGAGACATCCCAGATTGTCTGTGAATCGGATTCAGAGATCGGTGACCACATGTACCCTGAGACGGGCCGCAGACGGTCATACGATGATTTCTCTGATTCAGAACTTGAAGAGCATCATAAAGATGAACCAGATGAACCGCAGCAAAGCAATCAACAAGTGGATGATGCAGGAGAGAGGGACCAGAGCAGATCGGAGGCGGGTGAATGAATGAGAGTTACGGGTCCAGGGGATTGAGATGGAGACAAGGGAGTACACAAAGATATGGTTTTTTTTGGGAAGGCAGAGGTTCTCTGACATGATGTTCAGGAGGAATACCTCCAAGGAGATGGGAAAGAATGTTTGACTTGAAGAAAATAAATATGGAATATGTGGTAAAGAAAGTTGTCACGGTAACAAGATGAACGTATCGTGTATGAAAAGAGCGCCTGAAATACAAAAGTGTGCAGAACAGATTTCTGACAGGAGGGTAATGTATTTATGAGAGGATACGCAGAATTAGCCTTTTCTCTAAATAAAATGTAAAAATATATACATTTTTATGTAGATCTGGGTCACATATGCTTTTTCTTATTTGTATTTGTCTGTGCTATTAAAATCTATGATGAATTTGTGCTGAAACCATTGTGCATGGTGCTATTTTATAGTTTGTCTATTTGTAAATAGGAATAATCTTGAATGATACACATATTGCGAAGCTCGCGTTACTCAAATCAACTGAGTGTCTTTTGAAAAATAAACTGTGATTTTGCTGCTTTAACATCTCAAATTTCTATATTTTTTTAATTGTTGTACAGTGATAGTAATAACTTTGGACTCAGTTTTTGAGGACAGCTGGGTTTTCTCTCTTTTTCTTGTCAATATGATGGTGGGCAACCAAAGATGATTTGCCAAACTAATATGAAAGTAAAAGCTTGAATGCATGAACCTTATAATGATCTTTATGACTATTTTATGTAGATATTTTCTGTTAATCCTCTCTCTCTCTGGCACAAACTCAACTAAGCCAAATCTTGTCTTTCTCCTCTTGCTTCTCTTTCAAAGCAGAGGAAGAGGAAGAGAAAACACGTCTCCCTTTCTCTCTTTTAGGCTGTGATCAAAAAGCAGTAACAGACACAGTGGGTGTCCCAGACAAAGGCTTCATATGTTTGTGTGACTCAGAATGAAACCAAGGCTGCTCGTTATAGATGAGCCACTGAAGCCATTGGAATGTCAAAATACTTTTTTTATCACAGAGGAGAAGATACATCCTCATGATGAGTCCTATGTGAGACATTGCTATTAGTGAGTTTGAAAAGGCCTGCTGCACTCTAGTAGCACAGTTCAGGTGAATCTGGAAGTAATTTATTATCAGATGAAATGCAGAAGAGCAGCTTCTCTATTTCTACCAGTGACGACCACCCCGTCCTAAAGGGAGAAACCGCAGACAGTTTGAGGAAGTTCTCACATCCTCCTCTCCTTACAAACACGTTTCAATCCCAACCGCTGGCTCAGAGATGGGCCACAGAGTGGTTGCTCTCTCCGTGTCAGATCTCAGATTTGCTCAGGAGCATCAAACGGAACCATCTCTGAGAAACCATGAGTAGAACTGATCACAGCTCAGAGACCTGACGATGTGTGATTTTAACGAACTGAAACTTCAGAGAGTATCACAATCATATGTCACGCGCGTACAGGAGAACAAGTAAACATGAGAAATGTTCTATTCTCTGGACTTGAAAATAAAACCAGCATACTTATCCTATGATGGTAAGTATGAAAGATGAAACAAGTTAGAAAAACCGTGTCTCGTCTCAAGGTGAGAAAGAACTACAGTATCAATTCAGTCATTCTTAGAGATAATTACTATCATTCAAACTTTGGGACACTTTAAAATACAGGTAAATGTAAACATTTACTGAGAGAAAAACTCCTCTTCTCCTGTGTTTATTTCTATAGATCACAAATAGCCTTGTGAGTTTCCAAAATAGATGAGAAGGGCATGAGAAAAAAAGGAACAAAAGAGGTTCCCAATTTTAACAAACGTTTATATTACAATTTTCCACCTTTCCCTTTCCCAGATCCAACTTTGTCAAACCACATCTGCCATTTTCCTTATGTGGTGAATCACTTTCTCAATAAATCTCACTGCTTTAATCGTTCTTTTCCACTTTACTATATCTGGGGGTTTAGTTGTTTCAGCGACGTGATTCTTAGGACGGTTTTCGAATGTTGGTCTGACAAAACAAGCTGTTTGAATTTTGGATCTGGGAAGCTGGCCTTGATACTGTACGTCTCACTGTTTTCATGATCATATGTCTCAGTTTTTAAAAAAACAAACAAACGTATAATCCATTGATTTAAATTTTTGATTTTTTATCTGCGGCTCTACACATATTTTTCAAGTAACCAGATCCTTGAACTCTTCTGGAATATAATGCTATAAAGAGCCTGTTGTTGGTATTATGATTACACCCATTCTTTTAAAACACTTGCCAACAATTTGCGATAAAGCAATAAAATAAATTATTTATTTTCGGATAAACCTTTGGAGTCTGGTAACATTTTGGCATGACCCATCAGCGTTTATAGATCACATTAAACAAAGTTCTACATGTTAGTTATATTTTACAGCTGGTCACCACTCTGACCAGACACTTTTTTCTACAATTTAGTATACTGATCCCAAGATCATGTCCTGTTATGGTCAGGGACCACACTGGTGTGATCTTAGACCACACAGGACCAGCATGTGAAGTTCTTTATTACAGGGGCGGGGCCATCATCTTTCATTCCTTCCAACTTACATCATTTAGAAGTATTGTATGTTGTTTATCTCTATGTGTCAGCCCTGTGATGAAACTAGTTAATCATCCTTTTTGAACCCCCACTCTTGTCTAAGATCAGCTGGGGATGGCTCCGGCCCCTGCAACCCAGAACAATATAAGCGGTTACAGACGGACGAATGAATCGAATGTTGACACATTACTACAATTGAATTTCAAACAAAGTTTGTTAATATACAATATAATTCAAACTGCCCAGTCCCTCAAGTTTCAAAGCTACGGAAGCCCAGATCTGTCATGGTTGCTTTTAAAAAAGATTTTTTTAGCTATTATAATTCTCACACAATGGTTCATTGTTGCATTACAAGATGATATGGCTGCAAAGCAAAAGAAAAAAAAGGAAGCGTACATTGGATTCTTGAAGCTCCGATTCTGAAAAGAACCATCTCTGAAGGCAATTACAAGATTAACAATTTGTACAATATCAACAGGAGAAGAAAGTGATGTGGCAACAAATCAAAACAATATAGAGAATATCAAACTGCATTCAGTAAGTTCCATCAAAGACAGCTGTGTGTTTACTCCCTTTCATTTTTCTGGAGTGCAGTTTGGGAAACGGCTTCCTGTTTTGCTGGCAAGTTAAAAAAAAAGATGGTGCTAGAATTCTTCCACGTTTTGTTTCACAAAACTGACCCACCCAATTCTCAACCTGTCACCTCCTTTGACCCACAGCCAAGGAGTCTCCAGTAATTACATCTGAGGGCTGTCGTCCTGTAGAACAAATGGACAATAATAACACTGAGCGTTAGGAGAGGACAGCAGATCAGTGACCCATTTAAACACGAATACACTAAATAGCACAGATTTCACTCAAGGGTGCTAACCTCCCTCCTTCCTTATTTTGAGGGTGTGCTACTATTTTAGGGATTGGCCTATGATATATCAAACATGACTGGACAAACCTAATGTCCTGTTGAACTTCAGGAAGCAGTCATCCATGATGCTAGGTAACCAACTCTGGAGCTTTTTATGACTTCCAATGCACTGCCTCAGAGTGGAGTGAGGAAGCTACGCTCCTCGTGTAAACACCACCCTCTAGTGTGTGACTATCTTTTCTTTTTAAGATATTCAATGTTTTATATTCAGAAGAAATTTCCTTTCTTTTTAATGCCAACGCTGAGTCCTGAAATGTATTCATGCAAACGTAACAGATGATGATCCATTCGACAGTTCATGTTTCCTTAAGGAAGATAAATGCATATTATTACAAGAGAAATGTCAAAATGTCTTTAATGAATAATAATAATAATAATAATAATAATAATACATTTAATTTATAATGCACTTTACATTTGGATCAAATCTCAAAGTGCTACAAAGTAAAAGCAGATAAAAGCATTAATAAAAAAATTAAATAATAACTATATAAAAACCTGACCAAAAAGCAGCAATGTTAGTTAAAGTTATAGGTTCTGCTAAAAAGGAAAGTTTTAAGTCCTTTTATAAATGTGTCAGTCGTCTGTGGAGCCCTCAGATGGTCAGGGAGGGCATTCCACAGACGAGGGGCAGAAGGCCCGATAACCCATGGTGCTGAGCTTAGTCCGGGGAAGGAGGAGGCGGTATGAGTGGGTAGAACGGAGGGATCGTGCTGAGGTCAGTGGGGTGAGTAGTTCTTTCAGGTAGGGGGGTGCGTTACCATGGATGCACTGGTGAGTGAGGAGAGAGATCTTATAATCAATCCTGGTGGAGATGGGAAGCCAATGAAGGGAATGAAGAACAGGGGTGATGTGTTCGTGTTTACGAACTCTCATCAGGATCCTTGCATCACTGTTTTGAACATACTGAAGTCTTTGAAGACTTTTATCAGGGATCCCGATGAGAAGTGTGTTAAAGTAATCCAGTCTGGAGGAGACAAACGCGTGAACCAGCTTTTCAGCATCACTCAAGGTGAGTGAAGAACGGAGGAACAATACTTAACATAGTATAGTGATTTAAAAAAAAAAAGTAAATTCAGTAGGTTATTCCATTAAATATAATTTATATACATAAATATAGAGAGGTATCAGTCAAGGTTTCACAACAAATGTAAACAACATTATGTTTTGGACACATGTTCAATAATAAAGTTATGTTTTTTGTTGAGAAAATGTATTATCATAGTTTACTATGTGGATAATACTCAACATAAATTAATGGATTTAAATAAATAAAAAATACTCAACATTAATTTTAATTATTTGAACTCAGTAGAAATGGAAGAAACATTTTTAGGCTTTGTCGAAAAATTGAAAGCTATTAAAAATAACGATATGCACCTGTTTTCGCTTTTTTTTAATCATTTGCACCTGTCATCTTTTTCTTTCTTACTGTGTAAATTGGATCTTCTCTTACCTGCTACCATACAGTGGGTGGCGCTAGGCACCTGGAAATTGGTATTGCAGCCCTCCAAAAAACGCAAAGAAGAAGAAGAACACCCCCGGATAGACTGTACATGGTACAGTCCAAAGATGGCAGCCTCCGTGTGGAAGCGTTGTATGACTGCAGCAGTCAACGTTAAATGTTTGTCTTCTTCTCTTTCAGGTCAGCACATCTTTAATCCAGCTATCAGGAAATATGGTTTCATCATAATGCAATTCTTCTTTATTACTTTAGCCTACGTTGGTCTTTATTTGAACGCTTAGGCAGGAAGAGCGAAATGTCCCTGCTTCATGACTTGTCTTTAGATAACTACGTTTCTACCCAAAAACACCATATGACGTGCATCTAATGCTTATTAATCACAAAACTCTATTAATTCTCTTTACAGTCAGACGATGGTTGCTGTCAGCGGCTTACACAGATACCAAACTGTGGGAAGCTAGAGAGAAGGATTCCCAGAACCTGGGTAAGACCTCAAACCGGTCATTTAATATTTTTTAACACAATCGAAATGTCCAGCTAAGAAACTACAATCAGGATTTCAAGCCATTTCCAGAGGACCTAGGCCCTTGCTGTTATCCCTGACAGCAATGATTTACCAACGAAAAGCCCAAATCACCTGTGTTGTACAAGAAAGTCAGTAATGTTCTCTCAATTTAGACACAACTGGACTTACTATTGGGAAGTCGCAGACGAGAAACTGTATTTTTCATCATAAATCTCTCCCTAATGAGTAGAATATGAACTTTTATCTTGAAATGAAATATGTACAATTTAGATGTCCTTGTATAGATCCGTATGATCCAGTTTGGATATAATCTGACATATGGTTGTGCTATAACTGTGTTGCGGGGCGACATGGCCGGAAATCTACTGGAGATAAAGCTTCTCCTAGAGCCGGAAAAATGCAGTTGTCCCTAGTTCCTCACACTAGGGTCTATGGAAGTATAAAATTAGAAAAATGATCCAATGATGTAGTTTTTGAGTTATCGTGTTCACGTGAAGGTTCTGTGGCGGATGTGATGATGACCATTCCATAATATCTTCTAATTTTTGGAAATAGAAGTATTATGTCACCTTTACCTTATAGAGATTATCAGTTGTCAGTTTTTCATATTTTATTCAATTTTACTATTCTTTATACATGAGTTGGTTTCCTCCCATGTTCCTATAAAGGCTCATCTGTAACTCTCATTTACCGCTAGCATGAATATGAGTGTGGACCTCTACCTACAGCATACACACTGATCAGCCCCAACATTAATAATACCAGTTACCGGTAGTCAATGTTGTGGCAGAACTGTGTATGTCAGGATTCTCAATACAAGATCCATCTTTTCTGTGGAACCGAGATAAAAGGCAAGGGAAATGTATTTGTAGAACACTGTTCAGATGCAGAACAATTCAAAGTGCTTTGCAGACAATGGCATTAAAATTACAATTAAAAACAACGTCATGTATTAGAATAAGTAAAAACTAATAACATTTCTAAATAATTAAATATTGTAATATATAAATGCAGTTAAAAAGGGAAACAATGTAAAATGGTAACATTAAAAACAAGAAAAGTTTCATGCACAAGCAATAACATGGGAACAAACAGAATAGGCCAATAAATAAAATCATGATGTTTAAGAAGAGCCACTGATATGATCTTAACGGTAGTCCATCTCAACAATAATGTTTAAAGCTCTGATTTAAAAGAACTAACAGTTTTAGTAGACCTCAGGAACTCAGGAAGTCGGTTCCACAGGTTGGGGGCATAAAACCTAAAAGCAGCCTCAGCATGCCTGGTCCGAACTCCAGGGCCCGTGTGCAGGCTGGACCTACACACACACATACAAACAAACAATATCACAATGTTACAGTGATAAAGATTAATGAAAGATTCAATGCACACCAATCAACCACGACATAGAACGGGTGACTGGTATTAAAGTTTTGTTTTTTTTAGAACTGGAAACTGGTTTTAGAGCAGAAAGGTAGAGTAGAAATCCATAAAATAAAATTAGATTTTGAGAATGTTGAGGATTCACTTCAACAGTACTCATGATGTTTTCAGTTTTAATGTATGAATTATGAAAGATAAAGATAAATGCTGTCTGGTTAAGGACTTAATTGCACAATGTATCGTCTAATGTCAATCAAGTTTTTATGGAGTGTGGTCAAGTTTGGGAATCTGAAGTGTGGTCAGATTTTTCGTTTTAAAAACATATTTGATGGTTAAAATCAGAATCTTTAATTCCATATTTTTGACATTTCGGTGAGGTTCATATAAAGTAACGTACTGAGCATGATATATTAAGATAAACTAATTACCTCTGCCAAGGAGGTTATGTTTCACTCCTGTACATTCATCTGCTGTTTGTATGTTTGTGAAAAGGATCTGCATACATTTTTCTTAAACTTTGGGTACCGGAGGTTTATGCTGAGTGCCTTTTCCGGTTTGTTTCGATGTCTGTTTGTAAGTGTCGAATTTGTGTGAAATCTTACCCAAAGATTGATTTTGGCATATCCTAGAGGTAATTTAATTTTGCTGACTTAAAGTGTTTTGCAACATTTAAAATTAAAATAAAATAATAGTCTATTTGGAGTGATGATGTCACGATGTGTAGCTATTGCTGCCTCTGATCCTTTGATTCCTTTGATGTTCATTTGGGGGTCGAACTGGGGGCTCAGCGGGATGAACAGAGACGCTAAGGCGGAAGACGCAGGAGCCAACTGGCTACCGAGTATTTGAGAGATACTCAGAGAGTTTTTTGGACTTGTTAGTAGATTTAGAGGCTGGCAATAACTCATTAATTAACATAAATTCAGGAACATGCATGACTTTTTCCTAAACCTAGGGTACTTCTGTGCTTTGACAAAGTATTGCAATCTCCTGAATACATTTTTCTAGTTGACATTATTTCAGACAGTATGATTAAAACGTGATTCTGGATTTTTGAAAATGGCGTCAAAATAAAATTTTCTGCTGAAAACTTTTCTTACATCTTGGAGGTCAGGGAATCCTTGCGTTACTGAAGTACTGTAGAATTATCTTCATTACAAATTCTACATTTTAACCCAAAGTTGGGGCTTCTGCAATTTCAATATTGCACCGTGTCACGTTTTGATGATCATACTCAATGAAAAAATGTAAAAGAAGAAGTTTTCACATTTCAATTTCCAGGTAATCCCAAAAATGCAATACCTGACTGCTGGAGTAACACTGGAAATGAATTAAATATCTAACCCTACAATAATCATGTTATGTTTAGCTGTATGTCACCAAAATATCCACATCCATGTGTCCAAGCACTGATCGCAAGTAACTTTATGTCAAGAGTTGAAGACATCGTTTTTGTGCATGAATAGTTGTGTATAGCAGATGTTCTTGTGTTGCACTCGATCAACACAAGGTGGCAGTGTCATAAGGCAACTGCTGGGGGACTGATGGGAACTTCTGAATAGTGTGGATATATTTATAGGTAGACTGCCATTGCTGAATTTAAAAATAAACGTTTTTAAAGTGGATCACAGCTGCTGAATAAACAGTGTGTTTGGTCCCGTTTTGTGAGAAAAATATCCTGAATCGTTCATATTTAACACAAAATATAAAATGGCATTATATGATATTGTTTTTTGTTTTTTTTAACTTACAGCTGTACTGGCCAACATTATGGACAGGACATATGATAAGAATCTCCCAGTTAGCTCCCTGACTGTGTCACGGGTAAGTTGAATGGTTATTGTCGGCATTTTATCTTCTGTCGCAGAAAAATCAACGACAGAAAGAAAAAAGTATTTCATTTATATTTTCTGGTTGTGTTTCAGTTTGTTGACACAATTTCATCAACAGAAGAAGTTGATCAAGCGGAATACTACCTCTACAAGTAAGAGAAATCCCTCTCGCTCTTTTTGGTCCCTGCTAAACGTCAGCTGCTTCCTTGTTTTCATGTGATATCAACCTTTCTTGGTATGAATTGTCTGTTGGGCTTGTCTGCTTTTGTTTATGTTCAGTCACATGTTTTTCTTTGTTCTGGAAAACTCCAGAATTCTTCCTGTTTACTACTTCCTCTGGAATCTGCACCCATTGTTGTATATACAATATTTAGTAAACCTTTGTGCTCCCTCGATTTTGGTAAATTTGTGAATACAAATGTGATGATTCAACCGTTACTGATCTGTTTATACTGTATATTTAAGTTAGTATTCCTGATTCAATTTGCTCTTCTGGTTGTTCGAGAAATAAAATCCTTCATCACTGACTTGTGGCGTTCAATCGTGGTCTAATGTCTCACATTACATCTATCACATCATTTTATCGTGCGCATTAAAAGAGCAGACCTTTTGTAAATGTATAAATAATGGTTTTTCTCCCCCCCTAGGTTTCGTCACAGTCCAAACTGTTGGTACTTAAGAGACTGGACCATTCACAGCTGGATCAGACAGTGTCTCAAATATGGAGCCAGGGAGAAGGCCCTGCACACGCTGAAAAACAAGGTCCGCATCACTCTATTCCTCCAATTATTCTGAAAGGGCTCAAAAGCTCAACGTTGTAATAAGAAAGGAAATCTGATCAGAGGCACCTGATCAGTTACACCAATCAGCCATAACAATATGACCAGTCACAGATGAAGTCAAAAATAACATTTATTATTTGGTTACATCTGCACTTGTCTTGTTGTGAGATACTTTAGACAGCAAGTGAACATTATGTCCCCCAGACTCACCCAAGACTGCAATCAGGCAAAATGGGCATGCCTTAGGATGTAGGTGATCCTGACAAGGGCCAAATTGTGATGGCTAGACAACTGGGTCAGAGCCTCGCCAAAACTACAGGTCTTGTTGGGTGTCCCTGGTCTACAGAGGTTAGTACCTACCAAAGTGTTCTAAGGTAGGAGAACTGGCAAACCAGTGAAAGGGTTTTGGAACCATGGACCAGCCCATGTTTTCTGACCCCAGAGGAGCTGCTGTAGCACAAATTGCTTGGAAAAGTTCACGCTGGTTCTGAGAGAAAGTGAGAGTGAGACCACATAGAAACACTGCAGGGCTGTTTTTGCGAGAGGACAAACACAATATGAGGCAAGTGATAGTTAGTGTATTTGGCAGTATTAGTGATCACAGATCAAACCTTAGCCACTCAGATACATCTTCAAAAGGGGGTGAGAAGCATCATTTACATAAATAAGCATGTGGACTGTTCTAAATGAGTTATAAGTGATGCAAAATCAAATCTGTGTGTCGGTGTCCGTCCGTGTGTGTTTCTGCGTACGTGCACAGGTCCAGTACGGAATCTTCCCAGATGACTTCACTTTCAACATGCTGATAGATTCATACATTACAGATGGAGACTTTAAAAGTAAGGCTTACTCAAATGTTTACGATTATATCGCAGAAAAGTCTGGCATATCATGGAATCGTCATCACAGCTTCGGCTGCAATGTGATAAATCAAAAAATATATCGTGGATCATTTTCTAATTTTATACCCCCGTAGACCTCAGTGCGAGGAAAAACTGGATTGAGTTTGGGAAAAGTAATTTGTTTATTTCTGCAACTAGAGAGAACTTAATCTCCAAAATAACCATCTCAAATCATCATTTCTCAACTGTTGGTCCGATTCAGTCCAGATTTAATTAATATGAATCGACTTGAGATCCATCTTCAATTTTTCATATTTAACTGTAATTATTGATCTTTCACTCACTAGCGGGGCTTTTTTGAATCTAGGATTTAATCTTCGAGCTTCATAGGCAAAGAAATAGGTTAAGTCGATAGGGACCGTTTGAGTTTATTAATGAGTAATTTATTATGAGGGATTCAATCAGGGGACTGGGGGCTGTTCGGGGAAATACCTTTTCTCTCAGGGTTGGAAGCACAGGCCTAGTTAAAGATTGGTAAGGCATCAAGGATCAGAGCGACAGGAGTAATGTTTTACTCTCCCCACACTAGTTTCCAAACACGTTCATTTTGACTTAAGTAACGCCATGTGTAGGGAAACAGTCTAATCGAAAGAATAAGACTTCAAACATTTTATTTCCTTGTTTATGAAAGACCAATAAAAACAGAAGCCAGATTTTTTTTTTTCCTATATAATCTCTCAACAGCTTTTTCAATTGAAGACACATTGTTTCTATTAGAGTGTATTCAGCTACATACGGAACTGTAGATGTTAATTGCTTATAGGCGTTGTAACCCCAGTATTGCAACTCCAATAGGGTGTTCTGTTACATTTTAAGGTGAATCTAGCACTTGTCTGACAAAATGTTTATGTAGGCTTACAAAAACATAGAAAAGGAATGAATGTTTTAACTGTTTTTGTGCAGGTGCGTGCTCTGTGGTTGAAGAGGTGATGCTTCAGGAGGCCTTCGACCTTCCCTCCACACAGATTCTCTCTCTGTACGCTCTTGGAAATTACCTAGCAAGCAGACCACAACTGGATGTGAGTGAAATGACGGATTTAGCAACAGGCACTGAAATCATCATCATCATCCTCATACTACGAGTGAAAAATGTCCTACATTAATTTGTAAGAAATAGATTCTAGAGAGTGACTAGCCTGTGAATGTTGCTGCATCATGTCCAACAGACGATTCTGAATAAAATATTTCCTTGTTCCTTACTGTGCTCAGGCGTCGGAGCAGCGGGCGTTAGGGGCATCACTGCTCATCTGTGGATCGAAGCAGGACAACTCTGTTGGTTTCAGCGCTCAGCTGCTTGGCAATGCTCTCCTTGGTGTGTATTTGAGTTATTTTAGTTTTTCCCCCTACAGTCTTGGTTTGATAGATTCGTTTCTCATATCCTCCACCCCCTCCTTCCCCATGCAGGAAAGGTGGAGATGTTAAAGGGTATACATGCGGTCTTCAAAGGGATGCCTCTGTTCTGGGGTCATGGTTATCTGGGCCGAGCTCTCGCCGTCATGGAGGGAGCTTTGTCAGGTGACATCAAACTGTCCAAAGACTCGGTAAGAACTGAAAAAACTCAAATTCATTTTATTTTATATACACAAAAAGATAATATGCATAAATACACACGTATACATGAATGAAGTTTATTGCAGAAAAATTCCAAGTTATTTATCATGTACATGTTAGATTCAGTTTATCCCATGCAGATATTTCCCTACTTTAAAAGTACTTGTAAGTGCTTGTATGCAAGTACTTGTAAGGAAGTTAGTGCTTCTAAGGTAGTACCTCTAAGTAAGAACTTAAGACGTGAAGTATGTACTAGTATGTAGCTACTTATAAGTAAGTAAGTACTTGTGAGTGCTTGTAAGCGCTTGTTAGTAAGTTGATGCTTGTTGGTAAGTACTGGTAAGGAAATAAGTGTGTAAGTCCTAGAAAGTAAGTACTTGTACTTGAGAATTGTAAGTAAGTACTTGCACATAACACACTTTGAGCTATGAGGGGCTAGTATTAGTGCGTCAAAGTATAAAAAGTACTATTTCCTGTTGTGCTGAGACAAAAATAGATTTTTTTTAAATTCAGAATTCTTCCGGTTAGGGACTTTTAACCAAACTCTGTTTGGGGCAGATCAGACCATGTATGGTGGAGTTGCAATTTCGCCAGACCAAACCATCCAGACCATTCCTCAAAAACTCAAGCGTTTGATGGCTTTAAATTCTTAAAGCTTTACTATTTCAATCAGTAGTTAATGCGGTTAAAACTCTCAGATGAGTTACTTCAACTACAATGTTTGCAAACGGGCGATATAGCAGTTTTAATTCCAAATGGAAAATTTGCTATTTTACGTGATCATTCCAAAACACTTTTTGGTTGATCTTGGAGAGCAAAACAGGTCCTTAATTTCGTACTTCTAGGTGAAACAGGGTCAGGGGGCTGCTATTCTAGTTGGCGCTGTGGAACCTGTTTGCTACATCGTTTTCTGGCACCAATAATAAATTTAGATTTTCTCCACAAATGACGAATAATTTCTTCTTGCAATGCAGTAATACTTTCAGTGCCCGGCCCTAATGAATAAAATTACAAATTTAAAAAAGAAAATTTACCAAACAATCCATATTTTTATGTATGGTTATAACTTGCAATATGTAAGGGAGACACACAGGGGGTTTAGCATTTATAAAGTGTCAAAAGATTTCCTTAGTTGAGGTATCATAATCTGTACCAGGAGACTAAAACTCTGATTGGTATATTCTTCATTATAACATCTCAACAGCAAACAAGTAACCAGGGTTGTTTTAGAGTCTTGGTTTTCACCTGGTTCTATTGCTTGTGTTCAGCTATTTGACATAAACTCTATGTAATGTACAGTCATGACATCAATAATCATCTTGTTCTCCTCATGAACTGGTCAAGACACATAGATATAAAACTAGAAAAAGCGCTCAGAGAGCGCAAACCTCCGCCAAGGCAGACAGAACCCAAGGTAGAAATGACTGTGATCAGAATCAATTAGACCGCCTTGTTTAGGGAAATTTCATATAAATTCCTTCATTCATTTATTAGTTGTTGCCAGCCTTTAAATCTACCAAAAACTCCAATAAACTCTCTGTATCTCTCAAATACTCTGGTTCTCTCCTTATTCTCTTTCTAATCCAACTCCCGCCTATCTGCTCAGAATTAATCAGATCACTTTAATTTGGAAAAAGTCTTATTGCTGAACTCGTCTAAATGATAGGATCTCTCAGATACAATGCCTGTGAGGGAATAGGAATAAAGGAATAGCACATGGTAACACATTTGGTCTTTGAACATAACACGGTTACGTAATGGCGCACGGGCTCAACTACATTGCTTATTTACCATCATTTCATACACATTTGGTCATTAATTGCATTATCGCCTCTAAATCTACCTTTAACTCCAACAAACTTTCTCAGTATCTCTCAAATTCCCTGGAACGTTTCTGTCCTCATCTATGGCAC
Organism: Lophius americanus; assembly: GCA_037951165.1. NCBI lineage: Eukaryota > Metazoa > Chordata > Actinopteri > Lophiiformes > Lophiidae > Lophius > Lophius americanus. The sequence continues at coordinate 7,582,707 of JBBDHG010000032.1, read as the reverse complement.
CTTCCACTTCCATGTCTCTGCTCAGTGCACTGACCCCCAGCTCCTTATACTGAAAAATAACGAAGTTATAATAATCCCAGCAGTCACTTTGCACAGGCTCAACGATGATGTTTGGTTAAACTTTATAACCCTATATCTCTGGTTTGAACTTTTCTTATGGACACCAAACCAAGACTGACGGAGATTCAAGATGGTACTTTATATTCACAAATTCACCAGTGTCAAAAGGTTGTTTTTTATGCGATTAGTTATTTTTATTTTAAATGCTGCAACACATGTAATAATCACCAAAATAAAATAATCTCTAAGATAACCCAAAAAACTAGCCCTGTGTAAATTTTCACGCAAATCTATCTGGTTGTTTTTCCTAAATCTTGCCAAAAGACAGACAACAGGCAGAAGACAAATCATTATCCTCCTTGGCGGACGCAACAATAAATATATTTATTTATCAGACATTATCACTCCCGGCTTTCATTTGAGTTTGTTGTTTGACATTAATATTCTCTACTACAAGCGAGTCGGATAAACATTTCCTGCTGCTGTAAAACTGTTCCGGATTAAACTTCATACTCTGTCTATCACGGCTCTGAGGGGCACAACAGAATTATTAATGACGCTTCATTATGCCGACACAGCAGAGACTGTTGTTGATCTCCAGGTGCTGTGTGTGACACACACTCGGCCTCTGTTGAGGAACAAAAATTGTTGTTATTTTTACATACACCAACTCAGTCAGGTGTAGCTCCTCTAATCTGGCCTGTGCTGTCCAGTCCAATAGTTCAGCTTTTTTCCAGGTCTAATGAGATTTTGAAGAGCCTGCAGCAACAAGGACGTCTGCAAGGATCACTGAACAGGAACCACACAGCCTGTGTCAGTCGGCTGCGTGGCAGTAATGCAGACACGGCAGATAACACCTCAAGACAGAGAGGAAATATTAAAGCTGTAATGAGAGCGCTGGTGACTGCCACCTCAGGTCACAGTTTAATATTTCCTATTCCTAAGATCAACAGATGACATGTCCAGTGGGAGGTCAAGCCTCGTTCCTTATGACCTGCTTGTCCTGTAATCTTTAAATGGGGAACTGGATCGTTGAACATGTCACTTTAACCCCGTTATAATCTGAAACGACAACAACAAATACAGTTGTTTGTGGAATAGCTGTTTCATAAGATGTTCTACATCTCTTCATTTTGATTTTGCAAGCATACAAAATAAAAAATAATTATGTGACCAAAAGTCTTGGATATTATGGAACTGTCATTGCTCCACCTCTTCCGCTGATCCTAACACGATAACTCACAAACTATTCAATGGATAATTTTTGAATAATTTTATAATTATTATAAATTAGAATTATATTATAATTCTAATTTTATGACAGAATTTAATGTGAAGAAGAACTGGATTGACCTTGGGAAAGGTCAGTTGTCTATTTCCAAAATTAGGTCGAGCTTTATCTCCAAAAGTTTTGATCCAAATGTGGTGCGTATGACTCGACTTAAGGGGAACTATCATGTGTATTATTATTTACTCCACTAGTTCATATTTTGTTCACTAGAGGAGCAATTTTTACAAAACTTCCTGACTGTTGGTCTAATTTAGTCCACCTCTATCTTACATGAACAGATATTACTTGCATTTCTCATTTATTACTGTAGCCGTTCATGTTTCATTCACTAGAGTGGTGTTTTGCAAAAAATTAAGTTTTTTGACCGATATTTCCTATTATATGTCCTATTATGTCCAGTTGGCTCATATGAATCCAAACAGAGATCTTGCATGTATATTATTTCAATATAATAGTTACAATCTGACTCATTAGGGGGAGATTTTTCTTATAGCATAGTTAGGGTTGACTGTTTGAGATCATTTCTGAGTCGCGTTTATTTTTATTTTTTGGACATTATACATTGCAGGGGATTTTAGGAATGACAGCATAGGCTTAGTTTTTATTCGTGTATCCTAAGGTTTTTCATTATTCTTCAGCTTGATCTGATGAGCGACCTGCTGCAGGAACTGTCTACCAGCGTAGATAGTGATTCATCTGGAGAGGAGACAGCTGATGAGGAGGAGGAGGAGAAGAAAGAAGAGACTGTTGATGACGACGATCTGGCAGAGCAGGCTAAGCTACCTCAATATGCTACTAAATTTAAGGTGAGTGTTGTTTACAGCAAATGTTTTTTGTTGTATAAAATGTATTTACATCAGCTTTCCTTGTCGGGGTAAGTGAGTAAACATGTTATAAACAGTGTTCACTCCTGTTACTGGGGTTATAACCTTTATGAGCCGAATGAGTGGGCAGTATATGAGGGTTATTCTGATAATCCAATAATCCCAGCGATCATCATCATCAGTTATTTCATGAATATGTCATGTTCTCTTGAAGTACTGTCTCCGCCTAGAGTCACATGAGAAAAGAGAATTCCATGGGTGAAACAATTTTCATGAGTTGCATCATGGTCTGTGACAATTGTAATTTACTCGATGTCATCAACATGATTTTTTTTATGTTTATGAGTGATCTGTAAAACAATCAAAGCGTATCCCACTGATTCATAGGACGAAACTGTGTGGCCTATAGCAACAGAAATGTCTGTTTCTTCATGTTAGGATGATGAAAAAGACCAAAATGTGGTAAACAAGCAGGGTGCTGTTTTTTTCTGCTGGTACTGTTTGATGATTTTAAGATTCAATTCTTATTTGCTCCCTTATCAAATGCAGAATGAGATGTTTGGTGTTCCTATTGGCTGCATTGGCACCCAAATGTTTCCAACATCCTCCAACAGCTCTGTAGAGGGTTGCTCTAAAATATTTCTGGTTATATTTAGTTTTTTTCACCATGATGCATAGTGCATGTCCTTGAGCTCCTACAAACATTGAGCAGGTTTCCTTCCTCATACTGCATTTTTGTTTGAGTAAGCTGTATTAATCTTTCTTGCCTTTGTTGGCACAGTCCTGTGTGACATTTTGTCACCACCTGCTCTGTGAGGGAATGAAAACATTGCTTCATAGATAAATATTCCAATACTACACAGGGAAGCTTTTAGAAGTATCAGTCTGGGTTGTTACTGTCCCTCCCAAACTAACGGTTGGATTAAACTGGCAACAGACTGTGTGACGTTTCATTTCTGACACACAGGTCTAAATCATGTCATTTTATGATTTATAGTAGTTAATGGATTAAGTTCATTGGAAGACGTGCTGAATTTTTCCTTTTAATTCATAATTTTAATTGTTGTTCTAAGCATAAGTGAAATTCAACACAGTTGTTTTTTGACTAAAGTCAAACTTTGATTTTCTTTAAAAACTAATTCCAGCCAATCTCTTTTGGGAATTGTCCCATTTTCAGAGAATCAAACCTTTCGAAAACTATTAGATATGAACTGATGAGATCACTGTTGGGTAATTCAACATCTTTTTGTCTCCCTGCTTCTTCAGGAACTGAGAAGCCAGCTGGAGTCAAAGGGCAAAGTGGACCTCACCTCCTTCCAGATCTTGGTGACTACTCTGGCCCAGCAGAACCTGGCGGCCGCAGAGAAACCTGATTTGGAGCTGTACGAAAGTCGGGTACAAACTTGGGAGGCTGAGAGGAGGCTGCTGATCCAGAGAGAGAAAGAGATGAAAAAGAAGGCCGAGCAAGAAAGGCAGGAGCGGTTAGCTGCCAAGGCTGCAGCCCAGCAGGCGTAGAGACTCCTATGATGGAGCTGAAACGGTCACTGAAGGGTCCACTTAGTATGTACATTAAAACTTTGTACTTAAGACGTAGTAGGAGTTTTAAGATGTGAACTATTATCATCATTACTTTTTATTTAAATTGTGTGTATGTTTTGGTTATTTTTGAGTATTGAATACAACACATATGTGGTCAAAACAAAATGGCTTTGTTTCCATTACTATTTACAGAAGTTTTAAGCCTGTTGGTCGGGTCACCTCATGTCAGCAGAAAGAAGGGAAAGCTGGGCAAACCTTTATAATCTCTCTCCTTTTCTGGTCTGTCTGCGGTGGGTTCATGTGTTCGTGTGTTCATGTGTTTTCTATTTTTGTCTGTCCAAAGTATCATACAGTTTTCTCACAGGGAGTTCAAATGTGTTTTTGCCCAGAGGAATCTGCTGATAGCTAATCTAGGGAAAACGAAATTCTTTACATGGAAGTTTACAAACGGAAATGTAAATCATACACTGTCATCTCTGATAAATGTAAGAATAGACCCATATGTCTTTGGTCAGGTGTGAATATCCAAGTGAGAGCGCAGCAGCGGATGAACACATGAACGCCACACGCTGACTGGAGTAAAGCTCATGAATTGACTGAACAGAATGATAAGAACTGATCTTTGGAGAAGAAAATGGCGTTGTGCTGGTTCACATTACGCATTCATACATCTACATTATGTTGCAGGTAGTCGGGGCAGGATCTTGGGAAACTGGACTGGTATGCAGTCCAGGATGAATGATGGGAACACCAGATGTTTCAAACATGAACAATTATGATCTTCATAACTTCTTTGATGAACATCAACAGTTCTTATATAATGATTCTACATGTAATTCAGCTCTTGAAAAATATAGACACCTTATATCCCTTAATATCATAAAAAAGAGACTCTGAACTCCTTCAACTCCTGAAAATAAGTTTACAGTTTTCTTTACTTGACTTTGAAATCAGTGTTTAATATAAATTAAACTTTGTCCACTCAGCACGGCTTTTTATCACAATCATACAAAGTTGTTTGCCTGATTTGCAAAATACAGATGCACTTCTTCATTCTTCTCCATACTTATTTTGTCTTAAACGTATTCTTTAACGTTTAAAAGTATTCAGACACATGAAAGGCAGACCTTGTAGCAGATTAAACTTGGACTTTCAGATTTGAATCAGAGGATTATGTTGCACTTGTTTAGCTGCTGGTGGCTGAATCAAGATACTCGACTTCACAAGTTTTTCTTAAGCAGGAATCATCTACCCGCCAAAATCTGCAAACATGGGCACCAGGTTAAAAACTAGAATTTTCCCTGCCATATGTCACCTCATTCAACTTGTGCAGAAAGCTTACCAGTCTCGACTGTGGTGGTGGAGTCCCAAGCTTCCAAGGAATGCTGCTCCTATCTCAGTTCAAACAAGTGTGGCAGAAAGTGGAAGCCTTAGAAGAGGTTTGCTAAAAACATTAAGGGGTTGTTGGTGTGAGATTTGTAGGAGCAAGAGGGCTCACAATTCACTAAGTCCAAGAAGCTGAAGAAGAGGATTTGGTGGGACCTGGTGGTTGAACATTGGCAGTTCTGGAATAAACTTAAGGGAACAGATGAGGGCAAGGTGACCTTACTCCTGTGCACTGAGCTCACCTATTCCCAAACAACCTGAGGGCCACACCTTCAACCACACCTTGACTGGATATCCCTCATCAGATAAGAGTGGAGCTGATGAGGAGACGGGTCATCCAGGAGGAGGTTGTCACACTAACCAAAATGGTTCCTGTTTGCTGGTGAAGGTTAATGTAGCTTCCCTGCTCAACCAGTCCAAGTGTACAGGTTAGATTGAAAAACCAAGATCCTTGAAGCTCTTACTGCAGTTTCTGCTGGGAGCAAAGTAATTCTGTTGTTGACTCACCTTCAAGAAATGAAATCATTTTCTAAAACATCTGGCAACTATTGTTTTTTTGAAACATTGAGGGCGTTTTCGGCTGTGGATTGATGTGTAGTTGGCGGTATTGTGAATATTAACAGACGCAGGATGGGAGCCGCCAATGCGATGGAGTCAAGTTTAACCTCAGAGCGCAGGTTCTTGATGAATGAACATGTCAACCTGTGTAACAATGTGGCTCAGTGATCTATTTTGGGTCATTTTTGAATCACAACGGTGTTGTTTTGCATGCAGGAAAAAACTTCATCCGGCTTTGGATACGCAAAGAGTATTTGCTGTAATGCTCTTTCTATTTTTTCTTTTTTTAGGTGATCCTTCCCTCCTAACTGCATTTAATGAACTGATCCTCGGATTAATGTTATATATATATAAACATTGCATATTACATTGCAATTACCACTGCGATAATTTGCCTTCTTTTGTGATGCCTATGTCCTTTTGATAAAACCGGAGCCGAATAAAGGCAGAAGATGAGCAATGAATGAGTTATCACCTGCTCTGAAAAGGGATCTGTCACTGTTGACCTGAAGCTCGGGTCGAAAAACGAATCCTTGGTTTGAAAGCAGCATAAGTGTTTACATTTCATGCTGTTGTCACAGACACTTTAAACCGCCGTTTCAGATGCTCCAGCAAGTGACTGCTGTTAAAGTCGATCAGGTGAGGCGTAATTAAAAAAGGCAGGAAGTTTGACATGCACATCACTGGTTATCAGATGCCCAGAGGCATTGGAGTGTTTTAAAACACCTGTGTGTGTTTTTGTGGAGGTTTTTAGAGGAATTGTTTCATGGTTTATTTGAGATCTATGAATATCCCAGAAGCTACAAGAACAAATAATGCATTAGACTGAGCCTGGAACAAGCACTGATGTGAAAACCATTTATCTCAACTGTGTTTAGAAAAAAAACACGGCGGTTTTTGGATCATTTTTAATCATGTAGCAAATTCCTACTCTACTACTCTTCTACTCTTTCAGGTTTAGTACGTACTGTTCACTGTGAAGACTTACCTTAACTAAATGCTTGTCTCGCAGTTTTTTAACCACATGTACACGTTTTATCTTCACATGGCTGCAGTTTAGTATTATATACAGCTTTAAAGTCTCTGTTTTTTTTTTTTGGTATTCCTGTTTTGATTTGTTAGTGGGATTTATATCTGAAATAAGAAACAGTTTTGCCTGCCATGCTCTATAAAGCAAATTGCAGGAAGAGATGATTGTGTTGCTCTTGGCCAGAATCTCCAGAGAAACACTCATATTGAGCTTTCATTATTCATCAGGGTCAGGCGCTTCATAATTAACCTTTTCAAGAGCTAAGTGGAAACAAATGATGTTCATATATCTTTCCGTATGCTTTAAGGGTATACATGCCTTTTTCGATTCTTGACATTGCTGAATGACATATTACACTGTAATAAATCATACCGATTGACCGCGGTAATCAGACGTGGATATTATTTGCTGTCTGGTTTATTTTCTTCTCATTCTGTTCATCAGCATCTGATTTATTTAACAATTCAAAGCGTCAAAGCTGCACAAACATGACTTTTCACGCAAGAACATTTTCTCACAGCACCAATTTATAAGACAAAGTTAAGAGGACTTATACTTTTTATGACCAAGTTTATTCAAGGACACATCAGTTAATCACTTTAAACAACAATACCATATCATATTTTAGTAAGGCCCCACTTACTTTTGGTATAATTTTACAATGGGTGTCGGAAAAAGCTGGAGTTTAAAGCATTTCCTGGAGGGTCAAATAAAACCAATGGATACACTTGAAATGAATCATTTGGACACTGCAAATGTGAGAAGTGAAGAACACAACTCCTATTCCAACTCAAATTCCCTTGGCATCATGTTGACAATGTTTCAACCCTTTTCTGTAAACATGTTTCCTTTTTCCAGGCTGGGTCATGAACTCCCTCTCCTCCGTGTTGACAGATGGGCAGAAGCCAAACCAAGATTCCGAGATGTCAAATAGTTTTTTCACGAAGGTGGTTTCTATCAATTGGCTTTTTGAGATTTGATCCAAATGTAAAGTGCATTATAAATTAAATGTATTATTATTATTATTTATTATTGTGTCATAGTGATCACACTGATTCAAGTGGGGTTTTTTTTTTTGTTTTTGACCGCAGTTTTGTGATGCTATAAAAGGACTGTGTGTGTAAGATAAGTATATTCATAGTAAACATGAATGTATGATCTGTTTTCTTTCACCCCCGGTGTTAATTATAATGTATCTGTTTGTACATCTATCATTTATTCATCATTTAACTAGAACCTGTCTGTACCAGCAATCTGGGTTTTGGGTCCTATGTTCCAGTTACCACATGTGACACAAAACTAAATGGCTAAGTCTCTGCGAGGAATACAAATGAGATGAGAAACAAGCAGCTGTAGTTAGCTTCGAGTCACTTGTTGATGTTTGACCTTAGAGCAGTAGGTTCACTGCAATGATGCATCATGAATGCATCATCAGCAACAAGACGTCCAATTCTTTACTTCTTCTTACTTCACAGGCAATAAAGTCATCTGGTCACGTAAAGATTAGCTGTAAATGCTCTTAAAGCAGCTTAGAATTTCCCTCCCTGTTAACGATTAACACGTTAATGTCTCCGAGCAGTTGAGGACTTGCGCAGGAGCTGGCACTGATGTGGGACTCAGGGGAATCTGGGCTGCCTGCTTGATTTAATCATTTTAAATGGACTTCCTATAATAGGGCTGTTTGATTGTGTTATGATTTGAGTCAGATGTACATAGAGGATAAGCAGTCCCGCAGTAAGGTCAGGAAAGGGATTGTGTGTAGTTTTATGTGAGAACAAATTGTTTTTTGTTTTTTTTCAGCTTTAAGGGACAACCCTCCTCTCTGTGCCAGTCAATAAAACAACAATGTGGACATTTAGATGGATACGTCCTGATCAGATCCCTCATCATGCTGTGGTCCATGTCAATGAATTTATCATTTAGTTGTGGATAAATGTTATAACTTGATGAACAATAGAAACAGTTTAATGTCTGAGATGAATATTGTGGGAACGCATTTCTATTTTCATGTTGGCATACAGTCCCAGTCTCCCTGCCGGTTCCAACAGTTTACACTCTCTGATACACAGCAAAGCAGCTTTGTTATGTTTAGGCAGAACGCATGTGTACGTTATCTACACATCTACAAGAGCCCGGAATAAACACATCCAAAGTATACCTAAACTTTACATCAGAAAACAAGCAGCTGTGTTTTCAACTACAGCAGATCCTCCACTTGATTCTCTCAGAAACGTAGATGTTGTTTTCTATTTATAAAATAGAAACGTAGTCAAATATTCTATCGGGTTTGGGTGTCAGGTTTCAGGGGAACGACTCCTCTTGTTCTTCTTTTTCTTTGAATCCATTCAAGAATCATCAACTTGAATTGACCGGACCACGTTTTTCTATATTTCAACCCCATATGTATTGAGGCCAGAATAGGTGCCTTTGCTGACAACAACAAAAAAATTAAAAATCCAATTCACAAAAATGTGGATTGTTAACTTACTCATCCATTATCATATCCCCCGAAAAAAGAGAAATTATTGAATCGTCATTGTCGCCACGTCCACTGCAGCCTTTGTCTGTCAACGTGATTACTCAAAAGCTATAAAATGGATTGTTCGGAAATTTAATACTTTCATAGACCTTAGTGTGAAGAAACTTGGATTGATTTTTGTGAAAAGTCAGTTGCATATTTCCACCACTAGGGGAGCTAAATCTTTAAATTCAAAATTTTTGAGCCATAATTTCTTAACAGTTGGTCTCATTTAGTCCAAATCTGGTGTATCTCCTATGCTAATATCATATTTCACTCTAATAATTCATATTTATCTGACTAGGGGGAGCGTTTTTTCCTTTTTTTTCGACAAAAAAATTATTTTTTACAGTTACTTCCCAATCATATTTCCATTATGTCTAAATTGGCTCGTGTAAATCTACACAAGGAGATCTATCTTGTATATTTATTCCTTCACTATAATAGTTCATATTTTACTCATAAGGGAGACATTTTTGGAAATCAAAGTTTCTCGTCCGTGACTTTCCAACCATGAGTCTAATTGTGTCTAAATTTATCTCTTATTAACTGACACAAGTAAATAGGTCCTGCTTTATTCCTGAGCTCAGAAAAAGTAGTTAATTGTATTTATGTTTATTATTGAGCCACTGTTTGATCATATCATAGAGCATATTGCAAAGCTAAGAGAAATAGTTGGCTTGAGTCAATATGGACTGTGTGATATTATTAATGACTGACATTTAATTTCATAAGTACAATCAGGGGGATTGCTTTAACAATGCAGGGAATGTCGGACTTTTTTTGGGATATGGCCTTGCTATCTGGGACAACAGCGTAGGCCTGGTTCAGATGTTGAACTTTTTTCATATAGAACATACAACTGTTCCAAAATTCAGCCATAAGGTACAAAACAACACAGCAGAGCGTGAGCTCATTCACACGGGCCACACAGCGCTGTCGAAACTTTGGATTAACGTGTCAAGAACAAGTTACTTTCCATTTTACATGGCGGCTGAAGCTATGTTCAGCTTTGAGGGTAAGGAGCTTTCAGACCTCAAGCTGCTTCCCCATTCTGAATGTTTCCATTTGATCTTCGGTGAGTCAGCCGTTGCTACTAGCTGATATCTGCTACTAACTGAATTTCATGCTTCCGTTTTATGAGCCACTCTCTTAACGTGCTGTCATTACATCACACCCCCATCCTGCCTTTCCCCCTTATTGTCTGATTCAAGTTACAAGCTCCGCTGCTGTCACAGAGGCAGAACAAGTCAGACCACCCTTACGCCTCTGTTGTTTTAATAAAGAGCAGCAGGGTGGAATGTTGGCCGTCCGGCCCCACGTTGAATATTCTGCAGGGGCTTCAGTCTTGTGTTAGATCCCTTTTACCATAACTCGACATTAACTCATGACAGGGAAACGTATGGTCGGTAACTACATATTAATCAATATATAACTTTGGCCGTGCATTGCATGAGTGCTGCAATTACACAGGCTCTGCTCCAGAGTCAGATAACTGTGAGTCAAAGCCTTCAACTTCATCACCCGCAGGATCTTAATGGTACAGGGGTTAGAGGTCAGCAGCAAGACGAAAGAAGAGATGAAGGCAGCTGTCAGTTTCATCTTCATTAGGGATCCATCATGTGTCTCTCTTTATGTGGCGGTTATGGGCGGTAAATAGTTTCAGGTGTTGCCACTGCAATCCCTCTACCCTTTTGCCAACCCCTACCCGTCCGTGGTGTGACTCCAAGATTCAGCTGACCCACTGACTGTAAGTCATAATTACCACCTCTCTATCCATTACCACTCAGACAGGGATGACTTAAGATTTAGTTCTCTTTTAAAGACCGCTGTCATTTAAAAAGGTTGAGAAATATTCCATTTTTAGGTTATTGTTATTTTTTTCAAGCTTTTCCACTTTTGTTATTTGTTTAACAATAATATGAAAAGGGGCTTGAAAGAGGTCGGCTCAACTTTTAAATGCATCATTTGGAAAATATGCTGCCTCCCTGCCTAGTTAAATGAAGCTGAATCCACCAGCAGCATAGTTTATCAAAAAAAGACTGGAGCAGCAGCTTTCTGGAGTCGTTCAAAGCTGAGATTTTGTTTTTTGTGGCGATTAATATCAGACAAGAAAGAGTATGTTTATCAGTGGACTTAAAAGGTGCTGGTAGGCAGATTGTGTTACCTTTGGATCAAGCCAGGAAAGTAGACTCTTAAGTTAAAGTAAGTTAATCAGTGAGTGATCTCAGTCTGGTCACTAAAATTCTGCAAAAAAGCCTATTTCCCAAATATTGAATCAACGAAAGTCAAGTTATTGAGAACTTTAGCTTCACCCAGTAGCTCCTACCAATTCGAGCATAACTAACCCTAAGCCTAAATGACACTCAGTATTCCGTAACAAAAGAGTACTGGATTTGTAACTGCATACCATTCAAAGTAGGTTGATCCAGATTTTTATTTTATTTGGATCCACACCAAATGACTCACACTAAAACACAAGAACACAAAACCACTGGATCTGGATGTTTGTCATCAGTATGCTTGTTCCATTTCCTGATAAATTCAAGGAATGTTTGGTTAAAAAAACATGTCTTATAATATATTAGAGAATGAAATTTAAAAAATATATATTCCCCCTTTATCTGAATCTGCACCGACATTTAATGTTGTCTCATCTTCCAAAAGACCCTTCCTCCTTTCTTTCAGTTGTTTTCATTTAGTCCCGCTGACAAACAAGTGTTGGTGTTGGTTGGCTGGTAATGTTGGCATAAATTGTGACGTTAGAGGCCTTTAGATAGAAAAATATGAAATGTTTGGGCGTGTGTGTGTCCGGAGTTCCATTTGGAATGAAGGCTGATTTCTTTTGTGTAGTCCCACCGTCTGCAGAACGTGTCGGAACGTGTCGGAACGTGTTTTCATACGCAGGTGATCTCAGACTCACCAGCATTAAAACTAAACATGATTGTGGAAACGATTGTGACATAAACTGTAAAAACACTCCATATAATTTACAGTTTGATATCAGCAGCTGGGCTTTCCAGAACTTCATTAGTAAAAAAATAATCTGCTAGCCAAGTACAATTATGGTAAATTACCAAAAAAATAAAATAATTTTGTAAAACTCTTTGCGAAGACAATAAATAAAATGACTATAAAGTACAAAAAAAGTATTTTTCAATCAACATTATTTAACAAATATACACAGCATTCCTAATGCCTCCTCTCTGTATTAAGAGGTTGTTTTTTTTACTGCATATTTTAATATATACCAGCAAAATCTGTAGTTGAGACAGAATCATGTTTTAGCTTAAAATATTTTTTTGTTTGTGACGTGATGGTGTTTTCCTATTATTTTTCTGTAAATTTTTGGTTTTCAACATATTCTTTACCGGAATTTTTATGTACAATTTTCACAGTGTACAGAAACCAGATAATGCCGTAAACCCGTTTAATGAAATGTCCATGTGAACAGGTTTACAGTATATATATATATATATATATATATATATATATATATATTTATTTATTTTTCATGTTTTACTGTGATGTTTTTTACATGGTCACCATATCTACTATCCATATCTATCTAAAATTCTGGCATCCACAGCTGCTGGTATTTTATCAGAAAGTCTATATAATCTTTCTTCTTTTTTTACAATGTAGACTTCAGTCTGTATTTCCCTTTCTACATTATCCTCTTTGGCATAATTCCCCTCTTGCTCTAAAAAGTTATATCTTTGACAATTTCCAATGCAAGGCAAGTATGGAATGTTTGCCCCGGATTATGTGACTATGAGGACGTAATTGTCTATAGAGTCAACACAAAAAATCCTTTCCAAGAAACAATGCAATGATTGTTTGACACAGGAATTAAGGTCTTGAGAGAAATTCTGTGTTTGGGAAGTTGTTTTGTCTTTACTTTATTGTGAGGCGGTCCCTCTGCGGTGCTGGATTCATAGGAAAAATGATTCTTCCAGCAGAGTCGGGGGTGGTCAGAGTTTGCATTGCAACCTAGCTGCAGGTTATCTGACTTTGACAAAACAAATCCAGGAAAAGCACAATCATGATAAGCCCAATCTTTCAAATCTCCTCAAAGGACATTCTGCCCGGCTATAAAGCAGATACGCTAACACCAGAACACAGAGCAGAAGGCCGAGATTATATTCTAAGTGTATGAATGGGGTCTCACACGCACACAAGGACATTACATAATGCCTGTTTTTGATAAAACTGACATGTTAAAGCTAATCTTGAGTGATTTAGCTCATTTCAAGCTTACTTCATGCCTGTAATAACAAAGGCTTTCCCTCTCTTCTGGACTTGAATAATTTCCAGCAACTGGCAACATAGAAAACAAGTTTGTTTTTCAGAGCACGGCCAATTTAGTTTGGATGACTAGAGGCAGCGGAGCTCAGGGTCTCAGTTCCTTAGAATTCAACATGTTATGTGTGGATTAGAGGGAAGAAGCAGCCTGAAACAATCCACTGAGGGGTTTTTTTTCCACTCATGGGAGAACATACTTGGTCAAGAAATAGGTCAGTAAAACATGATCATATTCTGAGACGATGAGGCAGTGTAACAATTTCACCAAAAAAACACAGTTAGCACCGAGTGAGGGGGCAGTCAAACAAGTGTTCCCCCCGCCCACTGCTGACATCCACGATTTTGCATAAACCCTCCCCGCCTAAGCGTCCTGATGTTACTGCCCGTGCCCGTTTGTTTATTTAGGCCAGAACTTCTCAAGACCCTCCTTAACACACAAATCATAAGCGCACAAACAAATTTGCCTCTCACTCAGTCAGCCAACCATCCAACTTTTTGTGCTCAATCAGCACAAAAAGGTGATATCAAATAAAAAGAAATATCATGAAAGTGAATCACACACCTCGTGCTTTGAACGAAAACATCTGCCACATCTGGATGCTGTTGCTCATGGTTGCGTAGATGCTCCTCCTTAGGGACAGGTAGCCAGCCTTTTGTGTTGTTCTCATCCATGTCTGTTTGTTCCCTGTTTGGTTGGTGTGTTTGTTTGCAGTACTCCAGAAAATTCCTAGGCAAATTTCTGTGAAAGATGAGAAATGGGCAAGGAAGGAATCGGTTGAATTCTGTTGGGGATCCAAGATGTATTTTTTCTCTGTTAACATTTTAACACATGTTTAAGGCATTTTTCCAATTCATGAAAAATTATTTATTCAGAATAAAGACTGAAGCGATTTTGATGAAGAGTTGTGGAGTGGAGTGAGATATAAGTCAAGAATAGATCCAGTGTTTCTTTAACTAACTTTCTTTAATAATGCCAGTTCTAAATATTTTCAATATTTTCCCTAATAACACAAGAACCCCCGAATCAGTTCCCTTGGTGGAGGGATATGAGCCAGGAAAAATAAACCGACCGCCTTAGTGGAAGTACGTGATCTAATGAGTGAGCACAATTCCAGTTACACTGGTGTTTTATGAAAATACTGACTCTGTATTTATCTGATCATTTGTATAATGAGCACAGACAATGGAATTACTGCTGAAAAATAGTCACGCGCTGTTATCCCTGACAGTAATGGTATATCGCTGAAAAGCCCCAGTCTCCTGCATCATGCACAAGCAAACCCCCTGAATGAAGTCTTCAAATTTGAAGTTATGTCTGAAAAACCATGTTTGTAATTTTTTTTTTTTTCAAAAGAATCCTCCTAGGGAGTAAAATATGAACTATTAGATGAAAGATAGATCTCCTCCTGATTAGAATCGACATTTCCCTAGAAAACAATCCAGTTCTTCCTCAGTTCTTCCTAAAGTCTATGTGGGTATAAAATCTGAAAAAGAACACTAAGAATCTGGGGCGGCGGATGGTTCCTACACAACTATAACTTTTTGGGTACATAATAACGGTGTCTCAGATGTAGAATATAATTTAGCTGTGCTCTAAATGAGAGTATGATCAAAGCTCACTGCGGTCTCCGGCGAGGCACGAGAACCTCATATTAATTATACACACTGTTATAGAACTATGTTCACAGATGGAGAAAAAGGGGAAGAACAAAGAACAGGTTTCTGGATGTTTGGTGAGAGAGGACATGCAGTTAGTTGGTGTGTCAGAATAAGATGCAGAGGACAGGGCAACATGGAAAGAAATGAGCCGCTTCGGCGAGCCGGAAAGGGAACAGTCGAAAGAAGTAGAAGAAGTTCAGAAGTTGATCTCTTATTACGTAATTTTTATTAATCTGTTTAAAATTCATTTACATGATGATTTGCATGAAGGGTAAATATTTAAAGTCTTCAGTTTGTTTCTCATGATCAGGGTTTTTATGAAGCTTTCACCAACATTCTGCCAGGAAAACAGTATTCCTGGTTTTCCATCCAGCCAACATCCAACCATCATCCATCCTTCCATCCATCATTCCCTCCATTCCATCTATCAATCCATCCATTGCATCATCCAACCATGAATCCATCCATCCACCATCCATTCCATATATTAAGCCATCTATCCAATCAATCCATTCAGCCATGAATCCATCCATCATCCATCCTTCCATCCATGAATCCATCCATTCCATCTAATAATACATCCATCCATTCCATCCATCCAGCAATGAATCCATCCATCCATCCATCATTCCATCTATTAATCCATCCATCCATCCATCCATTCATCTATTAATCCATCCATTCCATCTATTAATCCATCCATCCATTCCATCCATCCAGCCATGAATCCATCCATCATCCATCCATCAATCCATCCATTCCATCTATTAATCCTTCCATCCATCCAGCCATGAATCCATCCATCATCCATCCTTCTATCCATCCATCCATCCATCCATCCATCAATCCATCCATTCCATCTATTAATCCTTCCATTCATCAAGCCATGAATCATCCATCAACCATCCTTTCATCCATTCCATCTATCAATCTATCTATCCATCCATCCATCATCAATCCATCCAGCCAATATCCATCCATCCATCATCCAACCTTCTATCCATCCTTCCATCAATCAATCAAACAATAGATCAATCCATCCATCCATCAATCCACCCTTACATCCCTCTATCAATCCATCCACCCCTTCCATCCATCCATCCATCTTTCCATCCATCCATCCATCCTTCCATCCGTCTTTCCATCCATCAATCAATCCAAACAATCATACATTCATCCATACATCCCTCTGTTAATCCTTCCATCCATCCATCCATCCATCCATCCCTCCATAAATCCTTCCATCCATCCATCCCTCCGTCAATCCTTTCATCCATCTTTCCATCCATCCAAAATGAGCATATTATCTCCTTCACCTGCAACTGAGGTTTTTCACATCAGCTCTGAGTCGCCACTTATGGCTTGACTTCAATACTTAACAGTCTTGGATCACTGATGGTAGTCATGGAGACACTTCCTGCCTGTTCTTCACCGTCTGTCAACAGGACATTGTCTGGATTTGTTTTACAATAAATGATAGCCTCTAGTCAAATAAGGATGTGATCAGCGGTGTGTCTTATAATCCAAACTAAATGTGACAGAGGACAAATTATGATTGCCCTAATGAAATAGACAAATCTTTTGTGTGTATTGAAACTGTCTGTTTTTCAATGATACACAAAACTTCACAAACAATTGATCTTTATAGTCTTTGCAAAAAGGATGCTTTACTGAGAAAGTTTGGCCCTAATGTATTATGATCAGCATTAATCTGACTACGCTCAGCCATCTGATATTAGTTAATTGTTATCTTTAATTTGATGAAAGTCTGTATCCCAAATCAATCATGATTGTAGACGATTGTTAGGAAATCAATTCATTTAAACCTTTAACTGTCTTAAGGTTGAAGTGTTATAGAGAATGTCTTAAAATATATCATATATTCTCATTGTATATTTCATTCTATTATTTTGCAGATACTATTTAAATGTAATTTTGCTTAAACTGGTTTGACCTTACTTGTGCTCTGCGAAGAACGCCAATGTATAACATATCAAATGTAAAATACGATTTATTAAACAACAATAGCCCTATTCTTGAAATAGAATTTTCTGAGCTTCTTTGGGTGTTATCTTACATTTTTCTACAAAATGTTTAACGGTGTTGACTATGATTTGCCGGGTGTTCACCTCTTCGTGATGGAGTCATGCCTCAGGCCTTTCCTGCAACAAACTGAGCAGCTGATCGGGGCTGGAGTGAAGGGGAGGGACTCAACCCTGCAGGAACCTTGAAGGCACTGCCTCAATTCAATGAAGTCACTGGTGTCTGTTGTGTGATCGTATCTCTCTGTCCTGAAATCCTCAGAGCAAGCTGTGGGACTGATGAAGTGATAGACGAGCTCAGCAGCCTCAGCAGAAGCCTCATCATGCTCTGCGGGCAGGAGGCTGCTGTAGTCGGGTTTAAGGTGAGGTGCAAACTTTTTCAACAGGTGTCATTTTTATGATTATAACTTGTTCATCTTGAATGCAATTCGTTTCCGGCTGTGGACTGGATAAACCGGCATAAAGAGAAGTGCTTTGATTCGTCTTCTTCTGTACTGGAAGGTACTGGATATAAAGGTGAATAACCAGTCAAGGACCATGGTTCCCACCATTCCTTCTATTATGTTCATTTTCGGGGTCGTTGGAAACGTCATCGCCATCGTGGTTCTTTGTAAATCTCGCAAAGAACAAAAAGAAACAACCTTTTACACGCTGGTGTGTGGACTCGCGGTCACGGACCTGCTGGGCACACTGCTGGCCAGTCCGGTCACCATCGCCATCTACGTGAAAGGCTCGTGGCCCGGAGAGGACCCTCTGTGCCAGTACTTTGGCTTCACCGTGATTTTCTTCTCTCTGGCAGGTTTGAGTATAATCTGTGCCATGTCAGTAGAAAGGTACATGGCCATCAACCACCCCTACCTGTACAACGACTATGTGGACCAAAGGTTAGCGGGTCTGACTCTCCTCGCCATCTACGTCTCCAACTTCTTCTTCTGCGCGCTGCCGCTCCTGGGCTTCGGCCAGGTGAAGAAGCAGTACCCGAAGACCTGGTGTTTCCTGGAGTGGAGGAGCAACAAAACCAGCGATGCCGCCTACAACTTCATGTATGCGGGTTTCAGCTCCCTCCTCATTCTGGCCACCGTGATCTGTAACGTGCTCGTTTGCGTGGCTCTTATTCGGATGCACCGACGCTTCGCGCGAAGAATGTCGCTGGGGACCGACCTGGGACGAAACGTGGACCCCCAAAGGAGAGGACGCAGCTTTGGGCGTCTGGCCGATGCAGAAATCCAGATGGTCATTCTGCTCATAGGCACGTCGGTAGTCGTGCTCATCTGCTCCATCCCACTTGTTGTAAGATCTCTTTTCTCCAGCCTCATACAGATTAGTTTTAAGCTTCAAGCACGAACATTTACGCAAATATTTTGTGTTTCTGTGCATAATACAATTTGTAAATTATTTTTATATAGTTATGTTTGTGCTACAAAGCTTTTTAATAGCTTTTTGACGAATCTGATGTCTTCCTGTCGTCATTGTCGGTCAATTACACTCAAAAAAGGGAATTCTGCGTTCAGTTAATGTACTTATACCAGATTAAAGTAGGCTATATAGGGTTAAATAGGCTATATATTCCCTGTAAAATTGACTCTATTCCAAACAAGTTGAGAATCTTGGGTAAATTATTTACTTACGTTTAAGTTTCTTCCTGACTTTTTTAAGTAAAGCCAACTTATTGCATTTTACAGTGTGTGTTGGTTTTTTAACCTATTTCTCATTATAAAGTGTAACCTAAAGCAAAAGCAAAACTTGCTAGACCAAAAATGCGACTGATTGAACAGAACTTAACAGTTTGAGTGAATTGCGGTGAACTACATTTATCCTAACATACCTACTGTGCTGTTTAGTTCATGTAGAACACAAAAAACAAAGTTTGGTTAAATTTACGTTTCTCAGTTGTGTTAGATGGACACTCACAATCCATGTTTAACAGTTATTGTTGTAGTTACCTAATACAGTCAATAATTGTTACGCATAGATCTGTTATTTCTCACCTTATTGATATTATTTAATTATATCTAACGTAACCGAATTTGGTTAAAATCATTGACATATCCGGATTAAGTAAATCCAACAAATTATTTTTCAGTCAGCACACATTTGATGTTCAGCTACACAGAACAACTTCTACATGAAACTTCTCTTTGGAGTAAATTTATTTCCCTCCTGTCTTCATGTGATCCCTGCTTTTACAAGTGACTTTTTCCCCATACACCAAACACACACCAATGCTACACGTTCACACATAGGAGTCTATAAATAAGCCTGTCATTTCTTATCACTTGCAGGCTCGGGTGTTTCTGAACCAGCTGTATAAAACTCCTGTAGAGAAACAGCTGGACATAAACCCAGATCTTCGAGCAATACGTTTTGCTTCCTTCAACCCCATTCTCGACCCGTGGATCTACATCCTTCTCCGTAAGGCTGTTCTCCTCAAGCTCATTGAGAATATCAAGTGCTTATTTTGCAAGATTGGCACACGGCGGCAACAGAGGCAGGCACACTTCAACTGCATAGAGGCTCATCAGCCCTCCGTGGTCATGTCTAAGAGGGGCTCGCAATCTCTGGCTTCCCACAACCTGCGAGGGGTCACCAGCAGCTCCCAGAACTTCCTCTGCCTGTCGGATGGAAGTGAGATGTACACTGGAAGCTATCCGAAAGCAGACAAACCCTCTGATTCAAAGCCCTCACCGCTCAGAAACTCACAGGTTATATATTCATCTGAGCAGGGCAGGGGTGAGGGCGAGAGTAAAGAAGGGACAAATATAATCAGGCACCTTTCCCCTCTGCCATGCCCAAAGGACCCGGCTCTTCAGGTGTCATTAAGCTCCAAGTCAGTGGAGGAGAAAAGCATCTGATTTTGAGTGAGGTCCTGGCTCGACTCTTGCCTACTGAATGGCTCCTCCAAAAAGGAAAGTTTTAACCTCTGACAGATGGGGTAAGGCACATACATATAATAAATGACACTCTGTGGGATGTCGGAATAATAGAGAAACTTAAAGTGCTGTGAGTTTTATCTTGTGCCCTTTTTATTAGCACTAAAATTACCTCAGGTGACGGCTCTCTCTGACTGTGAGCTCAGATTCATCCATTTTCCTTTTAGCTCATAGAGATGACCCACTTCTTCATGGCTCAAATGTCAGTACAGAACATTTTTCCTTCCAAATTTCTCCTTTAATCACTCCATTCTTTTGGAAACTATATGAGGCCACCAGAATAACTGAGTCAGTCACACGATGAAAACATAGTTGAAGGTCATTTTTATGCATATCTGTGTGCTGCCTTGGTAAAAAAAACAAAAACTTTTCTAACAAACTCTATTATAAAGTGCTTTTTAACAGAAATGTGTTGCTCCCATGACTATCAACAGTTCAGTATTATTTTTTGGTCATTACAATTTTTTTGTTCCTTCGCATTTGCACTGTAAGAAAATGTTTTTAAAACATGTCCACTGACTTACGGTAAAATACTGGCAGCTGTGGTTGCCAGAATTTTGCTGTAAAAGGTAAGGTGACCATGTGGAAACCATTATGATAAAATATCAGGAAAAAAAGAAAATATATTAATAACCTTTTTACAAGGACATTACATTAAAACAAGAGTAAAAATCCATAAAGACATATTTTTTAACAGTTTTGGATACAGGGAATGGCTCCAAATCAAGAAATACTAAATACCTTCATTTTTTACAGTTGCAATATGTTAAAAAATAGAATTTTAGATTAAAAATACAAACTTCTGATAAAGAAACAACACTGATGAAAATATTGTACAGAAAGGACATGTAAGAAATGGGCATTACTGTTGATTTAAAGGTATCTTTTCATGAAATTAGCTGTTGGTTTATTTAATGTCCTTGTAAAGAAGTTTACTTTATATCTGATTTTTCATGGTATTTTATTGTAATGTCTTGTACGTGGTCCCCATATTTTTTCATGGCGAAATACTGGCAGCTGTTGGAATTCCACATAAATTATGTGGAATTTGTTTGACACGCGATATGCCTAAATATAAAAATATCTTTCATCTGACACAGATGGTACCACATTTCCTGTCCTGCAACTAAGTCTAATTGCAATGTTGAACATTTATCTGCTGAAAATGTGTTGTAAATTGGCAGATTAAATGGATTAATGTAATATATATATATATAGATTAAGACTTTTCTACATAACCATTATTTTGAGAGAAACATTGTTTGAAATGACCAGCCTTGTGTTAAATATTGATTAGAATAAATTATTGTTCCTGAGAACAAAGTTCCACGTAATAAAACCCAAATGCACACAATCGTTAAGGTATATGTAGTTTACTCAACACTTTGGGTCATGGTGTGCTATGGAGAAAACATCTTATACATTCATTAGGGAATTATATCCTACTGATTATTGTTTAATGATGACATTAACTGACACAGTCTTCAATTCTAAGGTCAAACCTTCAAATTGCACATTTGTTTGATAAAGAAGTGAAACATATAAATATATCAGTTTACAATAACAGGAGACAGATGAAATCAAAAAATAACTCTTTTTATATCAGGCACTAAAGGTATTTGCCAGTATTTGCCAGAAAGCAGGAAAACAATGTCCTTATTCAAAATATCTTGCTTTAATTCTAGGGTTTGGATATCAATAAGATAAAACTCTAAGGTCAAAGGTCAAATATTTGTCATAGTGTTTATTTTGGCATACAAGGACAGATGTTTCATCTTATCCTTAGATCAGTATTCTGGATTCCTTTCAAATGTGTCAGTATTAGATAATAATACATTCAGCCGTATTTATTGCCGCTATAAACTTTTAAGCTCCTATTTATTTTTCATTCAAATAAGCTTCATATTTGGCGTTCAGCAGCTTTCCAGTGTCCCGTTCGTAAATGTGCTCTAGATTGTACCTTCTGTCAAGGATTACATTTTTTTCCATCTCATGTTTCTCGCATTGCTGTTACTTTTTCACACAACTGTTCATGTGTGTAAATACTGCTACTATTTACATCACTGTGTCATGTTATTTAGTATATTTAGTTCAGTGACTTACGAGTGGCCTGTCAAACATGAATATGATTCATTCTCTATTCCCATCTTTGAATGATGCACTTTATTTATATTGTATTTCATTTTATTGTCTTGTAGAATTAAATCTGTGGACATTAAGGCAGGCATCCTTCGTCTTATTTTCTGTTGCATTACTTTCCACATCAGTTGAAAAATGACCTGCTTAAGTTTAGCAGCAATAACTGATAACTACTGTGTATTCAAGAATACAAATACTTACGTTTCATAAGGCAGCTTTAAATTATCACCCACAATGTTGTTTTACTGAAGAAAGGGCCTTTGACATGTCGTCACACATTGTCAACATGAAAAGGAAGTTAATAAAACAAGCAAAATTTTTCTCACACTCCTTTTTTTTTATGTTCTTTACTTCCTGACCCACATTAGCGGAGATAAACTTCCCTTTGAAGCCACTTCTCCATAAACACAACTTTAACCCCTTGAAGTAAGGTAATAATTCTGTAAACATCTTATAATAATAATAATAATACATTTAATTTATAATGCACTTTACATTTGGATCAAATCTCAAAGTGAATAGATATAAAGTATTTTATTTACAGAATAAGATGTTATTCTGTAATGTGTTCTTGCTGCTGTAACACTGCAATTTCCTAGTTGTGGGACTAATAAAGCTTTATCTTATCTTATCTTATCTTATGAAATTAAGGTTTAGTCAAATACAGTTGTGTCAAAATCTAATGCCACACTGAAAATAATGCAGAAAAAAAACAGAAAGTCCCATTCTAATGGTGAAAAAAAATCTCAGGAAGTTGACCTGATAGAGAGCTCGTCTCCTGAAACAATAAACACAGTCTGAGGCTCCAATTCAATCCAATTCAGTTTAAACAAGCAATGCAGAAGCTCAAGCAGCCACTGTGTTGAGCTGCATGAAGACAGGGTATCCTCCAGACTCTGGGAACAACATATTAATGAAATAATGTGCCTTATAATAATAAATCATTTGAGAATGGGATATGCAGTCGTGGAGAAGTGTGATGCATGGGACAAACCAGCAGCTCCCAGCAATCCGACCTTCAGTCTCTTATTCCTGTTCAGCTCAAATGAACCACTAGTGAGGCTGATATGTACCGTCTGTGTGAAAAGGTGCGGATTCACATACAGGACAAATGAGCTGTAAAACTCTCGGACTTCTTAGACCCCAGCAAGTTGGATATGTTAAAGCTGGAGGTAATACGTGAATAAGAGGTCTTCAATCGAATATATGTTGAAGTGAAGTGCCATTACGACCACGGAGGAAACCCGTCAAGCTGTTTTACATCAGCCAGTGACGCCCTGTCCCCCCCTCTGCTCCCTGATGAACAGCAGAAAACACCTGCTGTTCCTCCACATCTGCTGTCACATTCACTTCAAACAGACACTGAATGACTCCTGCTGGGAAATATGCCAGGACCAAAAGCGGAACTGATGCAAGAACTAATACATGTGTAATGGTGGCGTAATCCCCCTGTGCGAAATAATCAGGAAATATCAGGAGATGTTATTTCCCCCTGTGTTCTAACCACTTTCTCTCACACTGGTGTAAAGATCATCCTTTGTCCATATGACAGTCAGGGAGCTCTAGGATCTTTGTGTTAACGTACTATCGGAACACGGAGACCTTGTTTGGTGTTCAATTTAAGATATATAAACAACACCTTTTCTTTTGCTGTTTGCCATGATTTGACGTTTTTTCTTTTACGCCAGAAAACTCTTCAGTGTGGATTATCCAAGGTGACGGAGACAAGTGCTGCATTAGAGAGTTAAAATTAAAATGTTTCAAAAGTAGGGAAATGCACGATTGCCTCTATTTGCCACCATTGTATTAGAGAAACACCCGTTTTACACAAGGATGTTAAAGGTGTACAATAAGACACAGGTGAAGACTGATGAGAAATGCTACTGAGTTGGATAGTTATGAAAATGGTATAGATTATTATTATTATTATTATTATTATTATTGTTTTAGTTGTTTAAAGAGGGACTATTGATGTCTTGATCTCTGCTACACTGATGTTTATCTGTGGAAAGATACGACCCATACAGAGGTACTAAAACACATTTTCCTCATGTAGACATGAATACTTACTCAAAGTTCAGTCAGTAGGACTGTCCTCTTGCAGTTTTATTAGTTTTATTTCTCATACCAGTTCTGTCATTACTACTGGGTGGCCCACCCTACACCTCCTCATCTCTACCCAGTTTTGCCGATATTTTCACTTTTTCATTCATCGGTATCAGCAGAGCCATCCGCCACCGCCACCACCAGCAGCAGCCAGACTCTGATGCCTGCTGCTGCTCAGGGCGGATACCATCCAATCACAATCTCCCCGAAGAGTCTGGGCACCAAAACAAGTTCTGACGGACTAATTATCACTTATCATCTGTCGTAATAGACAATTTTCTTTACGTCATTCCCTATCTTTACTGATTGAAGTGCAGTTACTTGTGGAAAAAGAATTATTAAAAAAATTATTTAAGTGGAAAAATTACAGGCTCTGAAATTTACTCAATGAATGAAAGTAAAAAAATATGTTCTGGAGGATATATATATATATATATATATATATATATATATATATATATATATATATATATATATATATATATATATATATATATATATATATAATATAATATAATAACTGTAAAGAATATTTACAAGATAAAGGAAACCAACAGTTTGTATATGTACGTGACTCAAAGGCTAAGGCAGAAGAATCGATCAATCTAAAGACTTAGGGATGAACTTAGCATGAATGACCATGATGCAGAACACAAGTAAGAAAAAGTGTTGATTGTAGGTCTACTTTCTTTATTTCTCTGGTCTGTTTCATTTCCTCACACAAAGTCATCTTCTCCCCTTTTAGGTTGAAACCAGTCCTCGAAAAGCACGCATCGATTTGAGATGAAATTAATCAACTCAAGTAACGAGTCTGTTTTGAAAATGGAGTAGAAAGAACAGATATTTGTGCTAACACAGTGGTGGGCCGTCAGGGCCAGAAAATAATTCTCTGCTGGCCCAGACATTCTCCAAAATTTTTAACCACGCGTAGTTTAAGAGTTTGTTCACATCTGTTTCTTGATTTCATTTCATTGCTTCACTCCTGCTGCTTCCAGTGAGCTCATACAGTAGAAGTGGGCTTTGTGTTATCCAATCAGATTTCTCTTCTGCGTTCTCTGGGTGGAAAGTCTCTGCTGGGGCAAACAGCTTTCAGAGTGAATAGCTCTGCTGTTAAAATAAACAGCATGATTGTGTTTATTGTTATATTGTTCTAACCAATAAGACATTGATCTCGAGGTCGTCATTTAGGGCGTGTTCTTTTACATGCCAGGGTATGCTGGGTAAGCTCTGGGCGTATTCTTAGGGTAGGCTCGTGTGATAATCTCGCTTCAGATGGTTGCTGGTATTGTGGTGTGATGAGGTCCAAACGAGGGTTCTAGCGGTGCCAGTCAGCCTGATGGCACGTATTTCACAGTACCAGCTTGGCTCGAGTTTGTGAGATAACACTGTTGAATCCTACTTACATTTTATGGCATGGTTGCTTTCTTGGTGGTCGTAGGAGTAGGGGTGACTGGTTGTTGGGAGTTCATTTGTTAATAATGACAGTATCGTGAGACATGTGACATCCATTAGTGATGAAGCATCATGTCGTTCTGTGTTATAGTGCTACATTGGCTTTCAACCTGGTTTAAACCACTTTTTCCACTAGAAAACGTTTCTGTATCTTTGAATATGGGCTGGTGTCATAGCCTGACAACATCCTGTAGCTGTAGAGTCACTGTGGAGTTACTGAAAAGCAGCTCAATGGCGGGAAAAGCGTGCTGAAAGCCCAGGTGAAAAACGTTTGGCCCAGCATTGAACTGGAGGAGCAAAAGTTCACAGTTGTCAAAAATACCAATGAAAAGTACAGAAGTCAGAAAACTCTATCTAAAATCTATATATATCTACTCTTCTGTTTGGATATCTTATTTAGATAGAATGACGGCATATATATGTAAGAGTAATTGTTCCTCTCAGACATGGAAATTGTTTTTCCCAATCTATTCCTTTAACATGAGTTAAATAATCATACAGCATTAATATTAATTTATTAGCTTTCTATATACATGCACCAAACCTTTTCTGATATGGATCAGGGCATCAGAAGTAAGATTCAAAGTTGTTTTTGTCAGACTGTGGCACAGAGTGTAATGGGAGACCAGGAATACACGGAGGTATTTTAACAGAAGTCATGTGCTCAGGCACCTACAGGAAGCCAGCAGTATTTCCCAGTTTACGCAGCAATTCCGGCCAATTCTACACCACAGATAATGATTCTTGGAGTGCTCCGCATATTTAGTTTTACCACTTCTTGATACAACTACTGTTTTCGGCATTCCAGTAATTACCTCCTGGAATTATTTCTTTCAACAGGTTTATTTTAGCTACTTCAAATATGTTGAGCTGCAGCTCTGACTGGAAATCACATTATCTGTCTGACTCTGAGGCTCTCTGAGAAATGGTGTTCTGGCATAATGTGTTGACACATTAATTCTGCTTAAATCATGGTTTGTTTAGGATCAGAGATGGAGAGTGTTGCTCGGGAGATTAATAAATGCGCCAAAGAAATGAAATAAGCAGACATAGTTTTTCCATATCTTTTTATTTTCTATTTTTGCTAAGGACACTAAAGGGTTAATTCATGTACTACATAGGTTGAAACATTATTTTTTAAAGATATACTAGTATTACTTTTATCACCCAAAAGGAGTAGAAATGAGTAAAACAATTTCTTTTATTGCATCTTATTGAAAAGAAACAATGACATCTTGAACCTTTGTGGAAGTGTAGTCATATAGTTTTATTGACTGTACCTGGAAAATTCATACAAATATCAATCTGTTCTTCTGTGTGTGTGTGTGTTGCTGTTTGAAACTTGGTGCAGCAGTGAGAAAGAAACGAACTTGACCCCACAGATCGTCGGTTCATGCTGGTGCTTTTTGCCATCTGAAATGAGGCTCATGGCAAACGATCTGACGTAGCTTTTGCAAGAACTGAGACTAAGAATCATGAGTGAAAGAAACTTGAGCTGTGCAGGAAATACATCTTCAAATTCACATGGAACATACACTGCATATTTACTATGAACAATAGCATGCATGATATTAAGATTATTTTGCCCGTAATTACCTAGAGACCCTCTGCTTCAACAACTACAAGCCCCCTTGACATAAAACATTTTATTCTGGCTGTTAGTAGCGGAGTTATGGCTTGTTGCTGTTTTTTTATCGTGGTAACCTAATGTTTCTTAGCCAGAAGGGATCCAGGGGGCCCCTTGGATCCCATCTGCTCTGAAGCTCAGCTGACACTATGGTGGCTGTTTTCAACCTGCAGACATAAAGATGATCAGCAGTAGACATGCAGAGAGCGAATTTGTGACTAAAGTGGTGTCAAATTTGTGTTTGAATCATACAGTAAGCTTTTAAGAGAGCGAAGAGGAGGATAGCAAAGACTTGAATTAAAAGATAAAATGTCTCTAAATTTGTTTCTGAAAATCTTCGCTAGTGACAGCCTCTAAGAAATAAAAGAAATAATTTCAAGCACAGATCCGATGCTTTGGGAAACTTATCCCCTTAAAGTGCCTGCATTTATCACAGTCAACCTTTTAACTGAAGGTTGAGAGATGGTGATGAAAAACAAAGGAATAATAAATCCAAAAGCCAACATAACTCTCTACAGGCCTTCAGAGGTCAAGATGGAACTCTGATTGGGCTCGAGTGCCAAGTCATGACCTTTTTTAACCTGCGCTAAGCTCCGACCTTGAAAGGTGTAATGTGATTCGATAGTCATGTTTCAGAATCAGGTCTGTCTCAGCAGCGATCTGCACAGCCAGCTTCTGTGGAGAGTCCTTCATTCACTGGTAAATCATCCAAAATGAGGAAAATCATTTTGTAGACAAAATCTGTGACCTGAATTCAACCACTGTCAACCCTTTCATAAAATCGAAAGCCCATGATTGTTCCTGTAAGTATTGTTATTTAAGGACTGATATACACGAGCACATTCGTGTCAAATCATTCTGACAAACCCTCTTGTTAGGTTAAAGTGACTTTTACAACCATTGTAATACATAAAACGTCTTTGTTGAATTTGTTAAATGTTTTTTTTTTGGTGCTAGAAGGGTCGTTAACACTTAAAAATGTCCTTTAGATGAAATGTTTGACCATGTGAGATGCAATACCTATAAAGACTTTAGTTGTTAGAAGGATGTCTTGTGACCAGAGGGTCGTTGGCTTGATCCCCAGACTGCTCGGTAAAAGTTTCCTAAATAATTTAAAGCTTGAGAATTACATTCTCATTGATCCATCTGTGAATCGGTCAATAGCAAGAGCAATCTTCGTGTCGTGTCACGTCCAATAACTCTCATCTAGATAAAGTGATAACCCCTGACGATGCATCGTTATTCATATCTTTAAAGGTCATACTGGGAAGTGGACATGGATGAAAAAATTGTGGGACGTAAAAGTATTCTTAAAGCACGTGCTTTATTAAAGAAAGTTATGTTACTAGGTAGAACACACAACGTTAGTATGTCGTACTTGTGTATTAATAAATGTGTTTTAAGTAATTGGTGCGCAGGTACAATGTGTTATAGTGCTGTCAAGAAATGCAAATGAATATTCAAAGAGAAAAATAATAATATATCTGTTTTTTGTATATCAATCAATCAGCGTGGACTCTGTCTTTGAAAATATCAAAACAGAGTTCACAGAGTGGACAGACAGAGTTTTCTGAATTTTCTCTTCTGAAGCATTCCTCATAGAAAATGAGGCCAAAAACTAGAGTAAGAAAAGAATAATGATTAAAGGAAAGAAATTAAATTTGACACTTGAAGGATACCCTGAGGGTTCCCCACTGGAATCTACACAAAGAACCTTATCTTATATACATATCATGTCACTAGAATAGTTCATACTTTACTGATTAAGGGTAGTGTTAACTCAGAGTTAACTGTATTTATCTTTACTATTGAGTCACTATGGGATCTTATCTTGGAGAATATTGCTGATCTCCTAGAAATTTTTAGGTTGAGTCAATATAGACTGTTTAAGATTATGAATTAGTCACATTTAAATTGAGAAGTTCAATAAGGGGAATTACTTGTACAATGCAGGGGATTGGGGCTTTCCGGGGTTATACCCTTGCTGTCAGGGACGACAGCGTAGGCTTAATGAAAACTGTTAATTTCATAAAACATTCACAGATTATGTTAAATTTACAGTTTCTTTATCAACGGGGAACAAAGTAAGGTTTTCCATTTATAAAACAAGTGGTTGTATACAAACATAACGTACTGTATAAATTACGGGTCTTATGGGATGCTATAAAAAAACTAAATAACGAGGGGATGCTAAACCTTTGCAGAGTTTTCCTCTGGGTTTCACCTGCACGGAGGAGATTTACTGACAGTGATTACTGATTTACACTGGCCATGGTGGAGGAGGGAAAACTTGTATATGAAAATGATTTAACTGAAGGGTCAAAGATTGTTGAAATATTTCTGTTCTTTGCTCAACAAAACACTGTAACAGGGTGACTTCATGACAAAGAACACTTCTTCCTGATTTCCACTCTTCATGTCACCGGTTGGCCGCAGGAGTTATAGTCGATACAATCAAACTTAACAGCGACCTCAATTTGTGTTGAATAACCAGCATAAAATCAATTTACTGTGAGAAGGCACACACCACCTTACTCTTCTCGAATGAATTAAATGTCACCACGATC
Source organism: Lophius americanus (assembly GCA_037951165.1). Classification (NCBI taxonomy): domain Eukaryota; kingdom Metazoa; phylum Chordata; class Actinopteri; order Lophiiformes; family Lophiidae; genus Lophius; species Lophius americanus. The sequence continues at coordinate 7,552,674 of JBBDHG010000032.1, read as the reverse complement.
TGATTCCCCTATCATAACATCATTTAACCACAACCACAGACTGGGACTGTGTTCCTCACGTATCCTGCTGTGATCTCCTTCCTCCTCATTTCCTTCCGTACATCCTTCTTGAACTGCGAGACCCTCTCCTGCGTTTGTTTGGACAGTCTTTGGAGAGTGTCTTGTGTGTCGCAGCCATGTTATCATAAAAGACGGGATAGAAAATAAACATTTATAGCTTTGGGAAACCAATTAAGCCCATATCTAAAAGCTATGAAATGATTTGATGTCAGTATCAAATGTAGGCGAGGTGGAGACTCCTCGGTGTTAACATCACTGAAGTCGACCCAGTGGCAGTGTGTTCAGTTCATTTCTCAGAGCTGATGAGGAATTAGGTCGTTGTGGATGTTCATTTACAACAAAAGACAGATGTTGTTCTGTTTGTTTGTTTCCCTCCCACGCAAGTCAAGTGTTTCAGAAACCTATGATTATTCAGCAGGTGATTTTAGCAGAAATGCAGCCGTCTAGATAATCACACAGATTTACAGGTTATTTAAGTGTCCTTAAAACTGCGATATAGCCCACCCTAATCAATAATCCAATGAGAGACTACTAAAACTTACCACGACTCCACATTGATGTTTATGGTGTCTCTGAAATGAGGGGAACAAATGAAGATTAATATGATAACACAAGGAGGTCACGTTTCTCTGGTGTGCAACTTCTCTTCTTTCTCTCTCTACTCTATGGTGTTACATTCGCTCTCATATTAACATGAGAGTTAATGAAGAACAAGCGACTGGATGGATTAGTGGTATAAGATGCTGTTTTGTGACACCACAGTTTTTAGTTCGAGTCCTGGTAGGCAGGATAGGTAGTTTCGTAAGTAGAGCTGTGAATTACAGTGAATGGAATAAATAAAAAATCTCAATTCTAGTTATGATTATTGCTTATTATATTTCACACCAATTGTGTGAGCTGCGTCAGATGGGATTGGTCTTAATCACAGAAAATAAAAGACCAAAAAACAATCATTCTCACTACATATATTCATATGAACTGGTGTAGATGTAAAGTATACGTGATTCTGTCAAAGTAGAGAGGAAGGTCAAACATGGTTCAATTGTTGTGAGCAACTTTTAGTTCTTTGAACAATCTAAGATGTTAAGAAGCTGACTGATAAAATGAGCTTTGGGACACAAACGTTTTTAAATCTGTTTTCAAAGAAGCCACAGATAAGCTCTGCGTCAGAAGTCCAGTATCCGATCACTGTGGACACCCATGACAGCCAATCTGCTCCTCTGTGGGCTGAAAGGCTTCCTTCGCCCTCCATGAAGCTCAAAGAGGCTGAAAGCTGTAATGGTCTCAGGACAGACATCTTGAAAGACTCGATGGAACTCTCCTTCATCTATCGCTGATAGCCAAGTTACAAATATCTACGCCTCAGAACCATCCATAAAAAAAATGGTTTCAGGGCAGTCCAGTGGATTTCAACTGCTCCCTTTTTTTAGAACAAAGATTGGAGCTCATTATTTCTATGACATTGTAACCACATCCATATCTATAAAAAAAAATACTTGTGTGTGGTGATATATCCCGGACAAAACGTACAATCATTTGGAAAAAAATAATATAATTGAGAAATTAACATTTGAAACTGAAAATATAAGGTTTGATCTTGGATTTTGAAAATCTTGTTAATAATAATATATTAAAACTAGAATTAAGGATAGAAAAAGTTTAGATTATATATGATATAAATGTGTTCTGTAATTTATTTGAATGAATTATTTGTTGTTGTTCTTTCACTTCCATACACACATTGATATTTGATATTTTTATTTTCATATTTTTTCACATCTGGATTTTATTTTTAGTAGTTTCACATGTGTTTTCTCTTTACTTTTTCATCTTTTTTCAGATTGTTTTTTTTTTTGTGGTCTGTCTGTTTCACTCTCAGATCGTATTTTGCAGGTTTCAGAATTTCGACCTTCATCTGATGTAGCATCCACTGAGAAAAACATTGAATCATGAGTGAACAAAATAGACTGAGAACTATCTTCAGATTTGTTCCCTTCAGCGTTGGTACCTGGAGAATTATGACTCAACACTCACTATACACCATAATCACATTATCTGCATTATCATACTGAACCCAAAACAAAGGTATATGTTTTACAATCTGTTATATTTAAGTCAGGATAATATGCTTTTAGTATCAAAGACGTTTCTTCATCTAAAATCTTAACGTGTAGTGTATGTTACATCACTGGATTACTGCTTCTCATGACTGGAGGTTGGAGAAGGATTTCACTGTTTCTGTATTCCTATGTAGGGCCAATTATTTCTGTTTTGGAGTAATCTGCTGAAAAATGAGAGGAATGTCACCACAGTTCCCCAAAGCTCATTGGGACCCTTGACAATTCTTGGTGTTGGTTGAAGGCACCGCAGAGAAACAGAGAAAGAGAGGTAGAGGGATAGGAATGGTGAGGGAAACTCAAGGAGGAAGATGAGGACACGCAAAAGAAAGAGCATCTATGAAAGCATTGTGAAAGAACCCATTGCATGCAAACAAAAAATACTAAAATAATAATAGGATAAAACTCATTTTACACTCAGTAGTTGTGTAAAAACCATCTAGAGGGATGTCTTATGTTGAGATTTATGTTGTCACTTTTGCCTTACACTTCCTGTCACTCGTGCTTCGTCATCCCCACTGTATCTGTATTTCCTGTGTTCCTTCTGTTCTGTGCCTGTTTGATTGGCCATCATGTGCACTGATGTTGTCCCTCTAACTGTTTCTCAGTTGTCTCTTTCCTCAGAGGATTAAGTCTATGCTCCCCTTTCCTTCTGAGAAAGGTTTTTTATAGAAGTTAATATTGAGTTTTGTCTTTGCCTGTTTTCTGGGTTTACCCTTGACTACACCTTGAGATCCTATATAAGAATATCAAAAACAGTTTTGGAGACAAGGGACAGCCTTGGCAGAGTTCAATTCTTCCTGAAAACATGTCTGACTTTTGCCAGGCTTACGGACACAACTCTCACTTTGGTTATATAAAGACGGGTGGCTCGTAGTAATGGCCCCAGTACCACATACTCCCAAAGTACCCCCCTCAGGCCTGCCCAAGGGACAAGATCAAAAGCTGTCTCAAAATCCACAAAACACATGTAGACTGGATGGGCAAATCCCCGGGACCCCGCAAGCATGAAAGAATAAAAAGTTGATCCATTGTCCAAGACCAGGACGGAATCTGCATTGTTCTTCCTGAAACTGAGGTTTGCCAATTAGTCTGAGTCTCCTTTCCTGAACCCTGGAGTAAGCTTTCCCAGGAAGGCCTACAAATATGAATCCGCTTTAATTGGAAAACACCCACCTGTCCCCCTTTTAAAAAAGAGGGACAACCATCCCGTCTGCCACTCCATATGATCTGTCCCCATCTGCCACGCAACATTTAATATGCGTGTCAACCACCAAAGCCCCTTAATGTCCAAAGCCTTCAGAAAATCAGGGCGAATCTCGTCCCCCCTGGCACCTTGCCACGCACTGTGTAGCTTCCTACCTACCACTGCGACCCCTAGGAAGGAAATGGTTGGGCCTTCCCTTGAGTCTTCAGACTCTGCCTCCAATATGGAAGATGTGGTATTTGAGTTCAAAAGCTCTCCAAAATGTTTTCACCGTCTGACGATATCCTCAGTATGGGTCAGTACTTCTCATCTCCGGCTGTACAAATTCCGAGCCAAGCCCTGCCTCCCTTCCTGAGCGGGCAAATGCATTGGCATAACTTCTTTGGGGCAAACCAGAAGTCCTGCAAGGTGAGGAGAGTGTCCGGTTTGGAGAGTATCTCTGCTGTTTGCAGATGGTGCAGTCCTGTTGGCTGCATCACTCTTTGATCTCCAGCAGCTGGTATGAGACTCAGCACCTCTTAATATGATGCCATTGTTCTCTGGCGGGAAATGGTACAATGCCCAGGTTCAGGATGGTGGTGAGATGCTGCGTCAAGCAAAGGAGTTAACGTAACTTGGCGAATCTTTCTCAAATGATGGGAAAATGGAAGGGGAGATGGACAGGCGGTTGGATGCAACATCAGCAGTAATGCGGTTGTTGTATCGTTCTGTTTTGGTGGAGAGAGAGCTGAGTCGTAAGGCAAAGCTCTCAATTTACCGGTCCATCTACGTTCCAACCCTCACATATGGTCCTGAGCTCTGGGTAGTGACGAAAAGAATGAGGTGGAGGATACAAGTAAAGTGGCTGGGCTCAGACTTGTAGATTAGATATGGAGCTCATTCATCCGGAGAGAGCGCGGAGTAGATCCGCTGCTCCTTGTGGTTCGGCATCTGATTAGGAGGCCTTCAGGAAGCCCCCGTCTGGAGCCTATTCAGGCCCGTCCGAATGGGAGGATATGCCGATGTAGACCCAGAACATGCTGGAGGGACTATGTATCTCATCTGGCCTGGGAATGCCTCGGGGTCCCCCGGAATGAGATTCAGACTGTTGGTGGGGAGAAGGATGTCTGGAAATCCCTTCTTCACCTTCTGCCACCAGATCTGACGCCGGATAAGTAGAGGAAGATGGTTTGTGGATTTTTACCTTGCCTTTTGTTTTTGGGATTATTTTGAAAGGAAGTGTAATGCTAATCCAAACAACAAGGAGCCACACTTTCAAAGTAAAGCAGGAAACATATAGCAGGACGATGAAAATAGACCTTCAAAATAAAAACAGAAAACAAAAACAGAAAAAAGCAAGAAATAACTCCAGAAACTACATAACTGAATAACCATAATATCCAGCAGCACATGAGAGAACATACAGGTGAGACGCAGTGATAGGAAGCATGAGGGTACCTGACTGAGTGCAGCCGATACCAATGTAGGATCCAGATTGAGAAGAAGGAAGTGATATTGAGAGTGAGGAAGTATAGTGAGTGTGGGAGAATAGTGATGCCCAGGAGTGTGAGGATGTAATCCGTCTGATTAGACTTTTGATAGATCTTCATTTTACGCCAAATCATACTTCATAATAATCATAATTATTAGTAGAGGTAGTGATGGAGTATAGGCTGTCAGGGGATTCAGCAAAGATACTAGTAAAAAGACTGGACACATTTGAAACAGAGTCCTAACTTTTCACTGGTTTTATACTGTAGGACTAGACAGATTATGGTAGCAGATGTGTTTTGGGTAACTACTGTGGAGTGGACTGGAGGAACAGCAGCAGTGTCCCAGCAGCCCAAATATTCCACTGCATCACCTTTAATTGATAACATTCAGAACTTTAATATAAGTGATATAAGTACATATTGCTTTACTTTGTTTCCTCACAAATACATTTTTTTTTATGAGCAAAGGTGGTCTTTGTGAAGAATTACAATTATTATAACCGAACAATTACATTTCCAGACAGAGTAGAGTTTGTGGGTTTTGGTCTATTCAAAATCCTTCCCATCAAAAAGAAAAAAAAGTTCTGTGCAACTATCTTTATGTCTGCGTTATTTTGTTATTCACCTGCTTGTCAGTGCTTAACATCTCATCGAGTAAACATCAGAATTTATCAAATATAACATAACAAAGTTTTCCTTATAAAATGAGCAACCCTTAATTACCAATCACCACTAAATAAGACGAGTGGTTAATGATTGTTTTTTACATCGTATTTTTTATTCTAAGTATTTACAAAATAAGGAACCGTCTATAATAAGATTGTCACAGTCTGAATGATGCAATTAATGTTCAACCTCTCCTGAGGGAAAAGTGCAAATAATAACACGTTTACAAATCCTTGGGGTGGTGTCTTCCTCTGCTGGCCAAAATGAGATTTGCACAAAATAACCGAACAAGAACCTGTGGAGAATTTTTCTCAATAGATTCGAATAAATCTGAGAAATAGGATTATGAGCCTGCATTTTCATTGATCATCTAAAGTTTCTGCATGCTGACTCTGAGCCTCCTTACAGTAGAGTGAAATATTTTTGAATTTCTAGTCGTTAATCAACAAATCAATGATGTTGACATATTATTACAAGAAGACCTAAGGAGAAAATCATGGTGGTAATGTTGCAAAAAGTAAATGACAGTATATTTCAAGCTATTATGTTGTTTCACTGATGCTGTCTGTGGCTGAGAAAGACAGACAGCCAACATTGATAAATCACAAACAAGTTTGTAAAGTGAAGCAGAAACATTATTAAACGATAACGTTTCAGCTGATGTGGCAGGTGGTTGTTATTTTTCTGCACTGTTGTTCAAAAGTCACTTGTATCACGTTTTCTCTAATACAGAAAGCAATATTATTCCGAACAAGTATTATGTATTATTATTATTATTATTAAAAGTAGGAGTTCTTAAATAATGACTAAATTGGATAGAATACATTTTTTTATGAGTGGCTTATTTTGCAGTGATCATCATCAACATGAATGAAGAGCCTCAACCTATACAATCAGATAAATACAATGCACAGGTAACCCAACAGAAGTCAGAAGGCAGTCTCCAGAAGACTGTAAAAATCAGCTGTCAGCCATGAGTAACCCAAAGGCGATTTTTCACGACTACTTCCGCCAATCTTTATAATGTTACGGTAAGAAATTCCTTCAAATTGTGACAGATGCTTCAATATTAAATATTTGATGGGTTGATGAAATGTACAATCAATTAAAAGTAACTTATTATATAGTAAAACGTTGTTAAATTTTTGATACCGCAGGTACATGTGAAATTATTCCATAAAATCCATCGATGGTCATTTTATCGCAATTTATGCATTATGCATTTTATTCAACAAAATACCTAATCGGTTGTTTAAATTTAGCAATTATAAGTTTAAATATCAAATACATGAGTAGATATTTAGATATGTGTGCCCTATATTGATTGTTGTTTGATTATTTTTTATGTGCAACTTGTTGTATGATGATCAATGAGTGTTTGGAAGTTTTCCAGTGTTCACTTAATAATAACAACCTAATGAGTCAACAAAACTGACCTATTCAGAGAAGAAATACATTATAATTTATTTTTAACGATATGGCAAAAAAAAAAAGTAATGTCAAAGAATCTATATTATGAAAAAAATTACTTTTTCCAAGTTTCAAATGACAACAAGCAAATGATCTTCCTCAATGAGGTCATGCTGCTGGTGATGTAGGTCAGGGTAGCCAGCAGAGAGGGGCTGTCCCAGCCCTGTGCCAAACAGCAGTCTGAGCTCTGACTCAGACCCATCCTTCCAGCTGGTCACTCCTGTCAAGCCACAGGTCAGTTTAATCAAGTTTCACCAGAACACACAGGAATCGGTTACAATTACAAGGTGGTAAATAAATTAAAGATGACCACAAAAAAGAAAAAAACAAGAAGGAGCGCAGAGGAAACTAAAGATGTAGATGACAAAGACTCAGAGGATCAGGAACCAAAGCCAAAGAAGAAAAGCAAGCAGGTCAGTGAATTAGAAAAAGCTAGAAGGTTGGAGAAGAAGAAGTCTAAAGACAGCGATGAAGAAGGATACAAATCTGACACGTCGGAGCCTGATGTGAGGAACAGCAAGAAAACAGGGCGAGCTAAAGAAAAGGCCAAGAAGAAGAAGATCGCCAAAGAGGAGAGTGAGGATGAGTTGAGCGAAGACTCTGAAGGTACCGAACAGGAGGATAATAACAATGACCCAAAGAGTAAAAAGAAAGGAGGAAAACTCCCTGATCTGATTGAAACCTCTAAGAAGTCCTCGTTCAAAAACAAGATGGGATCCAAGGATAAAAAGTCCAAAGGTGATGATAAAAAGTCCAAGAAGGACTCGGAGAAAGAGGAAGAAGAACTGGCAGCTGGGGATGGAGAGGAGGGGAAGAAGAAAAAGAAAGTTAAGAAGAAAAAAGGTTCAGTAAGGGGGAATAGTGATGAAGACACCAAGAAGACAAAAGGCAAGAAGAAGAGGGTTGAAAATTATGTTGAAATCTATGAGAGTGAGCTCCGAACCTACAAGCCAGACGCTGTGGAGAACTATGAGGATGACTATCACAAAAAGAAAGGTAAATACAACCTGATCATCTCAAACTGTGATATATACAAAACAGAGTATTAAAATACCAAATTAATGTTTGTATATGAGTAATATAAGGAAATATAAGATGTGTAAGAGGAAGGTCATCTGACTCCTAAAGGACAGGTGAATCTTTAACTGCAGTTTCAGGATTCTGACTGGTTCTGATATCACCGGCCCGATACTTTTGTTTGATATTCATGGAAACAGAACACCGACTGAAGTCGTATCCCTCGACCATCAGGGGGCTACCTTATCTTCAACCTATACAAGACACCTGTTATTTAACTGACACCTATTAATTAACTACTGCTTTCTTTTTATATTATACATACACAAAATAAATAACCCATAACACCAGTTCTCACTTTTCATTAAATATTGATTTACACACCCATCCCTCATCCATGTAGGGCTTTTCTTTACCTGTAATTCTCTTCTGCCAACAAACAGAGCTGTAGCAACATCTCACACTCAGGTTTTACTGACTATAAAAAAACTCCCAGAAATAAAATGATATTATAATATCTGCATAGCATCTCTTATTTTTTTATTCATGTAGTTTTTAAATTCCCTCACAATCAAAAATTGTGTCCCCAAAAAGTTGCGATAATAGGGAATCGTTCTTGCTGCCACAGGTACACAGCCTTTGCTTTTGCACAATAACTCATTTGATCATTTACAAATGTTATACCCACATAGGCCTTAGTGCAAGAAAGAACTGGAGGGATACTTGAAATTGATATTCACAGTTTTTGGGCCTTAATTTCTCAACCGTTGGTCCGTTTTAGTCTAAATTAGGTGGATATGAATCCACTCAATGATATCTATCCTGTATATGTATTTTTATACATACTAACAACTACTATGCACTATAATAGTTCATATTTGACTCATTTAAGAGAGCTTTTTGAGGAAAACACAGTGTCTCGTCTGTAACTTCTCAACTATGCGTACAATTGTGTCTAAATTTAGCTCACATTGCCAAAAGGAAATCTGTCTTTTTTTTATCAATGAGCTCAGAAATGATAGTTAAGTGTATTTATCTTTATTTTTCAGTGACTATGTGATTATATCTTAGAGTATATTGCTGACTTAATAGAAATAGTTAGTTTTAGTGAGTATGAACTGTTTGAGATTATTAATGAGTCACATTTAATCTGAGGAGTTCAATCAGGGGAAACACTTGTACAATGCAGGATTATAGGGGCTTTTCTTTTTAGATACAACCTTGCTGTCGTGGACAACAGCGTAGGCCTAGTTTTATGATGTATATCCTTTCATGAACACACTCATAGTATATTTGTAATATGTGATTAAACCCTCCAGTATATGAGGTGGTGACGGTTACTGGAGATGAGAGAGGAGCAGGTACTGATGCCAACGTGTTCATCACTCTGTTTGGAGAATATGGCATCACTCCAAAAGTCCATTTGGCCAGCAAGTAAGTTAAGATTACTGGAGTTGAGATTTAAGGAAATCTGTACTTGTTGGGGATGAATGTAAAATAATTTTGTCAATAAAATAAACATTGATTTAACTTCTGTATAACACTGCTTTGTTATAATCATGGTTTTACTATATATATGTGTGGGTTATGTTCTTGTTCAGAAACTAACATCGTGTTGTTGTTTTTGTCTCTTCTTCATCAGCACAGAAAAGAGGTATTTATTTCTCAGTCCTGTGGTGATGGTATGTTTGACAGAACGTCTTTACCAGCAGCCGACTGTGTGCCGTGATCTCACTCTATAATGTACAGTTTGCCTGACGTGATTTGCTGCATTACTTTGTCAAACATAATAATAATAATAATAATACATTTAATTTATAACCTCTTTTCTGACTACAAATTACTTGCATTCACATCCTGCTTTTTTGAATTGATTATTTTGCATTTACCATGTAGATATATAGTCTGAGGGGTCAAATAAAGTTGGAATTCAGAGATGCTCTCAAAATTCTAACTTTGTTGTGATTTCAGGAGTCGCACAGCCTTCGAAAGGGCAAAAACTGATGTGTTCAGAATAAGAACTCACAATGTTGGACCTTTGAAAAAGATCAGGTATGCTAAGTTTTGCATGAACATCACCACGGCCGAAAAGATCTTAAACTCCTAGGGATGATTTAGAGAAGAATGGGGCAAATTTAAACGTGTTATTCTTTTGTCAAATCAGAATTGAGCATGACGACACTGGTATGAACGCCAGCTGGTTCCTGGACAGAGTGGTAGTGACGGATGTGATCAGGCCTCACATGAGGTTCTACTTTGCTTGCAACAACTGGCTGAGTAAGATGGAAGGAGACAGCCTATATATCAGAGACCTGTTGGGGAGCATGGACCCCATGGAAATGCCAAAGTGTAAGTATGAACTGGAATTATGAAGTTTGATCATAAATTGCTTTAAAATGTTGTTTCTTTATTTTCTAGATAATAAGTACGTAGTAAGTGTTTTCACTGCGGATATAAAAGGCAGTGGAACAGATGCAGACGTCTTCATCAATATCTTTGGGGAGTTTGGAGACACAGGTAAATTCCAGCAAAACCTCAGATAAGACCTCAGAACTTTCTCCCAGGGTGAATTAAAGCATTGAATTCTTCCCACTTGGGTTTCAATCAGGATTAATTTAATTTGATATACAAATGATTTTATTATTTTAGGTGAGAGGCGACTTGATAATGACAAAGACAACTTTGAAAAGGGCACAGAGGACAAGTTCACCATAGAGGCACCAAACTTGGGTAAAGTGAGGAAGATCACCATCGGCCATAATAATAAAGGCTCTTCAGCAGGATGGTTTGCAGACAAGGTGAGAAAGAAGAAGAAAGAAACAATCCTTTATTAGTCACATAGTCATACAGTACAACATAGTGAAATTACTTCTCTGCATTTGACCCATCCCTGAGGGAGCAGTGGGCAGCCCCTCGTGGAGCGCCCAGGGAGCTAAGGATTCAGGGTCTTGCTCAAGGACCCTACGACAAGTAGACCCTGGTGGGATTCGAACCGGCTACCTTCCGATCTTCTGATTGGGAGACGGCCGCTCTACCCACTGAGCCAGAGCCGCCCCTAGGAAGCTATTTGAACGATACCAAAATGCTCACAGAAAATGCCTGATAATCAATTCTTGAATCAGATACCCACTGTCAGTTGTAAAATCGTATACAAGTTTAGGGTTTTACAAGCTCTTGTCTTCAAAACACTGTCGGAGTCTCCTCCTCTACCTCCTTCTGCGTGGTTGTGCCTCAGCAGAGGTACTTAAGCCATGTGAAAGTCTTATTTCCTCTCAGGCAGATCATCTGAGAGTGATGTGACTGCTCCTCAAACATGTACAATGAGATCATAGGCATCAATCCTCTCACCCGTCTCACTCAAGACACACGAGTGGTTCCTCCAGCCTCCGCGTAAAAGGAAACCATGTCCAACGGAGAGATTATCTTACAGCAGAGGGACAGACAAGACGTTTGGTTGTAATATACAATGGGACAAAAAGATGAAATCCTTTTTATAAAATAAGATAAGTTAAGGTAAGACAAGATAAGATTAGATATACCTTTATTAGTCGTACAACAAGAACATTTCCAGCATTACAGTAGAAAGGTAAAGTAATAAGCAGAGACAACGGTGGGAAACAACATCAATCGGTGTCACGCAAATACAAATCAGAGGAGGTATAGAAAATAAGCATAGTAGATATAAATACGATCACTTTAGAGGAGGCTGAAGGATCTCTCCAGACCTCTCTCACAGCTCTCACAGACCAGAGCTGTCAGAATGTCCCGCATGGATGACAGTATTGCTATCATCCTCTTTGATCCCCCCACCTTCACAGGGTCAAGGGGGCCTCCCAGGTCAAAGCTATCCTTCTTAATCAGTTTCGTCCAATCTTTCCCTGTCCGACTGTATCATTATGTTAGTTTTTTGTGAATTTGGACATAGATAAATGTTAAGATACTCTTAAGTTGTTGGATTAGCCCTGTTTTGTCTATTATTCACATCTGGTCAGCTGAGTGCACCTGTGAATCCATTCCATAGGTAGGTGTGCTTGACGCTCTTTTGAAAGTTCTTTCTGAAGCAGCTGCACCTGCTGACAACAAATAGATATTAAATACGTCAAGAAAGAAATCAGCAACATTAGAAAGTTTGCTGTATGTTGCAGATAATAAAGGAAAGCACATTGAATCAACTTAGATTGAGGGCGGACAAGTCCCATAAAAGCCAGATTTATATAACATTATAGATGTTTGACAAAGGGCATCATCTTAAAAATAGTCTCAGAAATGTGTTCCATCTGGTTTACTTGGTCTATTTTATATCCCCAAGATATACTGGTACATGAGTCAATAACATACTTTTAAAATATAACGGACACGAGGGTAAAAACTGTGATCACATATAAGTTATTATTTACATGTTTATTTTCATATTTTCCTCTCTGTGAAGGTGATTGTAGATGATCTTGGAAACAAACTAGTATATGAATTTCCAGTCAGTCGCTGGTTTGCCATCGATGAGGATGATGGGAAGATCCAGAGAGATATTCTGGTGGGGGGGAGCCAACCTACAGGTGAGCATACAACTGGCTTTTCTTAAATGAGCTGTGTTACATGCGTCTTTAATTTCTCTACAGCAAATGTAGAATGGTGAATGCCATTATTCTTGGTTCCTTGCTCCAGACTCTTTGGCTTGTTTCAGAATAATCTTTCTCTTCCCCTGTTAAAAAAAATACTGCAGAAAGGATTGTAAAACAATAACATTTATTTTGCCAGGTGAACAATACTTCTCCAATCTTATTCCGTCCAAACAGAAAGATGTGTTTTCTCTCTAGCTTTCCGGCGACTCGATATGTGATCATTAATTAATTAACTATCAATGTTTAGATCAGGTTGATCTGGTTCTGGCCCGGTGCCTTAGGAAGTGAACCATGGAGACCCACTAGCGAAGCCTGAGAGTGACTGACGTGTAACTGTATCCTCCAGGTATTGTGTACAATGTCCAGATTGTGACAGGAAACATCCGAGGTGCTGGAACCAACTCCAAAATCCACATTGTGATGCACGGCTCGAAAGGCACGAAGAACAGTGGCAAGGTAGTGAGAAGAAACCAGACACAGAACCGACCGCTTTGACTTGATTTATAAACGATGACTGCAATTAGCTATGATAGTAGAGTAAATGTGATCCCTTTATCTCGTTGAAATGTTTATACTGTTGGTCCTGATAGTGGTTGGTAATCTTTTCTTTTTCTTTAAATATGTTTTTTGATGTTTTATTTCTGCACCCAAACGGTCTTAATCCGGCAAAGACTTTTTGCTGCATCTTTTGTTCTTGATGAGTCTTTGTGTGTGTTTTTGCTTAGGCAGTCCAGTCATAGATACAGATACAGATACAGTGTCAATGTACTTACTTTCCTAGAAAACTCCCCATAGCTGTAGATAATCCACATTCATGAACTCAGACCATTATGCAGGAATAGAATTAAACATCTTTGTCTTCTTTTTTCTCTGATGCAGGTGTTTCTGGCTGGAGGGAAGTTTGAGCGGAGCCTGACGGATATCTTCAACGTTGAGATTGCTGCACTCCTCAGTCCCATCAGCAGAGTCACCATTGGACATGACAACGATGGAGTCAGTGCTGGGTGGTACTGTGAGAAGGTACACTGAACGTGCACATACATTCACACATTATGGTCTAGTAATTATATCCATGAGGAGTCGGTCGTATTATCGAATCATCATCGCCATCGCGTCCGATGTCGATCATTTGTGTTAATGCGATAACTCAAAAACTATTGCATGGATCATTTTCAAATTTCATTACCCCAAAGACATTAGTGGTAGGAAGAACTGGACTGACTTCGGGAAATGTTAGTTGCATATTGCCAATACAAACCCTTATTTCCAAAAGTTTTCAAATTTGGTGCATATGAGTCAGCTCATCTACCTTGTATATATTAAATTTCACTCGAACACTTCATATTGTACATATTGTAAGTATAGTTACTCAACTATACTTACAATTGTATCTAAATTTAGCTATATAAAAAGACACAAGGAAATCTGTCTTTTTTTTTTATTACTGAGCTGATACAAAAGCTGCTACCTGTATTTATCCTCATTGTTGAGTCACTTTGGAATCTTATCTTAGAGCATATTGCTGGCATCATAATAAATAGTTAGGTTGAGTTAATATGGACTGTTTGAGATTGTTAATGAGTCACATTTAATTCGAGGAGTTCAATCAGGTGAATTGCTTTTTGCAACGCAGGGGACTGAGGTTTTTTCAGGGATATACATACCTTTGCCTTTGCTGTCAGGGAGAACAGCATAGGTCTAGTTCACAGCGAGCTCATTCTGCCGAACGGATCTTCCTTTTGCAGGTGGTGGTGTACTGTCCATTCACAGGGATAGAACAGACCTTCCCATGCAGCAAATGGTTGGACGAGAGGGAGGGAGACGGGCTGATAGAGAGAGAGCTCTACGAGATGCTCTCCCTCAGGCAGAAGAGACAGAAGAGTAAGTTGATGGACAATAATCATGCCTCGTCAGCCCCAACAGTAAAAGCTGTCACTCCTCATTTCCTGAAACACTCACCAAAATAAATTATAAAATAAAAATTCAAAACTACAGCAAATATATTTACATAATGACTCAGCAGGAAATCTACCCATTAGTGTCTCTACTAGTGTAATTTCAATGTTTGGCCTCACATTTGCTTGTTAGATGAACTCTACGAAGGGTCAGGGCTACATTTGTTTTCATCAGGTCCACAAACATATACAGAAGCATATGTGAATTTCTCTATTTTGTTTCTGTCCACAAAGATTTAGAAAATAAACATTCATTTCATTCATTTCTATCCAGGATCAAAATCAGTTCTGCAATCATTATCTCCAACAAATCCTTTCTGCCCCACAATATATCCAGTCAGTAAAAGGTCATTGATAAGGCTCTAGTGAAATGTTGAAGTTGTCAGATTGGTCATCCTGACATTATAAATGTCTGTAAAATGCATTAATACAATTTCTTGTCACGAGAGGAGCGGTATTTGTCTGACAGTCCCCGCGACCGAAGAAGGAAGATAATCTAATTAAGGATATAACCAACCAGGACAATAAGCATCTAATCAAAAACAATGATTGCTTGGGTTCTGCTCAGAGCACCCCTGGTCCGTGTGGATCTGGACGTCAGACCTTCCTAGCGCAGGAACCGATGCAGATATCTCCTTCCAGGTGTACGGAGAGAAGGGCAAGAGTGATGAGACCAGACTGGACAACAAAACCGATAATTTTGAACAGGGACAGGTCGACAGATTTATGGTAAGCATCCCATCGTTTCATTCCACACTCATAGATAGATTACACAGATTACTAAGCCCATCTTCAAACAACTTTCATGATGTCATCTTACAGGTTGAGCTGCCTGATTTGGGAAAATTGACCAGATTTCGTATATGGCATGAGAAGAGGAATCCTTTCGCAGGATGGCATCTGAGTAAGGTGAGAAAAGTTTATATCTTAGAAACTGTGCAGTCTCAGTTTAATCTGTGTGCACTCTCACATGCTGTGCACTCTGTACTATGTAGCTTAGAAATGTAATAAATAAAAAGTTCAGAGGATTATACAGCTTTTACAGAACAGTATTGCATTCACCTAAGAAAAAAAAGCCCTGTTTTTATGAATTAAAGACTTATTATTTTATTAATTGAGAAAAACAGATCCTTGTTTTACTGAATTAACGACTCATTATCTCACTAATTCAGAAAACTGGGTCCTGGTACAAAATCCTTAGGTGCCTGAGCAAAGTTGACAAACTAATAACAAGACCATTTAAATTCAGAGACGTTAGTGTCTCCCAATGTCCTAAAACAAGACCAAATTGCCTCTGGATTAAGCTAAACAACGCCATATGATTGCTTTCTCATGTGGGCCCTATATCACAGTAGAAGTTATCTCGTTATTTTCTGAAATAATGAGATAACTAAGTCGTTAATTCAGTAAAACTGGGCTAAAAACAATTGCCTGAGGTGACTATAAAATGCTTTTGTAGCTTTCACAGTTCAAACATGTGATTGAAATGGTAATCCAGACACTCCCTCACATACCAAATCAAACCAGCAGTGCATCTTTCCAACTAGGCAACTCTGATGAAGACTCTAACCAAGGAGAAGTACACGTTTCCTTGTGGGCGCTGGCTGGACACAAATGAAGATGACAACGAGGTCGTGCGGGAGCTACCAGCCTGTGGAGACTTAATCCCTGAGCCTCTTCCAGGTATGAAGCCGGCACACATACACCTGAACCCGGGAACCAAACTATCTCAGGCCAAACATGGGGAAGAGTAAACCTTCTCTGATTCTGTGCTACAGTGGTCAAATACAGAGTGACCGTTTGCACGGGGACAATTGGCGGCAGTGGAACAGATGCATCCGTTTTTCTAAATCTCATTGGGGACCAAGGGGACACCGGAGATCGGTGGCTGGTCAACTGCAAAAACAACGTCAACAAGTTTGAGAAAGGAAACGTGGGTACTTTCAGTGAATCATTGGATGTGGAATAACTTTAAATGTTCCTATTTATTTACACGCTTCTTAATTTCTGCTTGTCTTTTCATCCAATTACAAACATGTTTCCGTCAGACACTGCATTTCATCCACATAAAACTGTACTGTATTTTTCATACATTTTTACACAAGTGTATCAAACGTTATTCTCATTAAAAATTGTATGTCGTGATATTTGTCAGCTGGTCACACATTTTTTTTTGTCTATTTAGTTGGATGAGTTTATAATCGAGGCAGTAACTATCGGTCAGATCCGAAGAGTCAGAATTGGACATGATGGCAAAGGTGGAGGCTGTGGCTGGTTCCTGGACAAAGTGATTGTAAGAGAGGAGGGACAGGCTGAGGCCCAAGCCATAGAGTTCCCCTGCAACAGGTGCCCCAGTCTCAGTGTGACTCCAGAAACATACAAGTGCTGAATCGGACTTGTTTTTTCAATAAGCTCAGAAAAAGTAGTTTCCTGTATTTATCGTCATTATTGAATCATCATGGTATCTTATCTTAGAGCATATAAGTGACTTCATAGAAAGAGTTAGGTTGAGTCAATATGGACTGTTTGAGATTATTAATGAGTCACATTTAATCTGAGGAGTTCATTCAGGAGGATTGCTTGTACAATGCAGGAGATTTGGGGGCCTTTCAGGGATATACCCCTGCTGTCAGGGAGGACATCATTGGCCTAGTTTTTCATTGGAATTCTTTGTTTAGATGGCTGGACCGTAACGAGGATGATGGACAGATTGTTAGAGAGTTGGTGTCACTCTCAGATGGACAGCGCCTTTACAGTAAGTCAAAATAATTTCATTCTGAAATTTAAATCTAGAGTTCCGTTGAAACTTTTCTGTTTCGGTGTGTGTGGCAGGTGTTGACTATCATATCGCTGTGAAGACGGGTAACATCCCGGGGGGCAGCTCGGACTCCAACGTATTTGTCAAGCTCTATGGAGAGAAAGGCGACACCAGTAAGACGATGCTGGTTGTCTCCACCAACAACCTGGGGAACTACTTTGAGACAGGTCGCATTGACATCTTCACTGTGGAAACCTTTGATATTGGACAGGTGAGGAAGAGGAGACAAAAACATGTGTTGGTGTCTCCCATCTGATGTTGGTGTTACAATCCTGGTGCGACATGCTGAGGTGCTAGGAAAATATATCCTTATTAAGTGGTCTCATAAGATCGTACCTCTATACTCTGCATGGTTGAGTGTGCGTCCTAAGATAAGGATGGCAGAAGGTAAGGCTACAGTATCGTGAAATAGGAGAGGACCACTTCTTAATTTCTCCTGTTTTTTATTTATCTTATGATTAAATGTGTTTGATTTAAAAACAGAATTACACCTACAACAAAGGCAACTTGAGTTGACACATTTTAAGGGATACTTTTATTTGATATGGCATAAAGATACCTAGATTAAAGATATCTGAACCCTGACCTAATTGTTCCACCTTTAGCTGCAACATCTGCAACCAAATACTTCCATTAATCTGAGATAACCCTGTGGTGAAAAGACGAACTCGTCGGCTATAGTGCTGCCACATTGGAGAGCTTGACAATGAACTGCTCTTCAGACCCGCCCCAGCATCTCAATGGGATTCAGGTCCAGACTCTGGCTATGATACTCCAAATTGAAATTGTAGTACTTTTAAGCTGTTAAAAGGTTGGCTTACTCTGCTGCTTGGAATCCATATCTTGTTGCTTGGCAAAGTTGCTCTCACAAACCGATGACCTGACATTCTCCTGAATTCATATACGACTAAATTAAGGAAGAAATCCTGGTCCTGAAGCCTTAAAGCACCCCCACAACGTCCCACGGTCACCACCATGCTTGATTGGGGGTTGAATATTCTTTTTAAGGAATATTGTGTTTGGTTTACACTGGATTTAATGATAACTCTGTCTTCAATTCCAATACAGCTCAACTTTAGATTCTTCAGTCAATTGCATGTTTTCTTTAGCGCTATTCTGAAAATCTGAATGAGCCTTCATCGTGCTCTTGGAGGAATTGTGGCAGGTTGGACACAACACAGACCCAAAAAAAATAAGGGGGTCTTCTAAGATTGTAACAAGTGAACAAATTAGCCAATAGAACAGAGAAGAATGAAATTATTATAATTATAAACCATGTTTGACTAATATTAGGAAGTGTTTTATCTCAGAATGAGCTGGTGATGCTGAAAGTTTCTATTTTGTTTCCCATCAAAAGTAACTTTTCTTGTTACTATATATGTTCACCTCTTCAGTTCCGTCATGTACTTGAAAGAAGACAAGACAAAGATAATTATACATTTTAAGATAAAATATGTATTTAACTTAGTTGGAAATAGTTGTATTGAGCATTTTAGGTATGTTCAGAATTCTGTGACTGAACAAAATATTTAAGATTCATTGTCTAAGAACAAATCCCCACCTATCTTACTGAAATGTCACTTGTTTGGCAGTTGTGTCTTATATCAGGTACAATGAGATTTTCTAACAAGAAATTAGACAAATATACTCAGGACGATGATTTTGCAGTGTATTTGTCCCAAATCTTCTCCAGATAATGTGAAGATAATGTGTCTCACTGTGGATCTGTGGAGTCTGTTGGAAATAGCTTTGTAAGCCTTCCCAGACTGATGTGTTTTATCCACCTTCTTACTGGTACAGAAGTGGTATTAGACAGACCTGGTTGCATTTTGTCCAGCTGCAGATTGTTTGGTAGTTTTTAGGATTTATTTGTAGGAGGGCAAACACATTTTTTCACACAGGTAAAGTTGTTTTAGATGACCTATTAAGATTAGATTCCCATGTTTTTTTCATGAAATACATTTATATATGCTTGTAATGTGTGTTTCAGGTTGACTTTGTTGTTATGTCAGATTTTGTCTGAAGATCCACGATATTCATTATGAGATACACATATAAATAGAAGAAAGCAGTGGTGGTCCAATCCTGTTTCACAGCACTGTGTATCAATCTTATAGACTTACCAAATCATACAGTTATACTGTAAACAGGAAACCGGTTATATTCAAATTTGAATTTTTGAATTGCACTAGGTTCAAGCATGAAGTAAGAGATGAAATACTGCCGTCCTATTCTCTATCATCCTATAAGCGTGTCTTTATCTTGACTCCTCGGTACATGTCTGTAGAATATCAGAGGAATATCTTTAAATCGCAGCTACCATTTAATCTTATTCCAGATCAACCGCCTGATGATTGGTCACACCAATGAAGGCATGCGTGCTGGCTGGTTCTTGGACAGTGTTCAGATTACGGTTCCTGTCCACGGAAATCTTTACATGTTCCCCAGCCACCGCTGGCTGGATGAGGATGAGGCTGATGGCAAGACTGAGGTGGAGATTTACCCAAGCGAGATCCTGGACATGGAAAAAAGTAAGTGACACTCTGAAACTACTCATGTTTTGTGGTGATAACATTTTAGAGGATTAGTCCTTTATTTCAAGACTAATTCTGTACTTTTCTCATTCTTTAGCAAATAACAAGAATTTAATTTATTATTTTCCTTTTTGTCCTAAGAATGTAATTCAAAAATGTAAGTGTCATTTTAATCCACTCATAAAATATGAGAAATGATTACTTCAGTACTAGTTACTAACTTTATCTAATAGTTACCTTTTTATAGATGTTTGAGCAGCTTCAGTCTCCATTCTTATGTGTGTAATGCATTTAATAATTGACACAGAGTTTTTCGCAGTTGCTATGAAAACTTTGAATTTGTAACCTTTGACCCTTTACTGTGTTTTCCAGTGATGAACTATGAGATAACGGTAGTGACCGGAGATGTGATGTTCGCTGGCACCAACGCCAGAGTGTTCATCCAGATGTACGGGGAGAACGGGAAGACAGAGGTTATCATTCTTGAAAGCAGGTCCAACAACTATGAACGGAACACTACAGAAATATTCAAGGTATCGAATTAATCTTAATGGTAAAGAAAACAATGAATGGCTAGATAAAACAGATTTTAGCTGAGGCATATGTTTCACAGATAGAAGCCAAAGATGTGGGGAAGATCTTTAAGATCCGGATCGGGCATGATGGCTCCGGGGTCGGGTCTGGCTGGTTCCTGGAGACGGTTGACGTGAAACACCTGATCATGACCTTCGTACCCAAAGAGAAGAAAAAGGAGGACAAGAAAAAGAAGAAGAAAAAGAAGAAAGAAGAGGATGATGAGAACGAGGATGGAGGAGAGGAGATGCAGGAAGTGGTGCTGACTTACCATTTCCCCTGTTCACGCTGGCTGGCCAGAGGAGAGGAGGATGGAGAGCTTGTGGTGGAACTGCTGCCCGAGGATGCAGAGGAGCTGGAAGGTAATACATAAACAGAAATAGCCGAAATGTTAGAAAAGGCAGCTTCAAACTTTTGCGTACATGTTGACTTATTAACCTTTAATCATTTAAGTAATTCAACACAATTCCTATTTGAACTCTTCGTTCCCTGTGTATTACACAGATTTCCAAAAGCAATTGGTGTCTTTTCAATTTTTTTCAAACACAAATCAATATCAAGCATATTGCTGAAAATAGATGAAATATTGCCAACACAGAAACATCAAGCAGGTGCCTCCTTTAAATTGTATCATGGGAAAAGATGTATGTTGTATGATTTGAGTTTTTGGGGAACTTTCCGGTCCTCTATCTCCCACTCACTTCATTCATCATTCTGTCATTCAGTATTCGTAACTTCTTATCCTGTTCAGGGGCTTGGGGCCTGGTGCCTATCCCAGATGGAACTGGGCGAAAGGCGGAGTACACCCACTTATTATTAAACATTATATACATTATTACATATGGAATAATAATGTACATATAGCTATTTTATGTTATATGTTTTGTTAACTTTTTCCCCTTCTTCGCATAATCATTCTTTTGAAAGTTTATTTCTGCCTTTGGTTAAGGCACAGTAAAACAGAGTTAGAAAAGAACATTTTGTTGGAATGGACGCTAATTTAAGTGGAGTTTGTTTGTAGGTGAACACAATTAATAATGAAAAAACTTTAAATATAGAATGGCCGCCGCTGCCACTCATTCTTTGGAAGTCTTGTGTGTTGTAAAGTGTGTATAGGTACAGAATATGCATTATCATGCACGGACAGATGAGGTAACTTTCTCAATTTGTACGTTTTTCCTACGAGTATTTTGACAGATGATGATGTTTGTCCACCGTACTGTTATTTGTGGACATGCATGGTCTGATTGACCGACTGCCCTGGTCACCATATGTGTCAGGTTAAAGAGGTGTTAGTAACTTATCCCCTCTGTTGTCTGACAGACAACACTTATGAAGTGTGTGTGTTCACGGGTGACATGCTGGGTGCTGGGACCGACGCCAATGTCTTCATCAATATTTATGGGGAAAACGGAGACACTGGAGAGCGCCATCTGCGGAACTCTGACAACCTCAACAAATTTGAGCGGAGACAGGTACAACGATGAACTAGGAGATAAAACTACTTGTTGAATCAGAGTTTGTCTGTTTTGTAACATTTTGTATTTAACACTTCGACTCCTACACACACCAGGATGCCACGGGGTCATATCTGATCTGACAAGGCTAGGAATGATTTTAGTTTGATATAAAAAAACACATATTTTGGTAGCACTATTTAAAACCAAGTAGCAGTTAGTCAAGAACTGAAGCACTTCCATGCAACATGATCTTTGCTCTGAGGCGTATGGGACTATAGTTACAAGTTCAACTGTAGGCGAGCCAGCTGTGACTGAGAGCAGCTCTGAGGAGTCCTCCTGTGTTACCCAACCTGATCTACTTTTACCCATTACTTAAGTCACTCCTGTTAATTATTCATCTCTACTTTACACCTGGCTCTGCAGGAACACAAGACACATGTCCTCAGACGATTAGCTTCATTTCTTCCCGCAGATCAAAAGCAGCATAAGCCTTTTGTTATTCAGTGAAGGCAATGATTGCTCGCTGACAGAGGAATAGGTTTGAAAGGAAAACTGACTGACGGTCCTGACATTATATTTGGACTCTGAGAGGATGTGGTTCTGGATATTTTTAGTGTCACACAGTCTTCCCTTACCAGATGGAATGTGTCCAATTGTCATGGAAAGTTTTCATGAAGCAAACAAGATAATGTGATTAAATCAAAAAATCCAGAGATGCCTTTAAGAATTGTCTGTGATGCATCTCCATCACCTTTTGGCCCAGCATTGGTACCGTACATTCTCATGTCAATAGCAGCTCGGGAAATTATCTGCAGTGGAAATTACTTTAAATACTTAAGGACAATTTTGGGGTATTTGTACTATGATAACAAAAAAATGTTGAATATTTGCATTTGACTGGGCATTATACTTAAATTTCTTAAATATCATTGAAAATACTCTATGTCACATTACAGATTTCTGATAAGATGCAGTAACTCAAAAGTAATTTCATTAATGTGTTTATTTGGTGTATTTTATGTCCCCCATTAGTTCTTTAAGGAGAAATGGGTCGGGCTTCTTGTTGTTTGAAATATTCTGAAGGGTGCCCTCTGTAACGAAATAGTATTTCTGACACTGTGTTTTTTGAGGAGGATGTTTTCATCGTGACAGCTGTGGATCTGGGTCCTCTGAAGAAACTGCGGATCCGTCAAGACAACAGTCACTCTCATTCGTCATGGTACCTGGATCGTGTTGAGATTGTGGACACAAAGGAGGATACAACGTAGGTGAAACCGTCACTCAATTTTCTATTAAATCTATTTATTAATATATTGTTATTTTCATTCAGGCCACACGATATATCATTTCAGCATTGATGTCACAATGTGCCGAAGCGTAATAGTCCCATTGCTGGACATAACGTCAAATATGACTTACTGGGCTTACGCTGTCATCCCTGACACCAAGGTTATGTCCTGGGAAAGCCACCAATCCCCTGTGTTGTACAAGCAATTTCTCTTTATTTCTCTTTCCCCAAGTTGCCATGGCGACAACCAAAGTCAGAATGTGCGATGGTGGTTAAGAGTTTTACTCTTAGTCACGTGACTGCATTGCCCAGAAGTTAAGCTAAGCTACCACGGCTATCAAAATATCATGAAATGTTTGTGCATTATATATGTTTTATTGACTAAATGAAGCAATGAAAAAGCTCGTCCAGGGATGCATCACTTTTGAGTGTCCTTCATAAAAACTTGTCACTCTGCGAAAACTCTTAAACACCTTCGCGCCTCCTGACGTCAAGTTGTCGACCATGGCAACGTTTACCCAGAAGTCAGTGTCACAAACAAAAGTTATCAAAATCGCTGGTTAAGAGATTTCAGCAAGTCCAATACATCTCTCTTACTGCAGCTTTGGTTCGATTAAAGTTTGATTCTCAGTCAAATGACTGCATGACCCTGAAGTTCAGCGAAGCTACCACGGCAAATTGCGTTGTGTTGTGGCTTTTGCAGCGTGCGTTTGATGTGAAATTGATGAAGATGTTTTCTTTATTTTCTGTGTACATGTTTGTTTTAAACTTGAGAAAGATGTTTTCTTAATTTGCAGATTTTTTATTTGCCCTCAAATTGATGGTTGCAGCATGCACACAGTGCGTTCGCCCCAGTCGGCCATCGTACAAACAGTTCATATTGACTCAACGCACCTATTTCTATGAAGTCAGCGATATGCTTTAAGATGAGATCCCATAGTGAATCAATAATGAAGATAAATACAGTTAACTTTTTTCCGAACTCAGCCATAAAACATTTCAGATTTCCTCGTGTTATTTCATATGAGCTTAATTTAGACACAGTTTAATTTATGGTTGGGAATTTAAGAGCAAGAAATGTATTTCAACAAAAGGCTCATGGTAATTAGTCAAATATGATCTATTATAGTGAAATTATATATATATATATATTTACTAGATACTTGTTCTGTTTCTATTGGGATGCATGTGAACCAGTTTGGACATAATCAGTCACATGGTTGGGAAGTTTTAGTTCAATATCAGTAAAATATGACAAATACAAGTTAGATCTCCTTGATACGGTTCATATGAGATCAGAAAAAAAACGAACCCCTTGTGAGTTAAATATGAAATATTATAGTAAAACGTGATATAAGATAGATTTCCTCGAGTTGATTCATACGCACCAAATTTTGGACTAAATCGGACCAACAGTTAGGAAGTTATGTTTGCGGCAGCCGTTGTGACTGTTGCAATAACAATTCAATTATATCCCCAACCTTTCTGAGATATTATTGACTCAAAAACATTGTGATAACGTTTAATACAAAATAAAACTTTAATGGTTCTCATATTTCACGAGACAAAATGTGTTTCTTTTAGATTATCTATCACTCACCATGTGGTCTTTGATTTGTCATATGTACGTAATACAATATCACTACATGTATTTTGTGAAATTTAATGTATTATTTAATATTGTAGTACATATTGCTCTTAGCAATGTCATTTTTTTGGCCATTACTTAAGATGCAGAACTGACCAGAAGTATTTTTTGGGTATGTAGGTACTATTTCCCCTGTAATCGCTGGTTGGCTGTGGTGGAGGATGATGGGCAGATAGCAAGAGAGCTGGTTCCTGTGGACGAGGCATTCATGAGGAAGGATGAGGATGGGACTGCAGCCACACTGGGGCTTGAGCAGAAATGTAAGATACTGTAGTTTTCAAAGCTTTCTAGATGAAAGGTTGTTGTGTTCAAATATTCATGTAGTATTTCAGTGCTGGTGAAACATTTATACTCACGAATTAGTGTTAGCACTAACTAAGTGTTAGCACAACGACTAAGGAATTGAAATCTAAATTTGTGTTGCAGCAATGTCAACCACATATACTTTCAAAATAAAAACTGGAGAAAAGAAGAATGCCGGAACTGATGCCAATGTATTTGCCATCCTGTTTGGTGAAAATGACGACACAGGTATGAAAACACATTAGTATTGTTGCATTGTTGGGGCATCCTTGTGATCTAAGTTATTGTTTAAATGATGTCAAAATTCATTTTAAGATTTGTCACTCACAGGAATCATCAACCTAAAGGCTTGCAAAAACTATAGGAATAAGTTTGAACAGGGGATGATCAATGAGTTCACCGTGGAGGCGGTGGATTTGGGCGACTTGGAAAAAATACGAATTGGGCAGGACAACACAGGTGGGTTGAGAAATGAATCTGCAGATTGAGAAAAAACAATAGCCACTAACCTTATTTGTAACATGAATGATATATTCCCACCATCAGGGGGTTCTCCCGGTTGGTTTTTGGACTGGGTGGAGGTCGATGCCCCATCACAGGGTCAGAGAATGCGCTTCCCATGTGGCCGCTGGCTGGATAGAGGAGAGGACGACGGGGCGACTGTGAGAGATATCTTTCCCGCTGATCTACAGACTGAACTTTACATGCCATGTGAGCTGGACTCATTGAGATATGCTCCTGTCAGTTTGCTTTACAGCACTATTCCCATTATCAGGGGCTTGTCAGAACTTTTCATTACCTGACTTATCACCATTTCAGCCCTTCTTAATCATTTTGATCACCTTGATTGGTTGATCGTCTACAGTCCTCATTCTTACCTCATTGCAACAGCCAGTGAATAGCCAATCCTCTGTGTTGTAAAAGCGATCACCCTGATTGAACTCCTTAAATTAAATCTGACTCATTAATAATCTCAAACACTCAACTCAAGGTAAATATTCATACGAGCTAAACTGAGTTTTTTAACAAAAAGCCCCCCTTGTGAATGAAATACGAGCAATTACAGGGAAGAATGATAAATACAATGAAGATCTCCTAGAGGACAATTCATGTGAGAAACATTTGGACTAAATCGGTCCAATGGTGGGAAAGTTATGTCAGAAAAACTGTGTTTTTCATGAAGAGAGCTCCCTCAATGAGTAAAATATGAACAATCAGAAAAACACACAATAAAATAAATCTTCAGTCGATTCATATGCATCACATTTGGAATAAATTGGACCAACATTGAAAAGCCCGAAAATCTTTGTAGATAGAGCTCTCCCTCATGTCGGAAATTGCAACTAACCTTTCACAAAATCAATCCAGTTCTTCCTCTCACTAAGGTCTATGTGGGTATTAATTTGAAAATGTTCCATGAAATATTGTTTGAATAATCGCATTAACACGAAGGATCTGCGGCAGACAATGACGATTGCATAATATCCTCAACTTTTGGGGATATAATAGATACCCTCTAATCAGCAGGAATGCTTTTGTAAAGACAATCAATACAACACTGTAACCTTAGGTTCCAATGTATTTATTGACATTTGCACCAGCATGTCAAATTTTGGAAATTTGTTACAAACCCACGTTTTGGTCATCTTGAATAAGAATTCTCTGGTACTGTATTTGTCATGGAACAAATGGAATTTTCAAGGTTTTGTTTTGTTTCTCACTTCTTTTCATGTTTTCTGCTGTGTTACTGCTATGGTCGAAGTAAGAATTATTGTTGTGGATATTTTTGCCTTTTTTAATTTAACCCCTTAAAGTCAAATTGTTTGGGGAATTACGCAGGACAATTAAAAGATCTTATGTACCACTGCAGTACCTTAATGTACCCCTAGGTGTATGTGCAGCCCCATTTGAGAAACATTTCTCTAGGCACTCATAGTAAATCCAAGGATCATTATCAATACAACAAGTCTAAAGAAAGAAAAAAAAGGTTTCTTGGAAGGTTATTATATATTCATATTGAGAAATATGACTTTTGCTTTTCACACAAAAATAGCTCTCATACTGAAACCCCTAATTGCGTATTACATAACTAATGACCTTGTTTTATGAAATCATAATGTAGTTTGAAACATAACAAAGCAAATAGTGACTACAAATCAGTATGATATTACATAAAATTATGTGGAGCCAAAATTATAATTCATGATTGATGAAATCATTTAAAGAATCATCAAAGCTGTTACCTTTTCTTCTGGGTTTTTCAGTTGTGCCTTATGAGATCAAGATCTACACCAGTGATGTGTTTGGTGCGGGAACAGACGCTGATGTGTTCATAGTGCTATATGGACAGAAAGGAGTGTGTACACAGCAGAAACACCTGTGTGTCAACAAGAGAGAGAGGCGTCTGTGCTTTGAGAGAGGAGCTGAGGACATGTTTATTGTGGAGGTGAGTGGATTCAGACTATACCTGCTCTGAGAAATGTGCAGCTCTGGTGATACCATGATGTCTTTTCCCAGATGGAGGATGTCGGTGACGTTATTGAGAAAATCCGGATAGGACACGACAACAGGGGCACCAACCCAGGATGGCACCTGGATCGAGTAGAGATCAGACGGCGGCTCAGGAAAGGAAAGGTAATAAAATTCCACTTGAGAATACACCTGAATAAAAACAATCAGTGCATACTTTAAAGTCTGCGTGTCCGAGCACTTTAATGTAATTATTTATACATTATTAATGCAGCAACTTTTGGCTCAGATTTCTCAGCGCTACTTATAATCAACTATTGTCTCAGACAGGCACAGCCTGGCCCAGTTTTGAGATGTTTGTGTTTAATGGCAGGGTTCAGAGACAACCATTCTCCCATGTGAGTGCTGGCTCGCCAAGTCTGAGGATGATGGCGAGACGGTGAGAGAACTAGTCCCCTCTGATATCATCACAGAGAAACTCCTCCGGGATGGAAAGCTGAAAAGGACTGAAACAGAGGTGGAGGATGCTTTGGAAAGTAGGTCTACTCTGAGTTCACTTGTAGAATTTAAATTTATATATTTACTGTTTTCTGTGAAAACAAACCAACAACTGGAAAAATATTACACATTCTTTTCAAGTTAATGCAACTCTATATATTAGCTCTACTATAATTCAGTAGAAATGTTGTCCTTTTTCATTTTATGCACAAGTTGAAGAAAGGCAATGTATATAAAAAATAACAATCATTTATAATAAGACAAACCAGATTGATGTAATTAAAGAAGCTGAAACTCGTTCCAATTAGCGAAAGTTTCAGCAGCTTTAATTACTACAGCACATTTTACCATCACACATCTGCTCATCATATAACACTCAGATAGCCATTTATGTAAGTAATGAGTGCTAATGCCTACACTCAGCTAGAAAAATGGACTAATGTGGCTGTTATCAGTCTTTCTGATAACAGAGTGTTTAATGAGAGTGTGAAAGGGATCACTTGTGGTTAATCACCTGAGCTCAATGAAATTCAGAGAGAGTTTAACCTTTCACCTGAGCTCACCGTGTAGCTGCGTACATCACAAATTCATTTTTTTGTGTTAATGATATAAAGAGCATGCAGCTGTGTTCAATTAAAACACTTAAAACACCATCAACGCCGCACCAAATGGAAATTAGGCCTGCACTGTCGTCCCCAACAGAAAAGGGCCCACTCCCAAAAAAACAGCTAATTAATAAAAGAAGATAGATATCCTCGTCTCAATTCATATGAGATACATTCCGACACAATCGGACTTTTGGTTAGGAGGTTTCAGATAAGACATGGTGTTTTCCTCATAAAGCTTCCCCAGCGGCTTAAATATGAATTATTGAAGTAAAATAATATAAGCAGATCTCCTTGTGTAAATAAATGGGAGGTATTTGGACATATGGTTGGGAGGTAATCGTCAAAGAGTTTCTTTTGCAGATAGGTCCTTCCTGGGGAGTGAAATATTAACAATTACAATACAATGTGATAAATACAAGTCTATTCTCCTTGAGGTGGTCCATACGGGGTGATTATGGACTAAATCGGACCCTTGGTTAGGAAATTATGAAAACAATGTTTTTCATGAAATCAGCTCCCTCTAGTGAGTGAAATATGAACTATTACAGCGAATTATGATATTGAAAAATATCCGAGTCGATTCTTGGGTATTTAAAAGACACGATAGTAAGGAGGCCTCCAACACAATGGAGCATAACCACGTTATTTCACTTTCCCCATGAGGTTGAAATATGGTGGAAGGATTAAAAGACCTTTATGTGTATGACATAATATTATTTTATTATTTAATATTATGTTTAATTTTCATTTTTGGTAAGATATAATATGAATATCTTACTCAAAAATTAATTTCTGTCATGAGCGCATGTTCTTATGAGGTTAGCGACTGAATTCATACAAAAATTCATACAGATTTTCCAGTACGGACTGCAGGAAAGTCTAAACTCAGTTTTCTACATTTGTCACACATAATTCCAAACTTAGGATTAAAGAAGGTGTCCATGATTACATATTTCTTTCCTCACAGTTCACACGTACAAGGTGTCTGTGCGGACAGGTGACATGTACGGAGGAGGAACTGATGCCAACGTTTTTCTCACCATCTACGGAGACCTGGGAGACACAGGAGAACGTAAACTTGCCAAATCAGAAAACAACAAGAACAAGTTTGAGAGAGGAGAGGTATGTTAGGAAGGTTACTCAGGTTTTTCTCATTTCAGAATGAAATCATTCCGAAAGGATATTCCTGTAGTGACTGTTTACATGAGCAGTGATCTAATCAGAAATGGTGTTTACATATGCTGACACCTCAACCAGAAGAGCTCGTCACAACGGATGTGTGACGAGCGCAAAAGAGACCAATAGATGACGAGTTTCATCAGAAGATGGGTGTCTATCCTGCGGTCAGGGCAGTTATTCTGTGATTTTGATGCTTGTAATGAGGAAACAGTTTGATAATAACGACTACTATAGTCTACTGGAGACACAAGGGAGGGAGAGAGGAAAAGGGGTAGTCGGTACCTCAGAGTGGTTTTACTCTGACTAACGTTACAGCATAACGACGTAATCAAACATTAAGTTATTAGTACTGTAAAATCCCCAGAAATGTTACGTTAACATCGTGCATTATAAATTAAATGTATTATTATTATTATTATCATCACCCAGAGTAATTTTTAAAGCAGAAACACCTCATCATGGGCGTCATCCTAAAAATCCAGGTCCACCGATGGTCAGAGACTTTCACAAAGGTCTTCCTCCTCTTTAATTACTTTATTTATTGTTGCATAAAATTTGAAGTTGGTCGCCATAAACCTTATCATCAACATCATCCATAATGTGTAAAGCAGAAACTCTTCATCATCTACATCACGGATAGATGTCTTCTATCCATTCATTCATGGTAAGCAGTTAACCTGTTGAGGGACGCGGGGCTGAAGCTTATCCCAACTCTTTAATTACTTCATTCATGCACAATGACAAGTGTGCAATAAGGTGCTTCACAGTTCTACAGGTTGATGGGATTCTACTTGAGCAGCGCCTGAGCGAACATCTACCGCCCTGTCGCGGACCACATGACGGGTGATCTGTAGAAATCCCCCAGCCAATCACTGATCACGTCCTGAATCGGTTTATCCCGTTACATCACACGAAATTGTTTTGCATGTGTGTGAGGACTAATGCATTCCTACGTTAGTCCTCCCGAACAAGCCACTTTACTGTTGTTTATTTTATGCATAAGCATGAATTGCCAATTTCAGAGGACTTATACTTCCCCCTGCAAAGGAATGAAATCTCTTTTGCAAAGGAGTGTTTAAATGAAGCATTTTATTTCTGATTTTGCTTCTTTTCCAAACATAGTCAGAATTAAGATGTCCACATTAACCCACCTACTTGAGATTACTGCTGCTTTCAAAAGGTTTCACAAATGTTTTATATTCTCTTTGCCTCTTAGGTGGACAAGTTCACCATCGAGGCTGTGGACCTGGGTCAAGTGTTTAAGATTCGTATTCGTCACGATAACTCCATGATTGGGGCCGATTGGTACCTGGACCAGGTGGAGGTCGTGGATGTGGAATCAGAAGAGGTGTATATGTTCCTGTGTGAGCGTTGGCTGTCAACGAAAAAAGAAGACAAACGCATTGAGAGGACTTTTTTTGTCAAGGTTTGTTAAACTTGGATTATGATTAGAGGCCCATTTATATCCTGCTTAGATTTGATAGATAATATATTCTATAAGCGGCTGCTGCAGTCAAATTATCCACGAGAAGGAAGTCATTTAATATGTCTTGTTCAGGGGTATGAAGGTGAGAGAACGAGTGATCCATACTCTAAGAAGATGGCTCAGGCCAAACTGGGGCTCGACAGAAATGCCAACAAGAAGAAAAAGAAGAAAAAAGTGGCGGTGATGGAAGAGGGTCCAAGTAAGGACACATTACTATTGTCAGTGTTTCTTGTGTTGAGTTTTGAGTATTATGACAACAATGTGATTTTTTGCGGAAAAGCAACATCTTAAAAATTATAGCAAAAGCTTAAGTACAATCGTGAGATAATTCCAAATAATGCTAAGATTTTACAGTTTCTTTTGGGCAAATTAGCCAAACTGTGTTGGAAATTTATGGGCGCTGCATGAGAAGGTCGACCCTACTCTCAAGTCTGTGTGCTAAGTATGAAGCTATAGCCAGCAGCGAAGTATTTCAGCTGGATGTAAAAGAGAAGGTAGTTTGCCTGATTCTGAGATAGGAAACTGCAGACCAACACGTATCATTACCTCTCACGCATTAACATGTTATAAACATTGCATGTTCTTTTTTCTTCATCGTCTTATTCTAAAGTAAGCTCATCAGCTATCATCATTTACTCTACTGATATAGGAGGGGTATTTTAGAAAATGTTTAATTGATAAAATATGTGAAACATTCCTTTAACTTTAACTATATTTTTTCTCTTCTCCCAGTCATCCCTTATCATTTCACCCTGTCCACGGGTGTGGGCCGCGATGCCAGCACTACAGCCAGGGTCTATGTCATCATCATTGGCCCCGGTGACGTGGAGACAGACCGACTGTGGTTGGACCTACCGGATGAAAAGAAATCCTTTGCTGCTGGCACGATGGAGCATTTTGTCTGCTACGGAACTGATGTAGGAGAGATCAAGAGGGTGGAAGTGAGAATCTAGGACTGTCTCTTTTGATGTGTCCTCTATGTGACCTCAAATGCACCACTATCAACATTTATAGTGAAGTTATTCTGGAACAATATCAAATTGCAACAGTATCATATGTTATATCAATTCTCAATTCTGCATCCTCTCTCTTTCTCTCTGTTGTCTTCCCCATATCTGTCTTTTCACCAGCTTGGCCATAATGGAGTCACACCAGAGAGCTGCTGGCTGGTGGAAGAGCTGTCCGTTGCCGTGCCAACCAAAGGTATCAAGTACATCTTTCCATGTAAGTGCTGGCTGGCTAAAGACAGAGGAGACGGTCTGACTGCCAGGCTGTTAAATGTTATGGACGCCAGCACAATCAACATTATTCGCAAAGTGAGTCACAAAAGCTAAAATATGAAGGAATGGAATACATTCCCCCTCGTAAATTAAACCGATTTCAAATGAGTGAATCTGTGTTTTCTATCATGTATTTTAGGTTATTTATTCAGCCACAGTTGTCACAGGTGACACTCAGTATGCAGGGACTGATACCAGGATTTTTCTGACCGTTTTCGGAGTCAATGGAAGCACAGAGGAGATGCTACTGCCCAAAAATGAGGACAGGTCAGTCCTGAAAATGAGAAGGAATAAAGATAAAAGGAAAGCTTTATGGTTATTGACTTTGTTTATTTCTTTTATCAATCTTTTTTTTTTGAACAGTCTAACTGGGATATACGGGCCATGAACCTACATACAATAATCACCTGAATCTGCAGCCTGATTAAACATTTATATAATTAATAACCTGTCTCTCAGTACATTTTTATTTTATGTCTTTATTTTTTTTATTGTTTGGTTTGGTTTGATCACAACAGGCAGCTGTTTTCAGTCACAGCATGGATCATTTTATACTAGAGCCTGTTGGTCACATTGTAGTAGATTATGGGAGCAACCTGAAAGCACTGAACAAGGGATGACAAGGCTAAACAAAGACTGACTGGGCCTGATTGACAGTTCTGACTTTGGGTAACTAGGAAACATTTTAACATTATCTCCTAACCTATTACATTAGAGTAAAAAGTATTGATTGAGCTCAAGGTAAGGAACATAAAAGTCTATTTGCTAAACGTCTTCTTCAAGACAAGACACCAGAGGTTAACCAGATGTATTATATTAAAATGTAAAATGATATTTATATATTGTTTCCATCATTTAGGTTTGAAAGAGGTCAAGAAGACACATTCACTCTGGAGATAGATGATATTGCTCCTCTGAAGAAGATCAGAGTTCGAATTGATGGATCCGGAAGTCGCCCCGACTGGTTTCTGGACAGGGTAACGTAAAGTCTACTCAGGTTACCATAAATGGCTCTTTCTTTCCTGGTAACACCTATCAATGTTTAATATGTAATAAATAGAATGGTTTAATATAATTGCAGCAACAATGTAGTTAAATTATCTGTTAATATCCCAAAAAATGAACAGCTCTCCATCATACCTACTGAACATGATATTCAAATGTTAGATTCTGATGCGGAACCTGACCACAGAAGAGGAGTATTTGTTCACCTATGAGGACTGGCTGTCAAAGACAAAGGGGCCAAAGAGGACAAAGGTGTGTGAGCGTGCAGCTGTGGTAGATGACGAGGAGATGGTGGAGAAAACTACTTACATCATCCAAGTCCAGACAAGTGATGTGGGAGGTGAGACACATGAGTAGTTAAGTTATCAACTATCAAAGGATCTAATTATCTGTGTACCCAAAAGTCGGGGATATCATGGAATCGTCAATGCCGTCGCTGCGCCAGCCGCAGATACGTCATGTCAAACCGCTAACTCAAAAACTATTTCATGGATGACTTTCCTCTTCCAACTTTATCTCCAAACGTTTTTGGGCCAACATTTCTGAACCGTCGCTCCCATTTAGTCCAAATTTGGAGCAAAAGAAATCACCTTAGGAAAACTATCTTGTATGTATCATATTTTACTCTAATAGTTCATATTTTTTATCCAATAGGGAAAGCTTTTTTGTAAAAAAAAAAAAAAAAATTGGAGTTCAATCAGTTAAATTACTTGTAAAACAAGGACCTGGTGACAGTGCAGGCTTACTTTTCAGCATGAAATTCTACTAATTATTGGAAACGTGCTTTGTAAATTATAAATTCTTCTTACTTTGGTTGGTCCCAATTAGAATTTTCCCTCTATCCTCTGCATTATTAACCATCATACCTGCCAACCTCATGTCCTGTTTAACCGCTTCAATGAAATTTCTCCTTGGCCTTCCTTGTTTCCTCCTGAGTAACAGCTCTATCATCATCATCAACCTCAATTATTATCTATTCTTGAATCTTATTTGATTGGTATACTTTTTTTTAATTATGTGAGCCACAGGGAATATATTTACTTTGCTTGCAAGCTTTTGGAGAATTTTCCCGATACAAAAATACTCCTAGATTAAGCACAGTGAATATTGCAATCAAAATATTAGAAAAAAATTTGTTCCAAACTAGGAAAATTCATTTCAAGACTGGAGGGAAAATGTCGGAACAAAGGCTTGGAAACTGTGAAAACGTTATTACGTGACTCACTTACTTCAACGACATTTTACAAAAACATGGCCGACAAAAGTTGGTTTGCATTTTAATAAATTCAAGTATTGAAGATCTTTTACTCACATGTTGTATTCATATTATTGTCGTTTTACCTTATCCCAATTTAATAATAATTTTTATTATACCCTTATCCAAATAATTTATAAAGCCACAGAATGAGACACATACATGCACACATCAATACCGATCCCAGCGTTAAGCCTTCCTAACTGGCATATAGGCCTGTACCTTCTGTCTTGGTATTATTTATTACTGATTTGCCCTACTGTCAACTCTCCCACTGTCTATTATCTATTGCATTCATTATCGATTATGACCGGGAGTTTTTCTGCCCTGTATTTGTCCCACTATTTAAGCCCATTAAAAATAAAACTTAAAAATAAAACTAACTAATATACAAATAAAAACTAGAAAAACACCCCATCCCCAACCAGACTTCTAATATTTGTTTATTCGTTCGTTATCCTCCGCTTATCCTGGTCCAAGTCGCGGGGGCAGCAGTTTCAGCAGGGATGCCCAGACTTTCCTCTCCCCGGCCACATGCACCAACTCCTCTAGGAGGATTCCGAGGCGTTCCCACGCCAGCCGAGAGATGTAATCTCTCCAGCATGTCCTGAAACACCTCCCCAGGGAGACGTTCAGGGGGCATCCTGACTAGATGCCCGAACCACCTCAACTGACTCCTCTCGAGACGGAGGAGCAATAGCTCTATTTTGAGCCTCTCCCGAAAGTCTGAGCTCCTCACCCTATCTCTAAGGCTGAGCCCAGCCACCCTGCGGAGAAAACTCACTTCAGCCGCTTGTATCCGCAATCTCATTCTTTCGGTCATTACCCACAGTTCATGACCATAGGTGAGGGTCGGTTTCAATATAGCGTCCGCATCACTGCAGACGCTGCCCCGATCCGTTTGTCCATCTCCCGCTCCCTTTTTCCCTCACTCGTGAAGAAGACCCCAAGATACTTGAACTCCTCCTTTTGGGGCAAAAACTCCTCCCGACCCAGAATGAGCACTTTACCTTTTTTCTGACTTTTTCTCAGACTTAGATGTGCTGATTCTCATCCCCATCACTTCACACTCGGCTGCAAATCGTCCCAGTGCGAGATGGAGGTCAGTGTTTGAATGTGCCAATAGGACCACATCATCCGCAAAAAGCAGAGACAGGATTTTAAGTCCACCGGACCCGAGACCGTCCGCCACTTGGCTGCGCCTAGACATTCTGTTTGTCGCAGAATTAGTGACAAAGGACAGCCTTGGTGGAGTCCAACCACAACTGGAAACAAATCTGACTTACTGCCGGCAATGCAAACCAGACTGTGACTCCGACAGTACAGAGATTGGACGGCCCGTAGCAGTGGGCCATCCACTCCATACTCTCGGAGCACCCCCCAAAGGATGCCCCGAGGGACACGGTCTTTAGCTTTCTCCAGATCCACAAAGCACATGTGGACCGATTGGGCGAACTCCCATGTCCCCTCCAGCACCCTCGAGACAGTATAGAGTTGGCCCAGTGTTCCACGACCAGGACGAAAACAGCATTGTTCCTCCTGAATCCGAGGTTCAACTATCGACCGGACTCTCCTCTCCAGAACCCAGGTAAAGACCTTCCCAGGGAGGCTGAGGAGTGTGATACCCTGATAATTGGGACACATCCTCTGGTCCCCCTTCTTGAAAAGGGGAAGCACCACCCCAGTCTGCCACTCCAGAGGTACTGCCCTCGATGACCACGCAATGTTGCAGAGGCGTGTCAGCCATGACAGCCCTGCAACATCAAGAGCTATCAGATGCTCAGGGCGGATCTCATCCACCCCCGGGGCGCTGCCAACGTGGAGTTGTTTAACAGCCGCAGCGACCTCACTATTCATTTGGGCATACCAGGTTTGTCCAGCTTCCTCCCCCACCATCTGATACAACTCACCCCCAGGTAGTGATCGGTTGACAGCTCAGCTCCTCTCTATACACTAGTGTCCAAAACGTGCGGCCGTAGATCAGCTGATACAAGTACAAAGTCGATCATCGATCTGCGACCTAGGGTGTCCTGGTGCCAAGTGTACTGGTGGACACCCTTATGTTTGAAGATGGTGTTCGTTATGGACAAATTGTGACTAGCAGAGAAGTCCAATAACTGAACATCACTTAGGTTCAGATCAGGCAGGCCATTCTTCCCAATCACGCCACTCCAGGTCTCTCTGTCATTGCCCATGCGTGCATTGAAGTCTCCCAGTAGGACAATGGAGTCCCCAGTTGGGGCACTTTCCAGCACCCGTTCCAAGGACTCCTGAAAGGGTGGGTACTCTGAACTGCTGTTTGGCGCATAAGCGCACACAACAGTCAGGACCCGTTCCCCAACCCGAAGGCGCAGGGAAGCATCCCTTTCATCCACTGGGGTAAACTCCAATACATTGGCAGAGAGCTGAGGAGCTATAAGTAATCCCACACCAGCCCTCAGCCTCTCACCTGAAGCAACTCCAGCATAGTAAAGGGTCCAGCCCCCATCGAGAAGGCGGGTTCCAGAACCAGTGCTGTGCATAGAGGTGAGCCCGATTATATCTAGTCTGTACCTCTCAACCTCTCGAGCAAGCTCAGGCTCCTTCCCAATCAGCGATGCGACATTCCATGTCCCCACCGTCAGCTTTTGTAGCCGGGGATCGGCCCGCCAATGCCGCTGCCTTTTCCTACTGCCCGATCCACAATGCACCTGACCCCTGCAGATTCCTCCGTGGGGATGTGGGCCCATGGGAGGACAAACCCATTATCCTGCTTCAGGCTCAACCCGGCCGGGCCCCATGGGTGAAGGCCCGGCCACCAGACGCCCGCTGGCGGGCCCCTACCTCGGGCCTTGCTCCAGGGTGGGGCAGGGTACTCGAATCCTTGAATTTTCCTCGCATCAGGGGTCTTACTTCTAATATTAAAGTGTCCAATTACTTTTCTTATTATCTTAATGCAATAGTGAGTATTACGGGGAAAATCCCATTTTCGCATTCTTCTTTGCGATAGGGTGTTTTTATTACCTTCAATTGTTTTTTGACATGCTGCTACGTGCAAGACCTACTAAACTGCCTCGCTTTGCTTTAAAACAATGTAAATAAATATCTTATTTTAAATAAAATAAAGAAGGCGGAAGAAAAACAAGGGCTAACAGTGAATGCACTGTTAAAAATAACTAAGTCCACAAGGCATTAAGGTATGTTATTAATTTATACTTTCTATGATATATGATCAGTATATGACTCTGACATTTCAGGTGCCGGGACTGATGCCAACGTGTTTGTGATGGTGTTTGGACAGTACGGGGACACTGGGACACTGCCTCTGAAGGAGAGCAGCAACAGGAACAAGTTTGAGCGTAAAACGAAAGACGTGTTCAGATTTCCTGACATGCTCAGTCTGGGCGATCTGTCAAAGATCCGAGTGTGGCACGATAACAAAGGTGAGGGGGAAAGAGCAGAATAACAGAAAGAAACTAGTTGGATCTTCGCCCCCCATAACACTTCAAATGTAATCAATCAATATTCTCGAGTCAGAAATAATTAATATTATGGGAAAAGAGATAACTTGCTGCTTCTGTCAAAATGTTCTAATTCTATTTGAGAAATAGTACATTTTACTGTTGTCACAACTCTTTATTTTATTAAAATTGCTAATGATTCCAAAATACTTGATTTTGACTACTACCAGAACCCATGACATTATTTCAAGAACATTTCAAATACTGGTTACTGGTACGCTTTCAGTACCACTGTCTCATCTGTACACTAAACATAAAGCCAGCTGATCAGCAGCCGAGAAATGTTCCAGAAAATTCCATCCCATAACACTACAACAAGTACTTTTTACATTTTAAGTTGTGAAGATTAAACAAAGTACATAAGTTAAGGTAATTTGTGAGCTTTTTGAAGCAGCTACCCCTGGCTAGAGTTTGGAAAGCTGTTTCCTTATATTGAGCAAACTTTGTTGCTCTGGTGAACAGGCCCTGCTCCTGGTTGGCACCTGGACTACATTGATGTACAAGATGAGACCATGGACCAGACCTTCAGGTTCCCCTGTGACCACTGGTTGGCTAAAAATGAAGACGACGGTCAGATCATGAGGGAGCTGGCCTGTGCCAATAATGACTCTATAGACCTCAGTGACAAAACCAGTGAGTAAAAATAGGAATGTGTGGTCATAATTGCAGGGTATTTTGTTTTCGGAGATGAATGACTTGTAGCTAATTACAAGCCAGTTGTGAAATGATTCTCGTCTGACAAAGCCCATCTCTTTGCATTGCCACAGAATATGAAATTGCCACAACAACTGCAAACACAGATGAGGCCTCCAGTACGGAAAACATCTGGATTGTGTTGGAAGGAAGGAAAGCCCGTTCCAAGGAGTTTGTTCTGGAGAATAAGAAAAAGAAGTTCTTAAGGTAGGTCTTCAAAGACAGCCTTTTGGTGCCTGGGCCCAGGGTGAAGCTCTGTTGTGTGGCTTTGATCCCCTTCCTTTCATAATATTATGTTTCACCATCATCTTTTATCTTGTAGCTTCACTTTCTGTTCTCCAAGTCTCTTCTCTCACGAGAACTTATCCCATGAGACAGACGAATGTGAAACTGAGGAAGACACTGAAATTGACCGTTCAGATCAAACCCTACCCAAACTTTTTGTCCCTCTCATAGCGGTGCCACCGACACGTTTGAATTCTCGTCCAAGCATGTGGGAGAAATTGCCGGCATCTGCATTGGCCACATAACGAAGGATGGGAAGAAGGTGAAGAATGAAGCTTTCTGGCACGTCATGGAGGTGGTGGTGACAGAAAAAGAGATGGGAAACAAGTGAGTGGAATCTCATATCTGACCTGTTTATGATGTACGCATAAGCTGTCAATCTGATGGGGTTCATGTGACTCAACATCTTCCCTGCTGTTTAGGTATTTTTTCCACTGTGATGCACAAATCCCACTGGCAGCCAAAAAGGACCAGTTCCTGACATTCGAGTGCTTCAAGTCTGTGGAGAGCTTTGCAAGTAAAGTCCGCAACCTGGTCCTTGTCAAGTTCGAAATCATCGTCATCACCGGGGATGTGAAAGGTGCTGGCACTGACGCCAACGTTTTCATCACCATCTATGGAGTCAATGGTGATTCAGGCAAGCGCCATCTGCGCCAGAAGTTCCGCAATCTTTTTGAGCGAGGGCGAACAGACCGCTTTGTTGTGGAGATGCTGGACCTCGGAGAGCTGCTGAGGGTCAAAGTGGAGCACGACAATAGCGGGTCCAACTGTGGGTGGTATTTAGAGTGTGTTGAGGTGACAAACACAGCCAACTCAGTGACCACCATCTTCCAATGTGGAAAGTGGCTGGACACCCGTAAGGCTGATGGTCAGTTTCAGCGAGTGCTCTACCCCAGATATTAAAGACAAGGAGGTTGCTTGAAGGTTTATTAAGCAAATTAGGATGAAAAGACTGAACTTAACTCGAACGGAATGTAACTTAATGTGGACTCTTAAATGAGAAGACAAGTATTGTTTTTAGTTAGTGCC
Organism: Lophius americanus; assembly: GCA_037951165.1. Classification (NCBI taxonomy): domain Eukaryota; kingdom Metazoa; phylum Chordata; class Actinopteri; order Lophiiformes; family Lophiidae; genus Lophius; species Lophius americanus. Next base: position 7,512,180 of record JBBDHG010000032.1, on the reverse strand, counting down.
AACTGTTTAGGTAGCCTCTTCCAACTTTGGAAATCGCCATTTGTTACCATTGTTCGTTTTATGATTTAGATATTAAAATGAAATAAGCCTAAATACAACACGAAGCAAATAATCCCACACACTAAACATTCAGACTTTATTTGTTTGCATATGGCCTTTTTATTATGCCCAGAATACGTTTGGTGGCATGGAGGTGAGTTGTTCTGACTATCGCCTCAAAGGGTTTTAAAAGGGTTCCAATGCAGACTTTCTGACATTTCGGTGAATACTTATTCAATGTGTATGTGGGTTACCCCATAATAACATGGAATTGAAGAGAACTGAAGAAATTAGTATTTGCCAATATTGGAGTGAATGTGAGTGTCAATGTAGGGGTTGTAAAGATTCAATGATACCAATTGAAATTGCTTTTACCACTGAAGATTTGAGTGTATCCAGGTGTGTTCCCTTTGTTTGATCAAAACGCCTCGTTAAACAGTTGATGGCCCCACTCCAACATTTCAAATCAATTTACTGAAGCTTCTTTAATTAATTTTGCAGCTTCCTCTCTCAACAAGTGACCACATCAGGTCACATCAGTGTTGTGTTGTTCGCTACAGTCAAAACAGGAGGATTCCATCATGCTCCTCCTGTTGGATTTACACCATTTGAATTATTATTAAGTTAGAGGAAGCAATCAGACCGAAAAGGGGTGAGATTTGGGTAGCGGGCGTGAACAATGGAATGAAAGGGAGATTACAGAAACGGGTTGGGAATTTGGTCGGACAAGGGAGAGGGAGAGAACAACCACAATAACAGCAACAACATATTATAATCTTAACAATATAACCTTATTGACCTTTCTGTGGGTGTTTTTGTTTCAGGTGTGTGAGAATGTATAAGGTGTTTGTAGGTGTGTGTGAAAGATTGTCACTAGATGTGGTTTTCAGGTGGGGGGTTGTGACAATGCCAAGCCGACCCTCGGCCCCACAGAGCAGTCAGAGTTGTTCATGAAAGTAACACAGCATTATGTAAGAGTGACAGATGGGTTTAAGGTGGAGGTGGGGCAGCGCCAAGGATCGGCTCTTGGCTCCTTCTTGTTTGCTATGGTGATGGACAAGCTGACAAATGAAGTTAGGCAGTAGTATTCATGCACTATGATGTTTGGGGGTGACAATGTGATCTGTAGTGAGAGAAGGCCGCAGGTGGACGAAAACCTGGAGAGGTGGAGGTATGTGCTGGAGAGAAGAGGAATGAAGGTCAGTCGCAGCAAGACCAAATACATGTGTGAATGAAAGGGAGGCATGTGGAACGGTGAAGATGTGAGGAGAGGAGGGGAAGAAGGTGCAGGAGTTTAATTACTTGGTATCAACAGCAGATTAACGGGGAATGAGTGCAGAAGGGGTGGAGTAGGTGGAGCAGAGGATCAGAGGTTATATGTGACAGAAGAGTCATAGCAAGAGTGAAGCGAAAGGTTTCCAAGTTGGTATTGTGAGCAGCTCTGCTGTATGGTTTAAAGACGGTGGCCTTGACCAAAAGACAGGAGGAAGAGCTGAACCCGTTCAGCTGTTCTTTGGGAATGACGAGGATGGAGAGGAGTAGAAACGAGCACCTCAGAGGGACAGCCCAGGTTAGACGTTTTGCAGACAAAATAAGAGTGTCCACATTGAGATGGTTTGGACAGAAGAAAAAGAGGGACAATGAAACTATTGGTAAAATGTTACTTGAGATGAAGCTGCCAATCAGGAGAAACAGGGAAAGACGGAAGAGTAAGTTTCTGGGTGTGGTGAGAGATAACACGTAGTTGGTTGGTGTGACTGAGGAAGATGAGAGGTGAAGGCAAGATAAAAATAGATTGTCTGCAGGGTTGACCCTTAAAAGGAACAGACGAAAGAAGAAGTATGTCTACCTCGGGTGCTGTCGTGCATTGGCCGAGGTTTGCACGTTGAACTTTGACCTTGAAATGTTACACCGTTGTTGCCGTTGTGTAACATACCTCTCTCAAGTCTCGTGACTTGCCTGAAGCTATAAAAGAAACCATGTCTCTGGAAAGTTATTGTCCAGTGTCTCACAGTGTTTCTGTGGTCTCTTTTTCTTGTTTCAGTAGCTTTAACTTATGCCACTGATAAACATGTAATATCAGTGTTGTTGTCAGAGCTAGTAGGGTTTTCCAAAGTTCATAGATTTCAGTTTCACTTATCATATTTTATTATAGGTCTCTCTCTAACTGCCAAAATGAGTAACCTGCACATTGGTGTGTGTGTGAGACAGACCTCAGTTTATATTGAAAATGTTAATATTTGGTTTTTCCTTTAAGGACTTGGCTTTTTTAACTTTATACTGGAAAACGAACATCCAGTAAATAAATATTAAGAACTGTATCAAATCACATTGAACTGCATTAAATCGTTCTGTATTGAAATATATTATTCCACAATAGTAGGCCATATCTCTACATGCATACTGAAAAGTACCCGAAAAATCAGGGATATTGTGGAATCCTTTGTGTTAACCCGATAAATCAAAAATTATTTTTGTCAAACCTTTTTTGAATTTCATACCCACATAAACCTTAGTGTGAGGAAGAACTGGGTTTATTTGGGGAAATGTCAATTGCATGTGTCCGCCACTAGGAGGCGCTTTACCTCCAAAGGTTTTCGGGCCTTAATTTCTCAACCTTTCATCGAATTTAGTCAAAATCTGGCGGACATAAATCAACTCGTGGAGATCTATCTAGTACATATCATATTTTACTCTAATAGATCATTGACTAAATAGGGGGAGCTTTTATACAAATTAGTGTAGAAATAATTTCCTAACCGTTGGTCCAATGTAGTTCAAGTTTACCTCATATGAAACGCATCAAGGACATTTATCTTGTATTTATCATATTTAATTCTACTTGTTCATATTTCACTCAATAAGTGATTAATCTTTATAAAAAAAAGAAGTTATATGACTTCTTCCCAAACATGAAGGGATTTGGATTATGTACAAATTGGCTCATGTGAAACTACACAAGATCTGTCATGTATATAGCTGTTTGTTCTTTCATTTCAACAGTTCATTTTACTCAATAGGGTAAGTTTTATTGTGGAAAACATTTTATCATCCATAACTTCCCAACCATTAATCCAATCCCAGTCCAATCCAATCAAACTGATGTTAGTCAATATGCCATTTAAATATGAAGACCCGCCCAGCTATGTACTAAGCAGTTCAATGTCAGTTTCTACATATTCTATATAATATTTTCTGCTAATTAGTAGCTGACATAATGATACAGATACATCTCTTAGGAGGAGAATTTGGGCCAGTAAATGTTATTCAGACAGTTTACAATTTAATAATTGTTGTTAAAGCAGAATTTTTAAAGTGAATCATTTTAAAAGGAAACCAAATAATATTCAAATTAGATTAGTTGTCAGCATTTTAGGCAGTTTATTTGAAAAACACATACAAAAAGATCATATGCAAGACAATAAATAAAAAAAGAGACAGAACAGTTTGGGTTAAGCTATGCAACTTTTTGCATCATCATTAGTAATAAATACAGTACAAAATCCACCCAGAGTGAATCTAAAGATTTTCCACAATATTCACTGATCATGTTATTCTTCATTATGATTTAGCTATTGCTTTCATATTATTGATACATACCTCTACTTTTCTATAAAATACTCAAGATCATAAAACATTGCGCGGTTACAGCAAAACAGCAGTGTGTTGTACAAAGATGGCCACTTCCCTTTTTCACTGGCAGGTTAAACATTTTTTCAGCAGCAAAGAAACATCTGAAATATTAAGAAGGTACAGCATCATATTAAACACATCTACAGAGCTACTCCCACATACACATAGGAAAACCTGAGAAGGACATGCATTAAAAAGCTTGTGCTTTAAGTTCTACTGTTCATTCCGGTTCATCAGCTTGAGTTAATACTATGGCTACTGTCCAGTTCGCTCTGGAGTAATGGGGTACACTGTGGAGGACAGGGGGGTAAGGCCAGTGAGAGCGCAAAATTAAAGAATAAAACCAGCCAGCATCATTCCGATCCAATATATGTTTGAATAATTTGCAGGATTAGTAGAGTATTAATAAGAAATGCACACCTAAAACATAGTTAGCTTATTATACCCAGGTGTAAAACACTATCTATATCGGATAACCACATTACAGAAATTTGCTCATAAGACGAATGGCTCAAGTTAGCATGTTAGATACTTCCCGAAATCCCACATTAAAAGCGATTGCCAGCGATATTTTAGAACAAAAAATTTGTTCAAAATGTGAGTCCAAAAAGTGGTTGAGATCAAGAAATGTTGGAATATCTGGAACATGGTCCAGTAAAACAAAATAATAATTCAAAAAATTAACTCAAATATGATTGTTTGAGGGCGGAGAAAGCAGTATCCGATAACAAAAGCAAGCTAATTGCAAAGCCAGACTAAGACAAAAGGGGTTCGTACCCTGTTATCTGCTTTAAGTCAAAGCAGGGTGATATTTAACACAATAAATTCAAAAAGCAGAGTCAAGAGTTGCCATGAATGGAATGTAATCTAAATCGACAGCACCATGCTGGCATGAAATGTGTTGGGAAACACCCCCACGTCAATTTTTCAAGAATAATCATTTTTTTCTCCTTTAAAAAAAAAACACAGACGGCATGCAGAAGCATCCCCACCGACCAATGCATAATGAGGTATTCTTTTTTTTTATATTTTGTGTTATTTTAAATAAATATATTGATTAAATTGCAAAGTTATGAGATAAACATTAAATATTCCACCACAATAGCTAGCTAGCTACAGTTAGTAATAAATAATGATTGTTAAATACTTAAGGCATCTTTAATCACAGCATTCTATGTGAACTAGCACACCTCCATTTTCATCCATTTGTAGTTTTTTGGATGGAGGCTTCATACAAACAGAAAAACCAAACGCAACACAAACAGTCAAGTTACCCTCCAATAGTACACAAGGAAGCATGAAAATACTTGTAACTGATTTGAAACAAAATCTAGGACAATAAGAACCCACACCACCAAACCAAAAATCAGGCAACTCCATATTATAGTGCATTTACAAAACACAAGCTACATTAGAACGACAATAAATATGTTTTTGCAGCATTGCAGCTTTTTCTTCACTATGGTTAAAATGGACAAGGACTCGGCATATTAGTACCATGTCCAGATTGGCATGTGAGCAAAAAAAAAAAAAAAAAATCACAAGTAATAAGGAAAATAAAATGAGTGGCAGAAAGAAGACCACTGAAATCAAAAAAAATGTTAAGAACAATTGTTTGGTATTTTTCAAATGGATGGCTTTTTCTCCCTTTCACCCTCCTTCAAGTGAATTATGCCGAGATGGTTCATGCATGATATAGAGAAATCAGCTTCTATCACTGAACGGATCACAGTTGTTCTAGCAATACCATACAATACTAACATGGGAGAGAGGGTTGGGGGGCAATCATACATTTCCAGCATATATCACAGCCAAACTAGTTTGTAATTTCTCTGCAACACCAGACACAACATACAGAGGGAGCGACACAGATTGAAAGGAAAAGGACCCGATACACAACGGAAGTGATTCACTGAATATAGAAATCACATGTGCTTGTTCGATAGGCATTATGGTTCTAGTAATAGGTAATTCAAACTTCCAATTTTATTCACTTTAACGGCAAGACTTAGGCACTGCATCCTCAAGCCTCATGCCTGCTTCTCGTTTCATGATCATGCCATTAGCGAGGCCACAGAGAAGTTGCTGTTAGACACGGATCTACGGGCAGCTCTTTTGAGTCCTGACCCCAAACATCAGGAGAAATGCTAACGAGATCAATGTCTGAGAACAACTTCGGATGAATGAGAGGGGTTGAAGGGAGGTCCTCCTCTATGAATGACCGGGATAGTATATAGTTCACATGCACACACAGTCCCTGTTTCTACTGCTCCACAATGTTAACGACACAGCCCAAGCCTGCCATACAGCATGCACATCTGAGGCCTCTGCTCTAGATTATAGAGGCCCGACTACGAAACTACACAGATCACTGGAAGCCATGCCTGCTGTTTGCTGGTTTAGCATCAACTCTGATGGCATCTACTAACCATGAATCCAAAAACCATGTTAGGCAAGAAAGAGGGATATTTGGCCTTTTTTACAGAGCTGGCTCTTTCCTCATCACCGATGATTTCACAAACTGAATATTCTCTCAGTCAAAGTTGTAGTTACCCACTCTGCTGGGTTATTTTTCACAAACATGTTTCTCAAAAGCCTTTTAGCTTGCTACACAACACTGTTACTCTGTAAATACTTTTTCAGTACTATTTTCCATGACACCACAAGCGTTCAGCTACAAGAGTTCACACCAAACAACCTCATGCTAATCATTTGATAATGTTCTGTACAGATGTGCTGAGAGCTTGGGCAGAGTGCAGCTTTAAGGATTTTTCACAAGCCTGAGGGACAGTGCTTTAGATATAGTAGCAGAGAAATGGCCTTTATACACCACACTACTGAGCTGGGAAGGTTGGCGGTCGGTGCCCTCTCTTGTTGGCTGTATGGAGAAATATGCGTGTGGTACACAATCTGACAGAATCGTGTGAGGCCTCAGCACATCTGTCCATGCATGTCCACTCATACCTTTTACATCCAGCAAGTCCGTTCAGCCAAGTTTCAATCCAGCTATTCATCAATACATCAAACCCCATCTCTCTTAGTGTTGTATAGGTGAGTGTGCTTAGTTGAACCCTCTGTCACAGCTGTCTCACAAGACGGGCTTGTTGAGCGATGTAGAGGGAGAAAAGGGGAGTTTGGCAGAGCTTCCCCTGGAAGGAGGCAATTGCGAAGATCCAAAGATGCAGGATTCAGCAGGTGCTATCAACTGTCAGTGGTAAGTTGGGTCTCAATGTCCACTCTGCAGATGGGGCATTTTCTGCTGGTGGCCAGCCACTGATCCACACACGCCTGGTGGAAGAGGTGCATGCAGGGTAATCTCCTACGAGAGAGAGAGAGAGAGAGAGAGCGAGACAGAGACAGAGACAGAGACAAAGACAGAGACAGAGAGAGAGAGAGACAGACAGACAGACAGAGTTAATTTTTTTTGAGAATATAGGAAATAACATCAAGAACATTTACAGAAACATCGTGGGGCAACTGTGAATGCTGCCAACAAATCTCCCGACTCATTCTATCTATCAAAATTATAAAAGAGATTTTCTTTCGTATTTAGAAAATCCCCTAAGAAGCAATTTAATGCCAAATATGCACTAAACGAAGTGCTTATGTTGTCTTCTTTAACTTAACATTGTGAATCCAAACCAACAATGTTAATAATAAAAACTTACACAAATGAGAGATTCTATAATATTGTCTCTAAAAGCTCACAAGGTGAAAAACACAAATGAAGATCTATTAACCGACAGCAAACTCGCCAAATTAAGTGTGTTTGATAAATGGCATCAATGGAGAACATTCATATGTTGACAACATTTTCATGTAAAACACCACATTTTGAGTCTAATTGACGAGAATGTTTTCATATATCACATTTGACTGTTGTAATGAAGATTTTTACAAATTCATAATAATTACAAGGACTCCAATATTTCCTGAACACAGCTCAATAAACGATCACATCATCAGCTTCCATGAATTTGAGCTAATGTGCTCGATGCTGGGGTGCTCAAAATGGTAAAGCTGACATCCAAATGTAGAGATGGGAGTAAAGCTTCTCAACATTTGGATGTACAGCTGCACGTAAATATGAGTGCTCAGGATTAGATGAACATGGATACATCCAGTATTTTTTCTCTTTCGAAAAAGCAAAAGAAGAGCATAGGTGTACCTGACATCCTCTCCATCCTCAAGCATTGAGAGACAGATGGTGCACTTTTCATCGGTGTCCAGCTCCTCATCATCTAGACACATCTTCAGATCCTGGGGTATTCTCTGCAGAGAGATTTAAATTATCAAACTGCGTCATGCAGCAGCATTGCATGTTGTTTGTTATGTTTCTGCCGCTGGCATCTCTGAGTCAGCCCAGACGAGAAGTAAAGGGTCACCTAATCATGCTGTCGAGAAAGAAATAGACGTCAGATAAAAAAGACTTAATTAATTCTTCGCACACCCAACATACCCAATGGTCTGACACTCTTTGCAGAATATCTGGGTCAGATTCAGTGTAGAGGCTTTTTTAAATTCATTCCACACATATCTGCAGACCGCTGTGTGAGTCATCCCTCCCTTGCATTGTGCAAACTGCAGACCTATCTCAATATTCTGCTATGGGAAATCAGTTCGACCTGTGAACTACTGTGACTCTCTTTTCATCTTTACTTTAGCCCGTCAACCCACTGGTGTCCTTTTCAACTCGTCTTACTCAACCAGACTGCGTTAAAAATATCTACTGCTCAGCAAGAAACCTAGTAAAGGATCTTACCTTTTTGTATTTATGGGGGAAAGTGAATCTCTCTATGGTGGTTTGGACCGCTCCACGGTTTACACTGCCTAATCTGTCCTCCAGCTGCAGAAGCTCCTTAAACAGAATTTTAAAAAAAGATCTTATAGTGAAGTCTATAGGAAGACAAAAATTATTCATACATTTGCTTGCAGAAATTGGGAAGAATAAAACTCTTTTATCAAACAATTTAAACGGCGAAGTCATAAAAATGTGTAAAACTGTGATAAAATAGAATAATTGGACCATCTTGAAACAGGAAAGAGCCTCTAAGAAAATGATCCCAAAGTAATTGGAAATAAGAAAATCAGTTACACACTCAAGCATGTCCAGAGCATTGGTAACACAGGAAACAATGATAAACGAAAGCCGTCCGGTTGGTTTGCTGAGGACAGAGAGGGTTGCAGCACAAACCTCGTAGCTCTCTCTGACGGCAGACGCGTGGCGGGAGGGGTTGAGACTTTGCAGAGCCAGCAAGTGCAGCTGAGGATATGGGTAGTTTCTGATCTCATGGACCACCTAGAAGATAGAATAGAAATAGATTCAGCACTGCTGCAGAGAAAAGAAGAATAAAATAAAAAAAAACACAAGGCATTATGTGGAAGAGATTAATCTCCAAACCAGGAGATTAATCACATTTCCAAACAGTCATGATTGATTGTAGTGAGGAAGAGGTGGCTCACCACTTGCGTTGAGGCATTGTTCCTTGGGAAGTGGTGCATCCTAGGAGAGGTCAAGTAGTGCTGATAGTGCTGCGGCAGGGGATGGATGTGATACTGGTGAGGAGGGAGCCCAGCATCTACACTTAAATCCCTACACACAAAATGAAAAACAAGTCAACAAATGGCATACAGGTAATTATTTCTTAGAGTTTCTGGCAAATTGTTTGCGATAAAAGCTGTTCTCTAATTAGCTCTGCAGCCTATAACACGAACAGCATTCAGTCCTGCAGGTGACGTATGCCAACCACAACGGCTACAGACAGTAACAAATACAAGTCATCTATCCTGTGCGTGTGTCTGTGTGTGTGTGTGTGTGCTTGTGTGTGTGCTTGAATTTTAAAAAATTAAGCTCTGCTTTCTTTTACACTATCTTTAGAGATATTACAAGTTGAAGGTAACCTACAACTTACAAGAATATTCATATCCCAATATTGAATTTGTTGGAACACATACCATTCTTCCCAAATAATGTGAAAACAAAAAATAAACTGTGATTAAAAAATATATATTTTCATTTAAGTCTCACTATATCCATGCATTTGCAGTGTATCTTTTCTTCAGACCACTCACAACTTCCAACCTCAGTATCCTCTTGCCCATTTCCCCTTTACATATTTAATTGAATGATACACTGAGTAACTCAGTCATAACTTTATTACCGCCTACCCAATATTGTGTAGGTCCTATTTATACCACCAAAACAGCTCTGAGATGCATTCTGTGTCGACACCTCTCTATCAGAACCAGCATGAACTTTTTCAGCAGTTGGTGCAACAGTGGTTCTACTGTAGGATCAGACAGACTGAATAGCCTTTGCTTTCCATGTGCATCTTCTACTACAACTAATTCCATTTCTCTCCAGCATTGTAAAAAAAATATGAGCTGCAAGCTACCCTGGGTGGATTTACCCCTTGGCGTGCATTATTGCCACATTTAGAATAATTTGTTCAGCATCTAATGCCAGCTTTAGTGTCAAGCTTTGTTTTCAGTTTGGTCTAAAAGCCAGCTCATCTGGGTTTGACTCAGTTTTGATGATTATCAGAAGAAGCAGTCCGATTTAGACATACAGAGCAAAAAGAATGTCTTGGCTGGATTATACTAAGGACCATTGGTACAGCAATTAGTAGTCCCATTATTTTGTATCTTTTTTTGTGTGTGTGCAATTCAAACATCATCATCACGACAAACAACTCCAACAAAAACAAAGTAACTGGTATAATTTGTCTCTGTAATCCTAAAAGGTCTGCAAAAGAAGTCAGTGTATGCAAAAGCAGTCCTCATTATTAACTTTGCCACATGAGTCCAGAGTTTGCTGCCATTATAAGTTTTAAAAGTATATATTTCACCGGGTTTCTCTTCCAATTTGTTATTAAGCCCTAAAAATATCTAGTCCAGACGGACCAGTGGTATCAAAATGAATATTATATAATTTTATATAATTTACGAATATTATGTTGGTAAAAACTTAAAATTACATTCAATATATCATTATTTTCTATTAAAATTTTTTTTAAAAAACTAAAGCCTGCGAGGCAGTGCTTACCAGTCGGTGCCCTCTGCCAGGTAGCGAGGCTGCTGCACCACCGGCTGAGGAGGGACATGGAGTGGAGGTGCAAACTCATAGCCAGGCCGCAGTCTGTGGGGCTGGTGAGGGACTCTCTCTGGGGTCCGTCTGCTATAACAAACAGTCATTTGAAACGCACCTGTTCAATAATGTTTCTGGGGTGGAAATTTTCATTAATTTGATGTCAGTTTTCCCCAGATACTTAAATTGCCTTCTTGAACCAAGACCTTAACAGACGACATACATTTTTAAATCATTAAAATTTCGATGTAAGCCCATCTGGCTACCTGGAGGGTGGCAGGATGTGTCTGTGCTGAGCCTCGAGGATCTGCTGCTGGAGGAGGTATTGCTGGTGTAATGCCTGAGGTAGGAAAGGAGGGGCAGGGATGTCCTGGAACTGGGGAGCAGATAAGGGATTGAGGGTTGGGTGAAGAGGAGGGCCATGCTGGTGGCCAGGGGGGGCCAGGTGAGGGTTAATGCCTGACTGTGGCTGCCCTGGGTGGGGCATGGGGAAGTCCATGGACAGCTGGGCCTGAGGACCTAACTGGAAGTGCCGGCAAGAGGTAGCATGGCTGTGCTGCTGTTGCTGCTGATGTTGCCGGTTGAAATGGGATCCTGTGGGGGATAAGGAAAAGTTGTCAGGTACCTGAGGGGAGAGATTAGCTGGAATTAATTGTGGGTAAAGTGAGGTGTCACGGTGTGTGTGATATATCATGTTGATGAAGCCCTACCTCTTACCTAGAGTGAAAAATACTTCTGTGGGGGTGGGAAAATGATGATTACCACAAGTACCATGAAATTGGCGACCATTTTTTGTCCTGCACAAAATACGCGAGCTTTCGTTAATTTCATTTCCAATTCTGGATCGACTTCTGGTCTTCCGATTCAGACAAGTGGATCAGAACAGATGAAATCGCTAGTCTGTGGTCTATGGTCTTCCACATAAGGATCTTGCACATTTTGCAGTTGACAATCGGACTGTTAAAGGAGAGTAAACCCTTGAGTACTTGGCTGTCAGTAGACTACGTTAAACAAACAAAAAAAGTTGCCACGACTCCGGTCTATGAAATTGTAAAGAACATTTTTTTCCTTTTAAATTTACGTAATTGTACATTTGTGGCACAGAAAGCTTGGCTGTTTTCTCAGAGCATAGCTCTTATACTCCTAGCATGTCAAAATTCAGCTGAGGGGAAATAGCTTGATTTTTTTTTTTTTCCGACCACAGCTATTTGGCAACTGCAGAGAGCAGACTTCTGGAAAGACAAACAGGGAGGAAATGACAATATAACTTATGCTGTGGTACCACGCTTAAGCTTTAACAAACCACTTTGTTTAGGGGGGGAAAAAAATAAATTGCATAAAGAAATGTAGCTTTGATTTTAAAGTTCTGGGGCAATCCTGGCCAAAGAAAGCCATTCTGGGCCTGCAGTAGAGAATGATCCTATGAAAAAGTGGTTATTTATTTGCTTCTGCCAGGATATTGTAAAAGTAGATTTTACAAAAAACTACCAGTAGAGATATATTGTGCAGTTCTTATATGTAGGACACGAATTCCCAACACAGTATTTAACCTTAATCTGCTTTTACATGGCAAATACTGATGTAAACATTGGAATTACTTTTTTAAACCAGAGGAAATCGACAAAGTCTGCATTGTATTTACTTGGTAGTATGTTTGAAAAATACGGTGTCAAACATAATCAGGAAAGAAATATGACTCCGGCATGTAACAAGTTTTCAGGGCTGTTGGGCAGACAGACGACCTTGCGGCCGTGGGTCAAGGCTCATGACTATGTTTTTGAGTAGCACACTGCATTTTAAAGCATCTCAGTGAAAACGATCATCATGAATGACAGTAGATAGACTCATTCGGACCCTGTGATGGAGGAAGCGTGGAAATTGTCTATCTTTGTCACAGCAGGAGAGGAGGTGGTGGGTGGGGGTGGGTGGTGGAGGGGGGCAGGAGGGGACAAGGGAGAGGGAGGACAATAAATGGAAATCAGCAAGAAGCACACTGAAGGTTAGGAAAAACACTATATTCTTTATTGAAAAATTAGTATTTGTGGAATTTGTGTATTCTTTGTTTGTTTGTAATAATTGTATAAATCCATGCAACAAAAATAAACAACATAGACTGAAGGCAAGGCCCACCATGCTCCATATAGGGTTAAAAAGAACAAAAGCAGCATCCAATGAGCAGACGTGTTGGCTACAGCACATGATTTCAGTACAGCAGTGTACATCTTTACTACAGAAAGATTACATTGGATTTCACTAGTCAATGTAGAAAAACAATAAACAAAAATTATGAATCATAAATGTGACCATGCATTGAAAGTACTATTACCAGAACAAAGGGTAAAGAGAGACCACAACCAAAAAATAAAGACGTTATTACTAATAGAGGATCTCTTTAGCAGTGCAGGAAAAATAGGCATCCCTGTGAAATGGATAGCATTTTGGCCTTATGTTAGTGGGGAAAACTGGGAAGTGATGAACCACCAGTGAGCATGTTTTTTCCCTTTTTTTGAATTTGCTTTGTCCATAAGGACCAAACACCCTTGACAATTCAGTGTGATTCAAAGCTTGGAAATTTGCAAAGGGAACAAAAGGATTACACAAAAATGGAGACGGTTATGGTAGGTTGTTCTGTGCAGGTGCAGTGTACCTTCAGTTATTTCAAGTGATAAAATTCTGACATTTTGAATTTAACAATTAAAATGCAATGCATGTGGTTCCAATTGAAATTATTTTAATCATTAATCATGGGTCTGGTAAACAATGTACATTGCACCTTTTGTGAAGAGAAGGGAGATGAGCCAATTCTGGTGTTCAACAATGCAGTGTGGTTTTTGAGATCATGCAAAATGTATCCACTTTACAGGAATTTACAGTATGTTGTCTATAAAGACTGGATGGGAAGTACACAATGACATTCAACTGATATCTAAAAAGGAGCTAAATGTTTAATAGGTGCTACAGCAATTTGACAGAAAAAAAGACAAAAGGGTGCTCTGTTTCTAGGTGTTAACTATTGTTTTAGTCTGCTTAACATGGAAAGTCTACGACTGAATACATCTTGGGAAGAGGTGCATTTTAATACCAATGTCGTCTTCTGATGGAAAGAGAAAATGAAGAAGGGATTCACAATACAGCTAAATGCAGAGAACAGGCAGAGGCCACGCCACACCACACAGCAGCAGATGATCATTAGCTACACAATGGGGGGACGACAAAGATCTGATAAATGCAGAATGTAGAGCCAGCCTCCATACTATGAAACAGGGAAATAAGAACAGAAATAAAAGCACAATGAAATCACTGACGCCACTATTATGAGATTAATGTTACACTGTAGCTGTATTGCATTGTTTAGCTGTGACCGCAAACTCGGTCTTTCTGCAGCTGCAAACAAACAGCTGCTGAATCGCCAAATAACAAAGCATTAGAAAGATTACGGATACATTAATGGCCCAGGAGTCCTTGTATCGATTAGTGTTTGGGCCAATCGACACTGATCATTGTTATTAATGGTTTCATGGTAAATAAACGGTGAGCGATCACAGAAGAAGGTGATCTTCAAATGACATCATCCATGCACAGATGGGTTAAGCTGACTGACTGGGAGGCTATGTGTATTCTGTGGTGCAAATAAACGACCGCGTTTAAGAAAAAGAAAAGCAGAGCGTTGTAATGTTAAGAATATAAAATCCCACAAATAAAGCACCTCTCACATTAACCGAGCTTATAACCACGGGTGCCAATCCAGGAATTTGTTTTAGCCATCAGTTGTCTGGGACCGAATGCCTCATGCGTGTGGAATCCTTTGTGGAAAATGTTTCCGATCCAAGTCATAGCCTGAGCCAGTTAGTCAGTTTAGCTTCTTTTTAGCAAGTGAAAACGATTAAATTATGCGTATGGTTAACCCGCAAACTAAATCATTCGGTAGTCTACACGTATTCTGTCGAAAGTCGAATCATAGAAGTGTCGGTTTGACGAATAATTTAACGGTTAATTTTCAGAAAGCTAGCACTAGCTAATCCAACGGCTAGGCTCGCGCTAGCTAGCCAACAGCTGCAGTGAATATTAAGATAAACAGGGCACATGTTTGGATCGATATGATGATTAATACCGTACCTCTGTTTCTAACTGAGCCGAATACAGGAAGAACCAGATATCCGACATGCACTAAGACCATCCTGGGATCCGTATCTTATGATTCCGCTGGGTTATTTGGAGAGATAGAGTAGTAGTCGCCCATGGGGATCTACATCCAGGCGGTAGGCTGTAGCTTGTTGGTTTGCATCACGGAGAACCGAGCGGAGCGGCTGTCTCTCTGTCTCGGTCAGTCAGCGGTGGATCGTTTTGACAAAAGCAGACGTGTAGTAAATAACCTGAGCTGAGGAGGGCGACACTGCATAGCTACAGGCCAGAGCAGAAGGCAAACAGTCTCTGGATTCTACCCAGGGAGCCGTGACTAGTGAAATGTTTATTAATGAGCTATTCTATAAACGAACATGGTAAGCGGTTACTGATAATGAACGATTATCTCAGTGTTCCTGCACAGATAGTAATAACACTTTATTTATATAGCACTTTCAAACAAAGCTATAAAGTGATATACAGGACTAAACAAATAAGGTTACGAAAAGGAATACAATTACGTAAATCCACGTGAATATTAAAAAAATATCAACAATATATAAATATATAAAATGGGTGAAGAGGAGAAAAAATGCAAACCAAAACCTCAGTCATCACACTTTTAACTAGAAAGAACTCAGAGAAAGCAAACCTCTTCTAATGCACAACAGTACCCAAGGTAGACATTATTGCGATCAGAATTAGATTAGAAGATTAGATCGCTTTATTGAGGAACATTTCTTGGAGATCCGTGCAAGCATTTCTGAGTTATTGACAAAAAAAAAAAAACTTAAGTACTGACCAAACCTATGAATCTTTGAGACAACACAATGACACAAGTTCTCTACGGTCTTTACCTTGAATGATGTCCACATCTCTCTATCCTTAAGACCACATGTCAACAAGATAATGTGACTGACCTTAGAAGGCTTGTCTCACCGCCTATAAAGGCATCCAGGTAAGCAAGCCTCTTCCTCTTGCTGGGAACACCTCGGCACGTTCCAAGCGCCAAGAGACGTTGAAGGTCATCCTTCGGTCTTATAGATCCATAGTTAGGGTCAGAACTTACATTCTATTTTGAACTCACTCGGACTGGCACAGTGGTCTTTACTTTGGATGATTAATACCATCAGTGTCGGGAGGGACCAAGCACTCCACTGCCTCACATCCTGATCCGCAATGAGAGTAGTACTGTAAATGCCAGTGGTGCAAGGGATGCCACGTTGACTCTGTACAAACCCGGAGAACGTAAAGGGGAAATTCCATGTTGCTGCTGCTCTGATTTCTGAAAGCGCACCCCCCTTCAAAGCAGCCCAGGAACTGGCCACACTTCTTGTGGAGTGAGCTACCAGATTACCTGGGACTGGGAGGCTCTGCCCAGACTTTCCCCCAGCAATACTGTTGACAATATAGTGGGACGAACATTGTTTAGACACACGGCGGCCAACTTTCATTTACCACCAAAACAGACAAATAACTGAGAATGTAAGCACCTCAGCAACATAAGCCCACAGTGCCCTCAATGGGCGCAAAGTAAGCAGGCCTTTTTCCTCTTGCAGCAGAGCCTGATCGCATGATGGGGTTCTGGGGGCACTGCCCAGTTGTAGCCGGTGCACTCCTTTAATTAAGTGGGCCACTAATGGGTGTCTCCCCACTGTAACTAGTGGAAAAGTGGTCTAGTTGAAAAAAGAAATAGCGCCAGTGTACACCTTGATGGTGCAAGGTGCTCTTTCAGAGTCCAAAAACTTCTGAAGAAAGAATAGGAATAGCTCACAGAAGCAAGTGGCTGGATCTTCCTGTCTGTTGTGACACCACAAAGAGAACACTCTCCACTTCTGCTTCTAGTTGGCCTGGGGGGAGGAAGCCCCCCAGGCCATGCCAAAAAACAAAACCAGCTCCGCTGTATAGCGAGTTCAGATGTGCAGCATTTATGGTGCAACAACAAGCAGGATCAGAAATCATTTATAATGAAGTAAGTCACACGTTCTACAGAAGGTTGTTTTCCGGGAGCGTAGCTCCATCGCTAGAGGAATATGTGTTATGGGGATCATTTGCCAATGTTCCTTAGAACTTCCTCATCTTACCTCTGAGAGAGGAAACTCGAAGGGGCCAAGAACAAAGCTATAGCCTTTCTGGTTTGTACTGACATAGCTGACCCCATGCCTTAGAAGGAAGGTCTGCCCTAAGTTGCAGGGTCCATGGTAGACCGCAAACCAGGTGGTGGAGCGATGTGAACCAATTTCTCCTCAGCCACCTGGGGCTATTAACCACACCTTTTAGTGACCGAGGACAATTCAGTTGGTACATGGGAGAATCAGAGGGAATGGCTGAAAACACCCTTCCACCCTTCCAGGATTCCATTCTTGAGACAGTGAACCCAAAGCCAGGGGTCCTCAAGGGGGACCTTCCTTGGAGCAATTGCGCTCTGTCCTTCTCTGAAGTGGCCAGTCTCTTAGGAGGCCCAAAGGAACATCCGCTAGCGCTCCTGAAATCATCCCTATCATCTTACACCACTCAGACTGCAGCGGCCTGGTGTAGATTGAGGTTCCAGCTTTATTAATATGGTCTGTACGTGTTAACACATAAGAGCCATCAATCACACACACTTCACAACACAGCTTTTTTTTCAACACACAAAAACTGAAACTTCTTCTGCTTCACCTGCTATCTGTAATCTAACACAGAGTTCCACATAACGTATACCTGAACATAAAGACATATTATATGTTACTGCAGTAAATGTTAATTAAAAGAAAATATGTTACAGGTGCCACACAAGCAGCCTCTGAAACAGGATCAACTCTTGCTGGCTGCCATATTGGATTTGATCCAGTAGGGCTAGAATCCTCATCAGCCTCTGAGAAGTGAGTGACGCTGACATTGTGAGGGAATTTAAGAGCGGGCTTGAATTTAAGAGCGGTTTGCTCGTTTGGCTGCATTAAAAGTAAAACACACCAGTTGGTCAGTCTTATCAAAACTCTTTCATGGACAGTATGGATTAGCAGTTACCCGCTTTGGACCCAGAGATGTTAAAGCTGTAAACTCCCGCTCAACTGGAGGCATATACCCCATTCCAGTCTCTGGGTCTTAGGGTCTTAGCCAGTCTCCAACAGACTGCATTGAACTGGGTTCCCACTAGGAGTGTTCCATGTCTTCCTGAGCATCTGCAAATGGTCACCGGCCACATGCACAGAATCTGACTGTGTAATTGCTGGGACTAAGAGATGCCTGTCCAAACTCCCAGGAGCTTTAATTGGAACGTTGAGCCTGACTATCTCTGCCGCACTCATTATCTTTGAGACAACGTCCAACGTCCTCAACAGCTGTGTTGCGGCTCACATGTGTTGCAGACACATCCCCTAGGCAGAGGTAAGAATGTCTTTAAAAGGGATTTAAAAGAGGATGTGGATCTTGCTAGTCTGATCCCCAGAAGGATATTGCTACAGACGGTTGGGGCCCACACCAAGAATGCCCGTTCATCACTGTATTGGAGGACTGCTAACAGTTTATGGCGTTTATCGCCCTTCGCCAGAGGGGATGGGCACATCTCCCAATGTTTGAGCATTCGACGTAGTGTTGCGAGCAAGAATCACATAACGTCACCACGTGTCTGGGAGTCTTTAATATTTCTCACAGTAACACCCACATGTATAAAATTATCCAATCACAACATCATATCGCACCATTTCCCCCTTTGTTGACAGTTACCAGAATTTGTTAGCTTGGCTGACTAACAGTAAAAGGCAGACGCTAAAATATGACTGACTGACTGGTTTACGACACAGTGACTAAAAAGGGGTTTATTTTGTTTTCATACATTTGACTTGTTGTTTCTTTCTAGCCTGATTGTTAGAGGATTCATGGTAAAACCCAATATTTTGTGGATATTTTGTGTTGACTGTTCTTTTTCATTGCATCCTCTGCATATGGACTGTTGTATTTTAGGGTTGTTGGGAAACCCAGAAACAAATTTTTACTGGAACGGACTGAGCCCTGTCTGTTGTACTCACACTTCCATTCTCAATGCTGGCTTGGATTTTTTATAAATACACTGAAAATCTGAAAGATTTGCTGTGTTGCGTTGTATTTGCTTGTGTCATGCTGAAATTATTGAAGATGACGATGATATGTATGCCTTTAAAATTTTTGGGTATGGTATTACGAAACTAATTATTCCCCGCGTTATTTATTATTTGTCAGACATGACTCTGACTGACACCCCACTTTATCAGAATTAGTAAAGCCTGCTACATGTTATTAGATATAATATACTGGACTAGTGGAATAGACCCGGGGAGTGCTAATGGCGTGCAGGTTTAGGGCACAATACTTGCCTTGCCCCGGGCGCTGACAACCCATGCTACACCACTGCTGACAGCATAAAATTAAATGTATGTATAAAGTTACGTAAAACAAGACTGAACGATCACAAGACTGAACGTTTATATTTCATAGTTATATTTTGATATGTGAAGTGGTTATTATCTGGACCCAGGCCAAAAATGAATGTTTCAAATCCACTGGAAACATGCAATATTGCGATCATCCTCTTTATCTGCAAAATAATTGTCAAAATTATTTGCTGCATCTTGGGCCTTGATTATGAATTCATTAATAGTTTTGATAAAAGAGAGATTTTATTAATTTTATTGTTAGGCTACCTATTATTTCATTAAGAGTAGGAAATAGAAAGAGTCTAGGAAAACCTATTTTGGACATTATATTGGCTAAACTGGCGAAACGGTTGCGTTGTGATACAGAATTCATCTTCAGATGAGAACAGTCTCCAAACCTATATTCCTTTGGTGAGCCACAAGTAGTGAATATTGTTTTGGAGCCATTTTCGTCCATACAACAAAGACACTGTGTAATAGGAATTTATTCAATGACCACAAACTGTAACACTGGCTACATGACAATACTAAAAACATTAATGCCAAGTTATACACCACTAATAAATTCTTCTTGCTACTAATAGACATAAAGTTCCTATAGCTTGCAAGGACCAAACGTCAAACTTCAAATGCTTGTCTTCCTCTATTGTAGATACTTTGATACAACTACAAATATAATTTGTTTCCAGGACTCATTCAGTGTCACAGTCCAGATTCAAACAGTGAAAAAGTTAAAATTCATACATTTTTATATTCTTTCTGTTGATTTCAACTCAATGGCCTATTTAATGCTTACACAATAGTTCAACATAATGTAGTACAACAATTATTTTTGAAGGGCGTATTAATCTACTTACATATAGTAAGAGCAGCTCTGCTGTGTTTTATTTTGTGTTTTATTTTATTTAGTTTTATTTCTTTAACCTGCTTAAATAGAACCCCTCTGCCAAAACTACATTTGATACTGAGCTCGGAAGCTAGACGTCAAACTGGTATATCACGAATCACACCAATTTTAGCCTCACTGCAAAGACTGACTGTCAAGTGGAGGACAGATTCTCCTTTCTCTCCTTCAAGGCTCTGCATGGCTTAGCCCCGTCATACATCTCTGAACGTCTGACATCATGGACCAACCATAATCAAAACCAAAGGGGACTGCTCCTTTACTGCCCTAGCTCCTAAATTATGGAACAACTCCTGTAAGATATTTCACCTGGGCTGTCCCACAATACTGCTTAAATTATACTTCCTTAATTACGATAATATTGTTTATTTATTATTGAATGTAATATGTTATATGTGTGTTGGTGGTGTAAAAGGTTAATTTTTAGACTGTAGCGCAACATACCCTTACTATGGCAAGGGCATATTGCGGTATCGTTTCCGTGACGGTAGGGGGCAGAGCTGCCGGGGAGCCGAAATATCTGCGTCAGTGTCACATAAATAGAAGAAGAGTTCATTCAGCCATTACGGAGTCGTTCACAGCAGGTCGAACCCGATAGTGGTGGAGGACAGGTCATTAGCAACCCAGCAAAAATGTTATCCGTGAGAGTTGCTGCAGCTTTGGCGAGGACCCTGCCTAGAAGGGCTGGGTTTGTGAGTATTTCCAATGAAGTAGTCTGAGTTTGCATGTTGTTTGAGTCTTGTTTTTCCGAAGCTTATGGGCGTGAAAGGGAAATGTATCCGCGCAGGCCACGAGCTAACTTGTCATCGATTTTTGAACGCATCATCACCTGTCCTGAATAAGAAGTTGCGTTAATAGTTTAGAATGTCTAAGTTTAATGCAATTTTTTTAATGTTGTCCTTGTGAAATGTTTTCATGCACCAAGCTAGGTTTTGTTAGCATGTATGCTAGCTAGCTGTCAGCTAACAACTCATTCAACCACGTTTGAAGGTCAGAAAGCCTGACAGCGCATGTCTGCTCCCTCAAAGCGTTACTTTATTAGAGCTTTTAAAAGCTCACTTTTTACCTCTAGTTGTAATATGTAATGTCAATTCTTATTTGATTGCGATGTTTTATGTAATTCGTCTGTCATTAACTCAGGTGTCCAAGGTTGTGCCGGCCGCCTGCGTCGGGGTCAATCACCTCCACACACACAGACCATGGCTGCAGAAGACAGGTGAGACCACTGAATTTAATATTTTTAAACCCTTTCTTCCACATTCTGTCTTCAACATTCTGGTTGACTCCCAAAGGTGAATGATGGTCAATGTCACAACGTAACGTTATGTCAAGACCTTGTCTTGCAGTTGCTACGATGCTAAGATTAGAAGAATGCATTTACCGGCTGAATAGTAATCCAAAACAATCACAAACTATTAGTTTTAAGTTTTATGTCCATGCTTAATATCTAGACTTATTAGTCAGATGGGAAACACTGGCGTAACAGAAGCACCAAGGTAGTCGGTGTACATTTGAGCAAGGAAGAGAATAACAATGCTAAGAACTGTCGCAGCAATGTCAAAATATCGGGCACCTAAAAAGTCAATGAATTATGTTGACTTTATTCCCATTAATAACGTATTTCAATGTAGTGGTGGTCAAATTAATCTCCAGAAAAAAACCTCATTAATTGATTCAGGTGGCCTTACATGAGATATAGATTAAAAATGACTATTACAGCCTTCATCCTCAATGCCATTCTGCTCAATATTATGCTTGTATAAACTTATTGTTTTTTTTTATTTTTAGCTTCTTTTTTTTATGTCCACATCCAATGGTCCATAAAGGATTGTTTACACTTTTCTGCTAGTCACAAGGGTTTCTTTAAATTTCCATTGTAGGGGCCTTAAATGTGTGCTTCTCGTAACGTGTTTCTTTGATTTGCTTATTTCAGCCAGTGTGAATTTTCATGTCAGTTTGCTCATATTTATCTCTGATACAGGTTCTAGTCTATCCAAATGAGCGCACATTTATTTTTTCAGTAGCAAGGGAAGTAGGGACCTTGTACAAAAATGTTAGTTATTATATTAAATTTTTAATGAAATAAACGTTTTCTCTTTCACAGGCACAGCCGAGGTCTCTTCAATCCTGGAGGAGAAGATCATGGGAGCTGACACTTCTGCAGACCTGGAGGAGACTGGTCGTGTTCTGTCCATTGGTGATGGTATTGCCAGAGTGTACGGGCTTAGGAATGTCCAGGCAGAAGAGATGGTGGAATTCTCCTCTGGACTGAAGGTATGTAGAAAAAGGACTACATACTTACTACAGTCTAGTTTTGTTTCCATGCTGGAACATTGACCTTGAACTGAAACACACAATGCAAACAAATCTGTTATATTCAAACATTTTTTTCCATACAGGATATGATTATTGCATCTACAACATTGAAAGAATAAATAGATTTCTTTAGTAAAAGTTTGGATTTATTTAAACCCTAATAAGCACTCTATTAATGACCTATCTGTTTCCTACCTTCAGGGAATGTCTCTGAACTTGGAGCCTGACAACGTTGGTGTTGTGGTGTTCGGTAACGACAAGCTGATTAAGGAGGGAGACATCGTGAAGAGGACTGGAGCCATTGTGGACGTCCCTGTTGGTTTGGAGCTGCTTGGTCGTGTGGTGGATGCTTTGGGAAATGCCATTGATGGAAAGGTAACTTAAACCATCTTAGCTTATGTTTTATGGAGGACATTATTTTGCTTCAGATGTGTCTTCTATCAAAACAGCCATTTTCATCATCTGCCTATGTGTAGTTTGTGTTAGTCCCCAAATGATTTAATCCAAGAAACTTGTTCAAAGTTTAATTTAGTTTCATACAAAGCAACACTTTCAAAGGTTAATTTGGTTCAAGGGGAAAGGGTCATGGTATGTGGAGAACGGGATATATACAATAGTATAACCCTATAGCACTCAGTAGTTTAAATGTTGCCTAACTGTCTTTTGCACCAAAGAAAATTCAGCTACTGATGTGATCAAAACTGATATTTCTTCCTTACATTAAATTGTTCCATTAGCACATTTTTTTACTGATTTTTCATGTCAGTTAATCAT
Source organism: Lophius americanus (assembly GCA_037951165.1). Lineage (NCBI taxonomy): Eukaryota > Metazoa > Chordata > Actinopteri > Lophiiformes > Lophiidae > Lophius > Lophius americanus. Next base: position 7,488,911 of record JBBDHG010000032.1, on the reverse strand, counting down.
AAACATACTTTCTCTTTTTTTCCTAAGGGTCCCCTGGGCTCCCAAATCCGTAGGCGTGTGGGTCTGAAGGCTCCTGGTATCATCCCTCGTATTTCTGTGAGGGAGCCCATGCAGACTGGAATCAAGGCTGTGGACAGTCTGGTGCCAATTGGCAGAGGCCAGCGTGAGCTGATCATCGGTGACAGGCAGACAGGGTAAATACTGACATATTTATATGATTTGACATACAGCTATTGTAAAGAACAAAAGCTTATGTAATTCTAAATGCAAATATTGGGGCACTTTAATAGCTGAATGACTGTAGCACTCTTATGGCCTTTGATGCCCCTCGCTGTCCCATTTTCTCTCTTCAACGTGCCTGACAAATCTTGCCTTCATTAGACAAACGATTGTCTAAAGAAATGTTAAGGATCGATTTTAAATCTCTTTTCACTTAATAGAAAAACTGCCATCGCTATTGATACAATCATCAACCAGAAACGCTTCAATGAGGGCACCGATGAGAAAAAGAAGCTGTACTGTATTTACGTGGCCATCGGACAGAAGAGGTCCACTGTAGCGCAACTGGTGAAGAGGCTGACTGATGCGGATGCCATGAAGTACACCATTGTGGTGTCTGCCACTGCCTCTGATGCAGCTCCTCTGCAGTACTTGGCCCCTTACTCTGGATGCTCCATGGGCGAGTACTTCAGAGACAATGGCAAGCATGCCTTGATCATCTATGACGATCTGTCCAAGCAGGTGAGGGCTCAAATTGATGTATAATAAATATTAAAAAGCAGGTAACTAACTACTTTATGAATACTAAGAACATTTGGGAAACATTCAAAGTAAATAAAATATGTTTTCCCCCTCTACTTAGGCTGTTGCCTATCGTCAGATGTCCCTGCTGCTGCGTCGTCCACCTGGCCGTGAGGCTTACCCCGGTGATGTGTTCTATCTGCACTCCCGTCTGCTGGAGAGAGCTGCCAAAATGAACGACAACTTTGGTGGTGGATCCCTCACTGCCCTGCCCGTAATTGAGACCCAGGCTGGTGATGTGTCTGCCTATATCCCCACTAATGTCATCTCGATCACTGACGGACAGGTTTGTGTGAAATGGTCTTTAGCGTTAATTTTCTTGGTTGTGTTTTTGCATTCTTGATAAAACATTGAGGTCTTCATCTGTTTGCTGTAGATCTTCTTGGAGACAGAGTTGTTCTACAAGGGTATCCGCCCAGCTATCAATGTCGGTCTGTCTGTGTCCAGAGTAGGTTCTGCTGCCCAGACCAGAGCCATGAAGCAGGTAACCTTTGAACTGCCGAAAAACAATTGAGCTTTAAGTTGAGCTAAACAAACCTGTATTTCATCAATGGAGACTGCAGTCTCTAATATCTCCGGCATTATAAATTATTTCTGCCCTGTAGGTGGCTGGTACAATGAAGCTGGAGCTGGCTCAGTATCGTGAGGTGGCCGCCTTCGCCCAGTTTGGCTCTGACCTGGACGCTGCCACCCAGCAGCTCCTGAACAGGGGTGTGAGGCTCACTGAATTGCTCAAACAGGGACAGTACTGTGAGTAGCTCCGACTTAATATGATTTGTTTCCTATTAAGTATAACAAACCTAAAGCTGATAATTGTTGTATTTAAAATTGGACCCTAAACTTTCCCCTTTAACTGCTGCAGGTCCCATGGCCATTGAGGAGCAGGTAACAGTCATCTATGCTGGTGTCAGAGGTCACTTGGACAAAATGGAGCCCAGCAAGATCACAAAGTTCGAGAAGGCTTTCCTGCAGCACATCCTCAGCCAGCACCAGGAACTGCTGTCCGCAATCAGGTAAGACAAATATTAGTAACGACGTCTGAACCATTTTTTACATCATTAGATCATAATTCAATGTGTTCAGTTTGAAAAGTGGTAATTAGCTTGAACATTTTTCTTTTAGGACCGATGGCAAGATCTCTGAGGAATCAGATGTTAAACTGAAGCAGATTGTTCTGAACTTCCTTTCCAGTTTTGAGTAATGGCCAGCACTTCTCTCAATCTTCACTGAGCTTCATGTCTGTGTTCCCCATTAAGCTTATATGTGTGAACAAACTGAAGGCCGAACCTCCATGTACAGATTTCTCCAAATAAAATTTTACAACCCTACGGTGCTGTAAAATGTCTTTAGATGTCTGCTTGGCGTTTAATTTGTAGCACTCTGAAGAGATCTCACAGTATAAAAAAAAACATGTATGTTACTTCTCAAACGTATCATGTATATGTGTTGACTTCATGTCTGCTGTACCAACGTTATTATTGAAATGCAAAAAGGTGAACATACAGGCATGCGCTCTTCCTATTCAACTTATGTTAATGTTAGCATACTTATGTTAATGAGAGCAATGTTTGAAAGAAGGTAAATGATAAGACTGACTGAATGTTTCTCCCCCAGTTTTAGAGGCTGCAAATAAATAACTGGTAAAATTGTTTTGATACTATAGTAATAAATTCAGTCAGCCAGTGGTATCACTACATCTTGTTATTGTCCTGTTTTACTGCCAAACGTAAGTGACTTGATTATAAATGTATGAGTGAGATTGTGGTTTTGAAGTTAGAAGTCTGACGTTTATTTCAGATACTCCATAACTCAAAACATGCGACCACCCCACCCCACTGAAGGAATCCAAAGAAGGTACTTATTAAGGGGGCAGTAATGTGACTAGAAAGAACAGTACTGCTTAAGATGGGAGTGTTTAGGCTGGAGCTATAATCGTGTGTCAATGTATACGTTACCACGGAAATTATAAAGTGAAATTCCAAAGAAAATGTTGGCAACCTAGCTTTAGCTCATGATTAAAAGATTGGTAATCCAATTATGTATTTTGCGTCCAGCTTTAAACTGAAGTGGTTAACTAGTTTGTTTTTAAAGATTATCATTCAATGGACTCATTCTGAAATTGTTTAAGCCCCTTCTAAGCATGACACAAAAGATGATTTTAGTTTGTGCAGGTTTGTGTCATTCATGTCCAGTAAAAGGCCATAGATGTATAATTATAAAAGCACCAAAGGTTTGTTGTGTGCACAAAGGCTTAATTGAATTTCCGGAATAGTTGTGTAGAATGTTGTAATTGTTTTACATTATCTAGGATTTTACCAACATTCAGTACATGAGGACACCATCAAATCTGGGGTGCAAATCTATTACCATCCCCCTTTACCCGCATCTATCTATCGTTATGACGTTTCTTTCTACATACAGTAATTAAATATCTATTAATGACAAATAAAGTATCCGATTTGCAATGATTAATACCAAAAATTTACATTTTGGGTTTCACTTGTTGTATAAAACTGTCTCCTTTAGTTGTTCAATTTAAAGGTATTCATAGCAGATCTAGTTCCACCTTCCCCTGTCCTCTGCGTCTTCAACTGTCACCAACCAACTGCATGTCCTCATTACCACGTCCAGGAATATCCTATTTCCTCTTCCCTTTTTCGCCTGCCTATCAGCTCCATGTCCAGCATCCTTTAACCAACATAGCCACTATCCCACGTCCAAACTGTAGATATAAATATTAAATTGGTGACAAACAGTGAGAAAGAATAGACACGCGCTCGACCCCGTTTATGAGAGACTGCACAATCTGAGATGTGACGCAGCTCATAGCTGCCACGATGTGACGCAGCTCATAGCTGCCACGATGTGACGCAGCTCACAGCTGCGACGATGTGACGCAGCTCATAGCTGCCACGATGTGACGCAGCTCATAGCTGCCACGCCTCTCTATTTGAATAGGATATACGCAAATTCGGCGGTTTTGATTATAAAAAATAATGAAATGATTGGAATCATACAGAAATTACATTCATAGCACATATCAGTAGTAAAATATTAACATTTATTTTATCGTTATTTATTTTTTACTTTTCATGACGACACTCACCTGACCGCATGTACCTGCTCCTACTGTACACCTCACCACTGTCATGCTGTCACTTCCTAATACAATACCACAATGCCTCCCTCAGCACTCATATTCTTATCTAAACCCACAATGCATCTCACTCTGGCCTTCTCTCTACGTCTCCATCATCACTCTCAAAGCAGACATTACATCTTCAGGGCTCTTTCTAGGCGTGAAACCAGACTGCTGATCCCAAATAGTCACCTCTTTTCTTAATCTAGCTTCCACTTACCTTTGCCAGGTCTTCATTTTGTGGCTCATCTACAGCTCTGAACAAACCCCTTTATTCTTGAAAATCACCACCAGTACACTTTCCCTCCATTCCTCAGGCGTCAACTCTCTCTCCGAGATAGTGTTGAACAATATAGTTTAACACTCCACTGCTCTCTCTGGAGATACTTCCATACCTCCACCGGTATATCATCGGGACCGACTGCATTTCCATTCTTCATTCTCTTCAAAGCTGCTCTCATTTCATCCTTACAAATCCTTTGTAATTCATCGTTTACGATTTTCACATCTTCCAACCTTCCGTCACTCTATCAGTGTCTTCATTCATCAGTTCTCCAACCTACTCCTTCTAACTTGCCTTCAAACTCTCCTCACTTGTTGGTACATTTCCATCTCTAACCTTAACCCCCCTAACCTGCTGCACATCCTTCCCTCTGCTTATCCAATCTGTAAATGTCATTTTCTCTTTCCTTCGAATCCAACCTCTCCAAAGACTCATCATTGGCCTTTAGTTTAGCGTCGTTACCTCACTCTGTGCCTTACACATCTCCGTGTAGAACACAAAACAATAATTAGCAATGAAGACCCTGTTCATTATGCTATCCAACTCATTTGGCCTTGTTTCATTATTCCTCCATCTCTGCTGTTCCTTCATCTCCCTCCTCCTATACAGGAACACGGTGAGATAAAATCCATTGTTACTCAATCTGTAGCTAGACTCTCATGGGCGTGGAGGCCTCACGTGAGACAATCAGTTTGTGAATGATCATGTAATGAAATATATCTTGGTATATATCAATGGTCCTAAAAGTCTACCAACTCCCTTTGTCAGTCACATTTAGCAGAATATTTCACTATGCACATTTTCAACAGTAAATTAGTTCATTGGATTAAATGTTTTATAATATATATATATATATTTATATTTATATCTGTGCTCTCTAGTCTTACACCCCTTGAATACATTAAGTATTTAACTGTTCTCCGAACAGTTCCATTCAACACATACTGCTCCTCAGATTGATCGAATTTGCTCAATGAAGTGAACACCAGGTGAGTATTGTGACAATGATAAGTTTATCTGTGGGAATTTTCTAAATGTGTAACAGGAAATAACTTAGACTTAAACACTGTGGTTCATGTGAGACAGTTTCTGATTTGGCAGATGAGATTAAGTCTTAAAGAGGAAGTGAAATTGGGAAAGAACAGATGGTGTACATAAGCCAACAGATATTGAGAAAGTGGTAGTGAGCGAATCTGGAAACATGATTTGTTCAATGTCTACTATGCAGGTATTTAAATAGGAAACTTGACAGCCCAAACAAGAGCATTTTCTTGATACACTTAGTGAGTGTCATTTATCTCTGTCCCTATGTATTAAACATCTCTCTCGTTCACGTTAAGAGGATTTAAACTCTTAAGTAGATCCTCCTTTACATCCAATGATCAGCGCCCGTCTGCCAGGAGACGATTCCTTTGGCGGAAACCTCTCTTTCTCTCACCAGAGCACCAGAGCACTGCAAGGGACTTAACTTATTATCCATGAAAACAAGGATGATTTTCAACTGACATGAGAAGAGCTGCATTTTCATACTTGTGGTTTCTGTTATATTTCGATGCATGAGAGTGATTGACACGCCCAGAGTAATGTGTTGTTTAGGAAAAGGCTTTCTTTCGGGTATCAATCTTTGAGTCAATTTTATTACTGTACCAAATGCTTGTTTTCTCCTCCTTGAATCGACACTTACCTCTGGACTTCAAAAATACACACCATTAAAAAAAGAAATTCTTCCAAAATGCACTGCATTTGAAATTCCACCAGAGAACAGCCATCAGAGCAAGAAGCACCAGTTTAAAGACAATCCATATTAACTAGAATGGCACTCAGTAGAGCGCCTACCTCTTCCAAGGCTCCTTAAACATAATCGTCAGGCTTCATCATAGCGCCCTAACCATAATTTAAAGGAAGATTACACTGATAAGTGGATCTGAATTTTTATTTGAATCTGCATCAAATTGCTCACACTTCTACACTGCTATACCTCTACACCTCTACGCATTAATCCCTGAGAAATTTAAGAGAGTTTAAAAATAAAATCATGCATCAGCTCTGTGGTTTTTGCACCAAACTTTAAAGGAAGTCTATTATTGGCCAAAACACATCCTCCCACTATGTTTCACAGATATCTGCTCAGTAGTTTCTGCATAATTCTTCTGACGTCCAACAAACAGCGGTGGAAAACATGCCCTCCCTGTGGAGGTTAATATAATATTTCTGAGTTCAGTCTCCAGTTTGAGTCTAAGGACAGTCCAGGTTTTCTTATTCACAGGTGCCAAAATCCCAACAAGCCTGCTTGCAGAGCACACACAGGCGCTCATTATATTCCGGGCAAAAGGAATTCCATTCATTCATGATGTCAACACTGCATCAATGTACATTAGAGATCACATTTTTTCAACAACCTCTAACTGTGAAAAGACTTTTCTTTCCAACTATCAAACTATATTATGTTTTATCACTCCACAATACACTGTATTGTGTTGGGTTCATCAAAACCTTGGCATATACTCCTGCATTTTTATTACTCAGTCTATTTCATCTACTGTCATAAGCAGCGCACTTTTTCATTCCGTATTTAAAGCCACACCAAAGGCAGCACCTCAGACCCACAGGCTACAGCAGGGCTGTATGGGGCATACTGTGTATTGGGAAAGCACAGAAACAACCAGAAGTTAAAATCACAGCCTTACAACTGAGTAATGTGTCCGCCATGAGCATTTTAAGAGGTAAAGGCCTCATGCAGTATCGTGTTTGAGGCCTAAGATTCAGTGAGTGCTGCCATAGTGGTTTCCAATGGAAGGGTTTTCTTGTAAACCGCTTTGTGACGCTTCCTCCTCCTGTGAGACCACTGGGGCCACTGGCTGCTCAAAGAAATTGGTCACACAGAACACCTGCGAAGAAGTGGGGGAATAAAAAAAACTTGATTATTTTTTGAGTTACAGTGGAATATTTCCATTTAAATGAGAAATAAATATAAAACTAATGGGCTCTATTATTTCATTGTGAATCACTAAACCTCCTTAGAGGGGGCATCAATAGTAATAAACCTCACGTTAAGGCATTTGAACTGTTTGACAAACTCTTTTAGCATGAATACATTGTGAATCTTTTTTATAAATACATTTTCTTATTTCTTTCCAGTACAACCACATGAGGCCCAGCTTTTCGTTGATGCTGATAGATCTTCAGATGAAACTTACAGTAAGAATAGCCACTAAACCTCCTTGCAGGAGGCCAACAAGCACGTCACTCCAGTGATGTTTGTAGTCCGACACCCGGGACAGACCCACATACACAGCAGTCGCAATCAAGAAGAACTGGATGGTCGGACGCAGGAGCCTGGCCCACTTTGAATTAAGTCTGGCTTGAATGTACAGCTGCAACAGTTAGAGGTAGAGAGTATTAGAATGTGACACCAGCAAACATCCTTCACACAGTCAAAAAACCCAATGATGGAGCCCTCATTTTGTTGATTTTGTTGAACACAAAACTGTATTTCTAATCCGGTTGCACATCTAAACCTGACGGCCACAACATTACAACAAGTTACTGGTGTATATCTTTGTACGTACTTGACTTATTTTATCCCCGAAAAAGGGATATTTCGGAATCCTCATTAAGTATTTCATGGATAATTTTTTCATTTTACATGCTGGACGTATTTTTGGAAAGGTCTGTTGCATATTTCTGCCACTCTCTCTAAGATCAAAGTTATTGGCCATCATTTCATAGCAATCGGCCCAATTTAGTCAAAATTCGTGCATGTGAATTATTAATATTTTACTCAATAGTTTATAGTCTACTCACTAATTAGAGCTTTTTAGGGAAAAAACTGTTTTTCGTCTATAACTTCTCAACCATACATGCAGCTGTATCAAAATTTAGCTAATGTGAATTGACACAAGGAAATCTGTCTTATTTTATTACTGAGCTCAGAAAAGAATTATTAACTGTATTTATCTTCCTTATTGAGTCACCGTGGGATCTTATCTTTCATCAATGAGTCACACTTAAGTTGTGGACTTCAATCAGGGGAATTTCTTGCTCAAAGCAGGGGATTGGGAGCTTTTTGAGGATATACCCTTGCTGGCAGGGACAACAGAATAGAGCTAGATTTCTTAGTAGACATAAAAACTGAATTTTTAAGGTAATGGGATGGAAAATGTCCTCTTTATACATATTTCAAATTTATATATGTGTAACTAATTCCTTTATATGCATCTTATTTTATTAGTACTTTTTCAGTTCTTAGTTGAATCCTCTCAGAAATGAGTTTGCAAGGTACAGACCATGCCTGTGTGGCTGTAAGGAAATCCAACAACCACAATGCTTGGCTAGTGAATGCTCACTCTTCCATAATAGTGCACCTATACACCGACTCCATGTAGCCAGAAGAAAACATTTGAAGACAGAATCAGGATCAACATATCTGCCTGCTGCACCTCAGCAGTTTGCGATCCGTCATCGAAACAGCAGCAGAGACCTTTGGCAGCCACCTGCACACTAATTATGTTGTTAAATGTTGAGTCACTGGAGACCTACATGGAGCTTGTGTTTTTTTCTTTTTGTTCTTTTCTGTATCTTTTATTTGTTACCAATTTAATTCAGATAGTCATTTCAAATCAGATAGTTTTTGTTTTTTTACCATCACTAGCACTTATATCAAACTAGACCTATGCTGTCGTCCCCGACAGCAAGGTTATATCCCAGAAAAGTCCCCAACCCTCTTTGTTGTACAAGTTATCCCCTCATTGAAGCCCCTAAATTAAATGTGAAATTAGTTCCACAGTATTTCTTTTAAAAAAAAAAGAAAAAGAAAAAAGAAAAGGCTGCCCAAAGTGAGTAAAATCTGGATTAAAAGATTAAATAAGGATAAAATATGATATAAACAAGATAGATCTCTTTGGAGTATATACACCAAATTGGGACTAAGTCAGCTCAATGGTTGAAAAATTATTGACCAAACCTTTTTGGAGATAAAGCCCCCTATAATGTCTGAATTATACAACCGACGTTTCCCAAAATCCACCCAGTTCTTCCTCTAAAGTTATGGTGGTATAACGTTTGAAAGTGATCCATGAAATAGTTTTTTAAGTAGTGTTTGGAAAACAGTCCATAAAAAACTGCCCCTAGTAAGTACACGATGAGCTGTTAAAATAAAACACATACAAGATACATCTTCTCAAGTCGATTGAAAAGCACCGAATTTGGACAAAATCGGACCAATGGTTGAGAAATTATGGCCCATTGACTTTTGCCGATAAAGCTTCTCTTAATATCAGAAATATACAACGGATCTCTCCCAAAATCCATCCAGTTCTTCCTCACACTCATGTTGATGTTATTAAGAAATTTGAAAATGATCCATTAAATAGTTTTTTCAGTTATTGCATTCTACACAAAGGATCTGCGGCGCCGGATGCGATGGAAACGACGATTCCATAATATCCCCGACAGTTATATCACATTCAAAGTTGTGTCTGCAAATAGATTTTACATGAAAAAGTATATACTTACAACTAGGAACAGCATGCAGTACATAGAGAAGGATGAATGGCCAGAGAAGAAGGAGAGTCTGAAAAATACAGGTCATGGCGTACAGGATGAGATTGGGCAATGGCAATTTATCATAGGCACTAGATTAGATTACATCATGACAGCTAATCGTCAAACAAGTCTGTCACTGTAATTTTACAATACTGATACACGTTTATTCATCCCTGTAATGACGAGCACAAGTTCACTTCACTAAAAAACAGTTGCATTAGGGTCTTTGATGGACATAATTTGTTTGCTGATGTCATCAGGATCATCTCAGCCTAAGTGTTGATACAACATTTTGTTTAACAGGAAGACAAAAATTAAGAATAGCGTTAAAAAGGAATACTTTATTTAATAACTTTAATGATTTAAAAAAAAACTGTCAACTACAGCTGCTTATAACTCAAATAACTGGGCTCTCTCTCATCTATTTAGTTCAGGACCTTTACCTGGCCTCGTCTACCAGAAACGTGTCTCCAGTGCAGGTGAAGTTCTCGATGTATCCCCCCGTTTGGCAGTTGATGCGATCCCAGGCTGGTTTACATACAGCCAGGAAGTTTGGCCTCAGACGGCCAATGGAGTACTTGGCTATGTCTGTCAGAGACTGGCTAGCAGCAGCTCCAAACAAGTAGCTCCCCACAGCTTTGTAGACACACGCCACATACTTGGTCCCGAGAGACTGCTTCTTGATGCGAGACATGTAAACGGAAAGGCACTCACCACAGACGATCTACGTCAAGAGACAGCAAAAACAAAGAAACGGTTATCAAGGAAAACCATCAGTCTCTTTTGGCAAGTTTAAGAGATACTCACCACGATGAGCGTGAAGGGGATCATGACTCCTCCCAGCAGCTGGTAGGATATGGTGTCCTCTTTGAGGGGGTATCGGATGGACTCATCATTACAGAAGAATCCCCGTTTGAAAGGGTTGTGTTGAGGGGTGAGAATGAAAAATGGGAGTCCAACTGTGAAAAAAAAGAATGAGGAAAAAGGATCATTGTTATAATGATGTCTTCCTCTTGGACCAACCTCAGTCTGTCTCACACCTTAATCCATCAAAGTGTACATCATGTCTGCAGGCAGCCTCTGCTGCTATTACACTGTAGTAATACTCTTACGATTCGTCACAAAATGAGCGGTACTCTGAGAATACAAAGTTGTTGGCCCTCGTTCAAAAGAAGCTGATGACTCTTGTGGTTTGCATGTACCAGCAAGGAAGGAGTTCTCTACTCAAGGCCAAGTTACACAATAACTAAATTCAACACTTGGGGCCATGAGTTACGTCAGTCTGCAGATATTTGTGTAAAAGGACACAGGAAAAACTTACCTTTGCTGATGTGAATACACTCTAACCTCTACTATAGGGGATGTAGATTATATACAAACATTCTCCCAATGATCAAGTGATGTTTACAACAATGCTTTCAGCTAAACGAGGATTCCATATGGTCATGACATCTTGATTAGGCTTGTTATATATTTAATTCATGACTGCATGGCTGATTCTAAATAAATTCAAAACAAAAGGAGTCTGTCGTCCAGCTGAAAAGCATAAACAATGACAGCGAGAGAGAGAGAGCGAGAGAGAGAGAGAACGAGAGAGAGAGAAGAACAGAAGTAGAGAGAAATACAATCATGTTACGACCATATCCAATATATCATTTTATACTTAGGTTACTTTGGTTATTTAGTCTTTTGCCGGGGCAGTTGTGTTATACAACTTTATTTCAGTTGACGGTTTGCTTCAACTGAAGGTTTTTAATTGTAAAGACTTATACCAGCATTCACATGTAGTCTCTGTTTTTTAATGATATGCTTTGTAGGCCAGTTGTATATTTCAGCCAATAGGGGGATCATTATCTCCAAAGGTTTTCGGGCCATGATTTCCAAACCCATGGTCTGATTTCTCAAGCATAACATTTAAACTTTTGGTCCAATTTAGTCCAAACCTCATATGAAACTATTTGTCGTATTTTACTGCAATTGTTAATATTTCAGTCATAGAGAGGCCTTTTTGCAAACACACACAGTTTTTTGACTGTTACTTCCCATCCAGTTATGTCCAGATTGGCTCATATGAATCAATACAAGGAGATCTATCTTGTTTATATATATTATTTCACTATAACAGTTCAGATTTTACTCATTAGGGGGAGCTTTTATCGCAAACAAAGTTTCTTATGCATAACTTCCCAATCATAGGTATAAATGTGTCTAAAGTAAGATCATATGATTAAGCACAAGGAAATATTTCTTATTTTATACCTGAGCTCAGAACAATGAATGAAAATGATTGAGTTACTTTGGGATCTGATCTTAAAGCATATTGCTGACTTCATAGAAATAGTCACAATGAGTCAAAATGGACTGTTTGAGAATATTAATGAACCACATTTCATTTGAGTAGCTCAATCAGATGAAAGGCTTGTTCAACACAAGAGGATGACTTGTTCGGAAGACAGAAAACTTGGGACTAGAAACAAAGATGACATTTTTCAGATGTGGCTGCCAAAAACCAATGAGAGGTTTGCTGCCCAGTCAGCAGGACGGCCAACCACGAGACACAGACAGAGCAGAAGAGGTGAGTCAGGGATAATCAGAGGGGCTTTGTGAGTCTAAACATATCTGCCCTTATCAAATATGGCAGCTAGCAAACTGAATGTCCTCATGAATGCACAGAGGTTTCTTTAATTTCTGGTTATGGCAGCATTGTCAGACCCAGTCAGTGCTGCTGCAGAATGTCTGTCAGAATGTGCCGTGATTACACTGAGCTAAAAATACAACATTTGCTTGGAAAAATAAACGCACACAAGCTCCTTGTCCTCATGCCAGGTTTCCTAAGCATCAATTGCGTATTTGCATAATTGTATCTAAACCAACAATTGAATTGTTTTTGCATGTAATTTTAAATAATGTGTCCCCACTGGAATAGAAGTGGGTAAGGGGTCCGTACCGAGGATGAGACAGGTGATGTCCAGCAGGATGACAGGGATCCCCGTAGCCTCAAACATGTTTCGTGTGCGTCCTCTGGATTCCGTCTCTCCGAAAAAATTCTGAAGATCCGTGAAGCTTCTGGCGAGGAAAGGTGCAGCTGATCTACCGCACTATTCCAGCAACAACAACAAAAAATCAAAAACACACCAGGTTCATCGTGCTGCCATCAAAACTCCGGGATTCCCCGAGGAGGAGCTAAAAACTAACGTGGGTTCATAAAATTTTTAAAAAAAAGAAGTAAAATACAGATCCTACTCTATAATAAAAACTATAGCTAACACTAATCTAAGACCACAACACACGTGAAGAGCCCCTCACCCTTCAAACAGCCCACAGACCATCATAACCAGCAGGATGTCCTCAACTCATAATACAGGACTGTCCTTCGCTGAGACCCGACTGCTGACAGACGGCCCACCTCTCCTCTGGGTCCGTTACGATTAAAGACGCCTTCAAGGACGACTCGGAAAAAAAAACAGCTGTAGTTCTGTACGAGACAAGGGTGGCGATTTAAGTAGCGCAGAGTAAATGTTCTGCATGTGAGATAAAGTGTGACACTATTGTATCAACTTTTACTTTTCCAGTTGTCAAAAAGGATTGCAATATTATACAAAACTATAGAACCGTTTGCATAGTTTGTACTGCTCCCTCATACACCCATACATAACCTACTGTTTAAGGGGAAACACATACAAATCCAGCTGTAACAAAATTTTCAGGATGCAAAAGAAAGCAATAAGAGTAACTCTGTCAAAACCATTATTAATCAAACAGCACAATATTCTGTAAATTAAATACCTTAAAATTTCAGGATTTATTTCACCATCACATCATATATATATACGATCAAATATAAAATATAGATTATATCAGTTAAATGAGTAAATTTGTGGAACATATGGAAATATGAATGTTTTGTTCAATTTGCAAACTTCAAAAAATTATAAGTATAAGATGGCAAGCCAATATAGAACTGGAGTAAAGTAATGGATATGATAAAAATACAGAACATTTGCCGAGATTTCCAATTCATGGCAATTTATGTGAAGGCCTATATATGTATGTCGATGAAGACATCGAAAACACACTGGTTTTGTTTGTCAGTATTTTTGCCAATTTCTTAATTTCTTTCTGTTTTTTGATTCATTCTTTCTGGACTGTTTTTTCTTTTGTTAGTTTAGGAAAACTAATAAAACAGTATTGTATCTGATATGTAAAACGGGTGGGCATACTTGCCTACGCTGTAGCTTCAGCCTACACATTTCCAGTATATGACTATCTATCTATCGATCTATCTATCGATCTATCTATCTATCTATCTATCTATCTATCTATCTATCTATCTATCTATCTATCTATCTATCTATCTATCTATCTATCTATCTATCTATCTATCCATCCATCCATCCATCCATCCATCCATCCATCCATCCATCTATCTATCTATCTATCTATCTATCAAAATGACGTCATACTCTTCATCTGATAATTCTATATGTTTATTGTTTGTATTTACCAATTACCAGTGTATAAACCAACCTCTGCGCACTGAAGTAATATTATTTCTGTAAAGAAAAAATGCAAATCTTAACGTAATTTAATCTTGTGTGGCCATTTGACAAACGATACTAAAAATTCCGATTTGATCTGAAGGCAGCATGCACTGGGAAGTGGTAATAGGTTTTGAACCTATCGGGTGCCAGGATTGGCACCACGACAGCCCTCGGCTGATACAGACCTGCTCCTCCTCCACTGCGTGCCGCTACTCAGGTAATCATGTTAAATCGCTACTGGGTCACGATTAGTGGAGGCGAGTTCCGGTTCTCTGCGTCCGGGCGGTCAGGGAACCTCTCAGGCCAGACAGCAGTGTAGCAAAGCCCTCCGTGTTTGCTCCTGGTGCTGGTAGGGTCAGACTTTGATTTTGACATTTCATGCAGTGACTAGGTCTGTGCTTTCCCCGACAGCATGGTACATCCCGGAAAAGCCCCCAATCCGCGGCGTTGTACAGTTAATTCCCCTGATTGAACTCCTGAAGTGTAATGTGGCTCATTAATCATCTCAAACCTTCCATATCGATTCAAACTAACTATTTCTATGGAGTCAGCAATATGCTCTGAAGTAAGATGACATACTGACTCAGTAATGTAGATAAATACAGGTAACTATTTTTTCAGAGCTCAGGGATAAAACAATATAGTTTTCCTTCTGTCAATTCATATGAACTGGATTTAGACACAATTGGACTTATGTGTCGGAAGATATGGACAAACAACTGTATTTTCCACAAGAAGTTCCCCTAGTGAGTATAATATGAGCTATTATTATAAGTATATTATAGTGAAATTATATATATATATATATATATATATATATATATATATATATATATATATATATATATATATATATCAAAGGGAACTTTTAAATCACAGTCTGGGTCTCGATGAAATGAATATTCAAGTTGAATTGAATATTTGTGTAATTTGTTTAGAACAAAATAATGCTAGAATGATCACTGGAAATCAAAATCATTAAACCATTAAAGGCTGGTTTCTAATTACACCAAAAAATCAGAAGTGTGTTTTTAGCCCAACTTGCCAAAGGGACCTCATGAAAACGTCTGGTGCGCACGCTCCTGATGAGATGGAGGATGATGTCCTGGGGAGTATCCTCCCAGACCTGGATCAGGACTCCTGGACAGTCTGTGGTCAGTGGTGGCAGCGCTTGATTTCAAGATCTTTTTCATTTGTCAATTTTTCTATACGTGCAGGACATACAGAAAATTGAAATGGCGAGACATAATATCTCAGAGGTTCTCAGGTTGATTCATGTTCGGGGACCATGAAGACCTGTCAATAGCATCAATACCTTCAGCCTTATGAAACAAACGTCCTGGACCAGGAGGAACCAAGTGTCCACTGGAACAGTGTAAGTTTGGATTGTGGGTTTGAGTTTCATACTGGTACCTAACAGCAGTCCGGGCCCCCCTGGCTACAACATGGAGGTCTGTGAGAGCATCCAAGGATCCGTCTCACCAGACCATCACTGACCCAACACCACATCCAGTCCTGTTGGATGATGATGATGATGCAGCAGCAGCATTGTGTTCTCCACGGCGTCTCCAAACTCTGTCACGCCTGCCACATGACCTCAGTTTGAACCTGCTCTCATCTTCGAAGAGAACGGGGCTCCACATAGCCGGGTCGTGAGCACAGGTCCCAGTAGAGGACGCAGAGGCCTCTTGCCACCCTCATGCAGTCTGTTTCTGACAGTTTTGTCACAAACATCCCATCTGACATCAAGAGAAAGGGTTACTGTCCTGAAGACATCAAAACAAACTTATCCAGACAGATTTTTTTGATTGCAGTTGCTCGGCAGAGAAAAGCGAACGAATCATATCTTGATTTATAGTGAAAACAGTGTTTTTTGTAAAAAGAGCTCCCGTAGTGAGTCACATATGAACTTTTTAGTAGAATGTGATATCTGCCTGGGAGGTTGTATTTTCGGCCGCATCAGTTTGTTTGCTTGTCAACAGGATTATACAATAACAACGTAACATATTTTATTGACATCTGTCCGAAGTATAGGCTGCACGTCACGTTTTGAAGTGGGTCCAAATAATGCATGATGCAATGTTTGAAAAAACCTACCTCATGGAATTAGAACATTAAACCAAACAAACAAATGATAATATTTTTCTGGGCTCCATTTATTTCACAGTGAATTCTTTTATGGACAGAGACTTCCAGTCTTTATTTGTTTGGGTGTCCACACAGAGCACAGCCGTCATCATTTCGTCTTTAGTCTGAAGCTGATTACTAAATGTAAGTAAATAACCATCATGAAAATGATGATGTAAACACATAGCAGTGATCAGCTGCATCACAGCAGCATCGTCGCTTCACTATCACATTCTTCAGTTCTTGAGCTTCTTGGAGTTCAAATGTTGCTCTATCTCTCGCTTGAAGAGCAGCTCTCCCAGCTGGCCGTGTGAGGCTTCGCTCATTGCTTTTGTCTGCATACACATCTTGAACTTGTCTGGAGGGAGCTCGTCTGCGCAGTTCTTCTCATGCCACAGGTGGAAAAGACCATGAGATGGAGCACGGATCACCATCAGCTTACTGTGAAGGTACTTCCTGTAGAGGTTCACGTCCTCCAACCCCCAACCTTTGATTTTACGGTCAAATCCACCTGGTGGGAAATAAAGACGTTTGGACAGTATCAGCTTTGCCACCAATACCTCCACAGTGTATTCTCACATTTGAGTTTTAACAACCTCACATCCTGTGTAAATGTCTCGATTGGTTGTGAAAAGGTTTTAAATATATGCAGGGAATGCTTTCTTAATTTTTGCAGTATGATATTATATATATATTATTGAACTATTCTTTGCTCTGAAATACTTATTATACAGTTATTAGTCATTAGTATTGTGGAAAAGCAAAGATTCAAAATTTTCAAGGGTTTTTCTTTTGTGATTACTTACATTTATGTCCGGCATGAGTTTTATGCTTGTCATAATGTATTTCGAAATAAATATTTTTAATATATTATTATATAGTTATATTTGAATAAGATTTGTATCTGCAGGTTTGACACTGCTGTTAAAATGGTTGAAGCAAGAGTTGTTCTTGCAATGGCACTAAGAAAATAAAACAGAAAAAAATCTAATTTACAAGAGCTCAGGTATTAAAATAGTTTTTTTTTTATAAAAAGACAACATTTTTATGTGCTTTCACATAGAAATGCCCACAGTCCTGTGACATTTACACATTTATTGATACATGATTATTACGTGCTTATTATGAAGTGCTATCTAGTGCATATAAAGGGCAATTTGAGTTGTATTTTTTCCATTGGCCTTTCATTTACCTATGTTGATGAAATCCGACCTGTACTGGCATGTCATGCCGAACCCAAAGTCTCTCCAGAATCCAGTATCCTTCCTCATCACCTATGACAAAAGAAGCAGCAGGAAATGAGTCGTTTCCCTGCTGACGGCAGTTGCTCAAGTAAATTTAGCTGTTTGTTTATGTTATATTATTATTATTACCAACCAGTTGTTGTTTAACAGGAGGTAGAACAGTGTGATTATGGTAGATGATAGATGGGTTGTACTGGCTGAAGAGCACCGGATAGTACACCTTTTTACCTGGAGAGAAAAAAAAACCCAATCATATTCAGAGTCACATTAATTCACATTATAACATCTCATATCCCACAACTAAAGACTGAAAAACCAGACTATGTAAACCACAGGTAAAATAACTTCATGGCCTGCAGCATGTTTGGCAGGAGTGAGAAGAATCAGAAGTGTGTAGTTTGTTGTGAGTAACTATGAGCAGCAGGCCTGAACAAACAACACTAACACAACCCAAAGACTCACGTTAAACTGATGGACACATCATTCACTTTCATTTCAGAGCAGTGCAAAACACAACGGTGAAAATCTTCAACCACACTATTAAAAAAACGAAAGAATCTCAAAGTCTATGACTAATCAAGCAATGAGATAATGTTTTCACTCCTGTACCTTTGTCTCTTTGTTTGTTTGTTTGCAAGCAGGATTAGGGAAAAGATGCGCAGAGATAGGTTTTCACAGAGTGGATACAATTCTGGTGAAGATATTTGATTTGCAGCATTTAAAATACAATAAACGAAATAAGAAAAGGAATCAGAACGTGCAAACCTCCACTCGGGGCCAAAACCTAACACTGAACCTTTGATTTTTCCTCTCACAACAAGCTTAAGGAAAACTTCATGCAGATTTCTCCATTAATGTCTGAGCTTTGCCAGCCTCCACATCTATCCACAATCCCAACAAACACTCTGAGTATCTCTCAAATACTTTGTAGTCGGTTGTCTCCTGCGCCTTCCACTTTAGTGTCTCTGTTCAGCCCACTGGCTCAGTGGGTAACTCCAACGCCAATTGAACATCAGAGGAACCCCTACAGACCCTACTACCCTAAAGAAAGATTCAAAGGATCAAAGACAGTAATAGCAACATTGTGACATCACACAAACCAATTATTAATTTATTTTAATTCATTTTAAATGTTGCGAAACACATACCATCATCGTCATCAAATCGTATCATCTCTGGGATATGCCAAAATCTACCTCTGGGAAAAATTTCATGCAAATTGTCATGTATTTTTCTGTAACTGCTCACAAACAGACATATAAACAAACCAACAAACAGACAAACTCACAGGAGGGAAAACATAACCTCCTTGGCGGAGCTGATAAAATAATAAGCTGTTTTGAGTAGTGCTGTCATAATTTGGCTATTGCTGCCTCTGTTCCTTTGATTCCTTAGATCTTTTTTTGGGGTGGATCTTGGGTCTTGAGGGTTTCTTTTATGCCTTTGATGTTCCTTTGGGGCTGGAGCTCGGGGCTCCGTGGGCTGAGAAGAGAAGCTGAAGTGGAGGGCGCGGGAGACGACTGGCTACAGGGTATTTAATAGATATTCAATTCATTTGTTGGAGTTATCTGTTGAGTTAGAGGCTGGCAATAATTATGGAGAAATCTGCACAAACCTTTCCTAAACATTGGGTGATGTTGTGCTTTGCCAGAGGTTTGCGCTCTCTGAGTACTTTTTCCTAGTTTGTTTGTTTGTTTGTTTGTCTGTTTGTGAACAAGATTATGGAATAACTACTGAACCGATTTGCATGAAATTTAACCCAGAGTTGTTGTTTCATATCCTAGAGGTTGTCTGACGATGTGGCGACGTCACAATGTGTGGCTGTTGCTGCATTTGTTCTATTGATTCCTTGGATGTTTCTTTGGGGCTGGTACTGGGGGCTCCGTTTCAAGAGCTCCTTTGATTCCTTTGATGTTCTTTTGAGGGCGGATATCGGGGCTCAGTGGGCTGAACACTGTTTTTGAGAGAAACTCAGAGAAGCAATAATTCGGACATTAACGGAAATATCTGCATTAAATTTTTCGTAACTGCACTCTCTGAGGGCTTTTTGTAGTTATTAAGATGATTTAATATTTAATTTTTACTCTTAATTTATCATTAAATTACAAATAGTTTGGTCAAAAATGTTTTGTACTATTTCTATAATAAAATTACTCACTGATAGAATTTTGTATTTCATAGACATTAGTATTTTTTATTAGGTTTTTAGAAAAATATTTGAACCCTTATTAGAATTTTTTTGTATCAAGTCACATTATTCGGTTTAGTAAGTCATAACATGCATTAATATGCTAAGAAATCCTACTAATCGAATTAGACTTTTTTAATAGCCATGGTTAAAGCCGCCTCCTCGTGACCTCTTTGACCTGTGGTGTGTCGCAGGGCTTCATCCATGGACGTTTAGCATGTACATACTGCCACTGGGTCATATTCAAAACCGGTTCAGTCAAGTGAAACACTCTTTTCCCAAAAAAGTAGTGACCAAACAGTTGAGCAGAACATTGAAGTGTTTAAGTCCTCATGATTTAGATTATTGACTTGATTTTTATGTTTTGACTTGTCATCATATGAGAATCAGATGTAATGCCAATATAATTAGTAGCATGTCCAAATAATAAAACCAGTTGTGAGCATGTTTCTTAAAATGTAATTATTAATTAAAAACCCACACCCTACCAGTGTCTCCACTGATAATTTCTGGTTTGATGCACAGCTTGTTTTTTTAATGATTGATGGACATATACACTGTAGCTTTGTTTCTTTTCCTGACAAAAGACCAGGTGTTTTCAACTCAAACGTCTTTAGTACAGTAAATAGCATAAAGGATGATGACCTTAAAATCACAAAATAGCTCATTAGCAGGTATAAATGTGCTTTATGTATTTAGACTTTTTATAATGCACAGCTTCAGAAGGAAACCATCACATTCCCGAATGTAATTACTTCATTACCCAGAAGTACTTACACCAATACTATTGTTGCTCAAACTTGTATAATTGGAAAATTGTTTCCATGCGATGTGAAAATTATGATTTATCAGCCAGAATATGGTTTTCTGATGGTTTTCAGATGCCATATCTGGATCTATTCTTTTCCCCTCTAGATATATTTATTTATCTCTCAATGATTCAATCAGCTGGATTTATTTTGGGAAAGGTCGGTTTCATATTGCTGACTCTAAGGGGAGCTTTGTTTCCCAAAGATTTCAGACAATCATTTCTAAACCATTGGTCCAACTTTGGTGCAGATGAATGGACTCGAGGGAAATCTATTTTTTGTGTATCATATTTTAGCCTAATAGTCCAAATCTTAGTCCCGAGGGGGAGCTTTTATTACAATAAATACTGTTTTTCAGCCAACACTTCCTAACCGTTATCGAGATTTAGTCCAAATTTTGTACCTAAGAATCGACGCAAGGAGATCCAACTTGTGTATATCATATTTTAAAAAAGATTTTTTTTTTTTTATGAAGCCCAATGTTTTTCAGATATCACTACCTATCCACTATTCAGATTTAGTCCAATTTTGGTGCATATAAACTGACTCGAGGGACCTATACTTTCTATATCATATTTTTTTGTTAATAGTTTTTAATTTACTTACATGGGAAAGTTTTTTTTTTCTTTACAAAAAAGTTAACGTAACTTCACATTAAATTTGACGACTTCAATACGGGGAATTCTTTGTCAAATGCAGGGGATTGGGGGCTTTACACATTTAGATGATTTGAATGAATCCGATCTCCATTATCTCAGCAACATCTTGGCAGTGGCACCATGACTCGACCCGCCTCGATCACTGCACTGTGTCCCAGTACATACTGTCCACTCAATATACTGTTTGTACTCTAATCTCTCAGATTCAAATTATGAACCAGATCTTAATCCAATAGCATCCTGTGGTGCAACATCATGAGAAGTCCATGTCTAGGCATGATAACGGAAAAATGTTTTAAAACGGCCTTATCTTAAGATATGGAAAGAATTAGAAAAATATCAGCTCTTCCTTGGACCAAGCCCCATCCCTACACAAAATCAACTGACAAATTTCCAATCCAAGATAAATAAGTATTGGCAATCTCTTATCCGTCCTGCACCAACTCTTACTGGCAGAGTTTATCACTTCAATCCTTGTTGTCACTTGTTGTGATTCCTTTAGCAGCAGCTCATATCATGAATCATACCTTGATAACATCTCTGTGGTATTAATCCTGCAAGCTGTCCAATGATTCTTAGAAGTGAAGCAATTCTTTTTCCTCACCAGGCTCTGCATTGAGACGACAGGACGTTAAGAAGTCAACGGTGAAGTGGATGTCAACATCACAGAAGAAAAGTAGGACATTTTGGCTCCGCCTCCAGGCCCTGACCCCAACATCTAAGCCCCGCCCTCGAGAAAACTCCTCGTTGAGCTGGATCAGAGTGAAGTTCCTGAACCGGGTTTCTCTGAGGGAGAGAAGAAGGATTTTTTAACCAGAGCTGTGTTCTGATACTAGTCGATGTCTAGACGGAATAACCATTCAAACATAATCAACCTTTAGACGTAGGAGCTACAGTATCGTTTTCCCTAAACCCAAATTAAACATATTTTTACGTGATAGAGGGTGTTTGTATTGTTGATCTAATTATAAGCTCTAAAACTCTGTTACTCTAACAATACTTGAATGATTGTAGTGCAGCATCTAAAGAGCAGAGAAGGAGAAACAAATGTTCCAACGCAGTCTTGAAGGGATGCATACATCTTTTATTCGATCGGTGACATTGAATGTAATCTCACCACCGGTGTGGGTTCATGTCTCATCACTTCAACTCAGGCCATGAATCTGTTTCACTTCAGACTCGAACTTTGACCCGTAACTTCACTTGGACTTGATATCCTCTCCGATCCCCAAAATATATAATGATATTTATACGTTCAGCAATCAATGTTTCATTTGACTGTCAGAAATATAGTTCCCTCTCTCTTTCCCCCTGAGGAGTCAATCGTGTTGTCCAAGCAGGGAGGGAGGATGTGCTCAGTGGTTCAGTCCAGCATACATACACGCAGATAACAGATGAAACGTCAGATTATAAAAGATAAACACCGAGCTCTTCTCAATCACAAATGGAGAAAAAATAATTAACTGTTATTATTCCACAGGAATATATCACACCTGATTTTAGCTAATTGTTTGTAAAATATATTTATTGTGGGTCTTTACTTTTAAAAATTTAAAAAGAAATTTATGGTTTACAACTTGATTTGGAAAATGTACTGGTTAATGTTTATATACATACATATAAGAAGAAATAAAGGTGTAGAACAAATTCAATCAGACTGTGGGCGCATGTATCTGTGTCAAGATCAGAGATGGATACAGATGCGTAATTCAACTGGAATGTCACATTGTTTGATGAATAAAATGTGAAATATTTTCTTACCTGGTGACCTGATCCAGCATGGATTTCACCTGGTTTATCTGATCTCGACCAAAGTAGACCACAGTTAGATGAATCCTGCCGTCCTGCTGGATGCATACTTCTCTGAAGCACAAAAAATATAAAACAAACAAGGAGGAGCCATTATCAAACACACCTGTGTACCGCAAAGACATCCACACGTCTGAAACCAGCTTTTAAACTTCTTTTCTAAAATGAGTGTGATTGGGTTTTCGACCAAGCTGCTTTATCAACATAAGGATTCCTTCATCACCACTCCCAAATGAATCACTCACATCTGAGATCAATACTGTCCCAATATAATCAGAGTTAGAGCGTGAGTGGGTACCAGTCTGTTAAATGGTTTTCAAATGCTACCTGAAGCTGTTGATGAATTGCCTGAAGGCATCAGTCCTCTTGGACAGAGGCACGATGATGTTGATGAGTATGCTACGTGTGTCCACGCTGTCACTCTTCACCTTCACCAGGGGCCCGAACGGCCTGAAGAGCACCAGCTGAGTGAAGTCATGTGGGCTGTCGCCTTTAAACATCAGATCGTAAACGGTTCCTCTGTCGCGCTCTGTACGCGTTAAACCTGGGACAGAGAAAAACAGGAGATGAAACTCTAGCCAAAGTGAGGTCAGGAAGAGTGTTCCCTCGCACATTAAGGCTGTTTATTTCTCAGTCCACCTGGAAATTCTCCCTTTGCATGCAGGTCTATTATTTATTTCCTGCTATCATGGTCCGGGGCTGTCAATGAGATATCAGCCATTCCCTGAGCTGTCACATCTGTCAAATAGCACAGTGTCAAACCTCCATGGTTAGCCTGTCACCTTGTTGCTGTCTCTTCAAAAACGATTCTGATCATTCAGTTTTTTTCCATCCTGCTGTTACAACATCTCCACATCATGATCCCCAACCAATCATGGATTCACCAACTTCATCATTCACAGTCTCAGCAGAGTCTTCAGCCACCACCGCCAGTGTCTGGACTTGAGGGATTCACCTTGCTGCTGCTGGGGGCAGATAATCTTCAACCACAGCCTACCAAAAGAGCCTAAGTACCAAACTTTCTGACTGTCTATTTTTTTTTCAAATATCATCTGTTGTAATAAACAGTCATCTTCATTAACTTCTCTCTCTGCACTGAATCATTAGTCAAGCACTGTACCTGAGTTAAGTTCTTGTGATTTAGTCTTTTGCTCTCATGCCACCATCTGCTGCCATTAAAACTCAGGGAAATAATTTCACTATGTTGTACTATGTATGACTGTTTGTCATTAATAAATGATACATTATTATTATAACTATTATTATTATTATCTTCTAACAATCAAAATATGTTTGCTTTATTTATGAAACAATCATCCATTCAATTATTTTGCTGATTGACTACCTTGACTCTAAGTGGGACAAGTATCAACCCAATATAATTTGTCTGTCACACCCTGGGCTTTCTTGCTGTCAGTGCTAAAATTCGTCCAATCTGCTAGCATTCAGTTACATTCATTCAGTAACGTTGGCCTTCTGGAGGCTGTGTGTCTACCTGTGTTTATGCAGCTGATAGACAAACTCTCCCAGCTGTAACTCAAGCCATGAGGAGGATGAATGAATGAAGTGAGATCCCTCTCACCCTCTATAAAGTCTGAAGGGGCGTATGTGTGTTTCCGCCTGTTGTTGTCTGTGTGCTGCTGAGGTCCATTAAGGACGTGCAGAGCCGTCTCCACTGCACCTATCAGCTCATCTCTGCGGTCATGCCTCACGGGCCTCTCCTCTGGGTGCCGGGTGAGCCCCGTCTCCAGCTGGTAGACCCTGGGTGATGAAAGGAAACCCATGAAATTGTAAGTAGTTACACAGTTACAACTGGAGACACCGGTGGTTCCACTGTCCCACTAACCTCCACAGGGTGAACGTGTCGAAAGGAATCACCGCATATTCACTGGGCAGACTCACACCTGAGTTCACCTCCGCCTGGTTCAGCTGGGAGCGGAAGAACTCCTGAAGGACATGATGTAACGCTCACTACAGCTGAGTCAAATTTCCTTCATTTCATATCTATTCAGCCAGCATGTCCTCTGTATCACATCACATTGTCCTACCTTCAGATCAGACTGTGTTGGGGTTTTGTGGAGACTCTCCAGACCCAGAGGCAGAATCCCTTTGGCTTTAGCTTTATCCAGGGACTCCTGAAGCTGCTGCGTCCTGTCCTGCAGAGCCTCTTTCAGCTGGGCTATCTGCTTCGTCAGGCTGTCGATGTAGTATCTATGGGAGTCCTCCCTCTCCTGCAACAAGGCCATGTATCCCTCTTCTTTGGCCCCTCCAGACCAAAGCAGAGACTGCTGGTTGGTGTGAGATGTCGGTTTACAGGCCAGGAGGTAGAACAAGGACAGGCAGCAGCAGAGGCCCAGAACAATGAGGCCAACATGGGCCAACATTGTTAAAAGCCATCGTTTAAGCATGTTAGAAAAGTGTCCCAGACTGAGATTTAAAAAATCATTCCGTCAGAAGTATGAACATCCCATAGTTCCAAAACCACTAAGTTGTGGCTTTTAAATTAGACGTCCTCCTGTGCTCTTATGGCCTCAAGCAGGCCGCTTCATAAGGTGTCCAAACACACATTTCTCTTCAATATAGGACCAGATAAGAGCAGGGCCCATCACCAGAGCTTTGTGACGCCCTGCAATGAAAACAAAACGTCATATTTTTTTTTATATATGCAGTCGTTCAAAGGGGCTAGGCTAGTTACCCTTTAAAGTGAAGGAAAATGTGTGACCCCTAATTATAGATTAGGGACTACGAGCAGTTCAGTCAAAAACTATTTCATTTTGTGACTTCAGAGTTAGCAGACAGCTGAACCCACAGAATACGATACAAAGTTTTTGTATTCTTTTTGACATCAAATTTTATCATCAAGCCAGACTTATTTTCCAAATAAATCAACACTTCTCAATCATTTCTATACTATATCATATTAGCTAGGCTTCAAAATGAAAATCCAGGCGATCTAGTCATCTGGATTCAGCTTCACCAGCTTCAAACTAATAACTGTTTAAATATTTATCATGAGAAAGACGGAGACATGAAGAATATTTAACGACATTTCAAAAATCAAACTGAAACCAGAGAAAGCAAACCAACCAACCTGGTCAGTCATGTCCTGGTGTGTGTGAGCAGCTTATTTCATGACTCTCCCTGGTCTGGTTGTTGCTGTTGGACCGCTGGTCAAGGTAAGCTCGCTGCTATGAAATGAAGGGAAAGAGAAATAACCTGACCTTACATTCACTCTATGTGCCACGACGCTGAAGGTGGGAAGTGACAGAAACAAACAGTTCTCTGTGTCTCCCCACCCTGTATATGTGTGTGTGCGTGTGTGCATGTGTGTGTTTGTGTGTGTGTTGCCCTCATCAGTTTATTCACAGCACAGATGGCTCTTTATTGCTCATGTAGAAGCTGATCTCATGAAAGACTTGCTTATGTTTCCAGCTCCACCTTAAGCATGTGTGTGTGTGCGTGTGTGTGCGTGTGTGTGTGTACGTGTGTGGGTGCATGAGAGAGAGGGTGTGCAGGTGATTAGATGCATATGTCCATACATTCTGATCCCTTTAAAGCAATCCTCTATACATTTGGTTATATGTCACTTAAAAAGTCTCCCTAGGATTCCTCAAGATGAGTTGGAGGGTGTTTCTGGGGAGAGGTACGTCTGGAAAACCCTTCTTAGGAAGAAAATGAATGAATGAAGAAATAATTGAAAGATTCATCCTGTTTTCGGCCCTGCACAGTCATAGAAATCTTTCCAGATCATCGCTAGCTTTTCAGCTCGAATGTTGAAGTTGAGCTTGCTGTCTTCCATCTTTTGATGCTCATATTAAAACATTTCATCTATTTTAAAAGGACTGGCTGCCATCATGAACACCTTACAAGCTGCAAATCACAGTGGGTCGCCACGTTCATGAGTTCTTGGGGGAAAACTGAATGCAAAAACAGACCAAATACAGGCTCAAATATGAGAAACATCATCCTTCAATACAAACAACCCCACAAAAACATTAAATTAAAAACAGTTCTTCAACCAAATTTTAATCAATATTTTATATATATGTATATATATATATATATATATATATATATATATATATATATATATATATATTTTTTTTTTTTTTTATATTTCACAACTCTCTAAACCTTGTCAAAATAGAAAGCTGGTGTCATCTCCTCTCCTCTCCCCTCCTCTCCTCTCCTCTCCCCTCCCCTCCTCTCCTCTCCCCTCCTCTCCTCTCCTCTCCTCTCCTCTCCTCTCCTCTCCCCTCCAATCCCTTCCTCTCCTCTCGCATCACCACTAGAATCACACCATATTTTCTTCCTGAAATTCTTCCAGTTCTTCAGTCAAATTAGAAGTTAGCTAGAGTCAGGGATCCCCTTCAGATTTTCCCTGTTCTGCTACCTGCCATCTGTTGCAGGGAAATAGCTGGGTATCAGATGGATCCAACCAATAGGTCAGGACTTTGCAGCTTGATTCATGATTGCTTTTATCCGTGTTAAAAATATTGCTTGCTGCTTATATTTAGATTACTGTAACTGTCTTTTCACGTGGAGGATGTGTCAGGATAATTTTCTCAGTCAGAACCTCTTGAGCACACTGAAAACATTTTTTTAATCTAAAGCAGAATACCGACTTCTGTAATTGCCACAACTTTACATTAAAGGATATAGTGACCATGTAGAACACATTGTAGGCGACGGTGGCTCAGTTGGTAGAGCAGTTGTCCACTTATCTGAAAATCAGTTGTTCAATCCCTGGCCACTACAGTCTACATGTCGAAGTGTCCTTGAGCAAGATACTGAACCCCAAGTTTCTCCCAATGGCTGTTCCATTGGTGTGTGAATGATGGCGTGAATGGTTACCGGTCATGATGAGCATGTTGTGCCTTACATGGCAGCTTCTGTGTGAATGTTAGTGTGAATGGGTGAATGCTGACTCACATTGTAAAAGCGCTTTGAGTAGTCAAGTAGACTAGAAAAGCGCTGTATAAGTACAGTCCATTTACCATTACAGTAAAATAGCATGGTAAATACTGTAAAGATTTACTGTAAACCTGTTTACAAGGACATTCCATAAAATTACAGTAAACTCCATTAAATTCAGATTTATACATAAGTGATAATACTGTATGTACAGTAATTCCATACAAAGATAATAAACTTGGGCATATTTGTAAAGAATTGTTTCTGTAAACTGTAAAAATAGTACATTACATTGATGGTAAAGAAAAGAAAAATACTTTATTTTTTACAGTCAGAAAATGTTGAAAACCAAATTTTACAGGGATAATACAAAGTTTTAATAAAATAATAGAAGAACAACAGCAAATTGCCACAATGTCACTGGCAAATAATCACTGCTTAAAGTATAATTCTGTATATAAAAAAAAGATTTGACTGGTGTATACATTCAAATTTGCATTTAAAGAAAACAACCTCTAACCATTTAGCAAAAACATCCTTTCCTTTCTACAGAAACGAGACTGTTGTTTTCAAGGTTTTTTTTTCTTTCTTCAACTTACTGTCATTTTATTTCAATCTCTTCTTTTGCTGTTGTGTTTTACTGTAATGTCTTTTACGCAGTCACCGTATGTTCTTACGGTGATATTCTGGCAGCTACAGCTGACAGACTTTTACAGTAAATTATATGGATTATTTTTTCACTTTAAACTTTCACACAGTGGTATCTTAAATTGTTGAATCTCAGAGTAAGAGGGACAAATACAAAAACCTTCGGCTCGGCTAAACTCTATGTGTGTTTAGTGTGTCTTGGGTCTTGAGATATGATTTCATTATGTTAAATGGGGCGTTGAGGAAATTTTGTAAACATGGTTCATAGGATTCTAATTTGCACAAATGTTCATATTTGACACAGATTTGCATCGCCACTTGGAACCCTTTAACATGAACACAGCAAATCACACAGATATCTGTCAAGTCAGTCCACTGATCCCAGTTTGTTCAAATAAAATAGGAGTTTAATGAAAACATATTAAAATCATGATACATATTAGCACAGCAATGACAGTTTGGCTGCTGATCCTTCCTCCTGCCACTGCAGTCAGGATTCTCGGACCACCAACCCATCAAAACTCACACTGTTGCTGTTCATGTGACACAAATAACCACTAAAAGCTTTGTACCTTCACTCATAACACAACCAGGAGTAATGTTGGGTAGGTTAAACTACCGTATAGTGTCAATGCTTATGGACGTAATGATGAAAGTATACTCCATTCATTCTGTCTTTATACTGGATTTGTTTACTGCCTACACACTGAGAACAACTATTAATGAGATATTTCATCTCACTAAAAAACTTTCTTTCACCAGGAGGTATATAACCAGTAATAAAAGCACATTATATCTGTTTCTTACATTTAACATATACCGTTACATGTTACATACTTCATTTTGTGTCTATAACACTTTAAATCTACCCTCCTTAAAGCTTATTCTTCACTTGCATATGGGAGACTGGCAACGTAATAATATTTTTTGCCCCGTAAAGTCACTGTGTTTCTACTGTTAATATGACAATAAATGTATAATGTCTTGATCTTGAAAATTATAGACAAACATTGTCACTCTTGTAACGTGTGCTTCTATCTTAAAACTAGACCAACGCTGTCGTCCCGACGGCAAGGTTATATCCCCAAAAAAGCCCCCGATTCCCTGCATTGTACAGGCATTCCCCCTTATCGAAATGTCCAATAAACTGTTTTTGTTGTAAAAATTAAAGCTCCCCCTAGTGAGTAAGATATGAACTACTAGAGTGAAATATGACACAAGACGGATCTCCTTGAGTCGATTCATATGCGCCACATTTGGACTGAATCTGACCAACATTTCAGAAATGATAGCCCGAAAACTTTCGGAGATAAAGCCTCCCCTAGTGGTGTAAATATGCAACTGACCTTTCACAAAGTCAATCCAGTTCTTCCTCGCACTAAGGTCTGTGTAAGTGAATAACATTTGAAAATGATCCATGAATTAGTTTTGAGTTATCGCGTTAACATGAAGGATCTGCGACGGACGCAGGTAAAATAATGACTGAATACAGGCAGGAAGTCTTGAAAGCAGCTCAAACTGTCTGTGCAAATACCCGTGCATGAAGTTTAGAGACACAATTTATTATAAAACAACACTGAAATAAATACTTAATATTTGTGGTACTGCTTCAGTCATGAGAAAAAAATTTCCAAAATTGAATTTCAATTTTAGTGACTGATTGAATTTTTGTTTAACAGTATAAATAGTAAGTGAAGGAGGAACCCGGAGTGCCAGAGGAAACTAAGTCGGGATCCTCTGTTTTGGAGCCACAGTGCTAAACACTGAGCCACTGGGCCACTTTCCTGCAGTGGATGTGTCTGTGGGACTTGTTTCAAAACATAGCTCTTGAGAGGCTCAGCAATCATGCCGATGATCCTTCGGGACTAAGTCCAGCAGGAGCGGGAGGTCTTCATCACCTTAGAGACAGAGTACGAGAGAAAATTCTTCTTCTTTGTCCCATTGTCTTCTGAAAATGAAAAAGGCATGAAATACCTCCAACATCCTCTAGATACACACACTCTAGAAGTGGCTGTTTCTTACGGCATGTGGTTTCTTACATTGGTGGCTCATTTTCAGCCTCCTCTGAAAACACACACAAACGCACACAAGTTTAGAGATTACGCTTCTCGTGATTCATCCAAAGAATCTTATAAACTTCACAAAGTCTTGATCACGAGTGTTTAATGACCAGAGGAAGTCTGTTCACCGACCTACAGTGTTCTTTGGTGTAGCGGGCAGAAAATCTATCACACCGAGAAGCAAATTAAACACACACACACACACACACACAGTATTATTGCCACTATTGTCCTGACTTCTTAAAAGAATCATGTTTGCGTCACTAACGGGTAAAGACACTCTCAAAGCAGCTTCCACTTCTGCCAAAGTGGACAATTTTCACTTATGTTTGAGAAATGAGTGTCATGACCGGAGGAGTTCACACTTATCTGCACTCTCCTCCTCCTCCGTGTTCTCAGGACTGGCACACCTGGTGGTACGATTCTTTCTGGTTAGGAGTTGGCAAAACGATCATGCATCTGAACAGTAGCATCAGCCTCAAGGTCAGACTCTTCCTTTCTTGATGTGAATGACACACACTGAGGTGGATGCATGTATGACAGCAGTGTGACAGCGGTGAGGTGTTCAGTAGGAGTGACAGATGGGTTCCTGGTGGAGGTGGGAGAAGAGTTTCAGGAGTTATCTGTGACAGGAGAACAGCTGAGTGAAGTGAAAGGTTCACAAGACCGTAGTGTGAGCAGCTCTTCTTTTTGCTTCAGAGACTGCGGCTCTGACCAAAAGACAGCAGGCAGAGAGGGAGGTGATGTTTGTCAGGAGTGAGGAGGATGGACAGGATTAGAAATGAGCACATCAGAGTGACAGTCCAGGTAAGAAATCTAGGAGACAAAGTAAGAGAGGCCCGATTGAGGAGGTTTGGACAGGTGAAAAGAGGGATAGTGGTTCTATTAGTAGAAGGATGCTGGAGATGGAGCTGTCACGCAGAAGATGACAAATAAGAAGTGAATGCATGTCAGTCTGATTGGCATATTTTTGTGACAACTGATCTGACTCTACTTCTTCTGCTTTATTCACCTGGTGCATCTAGTCAAGGAAACAATGGTTAAACCACATCAGTGGATTCATTTTCATGATTCATGAAAAAAAACATTGTAACAATGAAAGGAACTGAACTTTTGTCAGATAATCCCGTGCCTGGAGATGGCAACCAATAAGGGGAGGTAGAATTTTTGAAATGTTTCTTATGTTTTCATCAGTAACAAGAAAAAGCACTTAGAGAGCGTAAACTACGGTGGCCAACAGGGGCAACACAAGCAAATGAAGAAAAAATCTGTATCAATTGACAACACAGGAGTTGTTTCATACTCAGTGTTCTGAGGTTGATATTGTTTGGATTTAAAGTGTCACAACACTAAAATGTTAAGGATCAGTGACCTAGACAGAATAATATGTTCATACCTTGTTTCACCAAGTGATGGCACCAGATCCACGTCAATCACTTAACACACAAGGGAAGCAAAACAGACAAATTTATTTATTAATGTGTCAAGTTATTTACATCTCTTGCCTTATAAAATGTGGAGCATTGCCAGAACCAGGGTGTCCCACTTCCTCACGTTTTTGGAAATGCAAAACCAGAGATACATTTTGTTTTTTTCCTTTTATTGGCACACGTACGTCACTGTGTTTTTGGCTTTAACTTTCAGTGCAGGTGCCTTCTCTGTCTGGATAATGTGCTTTGTGAGTTTTGTGCTCAATTTAGGCAGTGTTTTTGCTATAAGTCACAAGAAGATTAATGTTAACAGAATTATCAGAAATAACGTCACAAAAACTTGTATGGAAAAAAAGAAAACATTAAGGTGCCTTTCAGATACATTTACAGAACAACATAGACTGACTGTGCCTTATCTCCACATCAAAACAGCACCTCAATACTTCACAGACCTTTTCAGGATTCAACAAACCTGAAAACAGGGGAGTCGTTGTGCTGCATACAAAACGCAGTCAAATTATTTAAAGGAGCAAAGGCATGGAAACTTCTTTTCGTCCAAAGTGCAACGTCTGAAATCTCCAGAACAGCGAGATGCAGGAGATGTCCTCAACACAATAAAAAACATTTAAAAAAAAAATTAAATATTGATACAAAATGAACAAGAAACTGGAGCTTGGACATACATCATATCACGGTAGAGTTTAGCAAATAGATGAAATTAACACAACTGTTCGATGTATCAGCAGAAAACGCCGGTTATCCTGCTGCACATGGAACACAACTTAACGTACTACTCCAATGTTATATAAATAGTTTTGGTCCCACTGATGAGGTGCAAATACACCTTCTATCCCCTATCTATCACTTTGATTAATGATATTGGGTCAGTTTTTGATTTCCTTGAAAGCAAGGAAAGAGCTGAATTGACTGTATTGTTAGGGGTGTTACTTCTTTCTCCTTGGCTTTTGTCTCAAAACATCTTGTCTGAAACAATTTAAGAACATCCATGTTCCAGTTTTTGAATAACCTCTGCCTCACATCGACGCAATCTCTAATCAGCGGTCGGCATGACAAGCGATGCTCAAATATGTTCAGAGGGGCTCATTGCCCCTCCAGCCTTCGTCCTCTGACACTCATTTGTTCGTTTAGTGATAATGAGAGCGTGACTCCTCCACCTCAGTGGTGACATTAACTTCACTTAAGAGGACGTGATGGAGCGGGTGAAGAAGGCTACGTTGAAGGTATCGTGGTGGAGTGCTCTGTGGGTGGATGGAGCTCGTTTCTCCGACCCCACAAGTTGTCATGTTGCCATCTTGAAATGGTCGCTAGGCAACAGCATCCATCATAGTCTTTTTACGAGCGGTAACTAGGTTACCCCAAATTACTATCATGCTTGCTGCATTTTAAAGGCAAAAACAAGTGTCCCTCTTCCCGTGGTGGCTAAGGTGAACCAGCTGGTTTGGCCAGTGGCCATTGTGACGTCCAGGCTGGCAGAAGCAGAGAGTTTACACCAGTTCATCCAGCAGAGTCCCAATGTTGTGGTGCTGGTCAGGAGGGCCGGCTATGGGTTTGTTGCACATGGGGCAAACGCATCGCACCTCCAACCATTTTACCAAACACCTGTGAAGACAAATATAAATAGTAGACATGAGATAAGATGAGACAAACCTAAAAGAAACTCACACATTTTACATAAACAGAAACTTAGCTATCTTCCTATTTACATGCAACAGCTTGCATAAAGATTCTTTTAACAATAAAACATACATCTAGAACTCAAGATCAAGAAGGTTCGGCCTTTCCAGTCCTATGTAGATTTCCCCCCCGCTTTCATCACCTGCCCCGATGCCCAATACTTACCCTATGGTAAAAAGTTTAATGTAAACTTTGTCAACAGCGTTTAAAGTCAAGTGGCAGCACACACAATATTAATTTAAGTTTTGAAAAAAATCATCTCGTACAGATCTTTAGAATTCTTTGAAGTAAATCAGAGAATTCTGATTTACTTCAAACTTCAATGGTTCCTTTTCCACTACTCCAAGAATTTTTTTAGAACTTTAACTGTAATGGACAAAGATGGCAAAAAAAAAGGTCCAATTGTGCAGTGTAATAAAAAAAAGAGAGTTTTATTTTGCAGCACATCTGGTTAACAGGTTCTCTCTATTCGTAAGATTTGAATGATATAATATATATAATTTTTACTTTTAGTGCTTATTTGGCAACAGTGTTGAACTTTGCCTCAAACAGCTTCTCTTCATGCAAACACACATTTCTATTTTATACGGAATATGCCACTTCCGGATGGCTGTTGCAACATGTTTGTTTCCATTTGTTCATTTTAACTTTTGAAAATGAGCTCTCAGTATTCAATGAGAATGTTGCTACCCTTTAAATCCGTGTGAGGGTGAGCTAAACCACATGAACACTGGATTTTTCTTTGCTTCTTTCTTACCATGAAAGTTCCGAAAGTTTATTATGAATGTTTTCTTTCTCTCTATTTTCTCCTCTATAAATTGTTTTGTTATGTCAACAATCTCTAACTACAATGATAAGCCAACACACTATAAACACTGACAGCTGAAGTCAGCATAAAATAGATGATCTCATTACAGTATGACCTCATCAGTGGGTGGGATACATTAAGCAGTAAGTGACCGTTTTGTGCTCAAACCTGATTTGCCGGAAGCAAAAAACTGGGCAGTGGAGCTGAGTGACTTTAACAAGGGCAAATTTTTGATGGCTAGATAGCTGGGTCATGATATCTTCAGACCTACAGCACTTTTTGCGTGTTCCTAGTCTGCAGTGAATAGAACCTATCAAGTGGTCTAAGAAGGGACAACTAGCTACTGTAGCACACATTAATGAAAGGGTTGAATCTTTATGATCTAAAGGTGTTAGAACACACATATATAATTGTTTAGGTGGCAAAATGGAATCGTTGCCACCTAAACAATTGGCTGTTGTATATCAATCATGTTACATTTCACTCCAACTCTGTGATTCTGTTCTTCAGACCTGCAATGACAAAAACTTCCCCGTCCATGTACCGGAAATGCAGTCTTAATAGTTTTTCTTTGTTAATAAGTGTCTTTATTCACTTCATGCTCTTCAGGAATCCTGTTCCACATCACATCCGTCTTAGTCAAGACATCCCTCACATACAGATCTTTGCTTGTTGTGCTCCTCGTCCTCAAAATAACTGCCAAGAATGGGTTCACCACATTCCTGATGTTAGACAAAATCAGGATGTAGAGATGCTTGATACTCGTCCTATCTTTCATTGCCAAAGTGCATGCTGGGATACATGATTAGCACCCCTCTCTTACCCAGAATAAAAAGCAGGAGTGAATGAATGTCAGAATAGGGAGAAGACAAACAACACCTCTACGTGATTCATGATCATTGACATTCAGATCAGAAATAATCGTTTTCAGGGCGGAGGTGCGCAGAAGAAGACTCCAACAATCTCCCCTGTACTCACTTCCTGTGGAAAGCATGTTGGCATGGCAACACTCCCAGCTCGTCTTTCACTTTGAAGTCCTCGAGACACACGGCACACGTCTGCTGCGTGAGTGACGGAAATCATTTCATGAATTTATCATGGATGAAAGAAGTGATGATCGTATCCACAGAAGTCAAATGTACTTTCTTACCCCATGAAGACTCAGTTTTTTGGGATCTCCTTTTAATACGACCTGTAGGAGTAATAAAATGGAATAAATATGGTTATGTGATTTTTTTTTCTAGTTAAATTAGAATTTGAAGAGTGTAAAATATTAACCTGTTTCACCTCTCTGTATCCAAACCGCTCACTCTGGGCTTGGTGTCTTAGTTTGCTGTGAAAGAATGGAGAAACATATTATTTAGTGATTTAATATTCAGTTTAAACTACCGTGCCTTCCATGAACGACTTGGCTCAGGTAAGCAGAAATAACACAACGTGAAAGTATTCCAGTAAAAGTCCTGTGATTCATAAAAGTTACTGGTAGATCCAGTAAATCTCACCGGAAGCTATTGCACTTTTTCCTAAACTACTTTTGTTTACACTTTTATTAATCACACATGACAACAGCACAAATGATCATAACATGTAATCATCACACAGCACCCACACAGCACCCACACAGCTAATTTTTCTGCTTCAGGATAATGAGTGCATGACTTTTCAGGGCTTATGCCAGCGTCCTATGGGCCCAGTAGTTCAGCCTTTGATCGGCGTTTATGATAGAAAACCTCACGGATAAACATTTGATTTATTTCAGGCACCTACTTGTTTGTTTTTTGCTCACAATAAATCAGTAAGACTATTTCTCTTTAAGCGGCAGAGTTAAATTTGGGTTTTGGAGGAGTAGGGAAGGCTATTGTATTCTATTATAGTTCCTGAATTTCCCATGGGATTAATAAAATATCCAAATGAAGTTTTGCCAACACATTTTTAGATCCTAAAAATAGAACTGGTGTCCAGGAGCAGCAGTTCAGTGCAGATGTCTTTTTCCCCCCCACTAAATATATTTAATTTTTTAAAACACATTCATTCACATTCCATTCAAGCACAAGTAAAAAACACTGGTAAAAGCAGAAGTACTGACTAAGAGCGACAACATCCAGACAAAACATATATTCCTCAACAAGGACACACACATACACACACTCACACACACACACACACACACACACACACACTAACATCGCTAAGGAGTGTGTTGCCTCTTTGAATGCCTGCAACTCCCATGAAACCAACAATGGAGAGCAGATCTTTATCACTTGGCAAGCTGCGACTGCGGCGCTATTTTTGGCTATTGGCTTTTGGCTTTTCGTCAGTTAAACTTAAATGTTTGTCACTCTCTTACATAAATTGCAGCGGCAGCAGCTGACGTGGAAGATCAATGTTTATTTCAGCGGTAACTCGGTAGCTTGCTTGATAGCAGAAAAGATTCCTGTCAAAGAAAACACCTGAGTCTCTGCTTAAAGCAAGGAAATTACCTTTATTTGTTGTTTTTGTCAATTGGTTTATTGTTTACGTGGCACGCTGTTAGAATCATCCATGAAGAACAATGTGAGGATACACGCTTCATTGCAGAGAGTTTCCCAGGCCAGGAGAATGATGTTAAGTGTGTGAAAGGGGGCCATGATGGAGATTTTACTATTTCAGTTCAGCTATTGTACCCAGTCTTTAAAAATAGAATATCCTCATCCAGCCTAGGTTGCGTGAGGTAACAATGAAACCCAGTTAATCAAATAATGATCCAGAAAAGTTTCAGAACCTCATGGAAATCACAACTTGGTTTTTGACTACTTTATGTTGTAAAACTTCCAGCACTAGAGGACGTACAAGGTCGGTAGCCAGGAGTTGACTGCCCAGTTTGCTACATCTTACAGTCATTATCGGACTGACTTCTACTAAAAATGTCCTTGTTCTGGTTCAAAGTTTGTTGTTGCCTTCAGTTTATTTCCTCATGTCTGCTGTGGTTTCAGGTTTAGTGCATTTCCTGTTTTATAATGATAGTTTTGATATTTCCGGCTATGTCCGTCTTGACGATACGATACAACTTTATCGTCAGTTTGAATTGAACTTCATGTTGCATCCTTGGCTAGTTCCATTTAAGACATTCACATACAGCTAAAGAGACAGTCACACATTCCACATTTAGCATACACATTCAGACACATCAGACAATCAGGAGCAGCCCCAAATGTGGATCCAAATCTCAGTCATCAGAACACTGGTTCTGGTTCAGCAACAGGGGCGACTAATGTGTGAGGGAGTTCTTCTAGGCGTTTAGATTTAGGGACTCTAAACTGCCTCTCAGAGGGAAGATGTTGGTATTTTCTCTTATTGTCAGTTGCTTGGAAGGATTGTTGGACGGGTTGCCCAATCATTTTTGAGAAACATTTTGATTTGATTAAATAGTTTGGGTGTAACAGACAGGCTGTTGAACCAGACCAACACTCTGAATCACTTTTTTTTAAAACCGAAGGATAATCTCTCCACTAGGTCCAAATGATGGGAGTCTATGGTGGAAGTAAATGCGCATATGTGTATTCTTACAAAGACGTTCCACATGTGGGGTCCATGACAGGGGGACATATATCATAAGACACAGGTATTTGTATGAAGATACTTGTTTTATTTACACATTTTGGATTGCAACTGGAGACAGCTGATGATCATTGGGGAGGCCAAAAAGTATTTCCTGTGTCTTAACAGTGTTGATAATCCGAGTCTTTTTCCACAGCATTCAATATCATGCTGGTACTGCCCGGGGTCTTCACTGTCTGTCGGTAAAGACGATAAGGCGGGGTAATCAGAGTATTTAAGGAGAAACTGGTTACCAACCAGGTGAGCTGATGCAGCCTTGAGGTGGTCCAACATTAGTTCTGATCGGGTGGGAGAGTGTGCTTTTTACCTTAACTAACTGTATTCTGTTGGTAAGAAAGTACCGGTACCAGTGAATGAGGTTAGGATTGAGTCGTAGCTTGATCATTTTTGAATACGAGTAAATCTGGTTGAATTTCGTTAAACTTTTAATGCCGTCGCTAGGGGAGAAAAAACTGGATTGTGTGCATATTTTATTTCTTTGGGCCAGTTTTAATTTAAAATTATGAACTGAACTGTATAAATAGATGAGAAGATGACGCTCCTGATTTCGCTCCTGACTGTTTCGCTGTGTTCCCGTGTGTTAGAGCCACAAGGTGCCACAAGGTGAACCACAAGGTGCAGGGTGGGGCTAAAAAAATGTTTTAGCTCCACCCTGCACCTTGTGGCTCTGATAATATTTCTATGACTAGAGTAGCATCTGTCTTACTCTGTACAGATTTGGATATATTTAATGGTATGATATTTTCAGTGTGTGCTTTTGGCACCCTTGTAGTTTTCGCTCTTGTACGTTTGAGGTATTGCTGTTCATCCCCAGATTGTTCCAATATAAGAACTGCAACTGTTCAACTGCTGATAGCGGAGAGTATTCAGTGCACCTGGCAAAACATCCCCTTATCTAAATGCTATAATATATCATTTAAGTTATAAAAAGGCCTAAACTACCGTCCACAACAGCAACAAATGTCCCTGAAAAGCCCCCAAACCAGTGCGTTGTACAAGCAATTACCCTGATGGAACTCTTCAAATGAAATTGTAACTCAGAAATCATCTAAAACAGTCGATATTGACTCTTACCATATCAATATGCTCCAAGACAAGATTCCATAGTAACTCAATGACAAAGATAAATACAGTTAACTATTTTTTTCTGAGCTCAGTAACAAAACAAGACAGAAATCCTTGTGTCTATTGATATGAGCTAAATGTGTATACAATTACATTACAACGGCTCCCCCTAATGATCAAATATGTAGTACTATGGAAAAATAATATAAATGTAAGACAGATCTCCTTGTGGCAATTCATACGAGCCAATATACGAGTTGGGAAGTAACGGTCAAAAAAAGTGGGGGGTTTTTTACTGTGTTTTTCAACAGAAGCCCCCCTATTGAGTGAATTATGATCAATTACAGTAAAATATGACAAGTAAAAAATAGATCTCCTTGGGGCGGTTTATATGAGGTAATTTTGGACCAAATCTGACCAACAGCTGAGAAATTATGGCCCGAAGACCTTTTAGGATAAAGGTCAACCTTTTGGTCGAAGAATGCAACAACTTTTACCAAAATCAATGCAGGTCTTCGTCTCACTCGGTTCTGTGGGGGGTATAAAATTTGAATATGATCCATGAAATAGTTTTTGAGTTATTGTGTTAACAAGACCACAAACTCCCTGACACACAGGATTTAGACAGAGCCTACTGGAGTGGTATGATAGGAAACCTTCCCCCAACAGTGACTGGTTCTCAGCCTTCATGTAATGAGTCACCCAGTGTCTAAAAAAACTCAAAATCACACTCCTACACAAGTCTACCTTCAGCATGTTGGTAGGGCCAAAAGGAAATTAATCACTGGTTATAATTTATCCACTTCAATAGAAACAGGAAAGATTCATGATTTTCTGACAGTTAATCGTGGATATAGTGGCTAACCCAGACCAAACAAAGCATTCATGATTACTGAAAAGTGACTGACACAACAAACCCGTTCAATGGGGGCATTTTCACATATCTTTATTAGATACTGGGTTCTGGTTGAATTTCGGATGCTTAATACATTTTGATACTTGTTTGATTGATATTTGCTACTTTCAAGACTAAAAGGTTTTTCAGTGTCTGTGTGATTTTTAAAAACTCCTTATTCTTATGTTGTACGGGAACAGGAATTCAACCTCCCTGTGCTGTGTTCTATTCATCTATGTATATAGAGATGAAGATTCATCTACTGACCGTTATCTAATCCCAAATGGGCATGAGTGAATTTGCCACCTTAGAACTACATCTAATACACTAACAAACTGCATTAATAACTGGTTGCAGCAGGACATGTCAGAAACTCAGGCCCGACTACTACCAGCCCTTTACTGTCAAATCAACACTTATAGGACCATTTCCAAAGGCATGACGTCGGCTGGTAAGTCTCATAAGTAGCACACAATTACAACATCAAATGAAATTCCACTGGAGATGAGAAAGACGGAGATTGAAATACATCAAACTGGGAAGAGGTACAAACCTATTTCTAAGGCCCTGACAATCCACAGACCCCATTATCTACAAATGTAGAAGACTATGAACAATAGTTAACAATGAGAACAGCAAAGGCTTATTCAACAGTCCCAACAAAAGTCCCAACAGATGTAAAAAAAAAACATTCAAAGAACTACAGGCCTCTCTAATGAAGGTCAGTGTTCATGACTCCACTGTTGCAAAGACATTGGGCAAAAACCGCATCCTGAGGAAAACGGTGATGCAAAAGCAAAGATCAATAAGCATCGTCTAATTTCAGTTTATGCACTTTACCTCTGCTCCTGTGCCATTTATTCCCTTTAACATCTCTATTGTTCTTTTCCATTGTGCTTATTATTCACTAGTCTTCTCCTCTAAAGCTTCCTGTGAGCTTCCCCTCCATGGTCATTGTCTGATTAGAATATGATACCGATATGATTTTCCTGTTTCCCAGTGAACTTAATCTGTTTCCTCCTTTTCTTTGACAGTTATCTGCTGATTCTCTCACTGCATATTCAAGGCCTTTATCCTTGTGTTGCCAATGTTCTTTGTGTCTTCATGTTTCCCAGTAATTATTTCAAGTTTATAACTCATTTGCCTGTGCATTTGCTTTTTTGTTATTAAATCCAAAATCCTAAAATATGAACTTTGGAGTAAAATATGATATATAAAAGATAGATCGATTCAATTGCATCAAATATGGATTAAAATTGACTCACAGTTGACAAATTTTGGCCCCTTCAAAACTTTTGGAGATAAAGCTCCATCTAGATGTGGAAATGTACAACCAACCTTTCCGAAAATCAGTGCAATTCTTCCTCGCACTGAGGATTATGTGGGAATAAAATTTGAAAATGACGCATGAAAATGTTTTTGACTTATTGCGTCAAAAAGATGAAGGACTTGCAGCAGACACAGCAACTATAACGATTTCATTATATCCCCGACTTTTCAGGGACCTAATTAAGCCTACTGCAGGTTACATGACCAACATGTTTGTTATTTTGTCCTACTGGGTGGGATTTAGATCACTTCTATTCTCAACACAGTTTCTCTACAGCTTTCCTCTCTGCTCACAAATTGGGACTTCCTATTATCTCATATCCCGTCCTTCAGACTCAACTTATCTGGGACTTCACAGGGAACAGCATGAGAGGTCACCCTGCTCCTCTTCTCTTTCCTACATTCCCTCACTCACTTTGTTTCACTCCTGCACACACACTACTGGGGAGGTTTTTAGTCATGAAAGTGTCCGTAAATCCCCCGGTTCGGTCAGGGCTCTAATGTTTTAGCAAGTAGTAGGATTCTAGAAGTGGCCGCGTCTTCACTCGTGTCTTATTTTGTTGCGCTCAAACAAAACATATAATCCCAACAAGCATCCAGAGAAAAGGTGGTGTTAGGGAAGCCAGGCCAAAGCTTTAAGCTACCGAGGTGCATCACCAGGAAAACCCATTGAGGCGCTGTCATCTATCTGAAACCACATTACGATCAGACACCTTCCTCGCTTAGACAATTAGTCAATTTATTGTCCTTCTAACAATAACAAAAAAACAACAATTATCCAACAAGATAATTCCTGTGTCTTTTAAACCTAAAATATCAACCCAGTTATCCGACTGTGCAAAGAGAGAATTCTGCCTGCCTTTTGGTGACTCATTCAAACATACCCAGAAGGAAAATGCATCAAGTTTACTTCATCCACTGATTAGAACCAGACAAAATTAGAATAGGCTTGAAAACACCATTTATTTATTTTTTTTTTTTCTTTCCCCACAAACCTTTCTTGTCATCAAAAAAATACAACTTGTTCTGTCGCCCCTCACCTGATGAAGTAACAGCAGAAGATGAGGCTCAGGATGAAGACAAAGATGCCTGTCCCAAAGATGACCATGTAGATGTTTAGAGGCAGGTCGTGAAAGGTGATGGGTGGCATGGTGCACGACTTGTTGGAGTAAACCAGTCCCAGACCACAGAAGCACCCTAAGCAAAGACAGACGGAAAATATAAAAGCACATTTACCGGATGAGCATAGGCAGCAGTGGAGACTACAGAAGGCAGGATAATAAAGGCCGGACACTGCCACATGCAAGTATATGTCTAAAAACACAACTGATGCAACTGAGCACATACAGTATTGTTTATGAGGGCTGATGGGTAGCTGTGTCTGCCCGTAACACAAGCTTCACACGCACACACACTCACATAAGATTACTGTAAAAATACATTACAGGTGGAAAAGTTCCCGACAGAAGTACAAACCTATTGTTTTCATAACTTGAACAGAATGCTTGAAGGGAGAAACTTGGCAGTGCCAAAGAAAAAGAAAACAGATGGTTTTCTCATTAACCATGTTATTGTCTTCTTGCTTTCACGCCACAATCATGAGTTTGTTTTACCATGAATTACATCATCAGTGCGGCGTTTCTGTCTGCAGTCAAGGTCAGAGGTAGAAAAGGTTGGGGGAGGTGAAGGAGCAGCTGTGGCATGAGACTGAACAGGCTGCATTAGGTGCAGTTTACAACCCTTGATATAGTGTGTGCATTTCGTTATCAGTCACATATGAATAAATGGAGAGGAGCTTTGAGTAATGAGAACACTTTTAAAAGCAAAGGATTTCATGTAGTATCTACCCAAGGGGCAAAAAAACCCTTTTGTTTTCTGACGGTTTTATGAAGAACCATGTAGTATCTATCCCAATGATGCAAAAGTCCATATAATCCATAATCCATTATCCATGATCCATCCAGTAATCTCTATTTTGTATGTTTAAGTCATGCATTATTGGAACAATCAATATTCCTAATGTTGAAGACATTAAACAGTAGGGGAGGATCCTGAAGAAGTGCCGACAGAAGAGGAGGGGATGAATGAGCTGAACAGAATAAAAGTGATTGTAGTACCGTTACCAGTAACCACATGAAAAGGCACAATTCCTCAGCAGGGAAATTCATGTAATCTCCAGCAATGTTGATATAATAAAGACTTTAAAACATAACAATAATAAAAATAATAATGCATAATTCACTGTAAAATACTGGCAGCTGTGGTTGCCAGCGTTTTACAGTCTCCATATACAAGAAAATGCTGTAAATTACCATTTTAAAAAAAGATTTAAAGTCAACCTGTTCTCAGTAACATAGTTAATTACATAAAATTACAGCGAATTACTATAAATTCCGACTTTTATAAACCTAGAAATCAACATTATTTTACAAATATTAGCATCTTGGTACTGTAGAAACAAAAGTCTGCTCCAGCTTAC
Organism: Lophius americanus; assembly: GCA_037951165.1. Classification (NCBI taxonomy): domain Eukaryota; kingdom Metazoa; phylum Chordata; class Actinopteri; order Lophiiformes; family Lophiidae; genus Lophius; species Lophius americanus. Next base: position 7,444,847 of record JBBDHG010000032.1, on the reverse strand, counting down.
CGGTTTATGTTTGTCTTAATTGTGTATTCAAACGTACATACCGGCTAAATCTGTCATTTAAACAGAATAATACTTAATGGTAATAACTTGCTCGGTATTTTTCCCTCAATTTACCAAAAGTTTGTATTTTACACGTGGCCTAATCATAAATAACAAAATGATTTACTGTTTATTTATTAAAGCTAATACACTATTACGCTGATATACTGTTTTGAATTTTATAGTCTTATACTCTTGCTATATTTGACAGCTATTTGTCTGTCATTTTAATAGAGTAGATGAAAGAGAAAAAAGCTTAATGCCTGGGTGTTCTTACTACAGTAGATGAATCAGAAGGCATCTGCAAACTATAAAAATAGTGCGTGGCGTCAGGTCAGTAGGATTACCGGAATGTTTACGATGTTTGAGATTTACCAATGAACTCCACGAAGCCTTCCAGCATATGCCCAATAGGAAAGACCCGGGACCAGATAGTTTTCCCGCAGAGTTCTACATATAATTTTGGACATCCCCTGCACCCACATTCTACAGAATTGTCACGCAAATCAAGGAAAGTTGTGTACTCCCACCAAACATGAACTCAGCTAACATCTGCTTCCCCCTTAAACCAGATACAGATCCTGTGCACTCCCTGCTAGTTACAGCCCAATATCACATATTAATACAGATCTTAAAGTTTTCTGCCAAGCCCTAGCCAGAAGGCTAGACAATAAACCCGCACATAATATTCACTAACCAAACAGGCTTTATTATTGGCAGACACTTAGCTAACAACAGCCGTAGACGACTCACTCTGATAGACTTCACCACTGTTCACAATCTGGAAACTGCAATTACCTCATTAGATACAGAAAAAGCATTTGATAGGGTTCACTTAAAATTCCTCTTGGCCATGCCATAAAATTTGGATTTGGAAACTCCTTCATATCCTGTGTCAGAATATTAATTAGCTCGCTCACCGCCTCTGTTAGGACCAATTATCAAATCAAGTTTCAGTCTTAAAAGAGGCACCAGTCAAGGTTGTCCACTTCTTCCTTCACGTTTTGCCATATTTATTGAACCATTGGCAGCTGCAATCCGGCAAAATTGAAATATTAAAGGGATTCAAACATCAAACGTGTGTCTAAAGATAAGCCTTTATGTTGATGGTGGACTACTTTTTCCCCAAAACTCACAGACTTCTCTTTATGAAATAAATAAACTTATAGACAACCTCTCATCCAACTCAGAGTACTCCACTACAAAATCCACTATACTACCAATCAATTCCAATTTTCAGAGTACTTCACTGCTCCACGACCGTCAGGACACATTTAGGTATTAATATTTAGGTATTAATATTTTTTCCAGGCTGCCTGACACTGCGCAACTACATCCCACTTATAAAATTGAATGAAGATGACCTCATGCGGTGGGGGACCTTGCCCATATCACTCATGGGAAGAGATGCAACAATGAAAAATGATGATGATCGTCTCAAAAATGTATGATCTTTTCTCAATGATTCCGACTTCCATTCCATTTTCTGTTTGTTTTAAGGCACTAGACTCTCACATCTCCAAATTCTTATGGAAGAACAAACGTACCACGTATTTGCTCACATACGCTTAAACAAACAAAGATCATGGTGGCTTAGAACTACCAAATGTTTTACAGAATTTTCTTGCAAACAGAGTGCAATATATCTTAAAATGGATCAAACCCAATCCACTAGACCACTCATGGATTGATGTAGAACAAAAATTCTGCGAATCTCCAATGTCCAACCTGCCATCTATCAGTCCCAGTATCAAACATCATAGCTGCTTTAAAAGCATTAATATAAGCTCTTCCCTGACAGCCTGGTGGGAATTTCTTAAGATAACTAGGTCTTCACTGATCCCATGCAGACTCAGACCAATCTGGAACAATCTGAGTCCATCTAATTGGACCTAAATCTCCCATCAAGGGTAATAGATCTTCTGAACCTCTCATCCCCGAAAATGATTATCCAAAATGTATGGATCATTGGTTAAAACAGATTGCAGTTTACCTGCCAACTTCCAAGTTTATCTATCAAACAAGACCCAGACCGGTGCTGGGTGGGTCCACTTCGCAGGTGCGGGTGAGTCTGCGGCCCCGTGTTCCGGGCCCTGACGCTCTGCTATGGCTCAGGGCATGGGGCTCGTTCGTGTGCCAAGGGTGGGACTGGGCTTCTCTGGGCGTGGCTTTTCAGAAAACCCGGAAGGCCATGCCAGAACCACCCAGAGCATCGCCAGCAAAGTGGGGTTGGCGGCAGGGATGAGTGGGTGTGCTAGACGGGAAGCCGGCATTCTGGAAATTAGCAGCTTCTGCCTCACCCTCTCGGGCGTTTGCCCCCTCCCTGTCCTTTTGTGTCTCACCACATTCACCCCAGGGCCTTAGGGGATGGATATTGCTCAGGGCAAGTGGGGGGCGGGGTTGCTTCACTGTGGCTTCGCCATCCATCCTACCCTGATAGTCTGACTGCCCTCCAATTTTAACCGCACCATAGACACTGAGGGTTTTGGGGACAGGCGGGACATGGTGAGGAGCACCACTGTCTGCCAGCTGGGGCGGCCTTTGTTACTTCGTTCCAGCTTGGGGAATCACTTTATGCACAGTTAGTCACACTCTCATGTGACATGTGATCACTCAGTGTGTGAACAGAGCGAAGGGTTGTAAATAAGCCAATCATCATCATCACACTTGTTTTATAGAGGATCATGAGCCGAATGGCAGAAGTACATTTGGTTGGGTTTTCCTTGAAACCTGGTCCAAACAAATCTGAGCATGCAAGTGGCTGAGACGGTGAGCTCAGAACAATTTGACACGTCTTTATGCTCTAGCGTGTGCACACGTCTTTATGCTCTAGCGTGTGCACACGTCTTTATGCTCTAGCGTGTGCATAGTCTTTATGCTCTAGCGTGTGCACACGTCTTTATGCTCTAGCGTGTGCACAAGTAAAGCTGACAGGCTCTATGGCATGAACTAAGGTGTAGCTGAACGTCATGAGCCCTTATGCATCAGCATATTTATATTCCCGCACCTCTTCACTACACGTCTATTACTTTCTTCATCCTTTTGTGTAGGAAGCACTTTTGTGAGTCCACTCACCATAAAAAGCACATGTTTCAAAGGAAAAACATATTTAACATATTGCAAAATATGCCTGCCACCGAAGCCATACATATATTCCATGAATGGATTAAGTATACTATTTAAAACATGGGTAATGTTTGAATATGCGGGGAAAGTCAGTGAGAAGTCAGACTTTACACCAGCGAAGTCAAGTTCTAGGGACTTTTGTGATTCCAGGTCAGAGTAACCCAGTGAGTGATAAAGAGTCAAAGCTTAAACAAGACTCTTCCCTATCTGGAGATTTTAACCTGCCCACATCAGAACAGGAACTGGAGTTCACTTGGATTTCATTTTGATCAAATGCTAAAGCAGCTGATTGAGTTCACCAGCATTAGTTCACCAAGAAACAAGTTGGTAACCAGTGAAATAAGCTGATGTTTTGTTTAATCATAATAGAACGATGCTGGCTGTTGGACTACAAGCCCACTTGGCAACAAACTAGCTTGTATTAGAGAAAAAAACTCAGCAGCGACTCCTTAATGTTTAAAACATTTTATACCTCACACAGTCCTGAGACACGTAGACTAGTGGCACTGAAAACTCTAAACTGCATGTAAGTGTGAATGTTATTTCTATTTGTACTCACTTGTCCTAAGTTCTACAAGTATCCTGTTCCCTGTGCATCTTGCTTATTGCATGCTGGGATATGCTCCAGCACCGTTTTACCCTGTAAAGATCAGCAACTTGTGAAAACAAACACATTGACATACTGACAGACAGACAAACTGAAGGACAGATGAATGCATGGATGGATTGACATACAGATCAATTGTGTAAACAGACGATGAACACATTGAAGAGTAGAAGGACATTGAATTCAAAAAGGCAGGACAAAGAACAGGATGCAGGCTTTACGGGGACAGTGTCACTTCAATGAAAATAATGCCATGTCCGCAGCTATTCCTTTTTGATTTTTTCAATTTTAAACTAAACTGTCGATTTGCAAACTAAAAAAGTCAACCTGAGTAAACAGGAAACACAATTTGATGACAGTATTATTCTTTTTATGGAATACTGTTTTTAGTTCCTGCCAGATGTAAGAGAACCCCCTGTCCTGCAAATAGTTCAACTTTCGATTGTATTAGGTTAGTTACAGAAGGGTTCCCTACATAGTTTATTCCACGGGACTACATAAGACTGTATAGCAAACCGACATTATATGAACTGAAAACCTATTTTTAAAAAATCAATGGGTTCATGACCCCCAAAACCCGAAATAACCACAAACACTGTCATCTGAGGCTACTAAATATTATCTGAATTTATCATAAAATAAAAATAAATCATGAAACTAAACTATAGTGCCAAATGTTGCTTGTTGAGATGGTGCAGGGGAGGACGCTGATGGGCTTATTGCTGGGAAAAGATGAACGGACTTCGGACAGGGAACGGGCGGTTTAATACTGGTCATAACAGGATTATTACTGGATCAATACCAGTAGAGGATAGACGGGAGTAGACTGGCCTCAGTGCGCCCCGACCACATTGCATCACCAGAGGGGGGACGGCCAACTTCAAGGGCCTCAGCAGTCTACATCGATGTCAGCAACCCACTTTACCCGTCTTGAAACATGGACCAAGGAGTCTAACTGCGCAGTGGTTCGGCTCAAACTAAGGCGGTATATTTGTGCCGCCATCCTGATCCCAGATCTGCTTATTGTGAGCGAGCAGTTTGAACTTCTGTGCACACAGAAGATGCGCGCGCATGTTATATATTCAAGTTGCGTGTTCAAAGTGAGCAGCTGCACGCTCAGGATTGTGGCAGAAACATGGAAATGGAAATTGAAAGTGAGGGCCGGTAAACTGGGGCTTTGCTGTGTGGTTGTGTTAAATGACCATCGACTTGCAGGGGCGACGATGTAAAGTTTTGAAGACGATCAAGCGACCTTCACTTTTACATTGCAGTGCAACAATGTAGTGATTTGCCGCTAAACCAGTACGGTTATATAGGGTACCCTAGTGCAGGGGTACTGAAATACAAATCGTAAAAGTCTACAAAAATTTTTTTTAATGAGTCAAAGATCCATTTATTATAGTCGGTCAAGCCACAAGCCATAATACTGTTATATTCAAAGCAAAATGTCCTTTTCATTCAGAACAACGACAACAAAAATACATACTAAAATAAAATAAAATTCCATTTCCATTTTAAGATAAATTCAACTAAATACTCAAATAAAACAAAACCGTCCAAAGAATGCTTTGGTAAACAAATATATCAAGATCTCAGGAATCAAAGTGCAATGAAAAACATTTTTTTGTGTCATACACTGCTGCTTATTATTAGTGAAAAGGCATCTTGTGCTTACCCAACACCCAGGCACTCTGAGTGAGCACTCTGTTGCTTTTGTTGTTGTGTCAGTGACCCAGTAACAGCCTATCAGCGCATCGTTGGCATGGAGATGACAGGCCATTTACACGTGCTGACAAAACCGGTTTACATGGGACACTTTCTTCCTTTCCGAATTAAACCTTTCCGAATTGCAATGTCGGTCGCCTCTTATCATGACTTGTGATCTTTTCCGACCCGGTGTTTACATGCATCGACTCACCTAATCAGAAACACTTTCAGACATGCGCAGACCATCCACACTCCCGTTCATAAGGTAGCGATAATGCTTCGGGTGAGTTGGGTGCTGACTGCCAACAAGCGCCCAGAAGAAGAATACGACAATAAGGGCATGTGCGGAAGAGATTTTTTCCCATCTAACCGTCCAAATATGTTAAACTCTTTCAAGTTGCAATGAATAAATGACTCTCCGATAGAGACCGGTACCGTTTTGAAGTCGGCGTATTGAAAATTCCTCGCATTGCTGAAAAAACTTAGCAGAGCTTTATGTCATGACCCTGGGCATGGCAGATATAACTCAAACAGAAAGCTTTCCGATACAGCGTTTACATGCAGCGACTGGCTATCGGAAAGGCTTTCAGAAACGATTTTGACTACCTCCTTCTAAAGGAATGAAACGTAATTCGGAAAAGTTCTTTCCATTCGGAGAAAAAAGTCAGATCTCTTTACATGCAGCATTTTCTTTCCGATGAGAAGTCTTTTTCCGGATCTAATCAGAAATAGGCTGTCCATGTAAACCCACCTGTCACACGTTCAGCTCAGGGTACACAGATAGGCAGCTCGTGGGCTGGTTGCGGACCTCGGGCCGCCTATTTAGGACCGCTGCCCTAGTGTATTTTTCTAATTTACCCAATAAAGGTAGCAGAGGTCTTCCGGTTCTTTAATGTTTCTTTGGGTGTTTTGCTCTGGTTTTGTACTACTTTTCGTCCTGCTCCTGGAAAAAATTTGGAAAGTTGAGAACCTCTTAGAAGGTTCCCTGGTCTACTCCGTTCGTGGATAATGTGAGGCTGTGTGGAGACATAGAGTCTTGGGAATAGCTTTGTAACTCTTTCCAGGCTAATGTTATCACAGTCTTCCTTATATCTTCTGGAATTCGTTTTGATTTTGGCATAGTGTCACACTGAAAACGAAAAACTTGCTAATTATCTCCTCCTGATAATGAACTCTTTAAGTGAGCTGGGATGATATCAGTCAGATCTTGGTGTGTTTGGTCCGGCTGGAACCCGTTACTAATCCAACATAGTAACCATGACATTAATAATGTATTATTACTTAAAACGTGCATGTTGTGTTTACTCAGGATATCTTTGTTTGGAGTTAAACTTTGTTTGAACCCAAGAAGAGTAACCCCTCCAAGCATTATAGATTTCATGCCCGACGGATAGGGGAAAAAAAACAGCTCAAATCCAGATCTCTACGGCCTTCACAGTTGTCCTGATGGTCGATTAATAAATTATGGTTCGCTGTGTTAAAGGCTGAGTAGTGGTTACAGATAAAGTGGATTACAGGCCCATGTCAGCTGCATGCAGTGCGTCACTGATGACTCTAAACAGAGCAGTCCTATTGTTACGTGCAGAAGGGTAGCAGACTGAAATGAAACTTCTACTCTTAAATAAAATAAGCTGAGTGAGACATTATTCTGAAATCTTTGTTTCCAAAGACAGAAAGTCCAACTAATGGACAAACTTACCACCTACACCTACAGTCTACTTCATTTATCAGGAACTACAAGACAAAGGAAATAACGTTGTGGCTCTTATCTGAGGATCAACGCAGTGTTTTGAATCAACTCACTGGAGTGAGGACATTTAAAACACTGATCATGAACTGGAAGAGATATTTTTGTCAATTGAAATGTTTAAAAATGAACTCGGTAGTCACGGGTATCCACAAAAAGAAGCAAAAGACTACAACTAGCAAGATTAAAGACTCTAGGCCCCTCTAGGTCACATGGGCATTTCACAAATACGCTCTCACCAGTGGATCAAATTCATGGTACCTTCCAATCAAATCAAACTCAACCAGGCTCCCAGAACTCTTTTGTGACCTCTGAAGGCACCACTCTTACCATAAACTGTAAGATCTTTAGTCTCACTTTGTGCTCTGATGAAAGCCCACTAGGCCCAAAACGTTAGCACGCACATTGTCATTACAAGGCCAAAAATAAAATGATGTAATTGAGTTTAGTGAACCTGCACTGGAATTTTGTTTCTACTCCCTTTTTATTGCTCATGTGTTGATTATATATTTCGGGTTGAAGCACAATAATATACTTGGAAATTCACAATGTAGCTAAAATGAGCAAATCAAGACTTCTTTAGGTCTATAAGTATTTACAACAGTGTGATCATGAGAGGGCTTTGTTAAAGTGGAGTAAACCGTCAACACTATTACAATTGAAACTTCAAGAGGGGCGCCTGTGCGGCTGTGGCTCAGTGGGTAGAGCGGCCGTCTCCCAATCAGAAGATCGGAAGGTAGCCGGTTCGAATCCCACCAGGGGTCTACTTGTCGTAGGGTCCTTGAGCAAGACCCTGAATCCTTAGCTCCCCGGGCGCTCCACGAGGGGCGGCCCACTGCTCCCTCAGGGATGGGTCAAATGCAGAGAAGTAATTTCACTATGTTGTACTGTATGACTATGTGACTAATAAAGGATTCTTTCTTCTTCTTAAAAAGAGGAAAAATAGCCATAGGGCAGTTAATAATTGCTAAATTGTCTGAAATGCAGATTTTTCAAACCAATGAAGTCTGAGGTGCAAGCGGATAACTTTTCATGTACAAGATTGGCTTCTTGAGTTGAGAATGTGGGTTAATCTCTTAGGTGGTCGGGTGTCCTCGTCAAGCTTTGTGAGTTCAGCGTTTTACTGCAGCAGATCTCCACTATTTGTTCTCCAATGTCACCTATTAAGAAATACTTCACATGTCTCTAGGGTGTATAGCTTGGGAACCAGTCACAGAATGTATGCTTTTAAAGAGATTACAACCTTGTTTCCTGATCAGTTAAATAAATAAAAATTGGTGTTTTCTTTTTAATTGCAGTGCTACATTTTATTTGTGGACAAACTTAACACGTCGTTCAAGAGGTTTGTTTTTTATGTACACACTCATTCTATTTAACTTTAATATTTATAGCATCGCAGCATTTGTTATCCTGAGGCAATTTCCAAAAAACTGGCACTGATAGTGTTGGGGGGTATTTGAACAAGGGAGTCTCCATCATCGTATTTATTTTTTTCCTTTCTGCTCTGCCTTCATGTTTTGTTTCTTTAAGCTTCTTAATTCAACATAAACCGAGGTAGAGGAGAATCTTTTGTCTTTGTACATCTGAGCGCAGTGTTCCGATTTCTCATAGAAGCCTCACAAATCCTGATGGATGGAATAAAGGACTGACAGAGAGACAGTCAGATGTAGAGATGGAGGGATGGAGGAATGCATGGCTGGATGTATGGGTGGATAAATGGATGGATGGAGGCATGTGAGGAGGAGTGGATGGGCAGATGGAGAGATTAAGGGATGGATGTTTAGATGAAAATATGGATCCACAAATGAAAAAAAGGAGGAATGGGCAGACAGAAGGCCGAATCCATATAGCAACCGGGATAAGCATTTAAGAAAATGTATAGACGGACAGACGGACAATAAACAGACAAATGAATGAATAATGGTACTGCAGATGAATGAAGGAATAAATTGAGATCTTTACTAGTTTCATATGGGATGCTGTTATGGCAGGATTTATTATATTCATCAAGACACGTATTTCTATCTCTCCTGCCGCCAAAGTTACGCACTGACATTTCTATTTGACATTTCTCCCACCTCGCAGAGGGAATTGCAGTAAGACAGAATCAATACTTCGCACCTCTTGTTTCCACTCTCTGTGAACGTGCAGTGATAGTTTATTTATCGAGGCTTGCACAATTGAGATAAATCACTATTGTGCTCCTCTCATCGAGAGGTGATCATGACGAGAGTCCTTGACACGCGGCTGATACTCAATCAACACTATCAGTGCCGGTTTTTGGGAAATTACCTCAGGATAACAAATGCTGCAATGCTATAAACATTAAAGTTAAATGAAATGAGTGTGTACATCAAACACAAACCTCTTGAACGATGTGTTATGTTTGTCCACAAATAAAATGTGGCACTGCAATTTAAAAGAAAACACCAATTTGTTCTATATATAAATGTGATATATACAAGATTTATCCCCTTGAATCCATCCATATGCACCTAATTTGAACAGAAATCGAACCGTGAGATTTACTTTGTTACTATTTTAGATAAAGCTCCTCCTAGTGGCAGGAATATACAATTGACCATTCCCAGAAATGAATCCAGTTCCTTGCAAAAAGGTGTATGAGGGTATAAAATTTTTAAATGATCCATGAAATAGTTTTGGGATCTGTGGCGGCAGCGATGACAAATCCATAATATCAACATCTTTTCAGGGATATAATTAATGCGTCAGGACTGGATTCAAACCCAGAACCTTCTTGTCGAGACCAGGGTGCCCTCACTCGGTTATATTATCTGTTAATTTTATCTCCCTATATTGTCTTATTATTTCAAATGGTGGAACCATTTTAGAACACGGTAAGTGATTTTGATAACTTGGATTTTGAAACTTCAGTCTTGTAATTGATTCCGAAAACCTCGAGCAACACTTGAAAGACGAGAGGTACAAAGTAAAGATTCAACTCCACTTCACTACCACTAGTCCGAATTTATAGTTAAACCAATCTTCTCAGCCTCATTCCCAATCTCTTTGCATTATAAGCCTTTACTCTGAGTCTCTGTGAAGCGGAGTGCAGCAGGAGTCTTTGATATCTCTCACATGGTTTCAAGAATTAACTTTACGATGCTGGAACAGGTGGAATTAGTCATTCTTTCATAAACAAGACATATATCCGAGAAAAGTGAAAGAAATCGATTCACATTGGTTGTTTGCATCCGTACCGAAGATCGTCTCAGGACTAGTAATTTGATTTGTGACCCTTTGGAGGAGCCAAAACGACCCATAACATCAACAAGGATTTTAGGTTAGATTGAAAAATTACATCCTATTAAATGTACGACGGGATGACGCCGAATATTTGGATTGTGGAAATACTGCACTATACTTAAGTAATTCAATCTTACTAAAATGACAATCAGTAGAGTGCAAGTCTTTGCCAAGGACTGAATAAAAAACAATTTTTTTCTGCTTAGATTGTCTTACTGCTCCACAAACTTTTATGGAAATCATTTCAGCAGTTTTTGTTTAATTGGGGAAAAAGCTGCACAATGGCCTTCGCCACAATGTTATAGAAAAACAAAAATAACCGGACAATTCATCAGGACACAGTCCAAAAGTTTAGGGGTTCTTTGATGGGCCGTGTACCCGCTGAGTTCACATCTCTGTTCCTGTATCAGTGCAACTGCTCAGCTTATGACGCACCTGTGCGGCTGCTGCAGACACACAATCCAAATCTAGGTCATTTATATACAAGTTCTTGTGTGTTTCAAGTTACGACTGTCTATATGGATGTTGCATTCATCTTCTATTCTCCCTCTATGTATGCATGACAAGCATATATCTATATGTGGCATCTTTCTTTGGGCGGAGCCCCGCAAGACCACTGACCTATATATTGGTATACTCAGGAGGCGGCCCGTTGCCATGGTTCCAAGGGAAACAGATGCTACATGATGGAACCTATCTTTCCAAAGTTATTATTTTGACGGTTTGGAAGACCCTGATTCTGTTGTTTTGAGTTTCATCTGTTTGACAGATTCTCATGTCCTTGCTTGACGAAAAGAAGTCCCTTTGTGATTTGATAGAGCAGCAAAATACCTCGACTATTCTACGGGATGCCTTTTGGGGTTTGGCCTATATATGCCGTGTTCGCACAAAGCTGCCTCTGCTGCTGATTTCACTAAAGAACGGAAATTCCCATCAAATATTCAACAGTTCATATGGGTAGAAACAGTGAAGGGGGGCTGCATGACAGCAGCCAGTATTCAAGTAGAAAGTATGTTGTGTGCTGTTTGGGTCACACATAAATACAGGTACTAAAGGCGTGATCCCAGACACGCTGACACACGAGAGCTGTGGCTGCCTGATACTGCTTCATTTGTCCGGCTGAATGTCACTCTTTCATACCTAGTGCTTGTGTTTTGCACTATTTCCACTGTGAATAGTGAATGAGTCGAGCGGCACAAAGGGAGCAATTGTTCTGGTCTGAAAACCACCAACCGCCTGCGGACGAGGCTGCACTTAAACAGGCAAAGTCCGAGCAAAAAAGATCACTAAATCTTCACGTCCACCAGGGTTTAACACAAAAAACAACATTTCGCTGGAGTGGGTGAATCCATTTTGCTAAAGCAGAGTAGATGCGCCCTCAGACCCAAACTGTAGCTTCTACCAAGACAGAGATGTTGTTTCTACTTTTTAGCCAGGCCCAGAAGAGTGTAAGAGGCTGCAGAGCCAGTCTGGCCAATGTTATTTCAGAGGAGGAAAATGTGCAAATACTCCAAAAGGAAGAGTAGAAAACGTCCATTCCAAACTTTAGATGAGTAAAAGAAAAAAAGCATGTAAGAAATACAAGCAGATGTATATCATCAAAAAAAAGAAACAGGACTCCCTCTCAGTGTTTTACTATTTTATAAGATGTTTTTGAATGATTTCTTCTGCTGTATGTTTAAGGTTGGGGTCATTTTAACCACTTTATTTGCTGTTGGGAAGTTTAATCTATGAGTTAATCATAGCTTGTTTACATTATCTCTGTCCTGTGAGAACCACATATGTCTAAAAAGTCAGCTTTCATAACTTCAGCCTGTTTTCAGTTTTGTGACATTTCTTACATAATTCAAAATGGTTTGTCGGTAGTTTATTTAGCTTAAGAACTAGGAGCATTTTCCAGCCCATAAAGAGACACTTAATCCTCCAGTTCAACACAAACATCAAAATCCACTACTTGATCATTGTTTTGTTTTGTTTATATGTTCTGTTTATTTAAAAAACAAAAATCAACTCATTTGGTGGATTCAAGTACAATGAGATGGAAATAATCATGTTAAGTTCATGTACTTCAAATTTACGTAAGTGCAGTATTTGAGTTTGTGGATAACATTCAACCATTGTGTTATTTACACTACGTTCATGCTGTCAGTCTTTTTTTGTGTAGCTGTTCATATTACTCTTAAAATGTGTCCTATATCGGACTCCGGTATGAACAGTTCACGGCCCTAAACGGACCCGCAAGCACAAAAGAACGATAACAAAGACATCCCTGGCCGCACGCTGTCAATACCGAAGCAAAATGGAACCAACCAAAGTTAGTTTGAATGATTTATAGTGATGTTTATTGCGTTCATAGTGATTTTTAAGTGTTTATAATGATGCTTAGGGTGTTTATAGTCATGTTAATAGTGTTTATAAAGTTGATAGTGATGTTTATAGCATTTATAGATATGCTTATAGTGTTTATACTATTAGAAGTATCTCATGTCACAGTCTCATGAATTCTGATCTGATGGTTCAGACTGAGGTCGCATTAGAAAATATCTGACCTATGTCTGATTTAGGACCACATACAGAAGTGGCCCAAATCAGAAATGGAAAAGATCAGTGTCCATATTGTTATTGTTTTTCACAATGCTGTGAAAAAGTGACATATGAGCAAAAAAATCAAATCTGGGCAGCATTTATCCTGCAGTGTGAACATAGCGATAGATAGCAGTATAAGCCTTTTGTGGCTTTCAGTTGGAGCTATTCTAGGAAGAAATAAGGGATTCTATTAGATAAGCAATTTTTTTTTCTACCCATCAGTGCTCAAATAATTGTTGTTATCACGTGCTCTTCACTGCCAACTCTCAGTTTTTAAAGGACTATAACTAAAAAGGGACATTGAATTAAACTTAAAATACAGTTAATATGAGGATGTTCAGCAATTCCAACAATATATAAAGCAATTCAGCAGTTTAAATGTTTTCATGAATATTTCCTCCTTTTGTCTATAAAATGTTATGAAATTGTGTTCGTACTTCTTATTTTATCTGAGAGACACACTTAAATAGGATTTTCTTATGTTCACAAACATATAGGGCAGAGAAAGGATTCATATCATTACATTTGAGAAGCCAGAATCTGGATATGTGTGGCATTCTAAGATGGAAATATATCTAAAATACTGAAATAAGCATTAAATGGTTGGAATTTTGTATAACTACATTGTGATTCATTAGTTCCACCAAGGAGGTTGATTTATCCGTTTGTTTGTTTGTAAGCAAGTTTACAGAAAAAACTAATGGACGGATGAAATTTTTCCCAGAGGAAGGTTTGAAACATCCTAGAGATGATTAAAATTTTGGTTACGTCATGACGCGATGTCATGATGACGTTTTCTGTACCGTTGCGAGACGTGTTGCTTTTGAAGGCTTTTTGAAAGAACCCCTAAATTAATGAACGGATTTGCATAAAATGTTCCCACAATCACGTCTACATTGGGAACTGTTGTGCCTTGGCTTGCACTCTTGGAATGCTTTCTGCTTATTATATCCCCGAAAAAAGACAGGGTGAATATAGATTATCGCTGCATCCACCACAGACCCTTGTGTTAAAATGGTAACTCAAAAACTTTTTCATGGATTATTTTCAAATGTTTTACCCCCATACTCCTTAGACCGAGGAAGAACCGATTTTGATTTTGGTAAAGGACGGTTACATATGTCCAGCACTAGGGTCGTTTTATGCTAAAACCAGTTTTGGGGCCATAATTTCTGTCAGATTTTGTCCCATTTAAGGCCATATGAATCAACTCGAGGAGATCTATTATGTGCATATCATATTCCCGTATTTGAAACCCCTAAGGGGCAACTAACAAAATGTATATTGTTACTTCCCCAACATATGCTCGTCTGTATCCAAATACATACATTTGAATGTACTTAAGGAAAGTTTGTACTAGTTATATTACTAAACTCAGAAAAGAATAGTGAACTGTATTCATATCATTATTGAGTCACAATGGGATCTTATCTTAGTTCAATCAGGGTTATTGCACAATGCAGGAGATCGGGATGATTTTCAGGGATATACCCTTGCTGTCAGGGATGACAACCTAGGATTTATTTCATTGACACTGTCCACAAGAGGAATTGTTGGCAACAAAATTTTGGTATGCTCCCTTTAATTTCTAAAAGACAGTCTGAAGTCACAGATAAGCACAACACATTTCTCTACAAGACTATTTTGTTTATGAGTCAGTAAAGTTCAGTGCCACAGATGCTTTTTTTATTTTTTTTTAACTTTAAAAAACTGTCTAAATCTAGCAAACACTGGAGTGATTCAGAGACTACAACCCCGCTGCAGGGAGAGGCTGTGGAATAACAGACCATAATGCACATGACATCAATGAGGCCTAACAAATGTAAAATGACTGCTCACCGTTACACCACTGAAACGGGTGCATCAATGCGCCAGATGAAGTCCCTGCAGGCAGGATCCGACCTCTGTTTACCAACAAGCCGCAGATATAGGAGCACAATTAAGTGCATAAGAAGACAGTCAGCGGCGTGGAGGTGACCGAGACAACAGCGCCAATAAAATAAATAAATAAAACAACGACTAATCCAAATGAGTACAAAAGGCGTTTAGTCGAAAGTTGAGATGGGGTTAAGTCATTATCCGCGCGCTGATTCCTGCAGACTGAGATAAGCAGAGATATTGATATGGACGTCCCCCTCTCCTCTCCTCTCCTGCCCCTGTTCGGACTCTGTGATTGTTAATGGAACGACTGCCCTGACACAAAAGCAGCGTCTGCTCTGTCTGTCTGAGAAGGCAGAACTACACCAATGACTCCATGTCCTTAGCCCCGCCCCGCTGACGTGCGGATAGGCCAATCGTCAGCTTGCTCTCGTCTACTGCGTCCTTCTGCTGGCTGGGTTGGTTCTTTCAAGCGTCATCTTTTAACTTGTTAAATCCCCGAAAAGTCGGGTATATTAATTCAATTTGCACAGCCACTATCCTTCGTGTTATCGACATCTCAAAAACTATTTTATGGATCATTTTCAAATTGTATACCTCCATAGACGTCAGTGCGAGGAGGAACTATATTGCTTATGGGAAAGGTCAGTTACATATTTCTTCCACAAGGGGGAGCGTTGACTCTAAAAGTTTTCAGACTTGACTTTAGCACTTTGAGATTTGATCCAAATGTAATGTGCATTATAAATTAAATGTATTATTATTATTATTATTATTATTCTCAGCTGTTGATCCGATTTAGTCCAGTTTTGGAGATTTTTGTGTACTACCTTGGACCCATGTTTTAATTCATATATTGTATTTTGCTTGTGGTTATTTTCCAGCCCATTTGTCAATTATGGGACCCATTCTAATCCCTTTCCCTCATTTTCCGTTAGTTACCTAGCTAGAACCATCATAGGAAACCCATCTGGGTTTGCTCATGGCTATAGCCCCATTTTTCAATTGAGAATCTTTGCTCAGATCAGATTTGTTTCATCTCGATGCATGGTGATACATGTTTGCACGAGTCATCTTCCTCACCAACAGCAATCATTATATTTGTGAGAAAATTCACGGTATTCACACCAAAATGGACACTTTAGTTTATGTACAGTATGTGTGATATATTGCTTTGCTTAAACTGACAAACTCTACGTCAGCTGTTCAAGAGGACACTGTGAGAAACAGGCAGTCTGCAATGTTGTTCTCTTCCCTCCTCTCCGATTTTAATAGGATGAGTCTAAAAATATTCTGTTCACTGTCTATACATCATATCTATCAAGTATTGGCACTAATTGCAGAGTGTAAACTCCATTGAGATAATTAAAATCCCTTGATACCCTGAAAAGATACAGAGAATACATGATACTCAAATTTTAGGTACAATTTAAAAAGGAAAAATTGAAGGTTGTTGACCTTAAATATGATCTTTATATAAAAGGTAAAACAAAATATATTTGATTGAAACACAAACGATATCAAATAGTTTCAAATGTAAAGTTGGCCTCAATAGATTATTTACGTTGGCAAAAAAACACAGCAATTATAGCTGTTTCCTAATGGATTCAGTCTCTAATCACGCTTAGAAGAAACAACAGTGTTTATAAACGGAGCATTTCTGCAGGGATGCCCATCTACCACATCATCACGTCAAATCTCTCCTGATCTCCTTCAAGTAAAACAATTCATTTCATGCCATGGTTATAATTCTTAAGGTGGCTGTAGCTCAGCAGCTAATAATGTCAAGTTAATATCTTAATTAACTTTTTGAGTGATTGAGCAGACTAGAGAGAATCTCTATGAGTAAAGTCCTTTTAATATGTAAATCTCAAAAGTTGATGTTTTTATGCATAGGAAAGATAAATTATCTGTACAAAATATAATGAGTTAGCCAAGCTGTGGGTGATTATTAACTTAAGTAGAAGTTGAAAATCTGGTGCAGCAAGTTGCCTTGAGATGTCATGTCTTTTTTAACAGAGCACACCGATCCAGACGTTCTACGACAAATGTTCTCACTTCCAAAAGAAAGAAGAAAATCATACAAGGAAAACATTGACATGACATTCGTAAAAGAAAAGTCCTGATTTTAAACTTATCTGTGAATAAGTAGAGAAGTAGCTGAAATCAACATTTTTATTTACAGGTATAGCATTGAGACACTCAGAAAAAGTAGAGTTGCTCATATGCTGTGAAGTTTGCAGCATAGATGGGCGTAAAGTTATAAATCAGTGACGAAGCCTCTTCCTCAGGACTGTCAAAGTGATGCAAGCTTCTCCTACCTGAACAAGGCAAAAATGAGATGCACATGATTAAATAAAACCATAAAGAAAAAAAAAAAGAATCGTCTCCATGATGAAAATGTGAGATGTCTCTAAAGCATCTATTATTTAATGGTCACAATCCAAACCAAAGACATCTTTAATGTTGATTATTATTCACACTGTTTTTTTAGTCTTTGTTTGTTGTGTGTATTATGAATTATTCCTCAAGGTATTAAATGAAAATTGCAATAGATAGTGTATCAAGATATAAATCAAACAAGAAAGTTTGCAGGGTTTGTTTTAAATCAGGAAATAATTCCCAAATCTATGTCAATATTACAAATGTATAAACAATGAATGATGCAATATATACAGACCAGCCACAACATTAGAATCATTGACCTGCATTACGCCATGATCAATATATACTGTATATTGTTTTTTTGCAGGAATTTTTTTCATACTATAACTCATAACAGAGGGACAAAATCTACATAAATTAACTAGTAAAACTAATGGGATTTCTATTTTCTGTTCTGTTTTCTTTTATTTTGATCATTAAATCGATATCTTCATTGATATTTGAACCCATGTCTGTCAATAGGAGGACTTTCCTCATCAAAGTTATCAATGGATTGTTTACATCAATAACATGTAAGCACCTGCCAAAGTTAATTTACTATTATATAACTTGCTTACAGTTATCTAAATGATCACTCCTATGACAATCAGCTTTTGTCAATGACCAGGATGGTTAATGGTTTATAATTACGTCAATCTTTATTGTAACTTTTATGGCAATATTGAAAGAGATAAATGCAAAAATAAACCTGGGTAATACAATTAAAATACTATTAAAGCAAGTATAAACTGTATCAGCAGCGTATGAGCATGTTCGACTGTTAATGCCTTTAGACTCCAAATAAAGGTATATCCAGTTACGCAAAACTCCTACAACTGAGGTATAACCATTATCACTCCTGGGCGTCGTCTCCCACAACAATCTGACATAGTCAGAGAAAACTAGGGGAAAGATTTCACCGCATTAGAAAATAGGACAGAATCTCCAACTGTTCTCAGTTTGTATTAGCTGAAAGTCAATATAATATAATATTCCACAATCATACATGATGAGGCTGTCAGTAATTACTACTTTCAAGGAAGTTATCTCATCTTCATTGTTGACTCACCGCTGATTAATAATCATAACTTGGATTTTATTTTGACATGGCCTGGAAAATATAGTCAAATTAATCAGCTGCTGTTTGGGAAGCCATGCGCTCACTCGTTACTGTCTAGATCATAAAGTGGGCCTGTCAGCTTACCTTCATTGGAAAAAAAATCAGCGAGCAGAGAAGATAATTGAGCAGCATGTCTGGAGTGAGGGTAGTTCAGCTTTCTGTCCCACTGAAAACGATTCACCTCGGGGTGCCACTGTGTTCCATAGAAGGGATACTTCTTACCTGGAAATAACAATAAATTCCTCCTGCCGTTATTAATCATATGTCAGACAGCAACGATTTTCTTAGATAAATGAACATGAAAGTAATCTTGTAACCTTCTATGGTTGAGACAAAATGAGCTCCATTCTCAGCAATGTTTGTAGACAAGACGGAGAAGAAACTCTGCAGCTTCTCATTTTCCCAGAACGTCTGTAAGAATGTACAATTAATTCAGGTTTTAATAAATCTTTTGCATTTTATTATGACTTCAATGCTCCCTATTAAAAACAATTGTTTTGCAATTCCGTGAGGAAAAAACATTGTGCTCTTGCTTACTGATGATGGTTATAACCATCTTTTTGTCTAAACATGGGATTAATGATGTTTATTTTATTTATTTCTCTATAGGACATGAGCTTTTAAAGTGCTGGAGAGACACGGGACAAAAATATTCATCCTTCTTTCTGTACACTGTGCTCTGACTTCCTTTACTGAAACATTGAATGCACCCTGGATCTTGTATGCCATTTGAATTAAACAAACCTTCAGTCAAGAATATGCTGACTGTAAAATTCATATCAGATCAAAATTACAGAATGATGTTTAATAGCATTATTATAACTCAGCTGCTACATTGCCAACCGGAACCTGTGAACCTTAACAATGCGTTTGGGGAAAATCGCTCTGTTTTATTGGAAATGAGGGAAAGGTTCATGAATTCTGCCCAAACAGATTGTTATTTTCTATAGGCATTAAAATTGTTGTATGTTCTGTAAAACTCACTAAGGTCCAAAGTTTCAGTCCTGTTTGACAGAAACTAGGGATGCACAACAGACCTTTGTGTACTGACATCACAATGAACCCGTGTGCAACTGTCATATTTCAGGACATATTATGTTAATTAAGGCAAATTAACTCAAGCACAACATGCTTTATCTTTTTGCTGCTTGATAATAATACACATTAAACCTGATTGGTTTACAAGAAAACTCTTTTATCTTTCAAGCCTGTTATCTTCCACCACATGGATCAAGCATATATTTAAATATCGATAGAATTGGAATATCACACATAAAAACTTTTTTACAAAACAAAGATTCCCGTAGTGAGTGAAATAAAAACAATTCCAGTAAAATATGACAAATACAAGTTAAATTTCCTTGGAAAGGATCGTATGAGGTAAATTTGGCCTTTAAATGAACCAAGGATTGAGAAATGTCAATGGCAGCTTCAGCTCCAAAAACTCATATTGGAGCTAAAGCTAACACTGGCCTTTCTTATAAACAGTCCAGTTCTTCCTCGCACTAAGGTCTGTGGGGCTATAACATTTGATATTGATCCGTGAAATAGTTTTTGAGTTTCTGTATTAACACAAAGGATCTGCAGGTGGCGGCGGCACTGACGATTCCATGATATCCCTTTATTTTTGGGTATGTAAATATCATGAATCGTAACAGAAACCCAGGGGAAAATGCATGTTGCAACTTGCGGATGGTTGCCCAAGATTTCCTTACTTAGTGGAACATCAAGACAAATCCAGAGGGGTGAATGAGAAATACACCAGAAGGATGTTACTGCACCTTTACTGTAAGTCCATAGTGGTGAAAGTTGCCTGTTAGAGGCTCTTGGGTCAAAGCATTCATAAGCTCATCCGGGAAACCATCAAACAGCTTACTGTGGCCAGCCTCTGCAGAAAGAAAGAGAGAAGGGGTTTAAAATCAAAGAAATAAACCTTAAAATAAGTCATTTAAAATGAGATTTTACCAAATATATATGTTCTAAGATAGAAATGCTGAAACAATTTGATGACATCAGCAGAGGTGAATGAAAACGACATCTGTTTTGTAACTCTGATTTTGTAACTTCTAGAATCAAGCTCAAAATCAGAGTTTTTTTGTTTTTTGGGTAAGGCCAAGAAAAAGGAAGATGCTGACATTAGACGGACTCTACTGACACCAATTTCAATACACTGCAGGCACCAAAAAATATTGCCAAACCATGATGCGTCCACCTTGTAACTAGTTGTATATACTAGAGTATATTCATTTGATTTTCAAAATATGAATGGCTGTACTTAAATATTAAAATCAAAACTACATAAACAAAAGAAGGAAGAAAAGTTGTAACCTGCGGTCAGGTTAAGAGGTAAATCGATATTCTCAGCTGTGGTTTTTTTCAGCAGATTTTCCCCAGCCACCAGTACGGTCAGTAGCTGCATGCCCATGCATGTGCCCCAGATGGGGAAGACGTCTCCTGCATCATTTGCCTGCAACAAACACAGTTCAAAGTTTTAACAGTTCGTGTCTGAAACAGGTAAGAAACACGGCGGTTTTACTTTTTCATAACATTAAGACAAAGTCACGTATGACCCATATTCAAATACTAAAAAGGAACTTTAGTAATTCTCCGTGCAAGGCCTGACTAATTAACTCATGGTTTAATGATAGTAAAAATGTAAACTATTTCACTGACTTATCAGTCAGCATGAGCTTAAGTATCTTTGATGAGCATATTGTGTTTCTTGCTGGGAAAATGCTGAATAATAGCCATTTGTGTGCAAAAGTTGTGGCGTGGGAAATTTATTTATCTCTCTGAACCGCACTGAAGTGGAAAATTTGTCTAATAAACTCAAACAGACTATATTGATTAAACCTAACTACTTCTATGAAGTCAGCAATATGATTTAAGATAAGATCCAATAGTGACACAAAACTGAAGATAAATACAGTTAACTATTTTTCATGAGCTCAGTAATAAAACAAGAAAGATTTCCTTGTGACAATATTAGCTAAATTGTGACATAACTGGGCTTATGGGAATTCAATTTGGACCAAATTGGACCAATGCTTAGGGAGTTATGTCTGAAAAACAGTGTTTTTCATGTAAACAACTCTCCCTAATAGGTCAAATCTGAACCATTCGAGTAATATATGATATATAGATCTCCATTAGTTGATTCATATGCAACAATCTTGACTATATCAGACAAATGGTTACCAAGTTATGGCCTGAAAACTGTGATTTTTGCAATTTAAAGCTTTAGCTCAGGTGTGGACAGTGCATTGATGAGGATGCCATAATATCCACGAGTTTTCGGTGGATATAATAGTTGAGTAAGCAGTTTTCTGTAGACGGTAGAAAAAATGGTTAAATAGAAAGGCAAAGAGAGAGATACTTGAGGAATTGTGCACAAACCATCAGAGAGAGTCTGTAAAAGATCTTTGCCACCCTGGCATAGTTTGATTTCATCAAATCCGCAGCTCCTCCGATGAAAACCAAGCTAAAACACACATTGGACGATTAAGAGCATAGACGAGTTAAGTGAGGAAGATAAACACAAGTAATGATCTTGAGACTATTGCTCACCCATTTATCTGTCTGAAGATTGTTTCATATTCGGCAGTGGTGTGAGTCAACCTAGGGAAGGCAAAGCAAAGAATGCTTCCACACTATAGATATATTCACTCCATGTTTAGACAGCATTACAACAAAGATCACGCAATGAGGAACTGAAAGAAACAAAGGGACAGAAAATCTGCAAAATTCATTGTAATTGCCCCTCCAAACATGCAACATTAAAATGCTGAGATCCTTATATATCTCTAACATGCAACTCAACAAAGCCTTTATCTTCACTCTTCAGATAAAAAGATTGGGTTGATTACATGCGCTGTCACTCAACTTACCTGATAGGCATTACTCTGCTGCCCCCAGACTCAATGTACTTCACATAGGAGGAGGGTATGTAGGTCTTCCCGTAGGGCTTCATGGCTTCATCTACAACCATCTGAGTCAAAATGCCTGAATGACAAAAAACACAAAGGAGAAAAATCCAAAGTCTATAAAGACCAATATAATTTGGTCTGTTATATAATAATAATCATAGTTATTCCACTTACCAATCACAGGTCTGTCATTCAGAGCCTCCTGGTTGAGTTTAACCGGATTAGATTCGCTAGAACAGAAGCAGCTTACAACAATCAAGCACACACACGCAGAAAATCCTGTGGGTGACATGTTTTCATATGAATTATGTATTCCTGATAACCAGGCAGGAGTGGATGTTGAATTTAAAAAGGTCTGGCGCTGTCGGAGACTGAAGATTTATATATGTTAATTAGAGGAAGAAGAAAAAATCCATACAGGGAAGTGAGGAATGTCCGGCTTTGGCTTACACCTTGTAATAAACAACAGCAGGGTGTGTTTCAAGAAGCGGGCGTTACGGAAACTCCGACTTGTTAACCCTGAGCTGAGGGAAACTCTGGGTTTTCAGGGTCAGAACATTGTACCTTACTCTGCGAACCTGAACGTTACCGTCAATCATCCGTCACCTTAATCGACTGACGTCAGGTGCGAATTGAAAGACACAGATTGAACGTGCTTTTGTTCCATGATTTATCTGACTTAGACTCATGACAGGCATCAATCTCCTCCTGCAGAGAGGAATCCCGCGGTGAGAGGCGGGGAGGAGCGGAGCGAACGAGTAAGGACGGATAGACTGGATGAACCTGACCTCCGTTCACGTACTTTCCGCACCTTGCCGCCTCACATTCATCTGATCACAATGCGTCATTTCCTCCACATCAATCATGTCTGCATTGTGTGTGTGTGTGTTTGTGTGTGCATATCCGAGCAAAGCCCAACTGGTCCCGTGAGTAATCACCAGGGTCCTAAAAATATTTAGGCAATAGGTGACTCCATTAAAGTTTCCTGTACTGACCAGAGTTTGATGTCAGTGCAGGGGCGTTCCTAAGAATTCTTTTTTTTTTTTTTTTAAATGGGGTGACCCCCCCCCTAAAAAAATGGGGTGACGGGGGGGGGGTCACCTATGAATGCCTCCCCCGAGGCTATGAGGCAGAACCGAAGTCTGCTAATATTGGTAAATAGAAGACTTCACTTATGTAGCGCTTTACTAATCTGTTCACTGAAACACTGAAACCACTTTACATAAGTAAATAAATATGTATTAAATTATTGTATTATACAAACACTGGGTTTTATCTTCATATGAACTAAGCCTATGCTGAAAATGATTAATCTGAATTATGTTGCACACCATATATTATAGCATGCTAAAATCAGATGCTTATATCAAAGAACTAAGATATAATAAATGATGAGCTGATGTGAAACTACATTAGTGCTTATATAAGTAGTAATGGATTAAGGAAATGAAACTAAGAGATAGGTTGGCTACTTGAAATAATTGTTGAAACTATGCGGCTGCTGGGGATCTGGTATAATTGTCTTTTATTTGATTTTATCTTATTAATTTTGGGTGGTGGGGGGTCACTATTAGTGAATGAGGTTAGCTCAGTCACTAATGCAGAGTATGTTAAGCACGCTTCTTGAAACACAGCCCAGATGTCGGGTCCGGCCAGATGCTTCCTGATGTAAACATGTATTCTGCTGAATGTTCCGGAATTTTTGCTAAAATTCTTACTTTGTTTTAGAGGAAGCAATTCAGTTTCATAGGTCAGAGGAGGATTTTGCAATATTTCATAGAATACGATATATGAGACAGAATGCTCTCACTTCACACTGTGTGAAGAAAACATGAGATAAATGTTGTATGTACAGGATAATAGTTTACTGACGAGGGATTCATGGGCTCTCAGAAATAGAGCCTAACTCTAAATGCTGACTAAAATTATTATTTTGACCAAAAACAGTTCAAATATAAATTTGTCTTAAAATCCCTGCAACCTGAAATATATACTTTAGGAGAAAGGTTAGATGCACAAAATTACAAAAATGAGTCTGGCTGTCCAGACTGATGTGGTTCCAGTTATAAAATGCTGCTTGATGATGGGCTGCTTCAATAGAGTTAAATCAAGACACTTCAGTAGATGCTGATGTGCTGTAGGTACAAAAAAACTGAACCCATCATGTCTCTTCTTATCCTTTCATCCTTTATTCAGTAAACTTCAAAGCTTTTGCATAGAACTTTTTCATTGCATAGAAAAATTTCATTCAGTGTTTGTTTGTTTTTTAAACTAGTTTGTCCTTTGCATTCACATGCTGAGTCTCTGTAAATGAATCCAATGAAAGTACTGAAAACTACCTGGGACAAAGAAAGTGGTAACATGTGAAGCATATGTGCTAGTTATTACACTAGACTCAACCAAAAGGTAGAGAAAAATTACCCATAATAACTCATTTACTCCCTGGGGGAGCTTCTTTGACAAATGACATTGTTTTTCGGACATACTTTAACATTTAATTTGAGGTCGATCCGGAATTGCTTGTACACCAGAGGGGATTTGGGGCTATTTGGGGATATACCCTTGCTGTAGGGAACGACAGCATATATCTAGATCAGATGTATGCACACACTGCATATGTCAATTAAATAATGCAGTTACAGACAACAGGCTGTTTTCAGGGACCCAAAATCAGCAAAGCCTTCAATATATCACGTTACTCAAAAATGTACAGTAGCAACACAGAATCATTGTCTAATATTTGAAGGTTACAGGAACGTGAGGATTAAAGAAAATTCTATACATTAAAAACAACAATGCAGTGAGATGAAACATCATAAGAAATCACATCAGTTGTCAGAATGCCCAAGTTGAGCAACAGCTTTGTTTAGTCAAAACAAAACTGTCCATCAGTGTAACGGCAAAGAAATCCGCTAGAACATCTCTATTCCAGCTGCTCAATTCTCCTTCGGTTTTTATTTCACTTTCATCAATAAAATTAACAACGGAAGACATTAGATAGATAGTCGCACACAAGCCCTAAACAACTTTTTGCTTGGTTTGGTGTTTGGCCCCTTAGTGACTTAATAGTCCAAAGAATGTAACTTTATTGGCCTCCATGGGAGCTGCAGTTTTCATCTTCGAAAGGTAGACAAATTAAACTGACCGTTTCAGGCTTTACCTGCAAACAAACAAAAATATTAATAGTATGTATGCATGTTATTTGAATACAAGTAAATAAATGAAAAGAAAATCTGTCTTCAAATTACAATGTTAGTACCACAACTGCAAACAACAGAATGTTCCATAGTGTAAAACATGTACCCTAATATATACTTACTTCCTAATGTTAAAACACGTTTAAAGTTGATCAAATGCTCGTAAGTTCTAAAAAGTAAAATGAGATGTAAAATTGTGTTTACTGTCTATGGCTGTGAGCTTTAATTCACATTATTCACAAAAATCCAACAACCCATCCACAAAAAGCTTACAGTCCAGTGTCCTTCTAGTGCCGCCCCCAAGCATGGATAAATTGGGAGGGTTGTGTCGGGACGGAGCATCCAGCCTAAAATCTATGACTGTACAATATGCCGAATCAGATCATCCTCTTTGGCGACCCCGAGAGAGAACAGCCGAGAGATAAAGAAGATATATCTAAAAAAATATCGAACCGTTGACTTAACTAAGAAAAAATATTTAAAATAAAATTGGTCAAGATATTTTTCTTTAATCCATGTGTAAAGCGATTATAGGCACACATAGGAAATCCTGCAATTAAAGGTAACGGAGGCATATTTCCAGCCCTATTTTTATATTTTTAAGGTCACCTGTTTGAGTAAGTACTGTGAAGTGGTGAACAATGACTTCCTGTTTCCCTGGGGTCTAAATATGAGGAGACACAGGTCTAATTCTCATTGACATTCTTCAAAATGGGAATTACCAGATAAACGTCAATAATGTGTGAAGAAAAGTGGGAGAGCTAAGCAAATCTGGCATGGACACAAGAAAAACTTTCAGCAGTTAAAAATGCTGGTTTCAAGAGTTGGATTAATAATTAAGAAGTTTAAGGAGACAGGAGATGTTAAAATCAGCCTGGAATAGGAAGTGTCTGCAATCTGACACCACACACTGTGAGGAGGAGAGTTTAACTGGCAAACGACTCTCTAAGGATTACAGTTAGAGAACTGCAGAGGTCAGTTAAATATTGGGATCTCCCTAACCGCCATCAGATGGCACCTACACCCACACAAACTATTTGGGAGGATAGCAAGAAAAAAGCCTCTGCTGTCATCCACACACACAAAGTTTAGCACCTAGAGTTTGTCAAACACGACTCAGACTTTCATTGGAATAGGGTCATAGGTTGTGGATCTATAATAATGTGGAGCCAGTTTGAGGGGCACAATATTAAAAGCAGCGTGGTAATAATTGTGGCACACAGGATTTGGATAAACGTTTTTGTTTTATATTAAAAATGTAATGGGGTTTTTTTTGTTACTCACGTAAAAGGTTAGATTTACGTGAATCATTTGAATTGAAGATCATGGGTATTGACACTAAAGACATTTTTTGGCTCTCATATGTTGTTAATTGATAATTAAAGGCATTATAGTATTATTTTCTCCATAAATACTCTGAAAATATAAACATTTGGACAAACAAATATAATGATGTCTATTTTATGTTTTAATTGCAGAAACTTCTTTCATAAGAAACTTTGGTTGAATTAGAATTCAGACTTCTGCAACTTACCTCTGAGCCGCTCTATTTCCTGCCAAACATCGTTGTACACAAAATCTCGCAGCTCATCCTTTGGCTTCAGTCCATTCAGAAATACTGAAAAAATATGAGCATGAAGATTCATCCATTTTTAGTGTTTAATACTAAAGTATCTGCTGAAGTGGCTCCATCTATTGATTCATTCATTCATTTTCCGTAACCCATTATACCGTTCAGGGTCGTTGGAGGACTGAACTTGAATCCAGCTGAAATTGGGGGAGAGTCAGTGTACACCCTGTGCAATTTGCCAATTAATCATTGTGTTATTACATACCATAATACCCCCAATAAGGAGATATTATTGAATCGTCATCACGGCCACCGTCGCCGCATATCCTTTGTGTTAACGAGGAGTGACTGGAAAAAAAGGGCTTTTTTGCACAAAAAACACAGTTTCTCGTTCTTAAGTTCCCAGCCATTAATAAAATTGTGTCTAAAATTAGCTCATTTGAACTGACACAGGGAAATACGTCTTATTTTTCTACCAAACTCCCAAAAAATCGTTGACTAGATATAACTTTGCTATTGAATCCCGGGGGTATCTTACTTTAGAAAAAATTGCTGACATCATATAAAAGAGTTTGGTTGAGTCAATATGGACTGGTTGAGATTATTAATGAGTCACATTTAATTTAAGTAGTTAGATCAAAGGGATTGCTTGTACAATGCAGGGTATTGGGGGCTTTGCTGTCAGGGACGACAGCGTAGGCCTTGTTATTTTTTAAGGTCTCACCCCCATATATATAATAACTACTCCAGTGTATCAGTTTTTAAACACTTACGCCTCACTTTCAGTACACGTGGCTCCTTTAACTGGGCACTCAAGAGGGCCCCTGTGCACCGGTGGGGCTTTTGCTGCATGATCCTGGTCCAACATACCGGCATCGGCTATGACCAGATTTTCAGTGTTGACTGGCTACGCCGGCGGCTGCTGAGTTTGAGGTTTGAGGACAACTTCAACACTATGTGTTCAATTTTTGGGACTCTGTGGGTTTGGCTGGCTGGGGGTGCGTGGAACCCAAAACCTTTACATTTCTTATTAGTGTTACTGCCTGTCATTTTGTCCTTTTTTGTGTCACTCAAAGTGGTTCGTGGCCTCTTTGATGAGAAAAAAGTATTGGTTAAAAATAAACGTTTTATGGTAGTTTTTCAAAGAAAGCTGGTGTAGGTCAGATGTAAACTCACACGTACAGAAATAAAGAATTATCTGCTGCAAGATCAAACAGAATGCACTTCTTATGAAGTGGTCTATACCAATCCAGGCACAAAACATAAATATATGTGCAAACTTAAAAAACAAACAAATTGGGCACTCACTGATTTGAGACACCTGGCTCTCCATCTCCCGTCGGTTATTGAGGTACATTGGCCACACATGGCGATCAAAGTAGCCGGAAGGATCAGGAGGCGTGTATACCCTTGAACTGTCAAAACACCAGCAAGTTAATTTTCAGTCTTTATTTTGATTACCGGTAGCTGAAACATAAAAAAATTAAATGTCAAAAACCATTACTAAAAACAGAAAACAAACAATATTTTCAAAACTTTAATAGATTTTCTGATTATAAAATCCAACACCTTCGTCTCATCTTGCACACGTCATAAGGTATTTCCAGGAAGAATTTCTTGTTAAATACCTCATTCAGAGGCCTGGAGGAAAAAAATAAAAAGTTAATCCATCAGACACATACACATACACATAATTAAAATAATTTTAGTAAAAACAATTAACTCTTGCTTTCCACAAGCTATAATTTAACCCAATTCAATTTTCATTGATGTCAGTGATGAATTGTGTCAAAACTTCTTTGTAGCTGCAGAACCAGCCTTTATATATCTTCAAGAGTGTGTGTGGCTACATTGCCAACATGAACTCTCACATATTGCTACATAGCACATGTACATAGCTATCAGTGTTGTAACATATAATCAAAGCTCCTCTTGCTTTACTGTTGCCTGCAGTCATTTTGTTTCTCCATAATGAAAGTTCTTGATTGAACCAATTGTGCATGGGTTGCCCAAATAACCCAGAACAATGCTTAATACATGCAGAGAAACATCTGGACATACTGTGTGGGATTTGTAGCGGCTGGGCATAAGCTGATCGGTATATTCTCCACAGCATCGCTGTGTACATTGTGTACTGTGTACACTCAATTGTACTTGAGCTAAGAGAATAAATATATTTTATGAGAGTCTTCCTAGAAAATGATGGGACTGTAAAGGAAAGCATTGCAACTTTTAAGGTTTTATGTTCTTGTATTATTTTACTGTACTTTCATTAAAGGCTCCTGGGTATACCTGTGGTTGAAAATGAGAAAGCCTTCCACGATCAACACATACACCTCCTCATCGTCGGGTAGTGCTGTGTGCACTGGGTTGAGGTCTTGCTGTTTCAGGAATGATTCAGGATCTCTTTGCCACGAGGCAACATGGCTCATCATCGTGTCCATGTGGAGAGCATCTAGTACTGAAACAGAATGCCATGACAAGGATTTTCTTTGCTGTTTCAGGATATGCATATATATGAAACTTAACTGAATAAAGATTTAATTGTATTTATCTTTGGAGGCTCTTTTCATTTTAGTATATTTTATATACATTCTATTTAGAGGTACACCATTTTTTTATTTTTTTTTATTTTTTATTGATACTCTACTAGGTGGTGGATAAAAGTGACATGATTTTTTTATTTTTTTATTTGTATAAGCATTAATGTGTGATTTTTTTTCATTATCACTAGAAAGTATATGTGAAAAAATGATTGATGAATTAAATAATGTATGAACCAAATATGCAAAATATAAGGTGTATTAACAAAATTCATTTGCTGCAGCAATAACATTTTTGGATGTTTTACCTGACTTAACAACATAGTTTCCATGCGTATTAGTGCTTTCAAATGAAGTTTTGAATGCTGTAAATACCGTATTACTGTATATTTTTTAGGATTCCTTACCATCATATTGCTTAAACCCATTGCTGTCCTCTGGTACCAAAGATCCATCCTGAAGAGAAGAACATTTACCACAGAGATCACTCAAGCTCTCAAATCTCCTGCATGAACGAGAGATCTTTTAAAAAGTAATTTGACATAAAGACGGACCCACATCTACCTTAAAATATAAATCCTGTGCAATGATACAACTGTTGGGTATCAGTTGGTGCAGACTCTGTGAAAGGGTAGATTTTCCACCATTGGTCATCCTGAAGGACGAGCAGCACATATCATTAAGAACACCTTCATTACAAATAAATTCCAATTTCAAATAAATTTGAGTACAAATACCATGGACAAAGTTCTTTATACTCACCGTCTTATATAGAATAGGAGACTAACTATATGATGGGAGCTAACTTCTTACCTCAGAACGCCACTAAAATGTCATGAGTAAAAGAGAAGCTAAAATCTGACCTCTAGTGGTTTAACCTCTCAATGTCTGTATCAAATTTGTCTACCTATAACAGATTCATCAGTTTAGGCCAGAATGCAGTAGAAATATGCTTCTTTTTTTTTTAAAGTAAAATGGCATGCTCCGTTGCTCATTCAATTTTGAAGCGTTAAGATTTTTCTCTAAGACATTCAAACTAAATCCTACATTTTCAGTTGCTTGTCTTCACAGATTTTTTTTTTTTAAAGAACTCTATAACAGAAACATTTTTAACCACAAGTCAACTCTTATCAGTTTTTGCTGCTTCATGACTGTCACGTGCTTTATGTATCTAATACAGTCTATGCAGATTGAACTCTGTGCATACAACTTACTCGATATTGGTTTAACATTAAGGCTGAAACCTGCTATCTAGTAACTCCCATAATTAATACAAAACTTACTGATATTGTGGAGGCAAAGTGAATCAAGCAATATAATAACAGGAGCGTTTCAATTCCGTCGGACGTACTTACCCGCCAACCCCTACAACCAGTTTCTTCATTTCAGCTGGTTTCCCACTGCAAAGTGTCTCGTGTATGGAGTTATAATAGGAAATGTATTTACCAACAGTTCATATTTTGATTAACTAAAGCATAGGTACTTTATCGGTTGATACTGCAAGACACATGTATGAGAAAAAAAGTGTATATATCACACTATGGCGACATCGTGCCCCGCCCTCCAAGGCCTCTGATTGGATTGTTAGAGAGATGACGTCAGCTTTTCCGAAGCATTGCAGGAAATAAAACGCAGGGTGAAATAAGTTATTTAAAATAAAATAATAAAATTCACGGTATCGATTAAACACAGCAAAACAAATGTGTACAAATATTGATAATAATCTTTTTGCATTTAACATTTCAGTTATGACACCAGACAAAATATGGCAAAGGAGTTGAGTTGTTGTATAACCATTTGGCGAAGGGTATTTGTCTCTAACTTCTCTTGGTAATGGAAGGCTTTGCAATGGTAGGACTTTCAGCTTGGCCTCCATTATTTGGGGTGTTCCTATGGTTGCTGAGATTACGCCCAAAACTCATGCACTGTTTCAATTGGGTGTGTGTCCCATTTTTTCAAAGTCACAATTTGCAAGAGGACAACACATATTTCACTGCCATAGTATAAAATTGGTCCAGTTGCAAATGTAAGTATTTTTAGCCATATTAAATTACATTTTTTAGTAGCTGTCTGTGTATGTGTGTGTGTGTTTGTAAATTCCCTGACACTCATTTCTGGAATGCAATAACTCTGGTCCTCTCCAAATTAACTGTATTTTTCTCAGGATTGATGCTGGAGCTGCAGTGTTTATCAAAACATTTTCATTGGCTCTTCTTTGTTTAGTTTTTTTACAAGTTGGAAAAATATGCCAAATTGTTAAATATATTGTTAATATCTTGTATAGACGAATATTATTGTTGGGATGTGAGATGAAAAGAAAAATGGTCTAAATGAGATTGGATTGTTTGATTGTTTATAACCCTCTGATAGTCATCAGTGAAATTGTTTGTCCAATGTTTTTTTCTTATAACTGAGACTACTTTTGCTGCATGAGTGTCTGTTTCTGTCGTTGTAATTTAGAGTGTAATTTTACTGTGATCAGATAAGGGTGTTGGTGGGCTGATTGTGAATGCTCTCAGATAGACGGGATCTCTGTATATAATGCTAGAATCTGCTGTTAATCTCCTGAGCTGACCATTAATGATGGTGGATGTCTCTAAGCTGTTTGTGCGGTTGGTGTTGGTGGGCTCAGGGACAGAGGTAGTAGTGAGAGTTGAACCGCCTGTTCTTCTCACATCTTGATATTAACTCAGTGGGCCTGAGTGTAGCTCCTATCACTGGAGTGTCACTGGGTTGGGGACCCAGGCGATAGGAATGACTGTTCTTTTTTGAAGAGATCGTAGCTCTTTTGGGGTCTCATCAGAGAATAGTGTGGAGGAGGATGTGGATAGTTTGATCTTCATGGGAGTGGTCTGGATGGTGGTCCACTGGGGTGTTGAGTTGATCTTATAAGGTTGTAGGTAAACCTGCTCCTCTGCGGGTGTGGATTGATCGCTGTTGAGAATGGAGTGCCAAGTTAAAGACGGGGATTATGATTCTTGAGGAGACATAGATGGTTGAAGAGACAGCTGACATTCAGAGTGGGTTGGTGGGTCAATTGAACATAGATACATTATCTGGACATGTTTCTGTTGATCTTGTGGATGCTGGAAAGTTGGAAATCTTTCCTTGATGTTGATATGAACGCTTTGCGGTTTGCTGTTTGGGGAGATGTTGGAGCCCATCTCTATTCCTTATCATAGATGTAATAAATAGATCTGTTAGAGAACATTCATGGATTACATCAAAGATATCTCAGAAAACATTAATGGTTTACATCAAAAATCTCTTAGAAAATATTCATGGATTAAATCACAGATATATCAAAAAACATTAATGAATTTATCATAGATCTGGGTCAACAACTGGGTCTCTTCCCAGAAGAAACGATTTGTTTCTCCAGAAGCCCTCTTAGGATAACAATGACTTGACAATTATGTCATGTCCAGTGCCTGGAAAACTTCCAAAGAGAACCTACTTAATCAGATGCCCCAAACCCTGCATCAATAAGCTCATTTCAATGCAAATGAACCACTCTGAGCTCCCTCCAGATGCCTGAGCTCCAAACCTTAACATTAAAGCTGAGGCCAGCATTTAGCCTGGGAATGCCTCAGGATCCCCAAGGATGAGCTGGAGAGTGTTGCTGGTGAGAGGGACATCTGAAATGCCCTTCTTTGCGTATTGCAACCAAAATTTGCCCAAGAATAAGCGGAAGAAAATGGATGGATGGATCATAGATCTTTTAGATAATATTCACTACTATACATATTCTTTTAAAGAAAATGTATAGTATACATCATAGATTCTATGGTTTACTTCATAGATCTCTAAGACAACACTCATGGTTCACATCATGTTTCTTTAAGAGAACATATATAGTTAACATCATACATTTTAGGGGGGACATCATGTCTTGTAAAACATTGACGGTTTATATAATAGATCTCTTGGACAACATTCATGGTTTTCATCTAAGATCTTTTAGTGAGTATTTATAGTTTACATCATAGATCTCTTTGACAACAGTTAATAATAATAATAATAATACATTTAATTTATAACGCACTTTACATTTTGGTCAAATCTCAAAGTGCTAAATTTAATGGGTTACATAATAGATATTTGCGAAATTTATCATGGTTTACATCATCAATCTTTTAGAGAATGTTGTTTTCATCATAGATCTCTTGGGAAACATTAATGGTTTACATAATACATCTCAAAGACAACACTCATGGTCTACATCATAACTTTTTCTTTTAGTGAACATGATTGATAATAACATTTATGGTTTTCCAGACATTTTAGAGAAAATTGTTGGCCTAATAAGGCCTAATAAGGCCAACAATCACCCAATAACAGAAGTTAAAGGTTTGCGCATGCGCATTTCAGCTTTTCCGCGTCCCCAGAGCCACTGCACTTCCTCATTGGCAGTTATAGCAAAGTTCTCCCAGTCCAGTGACGTCTCTGACTGATATAACTTATCACAAACTTTTGCTTTTGTTTCATATTCAATCCCTGCAAATGTCGAAGCCTCCTCCCAAGCCGGCTAAACCAGGTAACACGTACATTATGAATGTTTGTTGCTTAAATTCAGCAGAAATGTCAGCTCTGTGTGTTTACGCTGGCAGCACACCTTGTTGGCGTTGTGAGCTAAATGGGCGGAAAGTGATCTCCTTAGTAGGTGAAAACTGTAATTTTCTGTCGTCTGTCCGATACGTTTCCATTACGATGTTCAGAGAAAACCTAAAAACTCTAATTAATAATAGTACCCGTTGCTGCTGAATGAGCCAGGACTACAGTGAAGGTGATTAAAGGCAGACTGACATCCAGCTGCAGGCCTGGGCTTCTTCCTATTTTCATCATTCACCCAAGGAGGGTCCTGTCATGTCGAGGATTCAGGTGTTTGGGCTGTAGGCTGAGAGGTGATGATGGGTCATAATGGACAAGGACACTAGTCTCACTTCCTGTAAGCTCACAATGTGCTGCTATTCTGGTAACTTCCATCTCAGAGAAAGGGAACCGTCTCTTAATTACGAAAAATCCTAGGTGAATTCATGTTACGAGGCATTTCTGTACTTGGCATATAGTTTTAAGATTGATAAATACTTTGAAGAGTTGTACTCTTTAATTGATTATACTGCGTATCTGCTATAGTTATCTGCAGCCCTGTAATACACTATGGCTCAAATGAAGATTTAGTGCTTAGTGTGGTATAATAAGGCAGCCTCACTATTGTTATCCTACTCTTCTTTATTATTCTTCCGTCGCCACCTTTCTACTCTTTTGTACTTAAAGCTATAGAAAACATTCAGCTATTAAACCACATGTGTGCTATGAATTTTCACATTTGAACTTTTATTCCACGACCACTATTGTTTTCGCTTGTTGTTTTATTGCGATTACTACAGCTGTGTGAAGCCGTCAGCATCCATGTAGTATTTTTTTATACTAGAAAAGTAATTTCTCTAGTTTTTTGTTATTGTTCTGGTTGCAGATTGTGGTGCTACAGAACTGCATCACCTTAATTAGAGAATACAGGTCAATAACACTGAGCACAATTCAATTCCAGCAAGTCCTAATGGTCTTTTTATAAAAAGATCAAACCTTAATCCAAATATCAATTATTGATCTAACTTAACATGATCAATGAAAATCTATCATATCATTTACAAGGATAGAAAGTCTGTGAAAAGCTCAGTCATAAAACATGAAGGGAAATGAAAATAATTCATGGTATTTACCAGCTCCAAAATCTGATGGTTTCTTCATGTCATATACTCCTAAACCATTAAACTGTTTTATGGTGAGCCATCAAGTTGTGTACGTGAGCATAATAGGCAAAACCATGGATAAAACAGCCTTGTCTAACAATCTTCAAAAAAGTGGTTAGAAAATCCTGACTCAGCCAATCAACCTAGATCAACACCAACATTTAACGGGTTCATTCCAGCTCCATCACCAACCTTCCTACAAATTTTCAGTAAAATCTTATTTTTACTGAAACTTTGCAGGGAGTTTGTCTGTGTAATAGATGAAAATAATGAAAAAAATATTATTAATTTAATATATATAATATGTTCCTCCATCTGCCCCTTTGACGAGATCCATTCCAGAATGTAATGTTATCTCCCCCGCCATATGGCCTTACCTAGGTGAAGCAACATCTGCCGTGGGATTTAGTTCAACTTTTATTTATTTATTTTTTGTATTTGTGTTTCTTTTTTGCTGGTCAACTTAAAAAGAGAGACACAGACAAAGACATAAAACAATTATAAATTGTCATGTCATTGTTATCCTCAGAGGGCTTCTGGAGAAACAAATCGTTTCAATGGCGGTTCATGTCACCTTTACTGAAAAGTGGAGGAACAGTCCATTAATCACAGGCATATGGGAGGTTTCTTTTTGTGTGTAATTTGGAGTCACTTCACATTGTTTTACTAGCATACGGTAGGTTTTACGCCAGATTGCCTTCCCAACACAACGTTCCCAAATCTATCCAAGTTGGCGGATAAATTTCAATTAAATCAAATTGAATTCCTCGTATCAAATTTAAGATCCCCTATTTGACTTAATCATATGTTTACAGGATTTATTTAAGTAGTAGTAGTACTCCCTGACAAAGTATTTTCAAATTTTATACCCCTATGGAACTGAGAAAAGTCAGTTGTATATTTTCCCCCGTAGGGGGAGCTTTTTCTACTAATTTTTTCAGGCCATAATTTCAAAATTGTTGGTAAAATTAAGTCTAAATTTGGTGATGTCAACCTGAAATCTTTTTGATGTATCAAATTTTACTCTTGTAGTTAATATTTTACTCACTAGCAGGAGCTTTTTGCGAAAAGCTGCATTTTTCGAACATAACCTCTTAACCGTTGGTCCAGTTTAATCTTAATGTGGTGCATATGAATCAGCGCCAGAGGATTTTTCATTTTTTTTTTTTTTTTTTTTATTATGTCGTCTTTTAAGGTCTGCTTGCCTTTTCCTCTAATGGGTGTTTTGATATAGAATTGATTTGAATCTTTTTGAGTGTGTGCTTAAAGAGAAATTGTACATGTGCTGTTATAACTTTTTCTATTAATGCTCTGCCACATCACCAGTGAGCTGTGCACTTGGATTGAACATGTCCAGACCTGTTAGGTGATTTGATTTTAAAAGACTAATGGGCTTCAGTTGTTGTGTTGTAAAACATGTAGAGGGTAATGCTATAGAGAGCTATGTGTATTATCTGGTTTAAAATGTCTGAGTTTGTATGCTAATGACTCGTGAAGCCAAAATTTTGGAGGCTTGGTTGTTCAGGTATTTGTGTCAGTATTAGACGGTGTTTCTGTGGGGGCACGACTGGAGCTGTTTCAGGGAATAAGATTTCAGAAAATTAAATGTACTTTCAGTGTTTTGCTCAGACTGTGGTTCAGGTCGAATTTGTATTTTCTGATTAATGTTTAGCAAGAACAAATATTTGATATGTCTGTGTCTTTAAAACTCAGAGAGCCTGGGCCAGTCGGTACAGGCTACTCTGTGTTATAAGTGACATGATGGGGCCTGCAGAGTAGACATGCTCGCTGTGATAAACAGAGCTGGGTTTGTGCAGCTGGCTCGGACCCTTTTATTCTGATACACTGAGACAGTGTGTTAGTTAAACAGAAAGCCTGAGTAAGAGCGGAGGGGAGACATAACCGCTCAATATGTTAGCTAAAGCAGACAGAAAGAGACGGTGTACGTCCAGCTCTAGGTAGCCACAATGAAATGCATTTAAAATATTACCAGTAAATCAAACAGTGTGAAAAATGCATGCGCATCTTCATTACACCACCATTACCTCCGCCAAAGGGGATAAGTCATTCCATTTGTTTGTCTGTTAGTAGGCATACACGAAAAAAAACCCTCAGAATTTGATGAAACCTGGTAGCAGGTTTGAGCTTGTAGTGTGGATGATTCCACTTAATTTTGTACTGAATTCAGGAAAAAAAAGGCATATGAAGGATTTTTTTACACTAAATGGACATTGCAAGGTGTTAGTTATTTTTTTCAGTTATTGTCAATCACACATAAACTTGTTGACAGAATACCTTGAAACTGGGTGGAAGAGGGAGTATTGTCCAAAGCAAGAACCACAGGGCCATCGAATGCTGGTGTTGTGGGAATCTGTCTATGCTTTGTATGTAGTTTACCTTTTCTTAAAATGACTGTACTCCAAAAACAGAAAGCACATAAGCAAAACATTTTTCCCATGGGCATCAATATATTATTTCTGATCCTGATTATCTCCATTATCATTGAAACGGCGTCTGTCGAAGATCCATTGTGTTCTCAGTAACTTGAAAACTATTTCATAGAACATTTTCAAATTTTAAACCCCAATAGAGTCTAATAAGAGGAAAACTTGATTTAGTTTGGGAAAGGGTAGTTGCATATTTCTGCTACTCGGGGGAGCTTTATCTCCAAACCATTGGTCTGATTCAGTCTAAATGTGGTGCATATGAATCGACTAGAGAAGATCCATCTTGTTTGTAACACATTTTATTTGAATAGTTCATATTCTACTTACTATGGGGAGCTTTTAAGATAAAAAGTTTTTTTCGAACATAACTTCCTAATCATTGGTCCAATTTAGTCAAAGTTTACCTCATATGAACTCTCTCAAGGAGATCTAACTTTTACATTGTAATTGTTCATATTTCACTCACTATGGGACGTTTTTTTTAATGACTTCCCAAGATTACATCTGCTCGTGTTTAAATTTAGCCCAAATTTAGTCTCTTTTTATTACTGAGCTAGCAGAATTGTTAACTGTATGTATCTTCATTATTGAGTCATATTGGAATCTTATTTTAGAGCATTTTGCTGACTTCACAGAAATACCAACGCTGAGTCATTATGGACTGTTTGAGAATAATGATGACTCACATTTAACCTGTGCAGTTCAATCAGGGGAACTGCATGTACAACAGCGGGTACTGGGGCCTTTTCAAGAATGTACCCTTGCTATTAGGGATGACCATCTAGGCCTTATTTTCATTATTGTAGAAGCACCTAGAAGTGAGATCAGCTGTCAACCTAGACCTCAAGTAACGAGAGCATTCCAGCAGAATGCTCTCGGTACTGAACACACACTTTGTGTTGAAGTCATTGCAGTGCATGAACAAGTTTGCATTGCTTTCTAAATAGCAGATATGTTTCAGTGAACGCAGGCATCAGTAGCTGCATGTGCTGATAGCGGCAGTTTAATCATTACTTTGAAACAGGTCAAAAATTACTCGGGTAAGGATAAAGGCAAGTGGTTGTGATTTATTAGAATCAAAAGTAATTGATTGACCACAGGAGATATTTGTTCACCACAGATTCTCCTTGAAAACTATTAGAAGAAAAAATGGAAGATATGTACATTTATATATGAATAAAATAAGGATAAATGGAATGTATAATAAATTACTACAAGAATAAATCTACAAGAGATATAATGATATTATAGTAGGAGAATAAGGCTGGTACTATAATACATAGTATTATACATATAATCAGAATGTGAAATTATCCAAAATATGCTGGGTATTGCATATACCCAGCACATATGCAGGGTATATGCAATACCCAATGCAATATTTATCTGCTGCACTTGACAAGTGCAGCAGATAAATATTTAAAGTCCAAAAACCAGTCTATAGACTCCAGGTGAATTAGTTCATGTTTAACTATCAGAGGGAGGAGTGGAAATCTTTGGTGGCCACAGGCAGGAATGACATCCTGCGGCGCTCTGTGGGGCATTTAGGATGTTTGAGCACTCCGATGCTGGGCAAGAAAATCATGGACGGGTTTTTTACGTTAAAGCTGCTTCTACGCTTATCGTAGTGAATCTAGGTGATGATTATACAGAACTGTCTTTAATTAATTTCTGACATGTACAATGTTACTATGTTCACCAAACTTGTGCACTCAGCAGTGAGGCCAACTGGCCACAAACAAATACAAACATCTCCTAACACGCTGTCTGTCTGTCTTCCCTTTGCCAGGCCATGTCAAGGTTTTCAAAGCACTGTACCCCTTCGATCCCAGAACGGTATGAGGTCATTGTATGTCAAGATTGATCGATTGATTGTTTTTCAATCATTTTTGATGATTGCTGAATACAATTTGTTGAGACAGCGTGAAAATGGTTAATCAGAGAAATATTGCATGCCTTACATTGTAGAGTGTAATGTTTGAACACTTCAGTTGCTGTTCAATCATTAGTTAATTTAACAATTGGGAAAAAGGTACAGCCTCTTCAACAGCTGTCAATATGCAAACTTTTTAACTATGACAGAGAAGTCAAATTCCTTGAGTGGCACTGTTCTGCAAAGAGCCTAAAAACATCTCTGCTTTCTAGCAGCATCTAGAAAGCAGAGATGAGCAGAAAGATTGTAATAACGGGCGTAAACCAGTTCACATGTACCACAGTAGCTCAAATATACTTTCATGGAACAGTACCTTACGTCATTATTACTGAAACAGTTCAATCAGTTCTTGTGGTCCAAGCTCTTGGACAGACTAATCTTAAGTTTTTAAGGAATAGGTTTTACACAGAGCATAGACACTTTGGAACAAAGCTTAGGTATGTTATTAAGTATTATATATTATCAAGTAAATCTAACGTTTGTGAAATTGATACTAGTAATGTTTGAAGGCATTAATTAAAAAATATCTGCAGTTCAAGGGAAAACCTGAATTACATATAGTGCTCACAAAAGTGTCAGTTGAAGAGGAGAAAACAAGGGTGAATGTAACACACAAGTCACTCTGCAAGAAACTGCCTGAGACCATGTGACAGATTAACGTGGAGTAATGTTGTCTTCTTTTTTTTAGCCAGATGAGCTGTACTTTGAAGAAGGAGATTTCTTGTATATATCTGACACGGTGAGTAAAACCTTATAGAGATGTAGCTGCCATCAAGTTTTAATGTCCCACTCACTCGGATTCATACATGGAACTTCTGGCTTTGAAAAATGCAAAGAAATCAGCACCTTTTGCACATTTTGTGTCACACTAATTTGCGCTTTTCTCCTCGCTGCATTCTCTGTTGTGCAGTATTCAATATTTCAAGGGGACATTTTTCTTTTGTTTTTCTTTTTGTGCAATATTCTCAATGTGTACATGTGCAATTTCCTCCCCATATTGGATCATATCATGTTCAATTAAATGGTATACCATGTGCAATTTAGAAATCTATTTATTAATGTTTTTATTTATGCAGGTTGACCAACCGCAGTAATTCTGCTACTATGTACAATATCACAATCACTTTATGTACAGACTGTTCATTTTTAATGTTATTTTATTGCTTTCTTGCTTTACGGTGATTTCTTTAATGTGTTTTGTGTAGCCAGATACAATGTAGTTTTGTTTTGCTGTGTACGTGTCCTGTGGATAGTCTGACAGACAAAGTCAGAAGGTTACATTTTCCCTGCTTTTTTTTTTTCAGAACTTTGTCCCGCTTAAGTCTTTACTTATTTTCTATATATATGTCTACATTACTTTTTTCCCCCAGAGTGACACTAATTGGTGGAAAGGAACATGCAGAGGAAGGACAGGACTTATTCCAAGTAACTATGGTAAGTAGAACATTAAGATCCAACTTTGAAAACCATTACATTGATGAAGAGACCAAAATAGTTCTTAATACTGGTATTTGCAACTCTTGGATAATGGTCATTACTGATCATGTTGTTGTTTTTTTTAGTGGTCGAGTTCGCGGAGACGGTCGACAATCCCATGCATGAAGCAGCCAAACGGGGTGAGAAAAAGATCCACAAGTTGGCTATACATACTTCTTAATTTATTTTGACATGGCAATACTCTATTCAGCAATCGCTTGGATCCATGACCGGTTCCTCTTCCTGGAGACAATAAAGTCAACCATGTCTCTGATAACACAGCTTTTGTTTCTGTCAAAGAACTGCTGCACTGTTTTCATGTCCATACATAGGCAATCTTAGCTGGCTGAGGGAATGTGTGGAAAACAAGGTTGGGATCAATGGCTTGGATAAGGCTGGAAACACTGCTCTCTACTGGGGTTGCCATGGAGGACATAAAGGTAAACGTTATTGTGTACATGATAAGATATACTTTATTGTCCCCGAAGGGGAAGGCAAAAAAAAGCAGAGTGTTTCAGTTTTTTGTATTCCAGCATGACTGCCATGTAACGCTTATCATTTAACTTTCACTCACACTATCGTTAAAGTCCTCTATTCCTTTTTGCCCGTATCAGATGTGGTAGAACTGTTGCTAACCCAGCCCAGTGTGGAGATCAACCAGCAGGTGAGATTGGTTTCAAACTCATTCATAGCTCATCAAAATGTCAAAATCATTGAATCTCCCAGCCATCTCATATTGCTGGACTCCTGCTCAACATCTCTTATGAGATTGTCATCCCTTCTTTCCCATGAAATTGTCGTCTATCTGTGTTTTCCTCATTTCAACCACAGTTGGGTAAAGCATTGATTTTTAGTTTGATCAGGTTCTAATAGCCCCACTGATTCATATTTTAAAAACACAATACGTGTTTTTAAAACAATGCGTCTTAATTGAAATTGCAATCTTTTTATTTTACCATTTATTGCCAAGGCCCTACTTTTGGTATTTAGGAATTTTAAACATTTTTTTTGTAATTTATGTTTTGATTCTTTCAGCATTCATTAATTTCTATCAATTTTATTTATCTTGGACTCATTTGTGTGTGGTGTTTCAGAATGTAATGATGGCACATTATCTTAGACAACTTGTGGATACTCACTTTACATTTATTTTGTCTGTTTCCACAGCAACAACTTAAACCTATATTCTTTACAGAACACTCTGATTTGATCTTAATCACCTCACATGTAGACTGTGGATTATTTCTTTAACAAACTGTACATACATGTTCTCCAAGAATGATTAGAAATGCATTTTGAGAGTTTATTATTATAAGCCATCAGTCAGTAGCATTTCTTAACCCCTTTTTCTGTGTAATAGTGTTTTGTTTTTGTTTTTTTCATTGTCACAAGTATTAGTTACGCATGCCAAAGCACAATTTGTTTCTGAAATTAAAATACATAAAAAACGTGATGTGATAATTTGATCTACATGAAGTTATCCACACAGTCTCACACAATGTAACTGAATAGCTTTATTACTAATATCTCATCAGTAATCTTAACCATTCATATTTAAAATGTCTTAGTTTCCTGACATCAGATTGACTAAGCAGGAAGACGTTTGTCAGTGATGTTGGTGTTCTGTATTTCAGAATAAACTTGGGGACACGCCTCTGCATGCTGCTGCTTGGAAGGGATACTCTGACATTGTGGAAATGTTGTTGGAAAAGAGTGAGCATATAACCTTGTTTCTTTGTGGTTTGAAAGTGAAATTGACCAGAGAGTACTTTTATTTACTTTGGTGAAAATAGAGCAGGGGAAACAGAGAGAGAAAGCTCTGGATAAGATTTGATCCAAACAATCCGATGTTGGTATGTTGTTTTAAAATGCATGTTTGTTTTAGATCCCAGGACCGACATCAGGAACAACGAGAATAAGCTGGCTCTGGATATGGCCATCAATGCTCAGTCAGCCTCACTTCTCAAAAGGAAACAGGGACACAGTAAGTACAGATTCTCAGCACTCACACATGCACTATACCTGCATCAGTTCTGTGCCGTGTGTCTGTTTTCAAGAGGTTAGAACAGGTATAGGAATAATCCAATTAAAAGCATTAGATATTTCACTTTTGACAGTAGTTTGCATATTAAAACTGTCTGTCGCAATTCTGTCAGCTGAACGCGATACAATAGAAGATAATAGAGCAGTCATGGTATAAACTTCTGTCTAAAGGTTATCTCTTTAATCAGGATCCACAACTTAAAAGGATATTAAAAATAATCATTACTGATTTCCACAGTTAATTTGTTCATATAGCGATGATATCCCATTTAAGGGATACGCCTGTTTCCCCATGTCTTTTATAAAATAGATTAAAATGTATCTCGCTATTAAACCAGTATGATTATTTCTTTTTTTCGGGTGGGTGGTTCTGTTAAGTGAATACTAATAATAATAATACATTTAATTTATAATGCACATTACATTTGGATCAAATAACAAAGTGCTACAAAGCAAAAGCAGATAAAAGCATCAATAATAAATAAAATAATAACTATATAAAAACCTGACCAAAAAGCAGCAATGTTAATTAAAGTTATAGGTTCTGCTAAAAAGGAAAGTTTTAAGTCCTTTTTAAATGTGTCAGTCGTCTGTGGAGCCCTCAGATGGTCAGGGAGGGCATTCCACAGACGAGGGGCAGCAGAACAGAAGGCCGATCACCCATGGTGCTGAGCTTAGTCCAGGGCAGGAGGAGGCGGTATGAGTGGGTAGAACGGAGGGATGGTGTTGAGGTCAGTGGGGTGAGTAGTTCTTTCAGGTAGGGGGGTGCGTTGCCATGGATGCACTGGTGAGTGAGGAGAGAGATCTTTTAATCAATCCTGGTCGAAATGGGAAGCCAATGAAGGGAATGAAGAACGGGGGTGATGTGTTCGTGTTTAACTCTCATCATGAATGGCGCACAACCTTCTTGGTAAAGGCACATGAGGAAAAATTGATGGGGAGGTTTATCATCTCCAGGACGATTTGCTACTACTGACCTTATTTTATGTATGCAGATAATTATAAGCAGTCATCTACTGAAATATATTTGTGTGTATTATCTTGTTTCAGACATCACCCGCATACAAAGCAATGCTGAAGAGTATTTGGATGACGAAGACTCGGACTGAGCCAGCCCAGTCTGCGCCATCACTATCTTCCATTAGCGTTTGGGAAGTGGGGGATGAATTATAGAGCTGAAATGGATTTGCTTCCCTGTTTCCAAATGCAACTCCAGTTTAGTTCTGTTATTCTCTGCAAACACCTCAGTTGTTGACCCGCTGCCTCTCATTTGTGTGAATTTCGAAGCATTGCATTAATGCGTTCTTACAGTTCCCCTGCTTCTCCAAGTGTGTGTCCAGATGTGGTGGGGAATTGGTCTTGGAGCACCTGTTGCACATTGT
This sequence comes from Lophius americanus, assembly GCA_037951165.1. Taxonomy (NCBI): domain Eukaryota; kingdom Metazoa; phylum Chordata; class Actinopteri; order Lophiiformes; family Lophiidae; genus Lophius; species Lophius americanus. The sequence continues at coordinate 7,400,076 of JBBDHG010000032.1, read as the reverse complement.
GGACTGAGAGCAGAATAAGAGTAGTCGTGGAAAACAGAGCAAACTTTAAGGAACGCACTCCAAATCAAACAGGATTGGAAAAAGCTTTATCTCTTGGAGCTCCAACTCACTAGACACAACTTAAATATGTTCATAGAGTTGAGGCAATGCAACGTGTCTTTTACCGTATTCATTCCAGATTGAAGCAGGGTGTGCTGATTGACGCTAGGAGACACTTTCCTCTACTCGTCTGTTATCCTCTGTGCTGCATACTTTGGAACATTCCAATTGGGTTAAAGACACTCCACTGTAGACTAATGGGTCTTGTACACGTCTTCACTCTCTTATCTTCAAGCTTTTGGTGACTTGATATACATTTGGGAGCAAATTTCAGAACATACTGCTGTTTAACGATGCAAGTGCCTTAGATATTGTTTGGTTTACTTGCATTTTTTTTTTTTTTTTAACAGCATTGCCAGCCTTGTTGTTCTGGATTTCTGTCTGTTCTATTTCCAATCTGCAATAAACTATTTTAAATTAAAATGTGTTAAGACATTTTTGAAAAGCTTACAAATGGCATAATAAGCAGAAAAATGCTCAGTGCTGATTATAATTATTACAGAAATTCAGTCACATTTTAAATGCTGACAGCGTTTCGTTTTTTTTAATCATGAGCTGAATTGTGCACAAATACTAGATACGAAGAAATGTTCAAAAATCACATACGTCCTTTTATTACAAAGTCATGTTGATGACTTTCCAAAGACAGAAAAGACAACAAAAAAAACTGCGTGTAGATATAAATACAAGGATACTTCATAAAGAATTTAGGTTCATGCTACATTCTGCTAGACCAGTGAGGGTGAAAGGAAATAGACTGGTAAAGCATAGAAAAATCACTGAACTCAAAATACTTTAGTAGTTTGCTCTAAATTTATCCCTGATTTGTCAACATAAAGGACCGGCCCAAGTTATTTTACCTCATTTAATGTCAAGCAAGAGTTTCTATTCACTCAAATCACTGTGTGAAGAAGTTTGATGATAGAGGAATTGACTTGAGGATGTCCCTTAATATTTGTGTGACGTTGGGTTTTGTATGACATGGCATCCTGAAGAACTACCCATAGGGTTTGGCAAGGGAGAATTAGAAAAAACTGCCCTGTAGATTTTGTTTTTTAGTAGCACTGAGCAGCGTACAGCAGAAAAATGGCGCCTGGGTATGACTTCCCCTTGGATTTTCATTGGTATGGAGTTGACCTCATTGTGTAAAAGTTAATCAATATGTCTCACTCAGGTAGCAAATGTTTTTTTGTGGGTAGGGAAAAGGAAGTTATTCATTAAGATTCTAGAAATAAAAAGATCCAGCATATTAAATGACTTACATAAATTAAAAGAACATCACCCCTGACATCCAGACAGGCGTGATCAAAGCAGAATAAAACTGTCTGTTCCACTTCTAGTGAGAAACTCTTTCTGGAATATTGTTTTTTTTCATGTGCTGTGCTTAAAAATACATGGAAAAATAAACACAGTTTCATTTCCTTCACTGCTGATTTAAGATTCTGTCACTAACCGAAGAAAAAAAAGTTATACAACATACTGTGCCTACTTCTTGGCTTTCATTGCAAGTGCTCTGATGTTCCCGCTGCACAAAAACGCTGTAAAATGGTAAATGTTTATTTTAGAATTAATTTTGAACAAGGATTAAAAACTAGATGTTATTTAATGATATTTTATAGGCGTTTTTTCTTTAATGACTCAGTGTTGGAATAAGGGCAGCATTGTAAGATAATAGCTAATAAATGAATCTGTTCTTTTTGAACAACTGATTTCCCACCAAATAAGATTCAAAATTTAATTTGAACATGATCCTGCCATATTACACCAAACAGTATAAAACACATTAACCAACAAATCACATCAATTAGGACAAATAACTAATAAGTCACAAATTATAACAATGATTACACATTCCTCCTTGATCCTATCATTAATTATTACAGATAAGAACAGCAAAGGATGAAGGCACATTTTGATTGAACAACTTCACCATGTCATTTCTTTTCAAGCTTTTCTCTGAGGTCATTATTAACCTTTAAAATCAAATTGTGATTAAACTCTAGAATCACGTCGGTAAGGATTGCTGTCTTTGAACTTAAGAGAAAAATACTGCCATACAGAGGAAAGCTTTTTTTTCCTTCATGCCAATTCAATTATGAGCCAATTATTGGCTTCCTTGGCATGGAATAAAATGTCTTGATGGTTTATTTAGCTTAAGTAGTAGAATCACCCGCACCGAATCCTTCAGTTTATCTCAAAATACCAAATCCAACAATGTTTTTCATTAAGGTCATAAAAACGGTTAATGCAGTTATCGTCATGAAAAAATGTTAATTAGAAAAGTAAAACCTCATAAAAGGAATATTTCCCAACAAACTCCGGAATTTTGTAAAATAAAAACAAAGAATAGTCAGGGTATGAACATGGCCGGTTCTGTTGTGTCTTCCAACGCTTGTTCCAGGGTTTGAGAGTCGATAGGACCAGAAAAAAATCCCTCCGGCTAATATATCCATTTATTAATTATGAGATACTGAGCAGAGGGATGGAGGGTTTGCTGGTATTCAGACCATTGAAATCAAATAAGGACGGATAGACAGTATTACTTACTCTATTTTGTAGTATTGTCAGCTCCGATAGCACCATCTCTTCCTTTAAATGGACTTTAATATCAACTACCCCTGGTTTAGTTTAAACTTTTACATCACAGCAGCTCAAGCTGAATCACTTTCTCAGATCAGCAGCCTCAATAGAAGGCAAAATACATTGGATTTAATGTATAGACATATATAATAATATTCCCTATCACTCTTTACTGTTGACCCAAAAGAATTTGGATTGTGAGCCTCCCGTCTGTTTGTATTCTTATTTTGCTGTTTCAAGTCGTTTATAGGCCAACATTCGGGCAGTGGGTGTTAAGCTGGCCGCTACCAGCGAGGGACTCAGATTCTCACTGCTTTTAAGGACTTTCAGAAACACAGCAAAAACGGTTAGACAAAAAAGACATTTTCCAAAATATTTGAAATGATCGAATGCCAAACGAAAAACGTCAAAAGCTGATTAACAGTATCATCTATTAATGCGTGCGAGTTCGACTCTTGACCTCAGAATCAGTTTGACTGTGAAGTCTGAACTCGACTGGAACTTTTGAACAGCGGCTGACCGTATGAAGAAAAAACAACTTTGGCTTCTAAAGAAGGTTGTGAGACAGATAAAAGCAACAATAAAAGAAAAGAAAGTGGGCTCAAATTAAGAGACACGGATGTCAATAAGTGAAAAAGAAACCCAACCGTATTGTTTTGTCTTTTTTTTTGCCAAATTTGTTTTATGTTAGCTATTATTTGCTGGCAATCGTGAAAAAAAGTATTTTTCTATTTGACACTTTTTCAACTCCTCCTTGACCTTGATACAACAAACAGATCAAAGCAAGTTACAGATGAACAAATATTGTGATAACTTAAAGCACATTCAGAGTGTGTGTGGAAGAACCTCTCAGACGTAAAATAAATAAAATTCTTATGATGGTTAAAGAAAAGAATCTAGGGATACAATGTGTGACACCCTGGACAAGCATTTAATAGAATTCATTCCCAGAAAATAATTTCTTTAACTGATTTTTTCTCTTCTTTTTCTGCAAAAAATGAAAATATCTTTTTTTCCAATGTTATTTGCAAATATCCATTAAAATAAAAGAAGATAGTACCATTGGGTCCTCTTTGAAATATATCTACAGCTGTACAGTGGGTCTTGCATGGGAATTCATGGAGAGGAAAAAAAAATTTAGCGCATCATCATTTTACATAAAAAAGCTTCTTTACAGATGTGGATTAAAAAGGGTCATAATAAACAATACAAAAATATAGAAAGACTTTGCTTGCTAATGGGATTCTGAGAGATTCGTCCTCTCTTCGATGGCCTGTTTCACTACTTCAGCCACCTTCAAGCGGTCCACTTTATCCGAGAAGACTCGTCCTGCAAAGAAGAGCTGTTAGTTAAAAACCCAAGCAATGTAAGCAAACATGATAAGAAAAAAAAGATTAATTCTGCTTGCAGGAAAAAGGAAAGACTCTATTCCCTAAATAATTCACACAAATCCATTATTTTTCCTTTGGAAGCCAAACAAATGTTATAGATCCCTAACAGAGCAAACTACTAAAAAAGCTGTAACTAAGTAAAACCCAAAACTTCTGACAGAAAAGCAATTAATACAAACAATTATAATACAAGTTACTGATTAATTGCCTGTCAACTGAATGATAAATTAATGGATCAATCGTGCTTCTAATACTCCATGGACAACTGAGCTCTGCTTTTGATGGTAGCTGAAATTTTTGCAAACGAATAAAAATATACAGGAAAACAGAAATATTCAAAAGAATAGCATTAAAATAACATATGTAGATGAACATCTCATGTGTTTAGTACAAAGCAATAGGAGGTGAAATGGTACCGACCATCCCAGTTGAGACCCTGCAGGCCATCTCTCAGCAGTGTACAGTCTCTGTTGACCCTCCAGGCTTCATGCATAACTTCATTCAGCTTCTCATCTTCGTTCTCCCCTGTAAAATGAACACTAACTTAACTAAAAACCACTTCCTCTCAGAGCAAACACAACATATCAAATATATACAACCCATATAGATAACCTGGGATTCTATTTTGGATGTGTTGTATAGGGTGTATTCATTCCTGACAGAAGGGGCAAAAATGGAATCGAGACGTTTATCTATTCAACTACTAGTATGCAGTACATACAGTAAAAATGTGTATTTTTAAATTGTGTGTGCTTTCACTGACCAGCTTGTGGGAGGATACACTGTGCAATAACATCACGTAATTTTTCCAGTGCTACGTTGGAGTCTTCCCCACCGTTCTCTGGGTCGTGAATGAAGAAACTGTCACTGGGTTTGGTGCTGGACATGGACAAAAACACATTTCACAAAACACGTTTCAGATCCTTGATATTTTATAATATAAGAATCTCCAAAACACAGAGACCCCCGGTTAGGGGAGAGTTTTGTTTAGATTAAATACAGAGTGATGCATTGCTACTGAAATGCAGACAGAAACATCTCACCATGTGGACTGTACATAATCAGTGCAGTAATCATTATGTGCAATGTATGTAGACTCAACAACACCAGAAGATGCCATGTAATCCTCAACAACAGACATCATACCCCAGCAGTTTCCGCTTCCTGAGAATTGGGTTGTTGACAGAGTTTAGGGGCTTCAGGCTGACGTTCAGATCCTGAATTCTCATGTTTGCCAACTGTTCTGCGTGGGCCTGCTGGATACCTGCAACTACTGCCTGGAAAGGTATGAGGACAGACCGTAAGAATAGGAAGGCACATACTATTCCGTGTAATTTATGACTAGCTTTCAGGACAGTGGCCTCTGTGGCTCAATTCATTCAGGAAGTAGTAGTCACAGACCAAGATTCTGCACATTTAACTTTCGCCCACCTTGTCCATCATCATCTGGGCAGAGGGCAGCACATTGTCAAGGGCCTCTGTGCAGTTGAGCCAAGGGTGAGCCAAGACTCCCTCAATAGTCAGCCTCTCCTCCGGCTTCACCTTCAGTAACCTGCTGGGTAAGAGTGTATGAGGACAACAACATAGCAACAAACAGCCATAAACTAGACAACTTGTTTTCAAAGACAAAGATGACCCCTCTATCTGAAAACTCAATGTGTGCTTATGTGGATGGATGACCTCTGTCCTCGGTGAATGTGAGCAAATCAATATGAAAATCCTCTAAGTTCAGAAGGGCCTAGAGGATTTTCAATCACCCAATTGAAGAGAACTTTATTTAAATGATGAGATGCATACCTTTAGGCATCCTACAAAGCGTGTTTCAAATTTCTGTCCATGAATGTTTGGACAGAAATGTTGATTATACCCCATTTCATATGGACAGGCAGACAGAAGTAACCCCCTTAGGCGGGGGCATAAATAAAAGAAGCATGAATTGTTTCTTAGCATTTTAAAGACAGATAAATAAGATGAAGAAGATAAAATATTATTGTATAACAGGCTATTTGGCTGTAAAAAAAAGAAAAGGCGGGCTTTACTTTGGGAGTGCAGCAAGATGAGAGGCACATCTGAGCAGGGAAAAAGGACTCACTTGCGTACAATGTCCTTGGCCATCTCAGATATCTGGCTCCACTCATCTTCGGGGAAGTCAAAGCTTCCCGTCATAATTTTCTTCCTCATGTCCTTTGGAATGGTGCGACTGTGGTGCTTAGAGTAGAATGGAGGGTAGCCGCACAGCATCACGTAGATGATCACACCAAGAGACCACAAGTCACAGCTCTGACGAACAATTAAAAAGACAACATAAACATTCCATACTAGCCAGAGACAATAAGCCTAAATTGCTCAGACCAAAGGGTTGGTTTCTCACCTTGTTATACGTATACGGAGTGGGTGAGGTAGGTATAATTCCAGACTTCTCCTTCTGGTGTCTTCTTTGAGCCTCAAGTACCTGAACAGAATTAACAGGTGGGGGGGGGGGCTTCATTATTCTGTTGAAGTTTAAAAAGCAAATCTGTGTGTGCACATCCAGTTATTTTTTGGATGAACCCATACTTGGATGTTTTTTACCTGAGGTGCTACATAGTAGGGAGTGAACTGAGGGGTCATCAAGTCTCCTTGATCAATTTTGGCAAAACCAAAGTCACACAACTTCACAGGAGCATCCTGTCAGAAAGAGAATCGCAGAGTGAGCAGCTTGGATATGGAACAAGTACGGAGACTTATTTTTGGAGTTTCATGTGGAAAATCTGATTTTGCTTCTTAGTGGATTGAGTTTTGTTCGACAAAAGGATTTGGATTTCTTTCAAAATTGAAGTATTCATCTTCTGCTTTATACCAAAGAATTATCCTTGAAGAGCAGGTTCTCTGGCTTCAAGTCCCGATGTGCAATATTTAGGGAGTGACAATGCTCCAAGGCTTGACTGATCTGCAGAAGGAAGATGCATAAGAATGAGACGCCCACAAACTAACACCATACACACACTGGTGGAAAAAGTCTGCGCGACATGAGTTGAACATTTAGTAGAACTAGAAACACAGCCTTTTTTGACTCCTGATATGCAAATGTGCGTTTGTGCATGTGTGTCTTAAATTACCTGTTTAGTGACCTCACTGGCCATCTTTTCAGTAAAATGCCTGTGCTGACTGATTCTGTGGAACAGTTCGCCGCCCTCCATCATTTCCATTACGATCAGGAGCCTTGCTCTGTCAAAGAATAAAGAACAGAAATGCTGATGGTCAGAGGAAACGGCATTAGTGAGGAGATGGACTGACACACACTTGATGGATTCTCTGAGAACATAACGACACAAACGGTGCTCTTTACCTCGAGCTGGACTCATGCGGGAACTGGACACTGTTGGCATATACATCTAGAATTTGTACTATGTTTGGGTGATTGGCACACATCATATGAAGGCCGACCTGCATGGAGGAGAATCAAACCCTATCAAAACACTAATTCATGCCAATGTCTTCCAAATTCAATTTTAAATAATGGAGGAAATAACTGAAACACAGAACAGCATCCTATCATTCATATGATCATCAGGGATTAAAGAAAAGAAATTAAAGAAAATATACTGAAGTGAAAACATCCTCTCAAAAGCAGACACCTTTTGAGTGTTTCACAGCATCTATTGTCACATCACCAAACCCCAACGCAATATTTACATGGTCCCTACAGCACAGCAGCAGCTGCAATTCTTAGTCTGCGTCTAAGCAGGATTTGTTCAGACACAGGATTGACTAAAGGTCATCCATGCTTTGGTACCAAGGTTACGACTCATAATCATAACATATACCTGTGGAAAATATACTCGAAGCGTGAAATTCTCTTCAGCCCATATTACCACTGGTATAAGACGATTTAACAACTTATGGGCAGCTGTACTGTTTAGCAGAGGAGTATGTGTTCTGTCAGACACATCAGTAATATTCGACTGAAAGACGTGGTCGAATCCTAACCCAAAGGACTAGAGTGACTAATGTTCAGATCTCCGCCAGATGGGACAGGATGCAAAAAGACCTTAAACAGGTTTGTCAAAATTGTTAATAACCATATGCACAAGAGGTTAATGAATGGGCACCAAAATATGCGGCTGATGTGTCCAATGGTGTGCGAGATAAGCTGCAGACAGATTACACACGCATGTTTCTGCATGACAGAGAGGAACCAACCTGAGAATTTTAAGACAACGAGAATATTGTGCAGGAACTGTGACAGAAGATCCCCAACAGTAAATTGGCTTCAGGTTTGAAAAATTCTACAAATATAACAACTTATTGCAACTATGCAAAGCTTGCATTATCAGACGTAGCAATAAACATTTTGCAAGACAGAGAAGAGGTAATATCTGGGTTTATTTTGCTCATCAGTGACACCTTCATAGTTTGGCAGTGATAGAATCTGAAATAGGTCTGTGTTGCTTGTTTTGACTGTTGTATAAGCTAAAAAAGAAGGCTGGTGATCACACACAGGGGCTGTTCGACACAATGTCCAACACACTAGGACAACGTCACAGAAAACCAAGACCATCAAAAGCTGACAGGAAGGAGGAAAATTGAAGAGGGGAAAAAAAGTGAAATTAACAAGGAATGATGACAGGCAGGCAGGCAGAGTTATTAGGAACAGTTATTAATCACAACCACAACAGTGTTTCCTCTAACCTCATTTCTGGCCTTGGGGCGATCAATGAGGATCTTCAAGGCCAAACGTTCCTGAGTTGACTTCTTAACACAAACTCTAAACAGGAAGAGAGTCGATAATCATTTTGGTTAGTGAATATATTGAAATATATATAAGAAAATCCATGGCCTAATGTTCCACTAGAAAATAAAAAAGCCTTTATTCTACCATGGCTAAATGGTAACCAAAATATTTGCTGCTGACCAAAGCGTGTCAGCTCCCACAATGCTTGATCTGGGTGTAACAGAAACAAAGGACGGCAGGCTTACGGCATTAAGTAGCAACAGTCAAAAAATACATTGACTTGACAGAGACAATAATCAATATCACAAAAGAGAATGCTGATGGGTCATTGTCCTACTATTGGTGTTACTTGAGGCCAAAACTACCCTCATTAGAAATGAACAATTTTTTCTCTACCAGACCCAGACACCTCATAGCTTCAAAGACCTGAATGGGTAGGAAGAATGAGAGACAGTCTGTCCGTATTTGACATGAATCAGCAGGGCAGTCGGAACTGCACAAATTAAAAACTGTTTGAGCAGATCTGCCCCTCTGTAATGTTTTGGCAGAAATTGAATAAATTTGATCTATGGCAGATTTTACTTAAATAGTATCACTTAACACATCTTAATTATATTGTGCACAGTTTTTTCTTCAATGACAGACAATCCTATTTCCACCTGCTTGAGTCATTTAGATTCAGAGATGTTGATACTAACCAGATAAAGGTTAGAGGTTGACCGATGGTGAATTAAAGATAAACCCTCTGCCCATGTGAAACCAAATTTCACTCTCTCCGAAAAGAACAATCTGTTTTTAAACTAAACTAACTGGTTAACGGAGATTCTAAAATGGACAGCATAATAAAGCAATATTTTGGGAGGCAATATTCTAGCAATACACGGACGCGAAGATTTGATATCTTATTATTTTAATATTAATGCATGTTGAAAATATTAATTAAATGTTTTAGTCCTACAATCATGAAATCAATTGTTTTTCTGATCCACTAGATGGTGCTATAGAGTTTTTTCATTAGGTGGGCAGCAGAGGTGTTTTTCAGTATCCGGGCTTAAGTTGATAGAACAAAGATGGAAGTTTCCAAGGAAGTAAACAGATCAAGAGTGGGCCTATTTTCATTTTTTTCATAGCAAGGACGTGATGAATGAGATGGATATGACACAAGAGTGTCGTACGCTGTACTATGAACATGGGGGTTCAGACATCATATCCAGCATAAGACAAGGACAGCAAAGCTGTTACATTAGTGCCTCTGAAAAGCCAACCAACATTTGTCAAAATATAGCTTGCAAAGCCACATCCCTTGGAAACAACACGGTCATTCCACCTATTTCCTGTGCAAACACATACAATCACATGACTGCTATTGATATTTGCTCAATAGACCAGGACACTTTGGTTGCAGAGGAAATGATTCATACAATTTGTTACAGTAACGTGGCTCATTATGTCACGGAGGACTGGCAACAGCATCTCACATTCTCTAAACTAGATTCTTGCTATCATATTTCCCTGCTGCTGAAGGTGCTGCATTACCTTTTTTTTTTTGCAAGTTGAATGATTCCAAACAGCTTTAACAAAACAGTTGTCAACACATGTTTACATTTAGTCAAGTTGGACTAGACTGTTATACAACAGATTGTCAGCTGCAGCTAAATTTATGTCACATAGGTAACTCTTTCTCACACTCACCTGACTGGTCCACTGATGCCGGCTCCCAACTTCTGAGTCCAGTTTATGTTGTACTCCTCTAGGATGGAGGTCTCCTGATGAGAAACCAAACCAAGAAACAAATAAGATTGGGAAAAGATGGATTCTTGATATAACTACTTATTGGATATATTGCTGACATTTTTGTTAAATTGATGATAAAGTAAGGACATTTAATTTGAATTTCAGGAATGAAACGGTGGAGAGGTAGTTGGAGGAATGCCGTTAAAAGAAAAATCTGCAAGTTGTTTTCTTGAAGGAAGATAAACAGGCTTAAAAAAAAAAGTGACTTGTCTTGTTAAGTAGTCATAAAAATGAGAGCCTATTCTAATGTATCAAGCAACAAACATGTTATGAAATGGCATGATTGAGTTAATTGGCCTCAGCTGACATTGCTTGAGCTAAAATATCTGCAAAGTCGATGCTGAAAATTTTTGCTGCAGTCCTACTAATAGATATTAATCAGATACAGGCCCTAATTATTATTTAACACAGGCCCTGAAATGAAATAACATAACAGGCAACCCAAGACCAAATTCTTAAAAACCAAATAACAAAATACTTTATTTTAGAGAAATGGTATGTTTTAAACCTCAAGTATTACGTTAATGAGTCCCTATATATTTCACACTTAAAAGCATTTTGTCTGCCACACAGCACAATCCTCAGTGGCACTACCACCTAAACTGCCATGAGACAGAAAAAGAAAAATTAATAAAATGATGGAAAATAATGATCGCTGTGCAGTCCGCTACAAAAAAACAAACATACTTTTGTTCCTATCCTGAGAATATGTTAATCTTGGACACTTACTTTCATGTGCCACTTTCAACAGACAGTAACATTTCTCTTCACCGCTGCCCTGGCCCAGCCAATCTCAAGATTTTTGTTGTTTACATAACACAGAAAGAGTGGTTAATATTTACTACACAGCTGCCCAGAGTTCTGTACCTCATATATATTAAGGATCACACTTCACCACAACCAATACTGGGAGCCCTGGATAAAGGATTTAACAGAAATTGTTGGAAATTAGGTCAGTTAACTCTAGGTTAACCATTCCACCTAGGAGCGTGTTCACCGGGAAGAAGCTGGGTTTATAAATGCAAGTTAATCACGTGAACTATCAAGGCTCAACATTATTGCATCACTCCTGTTGTCTAGACTGTCAAGCTTTTAGTGTTGACACACCTGATTACAGTACTCTGACTACAACTTTTTCAAGGGAGATTTAGCTTCTTAAGTTACTATGAAGAATTCTTGTTTTAAAATATTCCAGAAGCGGGTTTAAGCTAAAATATAATAACAATCAAAACATTCATATTTCTTTTTGATAACAGCCGCAGGTTACACAATGTGCAATCCAGTACCCAGAGCCATCCCAATTAACCCAGCATTATAAGCAGTCTCCGCCAACTGTGGAAGCTGGGGCCAGAGACACTTGATATCATATTGCAAAAATTTGTAGAAATTTTGCAAATTGGTGACATAGATTATAGTTCCACACGTTAGTTCTTGACGTTTATCAAGGGCAAAATTCATCAAATTAACCACTTTTTCACGATTCACATTTCTACCGTTATAAATATATATTAAAAAAACCTGACAGACTTGATCAAATCAAGCCCACACAGTGTTTACTGCTGCAGAGTAAAAGCTACTACAATGTCCTCTGACAATAATATTCAGGTGGGATTTCGTTAATATTACCTTGATGAACTTATCTGCGTTGTTATCCTCCGACATCGTGTCTGCTCTGGAAAGATGAAGTCTGCCAGTCGAAACAAGGAGTTCTCTCTGAGCTAAAAGAAGTTTAGGTATTGTAACTCTGGGTATAACTGATGACCGTTATAATACTAATGGTGACAGGACAAAGCCATTGGGCGAAATTGATACTTGGCCAACAATCAGCCAAATACGAGTTTAATCTATCTGAAGACCACTGGCCGAAGTGACCTGCGCCAGATCGGACCAGTTCGGCTCACAACCTCGGGGTCCGACCTGCTCTACAAGTCGTCTAAAATTCGCTGCAGTGACCATGTAGAGTTCCAACCTCCGGGTCAGGCAAGAACGCAAAACGCGGAAGACACGCCAAATGTAGACTAGCTACCCGGTTATAGAGGGGCGCTGATTAGTGTATTTATAGTCACCGCAGTGAGAGCAACGCTGAGGCTGGGAGACACAGGGGACTAGCTCGCTTGATAGCAACTGAAATGATGCCACTCCATCCTTCGGTCAGGGCAGGTGATAACACAACCGATACAGTTGTGAAATATACGGTATACCAAGGTAACGGTCTGGTATCACCTATTTTATCCTCGTTGAGCGTCGGGATGATCCAAGCCAAAGAGCACACCGTGTTCCCAGACGAAGAGCAGCCTATTATGTCGTCGAGTTGAGCATGCTAACGGACTAGCCAGTTGGCTCAGGGAGCAACTATGTTTTCCGATTCTACTCCGAGCAACATATGTTAACATTCTTCCTCACGACTGTGCAATATAAATCAGCACCAATACACGACAACATCATCTCAGTTATGGGAAAAAAACGAATAAAGATTGTTTTCAGAGAAGACCAAAGAGACAGATTCATCTCTTGACTATTTTAATAATCCTACAGCTTCGTGTCAGTTGATATACACAACCAGACTCTGCGCTACAGCGTAGCAGTCCGTGCTGAACGCCAGATCAAAATCTCCCGAGTTTTATTATATTTGACACACCTGGTAATATTTTCTCATCAATGCCTATAAACATATAGTGTTTACAGGTAATAGATGAGTTTTTAAGAGCAGAATTTAAAAAAATAAATAAATTTAAATCATGATTTAAAAAATATATAAGAAATGGCCAGACCGTGATCGATCCTTGTAAGGTCCCGGCTTTCTTTTTTAAATAAACTTTATTTAAACTAAAAAATAATTATATTTACTACTAGGACTTCTTGTATTAAAATACCAAATACATTTAATAAAATAAATTAAATGAAAGTCTTTCTGTATTTTTTTTCTTACTCTACATCTCAAAGTAGCAAATAATATCAAATACTACTATTTTATTGTAAATATTATGAAGTTAAGAATTTTCCCATTGATGATATAATTGGTTATTGAAATTAGTCATCATCTTTTTTTTCCAACCTTAAACACTCATTCTGAACCACCCGGTATCATCAGTAATTTCTAATTTTTAAAATGTTGGAATATCCAATCTGTTTATTTTCGTACAGTGCTTTGTGGTAGCCTTGCACAATTTATAAAATAGTTTAAAATTGAATTTAGTCAGTCTGCCTTTTTGTTCATGAAGTGTCAAAAATATATCCATATTGATATCACTTTAATGTCATCTGAAAATGTAAATTATGTGTTTGTTACTACAAATAATGAGAGCCCGAGATGTGAAAAGAATGGAAAGGAAAATTATAAAACAATTGTGGCATGTGTACATTGTCCCTGTATGAAGTCTGGATGTGTGTGTTCTCTGGAAAAAACCCGGAAAGTGTTTGAAATGAATTTTACAATAAAATGTCATTTAAATTTGATTCTAGATATATGAAAAGGGAAATAAAGATTATGAGATTAAAAATGAGCATTTGTATATTTTATATTTGTATAACTTTTTTTATTACATTTTTTGTTGATATGCATTTATTTATTGATGTATCTGTTTGGTTTGTTTGTTTATTAGATAAGGCTTGTCAACATACCACCTGGTTTCAAATCCTTGCTTTAGTTTTTTTTTTTTTAAAGAAAGCTTTTTGTGATGCATAATTTGATTGTAATTGTTTGTGCTTTTTAATTTGTTTTCCGTTTTATATATTTTATAGCTTTATTGTGTGTATTCGTAAGATGCCTTGTTACTTTGCTTCCATACGTGCTATGTGATCAAAGTTAAGATTATTATCATTGTTGTTATTTTGTAATATTTATTGACATAATTACTGAAAATAGAGATAAATCAAAGCACCAGGTGCTAAATAGACAACAGATTAACAGATCACCCAGATAATATAATCAAAATAAATTTGTCTTATCAGGAGTCTGTCAAGTGATTTCATACTTTGGTTTGAATATCGGAATAGGCTACAAACCAAAGCGCATGTTTGCATAATATTTACAACAACTGTTCAACCTTTGAACTTGTATGAATAAAATCACCATTTCATTTTTCTGATGATCATGCTGTTAAGATAATTAAGTCTTGCATTTCTTTCATTTGTTTAAATCTGTTCATCTGGATAGTTCAAGCACGGTGAGGAAACATTATTATGATGTTTAATTAGAACGGTGATAAATTGATTGATTGACTCTTTTCGGTCATACAGTTTAATTTTCATACCTACACATGTATTCATATATATATACCTAAATAAACTAAAATAAGAAAATAAATAAATAAGAAACTTAAATAAAAATAAATAAACTTCTAATCTACCGACCACCCAAACCAAAACCAGCCTTCATCTCTGAGATGTACAACCTTTTATCGACATTTTACACAACTTCTGCCAATATTTTAGTACTTGGAGATATGAACATTCATTTCAACTCCCCTGCATGTCGTTTTGCATCCGAATTTCTCCAACTACTGGATTGTTTTAATCTCAGGCCACTTGTCGATTTCCCCTCCAACACCATGGGGCACATCTGGATCTAGTCATCACTGACTCTGCTCCTCTCAGCAATCTTCTTGTGTACGATCTGGGTGTGTCCGACCACAAGGCCGTCTCCATGGAATTGTCACTTGTGTCCCCCCTCACCAAGCCCAAACATCAAATATACTTCAGGAATTGGAAAAACATCAACCCAGAAACCATGAGAGTCGACCTCCAGCCTCTTCTTTCTGCAAACTTTGTATCAGACAATGACTCAGTAGATTTCTACAATAACTCCCTGAGTAGCATCCTGGATCGTCACGCCCTTATAAAAACTAGAACAGTCACCTTCTCCCGTTAAGGACCCTGGTTCACCAGCGAGCTATGGAAAATGAAGGCAGCAGGGCGTGTCCTTGAGCGGCGTTACAAGGCTTCAGGTCTCACTGTCCAAAAGCTAGCCTTTCAGGAACACCAAAAGGCCTACTCAAAGTCGCTTAGAGAGTCACTGTTCTACTCAAACATGATCAAAACCAGTCCTGGAAATTCTAAGCAACTGTTTTCCACTATCAATCATCTTTTTAAACCACAAAGTCCTCCACTTACAGAAATTACAGAAGAGCACTGTAATAATTTCATGGCTTTCTTCCAAACAAAAATTGACCCAATCCGTTCTGTGCTTTCTGGTTCCTCCACTCTACCTATCCAGTCTGCTTACTCACAGTTTGAGATCTTCCAGCCTCTAAAGTGCTTCCCAGAACTCTCACAGCAAGAGGTTGAGGTTATCATCAGGATGATGAAACCCTCCATCTGTGCCCTCGACCCCTTTCATACGGCCCTAGTGAAAACTGCATCTCTTCCATCAGTCCCCTGATCACCGCTGTAATAAACCAATCCCTCCAGGTCGGCTTTGTTCCATCTGCCCTAAAAGCCACCATAATCAGACCACTCCTTAAAAAATCCACTCTCGAACCAGAAGTTTTTGCTAATTACAGGCCCATTTCCAAACTCCCATTCCTCTTCAAAGTACTGGAAAAAGTAGTTGCTGCCCACCTCCAGGACCATCTCAAATACAACAACCTCTTTGAAAGCTTTCAGTCTGGTTTCCGCTCCGCCCACAGCACAGAAACAGCTCTGCTTAGAGTCACAAATGACCTACAGATGGCAGCAGAGGCTGGTTCACCTTCCCTCCTGATTCTCCTTGATTTGTCTGCTGCTATCGACACAGTTGACCATGGAATACTCCTACACCACCTAAATCACACTACTGGACTCACTGCCACCACCCTAAACTGGTTTCAATCCTACTTCACTGGCAGAACAGAATACGTTTCCATTGGAAGTTCAAGGTCCCGGACACACACCGTCACTTGTGGGGTCCCCCAGGGATCAGTCCTTGACCCCATTCTGTTCATACTATACATGCTCCCCCTTGGCCATGTCTTCAGCCTATATGGACTCTCATTCCATTGCTACGCTGATGACACTCAAATCTACATAAAAACTGAGGCATGTTCCTCCGCAGCCTCTCCATCCTCATCGTCACCATCATCTCATTCTCCAGTGCTTTCAACACCATCCAGCCCACGCTTCTGAGGGACAAACTGGAACTGACCGGAGTGGATGAGCACCTCGCATCCTGGATCCTGGACTACCTGACCAACCGTCCCCAGTATGTGAGGACTCGGGACTGTGTGTCGGACGTGGTTTCTGCAGTATGGGGGCCCCACAGGGAACGGTCCTGGCTCCGTTCCTCTTCACCCTCTACACTGCAGACTTCTCATAAAACACACCCACGTGTCACCTGCAGAAGTTCTCTGATGACTCTGCAATCGTCGGTCTCATCACAGACGGGGACGACAAGGAGTACAGAGGACTGACGCAGGACTTCATGCACTGGTGCCAGTGGAACCACCTCCAGATCAACGCGGGTAAGACCAAGGAACTGGTGGTGGACTTCCGAAGGCACACACCCCCCCACACACCGGTGAACATCCAGGGAATGGACATTGAGATGGTCACGTCCTACAAGTACCTTGGTGTTCACCTGAACAACAAACTGGACTGGACTCACAACTCAACGGCACTCTTTAAAAAGGGTCAGAGCCGACTGTATCTGCTGAGGAAACTGAGGTCTTTTGGAGTGCAGGGGGCGCTCCTGAAGACCTTCTTTGACTCTGCAGTCGCCTCAGCCATTTTTTATGGAGTGGTCTGCTGGGGCAGCAGCATCTCAGCTGCTGACAGGAGGAAACTGGACAAACTAATCAGGAAGGCCAGTTCGGTCCTGGGATGTCCTCTTGACCCGGTGCAGGAGGTGGGAGACAGGAGAATGATGGCCAAGCTGTCATCTCTCCGGGACAACGTCTCCCACCCCATGCAGGAAACCATCTCTGCACTGGAGAGCTCCTTCAGCGACAGGCTCCTTCACCCCAAGTGTGTGAAGGAGCGATATCGCCGATCGTTCCTTCCTGCAGCAGTCAGACTCCACAACCAGCACTGTTAGCAACACAAACACACACACACAACTACACACACACTTACACACACACCTACACAACTACACACACACTTACACACACACCTACCTCACTTGCACTTTGTTTCTGTACATTTAATTTAATTTATTTTAATTGCACATAGCACGATGTTATTCTTACTCTGTAACATGCTCTGCTGCTGTAACATTGCAATTTCCCCATTGTGGGACTAATAAAGGCTATCTATCTATCTATCTATCTATCTATCTATCTCCCCTGTCAACTCTCAGCGCTTGTCTGGAGGAGATAAAGGTGTGGATGAAAAACAACTTTCTCCAGTTGAACAGCTCCAAAACCAAAGCAGTTTTAATTGGCACCCCACATCAAACCCAGTCTTCCTCCATAACCAGTATTACCTTCACGACATTCCCCTCTCTTCATCAGTCACCAACCTTGGCGTAAGATTTGACCCTCAACTCAATTTTGAATCCCACATCAAACACATCGGCAAGATCTCCTTTCATCATCTCAGAAATATTTCCAAACTCCGTTCTTCACTCACCTTGAGTGGTGCTGAAAAGCTGGTTCACACGTGTGTCTCCTCCAGACTGGATTACTGTAACGCACTTCTCATCGGGATCCCTGACAAAAGTCTTCAAAAACTACAGTATGTTCAAAACAGTGATGCAAGGATCCTGATGAGACTTCGTAAACACGAATACATCACCCCCGTTCTTCATTCCCTTCAATGGCTTCTCATCTCCACCAGGATTGATTATAATATATGGCAACGCACCTCCCTACCTAAAAGAACTACTTACCCCACTGACCTCAACTAGATCCCTCCGTTCTACCCACTCATACCGCCTCCTCGTACCCTGGACTAAGCTCAGCACCATCGGTGATGGGGCCTTCTGTTCTGCTGCCCCTCGTCTGTGGAATGCCCTCCCTGACCATCTGAGGGCTCCACAGACGACTGACACATTTAAAAAAGGACTTAAAACTTCCCTTTTTAGCAGAACCTATAACTTTAATTAACATTGCTGCTTTTTGGTCAGGCTTTTATATAGTTATTATTTTATTTATTATTGATGCTTTTATCTGCTTTTGCTTTTTAGCACTTTGAGATTTGATCCATATGTAAAGTGCATTATAAATTAAATGTATTTTTATTATTATAATTACTAAATACATAAAGGTGTAAGCTGAAGCTTTTGCTTATTATGCCCACCATTTCTGCACTTGAGATTAAATTTTACAATATCTTAAACAAACAAAAACAGCTATATTAATAATCTAAAAAAAAAACAATCAAAAAGAAACAAGCAAACAAATACGAAAGTTTGCGTTTTTTACTCAATACCATTTAAGTTTTACCATATTATTTTAAACTTAATTTCTACTAAATATCATATATATATAGCTGTTTTAACTATTTAATTTGAAATTAATATTTCATTCTTATTATATAATAATGTTAATATGTATGAATATATATATATATATATATATATATATATATATATATATATATATATATATATATAAAAACACACACATAAAGCTATTCCTTTGAGTTCATACAGGCTTTCTCTGATTTCAAACAGCTACTGAATACACCGCGGGTGCAACTATGTAACGTATATGAGGATATAATTGCTTTCCATATATAAGCTCGCACAATAAGTGCTGAAATACTGTGATCAGTACGTCTGGTGCATACGTCCGCCTGTGTGAGTAGTGCGTTCTCCGGCTCACGTGGATGCCGTATAACAGCTATTGAGGAGTCGTCGACTTCCTGAAAGTAGTTCCATGTCGTCATTATAATAGCTTACAATAAAAAAATCAATGTATTTTTATTGGACTGGGTTAAATACGACTACGTGTGTTTTTGCAAACGATTTTAAATCTTAAAATTAGATTTTTGGGGGGACATTTTGTTATATATTACGAGGCGATGTGGCTTTCATATATCCCTCCGCTGTTTTTTTTGTCCCCTTTCAGACTGTTTTGGTCTTTTCGCTGTTAGCAACGGAAAGAACCCGAGATAGCCGAACTTAAAGCCTATTTTCAGATAATCGATTTTTTTTTCTTAGGATAACGCAACGAATTGACAAGAGGTGTAACACACACGTTTATTTCCGAAGAGGGACTGGCGCATGTTGTCTTTTATAAAATATTGTTAATTTCAGTTTTAATAGGTATTGTACAGATTGCTATTTTAGGTAGCAAGTGTTAGCTAGCTAGCGACCTAGCACCGTAGCATCTTCCTTAAGAGGCACGTTGACATTAGCCTGGAGACTAGCTAGACCTTAACTTCGCTAACGCTAGTGAACTGTCACACAAACATAGACCGCCTCGTCGTGAAGAAATTGTGATTTGAAGCAGATCGTTTTAAGACGCTTTCTTTTATGGGATCACAATGTCAATGAAGGCCGGTGGAAATCGTGGCAAGCCCGGCGGTGGCAGCACCGCTGGTGCCGCCGCCTCCGGTGCTGGAGGAAGCGGCGGGGGAAGACAGAATCTGGGCAGGTCTGTGAATTATAAACGTTAACATAGCTAATTAAAACACACCAATGAAGTTAATGTGGCCAACTTTCAGTACTTGGTTTAAACAATTTCCAATAGTAGTACTTTTGAGAGATGACATTTCCGTTAAGTGTCCAAAAACTAGTAAGATAGTAACGTGATTGAAACAGGTATGTGGGCCTTGCGACATGTTGGGTACCTCGCCTAACGTAATGCAGCTTGGCTTCAGAGGCCTGCCTGTTTGCTTCTATTATGTTGCTACTTCGACGTTACATCATTTTAATCTTAAACCATATCTCGTCTGGGACGTTGCACTTGGAAATGAATGGGTGGATATTTTTTCCACGTGTGTAGGCATTGGAGCTGCTTGCCAAGCTGCTGATGTCAGATTACAATCGGGCAGGAGTGAATTTCTTTAACGTTAACTGGGCGTTTGTCAACGCATGCTTTTCATTCAGTGCACTTATTCAGTAATAAGGATGGCTGACAAACGGAACAACATGTCGACTCCTTAATTGGAGTACATCAGCTGTGCTTGCTTTCAGCTGACTGTCATGTTGCGTTTACGGTACCGCAATATTGCTGCAATGGTTTTGCTAAGAAATTGCCAGGCGTGTGGTCGCACGAGAGAACGGGGCGGGCGTGGAGTGGAGGAGAAGGGGGATTACTGACAAACGGGATTTCAACCTTGGCGTTGCCGTGACTGCCTTTTTGAAATAATGTCCTTGAAGTGTGACATTCCTGCACATGCTATTCCACGATCAGACTATCACACGCTGTCAGTGCGGGAGCTGAATACGTCGCACGAATTGTGATGGTCTTTGTGGTCAGGGTCTTGTGCACGAAGTCAGAAGGCCTCATTCGTAGCATAGATTTAATCTAGTGACAAGTAATTAGATTGTTAAAATAAATGTGGGTAATTTTCAGCCTGAACACACCTAATCTCAGTTGGATTTGTTGCGATTTGTAACATTCAGAATTGGGTGATCCAATCATTAATTTCCTACAATGGAGTCATTGCAGGCAGTATGGCCATTGAATCCAGTTCGGAGGAATGGCCAAGTGCCAGCTGCTGGGCAAGGTGCATTTTAGGACATGCTTGAAAATTTTTTGTTAGCAGCTAAGTGTTTGGCAGGCAGCCCCCTGAACATAATTTAACCAGCTACATATTGTGGAATCTGAGAAATTCCAGAATATACTGCGAATTCATGCAATGATCACCTGAGGGCCATGAACAGGTGAAATAACATAATCATCGAGAAATAATGGGACAGGGACCACTTTAGTAAGACCATCAGCTGGGTGGGACATACTAGGCTTTTGGTCCACAAAGATAAGTAGGAACCAGGATAAATGGCAAAGCATAAGGATCTGACAGAATTTGACAAGTTATCCAAACAAAAGATGACAATTAGAACCAGTTTACCAGTAATTAGTCATGTGGTCTGGAGAAGGCCATGTCCAAGGCACATGTGTGAGACAGAAACGGTAGGTAAAAAAGGGGTTTGCCAACGCTTTTTGGCACAGTGGCCTTGTCACGATGCCCTGGTAAGGTTTATCTGATTCACGGCTTTTGTTTTTCAATTATACCCACTCAATAGAGCACCTTGTACACAAACACACACACACAGATTCAACACACACTGAGCACGCTAGTGTTTTTCCTTTTCTTTATTTTCTTTTAACAAAAGGCTAAGTTGTGTTGCTAGATAATTTGGTCAAAGAATCTCCAGACTTACATCTATTTGGGTTCACTGGGTAGTATCTATCAAAGTGGTCTTAGGAAGGACAACTGATGATTATGTCTTGCCACCCGATGATCATTGATGGTTGGGAAGGAGTGAAAAGTGCTGCTAAAAAGTTGATGCTGGTTCTGATAAAAAAGGTATAAGAACACAGATCATTACAGAACTGTATTGGGGCTATAGAAAGGCCAACACAATATTAGATAGGTGGTCATTATGTTATGGCCAATCTGTATATGTTATGAAGAAGCCCTAATTTGTCAAATACAATCATACAAGTAGAACAACATTGCGAAATTGGTTCTCTGCATTTAACCAATCCCTGAGGAGAAGGGGGCAGCTTACAGCGCCTTTGGGGTTCAGGGTCTTGCTCAAGGACCTTTCTTACTCTATGTAATATTGATGTTCTTTCATGGGTTTCTTTTAAACTGATGCAAAAGTATTTTATCTCAAGTATCAGTGTGCAAGCAATAGATTTCATACTAATGACAACAAGTTTGACAAAGAAGCTTTTTTTCTTTCAGGGGAAGACACAGCGGTAAAGGCCCTGCAACAGTAAGTGACCAATTAACTCATTATCTACTGGAAAAGCTGGTGGTGAAATTGATTAAAATCTTTGAATTAAAATCTTTTCCCAATCCTACACATTGGCTTAATGCTTTTTTGTGTATGCTGTTTCTTCACACAGCATTTTTGTAAAACATGCAATTTAATTTTGAAGTGGCAGGGTATGGACTTAGGAAAAATTATAAATCTCATAGTTGGATATCAGTTTATGTAGTAATACATTACGGATTGGAAAAATCTCCAAGCCGTCACATGACTGCTTTGTTATGTGATTAAATTATTTTTTACAAATCAAAAACTTCAGAAGTTAACTGAGTTTTTTTATTTCTTTAGGTTATTTTCAATGGTGTATATGCAAATATGAGGATGGTCCATGTCTTGACATCAGTGGTGGTATGTTGACTGCGTGTCTGTCTTGATGCGATCTTGTATTGTATGTCCTTGAATTTATTTTTTTCTGTAGTAACAATAATGATTGGAAAAGTAAACACAGTTAAGAAATCCATTATGTGAATTGCACCTGCTGGAAATTAATTCATAATATGTACGTCTGTTTTTACCACATGTTTCTTCAAAAAGTTAACAGTGCTATAAACAAACCCTGTGTCATTTATTGATTTAAAAATTTACATTAATCCTATATACAGTGAATGATGATTACATTTCTTTTTTTAATTCTTTTTCCCTTTTTTAGGGGGCCAAGTGTGAGCTGAAAGTGAAAAACGGGGCAGTCTATGAAGGAGTTTTTAAGACGTATGGTCCAGAGGTAAGGAACAGCCGGTGCAGCCTTTTCTTTTGTTGCCAGTATTGATCTGTAGATTTGTTATTTCATCAGTACAAGTACTAATGATCGAGCAGAAGCAGCTACACCTCTTGAGGTGGTTTAGACAAAGATCAACGTTTCCTTCTCTCCTTTTAAGGAAGAGAACTATATGGCCCTTAATCTTCCCTTTTAGGTGGAGTTATGCACAATTTTTCTCCTGTGGGAAAATAACGATCAAAGAATAATTTTGCACGAATTAAAGCCTTACGCTAGCAATAGCAGATTACTTTCGTGCTCAATAGGCAAATTTAGCAAACTTATGAGTTCTTGATGGTATGCCAGATACCAACATTGTTTGATTTTCACACCACACTGCAGGGTATATTTTTATGAATCTTCTGAAGTGTGAGCAAGCCTGAAAGGATACTTAAAAAAGAAATGGATCTTGGTGTGCTTGCGAATGCAAACATTGATTGTTTTTTTTTTTTTAAGATCCAAACCTTTTGTTTTTGAAATCAAAAAAATGAATTCATTGTCATTGGTCTTTTTTTGGGAAGTGAATCACATTGTTTCTGAAGGTGCAGAGCAGGTCTGCTAAAATTATTATATAAAAGTGTTCAAGAAGAACTATTTCCCTTCTGAGTAAAAGGCAGTCTGGATGAACAGATGAGCAAAAGATGTATAAGGTCTAGCATCTGTAGGGGTTATTTTAATGATATTAATATGATGTATTTTGTTTAATATTGGTGCGTTTTTGTGTTAATTTCCTTAAAATAAACCATACTGTTTGTTAAAACCGTTCTGTTCATGATGAGACGATGATGAAGTGAAACGGACTTCATTAAACAATTTGCATATTGTTGATGAAAAAACGTGACTTAACTGAAGTTTAAAAAAAAAAAACCCAACCCCAAACCTCCCTTTATTATTGTGCACAAAATTTTCCCCCCAAATACTCGTTTGTTGGATGGCCTCTGCAGCAGTTCAGTTTCCTGGGCTTTGCCAACTGATGTCCAATCCTGGCCCCTGTTTGTGGATGTACTGCAGGTCAGTCACTCAGTTCATCAGGCAGGGTGAAGATAGAGGAATCTCAGGTAGTGGTCCTGAAATCGGCTGTCGGACCGAAGTGTGGTGGGGGGGGGAAAGACAGCCATGATTTAGGCCAGACCTTTAATGCTGGATCCTTATTCATTCAACCTGCTCTTCATCAGATGATAGATTTAATAGATTATTTGAATAAGAAATATGTGAATTACAATTATATCTGCAAAAAGTTGGGGATTTTAGTGAATCGTCATCGCCGCAGATGCGACCGACTACTCCGCAGATCCTTTGTGATCAGGTGATAACTCCAAAACTATTTCATGGATCATTTTCAACTTTAAAAACCAAATAGACCTTAGTGGGTGGCTGCAGCTCAGTGGGTCGAGCCGCTGTCTTCCAATCGTAATGGAAGGTAGCCAGCTTGACTCCAACCATGGTCTACATGTCTTAGGGCACTTGACCAAGAACCTGAAATCTTAGCTCCCTGGGCCCTTCAAAGGGGCCGCCCACTGCTCCCTCATGGATGGGTCAAAAGCAGAGAAATAATTTCACTATGTTGTACTGTGTATGACTATGTGATAAATAAAGGATTTCTTCTTAATACGAAGAAAAACTGAAGGGATTTTTGGCAAAGTGCAATTGACTATTTCCAACATTAGTGGGAGAGTTACACCAAACACTTTCGGAACATAATTTTGCAACCCTTGGTTCCAACTTTTTTTTCCATATTTGGTCCATATGGATCGACACAAGGATGTGTCTTACACTAATAGTTCATATTTTACTAATGAGGGGGAACTTCTTACGAAAAAGCACTTTTTCAGATGTACCCTCCTGATTGTTGGTCCGATTTAGTCCAAATTTGGTCCAGATTTTCTTTATCTATTTTGTAATTATCACAATTTAACTTAGTAGCTCATATTTTTCTCATTAAGCGGAGTTTATTTCACAGAAAACATTGTTTTCTGGACTGAACTATAAAAAAAAGACTATTTTGTGGATCATTTTCAAATGTTCGACCCCCATAGATGTTAGAGCGAAGAAGAACTTGAGTGATTTAAAGATCGGTTGCATATTTCTGACATTAGGTGTAAAGATTTAAAGATCGCTTGCATATTTCTGACATTAGGGAGAGCTTTACCTCCAAAAATTTTAAGGGGCATAATTTCTTAACAGTTGGTTCGATCTAGTCCCAATTTGGTGCATATGAATCGACTCAAGGAGGTCTGTCTTATCCATTGTATTTTATTCTAATAGGTCATATTTAACTCAATTTTTATTTCTGGGACATAACCAACTAACCATTTGTCTGATTTGGGCCATATTTGGAGCGTATGAGTTAATTTGAGGAGAATTAATTTGTATATTTATCATATTTTACTCTCTTAGGGGATTTATTTTTTTTCTTTACAAAGAAATATTGTGGACAAAACATTTATTTTCCATCAGGAGGATTTCTTGTACAACGCAGCGGATTGGGAGACTTTTCAGGGATAAACCCCTGCTTTCGGGGATAAAAATATAGGCCTAGTTAAAATGACGACATTGTTGGCTAGACTACGTTCACTTGAAATTTGTTAATGACACGGTGTCTTTGAAAAGACTAAAATGTTAACAATTCCATTGATTAAGACTATTATAAAATACTAATATTTTATTTTCATCATAAAAAACAATTTTTTTGTTTTCTACGAAGAAACTGAATAATGTTGACAGAATGAAATAAAAACTATATTCAAAAATAGCTGTGACAATTATTTGTTTATTGTGACACCCCAATTTGCAGTCTGTAAGGCACCAGTGTAATGTCTGTCATTACGATTATTTGGAATACATGTCTCAAATGTATCACAAACGCATATTTGGCAGCAATTAATTCACTAATTATTATTTCACCACATGTGGTAGGTAATGTTGATACTGTGACTGTATGGTCCTGGGCTTCCATATCCAGTGGTTCTTTGTCTTTACTTGTGATAGTTTTGGCTTTTGCTTTGTTTCAAACTCTCATCTAATCCAGCTTCATATAACTTTCTCCGTCAGTGTGAAGTGGTGTTGGATGCAGCACACAGAAAGAGCCCAGAGCCGAGTATACCCCCCAAGAAAGAGGATATTGTGGAGAGCATCGTTTTCAAGGCCTCAGATGTTGTAGTGGTGAACTTCCAAGATGTCGACCTGAATTTTGCCAGGAAAGGTACTGAGCATCTTTGTTTTGTTAAATTTTATCTGCGTACATTAATAACATTTTGATATACTTGATACCTGTACTATGAAACAGGATTTGTTGTTAGCATTTAACTTAAGATTTGACACTGTTTTTTTTTTTTTAGTTACGATAGCACATCAGTTCTTATTTGGATTTTTCATCATGGCAACTTATGCTTCACACCTGGAATGGTCCAGCCCAGGTTATATTTGGGATAAGAGTTTGACATGTATAAAAGCAACCATTTAAAAATCACATATCTGTTCTCAGTGGCTGTTTTTCTCTGTACCCAACACCCAGAGTTTATGTAGACTCTCTCTCCCATTGTCTTCCATTCACCACTTTTTCATGTTTCTTGCCATGGAGCTGAGTTTATCCAGGACTATGCGTTAAATTCTTCTTCTCATTTTATACTAATCTTGCCGCCTTACTCCTGCTTTACTTGCAATGTTTGTGACTAGTCATATGCTTGTGTGTCATTTAGGATGGCTGATATGTAATTATCGCCACTATAGGAAAAGTGGGTTTTGCTTTCTATGTTGATAATCACCGTCATGGGACCTTTTTGTGTTATTGCTATTTTTAGGCTTAATGAGGCCATACAGGCATCTAGTCTTGTACACACTAAGAAATTGTGAAACATACAAAAATAACTGGGTTAGTCTGTCACTTTGTATTTACAGGCTTTACAAAAAATAAACGCACATCAGATCAATGCATGCACACAACATCATGAGTTAAATCTTGTGTGTCTCCGACTAGCCGGTCACTAGAGACTAATGTGATTTATTGATTGGTTCGAAGGTTGCCCACGCCAATCAAAGACACTTGATAAAGGCTCAATGAGTCTTCTTTATCTAATTATTCTTGACCCGTACAATTCTCCAAAAAGTATTGTTAAACATTGTTAAATCACCCCTTTGTTTTGAACAAGAAATCCCCATTTATAGTTCTGTTGCCAACGTTGGTCATCTGTTGTTTCTAAGTCCACATACTGGTAAAGTTCATTGTTTTAAGAGAAAATTATTTCATTCGAACGGTTAATGCATCTTTGAAATGAAAGGGGACTCTAACAAACACATTTTCATGACTTCTCATCTATGGGTGCCACATGTGCACGCAGTAGCACAGGCTCTGCCTGTATGCCTGAAGGTTCACTCCATTCTTTGTTGGGGATCAAAGAGCATTCCTACTGACAGAAACTTGAGGGACGAAATAACAAAACTAGAAGCTGAAACTACAGAGAAACAGCCCTTTCCTACAGCTTTTTTAAAACTGTTATTGCGATATATAGACTTGTGTATCCTTGTAGGAACCCTGTTCATGTTGTCTTTAATAATAATATGAGCCTGACAAAAACAAATAGCTTATATCTACATGAATCCTCCCAAATATGAGTCATTCTATTACTGTTGCCTACTTTAATGAACTCTATTGATCTTGTCCATGGCATGAATTCCTGTTAGTCCATTGTACAAGCTCCACCTCAAGTTAAATTCTGCTTTCACATTAAGGAGGTGGTATCAGATATTTGTCTTACTGAGAAAATCACATGGTGTTGCAGCCCCAGTGCCCACTTCTGAGAATCAAATATACTTTTTATTGATGTCTGATGTTGCTTTCTACTAGAAAGACTTCAATGTTCTTTTTACTGTCGGATAGTTATCTAAATCTAATTGGCTCATGAAATGTATGCACATAGTCCATTGGTGGTAGTCTTGACAATATGAAGTTTGTCTATGGTAGCAATTGGGTTTAGTCTCTCTTTATCTGTCCGTTTTCATATCCTGACTTACCCTGCGACTACCTTTATCCTTGTTTGTTCGAGCAGCTCAGTCAGAAAACTAATTTTTCCCAATCTAGTTGGACGTGTGTTTGGTTGACAATGTATGTCCACATGGACCACCTCTGCTTCAATTAGGGATGTGGGATTATGGAATAATAATGAGTACTTTGAGTGCTATTGATTATATTTCAGGTCTGTGGTAGTATCAAAGTACTTTATAGATGTGAAACCCTGTTATATTTCGTAATGTGATTGCATTGGTTATTTACATGTTTCTTAGTGAGAAGGATGGATAGATTGATGGACTCTACAGGTTCGCTGTTACAGATAACTGAGTTGATGATGGATGATTCATGTTAGCAGTGTTTGTCTTGGCCAGCATCCATGTGTGCAGTTTGTGGTGGGTTCTCAAATGACTGAAGGAGCTGGTTTGATGCCTTGCAAATCATTTCTTCTTGGTTAACATCCCTTGAGATGCATCTAAAATAAAGGGTACTCTTCAATGGATGATCCACTTTAAGGGGAGTGCTCTCGGCCTTCAGCTCCTCCAGAACAGCTGTGATTGATCAGGCAGTGATCAAAAGAGTGCTCGCTTTGCAGTGTAGTGTTCTAGGGACAGAGCATGCATCTTAAACTTCAGGATAACTTGATCATGTAACCTCAACACAGGCCTTTGATATGAGAGCTTGTGGCAGAAGCTCTTGGGGAGTGAGCAGTAAATTTCATAATCAGTGAGGGGAGTCATGTGACTGTATACCAGTCACATGGCTTCTCTGTGATTTGGAAGCATGTGTGCGACAAAGAACATGCATAAATATGTTTTTGTTTTGTTTGCTGTAGACAACTTCACTGATGCAGCGGTGAGCACTAGAATCAACGGCGAGCATAAAGAGAAAGATCTAGAACCATGGGATGGGGGGGAGACCCACAACTCTGACAGCCTTGAGTCTCTTGATACAGACGTGGTAAGAAAATTGACAACAAACACGTTAATGCTAAATTTGTGAGAACAGAGATTAAAATCCTTGTTTTTTGACAGTGATGAAAATCAATGGCTTTTGTCATTTTAACCACAGTATCAATAATTTGTTTATTGACCTACTGTAAAATTGTCTCTGCCCCTCTCTCTCTCCTCATATAAGTCAAACGGTTGGGACCCCAATGACATGTTTAAGTACAATGAGGAGAAGTATGGAGTGTTGTCTACATACGACAGCAGCCTGTCCACATACACGTAAGCTTCTCTCCATTTTGTGGCACATCATTCACCTTATAAATAATGTACCTGTGCATATTTAAAATAAACTAGATATTAACAAAGTAATAGAATATTTCTTGGTAACTCTGCTTGAACTGTTGTATTTTTACTCTTAATCTCTTAAGACCTCACATGAAATAAGTAAAACTTTGAAATCAGTTCTTTCCTTGTCAGTCCCTCATCCTGTTGCCAAGGTCTAACTCAAACTCATTTCCCAGGGTCCCTCTGGAAAGGGACAACTCAGAGGAGTTCCTCAAGAGGGAGGCACGTGCTGCCCAGCTGGCAGAGGAGATTGAAGCAAGTGCCACGTACAAGGCCCGTGTGGCCCTAGAGAATGATGAGCGTACTGAAGAAGAGAAATACACTGCTGTGGTGCGAGGGGAAAGGGAGACTCACACACTTAGCAGGTGAGACCAGGACACAAACAAACCTAGGGTGAAAACGTATGAAATTAATTCTTATTTATTTATATAATTTTGGACAAATCAGCTTTTCAGCATTCAAGTGCAAGGATGAAAGTAGTAAAGTTTAATAATCGATCAATCATTTTGAGACTGCTGTGCTTGATTGAACTTGCTTGAAGTATTTTGTGTTAAGTTTGGATATAAACACTTGTAATATCCAATATTTTAAAATATTTAAACTGCTCTTGTGTGGTTTGGTTATTGTGCATAACGCTTGCACATGGCATAGTCTGATATAGAGATGCTGCAGCTTGAAAATAATATTAAAGCCTTGAAGGGAGACAAATGCAGACTGCAGCAGTTCCTAGAAATAAGGCTTATTTCATCATCAAATAAAACATTCCGATTTTGGCTGAAAATAAGTTATTAATGGACAAGTATTTCACCTTTCTCTTTGTTATTTTGACTCATGTCTCCATTTATACTTTGTGTTTGTGCACGCAGGGAGAATAAATACATTCCCCCAGGTCAGAGGAACAGGGAGATATCTTGGGGGCCAGGACGTCAGAATTCACCTCGTTTGTCTCAGAGCTCAGCTGGACCTTCACCTTCTCGGCCAGGACCTCATGACTACAGTCCCAGCTCCGGGGCGGACCAGAGGGTGGTTAATGGAGGTGCGTTTCATACATCACTCACACTGTTACTGTGTTACTTTGCTAAATCCCACATAGAAAGCTGAACCAAACAGAGGTTTGCTGGATTTCAAATGAAACAGTCACTATAGTGTTAGATATTGTTTTATCTTCTGCTGTCAACTTAAATTTTAAAAAAAATACTCTTAAATTTGGTAAATTGGTTTTACTGCCTTTCTAGCCTTTCTCTCGTTTATTACGCTCCTCTTTGTTTCCTGTTCCCTGCTATACCTTTGTTTTCCCCACTTAAACTGGTTATCATGTGTTGGTTGCCATCCTTGATCATTTGTCCTTCCCTCTTTTAGGTTCATCCCATTGGTCCTCACCTTGTCCGTCTCCTTCCTCCCGCCCCCCCTCCCGTTACCAGTCTGGTCCCTCCTCCCTGCCTCCTCGGGCAACCACGCCCACCAGGCCACCCTCCAGACCCCCCTCTCGACCCTCCAGGCCTCCCTCTCATTCATCCCACTCCTCCTATCCCTCATCTTCCTTTTCGCCCCATGGGCCCACATCGCCAGCCTCCACTTTGCCCAAACGCATGTCCTCAGAAGGTACCCACGATAGTGTGGAGTAGACCTGGGCAAAGGCATGAGTTGAAGGTGGATGTATTGTGCTCAAATGTGGAAGTCAAATGTCTTCATCTTGAAAGATGTTAGAGACTTTCAAAATTCAATGAAGAAATTACTTTTAAAAAGTATATTTGCCCAGGTCTAGTGTAGAGCAACACAAACACAGGAGGTGAAGCAGCTTCATCAGACTGATTTGGGGTCAAATTTGCAATTTTCTTCAAAAAGGAATTGTGTGTGTTTTTTACACCACAAAGCTGATCCTATGTCAGTGTTTCAAGCAGTTTCACTTTGGCATGTGGGTGCGTCACTGTGTGCTGTGCTTTCTCTTAAGCAAGTGTTATGCCACAAAAACATTGACGCTTTTTTTGCGATCCTTCCATTGACCCCTTCTGTTTAAATGTTTCTAAGTCTGTATCTTTTGACAACCAACAACCTGTTAGCCAAAAGTGTGACCTGTTGTGGCTGTAATCACAACCCAACATCAGTGCTGCAAAGAGTGCACATAAGGCACACAGGAGCAGAAAAACAAGGAAAATAGGCTACTCTGAAGTTTAAGTTACTTTAAAACATCACCAGCCCTCCTTTGGTTTTGCATTTACTTTTAAACGCTCTTCAGTCTGCTAAACACTGGATTCTTTAGATACCACTATTCATCTCACGTTCTTTTATCCATCCATTCATTTTCCCATTTCTCATCTCACATTTCACTTGATTGTGCTTTGAAAAGTGTGGTGTGTTGTTTGATCACATAACAGGATTGTTTGGAGGTTGTTTTTTTGTTTTTTTTAACTAACATGCATGTCACAGAATAACATTGCTTTATCATGAGACATTTCACCTGACATTTAGATATAATCAGTGCAGAGGTTTGGGTTTTGTGAGAATCTGATTCTTAAAATCAGGATGACAGAGCACACAGACCATCTGGCGTTTTTACCTCTAGAGATGCACTGATCAAATTTGATGTGATCAGTTCCAATCTAATACCACATTTGGAATTCTGCTGATTCAAGAACTCTTTTTCACTCTAATGGGTGGTGGTTCTGTTTTGTAAGGGCTTTGTTTGTGTTCACATTCAGTCAGAAAGCTCTATGCTGGATTTTCAGACTCTGTTTGATTTGAGAAATGATCCAGGGTTTAGATTTGGAACATTTATTTTTTTTGTTTTGATTGACATAGTGTTATTTATGCAGAAATTAATAAAGTTCGTATTGACAGTGACTCTGTTATTCAAGTCTCCGTCAAAAATGCCCCACTTAGTACGGGCCAGGGAGCCTTGGAGTTGTACGATGGCCTCCTCTTATCCTTATAGTAAGCTGTATGATTGCTGTTCAATGATAGAGTTTAAAGAAGTCCTGAAGAAGCTTCAACCTGAGGTCTGTCAAAATTTTCACAAAATTATCTGATGACGATTATTTGAGCTTACTCCAATTCTTTTGCCCAGTCATTGCAATCGCCCCCCATGCATCTGTATAAAATGTATGGACGTACACATCATAAATAGATTTCCACGACAATTTCCCCAAATTAATTTTTGTCTGGATCCCTAAATAATAATTCTTTTTAATTATAGAGTGCTTTTCATAAATATACTCAGTCTCTTTACAGTTACAGAGTAAAATAACAGGAATTCAGATCATACATTAAAATAAAAACACAAGTGTTTCAAATCACCACAGATAACAAATCACATATTGATTACATATTAAAAGTAGATCTGAATAGATAGGTCGTGCGTTGAGATTGTATCTGGTTGTTCATCTTTATTCATTATGGGTGGAGAGTTAAATTAGGAACTGAATATCTCTGAGGATCGTTGATCCTTTAGTTGCATAGCCAATCATAATGCTACATGTTTTGATTTTTAAGGAGGGCCTGATACCTTGGAAGAGGAGATTTTTATTGGGTTTACAGCAAAAAGGTAGCACTGAGAACAGCTTTTACCAAAAACCTAACAAATTAACCAAATTCTTTGATAGACTTTCCTCGGCCGCTGCTCCATCATCATTTCATGAGGTGAATCTGAATTATGAAACTGGGATCCGACTTAAAAATTAAAGGAGGCGGATGAAGATGATAAAATCATTAATTGAAATGTTTTGTTATTTAGATCTAAGAAAATAAAATGTGAAAGCTCTTATAATCATTCAAGCGTTGCCAATATGGATTTATTTAAAAAGTCACCAAATGTTCTGGGCAAAAAAGTAAGTCTCACACGCAGCTATCAAGCTGAGATATATTTAACGTTCTGTCATATGATATTGTGGATTGCAGCTGTAATATGGTGTGCAGTGTTCATGTAGCGTCTCATTCATCCAGGTCATGGTAATCTTTGAAGGTTGAATCAGAAACAACTGGGCTTCCTTTTTATAAATTGGAAGATGTTTCACCTTGCATACAAGTGGGACCCCCATGCCCATCACCCACCTACAGTGCAGACTTACTGTCTCTCCTCAGTTTCACTAGCAAGGAAACACACCTTGAATCTCATAATGCTAACAACTCACATGGTGGCAAACAGAAACTCAAGACACTAGTGTCCTGAACCATCAACAATAGTCCTGCTTGGCCAACGGCTCTGTGTTTCAGACACCTCACTGGAGGTTCAGTAACTGACTCAACAGTCAGAACAGAGCGAGCCTCTTCCATAAGAGGTAAACATCTTCGTCTTTATAAAAGAGGAGTAAGCTTGCTTCTGATAGAACCTGGGACGGACTATATTGACTGGTATGTCCATTTCTTTCTCTTGTTTAGTCTGCTGCTGGTAGTGAGATGCATACATGTAGCTCAGACAGAAAACTCAATGGGATCTGTCTCTTATCTTAGATGTAGTTACATTATACATTACTTTTATATTTAACTAGCCACAACTGACACAACTTGACTAACACCACTAATCTGAACGAAACGTGCTTGCCCCTACCTCAATAGAAAACTAGAAACCAGGACTACCAGCTCTGCTTGATTTAGAGCCAGGGGTGATATAGAAATGTCAGACTAGAAATTCTAGACGGGTATGTGGAATGGTGACATCTATTCACAGAATTAGATTTATCAGCCTCCCTCCATGTTCTGTTTATGGAGCTCTGTCCATCTTCACCTGTGACTCCTCATCTACAGGTCCTCCCAGGATGTCTCCAAAATCCCAGCGGACACCTCGTGCTCACAGAGTGCCACCCTGCCGGACCACCGGAGTCCCTCCAGGAGTGGACTTAATTTCCCATAATGCTCCTGGAGATGTCCCAATGACTCCACCATCTAGGAGTAGCTCCTCTGGAGGGACATGGTCCTCAGTGGTTAGCGGAGGTAGATTTTTCTGTCCTCTTTTCATTACTTTATTTTTAAAAGTTGCCAGCATAGGAATACTTTAACTTAAAGGAACCACAAAGTTGAATATATTTGAAAATAAAAAGTATAAAAGTTATGGGCTGGCAGCATGGATGGCAAATTTTGTCAAGGCACTTAAAGACAATATTTTAGACTTTATAGTATTACTAGAAACACCTTATTTAAAGCAATAGGGCAAACATGGATAAACCATAATCTTTCATTTGATCTAGTAAATTAAGTTGAGTGTATTTGTCTGAGCTCACTTAAAAGGAAATTACCTTAAGTATTTGCCAAACTCCAATGTGTTCCTCCCCCACTGTAGCTCACAGACCTAGGTCCCCTCGACAGAATAGTATCAGTGGAGCCTCCGCTGGCTCCTCCTCACCCCAAGCAGGAGCAGTTCCTGTGGAAACTGCTTCCACATCAGCTTCCTCTTCAAGTGCTGCTAGCCCTGCCCCCAACATGGTAGCATCTCCATCAGGAGAGGGTAAGCCTTCATCTATCTCCCACCACCAGCTTTCACTATTCACTACCCTTTGCTATGCAGTAAACCGACTATTTCTTTTCTGTATAGCAAAAGATTGTCGTGTCCAGGAGACGAGACAAACATCCCCTACAACGAACAAGGAGAACATCAAGCCTGTGGACAGCTCACCTTGTATCACCAGATCAGTCTGTAAAGGTAGAGTACACACAAGGCTGTAACAGTCCCTTCATACATAATATGTCAAAAAGGAGACGGGTCAATTTAAGAAGAGAACTCCATCAGTGGCAAATATATTCCAGCTTTAACGATTCAACATATTTACAGTACGAACCTTATCAGAGGTTACATGCAGTGTAAAGAATCACAAAAATATAATTGTAATCAAGATTGATGATTATGATTTATGTACTGATCACCTAGCCCAAGTTACAAGATGAATTTAGGTTCACACTGTGACAGGGCCTTCTATTAGTTAACGTGTTCTTTCATAAAACTTCATGTACACATGTCACATTTTAAGCCTTTTTTTAATTTTGAAAAAGAACTTTCCAGATAAGCCATTTAGAATAATTGCAATCAAGAATTGCAAAATGTTTTATCTCTATCTTTCTTCACTGAAATTATCTTGTTGAAGGGGATGAGGGGATTTCAATCACGTTTATTTCATACAATTGTATTTTAATAGCATGAAAGGAACACGGCCCAATAAAAAGAAATGTCATTGTCACTGAAAGAGTAACCGATAAAACTAAATAAATTCTAAGGAATATCAAGATGCCCAGCTCCCCCTTTTATTCAGCTGCTGTTGTTGTGCTGAATTTGAATCCGTTTGAGTAATTGAAACCATCATGTAATGTTTTTTCTCTCTATACACCCGACAGGACCCGTTTCTTTGGCACCAGACCACAGAAAGCAAATAGATAATTTAAAGAAATTTAGTGTAGATTTTAGGGTAAGTGTCAATTTCTTTTAACAATACAGAAATCATGAAAATCTAGTATAATTTAAGTTACCTTTTCTGAGGTTGTTAGATTTTGTGTCTTCCTTTAACTTTAATTTTCATCTTCAATCTTTCAGTTGCAATCTGCTTCAAATTCAGACTTTGACCAGATGATGACCAAACCTCCTAGAGATCCAGCAGACAAGTCTAAAGACCTTCACTTGGACAAATCATCCACAGCAGGGCGGGAGGGTACTGATGAGGGTGTTGTAGTGATAACTGCTGGTAACCCCGGTGGTGTCCCAGCCCCATCCAACTCCGCTACAAACACCAGCAAGCCTGCCAGCCCAGCTGCAATGTCCCCATCTCTTTCAGCGCCAGACCAAAAGAGGGCAGTGCTGGATGTGACATCACAGGGAGTTCAGACGATAGCCACCGCCACGTTCTGTGGCGCCAAACAGGAAGAGAAGGAGGAGAAAAAAGGGGCTGTACAAGAGTGAGTTGAAGGCTTAGATTAGTGACAAAATCTAGCGATCCTATGACAAGATCAAAAAGAAAATTAATAAAATCATATGATTTTTCATTCCTTATCATTTAACGTGCACATTGAATGCGTATAAATGGGTATAAATCTGCTGCTTAAAATACTCTAGACAGATGCGCTGTTTACTCCTGCTTAAGTATCATCTAATTAAATCCTTATTGTACTGGGTTGCAGAAGCATTTCCTGAAGTTATCCTGCTATCCAGCTTGCCCCGTCCATTCTTTTGTATGGCACCACATTTTGGTAGCTGTGTAGTTCCAGCTATAAGAGTACTGAAGTTGCAGCGTTTAATACCTTATTTTAGCATTTAGTATAATAAACAAAACCAACCAAAAAAATCTAAATTTGCAAAAACTACTGAGCCGCTCTAGGTGTCATTACAAGGTTTCTTATTAACTAGCTCCATAACTTTGTGAATACTCATTATGGCTACATCCTGAGATAACAGTAAAAGTTATAAAGGGTAGCAGTTGATTGATGATGATATGCAAACCTAAAAATTTCGAGCCTCCTTCAAATTATGGCAATATTCTTTTCAAGTGATCCCTTTTTTTTTTTTTAAATGCTGTTCTCTCCCTGCAGTCAAGTGAGGAAATCAACCCTGAATCCAAATGCCAATGAGTTCAAACCCAGGCTCAATACGCAGGTCAGTATTACCGCATAATGACAGACTGTGCAGCATGAATCCCACAAACTGAGATCGTTATAGGATTATTTTTTGTCTCACTTTCTACTCTTTCATCAGCCCAAACCAGCCAACACCCCCACGCCTCCCAGACCTCAAGGCCAGCCCAGTCCCTCCATTGTGGTTCAGCAGCCCCAGGCTGTGTATGGCCAGACAGTCTGCTTCCCCCAGATGTATCCCATCACACCAGTCAGCCCTGGAGTGCAGGTGAGACCCCCAACCACTTATCAGAGTATCATATTGAATCAGTATGAAATTCATAGTTAATGTTAAAACAGACTTCTAACAGTAATCATCATGAACTTTCCCGACTCCTTTTTTTTCTTCATTTATTTCCTTTTCTGTTTTTGATTTTTTTTTTTTTTTGTAAGCATATTTTTCTCCATTTGTTTTCTTTATTTTTATTGGACAACAGCAATGTTTTTGTAGATTGATTTTCTTTTTAGAGTTAGTAAGAATTGTCAACCTTTTCTCCACGACTTTGACGATACGGTATTGAGATGACACAGACGTCATTAAACACTGAATCCACATGCTGTATTGAATGATGAATGAAATGGAAGAGGTCAGAAAGTAGTTAAACCACAAAAAACTTGACCAAAACCTCTTTATATCTTCCTTTCATCAATAATTAGAGACAAGCGATTCTGAGATGAGACCTCTTTGCCTCTTCCCCCAGTGAGAATGTGACATCTTTAATGAGACTTTACTGAGATTTAAATCACTAATTTTATTAGATAAATCTGTTTTTCATCTGATAATTATCTAGTGAATCTTATGTAAAATAAGTGTTAAATCACAAAAAATATTGGATTAGATTGACTGAATTAACCGGCTAGTCAACACTTCTCAAGACAAAATATGCAGACTTTTAGTCAGCCTAGACTCAGCTACAAATCAACCAGGATAATGATTACAAAATATTATGCATACTAGATACAGTTTGAACACAGGGCTTGTACTACTAAACATAAATTATTCTGATACAACCCGACCCAACAACACTCTATGACAGCACACAGTTAACTGCTGTAAGTTGAGCAGTTAGGATATGCAGTGACTGCAAATTAGAAACCTTTAAATCCAAGCAATGATGACAAATGTTAAGTAGTTGATTTAATACCCGATGAAGCAGCCCAGTGTCAGTTTCAAGGAGTTTCCCAATGCAAGCAGCTACAACCAACTTTAATGCAAACACCGGCTAAAGGGTTGAAAATGTCCAGAGACAACTCACTATCTATAAAATACAGGAAAAAACGGCAAACGCATATATTGCCCACTGTATTGATTTGAAGATCGTACCCCACTGGTTGCAGACTATACAGGATTCTTTTTGATTTTTTTTTCTCGTCAGCGCATTAGAACCCAAATATGATTGTTATTCCGAGCCATCACCGATGCTACCAAAACTACACAATTCTGAAAAAAGCAGAGCAGCTAACTGTTGCACTGCATTTAAGATCTAAGGGATACAGGACTAAGCCTAAATAAGAGTTGACAAAAGTATACTGACTTATCATAGAGAGCATGTGTTTCCTTCATCAGTGCATTTCTTTCCTATTACTTTCCTGACAGTCATATTACTTAAAAATATTTCGATAAATGTCTGGGATAGCAAGCTTAAAAATGTGTAAAGAAAAGATTGTGTGTAAAGTATTTTTTCTAACACATTTAAATTCCCTATTTATGTCTAAAGCACATATTTGATGAAAGCTTTTAGGACTGAACTGAATACTTTGAAGCTTCAATTGTTGTTGTAATCGCTGTCCAAATCAGTATTCCAGATGGATACAAAATCAAGACGTGGGGCTCCTCTACGCAGGGCTCGAGGGCGTGACTACTGTAGGTTATTTCACTGATTACTCCTGGAATTTGACAGATTCTTAATGTTTTGTATTGATGTGTCATTCTTTCACGATTTACTGTAATGAGTCTGCTTTAAGAATTTGTAACATTTCCATCGGTGCAGTATTTTCACTGCAGTGAATATCGTGGTACATTTTAAGCAGAAAACCTAGACGCTGTAGAAATAGTTGAAGCTGAATTCAACTTTTCCCTACAAATATGACTAAGACAGAGTTCAACATGTCTCACGAGTACGGCTTTTTTACTCCAAACAAATCCATTGAACACGACATTTTTTAAATTCATGGGGGCTGACCAGCAAAAAAACACTAAGACTTGGCTGGATGTAGACGATTTCAGCAGAGTTTATGTAGAGTGAGGTCAGCCCTCATCGGATGTGGTCCCTGCTCTGAGTTCCGAACAGTTTCACTGGGTTTACCTGGTCTGTGTGTAAATGAACACAAAACGTTAATTAACATTATATCCTGGCCAGTCGTGTTGGCAGATTTAATTAATTAATGGAATAATGCTGCGGTGCCTAGGGATGGGCATTGTTGACCTATTATAAATAATGATACCGATTGTCCATACCAATACTTCAATCAATAATTCCCCATTATTTGGTCCAAAACAAAGTCATGACTGGAAAAGTTTTGACAAACTTAAAACTCAAAAAATCCATAAAACCTGTCAGCGGTGACAACTAGGCCTTTAGTCTTGTTGTAGTTGTGTAACTGGCACGCCACTGGGAGGGTTGCTCAGTAGTTAACACTGCTGACGTATGCCGGTGAATCTGTTTTGTTTCAGACCAACTGACTCACTGCAGTGAAGGCCTGTAAATAGTTTAACAATGAAATTTCACTTAACCACAACAGGCGCTGGGGAAGGAGTTGGACTTGGCTGACTTTCATCTATTGACGAAATTGCGGTTGCTGTTTGACATCTTTAAGGATTGTCAGGAATACAATATATATTAGAGTTAAAACCAATCTAAACTGTGAGTAATGTAACGGATACACGGACCACAGTTTCACTGGATTATAACGAGTGCCGACTTGAGTTTGACGAGGTGGAGTCAGGTGCGGCTGGCGCTTTGCTGGAGCAATCAAACACTCTACACATACACTAATTGATCAAATGCTGTACTTGCAAATGTTTCATGTTGTAGCTGGTGGTACCCCCCCTTTACAAGCAATAACCCTTTTGCACAC
Organism: Lophius americanus; assembly: GCA_037951165.1. Taxonomy (NCBI): domain Eukaryota; kingdom Metazoa; phylum Chordata; class Actinopteri; order Lophiiformes; family Lophiidae; genus Lophius; species Lophius americanus. Next base: position 7,359,913 of record JBBDHG010000032.1, on the reverse strand, counting down.
ATATATATATATTTGGATCAGTTTTCATTCAGTTCCATGAAGTGTGCCTACACCTATCAGTCTTGTTGTGCCCTTTCCCACCATGATGACTTGAGTGGCATGCACATGTCTGCTTTCTACACATGGGGTAGACTCCCCCTCCTGTCCTCCTCTGATTCAATTTAGCACCAACCCTTTCGAAATATGCCAGAATGAGTTAATGTTGTGTAAATACCGATAACGGCACAGTGTCAAGGAGCTTATTGATATTTCCGTAATGGTGGATTAGGAAGTAGAATGAATTTGCAGGCAGATATCAGCTTCCATCCCTGGCTGTGCCTTATTTGTAAAAACATACAATAAATCACTATATAGAAGTAATTGGATCTACTAAATCTACTTCTCATTAAAGCTTTGAAGCCTAAAAAATTAGTATTCAGGACAGCCCTAAAAGCTTTTTATATTTGCCGTAGATCTTTTTTTTTTCTGTCTTGCTTTAAGAAAAACTTGGTGATCCAACATCAGACACGTGTAAACTATAAACTATCATGGTGAACAACTAAAGAGTGGTTCTCTTTTCCTTTTCTCCCCCTCCTCCTTCTCCTCCTCCTCCCTCTCTTGCTCCATTAGAAAAGCATAATATGGAAGGTTTGTAAATCTTTTAAATTCTTTTTTGAAGCCCAATCAGTACGGAGAGATGTTGTGCTTGCTTGTGAAATTAATGCCATCAGATGTTGGTTTGCCAACTTCTTATTGCAACAATACAGACTTATGATGTCATCTTATTTCTATTGGCTCCACCTGTTTACTGGACAAGTTGCTGTAAGCAAACACATGTCAGATCTCTTTGTTTATGCTGCAGTACTATTAATAATAGAAATGTGCAGCCAGTCATCAGGACAAGCTCATTTTTGGACCAATGATTGACAGGTATAGAAAATGCATGTGGTCCCAGGTAAGGGATATTTGCTCACATGCACATACTGTATGTGCAATGTTTTCAATTTATGTTGGCTGACTGTTAGCTGTTAATGCATATGATGAAAGCCTTAAACATTGCTAGTATAAGCAGCCCCTCCCAAGCAGGCCAAAATCTACATGTTTTCTCAGTAGAGGGCTGCGTCACATCGTCGTAGAAATGATGCTGAATTGTTGGTGAGAGGGTAGTGAATAAACTTGTTTTTCATCTGTCACCTTTTTTCCCCTCCTCCCTCCAGTCTCCAGCCATGTACCAGGTTCAGATGCCTCAAATGACAGTCAGCCAGTCCAAACACTACAGACCAGGTAAAGGTGAGAATAAGTGTTCTACCTCACTTCTCCGCCGCGTGTCACTCTGCCTTTGTCAAGTTTACTGTGTCAGTCTGGTTTGGAGAAGATCCTTTCTGGAAACTGATTGGACATCTGTCACAATATATCACAATCTATGTGGTCATATATTCACAACATTGATTTTCTCTTTTGTTTTTTTCCTAACCATACTCATCGGGGTTTAAGAGGCTGAAGAAAGGCGTAACTGATTGGATAATTATCAAACATGATTTCACAGCGTCAGCAGAAATTTGAACATGGACAGTAGAAATAGTCTTATTTAACACGTGCAAGAATTTAATGAGGAAACCATAGAATTTAATGTTTACGGAAAGAATAAATAAATGTCATGAAATTAATTGCATAAAAGTGAGGACCTGCAGCACGGGACTGATGTCAAATAAATACATTTAAGGTCCTGTCAAATAAGTTAACACTATTCTGATTTTATTCTTACATGTATCTGTCTTAATACACCATAGTGTCACATCTGGTGTCTGGCTTCTTTTTTTTTCAATGACTCACTGACATTATTACATTTTATTGAAGGATGGTTGGAACCAACTATCAAGGTAACCATGGAGACAGTTGGTTTCAGCCGTAGGAAACAGGCCACACAGCCATTAAGAATGTAGTAGACTTGATGGCTTAAGAAGCATATTCAAAAGATTGTTAGTCCCCATGGGGCAATTTTATGTTGACAATGGTTGTGTAATTACTGTCACTGCCAGAAATGGACGTCGGGTTCTACACTGTCGGCTTACAGTATTAATTCTCTCCCTTTTATAAGGGAAAAGGTGTCAGAAAATGCAACTGACAGCTTGTGTCTTTGGAAAACTTTCCCATAAAGACAAAATAAACCTCAAACCTGTATTTTCTAAAGTTTGTTTGAAAAACCGGTTATTAGCAGTCACATTGAATTCAGGATAATTCAGTAAATAATTTACCCCTCTCTGAAAAAGTCAGTCATATTTTTCTGCTTGTTCTTCAATATTGAAGAGATGTGGAGAAAAAACATTTCCCTATATAATTTCTTCATATTGAATGTCCAGTTCCCAACATGCCCCAACAAAGGTCGGACCAGCACCATCCGCAAGGTACGCCCACCATGATGCACCCAGCGGCAGCGGCAGGACCACCCATTGTAGCACCAAACCCTGCCTACTCTGCACAGTACTTCACCTGCAGTCCGCAACAGTTCACGAGTCAGCCGCTGGTCCAGCAGATGACACATTACCAATCACAGGTAAGATCTATCTGTCCATGAGAACACTGAAACCAACCTATTGTAATCTTCCTCGTTCCTAAAATACTTTTACAATTAAATCGGATTAAAAAATAAAACCGTAGTTTATACAGTTACAAATGTATTCAATGCCATTGTTTATTAGGTTTATTAGCAATATGTATTCTTTATCAGCTGTTTGTAATAACCGCATTTTCCATTCCTCAATGCAAAGTTTTGTTTTCGTTTTTTTGCGAATAGTATGCTGTTAAAATACTTTGCCGCTCAAGTTTTTCCTGTTGACTAGATTTTCATCAGCACCGCATGCCCAAACCCCAAGATGTACACCACTGCTGACCTTCTTTCAGCAGGCCCCTGCCTCATACACTTAAATGTTGTTTCAATGCTTAAAACAAGCTTTGACAGACAAGTGTTAGAACACAGACTAGTGGATTTTGGTGCAAGTTTTACTTTGATCAGTTGTGGGAAATTAAATAATGTTGCGGTGAGTAAGTCTGAATATAGCATGAGAGATGATGGGATAAGCTGCATTGAAAAGAGTAATATTTGATACTAATTTAACTACCATTACAATTTCAGTAAAGAAATCATCCGTTCAACAATGGTGGTTTTGCATTGTAAGAAATTTTATTTTCTTATCTCTCAATGTTTAAGACATTGAGAAAATTCCTGGACCCACTCCTTGATTCACAACCATCCCAAAAAATGGGTCCTTTCCTAGAACATAGCCCAACCATCCCTGGTAGTCCTCTGTGTAAGTACGTGCGTTTACATGGACATCCTAATTCAGAATAAATTCGGAGAGGTGCCTAATCAGAAAGAAAACGCTGCATGTAAACACCCCTTTCCGAAATAAAAACCTTTCAGAAGGAAATTTCATTCCTTTGTAAGTCCTTTCGGAAAGCCTGGCCGATAGCCAGTCGCGTTATGTAAACTGTTTTGGAAAGTTTTTGTTTGAGTTGTATGTGTGCATGCCTAGCATCGTGATGCAATGTCCAGCTAGGTGTTTTTGTTGCTGCGACGAATTTTAAGTACGGCGACTTCAAAACGGTACTGGTCTGCATCGGAGAGTGATTTATTCTTTGCAAATTTGAAATATTTTAACATTTTTGGACGGTTAGATGGGTGAAAAGTCACTTCCGCTCAAGTCATCCTTGTCGTATTCTTCTTGTTGGCGGTTGGCACCCAGCTCATTGTAGCATTAGCTCCACCTCATGAACTGGAGTGTGGATCTGCGCATGTCAGAGAGCTCTTTGCTCTCTGACCCGGTAAACACGAGTCAGAAAAGATCACAGGTCGTGTAAACATGCAACCAACATTGCAATTCGGAAAGGAGAAAAAAAGAAATCCTAAATCCACTCATTAATCTGATTCAGGCAGCGCTTCCACGTTTCATGACATTACACGTGTGTATTGCTATAGAAGTTTCAGAAAATGATTCACATTTTCTACAAAACGTTTTTTGATTAAAATGAATTGAAACCCAAATATGGACTTCCTCCACACGGGGATATGACGCACTCAGTCAGTCCATCTGTTTTCCTCCAGGCTCAGCATGTGTTCAGTCCTGTGATGCAGAGCAGTGCCAGGATGATGGCGCCTCACACACATGGTCAACCCAGCCTCGTCTCCTCCTCCACTACACAGTACCCAGAGCAGACGCACACCATGTACGGTACGTCAGCCCGCCCTCTGTTTGTGCCCATAATACATATGAATATATTCAGTATTCATTTGCATTTGAACTCTTTTCAATGTTATTCCAGTGTCTCCAGGGCCAATGCCTCAGCAGTACTCCCACCCAAACGCTACCTTGCACCCTCACCCACAGCACCCCCAGCCCTCTGCAACACCTACAGGCCAAGCTCAACAAGGTGGTCCACAACAACATGGGGGGCCTCCTAACCACCCAGCTGCCAGCCCGGTCCAGCACTCACAGCACCAGCAGGCAGCAGCAGGTGCAGCCAGTTTGAAGCTGTTCTCCTGTTGAGGAGTTATCATTTATTGCTGGATATTTTCTGATGGAGTAACAGAGTGTTGTGTTTGATGGTGTTATGTTTGCATGTGTGTCTCAGCAGCTGCAGCAGCCCAGGCCCTTCACCTGGCCAATCAGCCTACACAGCAGCAGATGTATTCTGCTTTGGCACCCACGCCCCCTTCCATGACCCCAGGACCTAACCCTCAGTCCCCCCAGGCATCGTTCCCCTCTGCCCAGCAGACGGTATACATTCACCCTCAACAGGTGCAGCACAGCTACAACCACAACCACATGGCACACGTGCAACAGGTACGTCACCCCTCTGACAAACAACTGTTTAGTTAATTAGAAAACAAGAACACAATCCCAGTCCCCGTGTTTGAAGTATTGACCTGGAATCAGGATTAGGCTAATTTATCCCACTACTTCAAATGTTTACATGTTGTTATGTGCAGATACCCAAACTTAGGCCATGGGGTTGTCAGATTTGGTACCAACAGCTCTCTGGTTATCACCTGATGCTATAACCAGAGACGATCAAAAATAGTGATGAGTGGACTGAAAATCTGTTAATCTAAGAAAGGCCTCCAGCACTTGAATCCCAATAAGAAGAAAACACAGAGAGAGGTGTTGAATCACAAGGATCTATAGGATCTATACTATATTAGGCTTGTGGTTTTAATGTTATGGTTGGTCAATGTGGAGCTTTTACTTTAAAACGGATACATGAAGTGTTTATTTGTATTGACACTATGATGTTATAACCCTAACAGGTTATGATCTTTGGTCTGGGTAATGAGCGTTCACTCTCGCAGACAAAATGTTATGTCTGTGTCGTGTAGAAACACACTGCACAACTGTAAACCCAAATACATGACGATTGAAACACAGGAGAACTCCTCTCTGTGCCGCTGAGCTGATAAGATATCCAGGAGTTTTGCTAAGCAGCCACATGCTGCTTGTTTTCTTTAACCACTCCTGATAAACGCTGAAAAGTCAATGAATTCTGGGACATGGTAAGAATTCAGTGTTAGAATTCTTTCTTACTCTGTCATTGTCGTGTGGCTTTTCCTCACTCCCAGGCCCATCTGCAGTCCGGAATGGTGCCGTCTCACCACCAAGCACCAACCCACCCTACCATGATGCTCATGGCCACCCAGGGTCCTCCGGGGGGTCCACAGCCATCCATGCCCCAGACCGCCCTCAACCCCATACCCGTTTCCTCCACAACGCATTTCTCCTATTTGGCACATCCACAAGGTACGTTTGTGTAATCATCCAGCACACACACCTCCACAGGGACATGTTGCTGTCTATCCTCTAAAGGAAGGATACCTGCATGATGAGTCAACATTTCATTCTTGCATAGTATAAAAGTTATCCACCTCTCAACAATTTGGATGTAACATTATAAAGTAATTTGGTCTAAAGGTAAGAGGTGTATAATGCCTACGTTGGGGACAAGTGCAGCAGCCACCTATTCTTACCTGTCAGTTGGGGTCTCCCTCACATTAAGCTGATATAATTTCAAACAGAGAGTCTGAGAGATGGAGGGAAGAGTCCGTTTCCACTTTCTACCCTGTTTGTGTTCAAATGTGTGCAGACGTCCGTGCTCTTCTTCAGGTGTGAACAGTAACTAAGTACATTTATTCAACTAATGTACTCAAGTAAAAGTCTGAGGGACATGTACTTTACTTGAGCTCTTCCATTTATTGCAACATTACTTCACTACATTTCAGAATAAGATATTGAACTTAATACTCCACTACATTTGTCTGACAGCTGTAGTGACTGACTGTAGTTCATAATAATCTTTTCTTTTTATTTACCACGTTACACAGTAATAATAATAATAATAATACATTTAATTTATAATGCACTTTACAGTACGTACATACATACATACACACACACACACACATACACACATACATACATACATACATACATACATACATACATACATACATACATACATACATACATACATACATACATACATACATACATACAGTACAACGCTGTGAAATGTCTCTCTGCATTTAAACGGCGGCCCGTGTGAACGCCCGGGGAGCTGAGGTTCCAGGGTCTTGCTCAAGGACCCACGGCATGTTGCATCAGGGGCTGGGCTGGAACCCTGGACTTCTGGTTGAGGGACGACTGAGCTAAAGCCGCTGTTATCTCATATAGAGATATGTTACTCCCACAGGACAGCCATGTGATAAACCACCGACAATAAATTATCCCAGAGATTAAACTACTGAACAGCAAAGAGTGGTTGGATTACCTCATCCTTTAACAACAGTATCAGCAATCCTAACGGCAGAGTTCAACTTTGAGCAGACCTCTGAGTACTTGTAGGTACTTAACTTACATATTCAAATATTTACATACATTAAGTACTTAAGTAAGGCTTTGAAAGTACCTCTTTTTACTTTTAGTGGAGTATTTCCCGGTGTGGTATTCGCACTTTTAATCAAGTAAAGGATCTGAGTACTTCATCCACCACCATTCTACTAATATCCTCCGATCCAAAAATTGGGTAATTGTCTTTGAATGTGAAACATCCTTATAGCCGGGACAAACAGACCCGGTGCATGTAGGAAGTTGTAGTCAGTCTTTGAATCCATGGATGTGACATCTCTCCCATTTTGTTTCCTCACTGCAGTTCAACCTCATCATCAGCAGCAGCTGTAGCTAGAGGGCGCTAGCGAGCTGAGGGACTGGTGCTGCAGCTCCCTTCTCAACCAGAGACGACATAACAAGGCAACGAAGAGAAGGAGAACCCATTCTCCTGTGTCTTAACGTTCATCACAAGACATGCTTCAAATCGGCTTTTCTCAACCCCCTCCCAACTAGGCAATAAGAGAGCGCTAACAGGTTGATGCAGTGACTTGTTTTAAAGGTTAGAGAGTTTTATCAGATGAGACTGCTCCTCTTCAGCCTCTGTTCACTCACATACTTCCACACACAAACACACATCAACACATAAACACACTGCTGCCGCAGACACACTTTCAGGGGGCCCAAAACACGACTTGAGTCAGCCCGCCGAGTCGGACATTAGAGCGATATCAACAGAAACTAATCGGTGAGAGCGAGGGGAAATTCAACTGGAAAGTGTACTTTGTCTGTAACTTGTTATGAGAAAGAGAATCTTCCAACCTTTAGACAGTATTAATCCTACTGTTTACTGCTGCTGCTATGTGCTGCGTTTTTTTCCAGACCATATGAACGGAGTCTAACCAAACTAAACACCACAAGAAGCTTCCTGTGAGACGAACACGTTTCTGCAGCCCCGAGCGGAGAAACGTTATTTATGAAATTATGAAGGCTGAGGTGATTGAGCTCCAACTTCACCTAACCCGTATAACTTTTAAGTTAAAACTTTTACTTTGTAGATAATATGAATAATTTAAAAAAAAATGAGCAAAAAAAATTAAAAAGAATAAAAAAGTTTTAAAAACTGATTGATTGGTTGTTTTGCATTTGTTGATTTGTCAAGTCTTTGTTCTTTACATGAACACGTCTTTCCCATCACACAAACGGTCATGCTTCTGGAAATTGTCATGGTACACACATTCTCTGTTCGCTCATAGCTGTAAAGAATTCAAACAATTAAACAGGGATATTAGACTTTATTATGTCCGCCCAGCATCATTAAGTGTCCGGAGTTTATCAGGCAACTCTTTTTCAAATGTACACATAAATGAACTCTGCTCATTTACTGCCTTCTAAATTTAACAGATATAAAAAAAAAATTGTTTTCCATGGATAAATAATTTTATGTCAACTATAAAGGTTGGTCATCTTGACCAAAACGATCCACGCTCTTATGAAAAAGTATTGGACCCCTCCTGGTTTCTTCTGTTTGTATCTCATACTACGCGGTGGAGACGGGTGACACAAAAAAACAAGACGTGAATAATTTACTGAACTTAACTACTCAAGGCATTAATTGTTTACAGCTGGACTAAAAACTGATTGCTGCCAGCCCTGTCCAGTCACATCCTCGCTTTTCTGTATCACTCCCAGAGGTAAGAAGTTGGCTCATCGTGGGTCACAAGAGCACTATTCCAAAGTGTAAAGAAATGCACCAGTCTAGAGTTACACAGCGGTTTCTAAGGCGCTTGGACTCTTCTGTTGGAACAGTAGTGAACGTGCCTAGAAGTGACCAACCTTCCAAACTGCCTCCAAGAGCAGAGTAAAGGTTCATTCAGGAAATCAAAGAAGATCCAAAGAAAATATCCAAGGAACTGTAGGCCTCTTTCACATCAAAGATCAGAGTTCAGGGTGCCACTGTTGACCGAAAGGCGCGGCGTGAAAATGGTGTTCACAGGAGAGCGGGGCGGTGAAAGCTGATGCCAAACCAGAAACCGTGCTTTTCATTCCTGTCACAACCTTGATGACACATTGGGAGAATATTCTGTGGAGAATTGGGGTCCTGTTACAGCTGGAAAAAATCAAACAGAATTCCAAAGAAAAATATTTATTTAGTCAAGAATAAAGGAATGAGTCATGAAGTGGAGTCACTGAGGTAAACAGGAATTTGCTTTCTTACCAGAAAAGCCTGAAGGATCAAATGTCTGCGAGTTGAAGCTCAAGCACAACTGGGTGAAACGGCGGGACAATGATCCCAGGCAGAAGAGGAAGTTTTCCGAATGGCTCAAAAGGTTTGGAGTGGCCTGATCAAAATTAATACCAGAACTTGCAAAGTGCAATTCCCGCTCAAAACTCCAATGTGGCTGCACCAAAGTAGTTTGACGCCCTCAGAGAACGATCTCAAGGCGCTATTAAGAATCTTTACTTACTGTTGTAGTTGCAAAATGTGGCACAACCAGATATTCAGTTTAAATACTTGATAGCAATTTTCCAACGCATAAAATTATCATATAGAAATCTTTGGGTTTCCTCTGTTAAAAATGTTCATAGCCCTATGCTGCTAAAGGTAAGGAGCAGACTTCCATTCACACACACACACACAAGCCAGTTTCAAGTGCTACCAGTTGGTGCGATGTGTTTAAACATTACACCAGCGTGTTCTTTTAACACCATTGTGTAAAAAGTTTTGATGCACCAGCAGCTTCTCTGGTACCAGATGGTCAGCATCTGACGATCATCACTTCCACACGGACTGATGATTCATCACATGCTCATTCATTTGTAGATTCAAGAAAGAGCACACAAATTGATTGTGATTTTTTTTTTCTTTGGGTAGGTTTATTTGTACAAAAAGTCAAATATACAGTTGATATATATTCCATATAATTTAGATGCTTCTGACAGAGGGATGCAGACAGTGAGAGATTCTGAAAGCTGGTTTATGGTTCTGGTTGGCTGGTGAGGGGATGTCGGGCGGAACTGGAATGTTTACAGTGCTACATTAAAACAATGAACAGTATTGAGAAAAATGAAAAATGACATTCATCAACTGGATATTTTTCACACAAACATACAACGGAGATGGGAGTTGTTGCTGGAGCAAAATGTACCTGAGGGAATGATCTTTCAGCAGTAACGCGAGTGAAGCAAGGAGCAAAAGTCAAGAAAGGACAGGAGAGAAGTGACGGCCCTCTTTCCAAATAAAAAGATCAGCTTTGGCATTTGTCAACTATATTTTCTTTTCCTCCGTCTGTGAGCAGGTGCAAACATTGAATTGTCCCTCAGTTCACCATCCTACTGAACACGCCTCACACTCAGAGCGGTGTGAGATATTGCACTATTCAAATTCTGCCCCCATCACACCCCGAGCTTTGGGAAAACGGGAAAAGTAACAGCAGCTTTCTGGCAAAGGCACAGTCGCCCACCCTCCACTCCCCCTTAAAGAAAAAGAAGCAAAGACAGGAGTCATAGTAAAATAACGGTTACAGTCACTTTCCTTTAGCAGAAATCAAATGCAGAGGCGAGGAGGGATTTGTTTAAACTCAAGAGGCATGAAGACCAACCGTACTTTTGCCAAAAACATCCTTGTTTTTTTTGTTCCCCTTCTCTAAAGCTGAAGTTGTCCGTCTTCATCATGGTGATGTTTTAAAGAGAACCACACGACAAAATGAAAATGGGCTTTTAGTAGACAAGGAGACTTTAACAAAAGGGAGGAATGACAGCAGACTCACTCTGGTCGTGTTCATCACAAATTGCATTTTTCTTTTAGAATAAAAACCAGGAAGCCAGAATGAGGGAGTCGGGTCTACGCCCTGCATGAAGCACAGGTTCCCCGAGTGTAGATGCCCATCGGCTGCTCAAGTTAGTGTTTAAAGCCACCCCACCTCCCACACAACCACCGTTCTCCCACACTACCTCCCAAATACACCTGTCCTCTGATGGAAATTACGTTTCGGTTATTCAAACTAAATGACAGATAATTGGATAATTAATCCTTAGCGTGCGTCAAAACCACCGATTTTACTTGGAAAGACTTGTCATGAGATTTGTATTTAGTAGAAGAGATGAGGTTTGAGAGTCAGGGCGGCAGAGATCTGGTGAGACCACAGGCTGAAGAAGGGTGGGACTCTTGGGTTTCAAATTGAGGTGCAGGGAAGATACAGTTCAACATCCTTCACTCACAAGACACAAGAAATGAGAAAGTTTATCACGAGTCAGTCAGTCAACAGATTTCTCATGGGCAAATACACGGGCAGTCTTCATGCACTTAAAACACTTTGAAGTATTCTTTATTGACCGACTTAAACGCCAGCAACATGAATGTGAGATCCGGTTGCGTGTCTCTTTTGACAAACTCATTTCTTTGATACATTTACGGTTTCATGCAATCTTTTTGTTAGTTTTTAATTTTGGGTAAAGTTTTAAGGTGTACAGCTGAGCGAGCATCTGATGAGGTTGACATGAATGTCGACGTGTGTTTGATTTGAAACATCTCAGTTCAAAGTGTAAAACTCACAAATGGATCCAGATTCTGTTTCCCTTTCCAGACACACGGCGTTCGGTTCCGCTCGAGTAAGAGAAAGTCTTGAACACGCTGCCCATGTTGAAAAGCAAAAGTCATGCAAGGACAGAGAGGGACTCACATGCACTATCAGGAAGGCAGAAGCTGAAGCGCATGCACGCACGCACACACACACACACACACACACACACACATTCAAACAGACACGCGCACACACACACACACAAACACATTTTTGGAGCTGATGAAAATGAGCTCGAACATCTTTGTAGCTCTGAGAACAAATTACGATGGAGGTGGAAGCACATCAGCAGCTTTCCTAGAAAGTTTAACCAAGGTTTCCTCCAACAAAGTTCTATGTTGTTGTCAGTTTGAATACGGAGATAAGCAACTCAGGCCGTCCGAGCGTCAGGGGCGGGGAAGAAAGAAGGCACCAGCTGTGTGCTCAGAGAGTTGTGACTTTTTTCTGCAAAGAATCTGTGTATAAAATTAAAAAAAAAAAAACTTTTTTTTCTCCAGAGTACACTGTAAGTGTTGTGCACGTAAATATATAAAAATGCATAAAAAGGAGGACTATTTAATAGTGTGTAAACCCTCTATAGCAGAGTGTCTTTCATTTGTGTATGTAATAAAAACTGTGTTCCACTTGGAGATTTGTGTTTGAAGATTAGTAATTTAGAGGAGCGCTTGATTCAACACAGGTCGCGCCCACCCGTCAGATGCTGTCAAAGAAGATACATCAAAAGTGCCTCTATAAATTCACAATAATTGGAATAAGTAGAAATATTTTCTGCCCACACTTGAGAGCAGCTCCACGCCTGGCGGTCGCTCTCCCTCACGGATTCACTTGAAGGAAAATAATCATCATGTCAACACTGTTCTTCATATCAGAGATACATTCAGCTCCGACACTCAGGGTGGAGGTTGTGACGGTCTGACGCTGGTAAACACACTCCCAGGACAGACACAGAGAGTGTGTGTGCATGTGAGTGGGTTTTCACATTCACACTGCTGCAGATTAATCAGACTTAATTCCTGAAGTGTGTGAGTCTGCTAGGATCACGTGCTTTCTGAGAGTCTCACACACCCACATGAAGTTGCGTGGGGGTAATAGTGAGTATGTGTGCACGATCGTGTGCAACAGCTTTCAGAAGGGGATGGAGCGGTTTCCCCTGGCAGGTCAGAGCAACATGTACTGGTTGTCTATCGCCCGCTTGCGACCTCGTTGAGGCTCCAGCTCATAGTCCGAGTCCCGCTGAGGCATGTGAGGGTTGGGGTGGCGGAGCAGGGGTCTCCTCCCCACCGATTCACTCCTACGCAGAGGATCCGGCGCTGAAGGAGGCGGGTCAGGGTTGCTGCGAGGTGGAAGGTGAGAAACAGCGCTGGGACCGGAGTTGCTGGTGGCGGTGGAGCGAGAGGAAGGAGGGTGGCCGGAGTTGCGAGCCAGGCTGCAGTGAGCCAAGCTGGGCTCAGAGCTCCAGCGATGGAGGGAGAAAGGGACGAGGAGAGCGGCTGAGAGCTGACCTGAGAAGAAGAGGAAACAAGAGTTTTGTTGATGACAGCAAGCAACGTGTACATTATCTTTGTAAGTACTAAGAAAAGTGAGACCAAGGCTGTAATTAAGATGATGATATGATCAAGTGCAGAGTCTCACCCTGGGACGGAGGGCTGGAACCCGCTACTACAAAGCTAGACAGCATTACGGCACCGGCAGCTCCACACTCCAGCGGGATGGGAAATAGGCGGAAGTGACTGAGCATATCCACCACAGAGGGGAAACGCAGGTGCTGTACCCGACACTGACCCCATTCTGTGAGAGAGAGGCGCAGGTGCTGCAAAGACAGAGACACGGAGGCGTGAGGAACAAAAACAAAGACTAGAAAGTAAAGTTCTCACACTGTTTGCATTTGAATCAGAGATGATGGAAGACCCTTCCTGTCGTCAGCGATGGTCTTTCTCATCACTGTTGCTAATTTGTAATTTAAGGGGAACCCCGACTATAAAGACATTAAGGCATCATTATATCATAATGTTTTTTCATAATGCTACACAGTAAAGAACACAGAAAATACTCTCATTACTTTATAAATCCGCTAAGTTCAAGACATATTTGACCTACGCAGGTCACACTACTTTAAGGGCGCACTGCATTATGGGTTGATGACATAGAATGGTTGTCGCGCTGAGCCGCTGTAGTTGGTCGTTGTGTCCATAACATTGGTGAGAGAAAAGTCATATTCACTTTTCTCCTGATGCATTTGAAGCATTAAGTCGACCACACCTGCAAAAAGAGCCTATGGATCTCACACAAGGAGACTAAAGGCCACTAGGAAGAGATTGAGAACCGTTGTATGAAACGGCAAAGACAGGAGACTCTGGACGCTCTCCTGTTGAAATCCAAACCAGCTGATGCAGAGAGTCTGAAAGCGAACCATCGGACATGACTAAGACCACGGAGGACGTCATACACAGAGGTAGGATCTATGTGCTGACCTTGAACAGCTGCTGACAAAAAGTGGAGCTCTTTACAACAAACACTCTTTGATGGTTGCCATAGCAACACAATTGGCTCACAGACACCGGTGATTGTGTCCCACTCTCGTCTTCATCACCTCGCTCATCATCTTCTTGTGTTTGCTCAGTTTGACTAAAATTTTCCATGTTGTTCTTGTTTATGTCTCGCTGCGGTTCAAATTGAAAAAGGCTGGACAGATGATATTTTTAAATGTTGAATTAGGATAAGCAGTTCAGAAGCCCGGCCAGTGCAACCATTTGGGGTCATTACCCAGACTGCATTGCAACGTAAACAACAATGGCGACTTACAACTTTAATTATGTTTTCAAAATGAGTTCAAACTATGGGATGTAGAGTAAATTGACTGTCACATTTGTACAGTTGATAGCGTCAAATATGTTTTAAAGCATTCATGTCCTGACAGTTGGGGTACACTTTAAGAAGTTACCACAACTGTCAGAAAATGCGGTGGGCGTTCATATGAAAAGACTGCATTCATGAAACAAGCGCTCACTTCAACAAAGTTGTTTCACCAGACATTATGAGACCAACCTTTGCTTTTCCCTGGTAGTTGAACGTGAGGACGTAGTCTCCTCTGCGGGTTTCACTCTGTCGCACTAGAAATACTCCATGTCCCTCCGGCCCGGAACTCTGAACCAGGTAGGCTGCCTTGACCCGAGAGATGGGCCCGTGGAACCAGGGGTAAGAGAAGAGGAAGTGATCGGTCTTCTGGATGACCTGTTCTGGCGGTACAAAGGTGACAGGGCCTGGAAGGTGGAACAAAGACACAAATTGATCCAAGTCATCTAAAAAAACTTCCACCTTCAGCAAATAGGACTGGTGATTTGGTGAAGATTTACAAAGCACTTCTGTTTTCTAAAGCTAATCTGACATTTTGTCCATACATTTCTTTATCTGCTTGAACTCTTAGTCATGCTTGTTTTAGCAATTAGCTGTTGCCAAGTTTTTGTTATTATTAAAACAGTCTATGAAAGTAAGACCCAGGTTGTGCCTGAACCTACTAAATTCCAAGTATGTATTTAAAATAGATGTGCCGGGATACATACAAAGAATCCAGGAAAACACTCTTGAAGGGAACCCCCCACACTCCTACATCCTGATAGGGGACATATCTGACCAGCCGTACTCACTTTGAGTGCCTAAATCTGAGCATACTCTCTGATTGGCTGGAGCAGATGTGTCAGCTGGGGAAGGGAGAGGCTCCAGATCCACGCTGCCTGGCCTGAAGGACAAGAACAGATTCAGATTACCCACGGTCTGCAACACCTTTGTTACCGGACCCCAGGAGGAGTAGTTTTTATTGAACCTCCTTTTTCGTACTTATTGTCTCAAACTCAGCTTGAGCTGGAAAATCAGAGTCTTTTCTGTGTTCCGATGTCAGCATGCCACACATCACGAGCCGGAGGAAGATCCGGGTAGGAAATGAGGTGTGTGTGTGCGTGGAAAAGCAGACTGAAGGAAGTAATTGAGCCCCGACCAGATGGTCCAATTCAGCACTTCATATCTGAACCAAAACTTAGTATCCTTTGTTACTGCTCGCACACACTCGTACATACACGTACTGTACACAAACAAAAACAACATAAACACAGATGTGTTTGCGTACAAATGGGATGAGAATGGTTAACAAGCGTAGTTGCAGAAAATCCTGCTATATCGCTGAAGAGTGTTCAGAGGAACAGAGAGATAAATCCTCTCTCTCTTTGCTCCACTGTGTTTTTGTCTTTTCCTTCTTTCATAAAATCAATTAATGTTTCACCCGTAACGGAATGTGAGGACATTTCAGGCAGACACAGACAAAAACTCAAGACGTAAAGTTGAAGGTTCAGTCTGCTTCAAACAAATTTGACCATCTGACCAGAAGTAAAGGAAGGAGTTTGTTCCAACTCAAGAGCTGCTGAATCATACAATGGTTCAGACTTCCGGACAATGGGCCTTTTTCACAGCCAGCCTTCCGACTCGCCATAACAGGAAAAGCATAGGTGTTACTAACGACAAAAACAAGAGCTCCATTCTATCCAAGTGTCCCAGTGACGGCATGGGTTTGTAACTCAGACAGGATTTCTAATCATTTTATCATTTGTCACAACAATAACAATGCAAACGGAAGAAATAAGACATTCATTTTAGGACGTAATCCATCAGGAATCTGTGCAGAGTTTTACCAGAGGATGTTGTGTTACAAAAGTTCAGCTTGGTTCCAGTGCCAGTCCCCCTTCTATATTGGTCCTGTGTCAACAGACCAGGTTCAATCGTACGAATGAGGAGGCAGTTCTGTCAGTCTCAACAAAGAATTAAAGACTTAAACAAGCATATAGCTTGAAGCATCCTGGGGCATTTAAGGTCAGAAATGAGATTCTGTTAAGAACTGGTGATCTGCTGTTGCTGAAATGTTGATAGTTAAGATATGGAGACAAAGGATGCATTCAGTAAATGGTCAGTGACAGACCTAGACTGTCTAAGAGGAAGGGGCAGTAAAAGGAAAAAAGGCACCAGTGTGCCGGAAGTTGGGAGATTTAGCCTTATGAGATACGTATACGCAAAAAGTCAATCTTTTACAAAATGCATTGAAAGTGTTGTGCATTTAAATAAATAGTGTGATAATTTATGGCGCAAAATAGGGCTGGGTGATTCTGGCTAAAATGAAACAATTTTCATATATATATATATATATATATATATATATATATATATATATATATATATATGTATTTATACATATATATATATATATATATATATATGTATTTATACATATATGTGTATATATGTATATGTATGTATTACATATGTATATGTAATATATATATATATATATATATATATATATATATATATATATATATATATATACATATGTATTTATACATATATATATATATATATATATGTATTTATACATATATGTGTATATATGTATATGTAATATACAAAATATTCTATATATATATATATATATATATATATATATATATATGTATACATATATACATATATATATATATATATATATATATATGTATTTATACATATATATATATATATATGTATATGTAATATACAAAATATTCTATATATATATATATATATATATATATATATATATATATATATATATATATATACATATGTATTTATACATATATATATATATATATATATATGTATTTATACATATATGTGTATATATGTATATGTAATATACAAAATATTCTATATATATATATATATATATATATATATATATATATGTATACATATATACATATATATATATATATATATATATATATATATATATATATGTATTTATACATATATATATATATATATATGTATATGTAATATACAAAATATTCTATATATATATATATATATATATATATATATATATATATATATATGTATACATATATACATATATATTATCAGTGGTCTTCCTGCTGAATTCGGTTCAATATGTTTTTCCTTTGAGTAAAAGAAATTCAAGTCTTAGCAAATCAACAATTGAATGCAGCCACTGCAGAAGTTGAACCCAAATAATGTTTTGTTTTCATCCCATAGTGTTTCTGTGTGTGTGTGTGTGTGTCTGTGTGCATTAGTGTGTGAGTAAGAACACTGAAGACATCTGCAGAAATAAGAGGTCCTGAGATTGTCCCCATGGACCTCCCCCACACTTCCTTTCTCAGGATAACACACTCTTGCACCAATACACGCAACACACACACACACACACACACACACACACACACACACACACACACACACACACACACACACACACACACACACACACACAGACACACACACACACACACACACACACACACACACAGGCATAAAGTCATTTGTTTTTTTTAGTGTAATGCTAACATCTGCTTATAAAGACAGTATAAACTCATAGAAGAACAGGACAGAAAACCTTCCTCTATTTCTATTCTGTATTACAGTAATAAGCACTACTATGACTTCATATAGAGAATTGCACCATAATATAAACCATATGCTACAGCTACTTCTAAAAAAAAAAAAAAAACATTGCGAAAATTGCAACATTTGACAACTTGCAAGAACTTAACCTTCCTTTCATAACTTCTGTTTTCTGATCTTTCTCGGTTATGTGTCCTATATCCAGTCGGCTTCGTGGTAGAAACTAAAATAATCATATTTTACACATTTTGTTGACTTTTTCAAAATCATTATACTGTTTTGTAAAGGTTGTTTTTTATTTATTTCTGTGAGCTCTTCAGCTTTATTCAATGATTGCTTGTTAGAAAGGTTCCAAAGTAAAGAGTGTATAGTGGACATTCCCTGCTACACAATCCAGACTCCTTCAGGACACTCCAGTCTCCAACTACAGTTTAGTTTTCAAACTACATTAATGGAATTTCAAGCATTAACAGGATATTCTCGAATCAGAGGGATTGCCTCTAAAAAAGGTTTAGTGGGCGGATGAGATTGATGAATGATTATTTCAAGGAAAATTCCCAGCATTACAAGCTTCAAACCTGCTGTAGGGTGTAGAACCTTTGAGCAGGCAAGTTTTCCGTTTCAAACAGACTTCAGCACAACTAAACATCCATCAAAAACACTAAATACAGCCAAAGTCCAAATGCTAAATATTCCCACCCACAAAATCTAGAGGCTGTGATGAAGTGGGCTCCTGTTACATGCTGCGTGCGGTTGTGTAGCACCCAGTTAGCTGCATCAGGTCGAGCTAAATTATTGATTTCATGACTGAGTCAGACTCAGATTCACATTTATGATGATAAAACAAATAAATAGAATGTTCAGTCTTTAAAAAAATCTTTGACAATCATGTTTTAACCACAACATGAACATGTATTTAGCTTTTGGGATAAATAAATGTCTGTGCGTTCCATACCTGACACTGATACATTCTTTCAGCTCTGTGGTCCAGGAGCTGACTTGCTGGTCGTTGTCCGTCTCAAATACCAGACTACCTTGATTTACCTGCAGAGAGAAAGATGCTTTCAATCATACCATCAACGCGGCTGCCGCTCAGTGGGTAGAGCGGCCGTCTCCCAATCGGAAGATCGGAAGGTAACCAGTTCAAGCCACAGCAAGTCTACATGTCGTAGGGTCCTTGGGCAAGACCCTGAACCCAATATGCTCCCCGGGCGCTTCAATGGGGCCGCCCACTGCTCCCTTGGGGATGGAGAGGAATAATTTCATTATGTATGACTGTATGTGATAAATTATTATTACATGGACACTGGACTGTGCTACATTGTTAAAATGTTAGAAACCAAAACAATGTCATTTTTGTGATGGTATAGTGTGAAGGAGGAAGCTGGTGATTTCTGTGGCCCATTCTAATGAACAAAAGTAGCGTCAAAGTTTTATGGAACACCTTCAAAAAGTGGGATTTACTTTATTTGCATTGCCAGAAAATTTGATTGGAGGTTTAATGACTTCTGGTCCCCAGAGCATACTAATAATCAATACACAGTTAATAAATACACAATGTGGCATTAATAATAGCAAAGAAGAGAAGTCTAAAGAGTCATATTGCCTCAAGGTCAGATTTATATGAGGGTTGGCTACCTTTGTGAGAGAAGAGAGAATTCCTCCAAGAGCTTTGGGTGAGGCATCATTTATTGATTATGAAAGGTTTAATTGTCTGTTATTCAATAGAAGGCAGTTGATCAAACCTGGATGCAAAACTGCAACAAACACTCCCACCGCTCTGGCTGTAAAAAGTTGTTAGTCTTATTTATTGTTAATGATGGCTCTAATCAATTTGGTTATAGGTTAATACATCGGATTCATACATAAACATCCTTGACATCTTTGAATCCACTTCTGCATTATAATTCTACTAGGAAAGTGCTCAATAAAAAAACCACATTTATTTCAGAAGTTCTTTTCACTTCATTACTCTTCATCACAGAAGACAGTGAAGAAGAGTAATGAAGATGTTGTGTTATCGGTCCAGTGTTTATAACTTGGGATGGGAGGACTCTCAGTCCAAGATCCCAGCAGGAGGTTAGGTCCAGGCCGGGGATGGGGGGCCCTAAAGCTCACATCAAAACATTTTTTTTCATTTCAGCCAAAAGTACACAAAAAAACATAGTTATGAATGTTATATTCCATTTACTCAAAGAGATGCCCCTAAATACCCCCTCAATTCTACACCTTGGACATTTGAAGTTAAGTTCAACAACATCAAGGTTTGAACTTACTGCTTTAAACTACGGCATTTAGTCTGTTTTGTTATGAAATTATAGGACATAATGTTCATAATGTTGAAGACGTAAACAATGCGGCTGTAAACGACAAAAGGGCAGAGCCTCTTAGAACAGACGAGACTGAAAACCTGCTCATACCTTCAGAACAAATGTATTTACGTTGTCAGGCATTTCCAGGCGGTTGCATCTACGAACTTCCTGGATGTCTGAGCAGAGAGTTGTCAACTTGGGACTGGAAGCCTAAAAAACAACAAGAAGACAAGACTGTCAGAGCAAACACATATTACTCTCAGCAAAGTACAGTTAAGTACAGATAAGTTGAGAGGCCGTTTAAGACCATTTTAGTTTGGTCAAAGAGACAAACTTCAATAGAGTGGGATTACATTGGCGTGTCTTATAATGAACAGAAGATTGTTTTTGTAATGTTAATGCTTTGTTTACAATGTCCTGCTCCATGAATATGTAAAACAGCAGAGCAGTTTCTGACACTGATGTGCAATACGTCATGCCTCTTAACTCATGGAAACCGGACTCACTGTTAAAAATGACACAGCGGTGAGACGACGATCTGCCATTGTGTTGTTCATTGTAAACAAACAAAGGCGTCGTAGAGCGACAGCCCCACAATGAACACCCTTGTAGAGCGCTGCATGAAGATGGCTAACGATATCCCTGACACAGCCGTTTATTCATTCTCTTGATAACGATAGCTCCATGTAAATATTTTTAACTAAAGTCCTGCTGAAATCTTTAAAAAAAAAAGTACATTCAAGGAAGTCATTCTGAAAATAAGGGAGTTGCTTCTCCAACAATAAGAGGATCAATTAAGATAATAAGATGATTATTTGAGAAAAAGAAAAAATGCTGTCATGTTCATGGAATGCAGAGGATGTCTGTGACAGATAACTCATCAGACAATAAAACCCAAAATATATTACGGCTTGATAACTCTACGGCATAAAAACTCCAGGAGGATCTGATTTCAGAGCATAAATCCACATATTGTAGTACATGCCACGCATCTCATTTGAGCCTCTGTTTAAAAAACCTAAAGCAAGATTACCTTATGGGTCCCTACAAAGTATTTGTGAAATTTGATAGAATTCTGTCCTGTGGTCTCCGCAAAGATGAATGTAGTGCCCTCCAGAATTATTGGGACCCTTTACAATAAAATTTGTAAAATGAGATACAAAAAATGTCTTTATTGTCTGTACTTGTGAAATTTAATTCAGATTAGTGAAAATTTTCAAAGTTTTTATTCAAGAGACAAAATTTAAAAAAAATCAAAGAAAAAACCCCATACATTCTAAACATAGAACAAATATTTTCTATATATTTTTAGCTTCACCTGTACCTGAGTAGAAACTCTGAAGTGGTGACCAATGACTTCCTGTTTTGCTGGGGTATATATATGAGGTGACACAAGCCTAATTCTCTTTGACATTCTTCACGATGGGTAAGACCAGAGAACACAGCGGTGTTGTGTGAAGAAAAAAAAGTAGCTCTAAACAATTCTGGCAATGGATGCGAGAACATTTCTCAACAGGACAAAAACCATAACATCTGCATATTTCAAGACACTGTTGTCGGTCACTTTTTTATAGCACAACTTCTTTTATTTAATTTGTTGATAATTATTTTGATTGGTTCTCTCTCCCGCTGCTGACTCTACATAATTTCTTATAACGCTAATTTACTAATTCTTTTTTCGAGTTTCTGTGTGGAAGAATGGTCTCAGATCTTCTGCCAATAAGTTTGGCTCACATGTTTTAGAGGAAAATATTTGTTTTAGATTAAGGTGTAATTTTTTTTCTTGTAATTTTTTTCTTTTCTTTAATTTAGTCAAAGATCAGAGTGAAGTTATAATATATAGCAAACAGTCTTATGCCAGCTATTGGTGGCAACAAGAAAAAATAAGCCTATCAGCATTAAGGGATCTTTGGAATGGGATGCCACTGCAATTCGTGTTGTTAGAAGTTGAAGACGATTGTTCAAATTAGATATGAGGCGTTTCGTGGAGGCTCTAGGATCTGATGCACAATATAACTTGTAGTTAGATTGATGTTTTTTTTCTGCATATTGACCACCATAAACTAATACTACACCAGTTACTTGGACTTGTAAGCGCTTATAACACAGACATATGGACATATTTCTGCAGGTCCTATTGCTTAAAGTCTAGTCCCATGCAGGTAAAACCTGAAGCCCAGGTGTCCAGACGAAGGACAGTGCGAAAACAATAACAGACACATATGCTCAAAACTATTCATATGACACAATCGGAGCAATCCGGCGCCTTCGAGCCAACGCACACAACCAAGCGTTAACAGATCCACAGGCATCGACACACAAAGACCCACACACACGGATGGATGACTCGGTCAGTCATGTGTACAGGCCCGTGGCATCTTTGGTCAGAAGCGACCTCTCAAATGAAGCCTGGATGATGGCTGATGGAAAAACTTGAAGACGAGAGTCAGCAGCTCTTACTTAAACCAAAAAAGTTTAAGCGGATAATTATATATTGAACAAAAGGTGGACTTTCACAATGACACCTAAAGATTTTAGAATATTTATTTATAGTTTAAAGCCTATTAATCAACAGGCAAACAAGAATGGCAGGGAAAGTGAAGGCAGGGCATCTCCACTAACATGTAAGCCATGTTCATGACATCACTCACTGCTGCTCTTTACATATTCACATAATATGTGGGGGTAATTATTCATTCAATCAACAATATGTACATCATAGTTGAATGTTTGATTTTATTCCGTTATTTAGCTTTGCTGTCTTTGTACCTGCCTGTAACTTGTTCTGTAAGAGCAGTAAAACCAAGGTTAAATCCCTTGTTTGCGTAAACATACATAGCCAATAAACAGGTTCTGACTAATCAATTAACCGATAATTACTACAACTTGACATAAACCTTCAAATAACCTAAAACCTTCAGCGTGTTTAAAATCCAATGAGACACTGGCTTCATGAAAGATTTAAGAGCTTTACTGTGAGGGATTAATTTTGTCAAATATAATTAGAAGGGGAGAATATAAATATCTGCATTCAAAGAAATCAATATAATTAAATGGCAATAAATGTGAATCTAACTTTTCTCCAAAACAAACATTGCACACAACGAAAGCTCACAAGCTTGGATTTGGATCAACATCAAACCCTGTGGGACGAACATATGCATGGGAGTAGAACAAGAAGTGGAGGGGGATGAGTAGCGTGAGAGGGCAGAAGCAGCAAAAGGAAACAGACGAGACAGTGAAAGACACGGCGTCGGGTGGGAGAGAGGGGGGAGATGAAAAGCTGAAGAAAGACCAGGGAGGAGATATTCCAGGGCTTTGCACACTGGATATCTTTGAATCTATGTGACATTGTGTGAGCCTGAGGAATGTCTATGTTAATCCTATACACACACGCACGCATGCACACGCACAACCACACAAACACAAAAATAAAAGATTACCCCTCCAACACACTAAACCGATTTCCCCTACTCACAAGTGATGTGAATAAACCCTGTAACCCCAGACACTCTTAACTAGTGCTTAATAATATTTTGTTTAAAAAGCTCCGTGATGCAGAAATGAGAGGGATGTGAGTCATTATGAAAGCTCTGAGTCAGTCAATGAGGAACCTAGTTAACTAGAACTTGTAAGAAATTACAGCCACAGCCGAATACAGTCTAGGATATTCAGAGAAATTTCTTCAGATTGAGATAAGAAACTTTAGGGTAACTCATAACTGCCCTTCCTCTCAGCAACACAAGGTTTGTTTAGAGGAAGGGCAGTACTGAAGATGTACAAATCAGAAACCAGAGAGATACACAGAGTAGACCGAAATGTTGTGTTACAAGTTGGTAAACTGATTTCTATTTACATAAAAAGTCCAAGAGAACCGAGCAACTGATACAATTAAAAATTTTGGTCAAAAGACTCCTGTTATTCTGTAATATTATGTTCCCGTTAAGGGTAATATACATGTGCATAGACTTTATTTCATTTGAAAGA
Organism: Lophius americanus; assembly: GCA_037951165.1. NCBI lineage: Eukaryota > Metazoa > Chordata > Actinopteri > Lophiiformes > Lophiidae > Lophius > Lophius americanus. The sequence continues at coordinate 7,335,733 of JBBDHG010000032.1, read as the reverse complement.
AAATCAGTGGAGCACATAACTTAGTCACGGCAGAACAACCATATTCGGGTCTTTTTAGCCTGCACAAACGTTCATGGAAATAGGTCCATTATCTTGAGCATAATCAGGAAAACTGTTGAAAAATGTAATGCTTAAGGAAAAGAAGAAAAAGTGGATTGAACACTTTGACTCCATCTGCACCAAAATGTAGTGTGATGTTGAGATCACAGCAATAAATCACAATTCATATCCCTGTCCATTCAGGTAAATGATTTTCAGATTTTGTCCATATGAACACAATTTATATGCAAAATTGCAAACATTGCAAAAGTGTCATAGTTTCCCACAAGATTTTCCAAAAATAGTAGTTCCCCCCCCCTCATGTGTATACAAACATCCTGGATAACTGTTTGATGAGTTCTTGCTTGGGCCGTGACTCATCCTTCTACGAGGCCTCCCTCTTCTAACAGGCTCCATATTAGGATTTGGTACCGTCTGCATTTTAATTTAATGAAGGTTCTGATAAATATTTGAGGAATCAAATTAAACAAAAAATGGAAACTTTATTCCGCTCATAACTCATTTTTTTATACCACTAATAGCTTTCAATTTTTATTTAAAAAAACTGGGACTCAAGACAAAGACACGCATTATCTAAAAATAAAGACTTGCTAGAATGCTTGTGAGCTTTCAATGAAATTAAGAAATTCTAATAATTGAGAATGGATAAAGCTCATTCAGGAAGTCACAATAGATCCAAAGCAAGAATTCAAGGAAAGGCAAGCTTTTCTCACCTCAAAAAAGGTCAGTGATCATGATTCCACTCAAATATGTTAGGCAAAAATGGTTATCATGGGAGAGTGGTGAGACCAAAGCTGCTGCTAACTCAGAATTTTGCCACAACACACCATTATGACCCCCAGGCTTTTTGGGAGAATATTCAATGTATTGATGAGTCGGAAGCCAAACATTTTGGCAGACAGCAGACCCATGACATGTAAATCAAACTGCATTCCACAAAAGAACACTAAGCCTACAGTCAAACATGAAGATGGCACTGTGATGTTGTGTGGAAGCTTTGCTGCTTCATGGTCGGGACAGCTTGACATAACCGAAGGAAACATGAATTCTGCTCTCTACTCGTAAATTCTGAAGGAGAATGTCAGGTCATCTGTCCGTGATTTCAAACTCAAGCATAGCTGGGTCAAACAGCAAGATAAACAAGTCCCCCTTTGAGTGGCTCCAAAGGAGTAAAATTTAAGTTTTGAAGTAATCTTTGAGATAATGGGGCGGAGCCTGTTCAAATCCTCTAATGTGGCTGCATGCCAGCAGTGCTGTAAAGAAGAAGGGCAAAATTTCCCCATAGCGGGTTGAGTTGTTACCTGTTATAGTGAGTGTTTGCTGCAGGTAAAACTGGAAAACTACCTAATAAGTTCAGGGGGTGAAGACTTTTTCATGCCGTTGATTATTGGATAACTTTTTGGCCTAATTAAAAAGGATCTTTTATGATTTGTATTTTGTGATTCTTAAAAGTGTCATTGTTTTGTTACATTTGCTTTGAAGCACTAAAACTGTTTAGTATGATAAACAGAAAAAAAAACTTAGGAGGGAAAATATTTATGCATCACTCACTCCATAAGAGAGAAAATAATCTTTTTAAATATTCCAGTATTCCAAGTTGGTGAAAATGAGATAGTAAAATCATAAAAGTGATGCCCTGAAGACGAATTAAGTACACATAGGACATGGCTCAGTGTTTTATATACATAGGCTTTACTCGGGCAGGTCCGTCCAGGTAAATGAAGGCCAGCCTTAAAATATAAAATAAAAATCAAGCGCGAGGGAGATGCACACCACACCAGTGTGCGATACCACCGATTTTGTTCTCGATCCGATCCCAAGCTAAATACAATCCTAATATCGCCAGTATAATAATAATAATAATAATAATACATTTAATCTGATATCGATATTTTGTGCAAAAGCATGAGGCTCCCAGAAAAGGAAAATAAAGTAGGCTATTATATATATATATTATATATCTAATTATATTTTTAAAGATATCGGATCAGTGGGGGTTCCTGAATTTTCCACCTCAGCCTTAAGCCCTATTTTCCCACAACTAAATAACTCCAATTTTAAACATACACGCCCAAAGCCAATCAAGCAATGGAAGACAATCTGGACCTTATTCACAACACAACAGCTGCAACCACCTACAGCCAGCAACAATCAGGTATTTAAGATACATGAGAATCGAATAGACTCACCAAAGCTGTTTATCTCGCCTTTCTTTAGAAACAGCTGATTGACACGGGGTACACCATGGAAGAGTCGCCAATTCATCGTGGAGCCGACATAAAGATGAGCATTTGGTAAAATGAATGAATTAATGACACGGTCGAATATGACGCCGCTGACTTTCAGTTCCATTAGAAGATCCTTTTCCAAAGACATGGAGGTCAGGCTGATAGGCTTTGCCACCGGTCGTATTTCTCCCAGAACTTTTAATTTATTAACTTGCTGAAAATAACCGCTCGACAGAGGCTATATATTACGAGGAACCGCTTTCCGCATACTAACGCAATGGATCACGACCAACACAACAGATTTGAAATTTGAGTTGGACAGGTTTTGAGTCATCAGCAGGAATCATTTGCAGCACATACAGAAGGGCAACAGGCAGCAGCTACAGTGGTGCTTTTCGAAGAACAGGCTTTGCAATGCTGTATTCATCTTGTGCGCATAAGACAATGGCTCATTGGAGAACAGATTAATCCACTGCTTCATATATTTTGCTGACCTTGTATCTGGATCCAGAGACTCTAACACTAACTGGCGTGACTAAAATACAGTACAATACAATACTAATACACATTCACTAACCACTTTTCAGGTACACAGTGAACATACACGAAACTCTTGAGTGTTTTGTTACTTAACACATTTGAAACCAGTAGTTTAAGTTACTTATTTTGAGTGGTTATTCATTCACAAATGGAAATTTCTTTTTATAGGTAAATATGTATTTATTTGTTTTATTTAGTTATGTTGGAATAAAATATTTACAGTGAATATTCATTCGCAAATGGTTATTTATTTTGACATAAGATAGAATATAGTTATTTATTGTAAATAAAAATAGTTAGTAAAAAAACCTTGTTTGACTGGCTTAGTTAACCACCACCACAAGTAAATTGTGTGGGAAACATTGTGACCAATTATTCTTAATATCAATTTCAAGCCAAAAAACTGAGTTAAAGCTTCACAAACATAATAACTACACATATTTATTGCTGTGAATGAGTTTCTGACTCAGAGAATTTTTGAGGAACCATATGAGTCTGCGGGAGGAAAAAGAAGAAGAAAAACACAGGGAACAGATGTCACACTGGTTGAGCAACATAGACCAGGCAACATTTCTGTGAATCAACTTCATCAGGGAAGCAAGTTCAAGCTCACAGAATATTTCCTATTACTGCGAACTGTGGTCTGTACTACTGCCTAGAGAAGACACGCTCACACACACACTGCTTTAGTGCTGATTAAAGCTGAGCTCTAACAAGTTAGTTACTCTGTGGAGATCTGAAGGAAGTGGAACCAGGCACACACAAACACACGCAATCACACACACAAACTTCTTTCCTTCCTTTATTTTCTATTTTCTATAATAAACTTATTCATGATCATTTCCTCGAACAACAGCACCATGCAATGTGAGAACACTCCCGAACTGTGAGAATACATTCATCTTTAAAATAGTCTTTGTCAGGGGCGGGACATGACTAAAATCAAAGAGCTAAACAACAAAGAAACACGAAACAAGGAGAAAAAAGAACCCCATAAAAGTGACACAATAGGCAAAGAGACACATAACATTGTGTTTCTTACAATCAGAGGGTTTCTCTGAGGGGTTGGTGGGTCTGTTACCTGTCTGGTTATGGCTTTAGGAGTTACAACAGCTTTATATCAACACTATTTATGATAAGAAAGTATTTTACCTTTTAAAGTTAAATGAATCAATCTGTTGCACTTATGAGGGATAGAGAATAATCATAATTGAAAAGAGTCGGGTATGCATTTGAGACTTAAAAAAAAAAATATTGTGGGGGGCCACTTTTATAAAACCAAAAAGGAGGACGCTTTGGAGGATGCAGCGAATTATGGTTAGTGATAAGGACAAAATCAAATGTTATTATTGACCATTATATACCAATTACCTTGATCTCGATATTGTGACGATGTTGTGCATAGGGATGAAAATCTAATTTCAGTTTAGGGGGGGACACCAAGAAGGGTCCGGAGTACAACCCCCGCAGTTTTTCTAAATCCTGTGGGAAAAATGGTAATGACACCTACTCTGCAGCTGTGAAAGCATTGAAATGGCACCAGAAGTGGCGCCCCGTCCTCTGAAGGAAACATTTCATTTCCATTTATTTAATTCCATTTGAAAAGATGCAATTAAACTCTCATGTAAAGTACAAACTTAAGCAGTTGTAGCGTACTAATATACCAATGTGTACTGTAACTCGTTTCATGACTCTGTTAGTCTATCATCTTCTTTTCTCTTAATTCATATCATTGTAAATGTAATCTCTGACTATTGGACTGTTAATCCAAAAAAATTGACATCAGTTTAAAATATTCATGTCATGTTTCCTCCCCCATATCGTGGCAAACGATCCGTTCATTAAAGTAATCAAAGGATTAGCTGATAATGAAAAAATGATTTAGTTTGGGCCTGATAATAAAACATTTAAACAAAGCCCAAACCAAATCATTCATACATTTTGAAATAAATACCAACTGAGAATCGATGTATAATATGAAACTGATGTTGATCTGTCTCAGTACTATTATGACCTTGCCACTACTTTTCACTTATCATTCGTGGTTACTTTCGGAGTTAGTCAACTTTCATTATGATTTTTATACTTTACGCACCAACACACAGACGGCATTATGAGTCTCAGAGGATTGAAATGTAACAGTCACAATATGGCCTACATGCTGTGAGTCCCCCGCAAAAATAAAAAAAACATTTTATGAAATGTGAGACTATAAACCTCTTGTAAAACTAAAGTAGTGCGATTACTACAAATTAAACAATTAGAATACATCATAAGAGAAAACTCCACAGACATTTAAGTCATTAACCATTCACAGATATTTACAGAACACACACAACACAACACACACTACACAGCAGGAATAACCAGTTGATGGAGGCATCTGACAAACAAACAAACTAGAGACATGAAAAGGGATGCAGTGTCAAAAAAACACGTGTAATTTGAGCGGACACACTCACAAACATGGGTGACAGATTGCTTGGAGTTCAAATGAACCAAATAGAGAGGGACAAATTCCCCGGTCTATCAGAGGTTCGCCTCAGCCAACACGTGTGTGTGTGTGTTTTTGTGTGTATATGTGCGTTTGTGTGTATGAACTTCAGCTGCTCTGTTGACAGACTTCTGATAATGTGTGTTTAAAATGACCAAACACAAAGAGACACACACATACAGCCATTTTAGAAACTTAAGAACACAGCCCACCAGGGCCTCATCAGGCAGAGGAGACCTTGACCTAAACATCTGTCCGTGCTTCCTCTGGTTTCATGTTGACATCATGGATGTCGTTTTTTTCCTTTGCTGCAGGCTTTAATGGTATCTCTAGTGATATTCTTGTTCTGTCTTGTAACTAGCCTCATAAAAAGACACAACATTGAAAAAGTCTCTCAAAATGTTGTTTTGTTTTCACTAAAAAAAGCTTTGCATAGCTTCTTTTTTTTTAAAGTCAAAGGCCATAAACAGCATTTTCACACAAATCTCTACAAACGAGGCTTATGCTGTCGTCCCTTACGGCAATGGAATATCCTCGATAAGCCCTCAATCCCCTGTGTTGTACAAGTCCTCAAACTCCTTAATGTGACTCATTTATAATATCAACTGTTCATATTGACTCAACCTAACTATTTTTATGAAGTCAGCAATATGCTCTAAGATAAGATCCCATAGTTACTCAATAATGAAGATGAATATATTATTAATTATATTTAAACGCTTGTCCTGTTATGGGTGGCTAGCGCATATCCCAGTTGACATTGGGCGAGAGACGGGGTATACTCTGGACGTCAGTTGATATCAGGACCCACACACAGGATCACATCAATCCATTCTTCATTATTAATTAAAGATTGATTGATGTGAACATTTCGGTACCATCGAGGCAATTGTTTGCAAATCCTTGATAGATGAGGAAATAAAATGCGGTTTTTTATGGGTTCATACAATAATTATAGTTGTATTGACACCACAGTGATGTGTAGCAGCTGGCTTTGTTTTCAACCTTTTCCTTCAATGCCAGGCTGGACCACCTATTGCTTTGGTCGCAGAAGAAGAGTAAAAGAACTCTCCAGATATCTTCACCCATAGTAGATGGGACAGAAACAGCCCGATTCCAGCTAACTCATGGGTGGCTACATTTTTCTTTCCGTTACAAAATGTAACATTATGAAAGACAAAGTTTTGTCAACATTGGCAACATATATCTTACAAACTAAATAGTTTCAGTAGAGATTGCTCAGTTTTATCAAACAGCACATAAATTTGCATTCTTATGTAAACCTTAATTATGGTTGGAGGTGACATATAATAATATAATAATGTATTAATATTTTCAAAGGTTGTTATAGGTCAGAGGTTTGTGCTGAGTTTCTTGGTTTTGAAAGAGAGAAGATCAAAAGCATGATAAAAAAAGGTTGTGCTGAGGTGTATTTGATAACTTATCTTCAAATTCGAATTATTCACATTACAATTAGCTTTTGTTTATATCCAAGAAGAGCAACATTTTAAGCCAAAAATGATCTTACATTTTAAAGCTTGGCTAATATCTTTTTTAAATTATAATAATAATAATACATTTAATTTATAACGCACCTTACATTTGGATCAAATCTCAAAGTGCTTAACAAAATCAGATAGTTATTGAAACTCCTTTTTTTATGGCATCATGGCGGACGAGCACACATTAAGCACTAGATTTGGGGTAACCAGTACTAATAGAGCTGAGTGTGTTCTAGGAAACCTGCCAGAGGCTTAACCTTCAATGACGAATAAATGTGTCAGTTCATTGCGCTGCCCTCCTTGCATACTTCTCAGAAATACTGATACACGTGTCATACATGCAGAGACACACACTCACAAGATTCACAGAACTGACTGCAGTTCCTTGTAAATGAATTAGCTGTGGTTTTGCACTCCGAAAAGAGCAATTAACCAGCCTGACGGAGGAGAAAACAGAAGTAGGGAAAGTTGCAGTGGTTAAAAGAAAAACCTTCAGCTTCCTTCATCTGATAATAACCAAACTGACAGTAAAGTCTTATTTATAATGTAGTAAAACTGAATTTATCATAAAAGCTACATATTCACAAAATTGCTTTTCCGGTAAGAAATGTTAAGAGATGTAAAACCTGAATGTGGTATAATTTTGACCAAAAATTTATAGAATCATCTTACTTAGTGTAAGAGAATAGAATTTTTGCTGACAACAGCATACCTGAAGCATTGTACATACTCAACGTTTTTAATCGTAATCAACGATGCTATTCGGCCATCAGACAGTTTTGAAAATGGTGTAAACGAAGGAAACAGTCACGTAATAAGTCCTATCTTTACAGCTGGATATAATGTTTTAGTGGAACAGACTATTTTAACTTGATAGTCATTTCGGAAGGGGTAATATTTGGAGCTGCTGAAAAGTATTCTGCTCTACTGAAAGATGTTTCCGCTCTGCTTTGTCAAAGACAATCATAAGAGGGAAGGCAAACCTACCTTATATCTTTTGGCAGTCATGAAATACAACTAATAAACTGGGGATACACTATATATATATATATATATTGCCCACTACTCTTATACTCAATAGATGTTAATAGATTGAAAACATTCTCCAAAGTTACTTTATAGAGTTCTTTTTCCATGTGTGTGAAAAGAATTTGCTTGAACAAACAAAGAAACCTCTGCACTGAATCATTTGGAAGTCTCACATGGATAATTTTGACATATTTTAAGCAGGATTTTAGACATTCACCACATAGACTTCTGTGACCGCTCAAATTGTACATGGAGGAGTGGAATTTCAATAATAGTGCTTCCAGTGTTGAAAAATGAAATGTGAAACACTCAAAAGTAATATATCTTTACAAAAACAAATTGGCAGATCTTACTGAAGCGTTTCATGGCAATTACTTAATGTTGAAAATGTGGAGAAATAGCTCCAAAAAACATTGCAAGGTTTGTGAATTTTCTTGAGTCATTGGTACATTTTTTCCCTGGCAAATAAGTTTTTTTTCTACTCGAGGATTTGAGAGGCTAATTGTGACTATACAGCTCTATGTCCAAACAATGTACACATAATTGTTTTTGGGTACTATACTGGTTAAACATATTCGTTGTTTCACAGTTTGCACTGGTGTCGTCCATGCTGCTCTGCATACACAAGTGACTTACACTGATTGGAACATGATGTGTTCCAAAAAGTTCATTAATGCAGCACTAGACAAAGTATTAATTGAAATTAGTCAGATTACGTCAGTTGGAGGTTCTATATGTATATTTTTTATTTCTTTCTGATAAATTGCCCATCCCTCCTCTAGAGTTCATATGTTTTGTCAAGATCAAACTATGTGAAACATCTGTTTAGCTTGCCTGACCCATGCCTCACCCCTCCATGAAGTTTGTGGAAATCAGGGCAGTAGTATTTGTGCAGTCAGGGAAAATATCTATCTGGCAAAGTTAAAGAGATTGAAAAAAAAATCTTGGCTTTGTCCTTTTAGCCAGATCCACCACTAATTTCTAAGTCTCTTGGCAGAGTAGAGTTCCGTGGATAAATACAGATAGAAATGCCAAAATATAATATACTACATAATATAAAACATAATTTGGTACGAATAAGAAAATATTTCACATGACAAATAAAAGCTAATTAAAGTGGAGCAAAAGAGAACCTGGAAACAATCAATGACACAGATTAGCTTACTGGAAACAAATGAGATTGTGAAATCGCGTGTAGTGGTGAGAAGAACATGAAAGCATGCAGACATCAAAATGGGAACTATTTTATAGACTCACCAATGCTTTAAGAAAACCTACATTTTTGTTTACATGATTGAAAACTTGTTTAAATGTTTTCACAACAGTAGGATAATTCTTAGTTTCAAAGATTACTCAAAATGTGCCTTTTACAAACATATATGAAATGCTCTCACACACACTTCTGAAAATTACAAGCTCACACACACCACCGAAATCTTTCACACACATGAAATGTTCGCACATACACTGTAGTGAAATGCTCTGAAGCCCTATTCACACAAGACGAGTATTACTGGGGACCTGTGTTAAATTGTAATAATTGTGGAGGACGTCTGTGTTGTTAATCAAATGTGAAATCGCCATGTCTATAATTTGTAAAGTAAAATGACCTACCATATTTTGCCAAACACAGAGGTCAGGTGAGACTTTTAGTCTTGTGCCAATCTGTATCCATGTGATTTGGGGTATGGAATTCATTTTCAATATTTCCTCAGACCACTTTCCGAACAAAATTTTATGACATACTGGATATAATGAAGTAGCCTACTGTTTCAAACGGTGTGTTCAGAGTATAAAGTGCAAAGTGCAATTCAAATTAGTTCTGGCAGCTTAGCTGCATTCTTTATCAGCGCAAAAGCTGAGAGATCCCCCGCCAGGAATTATCACAGAATAGGGTTTAGTGCGACGCTGACTGCTCCACGCCCACTATTAAGGTGGGTAATGGAGACACCCGGGGCAGCAGCAGTCGGACCGGTGAAAAGTTCCGCCTTGTTTCGGCCAACCCCCAGCACTGCATGAGAGTTGCAGAGGCTTGGCTTGCATCCGGTTCAGGGAAGTCCACACATTTCGTTGATATCCGAAAGACTAGCCTGTCCTACACCTGCCCACCCGAAATGCACCCCTAGCAGCTGTCATCTGGGGGTTAATGTCTATAGATTCAGAACAGAACAGACTTAGAACTGACTTTGCTGATTCCGTGTGAATTCCCCGTTAGAAACACTGATATGGGGGTACAATGTCTAAATCCCTCGAGGTCCTCAGGTAATACTTGTCCCATGCTAATGGGCCTATACACTACATTGAAATGGTTTGGTACAAACACATTTTTTTAAATTTCTGAGTTGTGTGTGGGGGCATTGCATATGTGTGTGACAGCATTTTATATACAATATGTATGTGAGAGAAAGTTTTGAGTGTTGTCCCTAAGGACCTCTCATAAAAAAGCTTTCTGTCCTGTAAATCATGCATGTTGTGGAGTTGTGATATTTTTCGCATGAAGCAGGGACGTCAGTATGACATATGTGATGTGTTTTGAGATCTGCACCAATTCTCTTTACAGTGGATGTAAAATTCCTTGCATGTGTAAGAGATTTCACACGTGTGCTACTGATCCACATGTGGCAGACTTGGCATGTGACAGTTATGGGTGTGTGTGCAGATATGTGTGATGGTCAGTTTAGGGTGTGTTATGCATCCAGTAACTTCACATGTGGACAATACAAGTTTTGTAATGTTAAAACACATAATGTTATTTATTTATATATAAATTTGAATCTACTCCATTACTGGTCTCATTGCATTTTCAGGTGGGCACCATAATTGATGTTTCAAACAAATTCTCCCCAAAATTTCGTTGCACAAATATAAACATTTTTGTTTTGGCAGAGATTTTTTGTGAGAAAGCAGTTGTCATAGTTTAAGAATAAACTAAAACAACAACAAAACCACAAACATTTTGGTTTGAAAAAAATTCCCTAGAGAGTCGTATAATAAGTAACATGTAAACGAGTCAAAACGGTTGGGGTAAAAAACTAAAATCATGGCGATGTTTAGGTACTATGATGAGCCAATAAAGTAGGGATCATTAGTTACCAAATGAACCTAGGTCAAAAAAAAGAGCTGTGCAGAGCAGTAGGGTTTCATGCCAAGAGAGAGCACTACAGATGGGATATTTGCTTAGAGAGTGATGAGAGAGAAGTAGTGAGAAGGCCAAAAGTAGCTTCATTGTGTATTTGCAGATTTAAAGAAAGCATACAACAGACTGCGGAGGGGGATAATGTGATTTACATGGGAAAATCTGGACAGAGAAGTATGTCAGAGCGGTATAGGATGTGTGTGAGAGCAGTATAAAGGCTGTGAGGTGTTCAGCAGGAGTGACAGATGGGTTCAGGGTGGAGTCGGGACTGTACTAAGGATCAGGTCTGAGCCCCTTCTTGTTTGATATGGACAATGGACAGGCTGACAGATGAGGTCAGGCAGGAGTCTCCATGACTGTGTGTTTAGGGATGAAATTTTGATCTGTAATGAGGGCAGGGAGCAGTTGAAAGGAACATGGAAAGGTGGAGGTAGGCACAAGATGAAGTATGAAGGTCAGTCACAGCGAGACAGAATAAATTTTTGTGAAGTGAAAGAGAGGAAGGTGGAATTGTGAGGATACAAGGAGTGGAGGTGAAGAAGGTGCAGGAGCTCAGCACTTGAGGTCAACTATTGTAAAGTGCATTATAAATTAAATGTATTATTATTATTATTATTATTCAGAGCAATGGGGAGTGTGGAAAAGAAGCAAGGAAGTGAGTTGAGGCAGAATGGAGTGGGTGGAGATGAGTGTCAGGAGTTATATGTGACAGGATAGTGGATCTATTTGTTTTCTGCTTTTGTATAACCAATGTAACCGGACTGATAATATTACTTGTTCTGTTGTTACCTCCCATCCTGTGCCACACCATTGACTCTACATAAACAAAACTTACCCTTATCACTACATTTTTTGGTTCAACTAAGCCAGAACCAACTATATGTATGGAAAAATATGAAGCTATGATTACATATTCCACACAAGGATCAATGACACGTCTAAAAGGGGACATGGCAGGTCCAAATAAACTAATATCAATGGCAAAGATAACAAGTCACCGTTTGCTGGGTAAAAAGCTACATCCCAATTGTCAAATCATCTCTGCTGGCAACCACAATGAAAACTTAAACCTTAAATTAAAGTTTAAATACAAAATAAATACAAAAGGAATTGCTCTCCTTGCTTAGGTGTAGAAAAAAACAGTCATTGAGATACTATCATGTGTGACGTCGTGACCAAACACAACAGCCCATTTTACAGTAGGTTTGCCCATGTCTAGCTGCAGTCTCATAGATAACTAAACTTCCCTCCAATCTAAATCTTACTAACCATAAACCAGCAGTATTGCAGTCTCATCATTAGCAGACTGGATTATGTAGGGGGGATGTTTGATAGCTACTGTCAGTGGAGACGAGGGGCAAAAATCTTTTTAAATAATCATTCCAATAATACTATGCTAATTTGATTCATTGTCATAGGACAACATGGATTGATTTATAAATATCTTCAAACAGAAAATGGCAGAAAATGTATTGCATTGACTAACCAATTAAAAAACATTATGTTGCTGCTGAGATTGAAATGTCTCCTCTGTGGTTGTCCGTCTACTTAAGGTCTATAAGTGGGACAGCACACACAGAAATGATTTGTTGCAGGTCTCTTGTGTCAGACAACATTAGTTTTAGACAGGTTTAACTAGGGATGTTGTGATTAATTGTTCTGATGATTAACCGGGATTGCTAAAGTCACGGTATTTTAATCGTGAGAATTTTATAAACTGCGGTATTTTTGCAGAAACGATTATGTAAGGCAAGAGGAAATCGGTGTCCCGTCTCGACTCGAGTAGGCTATGTGTGAGGGTGTCAATATTGTCAAAATGTGTGAAGCACGATAATGCGTGGATATGAAAGAGGGAACTGATTTCCTGATCTCCTCCACCTAATATTATAACCAAAGACAATTTAACTTAGTAACATTGATGATATCATCCTCATGTGTCCTGTCACTGTGTGGATATATCCAGCTGCAAGTGAACATTTAGTCCTCATGATGATGAGTTGAAAACAGGAAAATCTTAACCAATGAAAGGATCATGGGTGTCCAAAGCTTGTTGATGTGTGTGGAAAAAGATGCTAGCCCGTGTTGTCTGATGCCACATAAGAGCTTCTGTAGCACAAACTGCTGAAAAAGTTCACGCTGGTCATGATTGAAAGGTTTCACAACACACAATGACATTACAGTGACATCACAGAATAGTTTTGGTGCTTTACATAGTCAGGCAGGTGGTTTTAATCTTTTGGCAAATTGGTGTGGCTGTAATTTACATAACCCTACTTACTTAAACACACCTGTGGCAGTTAAATTTGGCATTATGCCATGGCCTGCACTGATATGCAAACATCAAGCAATAGACACAGCTTTGTGAGGTCTTTGCTCACTGTTTCCTGCCAATGTGTCGACAATCATGAATACCCTAATTATTTCTCTGACATTAAAATCTAATTTTTAGAATCCCTAGGTGTAACTAATAATCTGGCTGCCAATTGTGCACTTCAGACTTCTCTGTAGAGGGCTTAACAATAAGGAAATAGCAAAAAAAATCACAGAGAAGCATATTTTTGTGTAAAAATGGAGTATCTGCTAAAGGTGTCCACTATAAACATCCTTTTATTATGCAAATCAGAAGAAAGGCTGCACATAATTTCTATTTTGCAAATACGATTAATTGAAGCGTGACATAATGGTGCTTGGTAACATAATAGTGTTTGCAGGTGTGCGTGTACGTATGGGGACCAACCGCAGAGGACAAGAGAAAACTGCTGGGTGGGGGTGTTGCACAGCTTGGCTTTGGGGGCTTTCCGCATGCTATCCAGCAAAGTCATGTGCACTGGCACTGTTGCTTGTAAATTGCATGCATGCAAACACACACACATACATACACAGACACACACAGAAGAGACTCCACCAAAAGGCTGGCATGTAAAGCACAGATTTGACGTTCATGAACAACTTCAGTTTATTGGCTTATGTAGGCTGAGATACACAAAGACAGCATGACAAACCCATATCTGTAGAAAGGTTAAAAAAAAACTAGAAAGAGACAATCATTTCAACCACATGACTGTGACCACTGAACTTCCTTTAAATATTTCTATAGATTTTTTTCTCAAACTGAGACAGATACAAGCGCACACAAAGAACTCCTCACACACACAGTCAATTCAACTCTGTATAAGAAAACTTTTATTTATTTCTCTCGAAGACTTTGCAGGAAATAATGTGAAAAGCTGCCTACTCTATAATCCTGGACCCGCTTAACTGATATAATATTTAATAGGTTATTATATTTTATTATATCTATAATTGAATTTAAACATTGTTATGTTTTTTAAATTAGTTATCCAGTGGCAGTGGCTGATGAAGCAGAAATTACAGAATTGGCAAAAGGAAATAGAGCAAATGAGAATTGATCAAACATTAATTTTCTCCTTTAAAGACTTAATGTTAGGTGCTTAGCACCGGTTTTCTGGGTAGCATGAGTGAGTGTCTCACATTGGGAACGCCCTCAAGTGTTCAAGTATAAAGTGTTTCCCCAAGACACATAAAGTGATCAGCTTTTTGTGACTTGGGCAAAGAACAACCCAGGCAGGCCAACTTCAAACATCCCAAACGTTTGTTGTGTGCCCAAATTGCTGCCACACAAATATCCTGGATGGATATCCCCCTGAAAATGGCGTAGGAAGTGTTGAGCCCCCTAGACAAAATCACTGTGAACCTGTTCAACTTTCACACCGAAGGCGTTCCCAATGTGAGACACGAAACAAATGCTTTGAAAGACAACACAGTTATGAGACTGTGTCTTTCAGTATCAGAAAAAGTTTGAGTTTGTGACAAGTCAAAACCTTGACATTCAAACTAAGAACTTATTTGACTTAAGAGATACAAAAACAAACACAACCATTAGTCTGTATACATGAAAAGTCGGGCATATTATGGAATCATTATTGCCAAGTCTGCTGCAAATCCTTCGTGTTAGCGAGATAACTCAAAACTATCCTGGATCATTTCCAAATTTTATACCCCCATAGACATTAGTGCAAGAAATAACTGAATTGATTTTGGGAAGGGTCAGTTGCATATTGCTGCCATTTGGTAGAGCTTTAACATCTAAAATCGAATTTAGGGCCATCATTTCTCAACCCTTAGTCGGATTTACGTATTTGGTGTATGCATCTATCATATTTCACCCTCATTGCTCACTAGAGAAAGTTTCTCTACTCTTTGGACACTTCCTAACCATTGGTCCAATTTAGACCAAATTTACCTCACATACCTGAAGGAGATTTAACTTGTATTTGTCATATTTTACCTTAGTCACTAAGGGATCTTACCTTAGAGCATATTGCTGTCTTTATTGAAATAGGTTGGTATACAAAAGTAAGCAGCTACATAAAGCATATGTAGAAAATATTCAAACACATAAAACTAATCTTCTAAAGGTGGGATCCAGCAACCATCTCTGGGAGTACAGAAGCACTTCTCCCACCGAAATGGTACAGTCTAATCAATCAAAGCAGTTCAGACACTTTCATTCAGCTTATTTAGCCGTTCCATAAATATTTGGACAAGGTATCCCCACACAATATTAGAGTACAGCCTAATCATAAGAGGGTATGCTAGCCAGATTTAGTTCCTCAAAATGTTCCTAAGTCCCTCTTCATAGTCAGTGATTCTCTCCTACCAAGAGCAGCAAACTCTTGGTTTATGTAAACATACTCTGTGAACTGGACAGGGAGTATAAACTTACAGGTTCTGCCCACAACATGAGCTTTACAATATTTAAAAAAAAAAAGAAAAAGAATAATATCTTATATCTCATAGATATAAGAAATTATATTTCTGTATGCTCAATTACATACAGAAAGACTAAGGGTTGCCAAAACTTTATGGCAAGTGTCCAATTCACCACTTGACAAAATCCTTTTCTACATTTTAGGAGGGCTCATATTTTCCACATATTTCAAATATGGTGGAAAATAGGACATGGTGGAAAATAGGAGATTTTAAAACAATAGGATAATAGCAAATTTTATCAACAAAGCCTAATTTTATTCATGCAGTTCATGAACTGCTTCAACTCCCTTAAAATAGAAAGTATGATAAATATAGGAACAATGAATAACCAACTAAGTTTTGGAAAACTTATCAGCAACTGGCTGAAAAAAGAACTTATAAACTAGGCTTCAACTGTTGTCAATAACAGCAAGGTTATTTTCCTGAAAGCGCCCCAATCCAATGTGTTTTACAAGCGGACCCCTTAATTGAAGTCCTCAAATTAAATGTGTCATTAAAAATTCTAAAAGATTCCATATTGACTCGACTTACTATTTATATGAAGTTAGCAATATGCCCTAAGATAAGACCCTCAATAATGAAGATAAATACAGTTAATTATTTTCTTTCAACTCAATAAGTTAACAAGACAGATTTCCTTGGGCCAATTCATATGAGCTAAATTTAGCCCCAATTTTATGAGAAACCGTTTTCCCAAAAACGTCGCCCTGATGAGTATAATATGATAAATTATAGTAAAAAAAAGACAAATAAATGTTAAATCTTCTCGAGGCGGTTCATATAAAGTAAATTCTTAATTTGTTTATATGTTTTCCTGTGAGCTGTTGTATACGAGTCATTTATGTGTGGGTGCTTGTAGGTATGTTGTTTGGATGTATTGTGCAAACCTATGTGCCTTTTAATTGCCCTTCGGAGACAAATAAAGTGATTTGAATTGAATTTGGATTAAATCTGACCAATGGTTATGAAGTTATGTACGAGTATGTGTTTTTCATGAAAAGAATCTCCTCGCAGTGAGTTGGAGATAAATCAGACGTTATTTCCGGAGATATGCAACTGACCTTTCCCAAAATCAACCCCGTTCTTTATCGCAATAAAGTCTATGAGGGTATAACATTTAAAAATGATTAATGAAATATCTTTTGATACCTTAATAGGAAGGATCTGCGGTGGATGTGGCTTCCGCAATAGCAATTCCATATATCCTTGACTTGTCTTGGATATTATGATGCACAGAGCTGTTAATATGAAGCTAAACTGAAGAAAAGCCTCATACTCATGTACTTATGACTTCTAACTAAGGGATGACTGGAGAGTAGAGCTGATGATTAATCTAATCAAAATCGCGATTGTGATGTCAGCTTGTGCGATTACATAACAGCAAAAGGCTGCAATTTATCTAAATAAACACGTGTGAGAAAATGTGAACACATATTTTCTGTTTGTGTGCAATCTGCTCATTTTCTACACAGACAATTAAGAAATGGTGAATCAGTGTCTGTGATGCGAATTAGCGTCGTGACTAATGCGACAGCGGTGAAATAGGGGGTATTTCAGAAAGCTTGTCACGTGACCTGCCCGTCCATCATTTGTCATATTAAGAGTTTGAAGACTGGACTGGATTGATGCCTTGATTCCAAAGCGAACGCCATGGTCCCGTTCGGATGCGTTGCCTCAAAAGTAGACTAGGTGCATATTTGTGGCGGAGCGGAGCGTTGAGCCGCTGCTGGGAGTCGCCGAGGCTCGTCTGGTGGAATTACAGACATTATTTGTAATGGCAGCGACCGGGACCAGCAATCGTGGCTCAGTCATTATGCAAAGTGACATTACCAGTGGAATCGAACCTTGAGAGACCCAGATTGTCTGTGCATATATTTCATGATTTAACTGAATGACATTTTCGATCCGTAAATCTCCGTAAATCATCTCACACAGTGGAGATTTCTCACATCTGAGCTTGTTACACCGATATTTGATATTAAAGCTACTAGAAAAAGAGCCACTGACTGATATTATACATATGTTTCACAAACAAAGAGGTATAATCAAGAATCTATATGCTGTCCATCAAGTTAAATTTGGATGGGTGGTACCCTATCCGGCTCATACCCATGAGGCATGAAAAGCAAGATCAAACATAACACTAGGGAATGGCAGAAACTTTCTTCTCATTCTATCCTCTTTTACTGGCTTATCAGGGAAGAAAATACATCTGTATTTGTCACGTCTCTTGTTTCGTTTCATTCCGATTCTGGATCAACTGACTGGGCCCATGTGTTCAGACCTTTAGCTTTTGGTATGCAACAAGAGCCAAATTAACGCTGCATGTTGCCATACAAGAGACTAATGTACAACAAGTAACACGGAACAGATGGACACCAGAGACTGGTAGTTACAAGTATTTTCCATCAGTGTTGCAAGCTCCTCTCTTAATGTCAGCGAGAGAAAAAAAAAAGAACCACAATATCAATGCGGACAAGAGAACGTCTACAAATAAATGTGGATACAAGAACGCATGAGGACATCTTTAATTGGTTTCTAACTGTGTAACTCAAGACTCTGCTGGATTAATGAGGCATATTTATTTAATTAATACATTTGGAGAATATGTTTTTACTCAACATAAGGTATCAAATGACCCAGAGTGGGCCAAAAAGTAATGACAGAGCTTTTATAATGCCAACACAAATGGAAATATATGTGACGATGCAGAGAAGGAAAGATACAGAAAAAAGGGAGAGAGAGAGAGAGAAAGAGAGAGAGAGAGCAAGAGAGAGAGAAAGGAAGAAAGACAGAGCAAGCAAGAATGGACACATACAGAAGAAACCACTTCAACAACTATGAAAAATAATAGTGTAGACACACATATACGCTTGAAATGAAACCATGTGGGAAAGTTTAAGGATAGAAGAGCTAGAACAAACATACGCAAATGTGTGCACACTCACAAAAACACACACGCATAAATGTTCACCTGCAGCAGTCTGTGGGAAATGGCTCTGGAAGACAGAATACCACGATTTTCCTGGCACAACACTAACCTTGTCTGTAATCTTGCCTCAAAGAAATCAAAGTGAGAGAAGTAGGGCTTTATGTCATGGAAACAACCGGATTAAAAAGACATAACTCGAAGAATTGAGGAAAAACTTTGTATTAACAAAACTGAGAACAAAGTGATACATCGCGACAAATGTCTAACACTCCCACCCTCCAAAAAACTAAATGTACAAGTCCCAAATCCCTTTCATTGTACAAGCAATCCCCCTGATTGAACTCCTGAAAGGAAATGTGAAGTTATTTCCCCAGTATGTTTTTGAAATAAAAAAAGCTCCCCTAGTGAATAAAATGGGAACTTTTAGACTAAAATTTGGTAAATACAAGAAATGTCCCTTTAAATCGATTCATAAGCACCAAATTTTTATAAAATCGGACCATAATTGAGAAATTATGTCCAGAAACCTTTTAGAGATAAAGCTCCCTCTAGTGTCAGAAATATACAACCAACCTTTCCCAAAATCATTGCAGTTCTTTACTCTTAGTCAGTGAAATATGAACTATGAGTGTAAATCGCAAGTGAATACTAAATACATTCATCAAAAAAATAAAGGGAAGACTTAAGCCACACATCTGGTTGAATGAAATATTCCAGTTGAAAATCTTTAAAACGAAATCCCAGACTTATCTAACTTCTGTGAATTTCCTCAAGACAACTCATAATCTGGCTCAGTGCTGCGTGTGGTATGCACTCCCTACAACGTCACGGCATGCTCCTGATGAAACGACGGATGGTTTCCAGCGGGATCTCCCCCCAGACCTGGACCAAGGCATCAGTCAGCTTCTGGACTGTCTTTTGTGCGAAGTGACGGCAGTGGATGAAACGATACATGATGTCCCAGAGGTGCTCGATTGGATTCAGGTCTGAGGAACGGGCAGGCCAGTCAATAGTATCAAACCATTCGTCATCCATGAACCGCTGTCATACTCCAGCCATATGATGCCCGGCATTATCATGAACCACAAGGAACCCAGGGCCCACTGCACCAGCATACTGGCCTGAGGATCTCATCCTGGTACCTAACAGCAGTCAGGGTACCCCTGGCTGGAGGTCTGTGCGGCCCTCAATGGATATGCTTCCCCAGATCAGCACTGACCCACTGCAAACCCCGGTGATGCTGAAGGATGTTGATGGCAGCAGAACATTCTCCACAGCATCTCCAGACTCTCTCACGTATGTCACGTGACCTCTGTGTCAACCTGCTCTCATCTGTGAAGCGAACAGTGCGCAAAAGTTCAATCTGCCAATTCTGGTGTTGTCTGGCAATTGCCTATCGGGCTGCATGGTGCCTGGCTGTGAGCACAGGCCCCACTTGTGGATGTCGGGCTCTCATGCCACCCTCATGGAGTCTGTTTCTGACAGTTTGGGCAGATGCATGCACACGAGTGGCCAGCTGGAGGTCCTTTTGTAGGGCTCTGGCAGTGCTCCTCCTGTTTCTCCTTGCACAAAGGAGCAGATAGCGGTCCTGCTGCTGGGTTGTTGCCCTCCTCTGGACCCCTCCAGCATTCCTGGTTTTACTGGCATGTCTCCAGGTATCTCCTCCACGCAATTGACACTGTGCTGGGAGACACAAAGACCTTCTGGCCACGGCGCATATGGATGTGCCATTCTGGAGGAGCTGCACTACCTGAGCAACTTCCTTGTGCTGCAGTTACTGCATCATGCTATCACTAGGGCACTGGAAAAATTCAAAACCTAGCCAAGAATCAGCCAGAAAGGAGTGGGAGAGGGAAATTGTTTGCAGCCACCACCTGCAAAATGATTCCTAAATAGGGGTTTTCTCGCTAATTGCCTGTCCCATTTGCACAACAGCAGGTGAATTTGATTCACAATCATTATTGCTTCCTGACTGAACACCTTAATATCCCAGAGGTGCGATTGACTTGTAGTTAAACTGAGATGATTATGTGTTGCCTTTGTTTTCTTAAGTGGTGTAGATCTCCTCAAGTCAAAACATATGCACCACGTTTGGACTAAGTTGGACCTACTGTTGAAGAATTTTGGCCTGACAATTTTGCAGATAAAGCTCCCCCTAGAGAAACAACCGAACTTTGCAAATTTGAAAACCATCCATGATATAGTTTTTGAGTTATCGCGTCAAAAGGAATTATCTGCTGTGGCGACAATGTCGATTCCATGATATCCCCTACTTCCCGGCGATATACATAGGAACATTGGTTGTTTGTGGGTTATGGTGTCACTTTGTCCTTATCCAGTATCTTAATTAAGAATATGCCCTGATAGACGTTAAGCTTATTGTCTTTTTCATTTAAGACATATGCTCTTTTTTAGAAGAGGACATGAAACAAGCCAAGCCGTCTTATGCTGTTCACTGCGCTGTGGGGGTTAAGAGTTCCAGTGGGTTGGCTGGCGTCTGGGTCAGGTCACTGCCGGTGATCTCCACCTGCATTCATTGAACGCAAGTGGAGACCTGCAGTCATTTGCTCCTCTTCTGACCTTTGGTTTATAACTTGGTCCACTTTGCTTTCACACCACATATGAACTGCACCAGCGATAGCGAGAAGTGAAGCGAGAACCAATTTTGGGTTCGCTTATTTGGGCCGCACCAGAGTGTGTACGAGCTTACAAACCACCTTAAACGTACTGCAATATTTGATGAAACGAGCCAGAGTTTGTTTATAGCGGACCAAACATTTTTTGTGTGACAGCGAACATAGACACATATCAGGACCAAATCATTTAATTCCTGTAAACTGGAGCTTGGGCTCTATAGATCAGACTTGTTTTGAATTGGATTGAGATCTGGAGATTTTGGGGATTGCCAAGTCAACCCTGACAACACTTGGTGTTCCTCAAACAATTTTTGCAGTGTTGCAGGCCATAATATCCTGCTGAAAGAGGCCACCCATGACCCTACCGTTAGCTCAGGGATTATATTTGTTAGGTACTATTGCAGACCAAGAACACCCAACAAGATCTGCAGTTTTGGCCCTTGTTGAAGCCACTCAGATCTTTTCAGTTGTCAATTTATCCTGGTTCCAAAATTAATTTCTAGGGAAAAAATATTCACTTGCTGTCTAATATATCCCACCTACTGACACTAGACGTAATAACAATATATTTAATGTTATTTTCTTCACCTGTCAATGATAATGACATGACTGGTCCAACGTCTATTTGTAGGTCACAGGCATGAACACTCGCACATTAAGAGAACCCAATTTATTGAGAATACCCAATATATATCCACAAATAAAACAGTGTTCCTCCAACATAATATATAATCAAGAAAACTAACATATTCCAAATTTGTGGGGGGAAAAAAGGACACAGTGTGTATTGAATTGTTGTGATGTGTGCCAAATCTCTCCTTCCTTTTATGGCCATTTTCAGGGCCTTAACTCTGCTCTGCCAAGATTATTTACAAACACATACACACACACACACACACAGAAAAGAGGAGGGGGGCAGCAGCAATGCAGTTAGCTAAATAGGGCAGTAATGCAATCAGTCTAGAAAATCTTGCCAATTGCTTCCAGAGTTGAGGGTTGCTAAATATATACAGTCACGCAGTCACACATGCATGCAGTGCCTTTTTCATTGGCGACGTTTGAGTCCGAACACGCATGTCTACATACTTTGATGAAAAAGAACTTTTGAAATCTTGTGGGGCTGAATATGCAAGCACATGCAGCCTTGCAGTTGGTCCATCTGGAAATATTGAAGGGTTTTACACCTTGGAATGTCATATGGTGAGACAAGCATACATATAAGACATCCAGCTGTGCTGGAATCACTTACCAAGAAGGGTATTCAGAATGCAGGATTAACTTTTTTCCCAATTTGAAAATTCAAGTTACACAAACAATAACTAAAATACTGCCAGATTTTCTGGCTGTTTAGTCGATGTATTAATAAAGAAGTACAAAGTAGAAGAGTTGTTAGCGGCCGAAACAAACCCCAAACCAACAGGAAATAGTGTGGGAGGAATGACAACTCTTGAAAGAGTGAAAACATGAATGTTGCAGATTCTTTGAGGAAGCCAAGTTGACAAATATTTCTATAGGTAAATTATTTGTTAGATTAATACATGTAAATGACATTTATAAGCATATTTGTGATAGTGAAAATGGCTAACTTGCTTACTAATGACTTGATCCTGTTATTACATGACTTTGTGTGCGTAAACACATTAAGCCAGGTGGACAGTGTCAAATACGACATTGAGTAGCACCGGTGTGAGCAAGTTCCACAAATGAGGGGTGATCCTAGCAGGAAAGGAAGCTCAGCCCTTAATGGTAATGTGATATGCAAGCAGTTAAAAAAATCAATCATGGCAAGCAAAGATTTGACGCAAAACAACGATATGATGCACAATCTTTCAAAGTTCTTAAAAGTGGAATCTTCATTTATGACACAAAAACATGCACAAACAAAAGAGATGATTTAAAAGAGGAAGTGGGGAAGGCCCTGTGACTTAAAAAAATGGTAACAGGAAATATTTTTTTTCCTGTGTGTATATGTAAATTTGAAAAATGTATAAACATACACTTGCCTTAATAAAGTGATAAGGTTGTGAGATGCAAAATTTAATTGGTGAAGTGGTACAAAAGAACATGATCGCAGTGTTATACTACTGTTATAATAATACTAGTTAAGGATGTAGATTAGTAGCTTGCAAAATTGCGCACTGTTTGTGAATAACTGCCAATAGTTGATTCCATGCACATCACTCATTTTAAATGAGGCCTCTATCAGCTAGCTCAACTTAATTAAAATAGAATTATAATTTAATATTATAAATTATATAAATAGTTTGGAGGACTCTGTTCCATTTATGACTTGAGCTACAAACATCAGGTGCAAAGGTTTTAGGTGGTACAGCTTTGACACCAGTTTAACCCACTTGAGTCCCTTTGTTTAACCAATGGTTTCTCTCATGTGCAAAGATTAATTACTTTTGAAAAATGAAAAACAAATATTGTTGGTTTCAATGATTAACTTCACTAGTTTGTTTCCATTCAAATTAATGATACAATTCGGATGAAACTGTTATATTTCAATTGTTGTGTATTTTTCTATTTTGCTTTGGAAATAAATTGGTACAAAATGACAAAGGACAAATGTATTTTACAATAATCTAATATGTCCCTATGTATGGAGTAATTTCCATAAGTGCAGGGTCAGAGCTTCAAATAAATATATAATAGCAATTGTAATAATTCATTATGATATACAAAAGTCAGACATTAAGAAATAATTTTTTTCCCTTTCTAGCTGAAAGTTTGACAAGAACTTGAACGTTCTACAAGAAGATAGCATATATATTTTTTTGTATGTGTATATATATGTGTATATATATATATGTATATAAATATGTGTGTGTGTTTGTGTGCTTGCATGCGTGTGTGTGTGTGTACATTTGACGTAATGGGCTTTTTAGACACACATTATATGATATCACATTTTACATGGAGTAGATGCTAAAAGTCAATGAGACTATGGAACTCCAGTGTGACATGCGTGAATTGCAATATATATTTTTCGATGTGATGTTATGACACAACATAATGTATGACCACAGCTGGACTCATTATGTCAACACATATCCAATAAATGCCTGGTTCTATAACAATATGTATGTATAAATGTAAATATGAAAAAGTATTTTTCTACCTTTGGGGGATCATAGAGCTCCAATTGGTACCTCTCCCTTCCTCCTCCTCTTCGAGCATTCCTGATCCTCCTGACCAGCAGGCGGCAGCGTTGCCAGTGTGGCTGAGTGTCTGAGATAGTGTCATCCACCAGTATGTACCTCAGTTGGCCCTCTTTACAGCAGTCGCTCGCCTCTGACCTTCTCTGCCTCATGCTTCCGCTGTGTAACCAACGGAAGCGATCAAGGAAGTTAGAGGCTAATCCAGTCATAAACATATGTGAAGAAGCTCGGGGCGTGGCCTCAGAGTTCAGACAAGATGAAGTGCGGGAAGAGGAAGAAGAGATTTCCTCATTCATGGAAGAAATCCCACCAACTCTATCACCATTATTTGGGAGGTTGTTGCTGGTAGGGTTGGGGCTACTGGGTGAAAGGTCCTGGGATAAGGGGGGGCTAGGGAGTGGCCTTTTCTTGAGAAGCCTTCTTACGGTCTGCCTGATTTGACTGACCGAGAAATGTGTTACGTCTGCATTGCCAGGGTTGGAGGTTGAAGAGTCTGAGGAGTACCGTTCAGTTACATGTCGGTGGTCACTGCCAGATACCTCCTCGTTGCTCCGGGTATGCATGAACAAGGACCCACTGCTGATGCTATGATTCGACCCTCTGAGCACCACAGGGTTTCCTGATAAGGAGTTTCCTGTAGCACATTGAATTGGTTGCTCCTGTTCCAAACTCACCATCACCGGCTCCACTTTTGGTGATACAACAGTAAAATGAGTGGCCACTCCACTTGGCCGACCTGCCTCCCGATAGTCCTGCACTCCAGACAAAGACGTGATACGCAATCGTCCCATTGTGGACTGTGATGGATGGGGAGAAGCCAGTGGAGAGTTGGAGGAGGGGCTACCAGAGGCAGAAGAGCATATTTTCTGGCTGAGTGGTGTGCCATCTTTGTCAAACTCGAAGCAGAAGTGCTGCTGGAAGAGGTCTGTGAACTGTTTGGAGAAGGTCTCTGGTGGAAGCACATCATGTTGAGGCCTCTCTCTGGCGAAGCTTCGGTAGTATCCGGCCAGCTGCCGGGCTGTGGCGATGGCGTGCAGCTCGCAGAATTCTCTCCAGCCTCTCGGGGGTGCTACCAGACCAGGGCTCCCTCCTGCGGTTGCGGTGGTGTTGGTTGGATGTATTGTGTTACCATTCATTGCAGTCACCAGACTTGCTGAAAATCCCTGCTGTGAGACAAGGAAGAAAAGAGGGGGAAAAAAGAAAGGAAAAGAGAGATGGATTGTTGGAGAGGGGGTGGGGATAAAGGGGATGATTTGGAAAGAAGAATAAAGGGATGGACGGTTTACAAAATAAATAGAAAAAGGATGTTTCAGGCACAAATAGGAGAGATATGGAAATGTCATAAGAGTCTTATGCAAGACTAGGAAGTTTGAAACTTGTGGAAAGACAGCCAAAAGTCTGAATTTATGTTTGCTCATTCTTAAAAAGTCCAAATTGGATTACGCAGTACTGAAAAGATTATTCAACCTGTCACTGGGTATCGATAAGATAAGAGACATCACAGTTCACCCAAAGGACAAATTAGCACTTGATTTGTTCAAAAACAGTCAACTGAATCTCATGTACGAACACTGTTTGCCAAACTTATTTAGGAAAACTTATCCTGCAACTGCAGTGTAAAGACAAATAAATTTAGGAGCATGAAGTGGACTTGAGTTAATAAATGTAACTTAATAAGCTCTTAATTGCACTGGCTCTTGTCAACAGAAACAGAAAAATTTGAAATGAATAAAGGCAGCAATGAATTTAGCTGACTCTGCTTGGGGCCGGG
Source organism: Lophius americanus (assembly GCA_037951165.1). Lineage (NCBI taxonomy): Eukaryota > Metazoa > Chordata > Actinopteri > Lophiiformes > Lophiidae > Lophius > Lophius americanus. The sequence continues at coordinate 7,309,447 of JBBDHG010000032.1, read as the reverse complement.
ACTGTGGATGTTTGGTTTGAAAATTTCTCAATTAACCAAGCCACAGGCTTGGCCATCCGTGTGATTACATGTGACTTATTTTGATGTTCCTTCTGCATTTTAATTTTTTAGATTAATCATTTTAGTAAGGCTGGGTTTTTACAACTTCAAATAATGATAAAAGTTATTCCAAACTTTGATTATACTTATTGTACGGTAATGATTGTGCAACTGTTAATATGCTGAACTATTAAGAGCATTAATATTATTAATAATATTAACTGATGGAGAGGCATAAAATGTGCTGAAACCATATTTCTCAGGACCTGTATGATAAAATATGCTCTCAGGACACCGCTTGTTGCATAATTGTGATTAAGTTGCAATGTAAGGCTCAAATACCGCTAACATCATTATATGTCGGAGATCAGAAGCGGCGGCAAAATATCTGATAGATTTCAATTCAGCAAGAACTTTATCCAACATGCCTTGCACGTTATCCAACATGCCTTGTACGTGTTGGGCATTGTAGTTGGGAAAAAATATTTTCGGGATAGCCCATAACATCTGTTAGCGACAGCTGCTGTTGATTATAGTTATGATGGATCAGATGTTTTAAGATTTTTTTGAGGATTTCTCCTTGAATCTCAATTCTCACCTCTTTCTTAACTTGCAACAAATATATATCATCATGAACAGGGTCAATCCTATACTGGGACACCTTTCTTCCACACCAGCGATTTTCAACCGGTGGTCCACGCCTCCCCTGGTGGTCTGTGGAGGCACTGCAAGTGGTCCCTGGCCTTGTAGTTTCAATGTCTAGCCATTGAAACAACAATGGCTTTTTCTTAGTAAGGAAGAAGCCAGCAACAGAGGTGGAAGTCGAACAAGATTCTGTTGCAAGCTGTTCGGACAAAGCTTCGACTTCACAGGGAACACGGAAAGGCAAGACGGAAAGACCAAAAAGTACTACAGCGAGGACTACATTAAATGGATTTACTTTGTCACTTACTGACAAAGTAGGTGACGAGATACCACTGTGTTTCGTATGCTCTACGTTTCTTTCAAATGAATCCATGAAGCCGTCAAAACTGTTGCGGCATCTGGAGACGCATCACAGTTTCTTGAAGGCCAAGCCTATCGAGTATATGCAAGATATGTTGCGTCATTTCAAAGGACAGCAGACGCTCATGAGAAAGAGTCCAAAATCGAGTGAAAATGCACTGAAAGCATCATATCAAGTGGCGCTTAGAGTTGCACATTCAAAACACCTCATAATATTGCAGAGCAACTTATTTTACCAGCAGCTATAGAAATGTGTAAGACCATAATAGACGAAGAATTTGCAAACAAATAAAAAAAAAATCCCTTTCTCAGATAGCACAGTGGGACGGTGAATTGTGGAAATTGCAGCAAAAGCAATAATGTGTTTTTTTTACCTTTTGCAACTTCATATCTCTGTGAGAGTAGATTTTCCACACTGTAGTACCTGAAGAATAAGTACAGGGCAAAGCTGGAGCCAGAGCATGATATGAGACTGTCCCTATCCCCCACTGTACTGCTAAGAATAGAGGGACCCTATGCATTTCACTACGCCCAGAAATCGCGGGTAAGAAACAAAAAAAATTAATCCCAACACCTGTCCTCATACTGGACAGGTATACTCATAACAGCAGTGGTCCCCAGGTTGCTTCTTAGTCAGAATGGTGGTCCCTGGATTGAAATCGGTTGAAAACCCCTTCCACGCATAATAAAAATTTTCACAAATGCCCCGTGCTTGACTTAGCTCTATGTTTTAATTATAAAGAAAGGAGACAGTGATTCTAGAACTTACCACTTATTTCCACAGAAAAAAGAAAACTTCTGAAATTCATTCCTAAGTATTCATTGAGAGCTTCCTGCTTCATCCTTTAAAATAATTCCTTGCCATCCCCTGATATGCATGTGCACTGTTGACCTGGAGTACACCCCAAACCAGTGACAGACAATAAGTAGGATGAAGGAGACATTTTCATGGAACCACAACAGGCCAGAGTCAAAGAAAGAGGGAAGATTCTTGATGTATGAAGGCAGCCCATGAATTATATCTTGTTGCATGAGCCACATAATTGCTCCAGTTTCACACTACTGTGGAGTAAGATATCAATGACCTTCCTGTGATCTAATATTTCATCAACAAGTTTCTAAGAGTTAAAGAACTGCATGAAAGGATTTTGCAGTTAGGTTATTTGCACAGTATAGGCTTTTTCAACAAAGATACTGAGCAATACACAGTCTACCTCAACATTAAACACTTTGCCACTTATGTTTTAAGAACCGGAATATGTGTTTGAAAGATCACAACATGCATCATAGAACAGCTACAACTCATTTCTATGCTGCTCATGCTACACATCTGAATAACAGTAGACCGAACTCAGAGCAATTGACGTAATAACAAAGGGTTATTATTGTCAAAGTATATGTGTTTAAAGGTGTCTCATCACCTTCCTCCAGTGCAGGGGGGGGGGGGGCATGTTATGGTTGGGCTAAACATGGAGCAACATGTCTTGTTATCTGTTCTCTTACATCTCCCTCGCTCTCTATGCTATGAAAGATGAAAAATTGTAGATTCTTGAAATCATCACATGCAACAACCCAGCAGATTTTTCATTAAAGTCCTCAAATGTAGCAGGGGACCCGTACGTCAGTGAGGGAGTGAACACTTGGCAACATGAAATATTGCGTCATCACAGGTCCTGGATGTGTCCTGCCACAACAACCAATTCCCTTCCTGTACTTTTCATAGCATACTCAAGGCCTGCCCCCTTGTGCCCCTCTAGCTGGCCCCCCTAGAAATTTGTTTCTATCAGCTTGGCCAGCCCAGCGATGACTCAGCAATGACTGTCTACAGAACATGCACACACATACATATACAGACTCACTTCCTTTCATTGCAACCCTCTGGGGGGCTTGGCCGTCTCTGTTCCCATGGTTTTGCCCTTCCTTTGATAATCTGTGTCCCGTGGTATGAGGATCTCAAGATCTGTTCAGATCTGTGCTTCCTTTACTTTCACCTTGACTGAGGGCCTCACGGGAAAGTTTTGAGGGGAAACAAAAAATGCTATTACTGTTTTATACCCGTATTCTCTGTAAATATCTACAACCTTTAACCTCAACATGATGTTTATTTATCATTACATTGTGTTAGAAAATAGCATTGAGAATGGGACGTCTATAGGTCAATTGAAACACTGGAAAACATTCCAGCACAAAAGAACAAAAGTTCCTGCACTACATCTTTTCTGTCTTCCTCACCTTACCCATGACTCCCTCTTCATTTTCAATGCCTGCATTCTAGACTGTGATACAAACACACATACAAGTACACAGAAAAACACACACAGAAACATACACATACAGCTTTTCTTTGTCTCACTCATGTGCATTGCAGACATCTGAACACAGATTTCCTGCAGTGCCAACACCAGAAACAGTCTGAGCGCTGCAGTGACAAGAAAAAAAATATATACTTAAAAAAAATACAACTGTGTCCCAGCTATGATTGTAAAGAGGGCGCAAGTCAGCCACCGTCATTTGAAATGGCCAAGATGCATTTACAACACTTGGAATTAACTAGCCCTTATTGGAAAGACGGACAAGTTAAACAGGGTGAGAGAAAGTTAGTAGAGAGAGTATTTTTAAAGAGGTATAAAACAATCCCTTTGTTCTCTTCTCTAGTCCACTAACTAACTAGCCCGTCAACAGTTAATTCATCAGAAAAAAATACAACCATTGTTTGGCATCTGTTTTTTTATACACTGATAAGCCATAAAATAATAACCACCTGACAAAAGTTGTTTAGGTCCCCCTTTTGCCACCAGAACAACCCATTGGGAAATGGACCAAAGCACACCTTCAGAAGACCTCGGGAGGGGGATTTGGAGGACAATTCAAAACCTTGAAGTTGTTTTGTTCCTCAAAGCATTCCTGAAGTATTTTAACAGTGTGGTAGGTTGCAGAATCCTGCTAAAAGAGGTCACTGTCCTTCAGGAAAACAGATTCTGGGAAGGGTTGGACTATACTTGCATCGATGTTCAGGTGGTGTCAAATATCATCCACATGACTGGCAGGATATAAGGTTTTCCAACATAACATTGCCCAAAGCATTACCGTACCTTCTCTGGCTTCCCATTGTGCATTCTACAGCTATTTTTTTCCCCAAGTAAGCAAGGGCAAACACCTGGCCATCAACATGATGTAAAAAAAACAAGATTTATCAGATGAGGTTTCCTTCTTCCATTATTCCATGGGCAAGTTCTGACACTGAAATGGTCAATGTAGACGCTCTCAGCAGTGGACATTAGTCACCATGGGCCCAGACCAGTCTACAGCTACAGAGTCCCATAAGCAGCAATGCATACATGTGTATTGACAGCTTTCTATCAGAACCAGTATCAAACGGTTTCCTATGGGCCCCGACAACACAGACTAACCTTCACTCCCTACGTACATCAATGATTCTTGGGCACCCATGACCCTATGTGTCAATTGACTGATTGTACTTCCTTAGAACACATTTGGTAAACACTTACCACTGAAGACAGAGAACACACAACAAGACCTGCAGGTCTCGGACGATCTAATCCAGCTGTTGTCAGCTTTTGTCAGCCATTGTCAAAGTCACTCAGTTCCTTACACTTGCCCATCCTGATCAAGTCCAACAGTAACTGATAAGCATGTCCTTGCCTCTGCAACTAAATAATTTTAAATTTAGACTGTGATCTGAATTATTTAAAGCAGGGGTCTCCAACCTGTTTATATTTTGGGGGGGGGGGGGGGGCACGGAAAGGAGCCCGCACAGTAGACAGGACTGTGAGGGGAGATCTTGACCTGGGAAAAGTTTGGTGACCACTTATTTTAAGGCTAAATTGTAAGATTTACACACCATAAAAAAGTTAACCAGCTAAACTGTAAGTCAAGATAAGCCATCCAACAAGGTAACACAACGTTTTCTATCTGAATGATTTGCTTCCAACCAAACATGAGATGAAATAACACTTTTAACTGGAAGGAGTAAAAACTAATTTTCATCAATCAGGAGAGGAAACATGATGCAGGAAATACGTATGTGAAAGGATCTTGTTAATGTTAATCACCTGATGACTCACTTCAGCTCAAGCTCAAGTCAACCTCAGGACATGTTGGGAATGTGTGGTGCCATGGTATTTCATTTCCACTAAATGCCCAGACAAAAAGAGAAAAGAACTGGGAGAAAAACAGAAAATCTGGCCTCTAGCCTTTAAGGAGCAGGGCCAACATGCAATTTTCTTACAATCAGCAATGCCTTGGAATTGCACAAATGGTCAAGTTTAGGCCTCACACTATAAAGCCAACTCATATTGCCATTATATACATTTTTATGGAAAATTTCTGTAGATAATAAAAAACACACATTCAAAAAGACTAAGGACTTAGGACTAAAAGACTGTGTCTAAAGCCACAGAGAACTATCAGTGCTGCTGGTGGAAGCCCTGCTGCAAGGAGGTCCTATTTATATCTCAGGAGTTTGGTTTCAGCTCTCATACACCATTTTGTGCTCCTTGTTGTCCCCAGTTGGCAGCAGCTCAAAAGAGCTCACCGAGCATAAAGGTCACATATTCATGAGTGGTTTGTTCTGTCATCGATACATGATAACGTTGATGAAAAGGTAGCTGATCAGATGTAGTAATTCTAGTGGCCACGGGTTATAAAGAAAGACCACTAATTTTCTATCCCGATCAAGTGCAATAATTACAGTTTATTAGCCAAGTTAACTTCTTGTTCTGAACATCCTTGTGATTTACTTAAGCACTACAAAAGTAAGTTGATGTTGGGGCTAAATGTATATATGCAACTATTTAAAGGATAATTGTTGCTGCTAATGATGGCTGTGCCTCCAGTGTCTTCTCTCTAGTGTTCAAATTAATATTCAAGTGACAAATATGAATCGAAATACAAGATCTTCCAGTTATTCCTCATCCAAAATTATAATTAACTTAATATCTGGGTTTCTATTACTATTTATTATTGAGGTTTTGTAAGTTGAAGAAATGAAAAAGCAATAGGAATATGTCACCTTTGGCTCCAGATGATCGCGATGAGCATGGTTAGCCCAGATTTAATGTCTTATACACCAAAGGTTTAACCAAGAAAAGAGTTGTCAGAATTGTTAACTTGAAAACAGTTGTTGGACTCAGCCCTACTACTATCCTACAGCTCGGACCCCATGACTGTTTTTGCTTTTCAGGCAACAACAGCTATCATGATGCCGGCTAAGAGTAGCTCCTTCCCTCACGCCTCACAAAGGATCCTTTCAGAATACTCTGCGTGACATTAAACATTTAAGACACTACCTTCACTTGTCTATAGTCAGACAGAAAGTGTTTCTTTTTCTTTTCACACATGCATAAGGAGGCAGATGTATGCAGGGAAATTTTCCCCTGAGAATACATGCACATGTACAGCTCCACATTATTCGTACAGCAATCGGATGTCTAATCATCATAGCCATTATACAAAATGCAATTTACAGCCAACCACATCCGTCTACCCTTTATTTAAGTCTGACCTTATTACCGGGATCAGACGGATCCAATCTATTGCTTACAACTAAATCAGTTTGCATTATACAAAGGCTTTCTGAGACATCGAACACGTGCTGAGAAAACTGGAGTGGAAAACATAGATACATTCAAAATAACGCTTAAGTAATGTGCATCACAAGATGAAAAAAAGATTTTGTTCCCACCTTTAAAATTTAATTCTGTGATTCACTGAATGAATCACAGATCCAGGGATACAGTAAAATTATAGAGCAAGGAGAGACCAAATGAGTGCATGGGTCGAATGGGGGACTTCTCAAAAGAGAGAAAGGAGGGAGGACAATCGAACAAAAGGAAGAAGAGTAGACAGAAGCAAGAATCTCATGGATGGAAAAAAAGAGGTATGAAGGTACAAAGAGAAGATAATGATTATGATAACTTTAATTGTATAGCAGTTATCTTAACAAAGTTACATAGGTAATTCACAAAATACATGAGAACAATCCAAATAAAAACATGGAGCTTCGATATAAATCTAAAGCCTAGTTTTGTCTTGGCAAGTTTAATCGGCTCGAGCAGGTCATTCCATAGCCAACATCAAGTAACAACAAGAAGCATGTTGGGTTAAAGCTCTGTGATATTACTGGGTATCATACCATGTTGGGCCTTAGCAGCTGATGTATCGATTACACATGTTTGTTATTAGTGGACCAAGAAATAGTTCTAATTGTTTGTCTGGTTGATTTGGGCCATAGTATATTATATTTGTCTTATCTGAGTTTGGTTGCACAAATTACCAGTCATTCATTTCTGAGTAGAAGCTGAGCACTCCACTAAGTTGTTCCGACAGCTAAAGTTTAATGGAAAAGTACATTTGCGTGTCGTGGACATAGCAGTGATAGTGGACCCCATTAAAATGACTGATAATGTTTCCTCCAGTGATAGTAGACCCCATTAAAATGACTGATAATGTTTTCTAATGAAAGTATATAAAAGGGAAAATAAATTTGTGCAAAGAACAGATCCCTCTGGCAACCCATATGTTAGTGAATCTGAAGAAAAAGCTAAGATACCAATAGAGTAACTTCTCTATTCGAATGATAAGAGTCAATCCATTTAAGAGCATATGTAGCTGATATACCAACACACTAATCTTGTCTCTTGACAAGAATTTCCTGATCCACAGCACCAAGTAGCAATAAAATAGAATAATTCCAAGGATCAGCACACATCAACAAATCAATTGTATCCCTTATTAGAGGGTGTCATTAGTAGAATCCTGACTTGAACTTGCCAAAAAGGTAATAACTGTTTAACACAACTAAGAGTTGAGTTTATACCACCTTTTCAAGAATGCTGAACATGAATAGGAGTTTAGACATGGTCCGGTAATTCTGTGGGAGTGACTCATCATGGCTCGTCTTTTTTTACTATAGGCTGAATGAAACGGATGTAAGGGAATAGTTAATAATGTCAGTGTCTGTGAATAAGGGCCTTTCTCATACATGACCTATTTGAGAGAGGTTGGTATAAGATGTCAAAAGGGCTTGAAGAGGAACACATGCGACGCAGTATTTGTGAGTTCAGGAAGAGAAATTTGCTGAAAATGTTTAAACTGTTCAGGACATTTAGGATAATCAAACAAATCTGCAGCAACAACAGTAGCAGGAATGATCGTACACCTAAGGTCATTGACATTTCTGACATTGCTTCTAAGATTCCTTTCACTGTCTGGATTTGAAAAGGCTAGCAATGTAGGGTAAACACGGCTTTTAGTCAATAACTGGTATTAAATAGGAATCAAGGATTATTTTGGCTATTGGTGATTAGAGAGGTAAGAATGCCAGGATATCCTTCATATACAAAAGGTGGACATGTATTATAGTATTTTTCCACTTCCTTTTGGCTTTTCTGCTCAATCTTTTCAAATTCCACAAATTGTAATCAATCAAATGAAGATGGTTTAATAAGTGACTTTGATATTGGTTTAATGGGAGCAGTGGCATCAAGGGTAGTTTGACGCTGTTAAAGTAATTTAGGAAGTAATTCACCTTAAAAAAAGTAAATGTAGGGAGAGAGTCGGGTAAAAAGGCAGAAGAGAGGTGAGAGGGGTAGATATGGCACCAGTTTTGTGAGTGAAAGTTCAGGTTCTTCCAATTATAGAACAGAGACAAGATAATCTTTGTTGTCTTCTGTCTGGGCAGCAATGAAAGCAACAGAAAGTTCTGCACTACCAAGCATTGCACACATGCAGATACTCCACCATATACATCTTTATTTCAAGAATTAAAAGTGCACCAGAACATCAATGTACAAGAACTATTGTAAAAGGTTATTTTAATTAAAATGTGATCAGCGATAACATACGAGACAGGCTGTGCTCAAGAATGACAATTATTTTTGTGGAAAAAATGTTGATGTCCTGACATCTATAAATCTGCCAGGGAAGTTGAAGTTGCATGCATTAAAAATATATAATTTGAGTGAGAATCTTGCAAGGCTCAAGTGGAGCAGCAGCGTAGTGCATTGGGAAGACTGTCCCAAATAGAGAGACAGAGTTGCTTCTCAAACCCCAGAAGTCTAGTGGAAAGAGGCAGTGGTATAACTGGGGCTTTTAAAAAAATTACCCACCGGATAATACCCTGATCTGGAATTGTCTACCAGCTGGAAGAGAGAAATTACTTCAATAATTTAATAAAACTACAGTAATCTGTAATGGAAAATAATCTGTAGTTTAAAATAGTGATACTAATTCTCAGCGGCAGTCTTAAGGTGACAGAATTAATCTAAAACAGCCTCTTAATTTAAATAATTGACAAATTACATATTAGCCAAAAAAGCCAAATTGTAACAAAAATATTTTTGCAAAGTGACACATTTGTCCTGGAAATAATGTTTGTATTATAATGTGTGCCCATTTTTACTCTTTGTACCGATTGGCTAGGGAAAAAGATTGAGATGGGAAGGATGTGCAGCAGGTAAGGATGATTAAGGATAGGAATGGAAATGGACTAACAAGTAGAGTTTGCGGGCAAGATGGAAGGAGTACTTTGGAGAAGTAAAAAATGAGAGAGGAAGGGGTCAAGAATGTGAGAATTGCAAATCAGGACGTCCAAAGGGCCCTAAAGGAGGTGAAAACAGCTTTGAAGAAAATTAAGAATGGAAAGTCCGATTAGTCCTCATGACATAATGGTGGAGGTATGAAGGTGAATAGGAGAGAAAGCAGTGGACAATGGTTCAAGTCACAGAATGCCTGAGGAAATGAGGAAATGTGAGATTAGTGCTTGCGCTGTAATAACTATGTCTAAAACTGTTTAGCCACACAATGTGGGTGGGGTTACATGTGACGCTTTTCTCCTTTACGAATGAAACCTTTCTAAATTTCAAAGTCGGTCGCCTGTTTACATGATATGTGATCTGTTCTGACCCGGTGTTTACATGGATCAAATCACCTAATCGGAAACACTTTCAGACATGCGCAGAGGATCCACATTGCCGTTCATAAGGTGGTGATAATGTTTAGGTCTTCGGTAAGCTCGGTACTGAGCGCCCAGAAGAAGAATATGACAAAGAGCGCATCCGTGGATGTGACTTTTCGCCCATCTAACCGTCCAAAAATGTTAAAATATTTCAAATTTGCAATGTATAAATCACTCTCCGATTCAGACCGGTACTGTTTTGAAGTCGCCATATTTAAAATGCGTCGTGGCACTGAGAAAACCTAACAGAGCATTACGTCACGACGCTGGACATGCGCAGATACAACTCAAACAGAAATTTTTCTCTTACAGCGTTTACATGCAGCGACTGGCTATCGGAAAGGCTTTCCGAAAGGATTTTGACTACCTCTTTGCGAAGGATTGAAATCTTATTCGGAAAAGTTCTTTCCATTTGGAAAGGGGTTTACATGCAGTATTTTCTTTCCCATTAGACGTCTTTTCCAAATCTATTCGGAATTAGGCTGTCCATGTAAACCCACCTAATGAAGATCTGGGAAAGAGTAGTGGAAGCTAGGTTAAGAAAAGAGGGGGCAATTTGTGAACATCATTATGGTTTCTTTTCAAAAATGTGTGTGAATGAAAAGGAGGCAGGCGGAATATTGAGGATGCAAGGAATAGAAGCGGAAAAGGTGCAGGAGTTCAAGTCAGGGGTTAATTATGACAAGAACAGTTCATGGCCCTAAACTAAGCTGCATGTGCAAAGAACAATTACAAAGACATCACAGCATCATGTCTATACAAAAGCAAAATTGAAGCCACTAAAGTTATTTTCAACGCTTTTGTTTATAGTGAAAGTATTTACAGGGATGTTTAAAGTGTTTGTAGTTATGTTTTCAAGGTGAAAAGCGACTCCCGGGGCATATCTTTGTGACAGATGTCGATGGAGAATGACATCAAAGCCGAATGAATTCGGATCTGACGGTTCGAACTGAGGTCGCATTGCAAAAAACATGACCTGAGTCTGATTAAGGACCATATATGGAAGTGGCCCAAATTATATATATATATATATATATATATATATAAAACATATATGCAGCCAGTGAGATGACTCATGGTCGAGAAGAGGATTCAAGAGTGAGAAAGTGGGAAGAGGATCCAAATTTACATCCACAATCAATACTGAGGTCATAATTATTCATCACTATTATAAATCCATAATGCAAATACACACTTTGGTTTACACTAAAATTAAACTAATAAATGCATAGCACCAAAATACCTAATGAAGTTGATTTAATATTGTAATCCAAATTTATGACTGTGTGTTTATTAATAAATTCTTACAGCTGCATTCCAGTCTCAACTTTTTCTGGGATATAAATATTCCCATTCAATATTGTTTTGGCGGGCCTTTCACTTCATGCCATATTTGAACGCATAAGTGAAATATCCTCCCGATATATCAAACAAATTTACCTGACATGGCATGTTGCAGGTAAATGTAGTGACTGGTTGGCAACATGAAAGTTGCCCACACAAAAAAAGCTCAGGCGTTGCAGGGCGGTTGATTCTCAGTTTTCCTGCAGTCTTCATGTCGGATGTAAATGACCAGCAGTCCCTAACATCAATAGAGATGTATTTTTGCTGCCGGCACTATGTTTGCCCTGTCCTTAAAGTTACGACTCAAATGTAAAATGTCAAAGTCAGTTATTCAGATATGTAACAGTGAGAGTAGTTTGTAACTAAAAGAAGGACTACTGCTTCTGTCTCTTGGAGAGACTTGGGCCATGTAAATAAAAAGAATATGAAATAAATTATCATTAGTTATCTGATAGAATCGGAAATCTAGTGGTGTTAATTTGAATTATTTGATTTTTGAGTTTGGATCAAGGATCCAATGACTTTTTTTGTACACGCACGCAACACACACACACACACACACACACAGCCACACACATACACACACGTGACTCTCATAAAGGGAGTATGTGTGTACTTATTGAATTTAAGGCCTTCATTTTAAGATTAAGATTAACTTATTTATTTCATTTTAACTCAATTTAACAAGGAAGTCTCACTGAGATCAGAAATATCTTCTACAAGAAAGATCTGGCTAAGGCAGCAGTCAATGGGACAAACACAATATGGCCTCATGTGTGCATATCTGCTCTGATTCTGCTTTAATGCCATGACGAGACTCCCGTTCCAAGAGCCCAACCCTTCAAGACAACCCCCATGATGTAGTATCTTAGTCTTACGGCTTCTTTGCATCCTAATTCCTACAAGCCGGAACATAGTGTTCACCACACATTTCCTGACATCGGTTTATTTTACAGGAAAAATGAGATTTAAATGATGCTTGAGACTTTTCATGCCCATCTGCTCCATCTGCGACCATGATTGTCAACTATTTTACAACTGAACTCCGCTCACAAAACAATGTTAATGCTCTGTGGGTATCTTTTCACAGTGTGTGGAGCCTAAAGGTCTGCGTAATGAAAATTTTATCATACTATCATGATTCAACTAAGGAAGTGATCCACGGATCGTAGAGGATGATCCGATCCTCATTTCATGAAAAAGGAAAAAACAAAGGCCTGGCATATAAGCAAATCCGTGGAACAAGAACGACCTTATAAACTGGAGGAAAGAAAACAAGAGGCAGTAACAGCTATGAGCTTGTGAATACTCATAATCTGGGCTGCATAATATCCTGTTTGCTGTTTTGCAGAAAAAAATATTACTGTTTCCAACGGGTTTTGCTTTTTCATAAAAGAGTGTTCTGTATCTCGGTCTGACATTCCCACAACAATGCAGACTCCCGTTCAGCACAATGCTGTTATTCTTCCGACGCACAAGAATGAAACCCGTACTCTTCCCAGACATTTCCTGTGGTCTGGGAAAAAGAGAGGGAGGCAGGTTGGGAAAAGAACAAAAATAAAAGGCTGGATCTATCATGGGGAGGAAGGAAAGCAAAGCAGTAACAAGTATTATAGACAGAAAACCAGGCGAGTATCGAGACCACACTCATCATCAGTACTGCAACAAAAAGAAAATCCTGGCTTTACCTTTGGAGAAATTATTATCTATTGCGATGTATCTAGTAATCCGAAATAACCAAATATAATACTCACTACTACGTAGAATTCTCAGCTGTCTGGGATCCTTATCAATGACTAATACAAGACAACTCTGCACAGTCAGCAGTCTATCATTATCCTGCAAGGCAGATCTTGGCATGTCAAGGAAATACTAAAATATAGGGCTCCCGGAGACATAATGACAGGCAAAGAAGGAAAAGAGTTAAGTTTGGGCTTTGGCTGCATGGATAGATCTATGAGGAGGGGAAACTTAAGGAATGAGGTCAGGAGTGACTGTCTGCCATCACAATGAATCTTTTTTCTTCCTGTGTTTTGTCCATTCATTATTCCCTGCTACCATTTGAAAAACAGATGGCCGAGGGCTGAGCCAAACAACTATACGTAGAGATTGATTTTGTTTGTAATTGTAATTACTATAACATGCCATATTGATAAGGTATCATCTGAAGAATTCAGATCTACATGTTAACAGCATTCCACCAACGTTTATGCCATTTGGTTAAGTTGTCCAATAGTCTGAGTTGAACAAATTTTTAAAAAAAAACTCATTTTTTATTATTATACAGAAATGCCAATGTCAACCATGAATTCTCAACATTTCATCATAACTTAATCATATGGAAATTAATAATAATAAAAAAATAGTTTAATTGAGCCCCAACTTTCAACTGAATATGTTTGTCATTGATATGCAGTTAACATGTAACCAATTAATTTGTTGGTCAAAAAAAAAGTGTTTTAAATCAAAATATACACCAATCATAACTTTAAAACCACATGTCTAAGACTGTGTTCTCTTTTGTTCCACCATTTCTGTTTAATGCACCAAGTATTCTGACACTTTTCTATCAGAACTGATAGAGTATTCTGTGCAACAGCAGCTATTTTTTGAGGGTCAAACACAGGCTAGTCTTTGCCCCCCGGTTGTCCCTTCCCTTCTTACACCACCTTTTTACGCGATACTATCAGAAATATGCCCATGTCTAGTCGCCAAGATCCTTATGTCTGCCCAGTTTTTCTGCTTCCATCATATCAACTTCAACGACCAAATTTTTACTTTGTAACTAGTATATCCCACCTACTGACAGGTGCCATAGCAAGGAGATAACCCTGACTTCATCTGTCTGTGGCTATAATATTACAGTAGATAAGGGCTGTCACAATCACAAAATTTTGGCTGACGATTAGCTGAGATACAAATAACTGCGATTAACTATTTAATTGTCTTTGGTCTATTCTGTCCCACCATGACACTATCAGTCTACAGTCTAATCACAAAAATACAAATACACCTATTGGCACGTTTATATTAAAAAGAAAAGCAGAAATCTTCAGAAAACACTGTGAAAAGGGAATATGAAATATTTTTGTTTAAATTAAATGATTAATCAATGTCGAAATTGTTTGAGATTATTTCGGTCTGCCAATCTGCAAGTCACCATTTGGTTCAGCTCTGCACAGATAATGGAATATTTGGTATTAGTCTTTCAATAAAGTCGTAACATGGTAAAACCAAAGTGAGCCATTACATATAATCATTATTTTGCCTGAAGTTCAAAACCATATGCGAGTGTTTCCTTCAGATTTCTAAAACAAACATGCAACTCTACGAGTACCTCTGCTCAGCAGTTACTGTCAAACTATTAAAATATATTTTTCTAAATAATAAATAGACAGAAACTTCCTACACAAACATACATTGAGCTCTGAAAAAATAAACCCTCACCGACTTACTGGATAACCAAACATTTAGCATTTTTCTGAGTTAATGCTACTCAAATTAGACCTTTTTTAAACGCTGCAAACAGATATCCATAATTTACAACAACTCAATGGAGTCAAATCAACACAATATTCAACCGTCACGCGTTCCATCCTGAGTGAATACGACAGACATCGGAAATCCGCAGGGACTTTAAAAATGAGTCATCTCCACTTCTAGTGATGAGTTTTGACTCATTGTGAACTATGAAAAGGCACAATAGTAGTCAGATGTTAGACGATACAGTAAATATGTTTTTAACAGCCCACATATAAAGCAGTGAGGTGGTTGTTTTGAATCATCTGAAGGCATCTGACTTTATGTAAGGCTAATTGAGGAGTTATTCACTTGTACTAATTTCGAATCATGAGGATCATGAGTTCCGGTTTGTGCACTTACAAAATCCTACTTAATCTCATAGGAGCATCATCCAAGAATGTTGTTTCGGGCAACAGAGATAACAAATTGTGTGCTTGTGTTGTACATAAGCGTAGGTGACGCGCTGCAAACAGTGTGTTTTGCATTGGAGAATTTGTTCCTATTTTCACTTCAACTTGTAACATGACTCCCATTTCCGCTAAAACACACACAGACCACCACGAAAATGAGCTGACCTTAACATGTGACATTGAAAAGCAACAAATGACCACATATGAAGCAGATACGAGAGTTGCTCAATATGAAAAGATTCACGGTGTGAATATTTTTGAAAAGCTTGAAAACATAAAAACATCTCGACCACATCACATATCTTCCCTATGCATACACACATCCTTACAGTGTTTCAGCTGAATCAGGTCTATAATAAACATTCTTCCAAAAGCAAGAACAGGACTGCATAAGGGTAAACACGCAAAATACACACACAGTCTGTAATTATTGCAGCGCAGGCACGCAAGTCTGTCCCCTCCAAACACTTGAAAACATATGCACGCACACATGCAAAGATTTAACCCTCTGCCTGGTGTGCGTGTGTCTGTGGTGAGAAGAAAACAGTTAAGTCTGAGACTTTTAGGCTTAGCTGTTTGGGTGGCCGAGAACTGTCAAAAGCACACACGCACGCACACACACACACACACACACACACGCACACACACACACACACACACACACACACACACACACACACACACACACACTGCAAGAAGACATGAGGGCTCAGTTGTAAAATGTCCCTGTTGATTTCAGTGAAGAGTTTTCTTTTTCTTCCATTTTCTGCCCTTATTTGTGTCTTTTGTCTTTCTCCATTGTTCCTCTTTTTCTAAATTCATGCTTCATCCTTCCTTTTGCTCCTCCTTCTCTTTTCAAAGCCCTAAGGGAAGCAGAAGCTTTGACAACAAAAAACATCTTCTTTAAAGCCATGGCACCAGCTTATAGCCAGAGTGTTAGAGTCCACTGTTATTCTTCCCTTCCTGCTACACTTCCACTGCACAGTTAAGAAAAGTTGTCGAAGAATGGGGACGAGAATTTTCAAATTCCAGGAAGCAACTTATTTTCTTTTTTTTTTGCCTGAAGAAAATATGTCTAAGACAGCTATCAGTACAATAGTGAGTTGTGTCCATAAAATCCCCAACCAAGTAATTATGCCATGTTGAAGAAAATTGTATTATGATCATGCTGAACAAGTTTCATCCCCTTCTCAGGGGGAAGAACAAGATTTGTCAAGAACGTGGAAAGTAAAATAATTCTTTTCAGTCCCATGGTGATCATATCTGGGAATCATTTAGTGGATGTGTAGTCATTAAAGGTTTTTACTGTATACAAGTGGCCTCCATGACATTGAGACACATCGAGCAAAGAAGAGAGCTGAAGATTCAAAATCACAGAAATCAGGCAAATCTGTAGTGCAGTAAGGGAAACTTTCCTGACATTCATCATGAAATTAAACAAACTGTACAGACTTGTAAGAGACACAGCACTGCACCCAACCTGTTAATTATGGTCCGTTTAGTCAGGGGTCGACAGAGTTAAACCTGTCTGTATATCATGAACACTCTAGCTGGTGTTAATTCCCCTCCCTGGAGGCATATTTTTCTGTCAGTCTTTTGTGCTTCGCTGACTAGAGGTATCACAAATGTCACATCTTAATGACGGACTGAAATAACAAAGCTTGCCAACATCTGCCTGTTGCTTGAAATAGTTTATAAGATAGTTATGTACCATGAAAGTGTGTTTTATCACTTAAATGACCATGTTTACCTTTTTAAAGAAGGCCTGGTAATAGAACACAGATTTATGACAAACACAAAGGATATGATGTAATGAGACAAAAATAATTTGTAAAATCATCATTTATATACTGCCATACTATTTGTAATATGCCAGGTGTCCCTATTATATCGCTGTTGTTTTTTTCCATTTTGGGAAATGTGGTCATATGTCAGCTGATCTGATTGGCATTTGATTTGGCAAATTAGCCACAAACAGGCAGGGATTAATCGTTTAATGAACCAATTAAAAGTTAGTCAATTGACTTTCAACATAATGTACTATATCACAGTTAGAGAGATTAGTGAAATGGTCTATCAACCGAAAGTTTAACAAAAAATATTTCGACAAATTGAAGTGTGTTGTGACACATTTCATTAAGAGCCGTTCTTCATACATTCAGTCTGGTGTCATGTAGCTTGCTATAACTTCCCATAATCGGTTCCAGGGTACGGCCTATACCTACACTAGGAAACACTTATACAGGCCAATGTGATGAATGTTAAATATATATTCAATTAACAGCAGATATTCTGATTTTTCTGATGGAAACAACCTGGAAGATCCATTTAGTTTTCCACGTATATTTTTTACCTTTAGGTGTCATGGCATGGCTATTGTTCTCTAAGGCAGTGGTAGGGAAAGCATTCAGATCCCTTAATAAGACGGTATTTAAATGCTCAACTTTTTATATACAATAAAGAATTCAGTCCCTTCTGGGTCCAAAAAAAAATTTCAGCCCAATTTCAGAGAACATTTTTACTATGTAAGTATCAGGCGTATGTGTACACTGATCAGCCAGTACGTTTTAACATCACATAAGGTCAAGTGCACAACACTAATTATATCATCGTGATGACATATGTTAGCGTGTGCCTTCTACCTGAGGAGTAACCATTAACCTGAGCACACGCACACTCAGCATAAGCAACCAACAATGTCAGCCAACAACAATAACGTTCACATTCCAGGAACACCCTATTAATACGTTATTAACGGGTAAAACGGTAGCCAGACTGGTCAATCATCAGTGATTCATTAATGGGTAATGACAGAAGAATTCACATACACAATAGATATTATACTCCTGAGCAAAAAATGATTAATGATATTTGGGGGGGAATTCATGATTTATTTCAACAAATACCGTTGAATTGAGCGGTCTTTTACAGTGTTCTGCATCAAAGCGGATCTTCTCATCTCTGACTGCTTCCCATAGCTGGTCAGTGCAAACCAAACCAGTTTGGCCTTTTAGTGTGAGTCCTTATATGGGGTTGGGATCTGGTGACTGACCATGCCAAACCCTCACTAATGGAGAGTGGTGCTAAAACATTATTGTTATTGTGTACTGCTGCACTCTTCATTAAAAACTTGACACATTTTTATTTCCATTACACAACTTCTTCAGGTTCAAAACCAACCTTTTCTATAATATATTTTGCCATGTGTTTGCATTGGTGGATGTTTTGTGTCACACCAGCTTCCCAGCACCAATCTGGTAGGAGGTATTGAGCACTTCTAAACAAGACGATCTGGTCGACTAAGAATTCTACCACGTCTTTCTGTATTCACCACTGTACTTGTTTCCCAGCAGCATATGCGGATCTTTCATAGTTAATAGACAACTGTAATAACAGTTTTAATGGTAATAATAATAATAATGGTAGAAGCAAAAGTTGTTATAACTAAAACTGTTCTTGTAGTGAGAGTAGAGCGCAGTGAGAACAGAAAGTGAGCCAGAAATTTTTATCCAAATTGTAGTGTGCATGGATGTGTTTCCCATCAGTACAATAAACTAAGATGCTCCACTTTGACTCCTCATCTGCTGAGGGGGTGTCAATGATGCTGGTATATAATGTTTTAGGAGTAAAAATCAATATATATCCTACGTGCATCGATTATTGGGATAGGTTGAGCCATGAAGGACCCTGCACATATGAAGGAATTGTTGAAACGGGACAGGCCTAGTCATGTCACTGTGAGGCCTTTTTTCTTTTCTTCAGATGCAGCTTTCGAAAGGATGCTGCTTTTGAATAGAGACACAGCAGAGGCGGACATAACAACCCCGTATTGTAATTCAATCCCTTCATGTTTGACGGCGCTGAGGAGGCATTTTGGGAATACTTTTAAACCTGGCCCATGACAAAAGTACCAGGGCCATTTATACACAGCTCAAAAATGTGACTCATTGCTCCAGAGAGTAGGGCTTCAGCAGGTACATGAGATGTTGACATTGTTGAAGACATTTGAAACAAAAACAACAGCTCCACTCTTCTTACACAAACTAAGATTACATTGATGCATAATTTCAAAATGTATATAGGTCTACTTTGACTGCATTATGAGGGAGGGCAACTTAAAATAGGATTAACTAGAGAGTAATTAGACATGCCCGATTAAGATCAGTAAAAATCAAGATGGAACTGAGATAAATATATTTCAAAAATGCTTACATAGACACAAATAAAGTGATTTTCTTTGTATTCTAACCTATAAGAAACCATGGTGACACAAGCGTCACAAAAAGTACCCTAATTTCAGATGTTTTTGATTGTTTCTTTGCTAGTAAAGGCACATTGCAATCCACTTTTCTAATTCTAGTGCTATCCTGTCTATCATGGGATTATATGTCTGTATTGTAATAAAACCTAATAAGTGTATTGATATCTGCAAAGAAAAATATCTGATTTATTTTCAAATGAGATATTATATTAGCAAAGTCCAATGTAATATGACAAGAGGCAGCATTTCAAAAAGAATTTTAAAAAAGTGGTCCATTTAAGCGTTATGATCTCCCATGATTTTCATTCAAAGAGAAACGATTATAATGATTTTTTTTTGTCTCTATTCATTGAACAAACATATTTACATAATCTGTGATGAAAAGAGTTGGATCATTTTTGCCCAGGAGTGTATTAGTGCCAAAAACCACGTGTTGTGTACATCTTTGTACCATCTATCCTAAGTGATGACAGTAACCCAGGATCGTTTAGAACGTTTCCTACTTCAACAGGAAAATTACATTTTTTGGTTCCTTGGCCAAATATTAGAATATATCAAATTTAACAGCACCACTGGAGAGAGGCAGAGCCTTTTAAATTGCATGCCATCACATTTTTTTTATCGACAACTACAATTAACGGCAGAGAAAAAAAATATACAAGTTTTGGACGGAAGCTCTGTCCGCATTTTCAGAATTCCTCCCACTCAAGTTAAGACTTTGGTGACGTTAGAAGCACTTCAAGAGCAAACAGATTATGCAAGCTGACAGAAGCTCCCAACATACTCACGTTCTCCGTTATCTCGGATGGGCAACCACCGCAGCACGACGACTAACCAACAAGTTAGACTTCGCATAACGGAAATGTGCCGAGAAGCATCTAAAGTCCCTCCAACCAAAAACTGGACTTAAGGGAAACGCGGTGTACTAAAAGTCTCGTCGCTTTCTCTCTCATTGTGAATGCACACGATGGCTCCTTCCGAAAATGAGCGAGTAAAGAAAACTTTCAGCTACGAACTTCACAGGGAAAAAAGTGGTTACTCCTCATTTCCGCTGTCAAAAATGTGTCACGAGCCAGATCTGTCAAAACAACGGAAACTCACTGCACTGACTTCCGGCTTTAGATTTTCAAAATACTGGGCGAGTAATAAAGATTACACTAAAAAAAATGTTTATGCCTAATATTAAAGATGTATTTATTTTATTTGGATGTGAAATTTCCATGCATTTGCAATACATAATTCTAACATGAACAAACTAATAAACTTAATGTGATGCCTATTTGTCATTAAAACATGATTAAAAAAACTTAAAATTTGATTTCTGTAATAGTTTAATAAACCTTTCGTTTCAAATAAATTTCCACTTCAAACCAAAATCAAATTAAGAAAATTTTTTATCCTGCTTGTTCTACAGTAAGAAATATTCAAACCATGTTCATATTTTTTGAACTGATTAGATTTAATGGTTTCCACGAATGAGAGTTAAATTGATTCTATAAACTTTTAATACATATATTGAAAAAAAACATTTAAATAGAATCAAACAGATACAAGTTGTTAAACTTTAACTACGCATTGATTGAAATTTTTTCGTACAGTTTAGTTGTTTTTTCAACTCTACAAAATAAATTATAACTATTTGGAGGCGCAAAAGTAAAAAGTTGGTACTTAGATTCTGACAAGCCATACCCTTTTAACAGCTGATAGGTGAGGTCAGAATCATATTTATTATCTTGTTATAATGGCGCCCCTCAGTGGGTGGCACGTATTTTTGGAGCAATTCAATATTTTGTCCTAACGTTGATGTTTCGAAACTAGGATAAATGGGTAGGCCCTAAGTGTATAGATATGGGCTGCTTTAACAAGGGCCACGTTTTGATGGACTACTGAGTCCCAGCATCTCCAGAACTACAGGTCTACTGTAGCTGCTACTAACCACTGGGGTTCAGTTGTTAGTAACTACCAATGTGATCTAAGGAAAGACCCAACACAGCGTTTATTTTTTTTTTGTAAATAAATCTCTTTAAACAAACCGTTTAAAGAGGCTGTGGTGCTCGACTGTGAATGATCTGACACAATAAAATAAACATTGGCCATGAACAAAGAAAATTTCAAATGTCAGAAGATTATACTCTTGAACTATATTGCAATAATGACTAAAATTGGGGTTCTTTTATCCGTTATCTTCAATTCTTGTTTATGACGTCTATGAAGTGGATGCATTGCTGTATTATTTTTTTGAGTCCAGGCTGTAACGCTGTATGAAAAATGTAACATACACATTGCATGCATGTAGCAACTGGACTCGTTTGATGTCTTAGAAATCTAAATTGTGCCAGATAACACTTGATTGTTTTTAAAAATGTTGCTAATATGCTTCTTAAAGATTAGACTGCTATCCACAATCACACCTAAATATTCAACGTGCTGAACATCCTGCACAATAAACCATTTGACGATAATTTGGAGTAGGGACGTTGTTTCGTTTGATTGAAAACAACAAGCAGTACAAACAGTTTTAGACAAATTCACTCGTCAAGCATGAGTGAGTCATCCAATCTGTTATTCTCTCCACTGCACTTTTGAGCACAGATGTTTTCTTGCTGGTTAGAGATAGCATTTATGTAAATGACTGTGATATTTGCATACATTTGTACATTAACTTCCGCACAAATAGATGGTATGTCATTAATATAACCAGACCTAGGCTATCGTCCCTGACAGCAAGGGTATATCCCCCTGAAAATTCCTCTTTGTTGTTCAAGCAATCACCCTGATTAAACCCCTCAAATTAAATATGAAGTTATTTCCACAGTATTTTTGTAAAATAAAATAAAAAACTACCTAAATTGAGTAAATTATGAACTATTAAATAAAAATGGGGGTAAAATATGATGTATACATGATCGAACTCCTCGATTTGATTCATTTGCACCAAATTTGGAATAAATCGATCAAATGGTTGAGAAATTACTTTCAGAGATAAACCTCCCCCTAGTGTCAAAAATAAACTACCGGCCTTTCCTGAAATCAAAGCAATTCTCGCTATAAGGTCTATTGGGGTGGAAAATTTGAAAAGTGATTCATGAAAATTCTTGAGGTATGTCTGGAAAACAGTGTTTTTAAAAGCGCCCCCTAGTGAGTAAAATATAAACTATTAAAGTAAAACGTGATTGATACAAGATAGATCTCCGTGAGTTGACTCATATGTACCAAATTTGGACACAATTGGAACAATGCTTGAGAATATATGGCCAAAGAACCTTTTCCAATAAAGCTCCCCGTAGTTTCAGAACTTTACAACAGGCCTATCCCAAAATCAACCCAGTTCTTCCTCGCACAGTGTATTTAGGTATAAAATTTGAAAATGATCCATTCGACATTTTTTGAGTAATATCTGGAAAACAGTGTTTTTATTCTAAAAAAAGAAAAAACGAAAAAAGAAGCTCCCCCCAGTGAGTTGAATAAACACTACTAGAGTAAAATCCATATTTGCAAGATAGATCTCCTTGAGTAGATTTGTATGCACCAAATTTGGACTAAATAGAACCAATTAAGAAGTACAATCCAAAAAATTGTTTTTCCGTAAAAAAGCTCCCCCTAATGAGGGAAATCTAATATATTCACTTTGTTACAGAATATTATGATTGACTGTATCTGTATTTATTAAAAAAAAATTGCTCCTACCACCCCTCCTTTATCCAGCAACAGTTCAACTGTTCAACAAAATAACAAAAAGCAGTTTCTGTTGAATGGTGTTTTTCTGAAACAAAACTGTATTGCATTTGGAAAGCGGTGACCATTATTCAAATGATTTATCAGCTACTGAGCCACAACTCTTTCAATGACCTTTGATAAAAATGGAAGGATGCCTGGTGGTCTTTAATTGGCTATTGGCTTCCGCCTGATCTCCCCCCTTAAATATTGGTTTGATTACTGCTGGTTTTAAACTCTTGGGGAAGGCTGCTTAACTAAAGGAATGTATTTAGAAACTGTGTGATTAGAGAACACAAAGTTAGGGCATTCCTCTTTACCACGCAGGAGTCTATACCATTTTGCACACATGAATTCTTTAACCTTTTTAAAATATTTTAAAATTCCTGATTGGAAATCTCAATGAGAGTTAAAACAGTGCCGACTAAATCTGATGGCATGATATCCATTTTTCCAAACCCAAATCCCACCGCTAACTCTTGTGCAGAATCTTTAAAAAACAGATTAAAAGACTTTTCAATCTAATTTTCATCCTGTCTTAGTATACTATCAATCTTGACCTTTCCTTTCCTTTCGAGAGAGGTTATTTATGTGTTCCATAATAATTGATAGAATCCCTTGTTCTGATTAATAAGGTAAATGAAAAGTTTGCTTTTGCCTTCCTTAGTTAATTTACTACCTTGTTGCGTTGGTCTTTGAAGAGACACATAACAGCATCAACACCTGATTTCAGTGTCGTCTTAAGCTGATAGTCTCTTTTGGTCATCAAAGACCAAATATGTTCTGTCAACCAGGGGAGGGTTTGCCTTTTTTATGTGTACTAGATCATTTTTTTCATAAATGTATCCCTAACATCCTTGATAATGTGCACAAAGTGTGGAAATTGGCCATTTTTCATTTGTTTTCTGCCAGAGAATCTTTTTCTTGTCTTGTCTAAACGGAAACCTTTTCTTACTTAACTTCTGAGCAATAACGACTAGATGTAAATCTGAAATCCCAGTAATAAAATTAAAAGTATGATGATTCTTTCTGGATTATTGGACAATGCTAGATAAATCTGTGTTTTTGATGTTTCAGTTATTCTTGTTGCTCCGTTTAACAGCTGAGAAAATCCATAGAGGCCCGTAATATCTTTTAGTTGTTCTCAATTATTCCTATCATTCAAATTCACATTACAATTCCCTAAGACAATAATTTCCTTACCATAACTATTTAATTCCTTTAAACGTGCTTTAACAGAGTTATAAAAGGAAAACCCTGCAGATTATGGTCGATAAATGCCAACCAATGTAAAATACATTTGAGGTTACAGAATTATAGTGAGTGCCGGACATTCAATTTTTCTCTCCATCTTATCATGTATGTCCATTTGTTTAGAATGTATGTGGTTCTTTTACATAGAGAAGCAATCCGCATTCTTTTCCTCGGTTTCTGTCTATCCTTAATATGTTTTTTGCCTGGGATTAACAAAAGTTGCATGTGGAGTTGTTTGTGTTAGCCAGGTTTCAGACTGAGAAAGTTCAGGTTTGAGTCTGAGGAGTTTCTCCACTTGATCCGTTTTTGAGGCAATCCTTATATTTAAATGTCCCCTAAAGAAGCCTTTAGGTTTTGATCAGTATCCCATATCAATCTGCATAGTTGTGCGTTTGGAAAAAAGGCATGTCATGCGTCCGTCGCTGTGTTTTTGTTTGAGGTTTTACTCTATATGTCTGTTGTTATTTGTGTAACCAGTCTAGTTATAATTACACAAAATGTGTTAGATTTAGTTTATTTTTGTTTTACCTGACTGTTATGACCTCTAGCTTCTTCTTTGTTTTGTTTATAAGACATAACTGAGTCCCCTCATTATTTCTTCTTTGTGAGTAATAATAATAATAATACATTTAATTTGACTGTGACTGAAATCTTAAAGTACTACAAAGTAAAAACAGATAAAAGCATCAATAAAAAATAAAATAAGAACTATATAAAACATGACCAAAAAGCAGCAATGTTAATTTAAGTTATAGGCTCTGCTAAAAACGAAAGTTTTAAATCCTTTTTTAAATGTGTCAGTCGTCTGTGGAGCCCTCAGATGGTCAGGGAGGGCATTCCACAGATGAGGGGCAGCAGAACCGAAGGCCCGATCACCCATGGTGCCTTGCTTAGTCCAGGGAAGGAGGAGGCGGTATGAGTGGGTAGAACGGAGGGATCGTGTTGAGGTCAGTGGGGTGAGTAGTTCTTTCAGGTAGGGGGGTGCGTTACCATGGATGCACTGGTGAGTGAGGAGAGAGATCTTATAATCAATCCTGGTGGAGATGGGAAGCCAATGAAGGGAATGAAGAACAGGGTCGATGTGTTCGTGTTTACGAACTCTCATCAGGATCCTTGCAGCACTGTTTTGAACATACTGTAGTCTTTGAAGACTTTTGTCAGGGATCCCGATGAGAAGTGCGTTACAGTAATCCAGTCTGGAGGAGACGAACGCGTGGACCAGCTTTTCAGCATCACTCAAGGTGAGTGAAGAACGGAGTTTGGAAATATTTCTGAGATGGTGAAAGGAGATCTTGCAGATGTGTTTGATTTGGGATTCAAAGATGAGTTGAGGGTCGAATCTTACGCCAGGTAAGATTTGACCCTCAAATCCCTCAAATGTAATCTTACGCAGAGGTTGGTGACTGATGAAGAGAGGGGAATGTCGTGACCAGAGAAGGTAATATTGGTTAAGGAGGAAGACTGGGTCTGATGTGGGGTGTCAATAAAAATTGCTTCGGTTTTGGAGTTGTTCAACTGGAGAAAGTTGTTTTTCATCCACACCTTTATCTCCTCCAGACAAGTGCGGAGAGTTGACAGTGGACATGATGATGACGATGAAGATGGAGAGGCTGCGGAGGAACATCTGTCAGTTTTTATGTAGATTTGCGTGTCATGAGTGTAGCAATGGAATGAGAGTCCATATTGACTGATGACACGGCCAAGGGGGAGCATGTACAGTATGAAGAGAATGGGGCCAAGGACTGATCCCTGGGGGACCCCACAGGTGACGGTTTGTGTCCGGCACCTTGAACTTCCAAGGGAAACGTATTCTGTTCTGTCAGTGAAGTAGGATTGAAACCAGTTTAGGGTGGTGGCAGTGAGTCCAGTGGTGTGATGTAGGCGGTGTAGGAGTATTCCATGGTCAACTGTGTCGAAGGCAGCAGACAAATCAAGGAGAATCAGGAGGGAAGGTGAACCAGCCTCTGCTGCCATCCGTAGGTCATTTGTGACTCTAAGCAGAGCTGTTTCTGTGCTGTTGGCGGAGCGGAAACCAGACTGAAAGGTTTCAAAGAGGTTGTTGTTTTGAGGTCGTCCTGGAGGTGGGCAGCAACTACTTTTTCCAGTACTTTGGAGATGAATGGGAGTTTGGAAATGGGCCTGTAATTAGAGGAGTGGTCTGATTATGGCGGCTTTTAGGGCAGATGGGACAAAGCCGGCCTGGAGGGATTGGTTTATTACAGCGGTGATCAGGGGACTGATGGAAGAGATGTTAGTTTTCACTAGTGCTGTAGGAAAGCGGTGGAGGGCACAGGTGGAGGGTTTCATTGTCCTGATGATAACCTCAACCTCCTGCTGTGAGATTTCTAGGAAACACTTTAGAGGCTGGGAGATGTCAAACTGTGAGAAAGTAGACTGGATAGGTAGAGTGGAGGAACCAGAAAGGGCAGAACGGATTGAGTCAATTTTTGATTTGAAGAAATCCATGAAATTATTACAGTACTCTTCTGTATTTCTGTAAGTGAGGGAGTTTGTGGTTTAAGAAGATGTATTCCCTATATATATTGTTTTTCTTGGAGAGGTTGGTACTTCCGTGTTTTAATTCTTATGTTAGGAAAATAGTTTTACATTGAGATGTTAATGTTCTTCATCCTCTCTTTTCAATTTAATTTGGTGAAGAGTTGGAGGGATTGAATGCATGTGAACTGTCTTTTTATGTTAATATAATAAATGGAGAGCATCTCCAAAGGTATTCCCAGTCCTCAGAAAGATTAAACACAACGCAGAAGTAAACCGGTCACATTTGATTGGCGTTAACATGCTTCCTTCCTGCTGAAGGCCCAGTGTGCAGTCGCACTGATCACCTACGCCAGTCACATCACCATCTCCAGTTCCAGTTCCCCGTTCCCTGTTCGGTCCGGGCTTGGCCCTCTTCTGTTCAGAATTCATTCGTGTTTGCCTTGATCACCCTCAGCCCTGACAAGCTGGAGCTGCAGGTAGAGCTGGAGCTTGTTCTAACACTGTGCAACGTTCTGCGTGATGGCAAGAAAGTAACTAGACTGTGAGGGTTGAGAGAGGTCTTCAACAATTGCAGATGTTTTGTTTGTGCCTCTCAAAGATGCTATGGATGGGGCAGAAAGCCCCTTTGACCTTTTCTGCCATATTCACACCGCAGGATCTTGTCCCAACATGATTTAAAGTTCCCAGATCACATCATAGATACTCTCCGCCGAGTTCCTGTTGAACACAGTGGCAACAGGTGGTGGTGGACTGGCTCTCTTTAAAATACACAGGGAATAAATTCTTGGTATTGAGGGAGCAGCTAAAGTTATCGAAGATGTTTACACCAAAGACTTGGTACCTCTAACCTTCCTCACTTTAGAGTCATTGATGTACAGTAAAGAATGGTCAGCAGTGGTCCTCCGGCAAATACATTCTATCAGTCAGTCAGAACTGATAACCCCAATTGGGTGAGACGTGAAACATCTTCAAACTAAGACAGAAGTGCGACTGCATTAAACTCTTGACATTACTTCGCCCCAGATGATTAAGAATCTGCATATACAGAAGTAAAACAATTATTGTCAGAAGTTAGAGCACCAGGTCCAAACTGAGTTGGTTTGCAAACCCTTCTGTTGCATTCTGATAAGGGACAAGAAGAGAACCCAAAAAGGTTGAATGCACCAAAGTGTTTTGTACCTTATTAAAAGTATGGATCTATATGCAAAATTTATATATAGCTTCATTATCATTATTTATTCATTTATTATTTATTTCGATCCTAATTAGTCACTACGAATGTAGGAACCACTCTTCCTGGGGTCCACAAAAGTCAATATGACATTATATATTAGATAATATCAGCCTTTATTAGTCCCACTACAGGGAAATTGCAGGGTTACAACAGCAGAGAGCACACGGAGCAATATAACAGAATACAAATAACAATTTACACACTAAGAAATACACGAGTGGCAATATCCAGTAAATTAAATCTGCAATGTGAAAATGGAAATATGTTGAATATTGTCTCCCACCTCCTGCACTGAGTCCAGAGGACATCCCAGGACCGAACTGGCCTTCCTGATCAGTTTGTACCGTTTCCTCCTGTCAGCAGCCCAGATGCTGCTGCCCCAGAACACCACTCCATAAAAGATGGCCGACACCACCAAAGAGTCATAGATGGTCTTCAGGAGCGCCCCCTGCACTCCAAAAGACCTCAGTCTCCTCAGCAGATAGTCGGCTCTGACCCTTTTTATAAAGTGCCATGGAGTTGTGAGTCCAGTCCATTTTATTGTTCAGGTGAACACCAAGGTACTTGTAGGATGTGACCATCTCAATGTCCATTCCCTGGATGTTCACCGGTGTGGGGTAGGAGAAATGCGCCTGCGTAAGTCCACCAGCAGTGCCTTGGTTTTACACGTGATGATCTGGAGGTGGCTCCACTGGCACCGGTACACAAAGTCCTGCGTCAATCCTCTGTACTCCTTGTCGTCCCCGTCTGTGATGAGACTGACCAATGGAGAGTTATCAGAGAACTTCTGCAGTTGACACGTGGGTGAGTTGTATTAGTAACTACAACTAACTAGTAATTAGTTGTAGATGTAAGTCTGCAGTGTAGGGGGTGAAGAGGAACGGAGCCAGGGCCGTTATAAACAAACTAAAAAAAAGCACTCAGAGAGCGCAAACCTCCGCCAAGGCAGATCAGTTCCCTAGGTTTAGCAAAAGATTTCTCGTATTAATATCTGAGTTATTGCCAGCCTCTAAATCTACTAACAACTCCAACAAACTCTCTGCGTATCTCTCAAATACTCTGCAGCCGGTCGTAGCAACTTCCACTTCTCTGTTCAGCCCACTGAGAACCTCCAATCCACCCCCAATGAGACATCAAAGGAATCAAAAGAGGCAGCGACAAACAACAAACGGCTTATTATTTTATTTTAAATGCTACAAACGCAGTTGAAAATATGGTCTCCTACATCTGAAAAACAACAAACAAACAAAAACAATGACATACAATAAAAAGAATCAATGATAAAATAGTAGGGTCTAGGAATGTAAACGATTAAAGAAATAGTAGCTGAATAGTAAAACAAGCTCAAAATGATAATATCACCAGTAAAATAGCTGATACACAGGCTGAGAAGTAGAAGATGAAACTGGATAAAGATTCCATTGACAATTAACTTGCCTTATTACCTTTATGGGCACTATTTCAGCGAATGCATGGATGACATGGACAACACTGGAGTGGTTTTCTAACATTTTCAAAATCCAAAATGACTGTTGAAACCAGAAATTGCTCCACTGTACTTTTACATTGAAATGACCATACAGGAAGTAGATGTTCTCTTCTCGGCGTCTTCATACCGTCCGCAGATTCTGACTCTGACCAAAGTATGTGCAGAAAGTCTTCAGCCTTCATCACGTGCAATGCTCTACATTTCGTTAATAGTAATGGTGAGTGTTTGTCACTGCAGTTATATCCACAGTGTTATATCCTGTACTATTCATATGATGTAGCTTATAATGTGTTTTTAGAATTATTATCTTTACTGGTAACTGTTGGCACACGTCACTAAGACATACAGCCGAGTGACATAAAGAAACAAAGACATGAAAGGTCTGTCTTCTTAAATGTAACGATGGTTTATCCAAAAAGGTTGTTTCTTAAGAATGAGCAGAAATAAAGCTGTCTATCTAAGTTGATATTAAAAATATTTTTTTCCTGTGGCTAAAAGCACAAGATGATTTCTAAATTATTATTAAGGCCAACATTCACCTGTTCCACCAGGTGTGTTATTATCCCTCAAAGGGAATTCCTGCTAGAGCTGCTCCACTGTGACCCCTGCAGACAATATACTGAATAGTTTTAAGAGTTCATTCCACTCAAATATGCTTCATGTTTAAGAACAAATACTTTTAAAAAGTTTATTCGAACCAAAAATTACTTTATGTCTAACTACTAACTTGTTTTAAAGGTTAATTTCACCAAAATATTAAACTCTATCTCAGAAATGACAATTTTAAAAGTTTATTCCACATAAATATTCTTGTACTGGTCACTCAACAACTTCATTACTAACTGTCTGAGGCTGCATCAGCAGACGCTCCGGCTTCTCACACTTTATCTGCTTCCAACCGAAGTTCTGGAAATCTCATTGGGATCGTTTACAATGCAGCACAAGCTTCTTTATCTGTTATTATTATTTATAATATTAATAATACTGGAAATTCGTTAAAACGTTCCTGCTTGTCTTAAAGTTTTGGTTATATGGTCTGTTGAGACGGGAAAAGGCATAAAAGTAAGTATAGTGGCATTGGTCAGACTTAACATCATGTGAAACCAATAAACAACCTTTAATGAATGTAAATATTACACTAATCAAAAAAAAGAAGGGAACACTTAATCGTCCCTTTATGACACCAAGCCAGTTAATCTTCAGGGATATGACTGTGTCCGTTTAGGAAGCACAAGTCATTGTGAATCAGTTTCACTTGTTTTGGTGAATATAGAAAAAGTGACAAAAGGTGCAATGGAGAGGAAAAAGCCTGACTACCCCCAAAAGGGAATGATTCTGCAGATGGTGGCTACAATCATTTTCTCTCTACTATCTTTCCTGTCTCTCCTCTAGTTTTGTGTTCTGCTGGTGTCTTTGTCAGTACTTGTAAAATGAGGCCGTACCTGCAGCCCTGGGTTCCTCCTGGTCCAGGTCAATGTGCCCGGCCTCATGTGGTCAGAGCATCTAGACAGATCCTGGAGGATGAAGGTATTGATGCCATTGACTGATCCTCATGTTCCCTGAACCTGAATCCACCTGAGAACCTCTGAGACGTTCTGTATCGCTGCATCATACACCAACACCACAGACTGTCCAGGAGTCCTGATCCAGGTCTGGGAGGATACTCCCCAGGACATCATCCTCCATCTCATCAGGAGCGTGCCCACCAGATGTTTTCATGAGGTCCCTTTGGCACATTGGGCTAAAAACACACTCCTGGGTCACATTGTGAATTGTTGTGATGAAATTCACTGGAGATGTATCAGTATGTGATTTCAGTTTTTCACATTGATCTTTGGTGTTATTTAAAATCCAGCCGTTAATGGTTTTTATGATTTTGATTTCCAGTGATCATTCTTGCATAATTTTGTTCTGAACAAATACATGAATATTCAATTCAACTTGAATATTCCTTTCATCGAGACCCTGACTATGATTTAAGTGTTCCCTTCATTTCTTTGAGCAGTATACATCATTTTAAAGTACACTTTCATGCTCATGTGGCATTTCCACATCAATCCAACTGATGGACATTGGTTCACCTATCACATCCTGTTAGCTGAAATTGGATCCACCTTCACTCCCAGATAAATAAAGTTCCTCTTTGAACAACATGCTCCGCCGTACTTCTAGAACATTACACACAGTAGATGTCTCTCCCATCCGAACAGTGTCCTGGAGTTGCTGTCTAGTTTTTGGGGGTTTTTTTTCAAACAAGATCTTCATCTTCAACATCAAAGGCAAAACACCTTTATGTACAGCTGGAAGAAAAGGGATCCTTCCCCTTCAAATGTCCAACTTCTCCTTTCTCCTGTTCCCTTGGTACAAACCTCTCAGGATACTCCAAGAAAAGATCTACAGTGTGTCGTTCAGACAATGAAGGTAATAAGGATATCTTAAAATATACTGTTACCTGTGCATATATCACTATTTCTTTAATATGCAGCCTGTTGGGCGTTAAAGCTAGTACAGCCAGTGAATGAATACTTACAAAAATATGTCAAATATAAATGAAACTGAAGTAAGGTACGATCAGGCTTTCCCCTTTTCTCCCTTCCCTTTGTCTGGCAACTCCATCTCCAGCATCCTTCTGTCTATAGATCCTCTATCCCTCCTTTTCACGCGTCCAAACCACCAATCTCGCCTCTCCTACTTTGTCTCCAAGACGTCTTACCTGGGCTGTCCCTCTCATGAGCTTGTTTCCAATCCTGTCCATCCTTGTCACTCCCAAAAGAAAATCTTTACATCTTCAGCTCCGCCCCCTGTCTTTTCGTCAGAGCCCCATCTCTAAACCATACAGCCGAGATACTCTCAATACCATCTTCAAAACATTTCCCTTCATTCTTGCTGCTACTCTTCTGTCGCAGATAACTGACAACACTCTTCTAGTCCCACTTCTCTGAGGTGTTTGCACCTTGTTCTTCCCCTCCAACCCCCCCCCTGTTCTGAATAGTTGACCCTATGTACCTAAACTGCTGCACCTTCTCCACCTCGCAGCCTAACCTATCTCCTTTTCATTCACACACAAGTAATGTCTTGTTGAGACTGACCTTCATTCCTCTTCTTCCTCTCTCTAGTGCATACATCCAACACTCCAGGGTTTCTCCACCTTCTCCCTGCTCTCACTACAGATCAAAATGTCATCTGTAAACATCAGTCCACTCAGACTCCTGCCTGACCTCCTCTGTCAGCCTACCATCACCATAGCAAACAAGAAGGGGCTCAGAGCGGATCCTTTTTGCCCGTTACCTCCACCGTGAAGGTAAGTTTTTCACTACTGTGCGTTTGTTTGTTTTTTGGTTCGCAGTATTTTAAATAAAATAAAGTGAAATAATAAGCTGTTTTGAGTAATAACATCACAATGCTGCTGCCTTTGTTCCTTTAATATTTCTTTGTTGGTGAAGTTGGAGGCTCAGATTGATGTCATTGATTCTGATCACAGTAATGTCTATCCAGGGTACTGTTGGAGGTTTGCGTTCTCTGAGTGTGAATCTAAAGAACTAATCTCACCCCTAAGAAAAAAAAACAACTGCTCACAACATGTTAACACTGTTTATTAAGTGGTTTAAGGCAAATGTTTCATTACCATCTTTCCAGAGTACCATATCAGGACATGTGCGGAATATTATTGGTTAACATAAAATAATAGTTTTTTACTATGATGTTGAAAAATTGAACTACCATCACACCAGTCATAAAAGACTGACTTTAGATTGCACTTTTCATTTTGCACTCCTCCCAAACATATATGCAATTGTCATTTATATGGTAAATTCGAAACATTCATAATCATCAAAAAAGGTTTAAGTCACTTGTACGTAATGCTCTACTGGATTAAATGACATTGACAATACAACACTGATCTTAGATAATACTTGTCACTAGCGCTCCACAACACTTTTCTGAATAAAAACCCTCAATCAACCCCGCGCCACTCCTTTTTACATCGAGGTTTCAGTTCAAACAGAGTGCACAAAAGTGATGATAGCACTGTGCATTAATGCCCACTGAAGAAACTGAGTCATTGTCAGTCATTCCATCCACGTGAAATTTTACAAAGAATTTAAAACCAGTCATACACTTCAAAAAGAGGAAACATCAAACCCTTCCTTTGCTGTAGACCTATGGTAATGATTGGAAATGCAAGAACAGAGTTATAATGATAGCATAAGGCACCTATAAAACAAAAATGTCAACAGCTATGTGATTGGGTGGTTAGTTTAAAAAGGCCTCTGTTGCAGGCCGCTGGTATTGATTACCATCATGGAATATTAAATACTCATAAACAAACCAGGAGGCCAAATGTTAAAATACAGTTTACAAATAACAGTTTAACTCGGTGATGTTCAGGTTAATAAGTTTAAACAACAGTGTGATAAAATTTCTGCTGATTTAGAGAGAACTCAGAACAAGCATTCTGATTTTAAAGGATCAGCTGGGCATTGGCAAAGTAGGTCTGAAACGCTGGTGTATTGTTCTGACTGAGACATCAAACTCCCTCCATGGTCCCCAGTGACTGTGGCGAGGATGCTCTGACCGTAACAACCGCAGGACCTCCGAGGTGTGCGCTGGTGGGAGAGTGGCTGAGGGCCTGGACAAGTTTACCGTTGGACCATTTTTGAGGCAGAAATGATCCCCGCCTAGTACGTGTCAAACATTTTTTTGGTGGTAAACTGATTTTAAGTTACAAGAAATTGGCGTAGGTCATTTCCATTGTACCCATGACATTAGTCTACAATAAACAAAAACTTTCAACTTTACAAATGAAGCCCCTCATTATTTTCATTATTTAAAGTATTCAGTTCCTGTTTTGAGACTTTTCCCTTCCGTCAGAAAAGACTGAACTGTTGCAATGAATTAGTTAGTTGTTGCGTTTGTGTTTACATGCTTCGCATAGTAGTTTACATGTGTACCAATAGAAAAAAAGATAACGACAGATTAGAAACTGACTTATGATGGACATAATCAACACAAAATATTTAGAAGCAACGCTTGGCAATATACCAAAAAAACAGCATAATTTTATCTGAATTGTATTTAAAACAAGCCCAAACTCTTTGAATCTTGTTAGGGATTTAAATACGGTCATCCAAAGATTTTAATTTTCGTTTGTAATCGACACTACATTGTGTAAAAATACCATATGATGGTTTCTAAAATCTTTTGGATCGTAAGACGGGTAGTGTAAATACTGTGATAATGTTAAAAGACAGACTGACTGTCCTGTGCCAGACAAGATCCGGAGTCAATCTTTTTTTCTTTTGATTTACGACATTTGTAATCAAGTCTTAGTTTTCTTCAGCCTTCTGTTAAGCCTAGAAGGGTGTTAAAGAATGTTCAAGAAGGAATGATAAAACTGGAAAAAGAGATGATCCACCACCTCTATTAGTTTACTGGCTCTTCAGCCACTGCTCTCTCAGTTCTTCAACTTCTTTGCCGTACCAGTCATGGAGTTTGGAGAAACAGCTGGTGCCAGGAGAGACAGGGTTTTCTAGAGATGCTCCTCGTCTCCTAGGTGGTACTGGTGGAGCCTTCTGTCCATCAGCCCCATACTCAATCACAGTGCCGATCCTAGAGTCTGTGCAGCTTTCCCAGGCCACACAAGCTGATCCGGCTTCAACATGACCATTAGCCAGGGCAGCTGGTGTTTTACTCCACAGGACTTTGTTCTCCTTGGAATATTCAGACATGTGATGTACATCATGCAGGGGGCTCTTTTGTCCAGAGGTTGGTGTTGACATGGGAGGAGTATTTGATGCTGATGATGCTGATGATGCTGATGATGATGATGGGGAAGATAATGATGATGAAGACGTGAACGCTCCAGACTTACTACGTGCCACCTGGATTCGTCTGGAGGACTTGGACCTGCCATTCAGGCCTCCAGTGCCAACACAACCACTGCCTGTGGCGTCCTGAATCTCCTCCAACTGCTTCTCCAGCTCCTTCACCACCAGCCGCATGTAATCGAAGCTGGCCCTGGACAAAGCTTTCACCCATGACTCCATGGCTGCCTGGTTGTCAGCTGCCAACTTGTATACCCGCGCTTTAGCACAGTCAAATTTGATAGCAAACGCAAACTCCTCAGCTGACTCGCATAGCTCAACGGTGCATCCTTCAAGCACGATGACACCAATAGGCTCCCGGCTGTCACGCTCCTCAAAGTAGAAGAGCATGTTACCCTTCAGGACAAACCAGCGCCGGTGATAAGCTGTGTTCCGCTCACCCTTTTTGAAGAGGGAGCCTGTCTTGTCTGGTGGCGAGTCACAGGTGGCGTAGTGCGCCACGCTGCGTTCATTCAGCTTCATCTTCTCTCCGCCTCCTTCCCCTCAGTAAATTGTTTACCTGAGAGACATTATAAGAATAGGAGGTCATTCCAAAGGTTAAACTGATTAGTCAATATTGAAGGATGCCCCATGATTCTATAACTTTTCCTTCCAGTCAGTCACTGCACCAGTAGGTTGTGCTTATTAGTTGCTTTCTCTTCTTTAAATAGTGTTTATTGATGTTTGCTGGAAATATCATGTATAGACCCACTGTTCTCTGTGTTGCAAAGCTTTCTAATCTCTTAACTTGGAAATCATGATGGCTCCCCAAATGTGGGCATTTCATCCAAAAAACAAGAAAGAAGAACATGTGATATGAGTACTTGGAGTTTTTGAAAAAATGTTGACGTTTTTGGGTTCTGCCCTTGGAAACCCTCATCCGAGACGAATCTCACTCACAGAATAAGCACAAAAGCAACTGGCAAACATGGAAATGAAACAAACTTGGATGCAAACATTTTTGGCCACACCCTTCCTTTTCAGGGCAAACTATCCAAGCACATATAATTCTATTTCTTAGTGAAAAATAGCATCATTTGATCAAACCTTTTAGCTCAATTAATGCATTTTTTGTGTTATTATCCAAATACCCTAATTACCGGTAACATAATTATCAATGACAGGTGAAGTCAGAACGATATTGATTATCTTGTTTCAATGACACTTGTCAGTGGATGGGATATGTTAGGTAGCAAGAGAACATTTAGAACTCGAGGTTGATGTGTTGGAAGCAGGTCACATGGGAAGTCCTAAGGATTTGAGCTACTTTGGCAAGTTCCATACTGTGATGACTAATTGACAGGGAAATGTTAAATCCATTGATGCAGGTGTTGATGGGTCATCATGTTCTGCAGAGGTTAGTACCTGCAAAAGTGGTCTAAGGATGGACAACAGGTGAACTGGCAACAGAGAGTCAAGGGCTCCAAAGGCACAGTGCTGCATGTGTGGAGAGAAGGATACACCATGTTGTCCAATTCCACAGGAGAGATAGTGTCGCACAGATCAAACTTGTTGCTCCAACACATCCCCCTGAGGATCAATAGGAATGAGTGTTGGGTAATTTGGAGGCCAAATCAGTACTTCTAACTTTTTGGTCGCTTCAATGGCAAGTGGATAAATCGTTTGTCATTTTATGTCACGGTTGTCAGATGTCACAGTGTGCTGTTAAATTATTTGTTTAATGAAATCTACAGTGCAATTAAAAGTTATTTTACACAACACTTTATTGTTCGAGGCAAAAAAGTAGTTTGTAGGCACTTTCAGCTCTGCACAGGGCTCAGCTTGGGCACTCTGAACGGTTAAGTGGCTTTTACTACTCACCACTGCAGATTGGAAATACCCACAAAGATTTGCATCTTTGTAATTGCTCTATCTCAATTGAATAGCCATCACAATTTGGTACTGTATATAATGTACTCAAAGACTGTTCTAGCATAAAGTCATTGTAGAATTGTGGTGAAATGTGGTGTTGAAATCGTGAGTATAGAATTGGCCCACTGAAAGTCTAGGCCATCTGAAATGGCAAGCTTATACAACATAAACAAATTGTTAGTTTTATGCTATAAATCACATGTTCAGCTTTAAACTAAAGCTAAGCTCTGCGTTAACAACATATAATCCAATTTAATCGGTTAAGAGGAAGTTGGGTTTAAACTGGTGTCACTTAATCACCTTACTTAGAAGAGCCAATGTCTACGTGTGGAAAACTATTTTTCAGGTCTTTCTAAGCTGATAACTAACAAAATTCTGAGAATGAACAACACATGTAAAGTATCCTTACGTACTTATCTCATATCCAGATGGTATCCGCCCTGCCAGTCCACCACATCTATAGCTACACAACTCCCATCTTCGGTCCTCTTTTCCCGCCTCTCCTCCAAATGATGTCTGGAAAAGAAACAGATTCAAACTTATTGCTGTAAGGATCCTGATGAGGGTGCATAAACACATCACCACCCTTCTTCATTCACTTCACTGGCTTCCCGCCTCCACCAGGATTGAATATAAAGTCTCCCTCCTCACTCACCATGGCAATGCATCCCCCTACCTGAAAGAACTACTCACCCCACAAGAGTGGGTAGAACGATCCTTCCGTTCTACCCACTCAAACCACCTCCTCCTCACCTGGACTAAGCTCAATACAATGGGGGATCGGGCCTTCTGTTCTGCTGCCCCTTGTCTGTGGAATGCCCTCCCTTACCATCTGAGGGCTCCACAGACGACAGAGACTTTTAAAAAAGGACTTGAAACTGTCCTTTTAAGCAGAACCTGTAACTTTTAATCAACATTGCTTCTCTTTGCTCTTATTTTTTTAATTATTATTATTATATGTTTTTATTGATGCTTTTATCTGCTTTTACCTTGTAGCACTTTGGAGACTTGATCCGAATGTGAAGTGCGTTATAAATTAAAAATGTATTATTATTGTTATTAACATCACGCAGATTCCAAATACAACGAACAAGCTGAACTGACATCAACGTACAGTGAGTCTTCCATTGTGTTCAGACAAAAGATTAGCTTGTAACTCGTTCCCTGTTTAGTTTTTCCAACACTTGGAGCTAAACGTCTTAATGATTCAGCCTCAAGCGGTGATGGCTGGTTGCTACGTTAGTGGGGAACTTCAATCACACGCTCGTGACACATAACCAGTGAAGACACTTTGATCCGTCACAAGTTCACTTGACGAATAATTGTGGAAAATAATTAAAGATGACTCTTGAATAGTTACGAAAAACATACCGGTATTCTGCCACATATGTGAATTAAAAAAAAGGGCATCCAGCATTCCTTGCTCCACAGACCGCTAAGCTCTAGCTAACATCAACGCTAACGTTGTAACGAATCATTCAGTGTAAGTCAATTTTTAGTCGATTATTGAAGTGATTTTTTTAATTACCTGTAGATAAAGAGGTGTCTTCATTTAAGGCAAAATTTGGTCCAGCTTGTTTTGTCCCTTTATCTCTCGTACTTCTTTCTTTTCCTGGGTCCCTTCCCTGTCACGTGACAACGAGGAATGGCGCATCAGCGCGACTGGGCGGGGTCTTCATTCCTGCTTTCCTGCGTCCGTGGTGAAAGTTTTTTCAATCATGGAATAAACTCTAGCCTAAAATACGCACATCCAATTTTTTCTCTTCCCTCTCCTCCTCAGGAATTCTGATTTTTCCTTATATTTTTCAGTTTAGAAAATAACATTAAAACACCAAAGATAAAAAAAAAAAAGGTACCTCAATTACTCTGTTAGGCTTTGCCACAACACTGATACTACTACTATCTGCTACTGACAGAGTAGAGAAGTATTTTTCTGCACTTAAACTTAGATCTAGATGCTTTGTTCTTCGCATACCAAGGCAGTAAGTTAAAATTGTGCTCCACCCAGGCACATTTTCTTAACAGATGTCAAAAGATTCCAGTCTGAAGACTCTGCTCCCCCCTTCTTAATTTTTAAGGCATTGAGCTGCTGGCTTTGGCCTACATTATAATTTGCATGACCATCACAAGTCACTATGAATTCATCTTCTGGAAGCAGCTGATGGACTTTAGCACTCTGAGCCCACTATCTCATCACACTAATCTGCAATTAACTGATGCAGCTGTTGATGCCTCTAATGTATTACTCTTTTTGAAATGTTTGCAGGCACAGTGTTCTTGCAGCTTCGACTGGGAGTTGCCCTTGAAGTTTTTACATTTCCAATCCAGTTCACAGTCTCGTGGCACTAATACACTATATGCATGGGCACAATTTGTAATAAAGAATTCAGACATAAAAACAACGTTTTTACACTTGAACACATTGTTCAGCCAATAAAACATACAAGGACACACACATATTGTAAATTTTTTACTTCTCACAAATTATTTTCCAAATTATTTTCCAACAAATTGTGGACAATTTGCACAACAAAAAAATTCTTTGGGGAGATTCCAATCACTTTTAAAAACAGTTTTGGTAAAATTCAATATATTAATTCCATTTGACAGGTTCATAGTGACTGCAGAATATTGTGATGGACATCATATGAAGAAACGAGAGAATATCCTTCTCTAACTGACTGTATTATGGAGAGAGCAGAACACGCTGCATGCTGGACCCACCCACAGACAGCTTCTCCACATAAAATGCATAGAAAAACATGGTGATGGCAGGACAAAGTGAAGAATCAGTAATGCATTCATTCAGCCCCATGCCTCCCATCTGATAAAGCACAACTAGGTATTTGGTTTACTCATAGTATCTTCACTACCATATAGGGCCTTTCTTAGAATACATTTTTTTAGTTTCTTGAAATTATAATATTGAAGCCCATCGATTAAAATAACATAGTCTGGCTATATATAAGTAACAAGTCCTGCTTTGCACTGCTGAAAAAAAAAACACTTCAATGGAAAATCAGCTTTTTAGTCAAAACACCTCTCAACACAATATCAAAAATATCATCTCTTCAAATGTTAAATCTCTGTATAAAAATGCTTGAAATATAGATATCAAACAAGTGTATGTATATCTGTATACAAAGAAATTTGATGCAAAATTAAAACTTCTTCAAGGATCCTTTAAAGCTGTATCTACGCCACTATGCTGCATCTCTGCATGTTATTGTGAAAAACCTTACATGGCACCAGCACATTGATTTTCAAGTACAATCAACTTGACATCTGGACAGAGATCAGTGAGCATATCATCATTCATTACAAACCATGGGTCTTTCCAAAAATAATTGATTGTGCATACTGACATAATAATGTTTTCTCTTTATCTGCAGTTCAGGAGTGCAGTTTTATGCTTACAGGCAAACCTGTCAGACTCTCCAGACACAAACAATAACAAATCTTAAAAGGTTAATTCCATCCGTTTAGAGGAGCTATTGATTTCTATCCAACTATGCAGAGAGTAAAAGTCTCTCCAGACATTTTTCAAATATGGGCGGACATCATTTCACCTCATTTCGTACCACTTCATCTGAACTTGCCTCTTTAGTTTTCATGCAAAGATTTCCGCAGCATCCCATTCGTTAAGCCGAACATTTCAGTCTGACAAAATATCACTTTCACAATAATGCAAGTACATACATTGACTGCCCTGTTTCTTTCTTCAGTTTCCCAGTAACATCAGACTTGCACGACTGTGGCTGGAAATCATTCACCCCTCAAAAGTAAAAGAATAAATTCAGCGCTTTTTGTACAAAAAGGTTGACTCTTGGTCTCTGTTCTGGCTCCTCCCTCTCTGACCAAGCAGGGTTGTTGAAAGAAAGAATCATCCTTCCAATTTGTGTCTCAAGAATCTCAATGGTACCTGTAGAGGAAAAATAAGAGAATCATTATTTGAATATTTGTCTGCACAGAGGGGAGTCACTTGACAAACAAGCCACAGCAAAAACAGTGATTTCTCACAGAGCAAAATGAAAATGCGCCAAAATATCACTGCCCACACAAAAGCACCCAGACACACACATGCACAAGCCATCACAGTTAATAAGATTGAGATGCTTATCACATTTTCCTTTGGATTAGAAACCATCCCTTCCCTTTCATTAAAAGACAATCACCTAGAACTCTGTCTCTCCCTTACTAACTGTCATTTTAGGCAACAGTTTTTAGTCATGTCTGCAGCGGTTCAGTGCACAAAGGACCCATCTGGGTCATTTTAGCTCTAACAAATCTAATCCTGTTGTTGGGACGTTGTGTACCTTCCCTCCATAATTTCCAGCTGATGCCTATAACTTTTAATAATCTCCAAAGCAGTTTCAAATCTCCAAATTCAGTTTTCTTGTCTACTTTGTATTCAATGAACTTTGCATAGAGTATCTTCATTGCAAATTTAATCTGGCATGCATCATCTGTTATTTAGCATAATTATCATTTTCTGAAATTTTAACTTTCAGTATTCACAAGGAAATAAAATTTGATTGAGGTGAACAAAAATCTGAGGAAATGATCTATGCAAATAGACAATGGTGTCTCCTGATAGGCAATCACCTAAAAGAATCAGACTGGGAAACAACAACAAATTTATATTCGCTGACAAAATGTGTCTCACTCTGACACATTTGTTGAGTTTTATTGCACATTTGTGCTTACCAGGTTGAAAGTGGGAGTGAGACAATAAAGTCTGTAGAATTACTATAAACACACATAGGAGTATTTTTTATATATAATAGAAA
Source organism: Lophius americanus (assembly GCA_037951165.1). Classification (NCBI taxonomy): domain Eukaryota; kingdom Metazoa; phylum Chordata; class Actinopteri; order Lophiiformes; family Lophiidae; genus Lophius; species Lophius americanus. Next base: position 7,267,173 of record JBBDHG010000032.1, on the reverse strand, counting down.
ATTGGAGAAATCTTTTAACATCTACATATGAAACGGTAAACATGCAACTTTTCCCCTCTATGAGATTTTGAAGGAGAGTTTATGGTAGCGGGTTTAAAACCTCTCCAAACCAATTAATGTAGGAGTTACTGCACACTAAATGTAATAGTGGATGCATAACAACCAGGGTAGGTGTTTTTATCCCTACAGAAAACCATTTGTCATTCCAATGTAACAAATGAAGGAGAGCAGTAGGAGCTGCTGTAGCTCTGAAAAGAAAGTCAGTGAACTTATTGATTAAACATACAGATGGAATTGTTGGCAAATGCCTTTTAAAGTGTCAGATATGTTTTAATAAGAGGTGCCCCACCCACTCGCACATAGAGATACATGTGCTCAGAAACATAGTTATGCATACAGCTGCTACTGAGTGGGAGTTAAGTATCATGCAAAAGGAGAGAAAGAAAAATAAAGAGTGAGAACGAGTCATTCAGAGAGAGAGAGACAGAGAGAGAGAGAGAGAGAGAGAGAGCGATGGGTTATATGAAGGAGATCTGTGCGCTGTAGGGTATAGTTCAGTAGAGTTGAGTCAGTCCTGAATCATGGTGGAGGCGGTAAAGATCCACCTCCTTCCTGTCCATTACAACAATATCCTCAAGCCTGGAGAAGCAAAGCTCAGATAGCCCTTACAGAAAACAGTGAAACACTGCTGCAGCCAGAGTCAGTCGGCCAGGGATTTCTGTGCTACAGGCACAATCTGGGAAAAGGACATGGAAGTACTATACCGAACATTTCTAGAATGTGTGTAATGTAATAAAAGACAGAATTAACCTCAAACACATGAACTGTTACTGAGTGCATGTATTATCATTTATAGATTTAGTCCTACGCTGTTGCCCCTGTATAACCCCAAAACCCCTGTGTTCTACAAGAAATCTCCTGATTGAACTCCTCAAATCAAATGTTACTCATTAATAATCTCAAACAGTACATATTGACTCCACCTAAGTATTTCTATGAAGTCAGCAATATGAGATATGATCCCATAGTGACTCAATAATGAAGATAAATACAGTTATTCTTGTCTGAGCTCAGTCATAAAACAAGACAGATTTCCTTGTGTCATTCATATAAGCTCAATCTAAACACAAAAAGTCTTTTAATAATGAAGTAACAGTAAAAAATAACCCAAGTGAGAGAAATATGAACAATTAAAATGAAATGTGTCGAGAACAAAGTTAAATTTCCTTCAGGCTGTTAATATGAGGAAAATTTGGACTAAATCAAAATAGATTATGAGTTATCGTGTTAACAGGAAGAAACTGCAGCAGCAGTGGCGGTGGCTATGATGACTCCATATTTTCCCCTTTTCGGGGTTTATGAATAGATGTAAACCTTGCACCATCATTGATTGTGAACGGCAGTCTTCGGGGTATAATGATATGTAAACAATAATGATGATGAATTATACTATATCATTTAAAGTAAAATGTTGGAAAACCTTTTCTTTTTTGGTATGATCAGCTTGGTATTATCGAATATCATCAATACAAAGCAGTTACACTGCCCTACTGTTCACCAATATTAAAAATCAAAGGTACTTAGAGAAAGCACTCAGAGAGCGCTAACCTCCGCCAAGGCACAACAGTACCTTGTCTTTTTTAGGAAAAAATCATTTAGATTTCTCCATTAATGTCTGAGATATTGCCAGCCTCTAAAACTACGACAATTCCAACAAACTCTATCTCTCAAATACTCTGTAGCCGGTCGTCACCTATGCCTTCCATTTCAGCGTCTCTGTTCAGCCCACTGAGGACCCAGCTTCGACCCCCAAAGGAACATCAAAGGAATCAAAGGAACAAAAGGCAGCAATAGCCACATTGTGATGTCACTATTCCAAACGGCTGTTTAGAAGAAATGGAATAAAATGTAATCATCTCCAGAGTATGCCAAAACTTTGTCTGTAATTTTGCTCACAAACAAACAAGCAGTCAAACGCACATGGCTGAAAACATAACCTCCTTGGCGAAGGTTAAAAAAATCAGTATTGTGAGCCTCAATAGCTTCGAGAGTACCAATCCTCAAAATTTGTAATAGTACCTCTATAAACACCTGCAGCCTCCATTGTACATTCTACACCACTCTACTAAATTGGTGGACACAAAGTTTTGCTTGTTAACCATAATCCTGGCCCTAGCCGCTGAGAATTTTTGGTTTTGTGCCTTGACCACCAAGCTCCTGGTTCCACTCTGGCACCAGTTTTTCTGGCCCATAGAGGTCTGCAGTCTACCACCGGGGAAAAACAAACAACTGGTTCCAAATAAGGAATTGGCTCAAAGCAGCCCTGGAACTGTCTCGGTGGAAAGAGGGGCACTTTCCAGGTGCCTGAACTCTAAGCTATTGCTTTGGGCATATTAGAAAGGCCTTTTTGCTGGGGGGTTTTATGACTTTTGAACAAAAATCGGATAATTTAATCTTGCAGTCAGCAGATTTACCGTATGGAAAGAATTAATAAGGGAGAAAATACATTTGGTAAAAAACATATAAAAACCCTCTTTAAAGGAAATTATGGGGGTAGAATTTTCATGATCTTAATGCTTTAAATACCACCTAGTTTACACAATGAGTCTGTCATTTTTAATGACAAAAGTAGAAAAAAAGTGGATCCCATTTTTGTAATGTGGAAAAAAAAAAAAATTTCAAAAATTTGGAATATGTATGTTTTATGTATGTTGGTTTAGCATTAGATTTTATGATCCCTTTCATTACCTTTTTAGAGGACATATCCTTGCTGTCGGGAAAGACAAGTGCAGGCCTAGGTTTTCCTGATATAATCAGAAATAGATAAGTACTATGTTTCACTGCAGTTAAGAAGAGCCTGTCATAGAAATATCCTGTTTACTTTGTGGAATGATGAAAATATTTGTGAATTTAGTGATTAATCATTTTTTTATAGGTATTGTAACGCTGTAAAGCCGGTTGAAAACGGTCAACGTTTTTCTTTAATAATACAGAGCAAGGCCCACTGTGTCAATTTATTAGGATCAATGAACAGTGCACCAGATTGCAAGATATTGCAACAGATCTTTGCCCATATGAGCTGCAACTATTGATGACACTGGCAACATTTCCAGCACTCTGGTCTGATCTGACTGAGTGTTTGCGTATCTTCTCTGAGTCTCCTCTGGTGTATGTGAGCTTGCTGCTCCTTAAGGTATATTAATACACGGTAAATATAATGACTGTTTACACAGAGCTCAATAAACACGAGGACAAACCATGCAAAGCAAAATCCTCCACCACGTTACTGTTTCTCTTTCGCCATCTCACTCTTTCTCACGCTGCCTCTCTCCAATGCACATACTCTCTTTTCTCTCAATCCCACAGTTTCTCTCTGCGTCCCCACCCAAACTCCTTCACTACATCTTCTTTTTTTCGTTTGGTCGAATATCCATTGATCCCGAATCCAGAAACTAATTTTAAGCTAGGCTACGAGAACATTTCACGCCCTGATTCTCCCAACCTTAATCTCCACGTTTCCCACCGCACACGTCTAAGCACACACATCTAATATGTATCCATTTTTCTATATGACAGCAGGCCATCTAAGCATACAGCTGCGTTCACGGACGTTCTGTCTATTTCCTGACCAGTTGTTTAATTGCTCCCTCTCTCTCCGCTTATCATAAAAATATGTGCATCAGCTTCCATCAAAGGCTATGAGACAGAACCATTATCTCCTGATATCACAGCGGGTGGTTCAGAAGGTCGAGACGAATTGGCAGCTAAACAGGACTTATTTTAGAAAATTAAATTCAAGAAATGTCAATTAGAATTTACTGTTAAGATATCAAAGTTTAAGTTGTAGTTGCTTCATTGAAGACATCTGTTGGCACAAAAGGACTTGAAACTTCATGACTTGGTCTCTTTGGATGCTTTTAAGAGAATGTTGGATGACTTGGAGGAAGACACATCTGTTTGTAGATGTTCTGTCTGATCAGTGGGGTTTTTTATGATTGTGATCAAATTCTGTCGGAAAATTTGCTTAATTGATTATTTCATGTATGGCTGCTGATTGTCTGTCTTTCTGTAACTTTAACTGTGCTGCTGCCTGTCTTGGCCAGGACAATGAGGTTTTCCTGGTTAAATAAAGGTTAAATAAAAAAAACCTACGGTGGTCGAAGGAAGGACAACCTGTGATGACTTATGACAGGACAAATGGTGACAAAGTCTAACTAATGTGCATAGAGGGCAAAAGTTAGCCCATGTTGTCTGATTCCACTGAGCAGCTGTTGTAATTCAACTTGCTGAAAAGTTATTGCTTGTTCCAACGGAAAGGTGTCGGAGCACACAGTGCATCACAACTCTCTGCAAATTGGGCTTTGTTTTACGCAAACCGGTCAGATTGCCTGCGCTGACCATTGGATACAACATTCCAGCACAGTGCTGTTGACTTGGCCTCCATGTCCCCCAGATCTTAATACAATTTAACATTTATATACATATATACATATGAGGTTGACAAACAAGTCCAATCCTTAGAGGCCCCCCCTCTCAATGTACAGGACTTATAGGATATGCTGTGAACGTATTGGTGCCAGGAACCAAAGCACACGTTTCGGCTTGTTGAATGGATTGTGGAATGCTTCCTTGGGTCAGAACTTATTTGGCAGCAAAGGTTGGACCCACACAGTCTTAGACAGGTTATAATGTTATGGCTGTTGTCAGGTACTAACAAGTGCAAGTGCTTAGTGGTAACACCCAACCAGACAAGCTGTTTTGGAGACACTGACCCAATCATCTATCCATCATAATTTGGCCTTGCCAAAGTTAAACAGATGCTGGCACTTGCCCATTTTTTCTGCTTCCAGCACATCCACCTCATGGACATTTATACCCAACCCACTGACTGGTGCCATTCTAACGAGATAATCAATGATATTCTAAATTCACCTTTCATTAGTTATAATGATATGGCTAATCGGTGAACATCGGTGACATCTGAGGCTTATCTTATTTCATCCAGAAGTGCATATGTTCATTCGAGCCCCTTTCTGAAAGAACGTCCTGAACAGGAGACCCGTTAGAACCGAGAGCTTCCAGGACACCGATCAAATTTAGTTTAGGTGTTATCAGCAGTTATTTTTGTGAAAGTTTTAAGGTCCCTGTAAATTTCTCAATCAATGCTCACTGCCTACAAACATGATGCTCTGCATGCATATGCTTATGCATACACCCACATAACTAGTATATTAATATAGAGTACATACACAAAAACAAGTGTTTGCAGGCAGACCCAAAGCTTCAGTTCCTCCTAGTTTCTCTTCCTGACAAACACACTCACACTTGCACAAACACTCACCGCTTCTTCTTCATCTCTCCTTGAACATCTCTGTGCCACCGGCGATGAATTTCCCCCTCCCCCCCCCCCTTTATCCATACTTTTGTTTCCTGTCCCCAAACCTTTGCTCTCTCTGTTTGGATAATCCAAAGTTCAGTTGGAGTAGAACTTAGGGTAATGTATAAGACACTATGAATGACTCAAAAATGTCAAACTCAGACGGAACAACTTGTTTGGCGTCACACCGTGGTAGTCGTTGATTTACGTAGGATTGTTTTCTGGGGCTTGAGAGAAGGCGGATGAGGAGGCACACAGGGTGGAGGAGTGGTTGATGTCGGCGGGAAACTGTGGCTTACTGTGAGGCTGCCATTTTCCAACAGTAGTTCATGAGGAAGAATGTGAGCAGGAGGACGAAAGGAGGAGGAGCAGCAATGCACTGGGCTGAGCCTCACGTCACTCAGCTCAGCCTGTACATGTAGTTCTGTGTCATCCACGTCGTACTGGAGATCACAGTCTGGGCAATAACCATGGTACTGGACCGTGTCACTGAAACGGACACGCTCTCTCTCACGAGAATCCCTGCCGGAGTCCTTTGTGCATTTGTTCTTTTCATGACGGAGAAGAGGCATGGGCCTGGGTAGTGTGGGAACAAGGCCCGACTCAGGGACTTCACTGTCATTGGAAATGAAACATGGCGTGGAGGAGAATAAATCCCTGTGCGGTTTCAATGGAAAAACTCCACCATTTTTCATTAAAGACCCGGGAGCCTTGGATATATTCCCTGATAAGAATAATGTTGGATGAGGCAGATTCCTAATGCTGTGATCCTCACCTCTCAGCGGAGTAAGTCTGGCTGGAGGAAGAGGAAGGTGGGGCTTTTTGAGTACTTTCAGGACCGCAGGGGGGTTTACAGGAACCGGAGAAATGGGTGCCGATAGTTTGAAGATGCAGTCGTCAGGGATGAGCTTCATCTTCTCCAAGCTCGAAGCGGTGGTAGTGGTTGTGGAACTTGAGCTGGAATTGAGCGTGTCTGTCTTAGAACTGTCTGTCAGTCCGTCCTCCTCAAGCTGCAGGTCACAAGTGAGCGTGTCAATGTCATGAACGACCTGGTAAGAAGAAGAGTAAGAGTCAGTGTGAAAGGGATAATAAACAATGATGCACTGTATGAGAGGAGGGAATATCAAACACAATAATCTCATCTTGACTAAAGATAGCACTGGTAACAATCAGGAAAAATTATCAGGTGGAAACTCAGAGGGCAAGAATGGTTTGTTGAAATTTGTAGTTTTCTTTTAAGGAACCTAACCCTCTTATTAAGTCCAAGTTAATTAAAAACTACATTGCATAATACTTAATAAAGATACACGGATAACATAGTATATGATGGTCATTAATGGAATTTCTTTTAAGACATCTCCAGGACAACCCCTCCAAGGAAAATAAATTCTGCTCCAATTACAGAAACGTCCATTAATGTGCCAAACTTTGATTTATATAATAAACTATAACAATCCCATACAATTTTGGAATTGAGTTAACTAACAATACCAATCATAAGCAAAAACGCAAATATTATCAGTTATAAAATTTGCCATTGTTAGGAATGAATGGAAAACATAAAAACGCTGCAAATAGCAGACGAGTGAAGAGGTCCAGTCAATGAATGGAATAAAACTAGTGGAGAGATATATGTCAAATCTCATACATTCATAAGAATCTTTAAAATATTGCAAACAGTGTCCAAGGTTGGAAAAGTAGATATGATTATTGCATTTTTCCCAAAAGATGCAATATTTTTTGGGAAAGGAATCGGCTTAACATGCCTCCCTCATCGTAACCCTAAAATAGTAAACTGTATAAAAGAGAAAATGGAGTAAAGGTTCAGCTTTGTGCCGTAGAAGTTAATATAAGTTATTTTTCAGGAGCTTGCGTCCACTGTGTATATTTAAAAATACTTTTTTTTTCATGCAAGAGGAAATTTGATTTCCTAGCCTGCATAGGGACATATTAAAGAACTGTTGGCAGTCTGAAGATAACGAGCAATAGTGGAAAAGTTTTGTAAAGATGGGGCAGCACAAGCTGAGATAATGCATAGAGCATACATACATTACAGTTTGTGCTATTAAAGACACACGTACATTCTAACGTTTTAGTTTGAAACGCTCAAGAAGAAATTATATTTGGGAATTATCACCTCCTCCCCTCTTCCATAAGTCTTACATTTATAATAAGTCAGTTAAGCAAAAAGAAAAGTCCTGGTGCTGGGAACTTATAGCTGATAATCAGTGATAGAATATGTCGTTGGTCTTAAACCAAATATCTATCCAAAAACAATCTCTTTAGAGAAAAGTTTCTTTCTGGTTTTCTTTTCTTTTTTATTATTGGCTATGTGGTCCGTATAAAGCCTGACATGAGTTAATAATAATAATAATAATAATAATAATAATAATACATTGAGTTGAGCTGCTCATAGTATTATAGCTGGAGCCATGAAAAAATGTGCAAAAATTAAATATCTTCATTTTCAGAATTCATCATACATCTATGATAATGAAAATGGACTGCTAATTAATTTACTGAATTAGCAATCCTCATCTCAGAGCACTCAGTCCATTAGTAAAACATCCTCAGTGAAACAACATTGCTATCATCTAAGGCTTTGAAGGGTGACCAAATTGACTTAGGAAGAGGCTGAGAGAGAAATAAACACAAGAGTAGTGGGGAGAGACCCAGTGACTGAGAGAAAGTGATAAGGAGATTGAAGGATGGAGCAAAGAAGGCATTGAATCTTAACACGCCATGCCATCTTTTAAAGGATAATTTGTTGGGAACAAGAGGTAAAGCCAGTAACCCAGTGTGCAGTCTACGCTGTAGGCCAGGCAGCTTCAGTGGCTTTGCCAAGCATCTGGCCAGGGTCAGTCCTCAGAGCCAGGCTCCGTTCCAGCCGTGTCTGTGAGTTATAGCAGATAACTGCATTTCAAATGGTTTATAGCCCCAGACACTGGCTTTGATCGTAACAACCCCTCAAGGTATGTGTTTAGTGTGGTGTCAGAATAACTGATGCTCTACAGAATTTCCCGCAAGGAAAAAAAAAAAAAAGAAAGACAAAGGAAGGGCATGTCACAAAGGGATACAATAACATGATTACACTGTTTTTTTCTTATTCTTTTTCTTGTAAACTATTAAAAGACACTCAATAAAAGTCTAATTCAGCTCAAGTTGGGAAAACAGAGGTAAGGGGAGCGGCAAGGCAGAAAGAACCAAATGCTGCATCGACTACCCATTCATAATGTAGGAAACAGAGGCTTTAAGCGATTGTTGTTTTCTTTACAAGAATGACAGCCTGTCGTGTTAGGGTTAGAGCTTCAGCAGCACAGCAAGGCATTTGCCTGGTGGGTGACCAGTAGAGGAATGTAAACATAAAATCTGCACAGACTGCAATTTATCATGGCTTCAGTGACTGACATTAGAGCATGTACTAATGAATGCAGAGAGGTGATGAAAGATCTTCTTGGTTTTATAAGACAAGTTTTTGTAGTAAGTAAAAAGCATACTGGATTGAAGACAGCTCACCCCAACTCAAATTCAAAACCTCTGTCCCTGCATCGGCGATATTTGGATGACCAATCAAACAGCTTTGAAAATGTTTATCTTTAGTATGGACTCTTTAGTGAGGAGGAAAAAAGGCAGACAAGAAGAGATAAAGAAGGAGCGACATGATTGGTTAAATTCAGAGATACATTGACAACGACAGACATAGATGAAGGGAACCACCAGGAGAGATAGAAAGAAAGGAATAGCAGAAAGACAAGTCCTCTACTATTTGAGATACAACATGAGTCAGTCAACATAAAGATTATGAAATGCAATGCAAAAATGTCTTCCAGGTTGAATGAACGTATATGACATATCTTAGTTGTCATTAGATTTTTCTCAGTTTCTCAAAGAGGCTCGAGAAGCTGTTGAGTGATTTCACACCCTAAATCCTGCCTGTGCCAAATGCCTCCCATGTCGGAGATAATGATCACATATATCAGTGGGCAGGGCGAAGTGCATGTTTGTGTGTGGGTGTGTGTGTGTGTGTGTGTGTGTAAATATGTGTGTGCTGTCACAGCCCTTTCCAGACCCCCAGTGAGGCGGACAACAGCCTCCAACATCCTCTCAGACAAGGGTGCTTGGAAAGACCAAAAACCAAGCATGACGAACTAACATAACACATGGTGATCCAGTGTGTGTGTAAGATCGGGAGGTCTTCGATACTGTTCCCCACTCATTTACCTCTTTGAGCTCTTTGGCTACATCCTTCAGGTCTCCGAGGATGGTTTCCAAATTCTTCACGATTGTCTTGATCTCCTTTTTCACTTGTACTTTGGAGACTACTCCTTCTACGTCTGCATGTGGTGTCCTTGACATCATTCAGTTTATAGCACAAATGGTTTCATGCAGGATCTAGACTCAAATCCTCTGGTCGTCTCACTGCCACTTTGCCAGCGCATCATTTAGTCCTCCACTTTCGCTCCTACATCACAGCCAGGACGGAGCGGAGCGGCGTCGGAAGCAGCTTTCCCTATCGACCACTGGGCATGCGCAATGGAGCGTGACACAAAGAACAACGAATGTGTCAAAATATCCAAGCATACTGTCTGAGAAACAGCAACTGATTACGGCTTTATCCAGCTTGCACCATCATCTGCAACAAAAAGGATGCGCCGTGTGTATCCTTTAAGTGTGGAGAGAGGTGAACTCAACATTTTGTAATAAAATGTCCAACAACAATAGGTAGAAAATAGTTTATAATAACGAAGAAGAAAAGGTGAACAAACGAGCAGGCGTCCAAACCGTTACAGACAGCCAGTTGTTATTATAATGCTCCATAATCCTCAGGCATCGATCGGATTGGAATGCACAACCCCATTTTCTTATAATCAATGTTTCTGCCACTGAACCGGTCCGGAAAGCCGCCAGGTAACGACGCCCCAGTGATTCCTTCTTCACAAGAACACCAAGATAGTTTCATCCTGTCTCCATCGCAGCCTCCTCTGCGAGTCTGAGGACCAACCACACCAGGCGCAGAGGATGCCCTGTCTCTCTCCCTACCCCTCTCTCCCTCTCCCTCTCCCTCTCCCTCTCCCTCTCCCCCTCTCCCTCTCCCTCTCCCTCTCCCTCTCCCTCTCCCCCCTCTCTCTCTCTCTCTCTCTCTCTCTCTCTCTCTCTCTCTGTCTCCCTCTCTCTCTCCCTCTCTCTCCCTCTCTCTCTCTCCCTCTCTCACCCTCTCTCTCTCTTTGCGCGCGGCTGCTGCATGTTTATGTTTGGTTGAAGAGATCCCACTCTCATTAGTTTTAACGTTCTTTCAGTATATTAATTACATCTCGACGAGATCACAATAAAATTATTTAAAAATGCAACTCACTCCAAAAATGAAGGACTTTTTTACGTCACCTGCTCTGCTCATTTGTTATTTTGTAGCTATGATTCATACCCCCAAATATTTGCTTAAAATGGCTATCACTGCTATCAAATGTATTTCATAGCCTTGGTGACGGGTAAGACCTAAAATTATTTTCATTGTGTTCTATGTCAGTAATATGCCTGTTACTATTTGTGAATAATCTGTGATTAAACCCTAAAAACACCAATATTTACATAGTTGCCTGATTTTTTTCTTTCAAGTGAAAAAAAGCTATATTGCAGTTAGACCTTGAAATAAAGCAATCATGCATTTGCTTACTCAGTTCTGTTGGAAGAATCTGACTCGATTCTTCTGTACTCATGCACAAAACACTAACTACTCGGATCAGAGTGCCTGCTGGAGATCCTGTGGAAACACGGTGGCAAACCGCTTTCAGATTTTTTGGAGATGTCCCTTTGTGGCTCCATTCGGCAGGAATGTCCTTGGGGTCCTGGAGGCTGTCTTCAAGATGACATTTCAGACACCAGATAAGCATTTGTTGAGGGCGCCCTTGGTGGCGGGCAAAAATGCTCTCAATAGAAAATGGCTTAAAAAAGAGACACAAACCATAAATGAATGGATTGCCATAGCTCATAATATTTATACAACAAAGTGACATACATTCAAACCAAACATCCAGATTAATGTTTTTTAATGAAAACTGGTCAAAATGACTTGATTTAATAAAGCTGAAACAATAGGAAGGGACGAGAATCTATTATAATCTGTATAATTGGAAATGTATTTTTGGGTAGATGAGCATGTGTATGTGAAAATGTTTGCCTGTATATTCTGTATATTTTTCTTCTTTCAATGATTCCCCCACTGTTCTGTTATTGTTCTGTTTTTGTTTGGGTCCCCTTTAAGAGGGTTTTGTATCGTGTCAGTTTGTCTACCTAACACAAACTTTCTTTCTGAGCATTTGTTGTTTACAAAAAAGAAAACTAATAAAAAGTATTTGACAAAAAGGAAAATGCCACTAACTAAATGTAATGTGGTATAGGACCAGGAGTACTCTCTATTTGGCACAGTTGAATACAGCCAATGCACCCAGAATATGCCAAGACTAGTATTTTGACACTAGAGTAGGATTTTTGCTGAAAAATATCACCTATGTCCACTAGGGGCTGAAGCATGAATATACTACAACCTTTGGCTATGGCATGTTAAATTCTAGCAATGTGCAGCAGAAAAAAGAAGAAGCAAAAACTAGGTATAAACCAAAATGAGCCTGTTGGTGAGAACATCATGTCAACAATTTCCACCAAACTATGCAATAACATTATTACTATCTATTATCTACTATTCTACTATGTTATCATTCACATATATATATATATATATCTATATATATACGTATATATAGATATATATATACGTATTATTTTATTTTATGTTATTCCTATTTCATTTTTTTTTTAAAATCATTTTATCATTCTTATTGTTTGTTACAGTAAAAGGTAAATGGACTTTATTTTTGGTGCTTTTCTAGTGGGCTCGAGCCAAATCGCTTTGCAAGACAAGCCAGCATTCTCCCATTCTCACAACCATTCAGACAGTGATGACACAGGTTGCCATACAAAGCTCCACCTGCACATCAGGAATAATTCACGCACCAAAACCATTGGGAGCAACTTGGGCTTCAGTATGTTGCTCAAGGTCAGCATTTAGAACAGAGGGGCCGGGGATTGAACAAACAACCTACTAACTGAGCCGCTGTAGCCCTTTTGTCTGTCTATTCTTTTTTTTTCACTGATACACCTGATACATTATGATTTTTAAATCAATGTATATAACATTAAACACCATGAATCCCACCATGATTTACTAAGAGATAATAGCTAACTTATGTCTGACCAACTTGACTGTATTAAGCAATAGCAACATGACCGGAGGCTGTTGTGTTTTGGTATTCTGTATCATACAGAATAGAAGAGCCATACAGGAGAAAAGATTTGACATTGTTGCTGTAGACCCTGACCTTTTTTCTTAGGCTCTACTGCTCAGATTTCCAGATGGACTGAAGTCCTGCAAATGAAACAAGCACATGTATACGCAGAAAAGGTGTTGCAACAGGTTAAAAACGAATAAGTTCTCAAATGAAAATTAAGTTCACCCAAATCGACAAACAAAAGATCAACGTTTAATAATAAAAACGTATTATTTTTGTTAAGCTTAAATATTTATTGGTTTATATTCATGCATGTAATTTACAGTATATTTTGTCAATAAAGTACATTGAAAGAAAAAAATAAAATAAAATAAATGAACCGATATGGTTACGGTTACAAATGATAATTACCTAAGAAGAGATTATACATGTCAGTCATATTGATATTTTCATCTGATTGTCTATAATCCTTCTCCAAATATCATAGATACCTAGCCGTTTCCACTGGTGCATAACTCATCAATTTTGTTTTCCATTTATTGAAAAAAATACTTTCTTTCAATCTGATCTGATGGGTAATTTCTTTCCATAATATAAATCTCTCTTTTGCTTTCTAATCATGTTTTAATGGTACAGGGATCTTCCATATACCAGTTCATGGTAATGCCTTCTTACTGGACATCAGGAGTATCTTGACTTAATGTTGATCCTTGTTTATGACAAATTCTTTAATTTTTACTAAAGTTCATTACTTTAAAATCCAGATATCTTTAGGTATTTCATAACTAATGATATTTTTTATTTGTGTGATACATGTATTTTCATAAAAAGAGTGTAGTTTATGACACGCCCAGAAAATATGCGAGTGATCAGTGTCTTCATGTCAGCATGATTACTGTGAACTTATTTGCTAGCTCATTATTTTAGGTGTAAAGAGATAAGGGTTTTTTTCTATCCAAATTTCTATCCAAATCAAGAGTTTGTAGTAGTATGTTGTGACCCAACAACAGGTTGTCAGGCTTTTATATAGTTATTTTTTAATTTTTTTATTGATGCTTTTATCTGCTTTTACTTTGTAGCACTTTGAGATTTGATCCAAATGTAAAGTGCAATATAAATTAAATGTATTATTATTATTATTATTATCCACTCATGTTGTGCCATTCTGTTGTAATGATAGTAGGTCCAATAAAATAGCGAACTCTGATTGGTCAATGCAGAGAACGCCTACTCACAATGCGGAAGTTGTCGAGAAGTTCACCCTGCTGCTTATGTTGATCGGAGTAGCTGTCAAAGCCACGTCGGGATAAGCATTAAGAAAAAACAAAATTCTACAGTAATGTCTCTGTCTTTCGAGGGAAGAGTCGTGCTTGTCACCGGGGCTGGAGGAGGTAAAGCCACCATGCAAATAAAACCGAAAGTTATCTTGGCTGTCACTGCTGCTAATTGTCGAAACGGTCTTACAGCCTTGTAGAATTAGCTCTCGATGCTAACCTGCTAAATTTGTGGATTTATGAAAATATGTATGTAAGATTATTGTAACAGCCAGTGCACGAGAACTTTTCGGGATTTGTCTACTCATCGGTTGTCTCAGTATCTTAATGATTGCTTTCTCTGGCTAACACAGAATCAAGTTGCAAAGTGGAGAAAGTAAAACAATCATAGATCATGGTGTCCAGATGAACAATTTCCTTTTGAAAATAATTAAAATAATCGTTGATATTTTAGTATAGCATGTCCTGTGTAGATCTATCTAGCCACAGACTTTGGTTTCCTCAGTCATTCACAGGGAGCAAAGTACAAATCATGAACAAATCATGAATTTGTACTTTGAATTGCTTGGAATCAAGTGTGTCAAGGGGCACACTCAGTAACACCACTGCCATGGTTGTTGATGCAGGTGTTATTATTCTTTAAAAGTATGAGGAAGATTTTCACTCCCATGTTTTTCTTGTTTCAGGCCTCGGGAGAGAGTACGCACTTGCTTTTGCTAAAAGGGGAGCCTTAGTTGTTGGTAAGTAAATAATATGAATTTTCATTTCTGTTACACTTAACTTTTAGAACAGGTGTAGTGTGTATTTTTCGGTTGCAACCGGACATTGATATTATGTTCATAATAAAAAGCTTACCATTATTGTAAACCATGTTTTTTTCTCTTCTGCTGCTGAGCGGCCGTGTCCATAGACAGACAAGACCGCATCCATGTTGACATTTGGCCCAGTCATATTTCACTTGTTGTTCTTGAGTTGCTCGGGAAAGGACCAAGGCTTCCCTGAATTAGATACGCTTTTGCATGTGAAAATCTAAGAATGTACATAAAGGCAGTAGCAGAAGTTATATTTAATTGGGTAGATTAAGAATTTTCCTGCAAGACAGAGTTGCTGCTTTAACTAATGTTATTTGCATTAACATAACATTAAAGCCACTGACAGTTGAAGGGAATGACATTATGTCGTTTCAACAGCCCTTGTCAGTGTGTGGGATATATCAGTTAAGTGAATATTTTGCCCTCCAATTTGTTGTGTTAGAAAGAGTTACTGTAGCATAAAGTGCGGTATCAGTATTTATAGCACTAATGGGTCTTTATCCTTTACATCCATCCTGTCCTTTCCCGTCTTAAGGCTAACTGATATGAATACCTCCTTCCATGAAGGGGGAATAGAGGTAGCAGGTATTTCCTCATAGTTTTGTACCTTTCTGGCGGCAACTCGTCTGTACTAGGTGACTTGTTAGAGTTTAAGCTTGAAATAGCTCTATGTGTCTCTTCCATTGTTATTGTTGAGAAACGTTTATTTATTTGTCTACCAAGCATATGGAGAATTGAAGAGTTCAAAAATTCAGTAAGTTTGTCTTTGTTAACTTGTTCTGAATGAGCGTATCTCAAAAGCCTTTTGTATACTGTCCAAATTATTAATGATCTTATTGAAACAAGTTTTGAATCATTCAAGTTGTGCGGTACACTGTTAAAAGCTAATTCTAATAGTAACTTTCTTTGATCCCTGGGGCACTCTCTTGGATTTACTAAGGGGCTACAGATGCTTTTCAAATCCAGAGACAGCTTGTTCTATGATCTGGTACTGAAAAGTCTGCTTCATTGCATGCTACACAGAATCAAAGTTCTTGGTCAATGAAGTCATTAAAAAGAGCTGCAAAATGTTGTGTATTGTCTGGAAAATCTATAAAATAATTTTCTAGTTTTAAGGTGGTTATTGTAGTACAGCAATGTAAAACCTGATTGAAAGTTAGATATTATTTATAGGTTAAAACTCCTTCTGTTGATGTCTCATGAGGGACTCCAGAACCTTTACCAGGAAACACAATTTGGAAATGGGCTTTAAAGACGAAGCCTGTGCTTCTGCTGGACTCAGGCTCAGAGTAGATACGATAAAAAATGTATTGCTTCAGCTCCTTTACTTATTTCAATCATTACCTGTTTAAATACTATAAAAGCAATTTAAATCCTAGGGATGTACGTACAGGTTTATAGGAAATCCCTGAATACCCAAGAAAAAACAATTTGAAACATTTAGGGGTTAGTTGAGCGCTGTATTGTGTTGCAGTGAAAAGAACTATGAAGTAAATTGGAAATATATAGAAAGCTATGTCGAATGACAGGAAATTCAAAGACTCATTGGAGACGGACAAACGGTACAAAGGATTTAACTTGAAGTTAATAGTCACCTGATTTACATTGGAATCATAGTATAAGTTTGTTCAAATGCAGAGGCTGGTGATGAAGCTCACATTAATTTGATGGATAGCCTATGACAAACATTTTATCCCAATTAATCTTGACAGAGGATTCAGTCAATGGGAGGGAACATCTTGAATATCCTGGAGTCTAAACAAAAGTGTGCATTAAATAACCATAATAGTAATAAAACATTTTATTTATAACGCACTTTTCATTTGTTACAAATCTCAAGGTGCTATCAACAACCACTTTAGAAGATTGCAATTAAGGTAATCGTATGATAGAGAAATAAAACACCATGTCAACCTGTATGCAACAATGCAAATAAAATACAGAATAATTTCAACATTATATCAGCATTTCAATTGAGAATTCAGGGATCACATTATTAAATGTAAAGCTTAAATGGGAAATAGAGTTGAGTTTGAGCACATTGGAAGAAGAATGGAGACACATTTGGAAAACACTCCCGAAATCCTGCTTTGAGAGATCACTGTTGGCTCAGAGTGAAATAGAGCTATTATATACATGAACATGAGAAAAATGCTTGTCTGCACGATACAAACATGCTGGAAACCATGTACCAGCATGTTTGGACCTTTCTCATGTACTTTGTTGAACTTGTAAAAAAGCCATTACCAGGATACAAAGGACGACCATGAACACTAGACACATTCTGAATATTTAGAATGGGATACACAAAAGGAAAAAACAGCTCAACAGGCTCGATCGTGTAATAAAAGATAGAGAAATGGAGTTTAATAGAAATATGCATCAAATTTGATACTACTTAGCATGGATACATGTGAGGGCAAACATTTGCCTTCATAATACAACAGCTGACCCTGGGCACTAGGCTGAACTTTACCATGACCTCTGACAAGGAGTCAGCTCATCCGTATTCTTGGCTAACCTAATAAGTGGCGAATCACACAACTCACCCCATAAATGCTAACCTCTTTCCCTTCTGTTTCCATAAAGTGAATGACCTTGGGGGAGACAACAAAGGGGATGGAAAGAGTTCTGCAGCGGCTGATAAGGTTGTGGATGAGATAAGAGCAAATGGAGGCAAGGCTGTGGCTAACTATGGTGAGAAGTTTGCTCGCCTTTTGTTTTAAGTCTTCCTTTACACATCGTTATGTCCACCCGTTTTTTTCTTTCTCTTGCTTACTCCCGTAAGACTCAAATAACATCTTTTTCAATCTATCTGTCTTCTTTTATTCAGCACCAAAGAAACTAGCAAGAAAGAAGAACAAGACATGATAGATTAATTTACTTGCATGTTTTAAACAATGCTGATTATTATTATGCCCATTATTAATTGTATTAATGCTTAATAAATATTATTGTATATACATATCAGATATTCCATAGTGAAAGAGGACACATGATGGTCCATTCCTTTTCTCTCGTAAGCAACAAAAATGCTTCTCTTTCAGACAAATTCTTTTCACACAAGCTTTAGACATTGTTTCTATCTTTAGGCTGACAGAAACAATGTATCAAAGGATCAGATATGTAATAAAACAAAAAACAAACACATAATTAAATAGGAAACTCAAATGTAGAACATAATTCATGGTTCTGTCCATTGCATAAATGTTTAGTGACCATTTCTTTCGTGCATCGACAGATTCTGTAGAAGATGGAGAAAAATTGATCAAGTCAACTCTGGATGCATTCGGAAGAATAGGTGAGCGCTGTATTTGTGTTTACTACAATCCCGAGTATTGCAGCATTTAATTCATGCAGCTAATATTATTAGTGCATTTCGATCAAATTATTGCACTAAATCTAGTAAAATCTCTTTTTATCCAGATGTTGTCGTAAACAATGCCGGGTAAGTCATTGAACAGGTTTTCCTTCTTTTTTTTTTCATTTTATTTCTGGGTCCAATCGCATGATCAGTTTGTAGAGTTTCCATTTGATTGCAGTAGTTTAGGCCAATGTGATTATTATGAAAACTCTCTGGAAATACTGAAACCATAAGCTGCTTTTCCTCCCATCCCAAAGGATTCTTCGTGACCGATCATTTCCCCGGACGAGTGATTTGGATTGGGGTAAGTAAATTGCTTTTTAATTTTCACACTCCCTACACTCTCATTATCTGCTACTATGTAGGGGGGTCCTTTGAGATCATTTGAAGTCCACTGTACGATGGATCCTTTCATAATGTTGTAATGCAGTGTATTAACCTCTTTGTGTCCATGTCAGACCTGATTCACAGAATTCACCTGAGAGGCTCCTTCTTGGTGACTCGAGCCGCCTGGAACCACATGAAAAATCAAAAGTTTGGGAGGTGAGGAATAGTCATGGAGCTGCATAAACACTGTCATTCTCCTATTATGTGGGAAGGATTTTTAAATTCAACAAAGTAGCAGTGTTCTTATACGACTGCTCATTGCTGTTCTCAAGTCTAGAGGATATCATTGTGATTTTGTCTATCAAAGTATATGTGGTAAAACCTGATTCAACGTGGAAAATATATTTAAAAAGGGCGTGTTCGGGCACTAATCCAAGGAGGAAGATTTTCATTGAACTGTAATGCAAAACAGAGACCTCATATTATTAGACAGGCATTATGATTCTCTCTGAAGACACTCGATACCCCTTTATATGTCAAGCCTCACTGGTTTCATTTTGGATGATTAGAAATATGCATACTAATGAAAACCCAAGTCAGCAATTTTAATATGTTTAAGTCAGCCAAGAATTAAGGGATTTTGTTAATTTGGTTTTGCTACGCTTTGAGTATAGTTTAGATTGCGGTTTTAAGAGAAAGCGGCAGTTGAGATGTCTGTGCATGCTCATCTTTTTTTTTCACGCAGCACGGCATAAAAGTTCCAAATATTCTCTGGTCTACAGCTGCTCAGTCAAATCTACTTTTCCCCTTCTGAGATTCTTCATTTAATGAAAAATTGAATGAAATTTGAAACATCTATTGGATATTTTACACATCAACTCGAAGCAGGGAGGTTCAACCAGTCGGTAATGGAAGACGATGAAGACTTTGCCAACTTAAATGAACATCCTATGCAGATTGAGTCACCTTAATAACAAGGATTTAACAACAGGTCTCTCACACACATACTATTTTTACCTATCAAATCCAGGACCAACTAAAACTACATTGCATTTATGATATCTTGACAATATCTGACAGTTGAAGTTATGTGTTGCATAAAAGGCTTCGGAGGTTTTAATGTTTTGAATTTTAATTTAGAGAACAAAGTTGCACCAACCGGCTTCTCTGCTATGTTAATACAGATAACCTTTGCTATTTACAAAGTGCACACAAGGACTCTTGCACTAATGGGAATAGTTGGTACATCACAAACATTGTAGATGCAGTAATCATCTGTTACCTGAGAATTAAAGGTTGTCAACCTGAGTCGCAATCCAAGCATGCATGTATGCAAACCCAAGAATGTATGCATGTTTGATATTATCCCCATCCGATTCCTTTCTGGGTTTTACTTTTATATCCATCTTGCTCGCTAGTGGAGTGGTGTAAAAATGCTTACTTCATTATTGCTTTTTCTTTTACTGCAGGCATCTTCACATCCTTCTCTCCTGGCAAATAGCTCTATGTCAACACACACAAATTTATTCAACCAAAATGTGCTGGTCTTCTGTTGCGGTTAGATCAGGAGAGATTAGAGTTAAAGGAAGTTTGGAAAATGTCGGGAGGTCAGAACTCAGACACTTGGCTTTATGGCTTTGTAGAGATGTGATTCATAGAAGTAAGCGCATAAAAATGGTCTTAGCTATTCCTCTGGTTGCTTTACAGCATTCAGTATGAGTACGCTGTGCTATGGGTCACTGCTTTCTGATTAGAAGTAAGATGGCGTGTGTTGAATTTGCTTGAGGGGAACGCTCTGCATGGGATTGCTAGTAAATTTGTATTTTGCATTGTTTACACAATTTTTGAACTTGAATATAGCCAGTGCGCAAAGTCAATTGAGGAAATGTTCAAGCAACTCTTTATCTGTGATAAAGCTAAGGTCGGGGGGGATGGGCTAGTATCCCATAGCTATGCTGCCTGTGTATGTTCATGTATGCATAAAAAAATGTTTTTGTTTATGATGTTTATGTGAGAGCTGTACAGGACTACATAGCAATGCAATCAGTTACTAGATTCTAATACTTGTCTTTGTCTAGAATCATCATGACTACTTCAGCGGCAGGCATCTATGGAAACTTTGGGCAGGCCAACTACAGTGCTGCCAAGCTGGGCATGCTGGGACTGGCAAACACAATATCTATCGAGGGACGCAAGTACAATATCAACTGCAACACGATCGCCCCTGTTGCTGGCTCACGCCTCACAGAGACCATCATGCCTCCAGGTAAGCAGAAAGACTAACCAACTCGCAAATGTGCAGTTGGTCTGCGCAATGCCTGCGATGGTGTTCTTCTGGGTGTGGGGGTGCACACATGCTCTCACTCTTGCATGTGTTTTTGTAAAGTTCAAAATAGAAACAAATATATTTCAGAGTAGCTGCATATTGTAATTCCCCCGTTAGGTTGATTTTTCAAAATTAAGTAACAACAGTCCTGTCTGATACGCAAGTTTGGCATCTAATATTCAAGGGCTATTTTTTTTTTCCTGATCCAACAGCCATGATGAAATCGTGGGCCATGTTATTGCTTGAACAATATTAATATTTCAGCTGTCGATTTAAACAGGTGGCTCTAGCCTCTTCATTTCACGAGGAGGTTCTGAAGACATATGGTCATGCAGCATTGGCTATCTTTATTGAACACAATTAACAGCTCTGAACGTAGGACATGGCCGTGTGTTGATGTGTACAAATTTGTATTAAAGAGCCCACACTGGATATCAACCCCTCCAAATGACAACTTGCGAACAGTGCAGTTTTTAGCACAGTGTGCTATTACTTAAAAAAGATCTCATGAGATCATAGGGATGTTTTTCAAACCTGATGTCTGTGAAAGTCTGTAAATCATGAGCATATTGTGGATGGTCTTTACTGCAGCCTTGTTGACAGGGGTATTAAGTGAAAGATTAAAAGGAACAATTTTGTTGCCCTGCTGTGCTGGTCCACAGTAGCATCTGTCGCACGGTACTATGCCAACTGCCCAAATATGGCCTCACCTAAGTAAATGACTTTGTCCGTATGTTGGCTTTCACTTACTCAGGTTTTTCTACAAAGACAAACAACCAAACTCCTCTTGTTAAAGCCTGTAGAGTGTATAGAAACAGAATGCCATTACTTTTGCCAGTATGACTTGCTTTTTTGGCGGTACAGGTATTTTCATCACTTAAATGATGCTAAATCTTTAATATTTCATAACAGAATTAAAAGTATATGCTGCATTTGCTTCACTTCATTCCAGAATGTTTAGGCACCCGTTTTTAGGACCCTTAGCTCCTTTTATTAGTCAAAAGTAAACTTTGAATAATTATCCATGGTAAGATCGATCTGTTTTAAACTGTTTTTGTGCTACTTACCAGCAATAACTTAGAATAATATGTAGGGAAAATAAATCATTCTGTGTAATGTCATGATTATGACCAAATAACTCTATTTCTTAGCTTTTACATTGTTTGGTTTCAGAGAATGTTAATTCAAAATTCACATATTATATCACACAGTCAGCAAAAAGTCAATTCAATTATATTTAATTGCTTTTGTAAAAAAAGGCCAAATTAATATGTTATAACTATTTTCTATACCTTTATTAAAAACTGCAAAATGGGACATATTTGCTGGACAATTTTCAAATGATACCATACTGTTTCCAAAAAAACTTAAAACAATCAATGTCTTTCACACAATTAAGGTTCAGAAACAAAATTTTACAAATAAATATGTAATTATACAAACTGGTTTGTGTGCAGGAACTTCTTTTGCATGTTTTTATTGACTCATCCTCTGTACCTGCCTAAAAAAGGTGCAAAGTTTTAGTTTTTTTATCATAACACATTCAAAACAGAATTATGGTAGGGTTTTTGCGTTTCCGCAGTGACATTATTGAGATAAAAAGAAATTTAGTAATAATCACTCCAGAAAATGCTAAAAAATACATATCGTTTAGGTCTGGAGGACCAGATCTTTGCATGTTTTATGGAAACCTTTTGGTGCTCTAGGCCCTTCTCAGCTCAAACGATACGGTTCTTTGGTTGCATTCTGGGATTTTAGGTTTTGATCCAAAAATGACGGTTGTGGAGTCAGATTTGTAGTATTTATGGGGATTTATTTGCAGTCTTTCTGTGTTTTTCATATAGCTCGACCAACTCTGCTTAACGAGGCTGCCCACTCTAACTTCTGAATATTTCTCAAAATCTGGCTCATTTGAAGACAAACTATGAATGGTAGAGTAGTGATTGGAGGTTCATGTTACAGATGACGAATGTAGATAAGTTTTAAAGTTTGAATGGTGTTTTTTTAGGTGAAAGTAATAGGTCTAAGTATGAATCGATAACATGTTATTGCCTGTACTGGGCACTATTGGAAAAAGACAATTCTTTTCATTCAGGGCGGGAACTTTATCCATCATGAGAGGTTTGGTGGAGAATGGCCTACGTACAGGGGAGTTATGATGACTTAAACCTTTGTGACGAGTCATCAATGTCCTCCACCCAGCTAGCCCACACAATTATTCAAGCACACAAATGCTTAACAGGTACAGAAATGAAAGGAAAACATATGAAGAGGAAGGAGGAATTTATATCAGACATTAAATTATAAATATTAACAGCTCAAATGAAAGTGACAAATAACACAATACACAACACTGATTAAATATTAAAAATGCATTTTAACAGGTGAATCTACAGCAATGATTTAAATGTCAGGGGTCAGTGCAGTCCAGATGGGAGGGGGGCAGCTACCGAGAAGGCTCCGTCCCCGCAGCTCCGGTGTTTGGTCTAATATGCTTGTCTCAACTGCTTGTTGTTGTGTTTTTTTTATAAAGAACCTATGTCACAAACACATGTTTATTTATAATGACTCTCAGACCACTAACAAAGACACTGAAGTAGAAACTCTTTGCTGTTTAGGTCACTTTCATATCAGATATGCACTAAAAAAAAAAAGCTCGGCTCCACTTGATCTGTGTCTCTTGTTTTGTTCAGACCTTTTGGCATCTCTGAAGCCTGAGTATGTGACTCCCTTGGTGCTTTGGCTCTGTCATGAACAATGCAATGAAAATGGAGGACTGTTTGAGGTAAATAGTAGCGATTGTAACTTTGTGTTAATTATTTAGTTCGTCTTTGAGAGCATTTATGTATACAGTTACAG
Source organism: Lophius americanus (assembly GCA_037951165.1). Lineage (NCBI taxonomy): Eukaryota > Metazoa > Chordata > Actinopteri > Lophiiformes > Lophiidae > Lophius > Lophius americanus. Next base: position 7,243,551 of record JBBDHG010000032.1, on the reverse strand, counting down.
TATTGTGCTCCTCTGCTTCCTTTCAGGTCGGTGGTGGCTGGATTGGTAAATGTGAGTGCTATGTATATTTTTTCCTGAGGATGTGTCTGTATACATCTGTGATATTCTCTAGCCCCTGGTTCACTGACGGGGTTTGTGCTTGACTATCACTGTGCGATGACCTCTTTCTTTGTGTGTGTCCATGTGTACAGTGCGCTGGGAGCGTTCTCAGGGCCAAATCGTGAGACAAAAGAACATGACCGTGACCCCAGAGATGGTCAGGGACCAGTGGGACAAAATCTGTGATTTTACAGACGCCACCAAGCCTGTATCCATACAAGGTCAGTCGTGCATTGGTTTGAATACATGCTTATTTATCAGATTGCTAGTGCTGTTTTACAGATATTTGCAACATGGGGCAGTGCATTATCATTCTGCAACAGGGTGTCACCATGGTATCTCTTTGCATTCACATTGAAATGAATAAAATGCATTCATGCTCATCGCCCATAGCTTTTGCCTGCCTTTACCATGGCATCTCCACTGCATTGAAGCATTCTGTTGACAGTGTCTAATTCAGTACACCAGGGTATCATGTTACCAGGCTCACATGATACCGTGCACACTGTCTACCATCTCTCCGGTAAAGTGAAAACCAGCATTCATGCATGCAAAAAACATCTTTGAAGTGCCGGATGCAATCAACGGGGAGCCTTTGCCCACCAAAATAGTTGACGGTGAACTGTCAAGATCCCGGTGCAGACAATAAGTGTACAGATAAAGCTTTCTCGAGAAAAATTATGCGCAAATTGTCAGGCTGTGTATTTTACTTTGGTATCACCTGTACGGATGGCTGATCTTAACTTATCTTATAGGACAAGAAGGTGGGTGTGAAGGTTGTGGGTCTGTGGTAGAGAGGCAGATGCACTGCTGAATTCTCTTAAACAACATTAGAGATGACATGTGGTTATGAAACCTTCAATTTGCTGGCAACAGCTACTGCGGGTATTCTCCTCTATTCTGATCGGCCTATGGTATACCAGTGCAGAAATTATACTGTTTATTAGGTGTACGTTTGGGCATATTGAAAACAACACCTTTAGAAAGCTCAAACACGTTATTTCAATGGAGAATGAGTGGAGGAAAAAAATTCCATGAAGCTTTAGTCACACTACGATAGAAAGTGAGAACCCTCTAAAATAATATGTAATCTGTTTTCAACAGAATTAGCTGTTTTCTTAATCCGCTCATTTGAATTAACAGAGTTTGGTAGCATAGAGTTAGGATGAGATCGTGTTACAGGTGAACAAGTGAACAAGGAGGAAAACAGAATGAAGGTACACCCATTGCCGAGGGTAAACAAAGCCTTGTGTTGTTCCCGAAAGGTCTTATGCAAACAAGAGGGTGGCAAATGTTGATGATTAATTCTCACAGTCTCCTAGATTCCTCTCCACGCTCTCCGATATAAATTCGAAGAAAGGTTAACATTAACCGAGCGAAGGTGGCAGTCTCGCAAGGCGGGAACTGTTCTCATTAGCATGGCTATGAAGTGCCTTCTCATTAAGGGCCTATCTCAGACTCCCAGAGATAGGAGACTTGTTGCTGCATCTCTTCTGAAACTGCCTGCCACTAAGTGATGCTTATTAGAGCCTCTGGTGTTCACGGTGTCATTCTATCACTCCATGTTTCTGCATCTCCGCTGTCGCTCTTGTTGCGTTTTGTCTTAATAAGCATATGTATACACATCTTGCGTTGCCAATATGGACATATTTCACTTTATTTTTGGCTCATGCCTGACACAATATGTGCTTGAAATTACCATTAGAATAATTAACTGGGTCGGTTTGTTAATCTTACCTAATTCCAATTTAAACCTTCTCCTGGAGCAGTTTGTATAACTTCTTATTGTGTTTAGCTTCTACCGTTGAACTATATTTAACTTTAACCTCCTTTTTGAATTAAGTTAAATCCTGGTGGACGATTTGTTGATGTTTGTGCTTCATCAACCAAAAACCAAGACTTTGATCAGCCATACCATTAAAATCAGCTGCCTTACACTGTGTAGGTTCCTTTTTTCCAACAAAGTAGCTCCGTGATGCACTCCGTATCTTTCTATCAGAACAGGCTTTAACCTTTTGTGCCTGCGTTGCTCGTTTGTGAGATCTGCAGATAGAGCTAGCCTCAGCTTACCATGCGCATCAATGAGCCTTCGATGCCCATACTAGGCTGGGCTATTCTGGCTAATGTGAGAATCGCCAATTTTTTGATTGGATTATTTTCTTCGGCCCTCCAGCAAACCCTGTAGACCTCCTAGTTAGTGCTAACTTAGCATTTAGCTCTGCTCTAAGTTTAGGCAACCTAAAGCTAATTTTAGCACTTAAGAACTTTCATAATCCCCAACAGCAGAGATGAAGAATACCAGGCCATTGTATTACAACGAACCAGGCCATTATGTTACATTAGGTCACGACGCCATGGACTGGACCTCGCTCGTTGTAACATAATCTGCAGCTAAGCCAGCGAGTTTTGAAGCAGCTCACATTATAAATTAAAATGCTCGAGAATCGGCAAACTTCAGAAATAAGATTGTATATATGTCTGAAGCAAGTTCTCGGTCCTATTTACGATTAAGTGCCCAGCCCTACCCATGTTCCCATTGTAAATTCACCAGCTGTCGGTCCTTAGACTATTTTTGGTAGGAACTGACCACTGCAAACCCGAAACAACCAAAAAGGGCCTGTACTTCTGGAGACTATCTGACCCAGTGCTCAAGCCATCACAATTTTGCTCTTGTTAAAGTCACTTATATTCTTATGCCTGGCCATTTTTGTGACTGTCGTTTTGTTGTAATGTTATGGCTGATCAGTTTCCAAGGGACCAAACTGTAATGTATTTATATTAATGTTTTAAGGTGAATGCATTCACATTAGAAATCATTGAGGTATCATTGTGGGATTACAAGTTGACAACTTTTATTTTTACAAATAAAGTTTATTGATAGTCGCATCCTTCATCCGTCCATTTTCTTCTGCTTATCCGGGGCCGGCTCACAGTGGCAGCAGGCTAAGAAGGGATTTCCAGATATCCATCGCTGCAGCAACAATCTACAGCTAATTCTGCAGGATCCCGAGGCATTCCCAGGCCAGATGAGAAATATAGTCACTCCAGCGAGTTTTCCAACTTCCCAGTTGGATGTTCCTGAATAGGCGTTCTGGAGGCATCGTAGTTAGATGCACGAACCACCTCAACTGGGTCTTTTCGATGCGAAGGAGAAGCAGCTCTACTCCTGATGAGCTATTTCCTGATGTCTGAGCGCCATACCCTATCTTTAAGGTTGAGCCCAGCCACCCTACGAATGAAGTTCATTTCATTAACTTGCCTCCTAGACCTCATTCTTTCGGTCAATACCCAGAGTTCATTACCATTTGTGAGGGTTGGAACATAGATGGACTGGTAAATTGAGTGCTAAGCCTTAAAAACTCAGGTCTTTCTTCAACACAACAGACCGATATAACCCCTGTACCATTGCTCTTGCTGCAACAAACTGCCTGGTCATCTCCCGCTCCATTTTCCCATCACTCGAGAACAAAACTCAAAGATACTTGAACTCCTTTGCAACTCACCCCCAACCCAAACGTTCCCAGTTCACCCAAAAAACTTGTTTGGGTTTACCAGGTCTGTCCTGTAGCTTCCCTCGCCTTATGATCAAATTCACCACCAGGTTGCGATCAACTGACAGCTCTGCTCCTCCCTGTCACCAAGTGTCTAAAATATAGGGCCGAAGATCTGATGATGCAACCAAGAGGTCTGGTGCAAAGTAGACTTCTGAGCCCTTTTATGCTCGAACATGGTGTTTGTGACGGGCAGTCCATGGCTAGCAAAACAACAAAGCACCAATTTGGTGTAGATCAGGTCGACCATTTCTCCAAAATCACGCCCCTCCAGGTTTTTTTATTGTTGCCAACATGGCCTTTGAAGTCACCCAGGAGAACCATGGAGTCCCTGGCTAGAACGCTTTCTAGGACACAAGCCAGAGACTCCAAGAAGGCCGGATACTCTGAACTACTGTTCGGTGTGTAGGCACAGACAACAGACAAGAGCTTTCTGTCCTGCAACCTTCAGTCACAACGAGCAGACCCTCGTTCTCCAGGGAAAACTCCAACACAAAGGCGGTCAGACCGGGACTTGTGAGTATTCCCACACCCGCCCGTAGCCTTTCACCAAGGGCAACTCCGGGAAAGGATTAAGTACAGCCCCTCTCCAGGATTCTGGTTTCCGGGACAAACGCTGAGGGTAGAGGAAAGCCCAACTAAATAGTGCTCCTATCGCTCCATCACCTACACAAGCTCTGATTCTTTCCCAGACAGAGAGGTGAAGTTCCACGTGCCTTAAACCAATCGGCTATGCCAGGGGTGAGCTTGTCCCGGTGTACTCCATTGCCTGCGGCCCATGCAGCTTTGCGCCTGACCCCAACGATCATCCCTTCGGGTGTTGAGCCCACAGGGGGGGGGGGCTCCGTGAAATTTGTTTGGGTTTGGCCCGGATGAGCCCCAATTGTAGAAGCCCGGGCCACCAGAGGCTCTACAACCCCTCCCAGGTCTGGCTCTACAACCCCTCCCAGGTCTGGCTCTACAACCCCTCCCAGGTCTGGCTCCAAAAGGGTGCCCCGGTCTCCCTAGTCTGGACAAGGTATCACAAACTCTTTTGTGCTTATTCATTGGGGTCCTTGAAACATTTCAAACGCTGAAAAAAAATTGTTCATATACTGTAAAACATTTCCAACACTATCACTGTGAAGCATGTCAAACCCTAAAACTGTGAAACATTTAAAATACTAATATGTGAAACATTTCAGGCACTTACACTGCAACACTTTTCAAACACAATACTAACAATGCCAAACACTGAAACATTTCAAACACTAACAATGGCATCCTTCCAGTCAAGTGGCATCCTCCGGTGTATATAAAAAAAAATCAGTTTAATTTCTAGAGGTTATCATTACCAAGCTTTTCAACTGTGGTAGAATATGCAATCTGCCAATCACAAGACGTCAACTCACTCCACTCTTGCTGCTTTTTTAAATAAGAGCCGTCTAAGCTAAGCAACTAGTTTACAAATGAAGCTGTAAATGAGACTTAATAGGATCCTGGAGAGCAACCCGGATTAGTTAATATATGAGGAATAGTTGCCATGGTAAAGTCAGCTGAAAGGTGATCGTTTGTTTGCAATGGATTTTACATAGTAAGTATGTCTGTTTTTCTACACGGACAGAAATGCACATTCATAGGGTGTGAATGATGTATCTGATGATGAAAGATCTCTAATTCAACTCATCTTTGTTTGGTTTCATCACTTGCCTCTGTGTAGAGTCGCTGCAGTCGATCATGAACGTTCTGTCTCAAGTGGACTCGGCGGGAGAAGTTAAAGCAAATCCAACAGCTGCTGAATCTTCGATCTTCAGAATCAATCCTGTGAGAAGTGGTCAATATTATCACTTTTATATTATTATAATATTATTCACTTTTTAATTCTTTAACATTCATGTACTGGCCATTTATAAGTATCAAAATCTTGAATTCTGTTGTCTCAAAAGCTTGAAAGGTAATCCAAAATCTTAAATTTGGAATTTAAAAAAAATCATAAATCATTTCTGTCCCTGTTGTATGCAGTAATGTTGGTTTAAATGTGTTACTATACAAATGCATGCGGCTGGTAGATGGTATGCATCTACTGTACAATTTATACAACTTTGATATGAAAAATTGTTTCTGCATAATTGGGCGGTTGAGTTTAACCCTTGGGATCCTAAGGTCACTCCGACATAAACCCTAGACCTTCAGGTTTTGTGGTTCAGTAAACTAATGCAGTGTGTTAAAGTGAAGAAATGACTGACAGGTCATAGAGGGGGCGTGCTGCAAATAACGACAACAAACACCGGCATGCTGAACATTGTTTAATGCGGTAAATAAAGGCTTAGGGTTAACCTGAACCCTAGCCTGATCTGAAGATAATACAAAGAAACCCAAGAGACTGTCACACATTAAACAACTTGATGGATATGCAAACCATATCAGACAATGAACAACCATACTTTTCAGAGCTCAATTGTCAGCGCGATGATTGTTGTTTAGTAACAGAGTAGATTCCGGTTGCGTTTAAATTGATACAAAATCACAACTTGGGCGGCATAAGTTGTTTATGAGTAGTCAGACGATGTTCTATATTCTAGTGCGCTTGAGTAGGCGCTTATCAAGCCTCCTATATTCCTGCTTCTTAAATACTTTTTCTTTAAACTTCTTAGCTTTCTTTGTATAACCAAGTTCCTCCTGGGGTTCAGTTGATTGCTTGATTCTGATACCGTTAGCTGGTCTGAACATGGTCTTAGTGTGCCCTAATCTTAATAGGAGATGCAATCTCCACTGCTGCGTCTAACAATATTTGCCAGATGGCTATTTCACTCATGATGTGCCAGTTTGAGCACAAACTTCAGTGAGCCTGAATAAATGTATCTCCTTTATTTGGTTAAATGGGTAATTAATTTTCAACTGATATGACTAGAAGTATTTGTTTTGTACGTTTGGATAATTTAGCTCTTATCGTTCCTTTCTGTTTAGCTTTCATCCTGCGGGATCTTAAAACGGGTCATAAATTCAATTGTTTCTGGTTTTATAAAGACCTCAATGTCTTCAATTCAAAACTCTGCAGGATCACCGATATAAATACAAGTCAGACTTGTTTGACCTAAAAATAATTCTGCCAGATATTGAGCTTTTTTCTTCATTAATATTTGGTCTCTCTAGCTCTTGACCTTATTCTCAGCACCTGCTACGTTAGATTCATCTACATTTTCCCCCGACAGTGACTGCAGTATTGACTATAACTGTTGCTCAATAACGTCTTTTGAAAGTGTAGAGCTGTAAAATCTCAAACTGTTTTTAACATGACAACTCATGACTCTTTAATGCCATCCCAGTGTGTCGTCGGGGACATCAATAACCTTCTTAGCAAAGCTCCGAACACATTATATAAATAGGCGGATGTCTCCTGTAAATGTGAAATGGCGGTGCAGCAGACAAGTGCCAACACAGATTAGCTTTTCAAAAGCGTTGCAAAAAAAATGTCAGAGCACAAAAGCAGAACGATGGCTCCCTACATGCCTCCTTGTGTTCCCTCTCATTGAATAACAGAATATGAGTTGGTTACAGCGCACACATGGCTGAGTTTAGTGAATGAAATATTCAGCCACAAGTTTAAGTATTAATTATGTCATGTGCATCATATGACATGTTTATTTCATGCGGTGCACATTAAATAATTGTCCAAAGAAAGAGTCCCCGTGACAAGCTTGTTGTATCGCTCAATAGTTGGACACCATTTGCAGATTCATTTATCTTGGTAGTGTTACTTACTTACTCTGATTGGTGTTGTCATCATACTCGAGGAAAGGTTTGTTAAGCATTCATGTATAATCAGAATGAATACCTTTTTCAATTCAGTGTGGAGACTGGTGCAACATGTATCTGCCAGCTTCTCAGTATCAAGAGAAACGCTGGAAGGACTAGGAAGGTATCAAAAACATGGACAGCGGGAGAATCCTGATAGCGAAGCACTTTTCATGCACACCATTTAAAAATGATGTCAGTATTTCAATTCAAGCTAGCTTTCCACTCATCTTGACGGTCAGGGAAAAGAGGAAAATGTCTGTAAAAACTCTTAAATGAAAGAGTCAGTATTTATAACAACATAATTGTATATATTCCAGAGACTGAAGAAATAGACAATAATCTACTTATAAATAGTGTCAATATGTTCACAAAACAAACTACAAACTCTCAGTAGAGCATAGCCCATCTGCCAAGGGTCAACTGCTCAGTGATATAAATGCCTGTTTAGCTAACTTACTACATGTTTGATGGGAATGTCATTAGTTTGACAGGTATAAAAAAGACATTTAACTTAAAAATAGAAAAAAAAGATGAAGGGATCATTTGGCATCTGGAAGATTTGTCATCTTGGAATCATGAAAATGTGAAGAAAAATTTGCAGTCATCTACTCTGTACGTATCTGGGTTAAAGTGAAACGGTGAATTTGGAGAGTCAGCAGACATCATCTAGTGATCACCATGAATATCTGATCCAATATCGCAATCCATCCAATAACCGTAGAACGCCCGTTTGACATTGCTGTCCCCAGAGGCACATTGCCAGCACAACTATATTGGCAGCATATAATGAAAAGTGGCTCCATGACGATGAATAACTCAAAATTTATTCTCGGGTTGTCTCAGTTCCACCTGTATGATGTGGGTTAATTCCATTTGACTTTATGTGTAGTGTACATTGAAGCATCTGTATTCAGGAGCTGGGCCGTAACCATAGATCTACCAAAGTGTAAACTTTATTACTTTTTGAAAATATTTATAACCACATATTTATTTTCTCTGTGTAAACTCCAGGAGGGTTTTCATACTTTGAAATTCTTTCCTCTCTTTCCAGGCTGAGGCAGTTGGACGAAGACTAACACCGGTCACCTTCAGCTTCACCCACGCCCAGTGTATCCTCTATGCATTAGGGGTCGGCATGTCCACCAAAGACCCGGACCATCTTAGGTGTGTGGCTGTAACTGCCTTAAGGGCTCTGAAAAGTCAACCTGCGTGAAACTGAACAGAAGAAATGACAATAACTTATTTTTACCCGTAAAAAAAGACCTCTTCCTCTTGATGTTGGTATTTTTCACAGTTAAGTAATGCTGACATTTTCATGTAGGTTCCTGTATGAAGGCCATCAAGAGTTTAGCTGCCTCCCCACCTTTGGGGTCATTCCCTCCCAGGCAGCCATGATGGATGTGGGGCTGAGTTCCATCCCTGGACTCAACATAGATCTTACACAGGTTAGAAAACACATATATAACGTAAATTAAATGTTTCACGCCAGAGGCATTATTTTTTCCGATTATCTCTCCGAATTCTTTTGAAGGCAATATCTCAGGGATGCCTGGAAGGAATTTCATCATGTGTTCTAAGAATGAACTCAGAGATGAACTGTGTCACTTCGACCTTTATAAAACCCGTCTTTTTGTCATAACCAAAGACTTCGTACACAGATGATGATGATAACCTTTCTCACAAATGTCTGAGAGGATATGTTGATGCAGTGAAAAGACTTTATAGCCAGAATATCAAAGGTCAGTCTCATTGTGACATCCTCAATTTCTGCAAAAACGGTTTTCTGAACCTTAAACCCAGGAGCAGAAGGAGAGATAGTGACTATATTTCAGTCTGAATAGATGATGTTTATCTTGGGTGTTCACTTTGAAATTGTGGTTTGGTATAGATGATCTTATCAGCTGGATTGAACAAATGTTTACGCGTGCACGCGTGCGTGAAGCCTCCAAGTTTAGCTTATCTGCACTCACTTTAATTGAGCAAGCATGTGGGCATATTTGAAATTTTAATTTGTATTTTCAACTCTTTTCTGGGTTTCCCCTTAAACTTAAACATGAATGCAAATTCAACCTATTTTAAAGTCTCTACACTATATTATATATAGATATATAAATTCCTATTCAATCCAAAAAATTATTTATAGTCTATCCCACCGTCGTTTTTCCTTCACGCCACATATATCATATATATACATATATATGTGTGTATATGTATGTATATGTATTTATATTTATATATGTGTATGTATGTATATATGTGTATGTATATATGTATTTATATATATATGTGTGTATATGTATATATATATATATATATATATATAAATATATACATATATATGATAATGACTTTGGTTATGTTTTGTGTCAGGTGTTGCATGGAGAGCAGTATCTGGAGCTCTATGGACCTTTGCCAACTACAGGTACATTTCTTATCTGCTATGAAGTAAACCCACTTTTATACTGACTAACTACAGTAGATCATCATAATAACTTCAAGGAAGTTTTTTTTAAGAGTCTACATAAATCATATTTATAGAATCCCATTATTATGATTCCTACAATAATAGGATTTAAAATTAGGGCTATTTTACCTGTTATGCCTTTGCAGATTTTATATATATATTGTTATATATCTTCCGATAATCAGAATGAGGAAATGGACCAGTCTGGCCTAGGTTTGACTCTCATGTATTATCATTACTCTCATATTATGGGGCTATGCCTTTCTTTAATGCTAAGTCCCTGATGTGACAGACTTTTTATTACATTTGCTGCTGGTATAAAGACATTTCAAGGATACTCAAAGACGTCTTAATCAATCTAGAAATCTTAAATAAATATTGTTTGTTTTATTTTCCAAATTATTACTGTGATTTGCTTTGACATTTCTTACAAAAATTAAGTCATATGAATTTTCTTACATTATTTTTTATGATCAAATCTTATAATGCCATTTTTGTGTTAATGACTAATGGATGATCATACTCCTTGTAGGTTCATTGATTAGTACAGCTCTGGATGGTCTGGATTGTGGAAATACAGAAAACACTGTTCAAGCTATAAAATAACATTCAGCATAATAAAAATACATTTAGCATAAAATGAGGCTAGGATCAGTCATGACATGAACTACATAGGTATTTTAGTATTTTATTGTTGACTAGGATTCAAGTTTAATACTGGGTAAAATACCTTTTCAGGTCAACTTGTCTCTGAGCTCATGGTAGCAGACATATTGGACAAAGGATCTGGAGCCGTGATCCTCTTGGATGGTGAGTCTTGCAGATTTTATAATAAAGTGCAAGTTTTCTATATTCATTTGTTTTCAACACATAAATGTGTTTTTCAAGAAAGTTGCCCCTTAGGCTGAATTAATTAAAGTCATTTCCCAGTCTGTATCTGCAGGGATCGAAATAATGGACTGAGAATGGGTCGTATTTCTGTAGTGATTGATGATATTAGAAACACTCTGATCTATAATTAATCCGACTTAAAGAAAATAACATGGGGCCTGGGGTTCCCTCAGGATTACAAGAGAGAAAGTCAATGTAATAAAGTCATTTCCTTATACACACAAACCAGTCAGCCTCTGTAATCCTTCAAGAGTAAAATAATTTGAGAGGATTCTCTCTGACAGCTATTTATTTCTGTATGCGTCCATGTGACTCTTCTTCATGCTCCAATTTCACAATAGTTGTGCTGTAATGTGGAAGTGCGGCTGAGGCAGGTGCTCTTGTTGCGGTGCATAATAATCATAAGGGTTGCCGTCATGTGTGGAACTGAGGATTATTCAAAGTGATCTCTATGCAGTGGATATGAATGTAATTGTAACAATGCAGCTCCTTTAACATTCGGAAACACGCTGTGGCTGTAGATTGTGCTCAACCACAATGTTAACCGCTACAAAACTACAGTAATAACAGCTACATCTCAACAGTAATATTAGCCACATTACTACAGTAATAACAGCTTCAGAACTACTACAGTAATAAAAGCTACATCCTTGTAGTAAACAGTTACATAACTGCAGTAATATCATCTACATCTCTACAGTAGTAGCAACATAACGACAGTAATAAGAGCTTCTCGTCGGCATTAATAATAGTTGACTAACTACATTGATAACACCTACCTTACTGCAGTGAAAATAGCTATCAACTACATTAACATTGGCTACATAACAACAGTTATAATGGCTACATAAATACAGCAATAAAATTTACATAACTACAGTAATAGCTACATTGCTACAATGATGGTGGCGTTGTTACTTCAGAGGTAATATCTATGTAATTACAATGATAATGGCTTCGTAACTACAGTAGCATTAGCTATGTAACTAAATGGTTTTGAAAAATGAAAAATGTTATTGTTTCTGTTTCTACAAAGTTCTATTTTGCTAAGTATATTATTTTAAATTCAACTTGATTGTATTGGAAGTGATGAAAGCCAAAGATATGAAGTGAAGGGTTCAAATCAAAACCTGGTCACTGCTAACGAATGAGCATCAATTTCATGCCGCATTCCTCCCTTGCTTGTTTAGTGCAGCTCTACACCCTTCTGGGGATATTACAATTTTAAATTCTTCATATATCTCTAAAAGTCAACCCTGCTAAATGAAATGGATATAACTTTTCTTTCTTTACCACTACTGTACACCATGGTGATCAACTGAATCTCAGAATCACTACTTGCCATGGTGGTAATGTTCTCACTCCTGTGCGTTTGTTTGTTCATTTGTATGTATGTATGCCTGTTGTTTGTGAGCAACATTACAGACATAAACTACAAGACAGATTTGAATGAAATGTTATCCTGTGGAAGACTTCGATATATCCTACAGGTTATTTATTATATTTGGGTGACGTTACGATTTTCGCAACATTTAAAATGAAATAATATAATAAGCCATTTGGAGGTAGAGTTGTCACAATGTGGCTGTGGCTGAGCTGGTGGCTCAGTTTGAACAGTTTCTTTGATTCTTCTGATGTTCATTTGGGGGTGGAGCTGGGGACCCAGTGGGCTGAACAGAGACGCTGAAATGGAATGCGCAGGAGCCGATAGGCTCCAGATTTTTGAAAGATTTTCAAAGAATTTGTCAGTGCTGTCGGTAGATTTAGAGGTGGGCAAGAACTCAGACATTAATGGAGAAATCTGCATACATTTTCCCTAAACCTTGGGTACTGTTGTGCCTTTGCAGAAGTTTGATTATGGTATGGTCTACAGTATGTATTCACTGCATTCCCCTCCTCATGCTAATTTTCTTTCGTTGGTCTTTCATTGACTACATTGCTGGTCTTCATTCTATTTACTTTCACTCATCCGGGTTCAAGTAGAGATAGCAGCAGGTGAAGAAGGATATATTCTAGACATCCCTCTCTCCAACATCACTCTCCAGCTCATCCTGGGGGATCAAGAGGGGTTCTCAGCCCAGATAAGATATCTAGTCTCTCCAGTGAGTTCTGGGTCAACCCATTAGTCTCCTAGTGGGATGTGCCTGAAAAGCTCCAAAGAGATGCATTCTCATCAGATGTCTGAACCACTTTAATTGGCTCCTTTCAGCTCCACTCCGAGCTCCATTCAGATATCCGAGCTCCGAACTTTATCTCTAAGGCTGAGCCCAGCCACTCTACGAAGGAAGCTAATTTTAGCAACTTGTATCCTTGACCTCATTCTTTCAGTCATCATCCCGAGATAATGACCATGGATGAGGATTGTAATGTCAATGGACTACTGAATTGAGAGCTTTGCCTTGTGACTCAGCTGTCTCTTCAACACAACAAATCAAAACAACACCTACTGCCACATTACTGTTGATGCTGCACTAAACTCATGGCCCATTCTCCCATCACTCGAGAACAACACACCAATTTACTCGAACGCCTTTGCTTGATGCAGTAACTTGACCCCGAACTGGAGGTTGGAGTTTCTATCAATCAATTATTTCATCTAATTCTAATCCAAAAATACTGTATACTATATAATAATGTACAGCTTGTTATTTTGCTGTCGTATAAAGTACTTGAGATCTGTTATGTATAGAGAAATTATCAGGGAAAGTTTAATTTGTGAGCAGTAATGTCTAATGTATTGTAGTATTTCCGGTTTTAAAGGCTCTGACTGCTTCGTCCATCACATTTAAATATACTTTGCACGGGACATTTTTTGCTGCTTTCCAGTAAACACCTACAATAATGATGAGCTTGTCGCATACAACCAGTTCTCACTGTTTGTGGTTGGAGCTGGAGGGTTTGGAGGGAAGAGAACCTCTGAGAAAGCCAAGGTGAGTCTTCCTTCTATAAGTTACTTTATTGAAATAGACTAAAAGAGCTGTCAGCCTTTAATCCTGCCTCATGTTTGATCGGTTTGTTTTCTTCAGGTTTCCATTCCTGCACCTAAACGGGCACCAGATGCTGTGGCGACTGATTCCACCTCCAGAGATCAAGTGAGTTTGTCTGTGTGGTTTCAGTGGCAGAATAAATTAGCTGCACTGATGATATGTGTGTGAAAATAGGACATATTGTTTTTGTGGCTCAGAAATAACTAGGCTTTAAAGAAAATGTGAAAATGCACCAGAAGTCTTACAAGGGTTTTTGTAGAGTCTCAAAAAAAAGACTCTGAGTGTATGAGACTGCAGAAAAATTAAACGGGGCGGAATAAAAAACTTAATCCCCCCAGCAATTTAAATGACGTTAGCAGCATCACTTCAAAGACATTCTTATTTTAGGTATCTCCTCTATTGCCTTCATGATAATTTAATTTCATCCCACATCTGTGTAGAAAAAGTTCAAAGGTTTATGAATTAGATCTAGATCTAAACAATTTCTCTATGCTGTTGTTCCAGGCGGCTTTGTATCGTCTGAGCGGTGACTGGAACCCTCTTCATATAGACCCCAGCTTTGCTGCGATGGGAGGTGAGAGTCCAGACAGACATTATGGTTCGATGGGGGGTTGTTTTCCACCAAATTGAGTTAATTAGCTTCTCTTGGGTCAAATGATGTCTTTTAATAAAATAATTTTCTCTGCTCAGGATTCAAGGCTCCCATCCTGCATGGCTTGTGCTCGTTTGGCTTTGCAGCAAGGCACGTTCTCAAGCACTTTGCCGACAATGACCCCTCCAGATTCAAAGCTATCAAGGTGAGAGTAACCTGAGATTAATACCCGGTCATGCGTTTCACCACTCACCACCGGCACCCCTCCTATGAACGTGTTGTCCTCTCATGATACGTTTCAGGAATTTTCTACTATTTGAAATGTTCATGTTGGGTATTAATTATGAAAATGAAAACTCATAAACACACAGTTACACATGGATGGAAATTTGTGCAGTTGAGAGAATGTTGTGGATTATGACCAAAGACGACCGGAGAGAGAAAGACATCTAGCATTAGAATGCACACATGTACTCACATGAGGCTTATGGAGGTTAACAATTACAAGTTTTACTTATTATATGAAAAAAATCTGGTGGTTACAAAATGAGATATTTTTCAAGTTAAAATAGTGAAAATGATTTATCAATTATCAGTTCTGGGACAATGTAAAGTTAATATTCTCTGTTTAACCAACTTTCTCTTTTTCCTCAGGCTCGCTTTGTGAAACCAGTCACTCCAGGTCAGTCACTGCAGACTGAGATGTGGAAGGAAGGCAACAGAATTCACATCCAGTGCAAAGTTAGTATTAAGCTGAGTTTGGATTTTCCTCAGATTTGTAGATAAATGAGTCCGAGTTGTTATTTCAGCACTCTGATCTCTCATCCAGGTGAAGGAGACGGGTGATGCAGTGCTGGCTGGGGCCTATGTGGATTTGCACAGCGCGTCGGAGCCCTCTCCAGAAAATCTTATTCAAGTATGTCAGACTGTGATTGCTCCTTTCAAACAACAATCCTTTCCCTTTCATCTACTTGATGAAGCTTCTTACATTGTACATCTACAAAAACATGAAAACAGACCTTCAGTGAAGTGCGGCTGTGTTATTTCTATTGTTGTTATTGCTGCAGAGAGGACCTCTTCAGAGCGAGCTGGTGTTTGCAGAGATTGGCCGTCGCATCAAAGACTCGGGTACAGAGTTGGTCCGGCAGGTGAACGCAGTTTTTGGTTGGGAGATCACCAAAGATGGCAAGAACGCTGCTCAGTGGAGTAAGTTCACTTGAATACTGTACAGATATGTAAAATACAACGTCAGTGCATTATGTGTAAATCTGTGTGGCGCAGATTCAGTAATCCGATAAAGCATTAAACAGTAGAGATGATTGTGAAGTGCTGCTACAATAGGGAATAAACTATAAGGTTCATGGGATGAAAGCTAGAAACACGGGGGGCTGTGTGGAACCCAGAGGCAGTTTGTAAAATGAAACATGTATTATATATTTTTTTATACACAAGGGATCATATCTAGATTTTTGAAAGGCTGAGTAGGACGGCAGATTCATGAGAGAGGATGGATTCATATTTATGTGCTTCCTCTGCTAATCAGATCTGACAAACGAAGGCTTCCACTGCTAATTCTCATATGACGGATTTGAAAAATCGGTCCATGAACCATCAGTCAGTGTTTTTGTTATTATCTTCTTGCTCACTGGGGTGTCTGGAATGAAAATGATTCAGAGATATTTCTTGTCGCTTATGTCTTGGCATGCCCCTTTTTTTTGTTATTTTCACCAAGACTGACATGCTGCTAGCACCCTGCTAGATAAACAGTTCAACCTCCTGTATATCATAGAGTATCGTCTTAATGAGTGATTTCTGACTAATATTCCTGATTTTATTCTCTCTTCTCTTTCTATCTTCCGTCTTCAGCACTTGATCTGATGAACGGCAGCGGCTCCTTGCATAAGGGCCCGTACAGCGGGAAGGTGGATGTGACTCTGACCGTGTCAGATGAAGACTTCATCGAGGTGGTGCTGGGAAAACTCCAACCTCAGAAGGTCAAACACAAACATTGGTCTCTGTTCATACATTAATGTGATAAGTGATTTTTTTTAATGTATATATACTCTAACAGGTGTCCCAGGACCTTCTGTAAGGTCTGTTTTTATCCGCCTTGATAAAAACAACAGAAGGGGTAAAGTCTGCTGACCCATCTGTCCATCCATTCTTTGTCTTTATTTGGGTGCATGTATCAAAAGCTTGCACACAAGGGGACGCTCACACTGCAGGAAAAACCTGACCCAGGTCTGATTAGGTTAAGATTATGGCCACTTACATATGTGGTCAAAAATCCGACACCAGTCTGAAGGGCTTCCATCTCCCTTCCTTATTGACAGCGTGCTGCATGTGATGTCTTAATTGTTTTTTGGCGCATGCGGGTCAGTTTAAGGCCGTGAACTGTTCATTACTGTAGTGTGTTAAAGGACACTTTTTCAGGGGAATATGTACAGCTACACACAAAAAAGAAAATCGGAGAGATGAGCAGTAAGACTCGCATTGTGAACGTTCCCCAGGTTCCTCATGCTATATATTACCCAGGATATACAGTGCCTTCCAGAAGGTGCCCATTTCAAATAATAAGTTAAAGAGATGCAAGAAATATTTTTATTGTCTATACATATGATCATTAATTGAAATTATTCACACAAATCTGACAACAAAATAAAGAACAAAAACATAACATAGAACATCAACAATTATTGGTATCCTGCATTTAATATTTTGTGCAGGCCACCTTTTGCCACAATAACAGCCCTTAGTCTCTGTCTGTAGTGTGTGTTGAGGTTTGAGAATCATGGAGAAGATCTGAGACCATTCCTCCATAGAAAAACTCTCCAACTCCTTTAGATTCTGAGATCAAGGCTTGTGGACTCTCCTCTGCAGCACATCCCACGGATGTTCTGGGGGGTTTAGGTCAGGTGACTGGGATGTCCACCGCAAATTATTATTTTGAGATCTGTGATCCAATCTTTGGTTGATTTTAAGGTGTGCCTCAGATCACGGTCCTTCTGGAAGGTCCAACCACGGCCCACTTTAAGTTTCCTGACAGAGGTTTTTAGGTTTCATCCTATCCATTGAACAATGTCTTTTGATAAGATGTCCAAGGCATTTGGAATAAAAAAAGCCCCACAGCATCGGAGATCCACCACCAGACTTCACAGTGGGTGTTAGGTGTCTTTCTTTCTTGCTATACCACACCCGTTTTTGACGTTAGTTATAATAATAATAATAATAATACATTTAATTTATAAAGCACTTTACATTTGGATCAAATCTCAAAGTGCTACAGTTATAAAGACATCCGCATTTTGGTCCCATCTGACCTATGACCTTCTTCCATTGAATGTCTCAGTATTGTTTGGCAAACCTTCTGCGCTTTACTTTGTGTGTGGATGACCGTAGTGTAGCTCCTGTCTGATTAGGTTAGGGAGACCTTCTGACCCCATGATTCAACTGCAATTCTTCAGCTGTAATCATTGGAGAGACGTTTATCAGTCGAACCTCAGACATGTCCTTCTCTGGGCTTATTTTTTAACATCTTAAGTCTCTTTAAGCTTCTTCATTATTGGTTTAACTGTTGAAACTAGCATTTTAACAATGAAATATATATATTTATATTTTTTTTGCAGCTGTACAAATTGTCTTTCCTACATCATTGTTATGTTTACTGTTACCCACTGTGAATAACTTCAAAGAGAACCAGTCCTACTCTGTCATTCCTAACAGGATGGGAATATCCCCGAAAAATCTCCAATCCGAAAACAGTATTTTTTTTCCTAGAAAAAAAAGCTCGACTTGTTGAGTAAAATATAACTGGTAGATAGATTTACTCGAGTGGATTCATTCTCGCCTGCAGTGGCGGCTATGACCATTGCATAAACAATATCCTGGAATTCTTCGGGGATATAATTAGGCCTGTGTCACCTCATATTTATACCCCAGTAAAACAGGAAGTCATTGTTCAACCCTTCAGAGTTCCTATTCAAACAAGTGAACCTAAAAATAAAAAAGCGGACTGGAAATGTGCTTCAGTTACGTTTTAATCATGGGGTTTCCTAAGGGTGGCAATAATAATGGCAAACATGCTTAAGAGAAAAATTATTGTTTCATGTTAAGAATGTAATGATTTGAATTTTTTTAAGTTTGTTACTTGAATACAGCGGTTAGATTTGTATGAATAATTTGAATTGAATATCATGGTATAACCTACACATGTCCAACTTATGGCCCGCGGGCAACTTCGGGCCACCAGAACCATTATATCCGGCCCGCAAGACGATATCTAATTTCTAAAATATCCGGCCTGCTGAGCGCCAGCTCTTTTCCCTGCTCCTCTGTTCTTAAATATCAGCGTTTATCCAGTCACTCTAATAAGCTTTAAGCACATCTATATTCTGGTTCCACTTAATTATAAACGTGTAAGTAAGTCACTCGACGGTTTAGTAAATAGAACGCGCGTTTTTATTAGTTGGCGAGGTGCGTGCAAGTCCACAAGCAGTTGGAGTTGCTTATATTTAATATGAAATGTACCTGAAGGCTATCGATACACATGACTATTTTCTGAGGTGCAGCTGCTCCTGGCAGCAGACTTATACCAGGAGCAAAAGTCTACTTTACTGTTTTATTGTGGCAGCTGTCATTAACAAAGACTCATTTAAAGTTCCTTTTTGTCAAGATTGTTAATCAAAACACTGATTGATTTGAGATTTAACTTGTAAGTTAAAAAATAGATTAAATTCTTTTCTCTGGAAAAGATTCCATGAAACACTGCTGATAGAGACCACTACATAAAAATGAATCATGCTGATCTATTTTGAATTTAATCTGCATTATGAGTATTTTGAAGAACTTTGGTTTGTTGAAAACTCTATAAAATAAATGAAATAGGAATAAATAGCCATAATACCTTTGACTAAACATGGCAGCCTTGAGTCCTTCTGGTCCCCGGTTTGGGGACTCAATTTATAATTTTGGCCCTGTCTGACACCACTGGTATATACAATAAAGACGTATTATGCATATCTTTTTAGACATTTCTTTTAAAGTTACCAATAATTCAGGAGGACACTGTAGTTGTGCCCTTTTGACATTTTGAAAATATTTTTTTTTATTGTTTCCATGGGAACTCGCCCTTTTAAATCCCAGAAACTAAACACTACGATTTATTTTTATTTTTCAACAGCCAAGATCACAGATCAGTTCATCTTATGATCATCACTTTTAACAAAAACAGAAGGAAAGGACAGACATGGAACTCCTGTGGGTCTACTAATAGAAATAAAGAGTTAATCAACTGGCCTTGGAGTAAAATCTCCACAAAAACTCCCAACTGACCCCCCTTTCCTTGCCGGGAATTGTGAAGCATACTGATGCAGACCCGCACAAAATACTAATACTAATACTTATTAAAGTTAAACTTATAAACAAACAAAGGGGAGAATAAAGAAAAATGTTATAAATATCATACGCTGCAACAAAGAAATGAACTGCACTGCACAATCCACATAATGATACAAAGTTTGATATGAATTTGTTCAATAAAAGGTTCCAGAGAGGAAATATCTGAATAGATTAGAAATAGGAAGTACGTGAGGCGGCTTCCACATTAAAGACAACAGTTCTTTGGCATCTGTTAGACCTAAAATAGTCTCCTCTGTGACTCACCACCAGGGCATATCTCAGAAACTACACATACTAGCATCACCAAATATTACGCATATATTAAGCCTCTCAGGTAGATTTTAGCATTTGGATGTTGTGGATTTTATTAGTTTTGGATTCTATTTTCCATGGAAACATGATTTTTAAGGCCAGCCTGATGGATGGTATTCTTCTCCGGAGCTTAACTGGCAAACTACTCTTCGATATCTTCAGTAATTGTCGCGCATAGATTTGTAAATCCTTGTGCCTTTGTACCAGATGATGAATTTTAAATGGTAAATGGACTGTACTTATAAAGCACTCTTCTAGTCTGCTCGACCTTTCAAAGAGCTTCTGCAACACAAGCCAGCATTCACAGAAACATACATGTAGACCTTAGCGTGAGGAAAAACTGGATTGATTTTGGGAAACGTCCATTGCATATTTACACCCATAGGAGGAGCTTTATCTCCAAAAGTTTTCGGGCCGTATTTTCTCCATAACATATGAATCAGCTCGAGACGATCTACCTCCTATATTGCATATATCATTATAATAGTTAATGCTTTCGAAATTAGGAGGAACTTCTTTTGGAAAACCCAGTTACTCATCCAGTACTTCCCAACCATAAGTCCAATTAAGTCTAAATTTTAGCTCATGGAATGACAGAAAGAAATCCATCTTCTTTTATAAGTGGAAAAAGCTGTTAATTGTATTTATCCTCATTATTGAGTGACTATCTGATCTTAGAGCGTATCGCTGACTTCATAGACGTCAGGGGAATGACAGCTTGGGCCTAGTTTTAAACGCTACTCACTGCAGGATGGAGCATCTGTTGGATACTGATGCAACCCTTCCTGGTTGATGTAAGGGCATATGACAGATGAAAAAATTGTCGTCTCATTTTGAGTTTTTTTTTTTTTTTTCCAGTGTCAGAGGGGGTTCTTCTTGTACATTTTAATTAAAGTGCCGTTGAAGGACCCTCAAACCGTAATAACTCCTCTCTTGATCTCCTGCTGTCAGAGGAAAAATGGAAGGCGATGATCCATCAGGCCAAGTAGAGAAAGCACTCAGTGTGGGTAATCCATCCACACTACTTGTTATGTCTGCAGCATCTCATCCGTCACAGGCAGCGACCATCACTGTACAGAATTTCTATGCTTCCTGGAGCGCTTGATATTGATCTCAGGCCGACGCTTGTGTTTGTGCTCTTTACAAGCTCCATGGTCCCTCGGGGAGGGTCTTTTCCAGCCGCTGTGTCGATAAAAGGAGAAGCTATAGAGATCAGTTGGTCCCAATAAAAAGGACACTGCTGACTGTCATCAGGGGTCGTCAGGAGAACAACTCCAGCATTGAGTGTGAGGGAGGAAAGGATGGAAATTGCAGCCCAACGTGACCCAGTGAAGAGACGTCTCTGCTGCGCCTCTCATTTCTGAACCTTATGGATATACTTTGTACGTTAATTTGGTCTGGCGCCAGAGCACAAAGAGTCCAATACTACCTTTGACCCCAGATCGGGTTTCTTCATTTACCTATATGAAGAGTTGACCACAGGGATAAACGCTCTTCCAGTACAACCAGCCAGAAGAAAGAGTCTAACGTGTCATACTTGTTTTTCTAGGCCTTCTTGTCGGGCAAGCTCAAGGTCAAAGGGAACATCCTGCTGACTCAGAAGCTGGAGGTCATCCTGAAGGAATACGCAAAGCTGTGAGCTCCTCGGCCGACCATCCACCACCTGTTGCGAGAGACAACATAATATCTCACAGCAGTGACAAATTCTCTCCTCCTGTCACGCCTAATCATCATGTTGAATCAACTGTTCTTAATATTTTGAATGTTTTTCCACTTAAAAAGTCTCCAGTCCGTCTCAATACCTGTATACGTCTGAGCGGGTGGAACCACCGTGAGAAGAGACTCTCCAACACACTGGTTGAATGTAACTATTTCAGGATGAAGCGCATTTTAAGCTCAGCTGGTTGAATGAAACCGATACTGTCATCATTCTTCAATTACAGAGCAGCTGACATAATAAAATAAAAAAAGTTAATTATTCAAATAATTTAAAACATTTTTGTAGAAATTTGACTGTAAAGTCAGAATTTTTGGACTAAAGCTGAACTTCTGACATGGAAATAAAGTAAATATCACCTGTGGCTCTGATCTTTGTCCTTCTATTTGAAATATGAATAGTCAACCGAAAATTTTGATTATTATACTAATGGTTTTGCTTGAATTATAATAATGCATTTTATTTATGGGTGCCTTTCAGGACACTCAAATCAACCTTAAAGATACAACAAATACCGAGACATGTAAAAAACACTGCAATAAAAGCTAAAGAAAAAAGAAATTCAATTTATGATATTAAAATAATTTTTGGGTCATGCATGACCGATATATATGTATATATATATATATATATGTGTCTTTTTACGGTAAATTTAAGATTTATATTAATAAATGTCTTCAAATATTTTTCAAATGTCTTTCTTTTTCAGGACTTAAAAGGCTTTTAACATGAAGGCATCTTCCATCACGTTCTTTTGAAATAGTGTATTGCGGCATCTAGCGGTCTACCAACCTTCAAAAACCTTCATGTGTTTCCCACTTAAGGTGAGGAGAGCAGAGACTGAGTGATTTCCAGAAAAGACAGAACGATCAGCTGATGGTACGTCTTTATTACTTAGGTAGATGTTCTAAATATATATAAAATATAATATATATATATATATATATATATTATACAAATATATATATATATATATAAATAAAAATAAATAAATAATACAGCCATTTATATATCTTCATTATAAAATTAGAATTATCTGATCAAATTCACATTTGTAAGATTGAATATTGAAATACACTGATGGGGTTAAACGGTTCTGCGTTCGTGATTAACGTCTTTCAAGAAGAAAAAGCATTATCTGGGCAAAAAGCAGCTGCTTAAATAAAACACATTTCCATTGAAAGTATCTCTGCAAGTACATATCTAGTGTGAATTATGAAAACCCTATCAACTCTGACGGAGGTTTTGTTTGTCAGTTGTATTAGAGCCACTACAGGCATAATGTCCATGAGACTTGGTGGAAATGCGACGAAAAAGTAGAATCCAATAATTGTTGGAGTGGATCCAAATTAGGGCGCGCACACACCCAGAAAGAGACAGAAGTGAAATCAAGATATTTTCTGATTGTGCAACATTGCTGATTCAGTCTGCATTCAAACCCCAGCAGCTCTTCATACACCCCTCACGCAGGCAGCGGAGAGAAATGAGGACTGACCTCTCACTCATCCTCTAGCCACAGACGGATGCACAGATCTGTTCATTCCACAGCAAACAGGAAGAAAACTCAGGCACATGTCGGGTCTCTGGAGATTCCACCACACCCCTGTGATGGGTCAGAGTTGAAGACAGAGGCGGCGCTGATGCACAACCATCCTTTAGCAAATGTCTTTTTGAGATACCCTCTCTTCTCACACCCACACAGAGCAGCTATGTTTGCACTTGATAGAAGTGTGTCCTTGGAAGAGTTGTGCACTTTGACTGACCCTTCACTTACAAATCTTTTCTCACTAAGTTTGAGGGAAAAGAAAAATACATTTCTAACAAGGCATGGAATATGATTCCAACTGTCTTTAGACCAATTCTGATCCGTCTACAACACTCTAGATGAACATGTCTAAATATAGGTGTGAAACTCCCCATAGAGTGACATTTTGTCCAGAAAGAATGTTTCCTGTGATTATGCAGTGGTGGGAGTACTCTTCTATAAAAAAAAAAAAACTGCTCGTTCTAAAAGGCTTTCTTCAGTTGGTCCTTTCTGGAATCACAACGAATGCATGTCGGCTTCTGTGCTGTAGCACAGAGCTCTTGTTGGATTAATGGACAACATTCAAACTAAAAGGCTTAAAGACATTTGAAGCCTCTCACTGTTTATGCTGAATACACACACAGTCCTAAATGACGTTTTAAGAGGGATGACAAAACAAAATTCTATCTAATGTAATTACTATAGTTGTGAGAAAGGAAGTCAGCGGCATGCCAGATATAGTTAGTCCGCTAAAATAAACACGATGAGTACTAAGTTTAAAAATATAGTTTCCAAGGCCATTTCATTCATGGTCCTTGACTGTCAATCAATCAATCAAGCTTTATTGACTGTGAAGTGCCTCCTTACTGGACTAAAACAACGGAACATAATTTGACTCCATCCCAGCCCTCCCGTGTCATCGTCAACAGCAAGGTCAAGAATAAAAGCAGCCAGAGATGGGCATTAATTATTATTCCTGGAGTCCAGCTGTTAAAGCTCCTCCCTGAAACTTGACATAGATGCTAATTATTATCATCAAGACCAACAGTAAACTAATCCTGCTCCAGTACGCCAGAGGGTTTAAGGACACTTTATACCAATGTTGTTACCAAAGGCTTGGTTTGATTTACTGGAATCCAAACTTGTATCGTTATATGCTTTTCAGTCTGTGTATATATATAATTTAACTTTATCTATATGCAAATAGAGTTGAGAATTCAGGTAGTCCGTGAAAACATAAGACAACACGTAGTAGAAGCACGAACGTGTCACAACTCTGGAGAATTCCTCAAACCGGGAGGTAATCTTCCTGGTGGAGCGTCAATGCTAGAGGAAAAGATAAGGACACCTTCTCAGCACGAAAGCAAAATGTCAAACTCTTCCTTTAAAAATTCAGATTTGTTTATTCTTTCTATCATAAAATCAAAGTCTTCATATCAAGTCCTGGCTGGAGATAGCTTCCGACAAACACTTCAAACAATAAGAGAGATGTGATTCAGACATCCTGTCTTTCTTTACACCCGGTTTGATGTTGACAGAAAAGCCTATGAAGCATCAGAATGCACCGTGACCGCCTGTGACTGGTTATGATGTGCTTATATGCTATCCGACGGTGCTGCTGCGTTGTGCTGAGCTGGTTCAACAGTGTTACTGACGACGTTTAAATCCTTCAATTGTTGTCTGGGTCTGACACATCGCAGACGGTCTCCAGAGTTTTTCATCACTTGAACGCTCCGGCAGAGATTCGTCTGTTATCACGACTGTTGTACAAACGTGACGTCAGAGATGAGGCGATGCTGCGACGTCACACTCTTCACCATCTCCTCTCCCCTAAGCTTCTAATACCGCTTTTTGTCCTGTGCAAAAAAAAATTTCTCCATGTGTTTATCAATAGTTTGTTTAGTCTCCTCTTGGCTTCTTCCAGCCGGATACATCCGCAGCCCTTACCCTGTGCTCACTTTAGTTTCCTCCAAAGGTAAAAACACCTGTAGAGGCTCCTGTGTTTGGTCTTCTAGTAACTATTACGACCCACGAGTCATCAACCTTCATAAAACTACATATTATTGTTCTGACTTGGTTTGGTTGTTCCCGTGTCTCCAGTCAGCCCATACGAATGATAGCTGACAAATTCTGCTCCATCATAAAATGCACTTGATTTGATTTTGCTATATGAAGAACTTGACGTCGTTCTTGAGGTTGTCGTGGCCGTTGTTGACAACACTAAAGCGGTTGGGAAGGATCCTCATCTTCATGGTACCATCAGCGCCGCAGGAGAAGATGTGGTCGGCTGGTCCCACCTCGATCTGCATGACGCCCGTGCCGAGGTTCCTGAACAGCGACTGACGAGCGTGCTCATTGGGGAAGGTGTAGAGCGGACACTGTGTGGCCAGACTCCAGACCTGAGGGGGTCCAAGCAGAGAGGAGACAGTTAACGGATCAATGTTCTGAACAGCAAGATCATTTATTATGATGGGATTTTTCATCCCATCGTGAAGTGGGATATTGTGATCAGTCCAGACTTTCAATATGACAGTAACAACATGAATGTTATACTTTACTGTTCAGCCTGGAAAAACAGTGGTTTTTGGTTTGATTGTGTATTCAAGTGAGTCTGTTACTGGTTCTGATGTTGGGACAGATCAGTGTGCGTGTGTTAGTGGGTATAATCAAGATTGACACGATTTCAGAGCTGCTAAATTATGTATTTCCTATTTGCCACCCTCTCTCAGGAGCACTGCCTGACTGGTGCACTTGTAAACGACCGCATCACGTCTCTGATAACAGAAAGAAATAAGACCCTTTTTCCATTTTGTCTCTTAGTGACTTCATTTTTTGGAAATGAGACCATTTTTCCAAATTTCTTTGATCCCTATTCTGTCTTGAAAGGGAAGAAACGCTTGTTTTTCTCCAATTTTGATTCTTGTATCTAGAAGAGAAAATTCAAATTAACATGCGTGTTTGTTTTTCAACATTCGTTTCTGATATGAAAAATACAATACGTAAACATACACAGACCACTACCGACGTGTCTGACTATTATTTGATTGGTATTCCCAGCCTGTGCGCTGCATTGATTGATATTCTATACGTATTGGTTCATCTTTTAGTTCTACGGATTCTTATTATATATTTTACAGCTCATATATTTGGAACACACTCATGTTTTATATAAAACCAGTGTAAAAATAAACGACTTCATTAGATTAGTATCATCTCACAAAGCTTTGGAGATCTTGGTGAGCATACTTCCAGTAAAGGGATTTGAATGTCAAGCAGATATGCACTGCACCATTTCTTGTACGTCTTCATGACGTATCCTTCCAGTGACAGTTATGTGATCTACGCCCATTTATTCAACTCAGAGATGAAAGAGCAGCTGTCTGTGGGAAAACATTAGCTGGAAACAGTCACAGATCCCTCAAGTTGACACGGAGCTCTGGCTCTTACTGTGTTAATTCGGTGTCCTCCAGACTAAGTGTGACATTGGCTATATACTTAATTTGATGGAACGTTATCTGATTGGAGGACAGAGATTCAGTTCAGGGAGTCAAACCCCCTGTTGTATCATCTACAGGCTAATTTTGGGACAAGGAATAGATCGGAAGTCTTTTCATAATCCAAGTATTTACAACTGCTGATCCATCAAAAATAAAAAAATACATCCAAAACAAAGTCACAAAACATCTAGGCATTAAAATTGTTATCCTCTCTTTGAGTTTCTCTGATAGAGAAACTGTCTGGTCTCTTGAAAGCACCAATTGACACACATACACTCCAACATCTGAAGTATACGCTCTTTATATGATAGAAGCGTATTTGATTTCATGTATTATCTCAGGGATGCAAAGGGATGTCGGACAAAAATACCCGTATGTTGCCCTCAGCGGATCCACTGATGAAGCAGTCCTCAGTAGAATCAACAGCCAGCGCCTTGACTGGAGAGTCGTGGCCCTGGAAGCTCTGGCGCTGGTGCCTGTGGGTGAGTTCCAGCAGGCTTATCCAACCCTTCTTCCCGCCTGTGATGAGCAACTGCTGCCTGGGGGCCATGGCGAGCACGGTGGCGCCGGACTCATGGCAGCAGAAAGCTGAGATTGAGGAAAATAAGACGGACAAATCAGAACGAACGGGATAATGGATAGAAGCATTAAGAATAGAAATGAAATAGGTGGACAGAAAATATTATAATAGGGCTTCAATCTACAGTTATTAACTGGTCTTACACTGTCGTCTCAAACCGCAAAGATTTACCACGAAAAGCCCCAATACTAATTTTAATAGCAAAAATATATCCTTAATTTATCATATAAAATCATACACAGTACAATTTAATACCCAACAACATCTGCTGTGTTGTACAAGAATTCCTCCTGATTGAATTCCCCAAATGAAATTTGACTCATTAATAATCTTAAACAGCCCACATTGTCCCAACCTTACTGTTTGGATGTTGTCAGCAGTATGCTCTAAGATCAGATCAGATAGTGACTCCATAATGAAGATAAATACAGGTAACTATTTTGGACCTCCGTGATTCAGACAGATTTTCTTCAATAAATCTAGACATAATTGGACGTATGACCGTGTAATTACAGACGAAAAACTGTATTTTCCACAAAAACCTTCTTTTTTATATTCATATATATATATTGTAGTGAAATGATATATAGGCCTGAAGACTTTTGGAGATGAAGCACCCCTTAGTGAAGGAAATAGGCAACGGACCTTTCCCAAAATCAATTCAGTTCTTCCTCGCACTCAGATCTATGTAGGTATAACATTTGAAAATTTATCAGGTTAAACCATAGCATCTGCAGCAGATGATTTAAGTGGCTGATCAGACATTTAAAAAACAGTCCATTTCCCATTCAGACAGCAATAAAATCTGTTGACTGTTTGTCTAGTGGTTGCTCAAAGAGTATTTTACTGTGAATGTGCTGCTTCTTACCGTGAACCAGGCTGTTGGCAGGAGTCACCAGGGTGTCCCACAGACAGACATTCCTGTCCATTAAAACAATTTAAACAAAGTTTAATCAAAGAACGTGTCATTATAACCACTGGATTTAATTAAATAGAACAGAATAGTTTTGGGAAAAGTCTCTCGTACCTGTTGTCTGTTGAGAGACCTGCAGTAGCAATGAGGGAGGAGGAGCCCACAAAGACAAAGTCATGAGCCGTCTTGTTGTGGCACTGCAGAGTCTGGCAGACAGAAAGAAAAGGAGATGTGAGAAAAATGACAATATAGAAAAAAGCATGAGAAGTAGAAAGGAACACTAGAGAGACGAAATAGGAGGAATGAAATAGGACAACAAGAACTAAGCAAAGATGACAGCTAAAGGAAAGACAGCTGCTTGAGCCCCTCACCAGATATGGTTTGGGTGCATTCCCACTGGTGTTGGTCTGCCAGAGACTCAAACCTCCATCAGCATCGACAATCCCAAACTGCACAAAACATTCAGGAAGCAGACATTAGACATTACTTAAGATAGTCACAATGACCCTTTCCTATATCATTACATTTCATACAGACAGACAGACATCAAGATGATTGGTCCTCTTCTTGACCAAAAACTTCCTTCAGGTGGTCTGTTCAAAATGTTCTTCTAAACCATATCTAGTGGACTTGTAGCCTGACCACACTCCAACTACATAACTAAAACCATGTGCTCGGCACGTCCTCTCATTCCAAACTTCTTCTTTCAGTCTTTGGCTCCAGAAGACAGAATATACCTTTGGCACAGGGGAGGTGCCATCTGAGAAAATTATTAGCTGGAGGCAAGTGTCTTCAGTTGGAGAGCTTGAATCATTAAGCCAACTAACAATGTGTGCAGAAGCCAAACTTCCCGCTGTGGTTTGTGTCTGGGAAGCGAAGTTATGATAGGAAATGTTATAAAAATTTGCTCAACCTCACGCTGAAGCGATCTTACAACGCCAAGAGTAGACCGACTTCTGCATGTTGTTAGTTAGCTGTTCAAAATGTTCAAGGTGGGCCCACAGGTAAGGGTTAAACAGAAATAATGGTCAGAATAAGTCTGTTTTTTTCTTTTTCATATAATGGTGACCTTTGACCTCTCGGACCTTTGACCTCTTGGATATATATCCAGCATCAGTACGACAGAAGGTTTATGGACATGGTATACCGACAGGTTTCAAATCATGTGGAACCACCCTGGGATTGCATTTTATTTTACTGTTATGGACCTGGTTGCAGCGGAACCAGAAGCTCCTGAAACACAGAAGACCAACTCTGACTTTATTTGAATTTGTTCTCAACACCACTGTTATCTTCAAACCAAATAAAAAATACCTAGCAGTGGCAAGTTAGCAATTAAACTGCAGAGTGTCGAGTCCGAGGGGCCGTGATCCGGCGGCAGTGTGACATGAGTGCAAACCTCAGAGCAGAATGTATTGCACAGTTAAAATGCCTAGAATTTCCCCCATGCCACTTCATTTCAGGACTTGGGAAAACTTATTGGCCCCTAACCCTCACACAGCAAAGATAGTATGTTGAAATTCCGGTGTTAAACATTTCTGCGTCATGTCTGCGTTGATACTCATTCCCCCAGGTCATTGTCATCCAATGTCAACGGAAGAAACCTCTTGGATGAGAGGTGTAACATCTTCCAGCCAAAACAGAGTCCAGTGGCCTTGGATTCAACCCACAGACATGTAATTAAGCTCTGTCCACACAAACTTGAAGGTGAGGAAAGTTAGGGAGTCACCCCAAGGGAGGCAGATGCTCAGCTATAACCAATGTTCTCCAAGTGAAGAGACACTCTCTCCATCAGCCAACACAGTGGGGTACACCTGGGAAAAATTATTTTCTTATGGAAAACTTAGCTGAATGGGAAGATTGTTAAGATCGACCCAATGACTCTCTTCCCTGTGTCTGATATCTTTATTTGATATTGTGAAATGTGTGGGAATAAAATTAGGTGCTATAATTATTATATTATATTAAATATTGTTATGTAAATTCAACAGTAAGTCTTCAACATTTGAGAGGGTTGTCTGTGTGGTCTGTCCGAGTGTTAAGTATTTAACACTCTCTGAGTAGTGTTGACCCATGTACACCTGAAAAGTCTTGACTCTAATTCTGAAGGTGATGCATTGACAGTGTTGATTTTGCTGTTTGGATTCACAGAAAACTGTAATCTGGAGCTCTGGAGGAGATGAACAAAAATCATATTCATCTTAAAATCATTGTTCTCAGGAAACTAAAACAAAGATTTGTATATAAAAATCGAAATAACAAGAGGCAGAACCACATATCATGTGTTTGTGTTGAAGTATGGAAAGCTAGAACGTATAGTTAGCTCCATTCTGAAAAGAGATAGACAGACATGAATATGCCCACCTAATTTATTTATTTATGTTTTATTAACAAGGGGATAACAAGCAGACTGTCAGTGATTCTGTATAAGTGTGAGGGTCTCACCTTGTTTCCTTGGTGGTTGAATCGTATCCTAGTGATTCTGGAGTTTCCAGGACTTCTGAAGCAGATGATCTGCTGTGAGTGACCCCACTCAAACATCCTCACGCTGCCATCCTGAGCTCCCGTCAGGTCTGGAAATAAAACAAGTTTTAGTGGAGTTAACATTCTACTTCACACACACATATAAACACACACAGACACACACTCCTACAGCCTTTCGGAGGACCTAATTGGAATCATTCTACCTCAACAACTCAACCACTGATTCTGAAGTCTGAGGAAAATGTGAGGCTAGAACTAGAACATATCAATGGTGGATAGACAGTCGGATAAACGTACCCTTCTAATCCACTGACAGACATAAATGGTACTTACAGTAAGGCAGTGTGGGATGGGAGCTCATTCTTCTCACATTATTGATATTTCTCTTGATCATCTTTGAGGAGATAAGTGAAAAAAAGGCTTTTAAATAACCTTACATTAGTAGAAACTGCTGTGTGATAGCACACAGTTAAACAATATTACACTGTTAAAAAACTTTTTTGTATTTGGTGTAAACATCAAGGCTTTTAAGTTTAAGTTGCCAACCCTTCGCCCGACCAATAAACTCATGAAGGATCATGCCTATATGATTGACTCCACCTATTATTCTGTGTACACTGTGTCGGTATGTTGGCAAATGCAATTAAGTTTAAAGGTTTCAAAGCTGTATGTTTGGGTTGATTACTGTACGTAGAACTCACCACAGATGCACCCCGGCCTGTCTGCACTCCTCCCAGCCACGGCATGCTGATGGGTGTGCCAAGACTACTGTGAGTATAAGGTGTGGTGCCGTGGATGGTGGCGAGATCGTCGCGTGTATGGACGACCAGGAAGTCATCATTACTAACCCTACAGAGACACAATCGTACTTATATGTATAAAATGTATTTTCATGACATATGTTTATCAGCAAACTCTTCATGAGGATTTCAGCAAGCACGCTAAGATTAATGACCCTTAAAGGAGAAAACTAATGCAGTTCAGTCAAATATGTGCAAGCATTATCTTAAGAAAACACTGAAGCATATCAGGGAGGTTATTTGAATAAAGGAGCAGTCACACACTAAAGCACATAATGCTGAACACATCACTCAGACGCATTCATTTATGCAGGGCCGTTCCTATTGGCCGGTGTACACACTTAGTTTAGATCTGTTGGTTATGAGGATGAAAAGGTGACTAGATGTTACTCTGAATCAATCACAGCTGCTCTTCTAACCGGTATTGATACACATTATTTCTTTCTGTCAAACACACACATGCAGACACACGACCACACACAACTCTCCTACCCTTTGGTCTCAACCTCATCATCATCAATCCATGTCAAGATCTTTGTTGCCAAGATGGATGACACATCCAACTCCTGAATGTCATGGGTGGAGGCCATGACTAAACAATTACGATTTGCCTGGGAGACAGAGGTAGACAGGAAGAGTGGCGAGGGAGTGGGGTGACAAAGAGGATAAGGGTAAGAAATAGGGTGAGGCTTAAAATTTAAAAACTTTGAAGACTATTTCCAGCTCCGTTTGCATGCGGTGTTGAAACCATACGCTGATTGACTATAAGTAATGAGATACACAATCGAGCTACACTTTCCCTTGAAAAAAACAAAAGTACATTCAAGTGAAAGTGTCTAAGTTTGAACGTCTCTGATTTCAAATTGAGATATGAGTTTAGCAACATCAAAGGGACTCAGATATAGCAGAACAGTTGTGCCACTGGCCAAAACAATTTGATACTTATTTTGTTGCTCGCGCTGGATTTGAAGGTGCAATGGTGAAATCCTCCGCCCCCCTTTTTATTCTTTTTAGGTACACCTAGTATACAATTATGACATAAACTCAGAACACTAATTCAATTAAGTTTAGAAAGTCCCATATTTCTTTCACTGTTTTAGAAAGCATTGGGGTCATGGACAAATGGGTGAAAACTGCTTAAACTTTGGGGAAACACATAATATCAAATGTTTCAATTTAATTCTAGCGCTGGTTTGTTTCCACCAACCCATGGCTCTTTAGTTGCTTAATTCTCTAGTGTTTATAAGTAGATTAAACTATTTAACAATAAACTTTTGCCGCCTGTTTCCTAAAGATACAAGTGACTTACTGATGGTGCATATTTGGCAGTTTTTATACCGGGTGCCTATCCTGACACAACTCTGCCCATTGTAATCATGTAATTTAACTGCAAGCCTCTTTTTTGAAGATGCTTTTAATAATAGTATGGGCTAGTTTGGTTGGAAAGCTTGGTTAAACACACTGTAGAGGAATAGCAGATCTGACATACGTGTTCTGATCTCTTTCCTTGCAGAACTCTTTGAACTTTGAAAAAAAATAATAATATATATACATATATACATATATATACATATATAAATATAAAATTTATTTTCATGAAACACAGAAATAATTTGAATGACTACTAAACGCAGAACTGATTCATTATAAAATACTAAAAAAATTGGTTCCAATGCGTGAGTCATAGTAGAGGCGAATGTTCTGATGTTAAATTAAAAAGACTGGTGAATGCTGGTTCCAACCAGTGCAATCATTAATTGGACCTACATTCTACTTTCTCATAGTGTTATAGCATAAATGTGCTTTTGGTGACTAAAAAGCATACCTTGTTGATGGCAAAGGCTGTGATGATGTCAGACTCCTTGTGGATGATGCGTGCCTTTCCTCCAGGGCAGCCCTGATCTGACTCATTCTACACAGAGGAATGTACAGGCACACACAAACAGGTTAATGGTTCCTTCAACTGAATAAAATGAATCATGTTAGATACATTTCCTGTCATGCTGCAAAAACAATAACTTAACAAAATAACAAAATGCATAGGAGGGGTTAATAAATGAAATGTCACATTATTTCAAATAGAAAATGATCTTGAGAGTTGATGTTCTGGCAGAGCTATTTCTCAAGTAAAGCCTACGCTTTGATCTTGTTTACACTGTATAACATCTGGACTCCTATGATTGTGTTTATTTGACTTTCCATAAAGGGTTAAGTGGATATATCTGAGGTGAATCAGGTCAAACGGCTAACCACAGTAGCAAACATAACTTGGTTGGTGCTAATATATGGCATGAACACAACAGTCCTTCAGCAATGAGCACAAGCAAGCAATGTATCATGAAGTTCCTAAGGGATGTATGCAGAATAAACTATACTGCTATTCTGCAAACTGTAAAGCAATGCTACATTACTCAGAAAGAGACATTCATGTTGAGCATGGGATTGAAAAGTAATGTTTTTTTGCATTAATTCAAAAGAATTTAAGGGTCAACTGGAGTAAAGTAAAACTTGACTTGTAAAAATCTAAATATGGCAGTTTGCCATTTTCCCTGAGAACTTAAGTCTCCTGAGGGGCAGATTCACGGAGACAGTGGAAGGCCCATTAATCCGATGCTATTCAGCTTCATAGCTTGGCCTTTATAGACTTGTTTAATTAACACTGAGCCAAATGGAGGAGCTACAATGTGATAGCTTACACACCAACAGTGAGTAGATTTAATAAATAAATAAAATAACTCAATGATGGCGTCATTGTACAGTAAGACGTATAGTTCATATTCAAATTAACATTTATACAGCTAGATATAACATTAATATCAAACACTGACAGGAACATAGAGTTCATGGCCTCCAAAATATAAATCCATCAAGATCAGTCTCAGTGTTTCTTGGATTATGCAGGATGTGACAGGCAATATTTACTTTTGTAACGTAGGAGACAAATACATGCCTGATGTGAGTATGTACACACTATGTACATAATCCCATGTCTCATCAGTTTGTACCGCCCGCACTACAGGATGGCCATGTGTAAAGAATGATTTGCAAGGTTTTTATTCATCTGTTCATAATACGAGACTGTTTCTGATTGGTTTTGACCAATCAGAAGTATTGTAATTCATAATTATAACTTACATGTTTTTCCAAAAATTGAATAAAATTTCTCGAGTGAAAACGATGCCATTTTAAGATGAAGGCGGATCATAGGAAATTTAAGTTTAAGATTGAGAGTTTAGATCCATAGTTGAAAATGTAAATACATCTGAATAGATTACAGTATGTAATCCAAACATGATTTTGGTGTGATAGTGACATCAGTGAACCTAACACTAACCATGTTAAGTGATGCTCTGGTAAGTCACATAGTGTAAATAGTGCAAGAAATCTGTGTGAGGACCATACAGCTTTGAGATCCTTGTCCTTTTGTTATTTCTCACCAAAAAAGGTATTTTATGCAGTATGTTTGTCATAATCAGGAAATCTTAAATGGCATTACAGGTATTTTTTTTAAACGATTACTACAAAAACAAATAAAATGGTAAGGTTTTGTTAGAGCATTCAAATAGTGGATTATAATCTTCAAGGCCTTACCATAGGACATCTCTTGAGCAATGAATCATTTCTTGTTTTCCAAATATCAGTGTGAATACATTACTTAACTTAATATAAACATGAATGTATGAAGACAAGATTATGGAATAAGTGGACAAGAATACAAATCTAAAATTATGGAGGTCCAAAAAAGATTTCCATGCATGGTGGTCAGGATCAAATTTAGCAAGTAGTGAGATTTTGTACCTAGCCCATCCCCGCCACAATAACATACATCACAATTAGCAGAAGCAGCAGTACCTGATGGTCTCCTGTCTCCTCCATCTCTGAATATTTCAAATTGTCAGGCCGGTCCTCACCAGACTTTAATGATTGGGGAAGCAGCACAGGGCAATCACACAACACACAACAACCAGTGGTGAGGCATGCAGTTAGAGACACACACAAAATTAATTATTGTTGTGTTAATTAAATAGGGTGTAATTATTTGAATGAAATAACAGCTTCGCCATGCAACCGGAGGAAGCAATAAAACAGTTTTGGCGTGCAAAACAAAAAATCACTACTTTGTCAACAGGGATATAGAAGCATTACTGTTGTGGATGCAGATTTGCTTGGGGGTAATTACAGAGACATGTCATGGATTTAATCCTATTTAAGTGGTCATCTGTTATTCAGTTGCAATTGTTACAAAGTGCAAGCTGTGCAAGACAGACGTAGTTCATGCAGTGGGTTGTCAAGTTGTGAACCGTGTACCTCGTTTGGGTCCCGTTTCTTGATAAAGATATGTCTAATGAAGGTCTCCTGCACTTCTTCCTGCTTGACCAAAAACTGCCACAAACGCTTCACTGGCAGGGCTGAAGGGTGGCTGGTTCTGAAAGGAACAGAATACCCGGGGCGTATTATTGCTAATGCTTATTAAATCAGTTGTACCAGCTCACTGATGCATAAGAATACGTGTTAGAATTTTTTTTCCATTTGGGCCATAGTGCCAAACTGAAAACTCCCCATATATGGCGCTTAAGGCAAAACACATCAAACCCAAACTACTATTACCATATCTACTTCAAGAACCGTAATCCCTACTGAGCCTACTACACGGACCATTGTGGAAATCTAAAGGGATCACATCAGTTAAAGGCAAAAAAATCTTGATGAACAACTTCCAGACATGGATGTGTTGTATACATATATGTTATTGAGGGCATACTGTAAAACAACTGAACCACATCATGCTAACACTAATATATTCATTAATATATTTATAGGCTTGAAGTGGCATAATAAAGAATAAGGCATTGCTTTGTCTATGTAATAGCATTAATGTCCGTTAGACCTGGAACAAATACAATCAAAGAAACACACTAAGTCTGACTTATTTCAAATCAAATATTATTTAGCAGTTATTGCTGATACCTGAATGGTGTGTTGGACGGTTCAAACAGGGCCTTATGTCTGAGCAGGGCAGGACCAGTTGTTGCCGATTCATCCTGGAGGTGGGTGGAGATGTACTTAGGAGGGGGTCCGCCAAAGATCTCCAGCCTTTTCTGCAGAACCTGCTCCCAGCGCTGCAGCATCTTCAGAACAGCATGACACAGAGGAGAGGCCACAGGCAGATCTGCCGTAAATAGAAGGAGGCACACACACAGACAAAGGAAAGAAATTAGTTTAGCCAAGAGTAGTGTGAAATGCGTAGTGTAATCTGGAACCCGGACGACAGAGTGTGTTGCATCGCTCAGTGTTTACCTAATAGATCATATCCTGCCATTGGATAAAAGGACTTCAGGTTGGACAAAACCAGCTGAACCATCGACAGTCGCATCAAACACCAACTGAGAGGAAACAAAGCTATTTAGACATCAGGTTTAATTTTTGTACATAAATACTCTAAATGCGCCAGAAAAGACTTAGTATCACAAGTTTTTCAAACTTTTACCTTAATTTTCATAAAGAATAATCACTTAATATCCCTTTTCTACCTTGGAAAAGTCTGCCTAAATGACCGATGCTGCATGCTTTTTTTTTTAGATATATATATAGAGATATATTTTTTTAGAATTTACTTAAATAATCTCACATTAATACATTTAAATTTACAAATTGTAGCTTTACGGACAGATTAGATTCAGTCTTGGCAACAAACTGAAATTCCTATTCATATAATATTAAAACCTGCTTGCTATTATTTAAAAGGACATGGGTCTGCTGCAAGATGCAGAGAGAGGTGGAATGGCTGCATATATTGTTTTTCATCGAACCTGCTTTTTTTTCTGCCATCATGCACCTTTGTTTCGAGGGACTGACATTAGTTGGACAGCATAACTAATTACAAAGTCAATGAAAGATGCTGACAGCTGTACATGAACATGCGGGGGAGTGCAGTCGGCCGCTTGAAGTAAAGATGAGTCACTGTATGCAGTCACATACACTGGGCACTGTGTCCCTACCTGTATGAATTGTGATTTGAATGCTCTTTTTGTGGCAAGTTGAGGTCAAATGTATCTTCATATACATCATCATCATCCTCTTCATCCTGACTGCTCTGACTCTCCTCAGAGTCATATTCAATTCTGCTTTCTGACTGTGGTAGAGCAGGCTAAAGGAGACACAAAAACAAGGACATGGTCAAAACATATTTCAGTTACATGTAATGCCTGCATATCAAACATTATCCGGACTTAAATGTCAATAAGCCTAAGCTAATAAAAAAGGAGTAAACATTTTGGTGTAAATTGTTTGTAATCTGTACGACCTTGGCAATAAAGTAATCCCAAATGCTGAGGTCTGGTGGAACAAATCGTTCTTTAAAGATGGAGCTAGCTTCTTGTTCCACCACTGGGCTGTGTTTGGGAGTGAAGGAGCCGTCCTGGTCGATCCAAGACTCCTCTCTGGAACCGCTGCGCGATAAAAGAAGCCTGAACTGTCTTGACTTCCTCTCTGAACTCCTTTGTGAGGCTGGGGAGTGCAGAAAAAGTGTTGGTTAAATTGTCACAACACATACTTACATACATACAAATTACGACAGCTTTAAATATTAAAATAGCTTCCTTAAACAGATTATTCAAAGTTTGAAATGCATGCATTTCATCAAATTAAGAGGAATAATTATCTTTACTCTGCAAACAATGAGAGCGCTCCCACATTAATATGATGATGGATTTCAATGTGACTTACAGATTGGAACTCAATTACTTCAGAAGACTGATTTGATTTAGTT
This sequence comes from Lophius americanus, assembly GCA_037951165.1. Lineage (NCBI taxonomy): Eukaryota > Metazoa > Chordata > Actinopteri > Lophiiformes > Lophiidae > Lophius > Lophius americanus. The sequence continues at coordinate 7,205,196 of JBBDHG010000032.1, read as the reverse complement.
TCTGTCAACTCCCAAAGAAAAAATTCATACAGATAGACCATCACTCTGCCAGACAGTCAGAAAAAAAAAGAAAAAATCAAACTAAACTCTTCTAACCTGGTGAAGTTTTTTTTGTTGGACTGGTGGGTTTCTGTAAGACAGCGATCCGGGCCCCTCCTCCAAACACAGTCACCCACAGTTTGCTGTTGAGGGGATGGGCGACGATGTGAAAAAGCTCGTTGCTGGAGTGAGTGGCCATGCCATGCACAAACAGACTGAGGAAGACGGCAGTCAGGACCTCACAAAGCAGAACAGCTAAGCCCGGTTGGCTCTCCTCACCTGCTGAGCTCAACAGGCGAATCAGAGAACTGATGCCTGGGGAGGGAGCAGTTGAAAAAAACATTTAAAAAATGCAGATGATGCACATCAAGAACAATTTTGCATATGAAAAAAAAAAAAGGTTTTGTGTTCGTCCTATAAAAAAGTACCGTTTCATTAAAAAATGCTCAAGTGGATAAAATGCAAATCCGTCCCTTTATAAACTAACTTTATCTATATACTCTACTGCTTGTGTAAATTTTCATTCCATTCTTGTGTAGAGGGCATAATATATATCAATCACAAACTGAAAATTATCCCCAGTAAATTCACCATTTACCTCGATAATAAAATTATATATTTGTTACCCGTTCTAAAAAAATGTATATTCTTTGGAATTGAGCCGGAGGATTTACTTCCTTTTCAAAGGTGGGGAAGTACAGAAAGATGGATTTTAAAACTATGTGTCGTTACATTTTTTTTTACTTCAGGCAAACGTGCTTTAATTTGCCAAAATACCTGGCCACTGAGCAGGGGACGTGTTGGGCTGAACAGATTCATCCATGCTGAGAGTTCTGACTGGCTGTTTCTGAGAGAGCAGAACACTCTGATATACAATTCCTGTGAAGTGGTTCACGTGGCTGTGGAAGATTCAACACACAAAACAAAAAAAGCACACAATTATCATGATTGCGCACATCACAAAAATAAAAAAAGATTGTTTTTGTCTGTCAAGACATGAAATACTAATGGACCACATTGTAGTGTAAGCCGTCTTTTCTGATTGGTTTTAGAGAAGACACGCTACAGCCTCAGTGCAGTTTTCACATTGAGTAGCTTTTCAACACACGAACACAGAAAACCTTGGATAATTGCAGAGTATACAGAATGCTGATACTATTAGATATTTTACTTAAAATATATCCAAGGGCTCCTAATCCAGAATCCACTTCTAACGAGAGACCATTTTGCAAAGGGATCAAAACCACAAAACCAGCTAATAGTAATATACCCAGTAGTGTCATTACAATGTCATTATACGAGTAGTCTGCATCTTGTAACTTCATCACCCATTGCTGTGATGCTGTTATGTGAAATAATGTTTTTCTCATAGTTCCTGCTGCACAAGACTAAAGCACTGTAAGGAGCAGAAAATGCATGCACTCAACGCATGCAATCTACACCCAGAAATACCTCTCAAGAACAGCGAAAACAAGGGTTTTGCTAAAAAGGTCGGCATCCCCGACACCATTGAGAAATCGGTCATAGTGCACATGGACCTCCAGAAACTATTTTTAAAAAACTGTTTGGCATGGCAGGCCAGTGGTAGGCAGAATACTGCACTGTACTTAAAATGAGAATAACAAACATCAATCTTGTAAAATCATTCTGAAACAGGCTGAAACATTTTTCGTGACAAACTTCCAACATTTTATCTTAAATAATAAAACACAATAAGACTTTGTAAACTTAGGCCAAAGAGTGTGTTGATGTGATCCCTTTTGAATGAAATCTAAGATATCATGAAAATACACACAACCAGAAATGTATGCACAAAAGCATAGTAGGAAGGATAAAACCTGGGAACATTATTAGAATAATTATCTTTGTCGCTAACGACTCATCTAAGCGTACATGATAAAGCTAAAGAGAGAAACAAACAAATTCAGGCCACTCTTGTTGATACACTTGTGTCGAATGGTGTTGAATAAGTTGTATCAAAGACGAGCTTCACTTCAAGTCATTTAAAGAATTGAAATGCTTACACAGAAAGGTAATGTATTGTAAAAAATACATTACAGTTCTAACTCATTACCCAGAATGAGTTACAACTGTTTTTGAGTCAGCCTGGATGAAACATATTTTTAATACACTAGACAAGGATAAGTTTAAATTATTGACAGTATTAAGATGATTAAACCTACCTGTAGGTGTGTCCGTCACATAGACATTGATATATACAGGCTGACAAGGAGGCAGCCAATGTGTGCAACACATAGATCTGAAAGAAGACGAGATACATCATAAAACATGAACACTATTTAAGATGCATGACTGCAACAAAACATACCTAAGAGAAAAGAATTAAGCTTTAAATGGCAAAGCCAGGATAACTTTAACCAGGCTTGTGTTGTCCGTCATTGCACATATATTCATTATCATTGTCCATCTTCAATAAAATCTGAGAAATAGCCTTAATACGCAAAGGAAATATCCAGCAATGTAATAAACTGTGCCAGAGGTAGTAAGTGATTAGTGAGGCAGTCTCACCCCATTGTTTACAACATCTGGATGCGGAGGAGAATCAAGAGCTTTGACCGTCTCCAAGATATCATGGGCCAGGTTGGTGAGGTGGACAATGGGATTGGCCACCACTGTTTTCATGTTGGCCGTGCATGCCATCAGAAGAGGGATAGAGGCTTGTTGACAACATTGCACCACAGCTGATTGGATAGGTTCATCCTGTGGGGTGAAAAGGCTTTTATAACAAAAAGTCACATTCACACCACAGTAAATGTTTAAAAGAGTAAATATATTCAGTTTTCTCATCTCCTTTTTTTGAGGGTAAATGAGACTGCAGACAAAGCTTGCATTGCAAACAAACAAAAATGTGTTTAAATGTGAAAATGCAAAGTTTGCACAAGCATTAACATGTCATACATGATCCCAACAACAACAGAGTGCATGGTGTGTTTACTACTGTATGTGAAAACAATGTTTTCAAGAGTTTTAAATTAATGATAAATAACGAAGACACGCCTGGATTTGTGTGTTAACGTGGCTCTCTGTGTAAGAATACCATGTTCATCATGCTCGATGAATTACATTTAGTTGTTGCCAACGTCTAAAAAACCATGGCTTATTGGCAAAAGTTTACACAAAAGATAAAAAAAAGAAATATCTAGACAACTATGGAGAAAAATGTGACAACCCTGAGACTAGAACTGGGACAAAAAACAGATTTTTTTCCCTTTTTTTAAATCAAAGCAGGGGAAACAGGAGAACTCAATGCCCATCCACTGTGATAAGAGTATAGAGCTATATTCCCACAGCAGCTCATTGAGTTGTTTACCTCCTAGAAAATGATTCAACCTTATAATAGTTAGCCCAAGGCAGGAAGTCCCTCAGGATCTCACAGGATCGGCACAAACTGTCGGCCTATTGCTGCAAGTTTGCACACGATCACCAGTACACAAAAAGTTAATCTGGGTGAGTGTGTGCGTGTTTTGGGATCACAGGTTGCATTTAGACAAATTTCCAATTTTGGCTTGTTCGTCTTTCATATGTACTTTGCCCCCTCATCTACTCAGTACCCTTCACTTCAAAGAGAATATCTGATCTCTTACACAGCCTACGCTCTGTTTGCTGGCGTCAACGTTTTTTACATGCAGCTGATGGATATTATATTTCTGTCTCCTGCTGAACTAACAATGGTTCCCGTCTGTCTATCAGTGTGCATGCAAGCATTACCTGGTGAGACTCTTGAAGCAACAATATGAGCTCCATGCGTACAGATGCCAGTCCTCCACCATGGGATCCATGTAAGCTGCAATAGCTCAGAAACATCCTCAGTAAGGGCTGGTTACTCTGGAGCCACTGTCTTCTGTTCTTCTGGCTGTCACCACGAGGACCCCAGGGCTGAAAAAATGATTTTTGCTTCATTAGTTTTCAATCACCAACCCTGTAAATATGCTGATGTTATCAAACTGGCTAGTGTCCAAACACAAAAATGCTTTAAACTACTTTGTTTTACAATAATGCTCATTAATCTTTGACATAAACAACAGATTGAAATAACATCTTTAAATTAAGTTTGCCAGTGTATGCATATTTTAAGTTTGCTACTGAAAGTGAAACAGGAGAGCTTAGTGACAGCAGCATGTTAGCACTGACAAAAAACATTTCAGCAAAATCTGAAAACCGTCATCGGAATTTCTACAACAGCAAGTGAGGCCGCAATTTCTCTTTATAAAAATCTCACATATCTAGAAGCAGTCAGTCATATACACCCACCTGTTCCTCCTCCACCAAAGCAGAAACAGGGGCATCACCCTGGATACACAGCTTTGGCAAGCAGGGCTTGTAACTACAGCAACGCTGGAGAGCCACCACCTGGGGAAAATACAATCTTATTTCAGATATAAAATCTTCATAGAACATGAAAACTGGAGAGTTGGTTGGGAGTTATGCAAAGTAAATACACTGATCAACCATAACATTAAATCAACTGTCTAGGTCCCCTATTTAACATAAAAACAGTTCTGTTGATGCACTGTGGGTTATGACACCTTCCATCATCAATCTTTGCTGCAGTAGCTCTGCTGTTGGTTTAACAACACGGGGTAGCCTTTGCTCCCTTTAAAGTGAAACTAAGGGCTCAGCCAGGCTAAAGCCTCGACACACAGACAAATATTACATCGACAAGTGTTTAAGTATGTGAGTGTGTGTGCGAGTTATTACCTCTCTCTCTAACCACTGGTAGAGCTGGTAACGCAACTTCCCCCCCTCCAGTTCATACCCCGTAGACAACGTCCGGAGCTCATTGGTCATAATCTTCAGGCAGGCAGTGAATTTCAGCTGCGCTGCCAAGATGTCGTCACAAGGAGCTATGAAGTCATTGCTGTCCTCACTGTGCACTGCCATCACAGTCTCCATTAGTGGAGACATAGCATCCTGTGTGTCCTGGAACACGCTGCTGCTGTTTCCAGTTCTATTGTTCTTTGTATCTGCAGTATCTTCTTCCTCCTGATCATTTTCTTCATCATCTTTGTCACTCTCCCACTTCAGGTCAAGGGGATCATCTGGGAGTGCCATTGATGGCTGGCTCCAATCAAAACTTAAGACTGAATCTGAATGGCTGTTGGATAAGCTGTTTCCACCTGACCCAAAGCCATTGAGAGCTGGCTGAGACCAATCCGGGTCAGATATTTGTCCATTTTTACTTCCTTCACTTTGTTCAGCCCAAATGTCTGTATCCTTTTCATTGATGTGTGAGGAATGCTTTTGGACTTTGGGCATCTTGGAGAGAACTTCAAGCGCTAGCATGGGGCACCCAGCTTGCAAGTGTGTGTAAGCAGCTGTGAAAAACAGTCTTCTCTCTTGCAGGCTAATGGAATCAGCTGTGCGAGCCTCAGCAGTCAGGCCAACTCTGGCTTTGTCTAACGAGCCAAAATGACGGCGAAGGAGGAGTGGGTGGGTACGAAGGTAGGTGTAAAAGTTAAAAACCTCTGGATTACATGTAGACACAGGATTGTAACCTGTCATAGATGCAAAAAGACAGAAAATTGGATTTCATGTATGTCTGTCATATTTTTCTTACAGTACCAAGAAGGAAAATCCATGTAATTTGATTAGATACAGAAATAGCAATAGAAAGAGACAAAGCTTGCTTCACAGAATCTTTGATAAGCTTTGCATGCAGCTATGTGAGTTACATTTTGTTGTCACTTTAAGGCAGATATCAGATGAAAATAGTAGTTTAAAAAGAAACAGGTTTTTAGAACATGGCTGTTAGAGCAAAAAGTGATGCTTTAAGTCATCTCTTTTTATCAAGGGATAAACAATGTCAAAAGATTTGAAAATGCAGTCTGGGGAGGGAAAAAAAGGGGTTATTGGTGCCTTTTTTTCTTATTTTTTAAATATAAAAATAGCTAATATTTTCTATGCAATAAGCACATAATTAAAAATTTAATTAATAATATACAAATTCATTATGAACTTGTAGCACATGTGTGTTCATAAGAGAAAGGTTCATTCAAGTCAGGTGAGTCCATTTCTACATTTGTTCAAAAGGCAACTACCATATACAGTACTTGTTTTCATAAATAGTTTTTTTTACTTTACTCGTAAAACTACAAGTACAGTATACTTCTTTTTTACAATTACTTGTGCAATTTCACTTTCTTTACGGACCCAAAAGTGACAAAGCTGGGTCATTGAGTAAAAGCATGTAACTAAACATCACAGTGCAATGTCACTATTCAAATTAAGTAATAATAATAATAATAATACATTTAATTTATAATGTACTTTACATTTGGATCAAATCTCAAAGTGCTACAAGTAGTGCACTTTCATTATATTATTAGATATTACGTATTCAAATATCTTAAGGGATTCTGACTGTACAGACTACATGTACTATGATTTTTTTTGGTCAGATTATCTTTAACGTTTTACAGTCAGCTTCAGGTTTTTCCCTTAATGTATTTCAAAACAAAATAAATTCCTCCTTGAACACATATTGATTTTCATTTGCAGAACCACTTGGTTTTGTTCTATTTTTTTTACACCCATAGTTAGTGCAGTTGATCTATGGATGTTTCATCATTAGTACAAAATCTAAAAATATGCTTTATTTTGCATTGTCATGATATAAGCACTATGCTGGTGGGCTGGCTTCAAATTAATTTGTGGAATACCGAAATAAGGGTAAACTATTTATTACAAAAATAAATGTCTCTGTGGTTCACGGTAACAAATCATTACAACGGTGCTTTAACATAGAGGTCAATTGAAAAAGATAGAACATGAGCATAAAAAGCAACATAGACCTACCAGCATCATATTTGCCCACATTGGATCTTACGCTGTTGTTACCAGCATGCTGCTCGAGTAGAGTGTCCAAAGCCTTACTGTAGTCCTCCAGGACCCAGTGGGCCATGCTCCTTAGGAATGGGTCATGGTGGGCTTGAATCTGAAATATACACTGCGTTACAATGGCTCGATTGGTTATTGTAGTAAATTGTGTCAAAAAACACTGACAACGGTGATTAGATTTGTCACAGAGAAAAAAATTGCTTTTGAAGGTGACACACAAACTGTTTACCTGTTTGTCTTGTCCCAGAACATGTCTTTGGAGGATCTTTTTGTAGGTGGATGCTGTCTCAAATTCAGAGTCATACAGTCTAGAGATCACCAGGGCGAGCTGTAGATCCTGCATTTTCTCTAAACACACCTAAGGGAGGGATGACACATTCGGTTTCTGAGTTATTGGTACCGGAATGAAGAGATAATACAAAAAAGCAGACCAGGCATGTCCAGGATACAGAGAAGTCCAGGTATACAAAAAAATATTCAGAAGTTGCAGCATTTTTGTTTATCTGCTTAAAGCTTAAAGAGCAAAAACTGGGAAAATACCACAAAAAAAAGAAAGGGTCTAAGTACACTGTATGGGGTAGTGGATAGTCAAAATTGTTGTTTCTCTCAACTGCTAAGGTGTGAGGTGCATTTCAATGAGACTACCTCCTAGGCACAGAGATGAAGCAAAGTCAACGATAGCTCTTTGCATGGCTGACACTGCTCATTTCCATAAAATGCTTACAGAGGCTCCCGTTACTCACACAGATGAAATAAAGTGGTTCAATTCCCCTGGGACTTTCTGAACAGAAATAACCTTGATGAATAAGAGATTAAAAAACCCCCACTGTGCAGACATTTAGAAGTCCTGGTGTTTGAGCAAAATGATAGACAACTGTCGTTTTTGTGACTCAATCGAAGTCAGATGTCAAGATTACATAAAACCAAACCAAATTTATGAACATTTTCAATCAAAATGAAATTATGTATTTCCTGCCACATAATACTTGTTCCTTATGTGCACACTTTTGTAAGGAGTGTCTTTCATTAACACAATGATAGATGGGTGAAATGTTCAACACAAATCTTACTACTATAATAACAATACGTGGAAGAAGAGGAGATGTGAGTATTTATAATGCATTTTGCTCTGTTTAAGTGGAGATTAGAAACAAATATAAATACAACAACTTTCAAAGCATATACAAATTGTATGCTAATTGTAGATGTAATTTATCCCCCATAAAACTGGTTTGCAGTAAGAGTTGTGTTATTAGTTAATTTATTGTTGGTACAGGAGTTGTAAAGAGGCTAGTTTTGCTTTATGTCCAACTGTAGATCACGAAATGAGCCCTGAGTTTTCTATTGTGTCATGTATGTGACGTCTAGCTACAAGAGGGCAGACACATCATCATAGGAGTAACATTTGTGATAGTAGTATATATAGTTATAGTTAAACCATCACTTATTCCTTTATGAGGCGGATTCAAATCAGTGCCCGATGTTGAACTGATAAAAAGACACCAGAACTGTAAACATTAATAAAGAAACTACTTGAGAAGCAACACTATTGTTGACCTACATTCATGTATTCAAGTAATGAGATTTATTTTATTTTTTTAAGATGTATATGTGCATAAACTACAACAAAACGAGGAAGTTTAATCATGCTTTTATCGCAATAAAAATGATTGAAATGATTGGAAGCTACCATATGGAGAAAGGGGGTCTAAAGAGAAGTCTAGTTCTCTTGGAAGGACCGTCACGCTCTTATACAGAAATTCCTAAGAGGTCACCTTCATTCACTACTACGAAATCTGGAACATGGAAAAAGGATAATCACAAGTGTTTGTGACTAACTGTGTTACTTTGATATTGTCAATTATTTTTGCTTTACACAAGTCTATAACCATATTGAAGCAATAGTAATTTCATTATGTTATCATAATGTCTTGGGATCAAATCTTGTCTAAACATCATAAAATATTTCATCATCATAGAGTAAGCAAGTACTTTTTATACCTGAATCACATACATGTATCCATTTATCCCACCCGCTGACAGGTGCCATGGTAACCAGATAATCCTTGCATGCAATGAAGCAAAGTCGGAAGCACGCCCATTCGACATACCCCCAGTAAGAGGGAGGCTTTTCTAGTTCCGCCCTTCAATCGAGTTGCTTAGAATTGGTGTCAGACCAGGAAGGAAGAGAATATGTGTCTATCATCCAGAGGATAAATGTATAACCGGCGATACGAACATTTTATTAAGATAATTTGAAATGGATATTTACTTGTGTAAAAGGGCTACAATATTTCACCTTTTCTGTTTTTCCATGAATGCTACTAATAATGGTTTTCTGCATTAATTCTCAAACACAAGTAACTATACAACATATCAAAGCTCACGATGTTGAGATAACAGTTTTTGAGAAAACATGTTCAGTTTGCGTGTGTGATAGTTTGATCTTCACTATCTACAAACAGACAGACGAGGCCTATTCCTATAATCCCCATCCACTTTGTAGTTTAGGAATAATAATAATAATATGCAAATTAATGTTTATGAAATTAAAGTAGCAATTGATGAGGCTTTCATGGGAGCATGGTCCGGCTGGGTTATGTGACACCACGCTATTGGAAATCCTCCGCAAAAAAGTTAAGACAGCTACACCCAGGAGCCGGATGTCAACACTGCTGTAGAAATGTATTACGCCATTTTAATAATAAAACTATGCTGTATCACTGATGGCAAGTTCTGCTTGTGAATGTGTTTTCTCTGCTTTTCACTATGTCCTCAAGTTCTGCCGTTGATTATGACTGGTCAATGAATGTTCTATAATTACAGATATATTGCAAATAAAAATGGGCAGTACTTCATTTATATAGCAGCACATTTTATAAGTTAGGATCAGCAAGATACCAAACTGAACTTCCACTTGGAATTCCTTTTACAAACAGGTTTTCATAACATTTTCAACTTGCCTCAATGGCATCTTTCAGAGAGCCGGCGAGAAGGAAGAAGGCTGCAGAATGCTCAAACCGCTGCTTTCCCAACAGAGAGAAGGCATTTTTCAGTGCTGCTTTCCTCCACCGGTCCTCATTGAAGTTGTTGTGGAAAAACTCAGTCATCTTGGTATTCCTCTGCGACCTTAAGAGACAGCGAGAATGGTTTTGGAAAATAATAATTACTTTTTACGTTCTGTATGTCTCCATTAAGTTGACAAAACATTTTACGGTTTAAGGTAGGAGCAAATATTATGATGGGTTGTGTCTGCAAATGTGCATTTGTATTTCATGCGCAACACAACATCAGTTTTGCTTACCTGTACAATCCCCAGACAACAGCCTTCTTCTTTAGTGCAAGGTAAAATATAGCTGCATCCAGAGGATCATTATTTCTCTGTAAAGACGCCCTAGCAACCTGACAAATGCAGAAAAATAACATCAACGTAGGCCTCCAAAGCTTATAAAGTTTAATGCACAGAAAAAAGTTGTAGCATTATGGGTAACTCCAGGAAGTGTCTCAAAATCTATTAAAGTTCTGTATTTTATAGCAGCCTCAGCAAGGTTTCAATTTCATCCATCTTAAAATACAACCCAGATAACCACATTTATAAGTGAGAATGAAACTGTTGTGAAAACCACAGCTAAGGTCCACAAATCCCACACATTTTTATTCAAAGCAAAAATAAAGACAAATTAGGTTGGTTAGAGAAATTAGTTTAGTATGTAAACATATTTAGTGAAAATTAGTTAACATGAAAGACAATTAAGTATCTAGGTTTTTTCTGTACTTAACTATATATTTATCCCTTAAATTGTATCTACAAAGGTTGTAGTTTATTTATGATCAATGTTTTTACCTCAGTACATTCAGATTTTGATCTGGACCTGCATCACATTTTAACACATTTAAACAGTGATCAGCCTTAACATTGAAACTACCTGCTTCATATTGCCTAGGTCCCCTTTTTGCTTCTAAAACATCTCTGTGATGTCACTGTGTGTGCTGACACCTTTCTATCCGAACCATCATTTACTTTTTCAGCAGTTTGTCCAACAGTAGCTCTTCTGCGAGACTTGACAATATATGTTAGCCTCCACTCCCAACACACTCCAATGAGTCAACCATTGCAGACTGGGAAAACCCACAAGATCTGCAAATCTAAGTTTAAGACAGACAGACACATAACTTGATAATTATAAAAGACCTACGTCAGTAAATACCTCACCTTCTCAATACACCTGCGTAGCTTGTTGGTGCTGCGCAGCCACCAGCCCACACCCATGGCACGCAGCTCTGGCCAGGTGGTCTCTTCCTTTTGTAGGGCAGGCAGCATGTTCAGCAGCTCCTCCTCGGCTTCAGAGTGGAAGGCCCAGGCGTAATGACATGTGGACAGGCCTGCAGAGAGGAGAAAAAGGACACATGGTAAACGGGAATGTTCTGTACTAAATAGGACAAATATTAAATCCTAGTTTTAATAAGAATTGAACATGACAACAAAAGAATACTGTACCTTGTCTTACTAACTGTGCTCGGTGAGCTGGAGGCAGGGAGGTAGAGAGGAAGGTGTGGAGTCTGACAGCCAGCAAAAACTTCAGACCACACTCATCCAATGTGTCTCCACCTGGGACATAACAGACAGCTCCTCTTACCATTTCAAAACTTCATTACATGTGGAATCTGCGGCTCTATGACTATACAAGAAAGACTATCTTTTTATTTTGTGTTTTCACTCCTCTGAGGTACCTTTGCTCTTGCCATGAATGTCTACATCTGTGCTTGTGGTAGCGATAGTGTCTGCCAGCGCCATGAGAGACATTTGCTCTATACGGGTTAAGCCTGGCAAACTGGAATGAAGGAGGTGACTCGAGAGAACCTGGGCATGTTCTGGACCAAAGTATGTTGGACTGTACTGAGAGAAGTCAATGACCTAAAGATGGGGACAGGATAGAAGACAGTGTTGGTAAAATTAATTATAAGGCGTTTCATTTTTGCCAAAAAACATATAAAACAGGTGGGGAAATGGTCAAAGGAGGAACATTTTATATTCATACATAATGGATATATATATATTCATACATAATGGATATATATATATATATATACACATATATATATATACATATACATATATATATATATATACATATATATATATATACATATATATATACATATATATATATATATATACATATACATATATATATATATATATATATATATATACATATATATATATATATACATATATATGTATACATATATATATATATATATACATATATATGTATACATATATATATATATATATACATATATATATATATATATATACATATATATATATATATATATATATATATATATACATATATATATATATATATATACATATATATATATATATATATATATATATATATATATATATATATATATATATATACACGTAATATATAAATATACGTAATATATAAATATACATAATATATACATATTTTCCGGATTAAGTAATATCAAAGATTTTCATAGGTTTTAACATGTCTTTTAAAGTAGCATTATAAACCGATCAGCCAAAACATTACAACACTGACAGGAGAAGCCGTAGTAATTACTAATTATTAATTATTAGTAATTAGTAATTAGTAATTATTACCGCTTTACAATTGAACCTCTGTCACACAAAAGTTTATCACTTACTCAATTTATTTTAAATTAATAACCATCTTCTATCTTTGGTCAACATAAATAACTATTTACAAATCAAAATGAATTACCATTTCTAATAAGAATAATAATCTTTCCTTTATTCATCATGTTACACAGTAAATACAGTATATGCAGTACAACAGCGTGAAATTTATATCTGCATTTAACCCATCGCCGAGGGGGCAGTGGGCGGCCACTGTAAACCGCCCGGGAAGCTAAGGTTTCAGGATCGTGCTCAAGGACCCACTGCAAGTTGCGTCAGGGGCTGGGATCAAACCCTGGTGTCACAGTAAAATAATGGCTGGTCGGCATTGTGTATATGCTCTGACGTCATGAAATTAGCGTAAGATTGGTCCTCCTCAAACCTGCACCGGAACCAGTGCTGCTTCTTATCTCACCAGTCCACCCAGCGGTTACATTACTTACTCCACGCCAGCATTTACCCACAATGCTCTCTGTTTTTGTCTGTTGATTCCTATATAGCACTTTTATACAAGTTTTCAGTGGAGTAAGCACTTGTTGGATTAGAAAGCACTCATTTAAAATTAGATGCTCTCTTGAGATGTTTTACGTGATACAAAGACTTTTTTGCATGTCTTGATATTTTACATGAAAGTAACAGTTCAAGAATATTATGACATTTTTAACTGGTAGGTTGTGCGCACAAATTTTTTTCAATGGACTGGGTAGTTGCCTGTTTATTATCAATAAAACAAATCAGAGCAGCATCTCATTATCAAACACTTTCTCAAGTTTTACTGACAAATATACGTACAGTATGTAAACTGTAATAGTTTATTTGCACAAACTTGCTTGATTATGGTTGCGTCGTCGATGCTAATACCATGTACATATATATGGTAATTCTTATTATATGTTAGCATTAAGGTAACAGAAGTGCCAATAATTTTTTCCACATTGTTCTAAGGCAATAAATATCCAGACTGCTCCTGGATGCCTTTGTCTCTCATTTCAAGAACTGTTTATCTGCCAAGGTGAACGCTAATGTTCAATAAACAGAATAAGGATTTTATCTACCTGGACGGGCCGGGCCGCCCAAGTTAAGCTTATTTGTGGGACACACTGTAATTTGGCAGTAAGTGCACATTATGTCCCCTGTGTTGGAATCAGGAAAATGGGCAAGGCTAAGGATCTGAGTGAAAATTGTGATTGCTAGACCATTCGGTCATCTCCAGAACTGTGGGGTGATAGGTGTTTGCACTCACTTAAGTACCTGTCAAAAGTGGTACAAACAAGGGTACGCAAAACTGTATATGAAAAGTAAATAGTAACCACAGCTGTCAGACACATATAGTGGACTACAATAGTTCCCACTGAGATACAGTGGAATGGAATTGTAAAGTGGCATAAAATGGAAATGATCAAATTACACGAATTTGCACTCGACTGAATGTACTTAGTTACAACAGCAACAGGTTGGAATGAACAAATTGCCTTAAATGTTGCCTATGGAGTAACTTAAATAAATTCTCTTTTAACCAAGCATTAGCCAAGAGGAGCCAACCTTGTTCCCAGTTTCCTCCTGATCGTTGTCCAGGGAGTCCAGATCCGCTATGCAGGTTGCCTTGAAGAGCTCGTCATAAGCATCATTGTGACTGGAACCATGTCCACTATCGCCACTCGTACTGCATGCTTTATCTGCAAGGAGGCACAAAATGCAGCTTCATTACATAAGATACATTTCTCATAGGAGAGATCCCCTCTTGCTGAGGTTTAAAATGAAATTCTTTAAATATTTAAGAGCAGGAAATACTACATATAAGTGTCCGTTTTCAATCCCCTGACTAAGTATACCCAGAGAAAAAAATAACAACTTATTAAAAATGCTAAATATTTCTTTTTAAATGTTAAAGCGTTTTCTCTGTTTCCGTAATTATATTCCTGTCTAGAAGCAACTTGGAGATAAACTTGATAAACTTAATGTGTGCGAGACTCAGATTTTCTTCTTTGCAATTCAATTTTGTCAAAATATTATTTAAAATAAAAATAAATAAAAAAAGAGCTTTTTCAGTTCAATATTATTGTTTTTTTTAAATTTAAATCCTTGTTAGCAAAGATCTTTGTCAGGCAAATTTTTTTAGGATTCTTCAGCTCTATGTTTACAGAGTGTATTGTCAGTTCTCAGTTTTAATTGCCCAATATTAAGTGCTACTGAAATTCTGTTAATCATTATATCAAAAAATAGTGAGTGGAATTACTCTTTGACAACATGTTGTTTACCCACCAGCTTTGGGTGACGTGTCCTCATCGGCTGCCAGCAGTGCATACAAAGGCAGTGGAGGGATGGAGTTTATCTCCGTGTAGTCGGGGGTGGAGTTTTCTGCTTTGCTGAACATCTTACTGTCCCTGGCGGTGCTGCCTCCAGCACTGATGGTTCGAGAACGTGCGCGTTTTTCATGATTAGTTGTGGTGTCTTTAAGTGCAACAATTTCTCCAGCAATGCATTTCACCAGGTGAGAGAGGATGGCTTTGGCACGGTGAACCTTAAAATGGACAAATTATATTCCAAGTTCCTGTTTTCAATACTCATCAAATCATAGTGCTTGTTTTGTAAAGTGATCCAAACAAATTAGGGAAAGATAAATTCCTCCGACTTACCTTTCCGAGATCCATGAGTTCCAGTAACTGAACAGGATGGTACTGGGGCAAAGTTGGAAAGAGCTGGTGAGCTGCCTCAAAAAGACCAGAATCTTCCATCTCTAAAGGTAGGTCATAAGCAGTTCTCTTGCCACTGAGTTTCTGAGCCAGGCTCATCATGGATCTCGTCAAGGCCCTTTTAGGAGGGGCCAGTGATGACATGGGAGCCCCAGGGTTGAGACCCTCCTCCTGGCTTTGTCTGACGGCTGAGATTATCGAGGACATACTGCTGCTGATGTCTGTCTCGTGGGTAGCGGTGGAACTGGGCTTGGGTGGTGCCGGGGGCTGCCACTGGGAGTAGACGTGCATCTCACAGTCCATGCCCACCACCAAGATGCCATCTCGTACCCAAGAGAGGGAGACTGGAATGGGTAATGAGCCTTCAACAGAGGAGACCAGGTCAACTGTTCTAAGCAAAACCAGGCGGGATAGGCTCTGGTCCCTGCTGGCATCAGAAGACAAACAGAGATCTGGAGGCTTTCCGATGAGATGACCGTACATATAGATCTTTTTCCCAATACCTACAGTGAGAACATGTGACCCATTTTCTTGAGAGACCCAGTCCAAATGAACCAAGCTTTTGTTAGTAGAACCTTGGCAGTTGTCATTAGTTCCAGATCCCATGTTACCTGGAATGTTGCTGGATTTTCCAGTTGTGCTATTACTAATACTATAGTTAGTGGGATCTGTGCTGTCCAGAACTATAGTCTGCTCTAGAATCCATTGCGAACCACCAGTAGACTCACACTGAAAGATGCCAATGTGGACCTGTGGCTCTGTCATGACTGCTGGGATGGGACTTCTTGTGAGATTTGGGTAATTCTGTTCACTCAGTGTTGGGATCAGCTGGGTGCTGTGGTTGAGGTGCACATAAGGTGAAGAAGCAAGAGTGGGAGGTGAAGTCAACAGTCTGTGGGAGTTCAGATGAGGTGTTTTGCTCAGAAGTGTGTTTGGTATCTGTCTGTAAGCGACTGCAATACGTCCAGCATGACAGCAGCTGACCTCTATGGGGTGGCCTTGTACGCTTATTACGCTGCTGTTGGGAAATGTATCCTCCACCAGGAGAGGCCACTCCTCCCAATGGTACACCAAGCTGTCCACATTGGATGGCATTGTTGAAGTGACACTACATCTCCAGAATCGCACCTTTTCGTCAGAACAGGATGTAGCAAGGAGGTAAGGTACACGGCCAGCTGGCAGAGAACAAGATGCACTCAAGTGACCTAGGAAGAAAAGAAAATTGCAGTTTGGGTCTTTTACTCAATCTTTTTACAGTAAAATGATCTAAAAAGTGAATGACTTAATAGACTGACTGACTTCTGTCAGATTTTATTACCACCGCAAAGGAGGTTATGTTTTCACCCCTGTGCGTATGTTTGTCTGTGTCTGTCTGTAAGCCGGATTTAGGAAAAACTACTGGACTGATGTGCATGAAAAATTTACCCAGATGTAGGTTTTTGCATATCCTAGAGATTGATTTTGGTGAGGTAATGTGTGTTGCAGCATTTAAAATAAAATAAGCAATTTGAAATGTTGTCACATTGTGGCGAAGCTTTCTCTTGAAATTGTATCGATACATGAATTTGAACCGGAGCTATAGCGTTTTAAATGAATGACATTTTACCCAGAGGCAGATTTTGGCGTAGCTTAGAGAACATTATATTTAATGCGTTTACATGTGTAATAAGTACGTACGCGGTCTAGGCCGGTGAAATCACCGTTTGGTGAAAGATTATCTGTGCGCCAGTGCAAAACGATGACAGCTCAGATAATTACATATTCGTTATTTTTCAGCATATGAAGAAATTAAGAAAGGGGTGGTTATGTGGGGTGGAGCTGTGGACTCAGTACGCTAAACAGAGATGCTGATATCAGAGTTTTCAGTTGATTTAGAGTCTGGAACTAACTCAGTCATCAATAGAGGAATCTTATTTTATTAAATAAAGTGATCCAATCGAATCTGATCACAATAATGTCAACCTAGAATACTATTGTGCCTTGGCGGAGGTTTGCTAACTAAGTGCTTTTTCTAGAATTATTTTTGTTTGATTGCCTGTTTGTTGGCAAGATTATGGTAAAACTAAAGATGGATTTGAATGAAACTTTACCCATAGGTAGGTTTTGGTACATCCTAGAGATGATCAGATTTTGATAACGGAAAATTTGTTGACTTCACAACATGACGTCATAACAACATTTCTTGACCATCGTGAGATAGAGCCCTTGAGCTTTTTTGCTATAACTCATAAATTAATGGATAGATCTGCATGAAAGTATACCCAGATGTTGTGGTATGACATCATAAGAACATTTTCTTAACCGTTGGGAGATAGGACACTTTAGTTGAAATTTAGCATGGTAATTTATCTTTGCATTCTACATGAAATGTCATACATCTGTAACTGGAATTGGACTTCATAACGGATCGGGTTGATAATTTAGTTGCATTCAGTAATTATTAAGTATCCTAAATAAAAGGATCTAATTGATTCGGATTGCAATATTGCCTACTTTGGATATTGTTGTGCCTTGGTTTCTAGTTTGATATGCGGTAAAAGCAAATAGAAACACAAGTTCAGCTTTAAAATAGGATACAGAAGTCTAGTACTGAGTTGAAAAAAGTACATTCAGGAAATTGCCATTTTCTTTAGCTTATATACTACTTTTGGTACCGCTGCATCTCTATTTTATTTTCACTCCAATTTTTTTTAAATTTGCTTTTACTTGGTTTTTTGATAAGCACTTTGTGGATCTCATTTATATTTTCTATTATTAGTATTACAAAGGGCCATGTGACCATTCCCTAGTGGACTGTTTCTGAACATGGGGCCCACACTCTACCACATAGGCTAAATTGCACCCGTGCATGTTGTTTTTTGTTATATAGCTGGTGGAGATGCAATTCTTGTGTAAAATTTGTCATATAAATGATATTTATTATACTTTGATAGAGACCTGGTTATACTTTCCTGAAATGTTTTTGGATCTCTGTTTTCAATCCTTTCTTTAGAAATATGACCCAACCACTAATATATATATCTACCCTTATCCATCAATGTGTATGCAGTATTACCAATCCATATCTCTGGAAATGTAGTTTTGTACAGCTAATAATTGGTTTCATCACTTTTCTGATGTTTTACATTTTAATGCACTGCTGAACTTTCAAGGTAATTTTGTCATTCTACCATCACAGATACAATGCTCCATCCGCATGAGCACATATCAAGTTGTTTGAGTCACAGAGATCTCTGTGTCCTTTGACACAAATTTTAAAGTTAATACAACGAGTAGCCTTGTGTTTTGCTTCTGCATTGTGTTCTTGTCTTCCAAGCTGTAAAATGTTTCCTCCTACAAGTCATTAAAAAAAAAGAAGTTTATATACATTTGCCATTCATATATACGTGTGTCTTCAATGTCTCTCACCTGCTGAGGGTGTAACACTGATGGCTTCCACCCCTTCTGGCAGGGCCAACTCTTGTCTGAATACCCTGTGTGTTGTGAGGCTGAGGCGACAGGCACTGTGAATATTGGAAGTGCTAGGTTTACTCTTCGGGGTTACTGGAGAACTGAACAATTCAAAGTTAATCTGAGAGCTGTTCATAGGAGAACTTGTTGTGGCCTCCTTCTCTGTTGTGGTGTCTTCTGTGTGAGCGCAGACAAGAGGAAGGAAAGAAGGAAAGAATACAATTTGGTCAGAACCCGTCCATTTTCAGGTGAAAACTAAATTTCTACTACATTTCAGTCATCAGAAAGAGAGATAGATATTTGGTTCTGCAGTGTACAAACATACCAGAAAAATCGATTCACAGAAAAGTCTCAAATCATTGTTACAGTTGAGTACTCAAAACTAATTTTTCTCAATATTTTGTCAGGCATTTAGTTAGATATTAAAGATGATTTGAAAGTAACAAAAACAAGACCTGAAGCTCTTCAGTTCAAAGTACCCACCCATGGTGACAGGCTGAGCAGCCAGATGGAGATACCACATATGGAGGAGTGAGCGGCCTGCTGGGGTCAATTCAACAACCACAAGGAAAAAGCTTGCAGAGAAAGGCGACTCCTGAGAGGCTGCAGACAAACACACAGAAAATATTCATTAATTTTGCTACTAGATTTATTATTTAAGGATGGTGCAATTGTTTAATATCTTGAAAGTGAGATAAAAAAGAAAAAAACTGTATATTTAGTTGATACCAGTGTGAAGACAATCCAGATTGTTCCTTGTGCTCTCCGTGTTCTCACTGCCAAGGATCAGATCTTCCTCAAAAACATGCAGTAGCTGGATCTCCTTCCCCTGCTGTAGAGTATCAACAGCAGCCATCAACAAGCCACATAAATGTATTAATATAACTAGTTAATAAAAATGATTTATGTATATGTTCATGTCCACACAAAAATTAGCTAAGAAGGTTTTCTCTTCACCAGTAATCATGGCTGGTCTTTCATGAAAACCAACTAGTCTCATGCAGAATGTACTATGCTATCAATGTTCTAGAATTTAAATACGGCTTTTATATGCATTATTTCATGTGTCCTTTATTTCGATGGTCAGGACTCTGTTTAGAAAATTTTTATGGAAGATATATACAATGCCTGTCTTTAATTAAACAAGTATGATGAAAAGAGAGCAAGGGGAAATAGTTTGAATATGCTTGATGTCTTTATTTATACTTACAAATCCAGTAATTGTGTCCAGCTCTATAATACATCCTGGTTTGGCTGTGGATTGCTGACTGATGATGTTGAACACCTCTCCAACATATTTCTAATGTGAAATAAGCATTATTTATCATTATTTGAGCACATATTACACATATACATAAGTACAACATTATAATGTTGATGGTGTCATCGATGATACTGTTAGAGCTGTATATATGTCATCCAAGACAGAGCATACTACTGAGATTTACAATATCCTCGAGCTAAAAATCAATCAGTACTTCTAGCCAAAATTAACTCTGCTGTCTTAAGTAATTTTAAAAAAAATCTCATTAAAGCTTAAAAATAATGAAATGGCAAAATTACCAACAATATCACTAGCGTTACAAGAGTCCAAGGCGATATACGCGGGTCAATAATCACTCTTTATCAGTGTGTATTCAAAATGGTAAGCACAAAGCTGACTAAACCCCAGAATCATGTTTGATGACTTACTGATATCTCAGGATTGGAGATTTCACCCAGCAGTTTCTTGGCTTCAATAACAGCCTGATACAGCCTGAGTGATTGGCCGTCACTAGCCACGAAGCAAGCACTGGGAGAGTTACAGTACACACCTAAAGAAAGAAACAAAATAATGCTGTTAAATATTATGCAATTTCTTTCTTAAAATAATTATTATGATTACATTTATTTAAACAATAAAATAATAACGACTTTAGACACTAACATAAAATTTTAATTGGTATATGAAAGCTATTGAGAATATTATGGCAGTTAATTATACATCTTTGTATAATACATATTGTTTATTTACATACAAAGGAGGGTAAACTGGAGGCCAAAGTCAACAAAATAAAGAAAATATTTAAAACATATCTTTAGCGTTTGGTCATAGCTATTTAGGTTCAATAGTATTTGTTTACATCACTGAACCAAAGTGGTGAAAATTAAGTTGTGCTATCAAATATGGCGGATAGTTCAATCAGCAGAATGTTAAGACCTCATAAACCTCCAATTAAGAAAAATATTTTCTCACCTAAGCAGCTGCTGGGAATGAGTGTAGGTAGCCAGGCTACATTAGCAAACGCTGATGCGTGGAGAGAATTGATCCGAGCGAGCTCAGAGACCCCACCAGACAGAGACAGGGGGCCGACGGGGTCTACTCTCCATAAAATCAGCTCACTGTAGATTGCATTGGGATCCTGGGAAACAGCACCCAGGGACAACCTGCTGGGGCGTGATCCACGGGGCAGAGATACTGAATGAGAGAAACCAGAGGAGCAAGAGTCCGGTGGAGCCAGGATGTTGTCCATCTCTGGTGTCCTTAAGGCGTTGTGGTGGGATGTGGTGAGGAGGAGAGGGAGTACTGAGTGGCAGGCCAGGTCATTCAGGTGGAAGCGGTGGCCGCAGTAGCGTGACTTGTGAGAGACACTGAGCACAGTGGAGAAAGCAGAGTCCTCCGCAAAGCTAACAGCCCATTGGTTGAGGGAGCCATCAGCATGTTTAGAGATCATGAGGACGTTTGGGGTGAAAATACTTAGTCGAAGACTATTGCTGGGTGCAGCTTTTCCTTGACCTCCATAGCTTATTAGAGCAGATTTGGTCTGAGGTAACGTTCCCCCAGGTGGTCGATTTCTGCCATGTTGGATAGCCAGATCCACATTCTTGTTGCATGCGTACATAACCACACTGTGGCTGAGGGAGATCGCATCACCTGTAGGGAATGCTACAGGTATACGCGACACAAAGGAGACCTGAGAGACAATGACAGACAACATGTGAAAAAAAAAAAATTTAAGATTATCTCCATATATATATAGAGTCATTATATTTTTCGATTTAAATAAACATATATATATTAGTAAATAAAAGTTGGTTATTATACAGATGACAGTTAAGACCATGAAGTCGTTAATTAATTCATAAATCCAACCAAATGTCAGAACCTTTTCTATTCCCCATTTCACATGGTGAAAACTAACTTCCTGAAATCGATTGGGTCCCTAAGGCAGTAAATGAGGTGGATTGTTGCAACATACTATGTGAAAATGAATAATGAATAATTCAACACTATTTATGTGAATCATAATAAGATAGCATAATCGTGATTCTGTTTGATTCATCTGATTAATGCAGCCAGCCTGAAGGTTAATATATTCTTTAAGCAGCCTTGACTGACTGGCATTTCTTACGATTATATCACCACTAATAAAATTTACTAAGGGAACACCTGGATTCAATTTTCAATTCAAACATAATTAGACTGTAATTGTGTGAATTGCTGGATGGTGCAAAGTTGGATAAAGGGCCAGATCATTGAGGCCGTCAAGAATATTCACAACCTTATTGAGATATTAAATCACTGAAATCCTTAAGAGTCACTTTGTGGAAAAAAATAACATATAATTCATATATAACATATATGAAGAGTATATGATTAATGACTATATTATATTTAAAAACAGCTAAACATGAACTTAATTAGAAATAACAATTCAAAAATGAATTCTATCATTCCGCTGATTAACATAAACCAGATGAACAGAATACCTGAGTTTGTCTGAACATGCCTGGCTGGTATTCATCCAACCAGTCCACATGCCAGACTAACAGAGAGCCGTCCATAGGATGTATACTGAACAACATGTCTGAGCCTTTATTCCACTCCTCTAACAGCACGTCCACCTGGTGCTTCACTGCCGATAGAGGAAGCTCCACAGCCTCAGGTGCCGCGGAATCAATTGGTCTACTGTTATCTTCTTCATCAAAATTCTCATCTTCCTCATCTTCAATCTCTGAAAGAGAAAGCAAATTATATTATCATATGTGAATTCCGAACATATGAAAGATTGAGCATAATTACATTTTGGGATCCCGTTCACCTTTGAAGCAGTACCAGAAAGTAAATAATTGGAGAGATTTGCTCTCTTTGGTGACTAAAACCTGAGAGCAACTGGAGGAACTGTTTTTACTCCACATTCTATACCCAATCTTGAAAATCTATGGACTGTATGCACAGCATTAGACCAAATAAAAAACAGAAATAGCTGTCAAAAGGAAAGTTAAAATAAACAGTAGAAGGCAGCAACAAATCACTGAAGCATCTGGTCTTTATCTAAAGAAAAAAAACCTCTGCATCACCTGCACACCATGTTGTTCTCAATAATTGTTATATTTCCCTATAAATACAATGGCAATACAATGGTTTTTTTTGCAGGGTCTTAAATGCCACAAACTGTTTTAGTGTATTAATTAACGAGGAATCATTGACACGGTCAATAGCTGTATGTGTGTTTGAAGTACACTGAGAGATGGCAAAAATAGAGAAAAAAGTGAAACCATTTGACTCAACAACAACTTCTCTAATTATCTAATTGATTACATCGTTATATTAGTTTTAAACCTTCCATGACTGTAGAAAAATATTGCCTCAATCATGGGTGATAAAGTCTTGTGCTCTCTTTCTTTACTGTTAATTTACTCTCTCACCCAGGTACATTTCTCCAGATGCAAATAATTCATGTGAATTGGTGCTCAGTAGTACTGCGTTTATTCTGTTATGTAATTTAGTCTGCGCGCTTGAAAGTATAAAGTACAGTACTCAACCCTAATAATGCGATTTACTAAAGTCTGTGCAAATGCACTGAAACATTGAAATCTAAATATATTCTGTACCTTCTTCGGGGCACTGGTTCTGCTGCTCCAGGCTGCCACGGAGTTGCTGCAGGAAGACTTCCATAGCTAGAGTGAAATTAAGCTCTTTGTTGTTGAGCCAATGTACAGTAAAAGGACCTCCAGGTTCCTCCTCATCCAATGCACTCAGAGAGGAGATGGAGGGCAGTAGAGGAATGTCTGATAAAGAGGGGAGAGAGATGAGTTTAAAAAGAAAAATTGGAAAAAGGGAACAGAAATCATATTTATAAATAATGATTTACATGACATTGGATTTAGGGCATGTAGGTGTTTTCAGTTTTATGTTGGGGCAAATTAAATTTCATGAATAATTATGATTTGAAGCGTGCAAAATTATATTTCAAGCATACCAATACAATCTTAACTGAGTTCTCAGCCTCAAGGCCAAAAGAACAAATGACAACACATAGAAACAAAATGAAAAAGAGTAAAAAACACACTGAGCTGCACCCACTTAGCGCAAAAGCTTGCTGGGTGCTGAACATTTTTTGCTATTACAAACACAGAGGTGACATTAACTTGGTCTATGGTTTAGGAACGACTACTGCAGTTGGACTACATTATTTCACTTATTTTCACCATCTTGTAGACTCAAATTCTTCATTAAATATAACAAAATAATAGTTTGGCCTCCAAACAATGTTTGTAAAGAGATTTTCATAACAGATACAAAAAGTGATGTGTTTGAGTCTAACCTGTGGCAGGGTTGATGCTGGCAGCAATATGGAAGTGGCAGAGAGCGTTGGCATGGGGCATGTTGCTGCTGCTCTTCTTGTGGTTGTAATGTTGGCTCTGAAAGTGTGGCTGGCAGCCAGTCACAGAGGGCATGGGGACATCCCGATAAAAGGAGGTTGGCAGTGTTTCGTGAAAATCCGACTGCGAGGAAAACATCTACAAATAACAGAGAAAATAATATCTGTATGAATTTCTACAGAGATTTAGTTCAACAAACAACTTGAAATCAAAAAGTGTATTATGGGGAGGGACAAGGAGGTGAAACAACATAGTTTTCAGCAGCACATTCCAGGCTGATATAACTATACGGGTTAAAGCTGGCTTTAAGAGATTGATGTGAATGGATCAACTTGTGCCAACCAACAGGGTTCACTAAATTCCACCCAGCCTAATCTGAGCTACTCTTCTTGGTTGAAAAGATGTTTGTGCCAAAGATTTTGATTAAAATTCAACTAATATCCAAAAACCAAACCAACATTTTTAATTAAACTGCCAACTAGAAAAACACCTGGGCCAGAGAGAACCAGGTAGCACAGAAGTGGCTGATGGAGAGAGAGGCATGTTAAGAGAAATACAATTTGATTTAATTTTGTATTTAGGATATGTAATTATTTCTGTTGTTTAAAAGTTATATGTGCCTCTGTGAAGGCTCACAATGATCTATTAATCTGTAACATTTAACTCACAGCCTTAAGCGGCTAAAATGAGGTTCCTTCATAGGGGGGCTTGGCTCAGCTTCAGAGATAAGATGAGGAGCTCAGAGAGAGCTCGAAGGAGAGTCAGTGCTCCTTTGCCTCAAAAGGAGCCCGTTGAGGTGGTTCTTGCATCTGATTACGATGCCTCCAGGACGCCTCCAGGACGCCTCCATTTGGAGGTTTTACAGGCACATCCAACTGGGTGGAGATCCGGGGGTGGACCCAGAGCTCACTGGATGGACTATATATCCCATCTGGACTGGGAACTCCTCAGGATCCTCCAAGATTAGCTGTAGAGTGTTGTTGGAAAGAAAGATGTCTGGAAATTCCTTCTTAGCCGGCTGCCACTGCCACGTAACGCTGGATAAGTGGAAGAAAATGGATGGATGGATGGAACTCATATGCCTGACTGAATACAAAAGAAGGGGTAGCATTGTGGCGGTGTGGATTGATTCGACAAGGGTGATGAAAAAGCATTTTCAGCAGAGGTCTTGTAAAAAAACATCTACAAAAAAAAGGAGCTTGGAAATGTAATAAATTAGTTCTCTCAGGGAAGTGCTTGTATATTTTCTGGCAGCCTTTGACAGAGAAGGTAATTGAGCCCACATGTACCGCCACCGGGCAAGCAGATACAGGTGACAATCGAGAGCTTCTCCCAGTGGATGACTTGACAGGTTCTATGGCAATTTGTGCATTCTTCTATTCTTCCTCTTTTTTAAGCAGGCCTACGAGACACAGGAACTGTTCATCCCAATCATAGCGCCACACCTCAGGCACTGCCAGTGTCCTGTGCACATCCCTCGGATACATTTGAGGGATTCTGCTTTAAGAAAATGCTTCATCCAGGTTTGCCGGTCGCCCTTTTTCATCAGACTCAAGGACAAAATGTGCCCAAATTGAATGTCAAAGTTCCTTGAGTTTAAAATTTCAATTAGCTTGCCAAGTTCAGAGCATTAAACATGATAAAACATAATAAAATAGATTTCATTTTAAAGTCTTAACATTTGAGGAGATTTAAAGAAGAATACTGAGTTTACTGAGAAGTCCTCAGGCAAAATTCAACAGCTGAGGGGCTCAGACAGCAAAGGACCAGTGAAATTAGTGATACTTCAAAGCTTTGGGCCAGAGGATCTAGAACCGCAGTCAGGCTAATAGGAACCAGCAGATCTCACGAATAAGCAAGTGCCAGACCATTATAAACAGAAAATGAATCCTAAAACACACACCAGCAAATGAGCCTCAGTGGGGATCTGTGTGCATTTTAAAAATTGCTTGGTGGGAGAGCCCCACAATCCGATTAGTTAGGGCAAAATCAACCAGTGTCACATCATCAACGCAGAAACCATGCAAAAGCGCATGACTGCTTCAAAGGTTTGATCAAATGAAAAGAATCTGGAAGTTTAATATAATCTGAATGAACATTTTTGTACGAGAGAATAGGAACTCAATCACATTTTTTTTTTTGGGAGTTGCATTCATTTCTGTATAATAAATTCAAATTAACCTTATTTTTATGACAAAGAAAATGTATGCTGATTAATCGCACTCTGTGACCTCACACACCAGTGAACACAACTACATCCACAGGAGCTTAAACATGATGTATGCATAGGATGAATTGGTGTTACCAAAGCTGGTCATTTCTTTTCTTCACACTTTCCATATATAGTGAATCCTTAAAGGAACAAGATACATCCATATATGGAAAAGGATTAAAGAAATGGATGGATTAACAGACAATTAGTGAGTGTTGCTATTATGATGCTTCTCTTTTAAATCAAATCTTTAATGACATGAGTGGAAAGCAGTGTTCTTACACTGCTTTTATCTGATCTCAAACATACTACAACCATTTCTTGGGTTCTGCGATGTCAATAAACTTTACCAAAAGTATTACTGAGACGACTTCAGAAAATTGCAGATGAACACTTATTATTAACGAATATAATATTAATTACTTCTGCAACAAACCGGGAACTTTTACAGAGCCCTCAAGAATAATTGACAGCCTTGGAAATATTATAAAAATTAGATGCAAAAAACCAAAACTTGACATCTGTGGACTCTCTGCAGCATATCCCACAAATGTTCTATGGGGTTTATGTCAGCTGATTGGAACTTCCTCTCCTAGGCAAATTTTTTAGCATCTCCAGTCTCTTCATTATTGATCCAACCGTTGAAACGGACATTTTCAACTGTTGAGGGTTTTTTTTGTATCCATTGGCAGCATTGTGAAGCT
Source organism: Lophius americanus (assembly GCA_037951165.1). NCBI lineage: Eukaryota > Metazoa > Chordata > Actinopteri > Lophiiformes > Lophiidae > Lophius > Lophius americanus. The sequence goes on along the minus strand of JBBDHG010000032.1, from coordinate 7,177,914 downwards.
CTACAACCTTTCTTAAATAAATCATAAATCATAAATCATTGCTGTGTTCTCTGCTCTTTTCCATAGTGAATAAGGTAAAGGAGAATTAGGCCTGTGTAATCTCATATTTATACCCCTGTAAAAACGAAAAAAAGAAGTCATGTTCACCACTGAAACAGCTGAACTTAAAAATATGAAATCGGACTGGAAGTATGCTTCTCTTACCTCTTAATTATAGGGGTGCCAATAATTGTGACACAATATTTTAGAGAAAAATATTGATTATGCCAAGAATGTAATTCTTAAACCCTTCATAATTATCTTTTATTTTTTAACTTGAATACAATTTAAGGTTTTTGTGAATAATAAAAATATCCTAATCATTAGAGATCATGGAAAAACCCAAAGATATTTTCTTTATCTCATTGTTTTACTCTTGTGAAAAAAATGCACATTGAGCATATTTGGTCCAGCCATAAACTGGGTTCCGACCTATCTGTTTTTATGAATAATTCCACACAATGCACTCATACAGAAACTCCTCAAGGCAAAGAAGAAACATTTTCATTACCATGTCTCCCGTGATGTAATGGGGCCTGAGCTCTGCAATGGTTGATGAGACCCAAAATTATTTATCGGTCCACATTTAAATGGATACAAGTGTTGTGTTTGAGGCCTAGCGAGGTTGTCAACAACAAAGCACATCACTTCATCTAGAAGACTACACATCTAAAAATGTGAGCAGACAATGAGAACTGAATCAACCATCAAAAGTCAGAATTTTGATTCTGAGTTGTTGCAAAGATTAGAGAGAGGAAGCTCTTAGTTTTCACGGAAGCTTGTCTGAAGCCTTTACAAAGCTTAGAGCAATCATCTTCATTAATTTTCCCTTTTAGCTCCTCTAAGCCTATTGTTCTTTCCGTGGTCTTTTGAGGCTCCCTTTGCTCTCGATTCCACATCTCTGTAGCATCCTCATGTCCTATATTAGCAGTGGTAAAAGCCTGGCTAATACATCAATGCCAAACACAGAAGACAGATTTAGTGTCATTTATTTTTCCACTCTATTTATATAAATATGGAGATTAATCTAGCATTTTACAGCAAAACAAAGACACAGTCACAAAAAATTGTTATACAGGTTTAGAAAATAATGCTTTACACTCTGACCAAAACAAATTGTGCCGACCCTCACTAAAGACTATTTTCCATTAAATGTTCTAATCTAAAATTTCAGAAAATTGGGAGGCTATGTAGAATCTTAAGAAAAAATATATATATATTTTTGAAAACAATCCATTTAAACAGACAAGAATGTTTCCGAGCCTGTGCAGAAATATATATATTTTATTGTAGCTGGTATCATTACAATATGTAGATTATTCTGATTGTGATATCCGTCATTCAACCATGTGTTTCAGATAATGACGAACCTCTATCCCTCCATGTTTGGGAATGACAGAGCCTTCTGAGGATACACTTCTCAGATCAAAGAATGATACTATAACCTGTTACTAATGGGGCTTGTCCTATAACAAATGTTTTTTTGGTTTTTTTAGAACTCCTAGATATTCTTTCTCTTTTGCTGCCCGTGTCCCAAAATATTAAAATTTGTGTTGATGTCTTCATATTCAAAATAAGTATATATTCATAATAATAAATCCAATTTTAGAATTGGAGTTGTATCAATATATCCCATCATTATTTATTATAGAATTGTCATCTCTGCCATAGTTCCTTTGTTTTAACGTGCCAAATCAAAACCATATGACAGTCTCAAATTGTATACCCACATAGACCATAGTATTAGCAAAAACTGTATTGATTTTGGGAAAGGTCAGTTGCAAATGTCCACCACTAAGCATAGCTTAGGTGGCAATAAAGCTCGGCCACTGGCTGGATCTATATCTCCTAACGTTTTTGGGCCATAATTTCCCAACCGTTCGATTGATTTAGTCAAGATTTGTAGATCTAAAGGTGATGTAGTTTGCATATATGATATTTTACTGTTATAGTTTTAAACTCACTCACAAAGTTGGAGCTCTATTAGGAAAAACACTGTTTTTATGCCCTAACATCCATACAAACCACAAAAAACAAAAAAAAAATAGTTTTCTGACAGTTTTTTCCCAACCATATATCCAATTATATTTAAATTGACTCATGTGAATCTACACAGGGAGATCTATATGGCATATTTATTTTTCACCATAATTGTTCATATTTTTCTCATTAGGGGAGCTTTTGGTGGAAAAATACAGTTTCTCATCTGTAACTTCTCAACCATAAGTCCAATTATGTCTAAATTTAGCTCATACGAATTTACAAAAGGAAAACTGCCCTGTTTTATCCCTGAGCTCTGTATTTATCTTCTTTATTGAGTCACTATGAGATCCTGTCTTACAGCATATTGCTGACTTCATAGAAATAGGGTAAAGCAATATGGACTGTTTGAGATTTTTAATTAGTCTCATTTGAGGAGTTCAATCAGGGTAATTTTATAACAAGGCAGGGGACTGGGAGCATTTCAGGGATATACGAGAACTGTCAGAGATAACAGCGTATGCCAAGTAATGAAAAATATAAATTGGAGAAACTTACTTCCTGTGCTGTCTTTCCTTGCAAATTCCAATTGGAGGTGTTCTTAGTGGGAGAGCTAACACATCTGAATGTGTCACTATGTTGATCAACGGTATGGTTGCTATGATGACTAGACAGGAGACTGTCACCCGGCAGGAGCGTCTCTGCCCAGAGTCGACAAACGCTGTCCTTACAACAGGTAAGCAGAACGTTACACACTGCAGTTCTGTTGGGAGAGAGGGATAATCATTTTAACATCTAATGGTGTATAAGAGTCACAACACTGTTGAATTAACTGATGTAGGTCATTATAGTCATTAAACACAAGATTTTTTAATGTTTACACAATTGGAAGTTTCAAAAAGGTTAAAGGCAATAACCTTAATAGATTAGTAAGAATTCTGCTTTGACATTAGACCCATCTTAACATATTTTTTTTCTGAAAGAACAAGCAAGAACCATTATCCCTTACAAGTTATTCCCAAAATGTATTTCTTGTATGGTAAACCGCTGCTAAACTATGCAACCTTGTAGTTTCAGTCGAAACGATTACAGCTAACTTAAGATGGAGTAAATCTGTAATAAAATAGGGCAGAACTGGGAGCTATAGTAGAGTGTGAAATTGTAATACTGCACAGTAGATAACCTCTCCCTTGAAGAGTTTGTTTATTTTAGAAGCTCGATAGATCTGCAGCTCACTCAACACCAATTTTTTAAATTGTGTGGATAAACAGGAAAAAGACACAACCCATCCGCCCAGTAAAACAAGCTTTGAAATGTTTGCACTGACAAGGCTCTTACTTTGGCATGTACTTGCTGGTATTCCTCCATGAGAAGCCGGTTATAGAGCGAGGATGAGCCAGGTAGATGAAGGAAAAGGCCAGTTCACCCTGGACACCGATACCAGGTTTTGGAGATGTGAAGAGCCTGGAAACACCTGACTTCCACTTACTGGTGCTGTACCATACCTTTATCAGACAGTCATCCTTAAGAGGAGAGACAAACAAGAATCTAAATGATGCCATACTGTAGAAGATGCTATAATCAGGTCATATAAAAAATAAAGTTAAGTGGTGGCTGTCAGTTACTCTACAAATAGGACTTAAGCCTCGACCACGGAAGACTTGTTCAATGCTCAAGTACTATTTCTCATGAATAATAGATTCCTTTTTTTGGGGGGGGGGGGGGGGGGGGGGGCAAATTCCAAAGCTGTGAAACATTATATTCTGTGTTATTGTGATGCAGCAATTAATGTATTTACAGATAACTAAAACCTAAGTATGCATTTAGAGGATTTATTCACGTTGTTTTCTATGACTGAAGATAATGGTGTAACTTAATAAGTCTAGTTTTGCTACCACCATTTGATGAAACTTACTTAATTGCTAACATTAACTACACGCAGGTTTGAGTGAGGGAATATTATCCATGTGAATAACCCGTTTAGCCACATTGCTTTTATTCAGAAAGAAAATCAATAACATCCTGCAAAAGATAGACAGAAAATTAGCGCAGACACTAATATTAGAACCCCTGTTCTAATATTATACCCTGGTTCTTTAAGTATGTACATTAGAAATGTAAGCAATATTATGATTCATCAGCAGAGAAGTAATCCATTTTGAAGTAGAACTACACTACTGCTATTAGACTAGGGAGTGGCAGTGATGCAATGAATTCTTGAAACTGGACAAATGTCACCATATTCTTTTGAATTAATGAAAAATGAATGAATTATGATGTTTTGATTAAATGTACACAAACCTGTCAATTTATGGAATTATAATGAACGTTATGAAAAATAACTGAAGAAAAGTAGAGCATAGTTCACCTGGTTGCATCAAAAGTAATACAGGTGTAACAAATCCTGGCAAAAACCACTTACCTGTCCGGCGGTAGCAAAGAATTCCCCATCAGGAGAAAACTTCATTAAGCTGACTGGAGAGGCTGTCCTTCAAACAGAAATTCAAATCACAGTACATTTTATTATTCAATCCTAGATAAGTCTATATTTTCAAATATCAAAACAATATGTTTCATTATTTTGAACAGTAATGGAAAACAACCAACAATGTTAAAACAAAATGTATATTAACTGGTTTTACAAAAATTGCATAATTATATCCTGTGTTTATTGGTTTCTACAAATATTCTTTCTCAAAAACAGAGTAAGAAAGGCAGCAAGCATCATGTGACCACTTTGAGATTTGATCCAAATGTAAAGTGCATTATAAATTAAATGTATTATTATTATTATTATTATTATTGTGCTTCTCAGTTCTTACTTGCTCTGCCAGATGCATCTCCAGACCGAATTCGAGTCTATTATGGTCATTTTTGTCTCATTCCCATTTTCTTCAGCTTCCTCTTTTACTCCATCGACATTAGACCACAACTGGAGGCTACCAGAGCCAGTTAACAGAGTGTTTCCTGGATACACAGAGACACATTTACCTTCAGGACAGATATCACCGTGAATTGTATCATAATTTCTATTTTGTATCTTAATGGATCATTGAATGCATCCAAGTACCTGTGGGGTGCCAAGACAGGTTCCGTACCATTGAATTTAATACAAATTGACCAGTCTTCTGCCATTGGCAATTCACCTTCTGTGTAAACCATTAAATAAATGAAAACATAAATGATAAACACGGGACATGTCCTGAAAAAATAATTTCCTTTTGTCTATTAAATCAGTAGTAACAACTTAAAACAAATAACCAACAGTGAAGCTTCGCTCATGTGAGCCAATTGTGATCTGGCTACATAGACATCGGCTGAAATACCAGGGTTTCTCTCTGGAATGACAGTGGTTCTGGGTTGGGTTTAAGTTGGGTCAAGTCTTTCCATTCCTGTTGAGTATTGTTCAGTGTCTACAACGAACGCTATTCAACACTGACCAAACTAAAATAGGACTTTTGCACCGACTATTGGACAGGAAATAACCGTAAACATGACAATATCGTGCAGTATTTGCTGAAGAATGTACATCTGTGTTGAAATATCTATGCATCCCTAGTGACTTTCTGATGGATAGGAAGAAACAATGTTCTGCTCCATTTCAAATACCAAGTGGCCTGAGAGAGAAAAGTCTTGTTTTCAGGGTTGTTCTGAATGCATATAAAACTAAGCTGTTATAGGGAGGTCATGCAGTCTTACTCACAGTCAGAGACGTGTCTTTTTGAACTGGGTGCTGAACAGGATCAAAGACACATACAATGCTTCCATAGGAAGCTGCAATCTGTCAGCAGAAAAAACAAAACAGTATTAAATCATGAAATCTGATGAAGAATAAGGCAATAAGATTAAATTCTACCTCAATTTCTAAACATAGTGGCTAATTAAAACTTGACTTGTTGACATTTTAAAGCATGATCATCCAAAACATTTTAAAGCAAATTTTGTTAATGTTGTGTTTTGAAACAGAAGTAGCATCTTTTTCAAATATGGCAGTATTAAATCTCTTATTCATGTTTAAAAAAAGTCCTAGTTTTGAAAATAAAGATAAAGAATAAGGAGTGTTTTTTTGGAAACTATGACATTTCTCAACAGAAAATGAGCTCCTCAACAGACCTCAATGGTACGTACTCTGCCCATTCATGCATTGGTTGGAGCTAGAGGATCAGTCTCAGTGCTTTTAATGATAGCCATGGTCACAATGTTATGACAGCCACACACTCAATGGGTGATATCTCTGTGGCAATGACCACAAATACCATGCTACATAAGGTCAGTCTTTGGATAGTACAAGCCGTGTCTCTATTGGGGTTGATAATATGCTGACTGTCAGAGTCACGTAACTGTGCAAATGTGTGAATTGACACAGTCTAACACACAAGCAATCACATGCACAAATGAGGTCTCATGACATGATGATACATGTGGAAAAGAGCTTTTTTTTTAGAACTCAATTCATGACTAATTGGGTTCTGGTTTAGAGCAAAATTCAACATACACAAACTGTAAAAGAAATAATACACTATATGCCTATTCCGGGATATAAATGTAGTCATGCCACAATAGGACTGTTCTGTTGGCAGCAAAAAGGAGAGACAATAATGATGTACAGTATATTATTACCCGATTCAAGCTGTTGAAAGCAGAAAGGGCATTCAGACTATGATTCAGACTAACAGGGTTCAAACAATGCAATTATTTTTACTTTTTTTGTTTATACTGTTTGCATCATTTTACTTAAGTTTCACAATAATGAGGTACACTTTGAAAAACACCGAACATTGTGTGGAGAGGATCTGTAAGGTGAAGTTTGCATGAATAAACACTAAGCATGTCTAAACAGATGCTGGATCATAAAGTAGGCATGTGAAAGTTCTTCTGGCTGAAACGGATTTAACAGGCAATGCATATAAAGTTATCCTGGAATCCTCCCTTTCTAAATACCGAGCAGCTTGCGGATACAAAACCCGATTAAAAAAAAAAAAACGGTTTAAAGCGGGCTGCAGCTTATCTCATGTGAACTAATGGGGGGGAAAAAAACACATGATAATTATTTGTTAAATGTCAACTTAGAGTTGTCATTTAAAAACCAAGAAGCAAAAAAATATAAATTGCATTACAAAATAAATGCAAAAGCTCGTGTTTTACAAGAATATGACCTGACAGAAATCCAACATCTGAACAAACATCTCATCACTGCCATTTATATTACAATAGAATAATCAAAGAATGAAGATATTAGACACATATGGCAGAGATTCGGATTTTAACCTCATGTGAATTCTTAGTCAGATTCTGTGTTTTCAAAACTCTTAAACTCGTCAAACAAACTGAACTAGTTAGAGCTGGGGTTGACAGTGGATTAACAATTGTCAGTAATTGCTAAATCCAAGACAAATATTATAGTATTCATATTTATTTTTCCCCCCCCCCACTTTAAAAACACATACTCTAAAATTGTAGACATTGAAAGAGCACATTTAAAACGTAAAGTATGTGAAAAAAATTCTTAGTTTTTGGTCAAAAAAGAAAGAAAGAAATAAGTTGGTGTTGGGAAAACTCCCAGTTGTACAAAGTTAACAAAACACTGAAACAAGAAAAACTCAAATGTATGCCTCATGACTGTGAGCCCACACAGGCTATATGAAAGAAAAAAGTCAAAAGCTAATGGGCTGAACGAGATCTATTAAATACATATATTCCTCCTGAAATGCTGTTGAGGCAAAAAATAAATGACTGAAAACTACTTTGGAATATGAGTAAACTGAAAGTGTACACACAAGCATGCCCCTGTGGTCTCTGTGCCACATGGGACATTGCTTAGGATAATTGCTTAGGATAATTTTGAACGGACTGTCTTTACAAACAATTTGATTTCATTACAGGGACTATAAGTCCCTGTAATGAGCTCAAATTAGCACAAAATTAGTGGATGTTCCTGCTCTGGCACTTACTGGTTTTATGGATGACTTTTCCCACACTTGCAGTTCATGACAGTAGGCCTTGGTTCAATTGAAGAGCCACTAATGTTGAAAACACATCTCTTTCCTGGCAGCATAAGGAAGTGCCTACCCCCAATGTGGGTTGCAACACAGTTACTGTTGATTTGTTACATCAAATTAATGACAAAATCTGAAAGTTTCCTGGGCACTTCAGCATGATCTTGAGAAAAAAGTGAAATTTAAGGTTGGTAACGGAATAATCATGACAGATCTATTCTATCTACTATTTTTCCAGTTGGAGTTCTATCAGACCATGGAATGGGATATAAGCTCAGGTATGAATGAAACAGGGATGTTTGTGTTCAAACAAAAAATTCTATGATATTTAAGGAATTTCCTTGTTTGCACATCAGCCATAGGACCTAAATGACAGATCTCGACTCTGTATGTCTTACCTGTCCCCCCTGCAGTGAGCAGTCAACACAGCCTACTTGAATGTTGCCATGTTTGGCCCCTGGGATGATCTGCAGTCGCTCAAAGTCACTACCCAATATCACCACATCACAGCCCGATGCATAGGCCTATCAAGAGACAAGTAGACAGAAATAGATTAAGATGGCACAGTTGGCATAGATACACACCAAGGGAGAATTGCATGAGGGTTTCTTTGTACTCAACTTATTCTGTCATTGCCAAATAAAATGCCTCATGGCAGTTCTGGAGTAACAAGTAAATACACTTAGAAATCTGCACAATTTCCATGACCCTCAGAGTCAGATCTTCATATATGCTGGGATTCACGGTGTAGTGTGTCACCTTTGCAAGAGGACGGAAGGACATAAATAGCTCTATTGATCCATTCTCTGAATAGCACAAGTAATTTCTTATAGTGTTTACTTGTAGGTCATGGCGCAAAAGTCGTCAGGCATACTGCATTTGTATTTTGGACACGTAGCATAGTCTATGCCGAACCCAAGTCTAATCAATGGCTTCCTCTAGTATTAGAAGTTCTATTGGAATACTGAGCATGACTTGAATTATACAACAATCAACATAACACAATGACAAAAGATGCATGGAAATAGAAGTTTAAACTACACTTATTGAGTAAGTTGATAGTATTAAGCCGTATGACAGAATTATGTAACCCATTATAGTGGTAGTGGAAGCGATCGCCCATAGTTCCTTTGCTAAACTTGTGCATCACTTGATTATTTCCTTGAAATTCAGGAGGACCAGCAATCCAAAGTAGTATTGGAGGCTTAAAATGTCTGATAGACAATACAATGTTAAAATGAGTAACATTTTCCTGGGACAGGTACTTTTCCCACACTGCATATTTCCATTGCTTGATGCACTTATCTTTGAAATCAACACAATAAAGAGATATCTGTTCTAACAGATACATTTGACGACTAGAAGCAGTCAGTATCCCCCAAAAAGTTGGGAGGGAAATATTTCCAGAGCTTGCAATATCTTACCGTGAATGGCACACTGTTGACACTGCCAACAGAGAAACAATTGTCTCCAGGGTTGACAGCCCCTGTGAGGACCTGATGGAGATTCATGACACTTGTTTATAGTTGGCTGGCGCTCCTTACTCACAACACCCTGGTCCTCCAGGTGAGATTCATGGGAAACCATGGGAAGGATGTGTTCATTTCCATCTGCTGCCAGTAATTTCACTCCATTGACTCAAAAGAAATACTGGTATGAAGAAAAGAAATTAGATTAAACAAAAATGTTAAATGTTTTGCTTTACTTTGAAGGTATCAAACAGCATGATACTGGCTCGGGGATATTAACTGCAAGTTCATTTAACATTAAACACTTATTATTATGAAGAACATAAATGTTCTGTAAGACATCCAACACACATAAATATTAAATGTTTTAGCATAGGGACAACATATATTAAAAAAAAGATGACATCAAAGCGCATGCCATTCTAGTGGCCCTTCTTAAAATCCACAGCATGCACTAAGTGTTCCACTGTTATCACTCATTCCCCATGCACATCAATGAGGCTGGGGTGCCCAGTTGTACTTCCTTAGACCACTGACGACCGTGAAAACCCAACAAGACTTGCAGTTTTGGAGATGCTTACGCCCTGTCATCTAGCCATCATAATTTAGCCCTTGTCAAAGTCTCTCATATTAGAAACACTTGCCCACTTTCCTGGTTCCCAAACAAATATATAAAAGACAAAATGTTCATTTGCTGTCTAATATAACCCGCCCAGTGACAGGTATTGTGAGATTTTCAAAGTCATTCTGACTTCGCCTGTCAAAATATATTATGTTGCGATTGATTGGTGTAGAATTGCCAAGAAAAGGAAAATTAGTTAACCATTCTTTTTTGATAGTTAGGTGTTTTAGACTGATCAGAAATTAAAACTACAAAACTTCAATTCAAATGTATTGCAATTTCTAAAGAAAATATTTTAGCAGGGGGATTACATGCATTTCGTTGGGCAATAAAAGATTACAGCAGCCCTGACTTTTATAAATATCTATGCTTATAAATGTTTTTCCTCTTTATGCTGGCATTAAGCCAAATCCAAGACGCAAAAATCAAATCAAATACTGAAAGGGTTCAGAGCAAGTGAAAATGAGGCAAGTAGGTCACCCCAGTGCAGCTGTACACCTTACCACAACACTGACAGCCTGGTTTTTCCACTTTATATGTAATTTAGTCTTTCTTGTCTAATAAACTTTACTGGACCAAAATTAATTCAATAGAGATAAATAGCCAACACGCACAAATACATCGATAACACAAGTCAATAATACTTAATACTATAAAAGGCACTACTGAAATACTGAAAGGCACAAATATAACACATCACTTTGCGTATTAATAGTGTTAATCAGTAGTTTTGTACTTTATAACTGGAGAAAATTATGTTTCCGGGGCAGTGACAACTCACGTGATAACATTTCACACGCCAGTGCAGAACGAATGACACCAAATCTGACCAACTTTATTTCTACTGTTTACATGATACATGTAAGAAGTGTCTCAATGATTTTAATCACTTTAAGAGCATGGTAGCAAAGTTAGGCTTGAAACATACGCTGACAGAACTTAGCCGTTTAATATAGCTAGCTATCCGCAGTTTCAACAGATAAAAGCATGAAAGCACTTGTGTTAGAGCAAATAGCTACTTACTTTAGGCTGTTATTCCCTAATATATTCCGTAGATACAATGACAGCAGTTAATTTCCTTCCTTGATGAGAGTGTAAAGCTAGCTCTCCAACGTTAACGTAACGGTTGGGCTCTCCTCAGCCTGCTAGCGATAGCGCCTACTAGCTTCTGAAGCAGTCTTTTGGCGAGCTCCTGGGCTCCGAAGCTAGCTATAGATTACTCATGACACATATTTACTTCCTGACAATATCTGCTTTCTAACACAGGTAGCTTCTAATTACTTTCTGATATGTTAACGGTAGAAAGGATCCAGTACCTTCCCAAGGTTAGCAAATAAAACGCTTTCGAGGAGGAAGGTTTTCCCCAATGTTGAAGATGTGACGTGTGGGTGACTATTTTGCTACAATGCATTCTGGTCCTTGTAGTTGCCTTTGGCCTGCTGACAGGGTGAGCTTGCATATTTACATTGATCGTTCAAATTGACCTACCTTGCACTAATAGATGTTTAAAACGTCAACAGGTAAACAATATAAACCATAAACCAAACCATTGTACATTGTATTATGTGACAACATTCATAAAATGGTAAAAACCATAAAGGTTTGCAACTGTCATTTGACCCACCCAGATGTGTCTAGATGTGCTAGCGCAACTTCCAATTCTTTTGACTTTGATCTCCATAAACTGATGAAGCATATTGGAGATCCTTACACTTGTAGCCACACACAACAGGTTAATTGTATACTGAAACACCCTCTAATTCAAAACTATTCTGCATCAACCATTCTCAGGTATAAGGTTAACTTTCATAATGTGTCCAGCACTTCACTAAACTTTAAAAATGTAAATAAAAAAAAAGCTGCAGTCATGTGTTAGACTCTGATAATGTCTGTTTAATTGTATGACTTTAGATTTATTCTAATTGCTCCATGTTGATCTCAGTGAATGTATGCTTATCCTTATGTGTCTTTGTATGTGTCGATAATGTATTTCTTTAAGCCTCAGGCAAGCTCTTTACATTTTTGAGGACCTCAATATATTTTTGATTATGAAACTTCGGCCACTGAAATTATAATTTGTAATTATAACTAATAACTTTAACTTTAAATTCTTCACACTTAATTAATATATTTAAAGGGAAACTAGCACTTATAATATTTTGTCTGCCTTATTCTAGGTCAAATGAATATAGAGATGATAAGAGAGCTTTAAAGATATCATTGACCCCAAACAACCACAGAGGGTCACTCTTGCTCAATATATACTAGATTCCAGTTACTTTGACCATCTAAAATAGTGTAACTTGACCAAGTCTGATACAATGGGCCTTTAAGATCAGATTTTTTATACTATTCTACTATTTTGTACTCTTTTGTACTATTTGTACTATTGGTTAAATTTATTGTCATGGCAGTTGGATGGTTGTGTTGACTTCCCAGACATGAAGTAGGTCACAGTGTTATTAAAAATGTAACTTAATATTATAACTGTGCTAATTATTATTTTGCATTGCTTTTCCTTGTTTTTTGGCATATGCATGACCACTATAGTTCCGCAACTTATATATATATAGAAATATAAAAATAAATAAATAAAATCACAGACACACACAGACACACACATCAATCATGTTTTTTTCTCTTTTTTTTAGAAGGATTTGCAGTGGTTTTGCCTTTAGTACCACAGTAAAGGTAAAAGAAAATTTGGAGACTAACCCACAACCCATGGTGGACAAAAAAAATTACTCTCTTTTTTCTTATTTGGCAGCAATATTTTCTTTTTCAGTGAATATGCCGAAGGAGAATTCAAACTTTTTCCAATATAACCTATTTTATACTAGAAAGAAACTTGACATACTTCCATTTAGGTTATTTGCATATTAAATATAACTCCTGTTCCATTTAATTGTCTTAATGACAGCTACCAGTACTGATTTACCCACTAATATGGTTGTTATCTCACATAAGCCTTTTTTCTGAGTATGATGTACTCTCAGCCAAACTGTTATTTCACTGGTAAAGGCAAAAGTTAGAAGAGGTCTCTTTTCATGTTGCAAAACATAATTGGAAGCATATTTGGCCCAGAGACAACAGATATCCCCCCTAAGAAAGAAGACGATTATATCAACAAAGTATATTAACTTTGTATAAATACATTGATAATATATTTTTTAATATATAATATATATATTATAATATATAATATATATATTTATATTAATTAATAGCATTACAGTAGGGGGTATATACAATTCTATACGGAAGAGGACTAGAGCCAAATATAACTTCCTGAAAATCTTTTGGGGGAATTCTGACTTTAAACTCAGAATTCTGAGAACAAAGTCAGAATTGGGGTTTGAAGTCAGAATTCTGAGAATTAATAAAAAATTCTGAGTTTAAAGACAGAATTCTGAGAAAGAAGTCAGAATTCTGAGAAAAAAGTCAGAATTCTGAGAAAAAAGTCAGAATTCTGAGTTTGAGGTCAGAATTCTGAGACTAAAGTCAGAATTCCCCAAAACATTTTTTACATAGTCATCTGTGGCCTTAATCCTCTTCTGTAATTCTAAAATTAGATGTTGTATAGAAAAAATCACTCATCTACAATTTCCTCTGATCCTATACTACACTGTTTCCCGTCATGGGATTTTTTGCAATTTAAGTATTACACACAAGAGGGCACTGTTGAAACATATAGAAAATTAAGGCTAGTGGGTGCTGCAATTTCACCTCATCACCCAAGTTACTCTTAGATACAGCACAATATTTTTTGACATGTTATGCAGTCACTGCATTACAAATGCAAAATAGATCTTGACTTCTCTGCTATCTTAATCATGTTTAGTTTATTTTTAAATCACACTAAACCAACTCTTGATTATGAAGTTTAGATCTTGTTCCAGATAACATGAACTGAGTTCCAGCTGCATTCAAAGGTTGAATCGGTTCTTCCTAATGCATTATCCATGAGTTTTTATGTTCCTCTTGTAATATGAGTTGCCTCTTTGAAGTGCTTTGTGGTATTATTATACCATGGTTCGACGAGTAATAATGTTGATGTCTTGTATGAGCTGTAATTACTGGATCTGGAGGTAGGAGGGCAAAGCCAAAATGGGCTTGCAGTTTCATTGTGGCTGTGCTTTGATGTTTCATGGGTGGTGGGTGAAGTGAAGCTGCTTTTCCACAGAAGAAAATAACCGCAAGTTGCTGAATTTTGTCCTTACAGAGAGGGACATGTGTAGCTAGCCATAATGAAGCATAATGACAAATCAAACAAGGATCCTTTTGAGGAGACTACCGATGTTATAGTTGCCCTCTGTAATCACAAAATAGTAAAAATTCTCTTCTTTGAATGATTATGTGTATCCGTTAAACACTCACTAAAAGATAGGTTTTCATTTAGGACTGTGAGTTAAACTGCACTGAGAAAGATATCGGAATCTAATTGTACTCTAGTAAACGAGCTTCACTGCATTCCATGATAATTCTGGTTTTTAGTGGCATCTCTGTCCGAAATCTCCATATGTGTGCCCCGTCGGCTCTTTCTCATTCCCATTACACTTTCTACATTATCCTGCATTCCTGCATTATGCAGAGATTTCTGAATTTCTGTATAAAGCAGAAATGTGACCTGGTTGTGTCTCTGGCTGAGAATGTTGTTGAAGTCAGTGTGTGTATTTGTGTATGTGTGTGTATGTGTGTGTGTGTGTGTGTTATGTGTGTTTGGCAGTCAGCATGACTGAAGACCTGCATAAATCAATGCATGCATCCACCTTGAGTATGCATGTGTCATTGCATGAAATGTCTATGACTGTATCTCCTGTTTGTGTTACGCTTCAGCACAGCCTCGTTCTACGGACATGGCTACAAACAATGAGAAGAGACATTACTGTCGGAGGAAGAGCGGTTAGCAGACAAGCAACAGGATATCCCATCACACTGCGACTTCTGCTGCACCCATTTCCTTTAACTCTCACCACCAGCAATATCCAGCGAGAGGTCAGCACGGTCAAGCAGGCTCCTCCCTCTGTCATTATCCTTCAATCACCTGCTGCCCTCTCGCTGCTGAACTTTCTCTCTCTCCCCACTGTTCTCTTGTCGTTCTAGTCGCCGCATCAGCTTCACCTCTTTATGGTCCCTCACCCCTCTTCTTTTTCTACTCGTCTGACTCTGCCTTTATGATTTTCCCATCTTTTAGGTCTCCATCTGCTCTCCAGTTTCCTCGCTCATTTCTTTGTCCTTTCTTTGTCTCTTTCAGCTCTTTTGATAATCACAAATCACTCTCGACATGCCCTTGTCATTTTCTCGGACAGATTCAACGAGCTTTGAAGTCCCTCTTTCTGAGGTCTACTGTTGAGTCTGCATCCGCTCTCTGGGTTGCAACAGAGATACCATACACTCCCTGCCTCCTTCACAGACAGACTGCAGATTAAACTTGTTTCAGAGGAGGATCACTGGTCAGATTTTTGAAAGAAAGGAGTGTATGAGCTGTGTATTTTGAGTCTGAGAAAACAGCCTAATGTGTGTCAAAAATATAGTTCCTACGGGACAAGTGGAAATGCAATATAGATGTTATGTCATCATGAATATTTCATGAGAAACGACAATGTACACTAATAGAATAATGTACGGTTATTAACTAAAATAGCAACATAGTTAATTAATTTCAAAAATTTAAATTAAATCTTAATTATTGCCTTAATTCAGGTTTCAAAAAGTGCTTCTCTATTCTAAAATGAGGATTTCACCATTTCAGGAAAAAGTGTGTGCATTGCTTTCAAACTTACTTAGGTTTTAAGTCCACACAGTTCTATTTTATACTGTAGATCCCTCCTTGTCTGGGACACCTTGAAGACAATAGAACTAAATGTGTTGTGACTGAGCTCAGGTCTCATTCCCATCAGATGCTTCTGCATCATTCGTTGTCAGAGCACCGCCTTCTCTCAGAGGTAATGTGAAGTGAATTTGCTTGATGAGGAGACAAGAATATTTTTACATGATTTAAAAAAAGAGATCACAAAGCAGCCACCCGCAAGACATCTCTCACACACCACACGTCTGATAACAAATCAGCGTAGAGATGTTCTATGATGAAACAAAGTCAATGCGCAAATCTTTTTTGTAAGTCAGAAGGAACAACACTCACACATGAATGAATGTATGTCCACGTTCACTCATGTGATAAAGAACAAGTTTCAGAGACATTCTTTCTGACTTGAAATATACTATACTGTATTTCACTGAAGGGTAGATGAATAAGATATTGGTAATCACACTTCACAAGAAGCTGACCTCAAATGTAGAAAATACCTGATCATCGTATCCAGTTTGAACACTAAACCCTCCATATTTTCAACTACATCTAAACGACTGCCTACAGTAAAACCTGCAATCCAGCATTCGTTGACCTTGAAACATAGTTGAGCTACGATTGTTGAATAAAACTGTAATAGCTCTGGTTGGACCATTATCTTCCACTGTATCTGGTTATTATCCTCGTCTGTTTCATACTGCTTTTGTCGACCCTCACCTACACTGACCTACATTCCCCTTCATTTCATCCATTAATCATTCAACAATTCAAAGCCGAGGTCTGTCTGTGGAGGAGTGCAGAATGCTTGATCATAATGGCATCATGTCTCAGATGAAGCCTTAAAAAAACGGCTTCAATTGTTTCACAATGTTATTCACTTGCACTGCAGTGAATAAAAATGGAAAACGAACTACAATGCACCAAACAATGATAAACTGGAAGTAGATTTTTGTGGCAATCTTTTGCAATGATGGCGATATCCAGCTTTGAGATACCCTGGATTCTCAAGGTCAGGTCTAAAGTCCTCTCTGATGAATTGCATGCCCTCTTGTAAAGCAACGGTGATAGCAACGGTGATAACTCAGTGGTAACAGATAAAGACGGACAGATATATAGACAGAAAGACAGGCGGACTGAATAAAAGTGAGAAAGTGAGACCGAGAAAGGCCTCGGACTGAAAAATACATTAGTGCTATGGGTATATAAGAAAAAACTGGATGACTTATACAGTGATGACTGCATGTGTGTTTCATTAAGTCAGCTGCTGGATCGAGCCCATCAGGTGAAGTTAAAGCTGGAGCTCAAGAGTGAGAATTGACACTGTGTTCAAATTGGAATCTGAAATTGTATCTAGGCCAATCAGCTGAAAGATAAAAATGGGAATAAAATGATGCAATACCCGTATTCATTTTAAATACCACTATAGCTCTTCTGAACTATTATTTGGGCTGCACTATCATTTCCTCTGTAATATGATTCATAGGTGCAATAAGTAGAAAGTAAAAGCACACTTCTATGTTGCATGCACAAATACAATGCTAATCCACAATAAAATAAGTAAAACATTTGACATGATGATTGGAGAGTGGGCTTTCTATACACAGTTTCTCCTGCCATAACAGTTTCTCTACAAAGCAAACAAGTTTGTTTGCAAAACATAATCAAAGTATACCTCACATTTTGCTGAAGCAGAGCAACTAATAAAGGGAAAAATAAAACACACAGCCCAGGCTCATGTGAAATCAAAATCAGGATTTTTTTGAGTTTTTTTACTAGTTACATTGATGTCATATTATATGTTTCACATGAAATGTTTTTGTTTGCCAAGAAAGAGCACTGCAGATACAATGTTGGCTTTGAGAGTGCTGATGGAGAAGTACAGAGAAGGCAAGAAGGAGTTGCATTGTGTCTTTGTGGATTTAGAAAAAGCGTACAACAGAGTGCCGAGGGAGGAATTTTGGTACTGAGGAAGCCTGGATTTAGAGAGTTATGTTAAAGCTGTACAGGATATGTATGAGAGTTGTATGACAGTGGTGAGGTGTGCAGAAGGAGTATTGGTTGGGTTCTGAGTGGAGTTGGGACGGCACTAATTATCGACTCGGAGCCCTTTCTTGTTTGCAGTGGTGAAGGAAAGATGAGATCATGCTGAAGTCTCAATGACTATGATGTTCATGGCTGACATTGGGATCTATAGTGAGAAAAGAATACCTTGAGAGGTGGAGGTATGCACTGGAGAGAAGAGGAATGAAGGTCAGTGGCAGCAAGACAGAATACATGTGTGTCAATGAAAAGGAGGCAGGTGGAACGATGAGGATGAAAGGAGTAGAGGTGGAGAAGGTGCAGGAGTTTAAGTACTTGTGGTCAACTGAAGAAGTGAGTGCAGGCAGGCTGGAATGGCTGGAGAATGGTGTCAGGAGTTATCTTTGACAGATTGGATGGAAGGTGGCAGAGTTGAAGATGTTAAAATGCTCTTTTAGTAGTGACGGGCATAAACAGATCGAGCTCATCATAGGACAGAGACCAGATTGAGATGGTTTGGATAATAGATAGATAGAAAGATAGATAGGTAGGTAGGTAGTTAGGTAGGTAGGTGGATGGATGGATGGATGGATGGAGGATGGATGGATGGATGGATTGATGGATGGATGGATGGATGGATGGATGGATGGATGGATGGATGGATGGATAGATGGATAGATAGATAGATAGATAGATAGATAGATAGGTTCCTGGATGTGGTTAAAAGAGAACATGCAGTTGGTTGGTGTGACAGAGGAAGATGAAGAGGAGAGGGGAAGATGGAAACCGATGATTCACTGTGTTGACTCCTAAAGGGAACAGGAGGAGAAGAAGAATATTTTATTTTTCATAAATTAGGTTTTTATGTACAGCTCTAATTTGTTTCACTGCAACAAATCATAGCTACTACTTGCATTCCGCCCCATATTGAGTATGGGTTCTTATAGGGCTGGGAAATTAATCTGAAAAAGAGTGATATCTCGATTCAGACGTCTGTATGATTGCATTTCTGAAGAACGGTGATTCTCGAGCACTTTAATTTACGACGTGAGCTGCAACAAAACTTGCTAGCTTAGCTGCAGCGTTACAACCAGTGTGGTTCGGACCTTTATGGTTATTTTGTATCCGTGCGGAGAGGGATTATGGGAGTATCTATGATCTAAAACTACCTTTAGCTTGCCTACCATAAGATCTATCTAAACGGTAAGTTAGTTTTCTTAGCGCTAGCTAAGAGGTTCACTGAGTAGCTCGAGAGCTAACATCATGTAGCACAAGCAGATATAGTAGTAGTCTCTTATCATGCATTCTTTGTGTCATCTTTCTCTTTCCACCACTTATTTCCCCGTTGTTTCATGACGGCTAATAATCTCTTTCACTCGTAACAACATGGAGAAGGTACGCACTAGATTGCAATTACCTGGCCCAAGCCAGAAGGTTTTGACAGAAAAAACTTAAAGCCCACCGAATTTGGGCTAGGCTCCATCAATAGTCCCTCGGAATTGGGCCGGATTTGGATAAATATTCAGTGTCTGTCACGTCAGGGATAACTAAAGTCGGGTTTGATCAAGAAAACTAATTTATCATGATGCTTTCAAGATATGATTGTGAAAACCCAGTTTAAAACAAAATAAAAGGTATGGATCAGCTGTTTTTCTTTGCTGGCATTTGTATTTATTCAGTATTTTTTACGTGATATTGCAATTTGCCCACGAATGGAGCAACAGCCTATATGTTTCTTTTCTAGCAGTAAATTGTCTTCCTTGAAGTTTAAAACTACAGAAAACAATTCAAGGAAAAACTTTTTGAGGGATTTTGGTTTAGTTCTGAATGTAGAGTCTAAAAAAGCAGTTCATCCATGGTAAGACTCCAGTTTAAGTATATTTCTAACTGCTGATGACAATATATAATGTTTGTGTCTGATGTGTTAAAAATACCAGCTATAAGGGCATAGAGCCAAAGCAGGTCATTTTGCAGTCGTTACTCTGTCGATATGAGTTATCAGGGTAAAATGATTGCGGTAATCATTGTTACTGCAACTGTTTTATAGAGTAAAAACTCTGCTGTGCTTTAGCTTGTATTAACTTTGTTGGATAAGGTATGGTTCGGAAATTAAAAGAGAAAGGCGCTTGGTTCGGACGGGGCTCAGTCAGTAATCTCCCTGACTTGGTCGGGCATGGACATAGAGACCCTCTTCGGACTTGGTTCTAAAATTCGTTTTAGGCGATCAGATCACAAGTGGACAGCGAGTCACATCACTTTTTACACATGTGTCTTTCATAAGTCTCCACGTATCCAGTAGACCACTTGCGTTCAGATATGGTTGCTGCTTACTGCAATTCCACTACTAGGTCAACGGTTGTCGCGCATAGTTATCAGTCACATCATGTCTCAAGAGCTAATACACAGGTATATACAGGACTATTTTAACTGTTGAGACTGATGGGTTAAAACTATTTGCGACTTGATAATGAGAGGTTTAAGAGAGTGATTGGATCACAATGCGTCATGGAGGTCTACAATTGTATTTAACGATGTGTCACGATGTTCACTTGGGACCCGATCGCCCAAAACCGAATTTAAAACCAAGTCTAAACAAGCTCAAATATGCACCTGGGCCACGCTACAGTGCACAGAGCAGTGTGAGTTAACCCTTTATTGACCGATTTCTCATGTATATAACAAAGTGCAATATGATGTTAACAAAATGGTAAGATAGTGGAGGGAACCGCAATCTCAATTCTAAGAAAAAAACTCGGCGATTCTCATTTTGGTCAGAATTATCTGGCCCTAATGTTTTGCTATTTGACATTGCAAACACTTCAGTGACGTTCCATAACTGGGAGTGTTGATGCTCGGACA
This sequence comes from Lophius americanus, assembly GCA_037951165.1. Classification (NCBI taxonomy): domain Eukaryota; kingdom Metazoa; phylum Chordata; class Actinopteri; order Lophiiformes; family Lophiidae; genus Lophius; species Lophius americanus. Next base: position 7,157,121 of record JBBDHG010000032.1, on the reverse strand, counting down.
CAGTCTATCTGCTGAAATAAAGAATGATGTAAAAAAAAGGAAACTGACAATGTGACAATTTGTCACAGACAGATAAAAATAAACCCAGAATTCCTGCCTTTGGTTTCCAAGATGACCAGGTATGTTTACCAGAACCCAAATTGGTATTCTCACATAACCTCTTTAACTCCTCACGATTGACATCAACAACCTATTTCTTTCAGATCTCATGGGCAGCATGACGTCCATTTATGAGGTAAATGAGGGGAGAGGGAGGACAGGCCCACATGCACTATAACTCAGCTGTCCCCCATCACATATGCACACACCCAGACATATAACTACACACCCACACACATTCCCATCTAAGATTCTAAAGAGAATGCTCTCTAACTGTCACTCCTAGTTACAGACCTATCATGCAGAAATGTTGACTTATTCATGTATTTCATGCAAACGTGGATGCACAGAGGAAACTTAAGCTGACTGGGGAGAGGCCCAACAGCCTGGTGTGTGTCCATGGTCTGTCTTACAATAGTTTGCTTACCGTACCTTACCCAGGATATACAACATTTTGCCATTACAGGTTGGTCTCACACACACACACACACCAACACCAACACACACACACACAGACACACACACACACACACATACACACACACACACACACACACACACACACACACACACCCCACACACAAACATATGCAGATAGATTCATATACACACTGGAAATGTATCCTCTCCTTCTATTATCTCATCACATTTTCATATTCCTCACGGTGAATGGCAGATAAGGCTTTTGGTTTTATATAAGCGGATACTCACTGAGGACAATGTTGGTAGACATTGTGCAAAAATTCACCATTCAGACATAACATCAAAGCCACCTAGCTAATATTGCGTAGGTCCCATTGTGCTCATCGATGCATGGTTTCTGACACCTTTCTATTTGGACCAGCATTAACATCCTTTTATATCAATTTGTGCAGCAGTAGCTATTCTGTGGGAGTGGACAACATAGACTGCCATTGCTGCCCTGGGCATCAACAAGCCTCGGACACCCCTGACACTGGTGCAGGTTGATCACTTGTCCGGCCTTAGACCACTTTGGTTGTTATTAAAGACCGCAGATTGGAAAAAACACAACAAAATCTGAAGTTCTTGAGTTGCTCTGACACACTGGTTCTGTCAGCACAATTCAGCCCTTGTCAAACTCACTTGGATCCTTTTACTTGGCCATTTTTCCTGCTTTTAACTTGGAATAAATAATGTTAATTTACTTCCTAATATATCCCACCCACTGAAAGGTGGCATTTTACCAAGATAATCAATGCTATTCACTTCACCTGTCATAATGTTATGGCTAATTAATGTATAACGGCATTTCATTCATCCCACTACTCTAACTACTGTATAGTTAACGATGGGTAAACATCCTAAAAATTCTGGAATTAACATTCACAGACACACATACAGACCCAAGTCAGGCCTCTTGGTAGATCAGAATTGGAGTGTCTTGAAGTGAAGTTCGCGGGAAGTGGCTGAACATATTCAAATTTAGCAGCAATCCCATACGTCTCAATACAAATCAGTTTTTCACAATAATTAGCTACAAGCAATGCATGTTGAGCGGGTAGTGATAGAGCAAAAAAAGTAATTAAAAAAAATAGATAATGTTGCTTGTGAGCTGGATGGCATTGAAAAAGGTTGGCTGATTCTAAGTTGCTGCATCTTACTATTTTTCTATTTCATATTAAAATAAAACCCATGAAAATTCTGTTTGTGTTTATTTGTATTCTATAGGTTTCTGAATATTTGTGGATGAGGGATCTTTACAACAGTGAATCCATAACTAAGGAATCTGACACTCACGTTCTTCTTACTTTCCATATGATGCATTGCACATCCACTTACAAATGCGTGTACTGTTATCGTGCTGTGTATGTCTGTGTTAATCTGTGTCCATATATGAGCGCCGTCTCTGTGCTCGAGATAACTATCTGTCATTTAATAATGATTATACAGCTGCTCAAGGGATATGGGGTGTAAAATGTATTCTGTCTTTCTTTTTTTAATTTCCTGCCTCTGTGTAGGAGCTGAAACTCTTATCATTAAGGATCTCCTGAATTTTGTTCTCCCTACAAAGGAGGGATGACCTATCAGAATTGAAGTAAACATTAATGTGCACACTGAAAATACACAAAGAATATGGCAAAGTATCTGTATACAGATTCATATGTTTCTAATATTGTTGCTAATTAAATCTGATTTGGCTGGTTATTGAACCAGATCTTTCCAAAGTGGGTTAGGTAAATAGTCCTCTTAAAATACACCCACTGTAATTACTCACATTTTGAGATCATGCAATAGGGCTGTATAATTACTGTATATCCCCGGAAAGGGGATATCATAGAATTGTCATCGCTGCTGCTGCTAATTCAGACACTTTGTTTGACAACACAATACATCAAAAACTTTTTCATCGATCATTTTCAAATTTTATACTGCCATAGACCTTAGCGCTTGGAAGATCTAGAGCGATTTTGGGAAAGGTCAGGTACATATTTCCACCACTAGGATGAGCTTTATCTTTGAAATAACAGTTTGTTGGCCATAACCTCTGAACCATAGGTTCGATTTAGTATTTTTTTTTTTCCCCCTAAAAGTTGATATTTTACTCATTAGGGGGAGCTCTTTTAAGAGAAACCTCATTTTTCGGAACATAATTTCCTTACTCATATTTGATTTAGTCCAAATTAACCTCATATGAAACAACTTTAATTGTTCAAATTTCACTCACTAGCTGGGCATTCAATGTCTTGTACTTTGCGACATCCATCTTAGCAGTTGGATTTTGGAAGCTTTTCTGCTCTCCAAGCTAATCAGATTCTCCTATTGATACATTGTCCTGGTACTACCTACAGAACTATGAACCGTTGCTCACGCTTTAGTCTTTTGGGGCTTTCACTTCTAACTCACTGCACCTGGCAGCCCTGTCTCCTAGACATTAAATTTACATTATCTATTTTTTTAAGGTTAATGAAAGAAAATGCATTGCTTACCGGTTATGTTTTCTGTTAAAATAACAACAAAACTGTTTTATTAAGCCATTTAGCAAGTCGCAAAATTTCAAAAAAAAAATACACGAATCAGCAAAATACTTAATACCCTAGTATATGCGATTTGTTTTCTATAAATCTTAACTGGAGAAAAAAAAGGCCTGAAAGAACTAAAAAATGATTACAGACTTGAACTTGGTCCTCCCTATGAGTCTGGTGTAGCACAGAAATGTGATACACAAAATAAATGTATCTGGACACAATCCAGGCCCCGATTACAGTTCCCATATTAATGTTTTTACTGTTGCAAATAACTTGTATTTGAGTTTGTTTTTCGAATAGACAAGGTTAACCTGTACTAGAATGAACACTTAGCAGAAATCATACTGCATCAGTCCTGCAGATTCCCAATACTGAGAACCGGACCTGGAAAATGTTTCCAAAAACCACAATATCATTTTCTAGCCTCTAGGTGTTTACCATTGTTTCCCAAGATCCTCATAATCCCCATTTTCCTGTCCATGTTCTGCATGATCCATTACTGAATATCAATAACGAGATGACGGAGACACCAGAATACAATCTATACTTTGATGCAGACAGTCGCTGTGCTCTCAGATGTTCCTTATGGAAACGTTTAGCAATCAGCAGTATGTTAACCACTTACTTTATATCTAACTATATGTTTACTCTTTACCACCTTATAGCCTTTGGGGAAAAATAGGCTGCAGTGCCAATTAAGTGCTGAAGCACAGAGAGGAGAGCAAACAGATTGGCCCTGTAACTGTACAATGACATTTACCACAGTAAATGGGATCTGTTCTTTTCTAAGCTGCCTGCATGATCCGCAGTTCAGCAGCAGCTATTAGGACTCAGCAGGAGCAGCAGTGGCAGATTTAACAAAAGATGCTGCTCCTCTAGTCCAGCACAAAAACACACAACTCAGCAGGCTTCAAATAAACGTGATATCACCTACTTCATTTTATAGCATAAAGGTAAAACAAAAGTCCTGGTTCTTCATCTGGTGGAGAACCCGGCCTCATGCCACAAGCTGTCTGTTTTTTCCTCATTTCTCAAACTGATAATATTTTGTTTTGTATATGAGATTGTGATTGGACACATATATATATTTTAACCGCAGAAGACAGAGAATGAAGAAAAGATACAAGATTTATTACAATAGGCTGTCAGAGTAGAAGAAAGTCTTTGGTGCCCAGACTCAACGGGGAGATTGTGATGAGGCTGAGCAGCAGCATGGAATATCCAACCTTTGGAGTTGTGATAGTGGTGGTGGTGGCGGATGGAGGTGGAGGGTGCAAAAACAAGCAGCATGAAAGAGCTACAATGTTAAGAAAAATCTGAATAACTTGCATAAAATACCAGCAGCTGTGGGTGCCAGAATTTTAGCATAGATAATACGGTGAGCATGTACAGAACACTATGGTTAATAAATTTAAAAACAGATATAATGTAAACCTTCTTAAGGTTACATACTGTATTACATACAATAACAGTAACTTACAATAAAGTGAGACTTTTAACCTAGAAAGGAACATCAAAACATCATAAATATATACCATATTTTTAGCATCTCCTGTATGTTGAAATTATGGGATGCTGTTGCTAAATCTTTTTAAGTTAAGGATAAAGTTGGTTATACACATTTAAAACCAGAAAAATCTATTATAAATAAAGCATACTGCTTTTACGGTAATTACTTGCTTGTGACATTATGGTATTGTTCCTTTAATCTTACCAAAAGTTTGTATTTTCACAGTAGAATACTGTGTTTTCCACATATTCTGACCAGAAATGAGATAGTTATTTGCTATTTCTTCATTTATGATAATTCACCCTATCTACTACAGATATACTGTTTTGAAATTTTACTTTATGTTCTACTGACAATTTGTGCAGTTTAAATAAATAAAGTTTTAAATTTCTGTAATTAAGTATGTAACCGTAAACAGGTTGACATTATAGTTGCCTTTTAAATGGTAATTTACTTTAATTTCCTGTACATGGTGACCGTATTTTTTACGCTAAAATTTTAACAACCACGGCTGCCGCTATTTTACAATTCATTTTACTGATTTATTTTTTACAGTGTGAATGAATGGTGAGAGAATGGTATTAAAGACAGCAGCTGATGGTGATGGGCTAAATGTGCAGGTGTGACAGTGGTTGGATGGATGAGGCTACCTGAATAGGTGCAGCTGATATGAATTAATACCCCAGATCAGGAAGCAGGTGATTGAGTCTCAGCTTGTGTGAAAGCTAAGGATAATAGAGTGGGATGACCAGTAACTGTGGCATGAGTATGCAAGAGTATTGTCTTCCAGATTGAACTCTCGAAAGATCTCCATTAAGTGGGAAGATTTCTACTGCAGTGCTGGGGCGTAAACAGGTCCAAATTAACAGGCACTGTACCTATGAAGACCTACAAATTTGAGTTTTTTGCAAACCTACTTTGCTTATTGATGTGCTTCCTTATACTTTACTATTCACTGCATTTTAGAGGAATAGAAGATTACAAGTCTAAAACATGAATGTTTAGACCTAAACAATCCCATCAGTGGACACTGCTCTCTTCTTCCTGAAGGCCAAACAGAGAGGATGAGGCGGAGTTTCTGCAATGTAATGAACAAAAACAGATTAATCCACTTAAACGTTGAATCCACCAGCGGCCACATAGTTTGTGTGTCCTTAAGGTTGACACCTATGCATCCTCACAACGGTAATGAAAGATCGAAAGTTTTGAAAACAAGGAAAATGGTGAAGGATGGGACAGCTGTAATAAAAGGAAGAAATGTGGCAAAGATGGAGGCAACAGCTGATTGGTCAGTGAGGCCATTAAATCCATCACAACATGTTGTAGGCGAGTTATGTTTTACATATATCTTCACGTCACTTCTTCCTTCATTGTGTTAGTAAACATTTCCTCTCAATGGGATCTCTAAGCGTACGTTGTGTATTGTACTGCTCTATTTGGTCCTTAGCCATAATAGTCTGAACACAAAAGTATGAACCATTACGTACGAATTGAATGCAGACAAGGAACAGACTGAAGCCTCGTTCTGTATCCGTAGAAATCATTCAGGCTTATCATAAATGGGCCTTTATGTCCTTCAGCTCTGGAAACAGTATACGGCGTTCTTATCACATATCTTTGTTATGACTGTTTAAAAGTTCTAATATTGGTGTTACAAATGTGACTCTCTGTTTTATTTAAATTTGAAATCTGCTCGTTTGATGGCTTGTAGAATGATAACAGCTATAAGATGTGTACATATGGTCTTTCCAAATGTTCTCTTGATGCAGTACCTTACATCAGACACACAAACTTGGAGGTTATACCTGTCCTACTATCCCAGTAGAAAAACGCATTTGAATGTTACTTTAAAATTCATTGTCATTGATCCTGATCTACATTATGAATTGTTTACAAGTGTTTCCCCTTTTGAATCAACTTTCTTATATGTGATCTTATGATCAGCTCACTGATCCGAAGAGCAATAGAACGTATAAATAATGACTCATCGCTGACATTATACATGTGAATCTATATGTCATACCTTTACATCTTTTTTTTATTGCTTTGCGGTGTTTCATCTGTATTAACAGGCTGTTTTTTATTTATTTATAATAAACAGATAAACAGCTCACTGAATTTAGTAGTTTACTTTTCATGAAAACAATTAGCTGAGGATACTCTAGTCTTATTAACAATGTCAACATTTGATTGTACAAGGTTCTGTGTAATTCTGTCACCACTGACAATCTTCATCTTGTCCCAGTGTAAATGTGTGTGAGAGTTGGTGCTCACTAATATATGTATATGGCTCAATACATGGGTAAGATCCGATCTCCGCATGTGCATTTGTTGTGCAGAAGGGTTTATATTGTTTCTACATTGTACTTGAATAAACAGAAACCATATTGTGGGGCAATGGTTGAGGGTAATTAAGTACATTTTCGCAAGTACTGGATGATATTTATATATCTCAATTGGATAATTTTAATTTAATTTTACTTATCACAAGTATATGCACCCAAGAAATTCCCTCTTATGTTACTTCTTTTATTTGGCATTTACAACTATTTAATTGGTCAACTAACTAGCCAATGAAATAACTTTGTAAAAAAAAAAGTATTTGGTTTAGACTGCTATCTCCCATGATGCACTGAGCTTTTCTCTCTTCCCCTCTCACTATCCCTCTTTATACATTCTACTCACTTCAATGCATGTCACTGAATTATTGAATGTTATTAACTTGACTTCTGCAGCTGTGGACCTGCTGGATGTCCACCAATTACAATATGATCATTATGATTTCATTTATTATTATTGTATAATATTTCCCCATAAGCTATTGCTAAATGTTGCCCCACCCCCCAACACACACACGCGCACACACAGACAAAACCCAACTGGTCATAGCAGTAGGCCGTCCACCCTGAGTCTTGGGTCTGCTCGAGGTTTCTGCCTGTTAGAAGGCAGTTTTTTTTTCCGCCACTGTCGCCAAGTGCTTGCTCACAGAAGAATTTGTTGGGTCTCTGTAAGTTTGGTCTAGACCTGCTGTTTAGGAAAGCATCTTGAGACAACTGTTGTTGGGAATTGGCGCTATATAAATAGAGATTGATTGATTGATGATTGATTCTAGCTGATTATACTTCTGCACTTTCACTTTAGCAGCATTTAGCCCAGTGGTGGCTTTAGTTCAGTGGGTAGAGCAGTTGACCCTCAACCAAGAGACACAGGTTGGAGTCCAGCATCATGTTACAGGGGCTTGGGATGAGACAGGCTGGTGTTGTTTCATCAGCTGGGGGAGAAAAAAAAAGCCTGTGTAAGGAGCTGAGCTGGGTCCCTGAAGAAAAGCTGATGTGTGCATGCTTTCTATCCCATCTGGGCCTGTGATGGTTTTTCTCTTTCTCCTCACATAAAATCCTGATGCGCCTGGGACAACTTCAGCAAGATAAGCGAGATAAGCTCTGACATGAGCATATTTCCTGAGTTCAAACTAACTGGTGTGTATCTTGACATTATTGAACTCGAATTATACCGTGCCTACCTCCCACACTTAGCAACGCTTCCACTTCAAAGTGTGTTTGCAAGAGAGCAAGAGAGATAGAGAGGAAGTGATTTAAGAATTTTAAGATGGAGAGAGATGGAATTGAATACATTTAATTCTCATTAGAAACTTGCAGCATTTGCATTATAATTGAAGTTTATGGAAAATCCAAATTAATTTATTTTCTCATCAGTTTTTGTTAATAGTATCCATGTGGATTAATCTGCATGTGCCAACTGCAATTGGTGAAGGCACTCTCACACACATCCCTCATACAAAAAAATCATACAAAATGAAATTGAAAGCTTGCAGAACATTACATTGTAACATCCCATACAAGATATGACTGCAATCTCATGGCAGCTAGCGGCCAAAGGGGGCCTTGCATTTGAATTTGCACTTGCTTTGTTTTTTCCATATTCCACATCTTAAAATCCTGTTTCTAATTGGTTATTGACATTGAGCCCAATCTGCCCGAGTGAATGATAGAAAACAGCCAAGGGGTTATGTTTTCTCCATCATGTGCAGAGGCCCTGTGGGATGCTTCAGTTACATAATTGCAAATGACTTTTGTTTTTGAAGCAAATTGAATGATAACAGATGAGGAAAGAGTTGGCAGACATAAGTGTATTAGTTTACATGAAAGAGCAACAGTATAGTGTTTGGCATTGGGCCTTTGGAGGCAGCACTGCACTGAGTTGTTAGGAAAGAAGACAGCAATAGTACCTGACAGGCCACTGCTAGGAGTACACACACGTACACACTGCACGCTGAAGCATTCATATATGTGATCTAAATATCTACACAGGTGTGTGCGCACGGTAACATACAGCGAGTTAATTTGGAGAAAGGTGTGTGATGATCACGCGTCTTTGATATTATATTATATATAGTTTCCTATAATGTTTGCCATACTGTATTTCTAATCAATAACTTACTTCAATTTGCTTTCTCTGACTTTACCTGATGGTCCTTTTGATGAGATCAGGACTCACAGGCTGCCAAGCACGTGCTTCTTTGTGCGTGCGCGCGTGCGTGCGCGCTTGTCAGCCTGAGACCAGGGGGGGACAACCAGGGAAGGAGGGGTGCTCCGGAGTGAGACCAGAGACAACAGACAAGAGGAGCTTTGAACCTGATGGCATACCGATTCGGCTGTGTACAAAAACCACATTGAGCAGCAATGCGGGCGCCACCAATGAGGACCTGCACCTTCATTGTGTCGTCAAAATGAACATTGACAGTTTGCATGACACGGACCAGCAGAGCGGTCTGCTGTGCGTCTACAAAACACTTTAATCTTATTTGAATTTCAAACTTCACATTTTTCCCTTTTCCCTCTTCTATGCCAACACCAAGAGGCTCGACCGGGCTTTGCGCATTCCTGTGAAATACCCGCGGGTAAAAATAGAAATACAGTTGTCCAAAACTAGGCAGCCGCTGACACAATACCTCCCGTTCCACTGGGGTAGCTCCTCCCTGCATATGTGTGTGTGCGCGTGTGTGTAGCGGGTGTGTGACAGCTGGGATCGCTGCGGAGCGCTCCAGTCTGCTAAGAGGCTTCATCGCCAAATAGGATGACCGTCGGCGTCTGTGGAAGAGACTGTGTTCAGATCCGTAGCTAGTTCAGTAGGGGGAAAAAAAAAAACCCCGCGTGAACAGTGTACCAGAGGGGAGTTTAACGTTGTTTATTCCTCTCCCGCGTGGATTTCTCATGGATATTCCCGTTTGAAGAGGTGTGATTTCAGCGCGGTATGTAACAAAAAGAAGCGCAAGAGAAAAGTAGCGCTCGTATTGTTATTCTACAACGAGCACCGTCCGAACCGCTTGGAGAGACACATCTCATGGATTACTTCAAGAAGGAGCTCTGAAACCTCTCCGACGCGTTTCCATTCATGAGCTGAAGGTAAGGTTGTTTTCATTGTTTATTTTCATTTGAAAGTTGAAGTGCGCTCCGGGCTTGTGGCCGTTCTCCTCAACCGAGGAGGCTTGTTTTCTGAGCTGACAGCCAGCCGGACGACAAGTGCACCAGCTTCAGGTTCACTTTATGGCGGCAACTTCACCGTTTTATAGTAAATATGTAAAGTTATTATAACTGTAATTACTCGATCTTTCATTTCACAATGAAAACTGCGATGTTTTCGGTCTAAAAATATACATTATGTTTAAAAAAGACCACCGTTTCGTGCGTGCGCAGTCCCTCTCATACCGTTAACCTATATGAAATAAACATATAGTTTTTTCTCAGAGGATCTAGTGTGCATCACATTCACTTGAATAACAATGAAAACCGTCCAAGTATTATTGCAGAGCAGGTATCACAATCAGACAAATAAGAAAATGGGTAACTTGCAGGACTTAGGTAGACTGTGGTTCTTGTTCTCCACCAACTACCGGGGCTCTCTAAAGATGATGCACTGGCTTAAAGTTAAAATGAAAAATAGTGAATAATCGTACAAACCTGATAAGATCTTCATATCTGATTTATTATTATTATGTATATAAACGCACAAACACTTATTCCTCTATTAGAACACTGTCCAATGGGAGTCTCATTTCTCATTTCCCATTAATTTTCACATGATTGGAAATTCAATTTGTATCTATATAATTAATAAAAATGAATACTCTGCAGGTTCATAGTTCTTCCCTTCCTGTTTCACATGCACACTGTTAAGGGAGTGGTCATTATTACCGTGGTCCCAAGCATCAATCTAATGTTTATAAATCTGAGCAGGAGACAAAATTGCACTGGTCGTCAGATGTGGATTTGCAATTAAATGAAGTGCTGCTGCACGTTATTACTTTAACAAGCTGGGGAAAGAGATCGAGGCCTCACAAACTACATACAGCAGTCTGATTGCCAACACCCAGTCATTATCAATGGGTTCTCCTCTCTTCTCCTTACCCAGGAGAGATCTCCCCAGAGGCACTGGGTATATCTTAAAAGGGATTCAGCAACTCTAAATGTAGGTTATAGATTATCATGTGCAAGATGGAAATTGATGAATCTAAGCAGCATTAAATGCCCGTAGCAAAATGTGATTCTTGTCATATGGTTTTAACCAGTATGACGTAGTATTTTTGAAAAGGAATGTTATTTTAAAAAAATCTAGAAAATTCAGCTCTGAGAGGAAAGGGTGTGGTGATTCATCTGTTTTACATCAAAACATTGGAAATATTCAATACTCATATGTTTTGAATGTTTTTCATCGATGACTTATTTTTTAGCATTTTTTGCTGGGGTTTCTAAGCCTATCCAGATTAAGAATGAGTAGAATGCTCTCACATTTACCACTGCTCCGCCTACATTAGCCTCGAGGTTTTCAGATATCCTGGAGGCATCCTTTTTTGAGATGCTGCACAGACTGTAAATCCCACGCCACTGTTTAATAAAGGCCCCAACACCACAAACCAGAGCGCAAATTTTACATGTTTTTGTGGGGCTGATACATGAATCACAGCACGATTACCTTTGTTACAGCAGTCTGCCTAGTCCCTTCCCGGAGAGGTGGAATAGAGCTCGGCGAACAAAGTTGAAGCTTGTATTTGGAGCAATGCTCCGCGGAGCGTTTGATCCGCCGATCCCCTAACAATAGCAATTGGGATTGAATTGTGTGTGACTGATGTGGATTTGTCACATTGTATGTGTGAGTGAGCGTGTATGTGTGAAAGAGAGGAAGAGAGAGGAAGAGAAAGAGAGCAGGATTACCTCTGCTGGTTAAGGACATGTAGATACAGCCTGAATAGGGTAGTTATGAATAATTGATAAATGGCTTTGCTCCTTTTCAAATTAATTGGCCTTCTATTATAAACAACGAGACAGGTCAGCTACTGTTAACCATTGGTCCTCATTCACTCAGTGTCATTACCCAGCTCTCAATAGTTTGTGTATTTATGCATATTTTATAAATGCCGTGATTTATTGATGCATGCCCTTCGTGTGTGGGCTAGCTTTTCTTTTTCTTTTTCTCCAACAGTTAGAGTGCGTGAAAGCATCAATCCCCTCTCACTCATCTGGATGTGATTTATTGATGCTTAACCTATTTTTCCAGTTTTCCACATCTCTTTAAATTGCTGCTTCAATTAGTAAGCCTAAACGTTATAATAAACATGATTATGTGTGGCTTAAACTGATTTATTTTGAGAAATTCATTTCAAGCTTTTGTTTTCCTAAAATGTCCACCCAAGCTGCTACAGTCCACATTTCTTGATTTAGTTTGAGTAATTTTTGATTCAGGTGAAAAAAGACGCAAAATATTCTTCCCCGCTGTAACAAATTAGTAAGGTCCCTATGAGAAGGTTAGGTTTGATTTTAAAGAGCTGCAGAAATTGAACTTATTCTGAGTTCTTCTAAAGTCTGCGGGTTCTTCCAGCGGTCCAAAAACATGCAGCGCAGGTGAATTGGTGACTCCAATTACACCTCAGGCGTAAATGTGAGTTTGAATGGTGGATTGTTTCTATGTAAAACTGAATTTTTTCCCCCTTACATTTTAAAACGTTTTGTGATTTTGATCTTTGAATACATGGATCAGTAAAAATGACTGAAACTTTGTAGCTTCCATGCCAGGCCAGAAACTGGCAGGGTAAAATCATCCCCACAGTAGAAGCCGCACCAAGAAGGGTAAATGATCTCTGCTTATCACAATAGTGGCACAGCAACTCTAATATAAACCCAGCACTTTCTCGTAATATATTATTTAATATTGATTATCATTGTTTTTGTTGCCATTATTTTTGCAGGTGGCTATTAATAATCACCTTTATAATAACAATAATAATTAGTTCTTTGTGTTTGACCAATCCCAGAGGAGCAGAGGGAAGCCCCATTGAAGCAACCAGAGAGCAAATTGGTGTTCTGGGTCTTAGTCAAGGACCCCACAACATGTAGTCTGCAGAAGTCTGGATCAAAGTATCCAATCAGAAGTATCTTCTGATTGGATGGCCACCACTCCACCAACTGAGCTACAACTGTCCCAGGCTGAAATCCTAAGAGACATGACGGAAGTGGGGCAGCGATGTCACCGTTTTCACAGAAGTTGCACTTTTCCCGCTTACATGTAGACAGAAACAGTGGCATTTCAAAATGTTTACACCCCGGATCAGTTTGCAGCTATAGGCCAAAAACAATGCCTTTGCCGTGTAAACAAAAGGTTAAAATGCAACAAAAGTTTGCCGTCTCTTGAGAAAACGGTTATTTTGTAAATACTGCTTACACACCCACAACCATTTCTGCAAAAGTTTTAGAAAATAAATGACGGCTGATACACGCCTTTCATTAAGAAGAGCATCCTGAGTGACATTATTGGATAAGATGCAAATCTCCAAGTATGTGCTTTGTTGATATATATTCCACTTTCTAAAGAGCCAGGAGTTAATTTGCTTCCTGGCCCCCAACCCATCCCCCATCCAATTAACTTAAGTTGGGCCATATTGTCGGCTGTTTATAAACAATGATAAATGATACTGTAGAGACCAAATATATATCACCATGCAGATCAAGTTTGCTTTATGTGCAGCATGGCTCATTGAAAATGTAATCACTCGCTAATCACTTGCTTCACTATGTTGTTCTATGCTGTTTTCTCACACACTCTCACACACACCCACTTAAACTCACGCACACACACGCAAAAACACATATAGACACACACAGACACAGATGTGTGTTATGTGTTCCAATTTAAAATTTTTATTTTATTGTCTGAAATGCTTTCTCCCACTTAGCCTTAATGCTTCCAGCTTACCATCTTTGTGTTAACACTCTTTAAACTGTTTACATCAGCATAATTGATTAAGAGTGTTGCTTATGCCAAGAAAGCCTGAGGCATGAAGGACCGGGCAAAAGGCGTATTTGTGCCAGGGGCCACAAGTCAGTGGTGAAATTGGCAGAAGGTCTGTTGGTGTTTTGGCTCTTGGTCCTTGGCAATGCTTTGTTGTTAGAAATGAGGTGTATTAGAGAGTGATAACCAATCCATCTAGGAGGGCAAAAAAACATGTAGAAAGTCAGGCTTCATGGAAATTTTGTATTTCAAATACCTAGTACATACAATATTAAACTGTACAGCTACCGTCGTCAAACTAGAGTTTGTCACTACTCAAGTGAGATGAAAAGGAAATGTTATTGCAGAGATAATCCAAGGGCTGCAGGGCTTTGTGTCTTTGCTTGGAATTGGATGAATGGCTGTTATATACTACAGATCAGATGATGTAAATTGTGATACACAGGGTAAAAATGTGATGTCCTAATTCCCCCCCTAGCGTTAGTAGTGCTTTTACAAGTGACAGCAGTCAGCAGTGAGTCATGAAGATAGCCACGGACTCAGTCATCAGGCGGCATCCACTGCTGAGACGGTGGTTGTTTCTGAGGTTAGTTTACTTGTTGGTAGTGAAGAAAGAGGGTGTGTGTGTCCCGTAGATGTTTAGCGTCATGAAAACTTGCTGCCTCCTTCTTTCCTCTTTGGGTTCTAACTCTGGCTCTAACTTGTGTGTCTGCGTTTCTGTGTGTGGTGTATGGATCAGATTCTTCCCCAATATCTGTTGATATATTGCGACCAAACAGGCAGGGTGGCTAATGGTGGGAGTGTGTGTTTTTCGAGGAGGGGGTTGACCGTGTACGCTCAGTGTGTGTACTGTGTTATCGTGTTTGCGTGCCGTTGTTCAAGTGCATTTGTCCCTTCTCCCCAGGCCTCAGTGATTGGCACTGCATCTCTCATCTATTAATCATAGAAAGCGCTTGCTCTCTTCTTCCGTTGCCATAGTTTCAGGACCTGAGACAGTGTTGGGGTGCCTAGCTGCCTAGAGAGAGGAGAAGTAAAAGGAAGAGGGGGAGGAGAGAGGAGAAGAGAAGAGGGAAGGGAAGGAGAGGAAAAGATAGGACTTAGGTGTGACTAAGGAGGAACGGAGGAAAATATTTAAATGGCGATTGAAAGGTGGAACAATTGAAATAGAGCAGCGGGGGAAAGAGAGGAAGTGATTGAAAGAGCGCTGAAAAGCAGCTAACACTTTGGTCTTCACATTGTGGATGAGTGTGCTTCAAGAACCAAAATGGATTCCATTTTTATCTCAGCACTGAACCCTCTATCTCCTTCTGTGCAGGCTCCTTTTCGCTCTCGCACATGCGCACACACATATGGTAAAACTCATTCCGTCTTTCTGCACTTTTCGTGCCTAAAGAGAGCAGAAGAATATTTTCACAGTGGGTATCATCTTGTGAATAGCGTGCTCATCGGTCTGGTGCATCTCCAGTGTGTATGATCACATTTAATGGCTGATATTTCACCTCCCTTTACAATTGGAGAGCCTTCCACGGAGCAGTGATGGGAGATTGGCTATAGGGCCTCCTGTTTCATGCTCAGTTGGATGTTTTGATGGTAAACCATGCCGAATTCATGTGTTGTTCAATGATAGATTACAATGGAAATTGACATCTGTGGAAATTTCCAAGGCAGGAAATACTGTTGCAACCAAGCTTTTTCCCCTTGTCTTCTGTATTTTTCTTTCTGTTTCCCTGCCTAATTAGCTCAATATAGATTGCTTTCCTCTCAATACAGAAGGGATATAGAACATGCGCTGCTACTTTTAGAGAGAAGGGGATTTTGCTTTGCCTTTAGGCTTTATATGTACCATATGACCTCATAATCTCATTTGGGTCTTGTAATGGCTAGCCATACACTAATGTGGTGGTTGTATTATCGCCTTGCCTCATCACATCATAACATGCTTAGGAACATATCCATTGGGAGCTTTAGGAGAGTGGGCAACCCAGCGTCACTGCAATCATGGGACTCTCAGTACAAACAACCACCTTTGACTGAAATGCAATTACTGATGGTCTCATTCATACACACACAACTGAAAACCACAACTTCACACAAATTTGCACACTGGGGCAGTTCTTGAATGTCATTAAGAGGAACGAGGGAAAGATTTGTTGCAGTGGTGTACATGGAGTGCCAATGGGCAGAAACCCAAGACTACCTGATTTTAGAGGACAATGTGCAATGTTCCTTTCACAGTGTTTGGATTTTGTGAAGGGGAATTGCCATTAATGGACAAAAGGACAAAGGAGGAAGTGAGAGGGTGCTTTTGCCCTTTGTGCTGATGGCACCAAGGTGCTTTTGTGCCTTTGAAGTGAAGGGATTGCATGGTGGTTGCATTCTCAGGTGCAGCAGGTGAATTAATCCAGGTGGGGGAATGAGGTAAAGATGCATGTGTGTGACGGTGTGAGCATATTTGGCGTGTAAATGCTCTTGGGTAACCTGAAGCAGGCATGCACAGCTGTGTGTGTGTGGACATGCATTTGTGTCATCAAAGCAGAGGAAAGCCAGCGTGTAAGGTGATCTGTATGCTCGTGGCAGAGCAGCAGTCATACTCTCCCAGAGGCTATAAGCCTCAATGAATGTGGAACAGGCTGCTCCTTCTCCCACTACTGGTTTCCATGTGTTGGTCAAAAGAGACTATACAGATTTATCTTTTATCCAAGTTTCTGCATTTCTGCCATTTCTATTTCCTGATGCAAACATTGGAATGCTGGCCCTAAACCTGATGGGAAAAGCTCGGCTCAAATAAGCATCATGTGATATCCTTTGACAGCAGTTCATTAGTAACAACCATCCCTTGCTCATCCGACATACTGGTGCCGACGGTAGATTGCTTGTAATTGGCCCTGAGTGAATATTCATCAAAACTTTCAGGTGATTGGTCAGTCTTACCAATGACCTGCTGTTATTCTGAAACATTAACTTAAAGCATTTTAATGGAAGGTTTCAACACACACATACATTGTCAAGTTGTGGATATTTTCTGCTAATAGAGGTCGACCACCTAATCTGTTTATTGGGTTAATTAATGCCAATAAGGACCTTTTACAGGACATCGTTATCGGTGGAACCCTGCTCAAAATGCTGGCACGAAATTGTAAAAGGCCTACCCTTGAGTTAAAATATGAGCTGAGGATATAAACTGCTCCCACCTTGATTTTCACAGTCAATTTTGATCAGTTCCAGATTTATTCATTTAGGACTTTAAGTCGATCTTCTGTTCTAGATTTATAGTTGGGTATTTTTTAACTGTGACATTCATATTGCAACATCTACCCATTTTCTCATAAAAGATTGTCCATTTCTGATTTATAATACCGCAGGAGTGGAGGGTGGGCTGATATTGGCTAATATCAGTTGACTTCTCGCCACTAATGAGTCGAGTCTTCACAAATAGGCATTATTCTAGTTTATTTTCCACAGTGTTTCTTACAAAAAATACAAAAATTATAGATCGTCTATTTCTTCAGTTTGCCTCGAACCTTGAAAAACCTTGAGAAATCATTCCTCCAGTGGTCACAGTGGCTGGTAGACTACAAGTGATTCCCCTGAGGGTCCTCTATTTCACAATCCAATCAGGCAAAACTCAGAACAATATTACCTCTGTGTGTGTGTGTACATTTATTACATAGCTAATGAACAAATTGCAGCCATGTGGCATGGGCTGGTGGCGTAGCTGCTCTATAGAGAAACACTCACACACACATACACACACCCACACACACACGTCCAACCACAAGGCCCCTAGTGTTCATGGTCTGTCTGTCCGCTCATTTGGAGCGCTGGGCTGGGAGTACTTATCATCACTCTACTGCATGGAAGCCTGACAAAAGCCCACTCACATCTCACGCATACACACACACACACACACACACACACACACACACACACACACACACACACACACACACACACATGCGTGTATAAGCGCACAATACAGACGACACATGGAGACTGCTCAGTATAGCTGGACTGGTATGAGGTTTGGTGTGACTGGATCGTGAGCTGACACTGGGAGGAAAGAGGACTGACAGAGATTAGCTACCGGTTAGACAAGTAGGAAAACCAACGGATTTCACATTTAATACTTTTAGATACTTTTTAAATGCATATACATGTTAATTTAACATAACTATCAATATGAACAACACTTTTTTCGGATTGTAATAAGTTGATAGAAAGTCGTCAGTCTGTCAGTCAATCAAACCATCTGCATACAGATTCAAATTTCCAACTGTCATTTGTATGAGAAATTATTGTTAACAGACCAGAGTGTGTTTTGTTTAATGTCGCTCTTTCAAATACGTCCACAGTGAATTAGGGCATTTCACAGTGAATTAGGGCATTTCTTGCATTCCTTATTTACAATTCATCTGCCGTCTTTATTGAATAATGCAAGATTGTCTATGTATACAGATGATGCTATAATCTCTATATATATATATATATATATATATATATATATATGTGTGTGGGAAATAACAAGGAGCTTAATTAAAGAGAGAGTGAGAGTGGATGGAGGTTTCTGAGTGAGTTACTGAGTAATAACTAAAGCTGAATATCTCAAAAACCAATGGTTGCAAATTTGCCTCCAGGCAAGCTTTAAGTCCAGCCGAAGAGCTCCGTGTCTCTTTGAAAGGAGCAGCCTTTAAGCTGCAGGTTTTTCAAGTTAAATAGACTAAATCGATCGTTGTGCCACTCGATGGAAAACGCTCATGGTAAAATCACAATGAATAATGATATGGTTGCTAAAATGAGTAGATGTATATCAATGATTAAAAAGCATTCTTTAATTGGGAGATCAATTATCTATCTCACTTAAAACAGGGCAGCCTGCCTGGGTCTTCACTGCTAAGTGAGAATCAGAGAGGAGATGAGGGGATGCATGCCAGGCTGTAATAGTTTAGGCTGGCATGTAGCCTGGTCCAGTATTATATACATATGTGTAACATAAAAAGACCCAAACATTTATATTCACAGCTAATAATCATTGCTATTACACATGTCTATGAAACCAGGAAAGATCTCATTGATTTCTTCACCAAAAAGCTATGATTTAAAGAAAATTGTAATTCATAGGGCTTTGTCAAATATTAACAACCTGCCTAAAAATTTGACCCAGATATGACGAGCAATTAATAAATGAATTAAATGTAATTGTTCATACCAGATTCAGTTTTTGTGATGAGATTCTGTGTGTGATGATGGACTATACTTGTACTGCCGACTTACTTTTAATCTGCACGCAAATAGTAGTGTGTGGTTGTACAATTACTTTTCCGAATGTCTTTCCATTAATTACATATATATATAAATACATTGAATATTAACACATTTAATTTGTTGATATTTTAATAGTCTATATTGTGATTCATTTTAATGTCTTTTGTGTAGACCCCAGGAAGAATAGTTGTTACTATGGTGATAAAAAATGGGGATCCTAAATAAACAATAATAAAACACTTATTTATAACGTTATTTGCTGCAGTGGATTCACGAGACAGTGGTCAGGGTGGATTATGGGCATACAAAGTGCATCCCTCGTACCACCGAAAGTCTGGTTCGACCTAACCCAGACTCTGATTTGTCATTAGACATAGGTTATAAAAGCACAGTGGTCTATCCATCCATCCACTTTCTCTAACTACTTATCCCACAGGGTCATTGGGGGGGATGAAGCAAAACCCTGCTGACATTGAGCTGACAAGTCACAAGTTTATCACAGGGCCAATGCATAGAGACAGCAGCCATTCGCACTCACATTCACACCCAAGGGCCATCAATTCACCTATAATGCATGTGTTTGGTTTGTGGGAAAAAGCCCAAATGGTCACAGGGAACCCAAGCAGACATGAGAAAAACATACAAGTTCAACACAGAAAGGCCCCAGGTCACAGGAGTGTTTAAAACCAGAACCGTCTTGCTGTTAGGTAACACACACAGCCAACAGCACATATAAAGAAATATAAATTATGTTGTGGTTGTTGGAAAAAAAAAGGACTTTGTTGTTAATGAATTTTTTATTTAGATGTTCTGTAACAGCAAATTGGTGCTAGCTTTATACTGCTTACTGAGACAAAAATGACAAAGTCAAGGTGAAGGCAGTTGTGTCGCTGGCGTTGGCATCAAAGTCTTTTTGCATGTACATCATTAAGGCTAATGAAACACTTGGTTAAAGTCAAGGAACTGAAGGAACTGTTCTTATTCTCTCAATATCTCATGCTTCAAGTCGGGATTGACGTTTTCAGTATTGAGCCAGACTTCAGGGATGTAATGCGTTCACAACACCCCATAAAACCACAAGGTGCAAGGTTAGAGACAGAGGGTTTAATGTGTTATTTCCAGCATACTTTGTTTCTACTCAAAAGTAAGACCAGTTGTTTCCTCTATTTCTAGCCTTTTTTTTCTCCAAACCAAACAGTAGCTGCCTTATTATTTACCACACTGATGTTTGGTTCCTCCGATACCAGAATGGTAATGGGGGTCCTGCAAGTATGGCAATTTTTTTTTGGCCAAGGCGGCTTGTAGACAGGTAGAGAGGAAGACAATAATAAAAAGAAGCCCAACAGTTTGCATCACAACCCTTTTTCAAAATTAAATCCTCTGAAAGGAAATAATATTGTACCTCACCTGATCCTTGACCCTTTAATCTGCACAAAAGGTGATCTGTGTGTGGGTGGTTAATCAGACAAGCAGGTTGATTGGCAGGAAGACGGACAGGCTGTGAGGCCGGAAAAATAGAAGTTGTGCCTCGAATGATAATGTATTCATTCACCTCCTCCCCTCTCTGATATTCTTCACAGCCTGCTTGGCTTGGTTCCTTCATCATTCTACTGGGGGGCTGTTTACGTTTGCTGTTTAAAAGCATGTTTGCTTTTCTGAACTTGTTAAGGTTATGATTTGTGTGCTCCCTGGATTGTTCAAGAGGGGATTGCTTTTGTGTGTGTGTGTGAAATTATTTCTATCTGAGCGCATTGTACCTGTTTGTGCATGCATTCTTGCATAGATTGGTTTGTGTAGAGACTGCAATAAGGCCGGTTCTAGGTCTGGAGTACTTTGGTTTGATTGAGCTGTGCAGCAGCTGCATGTTGAAACACACTGACACTTGATTCACTGCCACCCTCCCCAAAACTGGGACTGCCTCAATTTTTCACTGGTAAACTCTGTATTTGTTTCTCGTCGGATCAGTTTCATATCACCCAAATAACCAACACATCCTCATTTTATTGATTGTGTATTATACACCGATTAAGCCCTTGATTATTTGATTGTGTGTGGAGCCTGACTGAGGAGGCATGGTGAGGCACACAACTGGTCAGACATCACCAGAAAGAATGATTTCTGTTATTGCAAGGGATTGTTAGAATGTGTGTGTTCCTCAGTTTTGAATCCTGTTTCCATAAAGGCTTCAAAATGCTGACCTCAGCTATTCGACAGGTAGAGGAAACACAGGGCAGCCAATTCATTAGTCACCCCCTCTTCAGTTTCTCAGTCCCTCTATATCTTTTTTTTCTCCTGTGTATCTGTGTCAGAGTGCATGTGAGCTATCACTGGCTGAAAAAGATCTAGTAATGCTAGCCAGGTAACTAGATAGGATGACACGGGAGATTATCCACAACCACCATCTCTTGGAAGACATATCGGGATTTTCCTAAAATTTAGCACGTCTTTCAACAACTAGATTCCTTTTATGGAAGTGACTTTTGTAAATTTTTACATGTGTATCCATTTCAGATAATGATGCTGCTCTTAACCAGGGTTTCAGTCAAATGTTTTTTTTAAATTGGGAGAAGTGCAATAACTTTATATTTGGAAAATTATGTTTTAGGTCTTCCAAAGTGACTCAATTTCAGAGAGTCGTGTTGCTAGGTGATTTCAACACATGCCCCCACTACCTGTTATGCATGTTTAGTTAACACTTCAAAGTTACACTGTGTTACATCACAGCGCATGACAGCGAAGACATTGGACAGAAGGCATATATCGTGGGATCCAACTTTGGAGTCACAGTTTTGACCCAAATATTAATATTTTTGTTTTGGAGTGTTGAGTTGATCCTGTACTGTATGCCTATTAATCATAGTGACATTATGATTATGATAATAATGACAAACATACCGGTGGTGTCATTTTAAGTATATTGGATTTGAATCATACGATTACATTGCAGTCGTCTTTGGAACAACATACTGGTCTTCCTCTGAGGAATAACAGAGCAGGTCTCTCACAAGCAAGGTTCCGATAAATTTAGTGTCAATATCTCAGCTTGAAGGCAGGTTCATTCAGTCTTCATCATTCACAAGGTTTTTACTAAGAGCCAAATTATCTGCAGAGGTGTCCTCTCACTTCAAGATGAATCTGCTCTTTATTTTGTCCCACCTGTGCTTTTCCAGGATAGAGAAGACATCCTGGGGGATACAAACTGCGTTTCTGTTAACTTTAGCTTACTTTCTTTCTGATAATGTGAGATCCAGGTCATCCGGTCCAGAATTTGAGCTTATGGAAAACTCTGAGCTAAGTGATTCAGTGACTTAGCAGAGTGAAGTTATGGACATATGGTGAATATCACATCACTTGAGTGATTCAGCTTTTCTGCCATGACACAGTCTTCTGGGTCATGCAAACTCATGACCCAGAGTGTAGATATTATTGTTCACTGCCATGTTTCACTGTGGATATTGTCAAATACAAAATCAGTTGCCCAACATTTGTGCAGTCGTCCACGCTGAGGTGAATTCCCTCAGGCTGGTAGTGTTGATTGTAGCACTAGACTGGACTATCTAGAACAAACAGGTTTTCGTGGAGCCAGCTGATAAGATGGGACATGGTGGTGTGTTCACACTGGCGCCGGCAAAGTAGTCATTTGTTTCACACATTAACAGATGAAGGACCTCGTGTGGGTGTCTATGAGTGTGTGTGTGTGTGTGTGTGTGTGTGTGTGTGTGTGTGTGTGTGTGTGCATGTGTGGTCTTGTGTAAGTCAAGCTGTCTCTCAGTCTGAGTGATCCAGACTTTGGTAAATGAACAGACACGGATAGCAAAGGGTACATGGGCTAAGATATTTGATGTCATTACAACACAGTGAAGAATGAGGATGTGGTTCAAAATAATTGGATCATTAACCATGAAGTATACTCAAACACAATTCCTGTCATCACTAGCATTCTCGCACACACAAACATAAACATGTGAAGGGATTACATCAGGATCCGAAGCCACTAAATCTGAGACAGCAATGAAATAACAAGTTTAAATACATTCCGTGGTACAATTTTTTTGTGAAGCTGTGATTTTATCTTAGATATGGCTACTATGGTGATACTAATTTGATTTTACTAATAAAGTGAATTTTGAACAGAAATTTGAATTATATGGGGAATAAGCTCAGTATGATGACTAATAAGTTAGCACCTAAAAAACAAGAAATTCCTAGATTTTAATCCAGCTGAGAGTCTTTGTGTTTGTTTTCTACAGGTGCCCCGGTTCCCATCATCCAAGATATGTGCGTTAGTTTAGTTTATCCAGATTTAGAAACTAGGCTTGGTGTCCTAATACTTAGGATGGGTCAAATACATGGCCATATATATTGTAAGTGACAATAAACATTTCCCATGCTTTATAATAATGTAGGAACAGCAACATCGTTTATAATTATAATTCAGTTTTTGACTCTGAAATTGGTTCCTTTCATAATCATAAATGGGATATATTCTGATTATTGAGGGCAGAATACTGATTTTTTTGAACCCAACAGATGCTGAGTCTGGTTGATGTGGTATATCTAACCTCCACCTCTTGAGGAACAGTTCAGACTACATATGCGAGTGCTTTCATTGCCTGTCCCAACCCGGAAGCTAGTCAGATAATTATCTCTTTGCACAGATTCCCATGCTTGTAACATCGGACTAATTACTGTAGTAAATAATTCCTGGGATGTGACTACCTCACAACTGAATGGAAGAGGCAACCATAGGGGAGATGCATTTAATTACTTCACTCTTATTCAGAATCCTCTCTAAGTGATTGGAGTGAATCTGACACAACAGAGAAAGATTGGCACGGTTTTTAATCAAAGTACCTTACAACAGCAGAATGAATTTTTCAGCGTGGATGAATCTGTGCAAATCAGTTGTTATAGTGTGAAAAACTGTTGAAAAGTGCTTGGATTTTGTATCAGTACTTCAGTCCATTTGAGTAAACTCAAATGGAGCTTTCTGTTCTGACCGGGCCACATCTCATCCACTTTTCATCCTCAACTCTTTGTTCCACTATATAGAGATTAAATAAAGATTGTGGTTGGGGGAGATATCGATTTTAGCGGTTAGATCCTTAACTGTTTCTCAGGAGCACTTTATATCCATTAGTAATAGTCATTAATTCCTCGGGATGCATTGTCTTACATTTAAAATAGTGTATGAGCGGAGGGCAAGATTGTGATCAATAGAAAACTTTGACTTCTCAATGAAAGCCAAATCTGTCAGGTCTGATTGCTGACAGAAGAAGTGTGATTGAATATTGTCATAATATGATGTGGTCACAGGGTTTCAGCATGAAACTTGGTTGGTTAGAGGAACAGCTTGTTGACTGAGGTAGGCCTGCCATATGCCTCAAGTAAGTGGAGCTAAAAGGAGATATTATTCACAGTGGGATGTAACGAGGAGTTGAATGCAAAGAATGAAGGGGGCGGGGACCCAACAAGTGAAGAGGCTTTGGTTACCCCTTTAACTGATAGATATCTCTCAAATGGGCAGAGAGAGGAGTGCACCTGTATGGCTGCCATTTGTGTAGAGGACAAATAACATATTACCCATTGGAGGATGGAACGTTATCCTCCTCTGAGAGCTTTTATGGTGGATTTTATGAACAAATATGTGTGAGAGATAACAAGGTTTAGACAAGCCTTTATGAGTCTGAAGGTAAGCTGGAAATTCTAGATGATGTGCCCTCAAACACGCATTCATTGACACACATACACATACACACACACACACACATATGTACACACAAGCAATCATAAATCATAGATATAGCCTCTGAATGTCACACAAACGTCCACTGCAGCACACACTTGGTCAAGATGAAGACATGCTATCCAATGGGCCATGTTCCATCCCTGGTGTCTACTATCAGGAATTTGGGCTGGGTTGTGTATCAAGTGACAGTGGGTCAAACATGTGCTGGGAGTCAGATGACTTTGTGGTCAGATGAAGATCTGATCTGGGTGAAGACTTACTCAGGTTATCTTTTTTTGTTTTGTTATGAAGTCTCTTGGAGACCAACATAGAATAATGAAGAACTTTCATCCTAGATTTATGGACCAAATGAAACTATTAGTGAATTAAAACATTGATAGGATATTATTTTGTCACATGTGAAATGACATTGACAACACAGTTACCAAAGTCATTTTTGCGATTGTATGGTTAAGCAACTCAGGGATTGAGGGGTTGAAACTTTGTTATAATAAAACTATGTTTCTTCGGATTTTTGTTTCTAATTTCTTATGAACTTTGTTAAGTTTATACACTAAAATGTGTAGGATTTAGAAAAGATCAGGTTCTGCCTATTATACTATTAATGCAATGCAAGAGTGACAGTTATGTTAGAAATTAATCATTTAATCATATCATACACCATTGTCGTTTATTTACATTAAAATATGCGACCATTCTAGGCAACTTCTAATCATGTTAATTAGTATATAAATTGAATTTCCAGAATTTGCCATATATCGCAATATAGTTCCATATCATCATTATATATTGTAAAATAACCTGCATACAGATGTGAGACTTCTCACACAAACAGAAGACTGTTATACTATTATTTTTTCGTCACTATACAACTGGGAGCGCCAGAGTAAGGTACGGCACAATATTGATGCATAATATAACACTGTAGAAAACCATCTGTTGTTTTTAGCTTCCTACAATTACAATATGTTACTTAATTTGAACATCAAAGTGTGGCCAAATGCTGAGTTCCTAACAGCATGAGTATTATCTCATTTGCAGATTTTGGCAGTAAAGGCAGATTTTAACATTTTTCCTTATTTCATACTTAATGAAAGGAAAATCAACAGCGAATAATCTTATTGGAGAGCGTGTTCTTTGTTCCCTGAATTGAATCAGACTATAGATCTGATTTTTCATGTTTAACAGTGACGAACATGATTCCGCTTAGTGTTGACCCGAGTGCTCAATCCAACCTATCTGATCGTGTTTCTGCCCACCCACCCTGCAGGCTGTGGATGTAAGCTATCGTGGTCAATTACAAAGAGTCATTCAACAAAACTTCCTGCTCTAAACAGATCATACGTATAGATAAGACAAATAAGTCGTGTTGGGTGCTCTGTTTCAGTCACTAGCTGGGCTCTTTGTCCGTCCGACAGACGGGGTTCTCGATTCAAAGATTGTCACCACAGGAAATATTATTCTCATGATTTATGATGAATTTTCCTTTGTGCACAAACAGATATCATGTGATTCCAGGTAAGACAAGCCTGTAGAATATACACCGTAAAAAGACTAACTAACTAAAAATACTTAAACTGGTTAAACTCAATTAAATTAAATATTTACAACTTGATTAAAATAAGTTAGATTAAAAAAACTTAACTTAGGTTGCAAGTTGACATAATTTCTTTAAGTAAATAGTTGAATTGAATAATTATTATTAGGTATGGTGATATCTTGGGTAGCAATAAATTATTACATTTGTTTCTTTGAATGAAAAGAATAATTAGGACATAACTTAATTTATATTGATTATATTTACTGTTGTCAGAATATCCATTCCTGTGCAAAAGAGAAAATATGCGTTCTCTTCTGTGTTTACAGAAAAGCAAATGAAAAAAAACCCTATGAAATTAGGATGAATTAAAATGGAACAGTCTGTAATCGTAGCATTGCAAACATTTATTTCCATGAACCAGGTAAAGTTTAGCAACTATTTCAGAATAGATCTTGAGTTCTCTAGTAGAGATTTGAGTAGCTGACATACAGTCAGACTTCAGTGAGGAGGTGGTGGACGAGGAGAGATGAGAAATGCATCTGCCTTATGTGGAGCCTGGCCCTCTACTGCACAGTATGGTGCTCTCGTTGCTGAGAGTGTGTGCATGTTTGGTTTGAACATGTGTGTGTTTGCACATCAAAGTTTTTGTTTTATGTAGTTTCTCTGTGCTTTCGGCTGCACTGTTTTTAGCTTGTGTGTGCCTTGAGTGTGCAGGAGCCAGTGTCTTTGCTGTTGTGCGAACCCACTACTGAGTAAGTGCAATGCTGGAAAGCAGATCCAGGAGGACCCAGCCAGAGCAGTCGAGGTACAACGGGGAAGACAACCTGCACCCAGACGGCTTTTTATTTCCCATTAATAACACGGTTCCAAGAAGGACGGCCTGAGGCCGGAAAAAGTCTGTCAAGGTAGTTCATTGTGCGTTAGGAAGTGAGTTGTTCATATGGTAATAGCTGCTGGAGTGGGTTTCTTCAGAGACCGCTTGTTTTAGTTTAAGTCATTGAGGGGGACTGGATGGAATGTGACAGGGTGCACTGCTGTATAGTTACTGTAGCTTAATTGACCCTGAGAAAGGCGAGCAAGGGCCGGGGGGAAGAGGGTGGGACGAGAAGTTGAGGGATAGGATGAGGGGAGATGGAGGGAAATAGACACAACAGTGGGTGGCAAAAGCTCTGGGCAGAAATTGATAAAGACAGAAGTAAAGACATTAAAGAGAGGACTCATTATGGCAGAAGCAGCTCTCTGCTGGAATCTGTTTATCTGCTCACTCGACAGGAAAAAGTCTTATTGGAGATATGCGCAGAACAATGAGACGGATTCCTCTGAAGTTCTTTCTCATTCAACTAATGAGCCAGCATGTCCAGAATAATAATCCTTGTAATGTTTCACTTTAGTTATATATATGGTTCCATTTGTATTTTTTCTATTCGTTGCGTGCTGAGATGCTGTTTAATTTTCTGGGTCAGGGAAAAACTAAGTCTTGTCGTTTCTCTTTAATGTACATAATGAGTCAGAAAGATGCCTGGCCTCAGTCGGGAAACCGCTGGGAAATTTTTGGATAATAATGGACTTACATTTACAGTGCAACAAGTCATTCTCATGACTTTGTTAGCTGCAAAAACACCAACCTGCTGATGTTCTACAAGCGTTGTTTAAAATCTACTATGTTCTACACCTTAGTTTAGCTTGCTAGCAATTGCTAAATGGCACTAAACACGGATGTCACCCGACTCTGAGAGGAATTGTGCTGAAATCGACGATGCAGTGATTTGGCCATGGATGTGCTAAACTAATTTCAAAATATTTGATTTTAATATGCAGATATTGAGCATTAACCGTTAATTGAATGTTATTGCAGTATTGGGAATAGAAGAGATGAAATAGTAAAATGAATTATCTATCAATCATCAAGCGTTTACACTCCATGAGGGGTTAGCGCTGAAGCAATTTGAACTGTCCAACCGGGTGACCTGCCTGAATTTAAGGAAACTACGTTTCTAAGCTTTGATGAGAGAGACATTACTGCGTTTTTGCTTTTTTCCTTTTAAATACTGCAATATACCCGCTACAATCATTAAAGTTTAATCTTATCTTAATGTGTACTTAGTCTCGGCTCCAGCAGTCCCTTCAGAAGAGGAGGCTTTGATCGTACTTTATTTGTATAAGCTTTCATATCCAATGTCAAGCCGTTTCTTTCTCTAGAGAACACAGAGCTGAACAGAGATAGCGGTGAGTTTGTGTCCGTCTGTCTTTATGGCTGGTTATTTGACTGTCTGATATTTCCCTGTAGACATCACTATTTAAGTTTAATCTGACAGATGTGTTGAATGAGACAAAAGCTCTCTCTCTCTCTGACACACACACACACACACACACAAACACACACACGCAAAGACTTGTTGCGTGGGCTGCCACCTCACACACTTCAACTTTCGCCAGAAGATCAGCAAGAGGCCGACGAGGTCAGAGAGTCAACTGTGTCCCATTTTTCCATCTCAATCTCTGTTCTGTCTCCAGGCTTTCTGGGGGTCACCATCTAATCAAAAACTGAGATACCTCTGCAGTCTTTGGTCAAGTCCTTCATTATTTGGGTTAAAACCGAGCAGCAATTGGTGAAGCTGTTTTTGAGCGCCGGCTGCTACTTGCCCTGTACTTCCTGCATTGCATAGAAGGAACACGAAGTCATTGATTGATTGATATTGCCTCGCAGCCCTTTATCGGAGAATCCTAGTGATGATACTGAGGGCTACGATACTGCCTCGCATCCCTCCTGCACCCCGCAGCCCTCCTGCACCCCCTGTCCCCAGTCATCTCAAGGCAAACCCACCAAGCATATCTCCGCCGCAGCTTTTACCTTCAGATGGCCCAAGCGTCTCCCATGGATAGTGTCTGCTCAGAGGTGAACTTCCCTTCTTTTTTTTTCACACAGTGACTTTCTAGATTAGATCATTTAATTTAATAGTGCCTGTAGACATTCAGTTTATTTACATAAAACAGTTTTCATGGCAACTACACAGGGTAATTGTTGATTATTTCACACGTTTTAGTAGAGATTAAGCGACCCAAGAATTCTAAATGGGGCAAACATATTAAACACATTTTCAGAAAATCTGGAACAGAATATGTGCATTACTTTTTGTCTCGGTCCATTACAATTGTCTAGATACTGGACAAAGAAAGATGAACATCTGTGCTTCAATTTGGTGTATATTAAACATCTGTATAATAATGGCAATCGTGACGCAAAAACGATGCAAATATGTTTTTCATTCCAATTGTTCCATTTTCTTTTTAATTGATATATTAACATTTACATCAAAAACCAACCATTACAACTTTATTCTTCAAGACTTTATTTTTTAAGCACAGGTTCAAGTATCGTCATTATAACCTCCTGGTCTCTCTCTGTTTCTCTATGACTCCTAAGCTCTTTGTTGATGGTCAATGCAGCAAAGGTGTACAGGAGAAAACACCATATTCAATTTTGGAGTATGTAGGAGTGTATGTAATTTGCTTAAGGCCAGATTGTGTGCGATCAACTTCTGAGTCTTATCAGTCATATAAAAGATATCCAATCGTTTTCATATAGACAGGAACTTAAAGGATGTTAGAATTCCTCTCAAGTGTGAGTTCAGTAACTTTGACTAAGGTTTTTATCCAGGCGAGGGAGAGTTTAGGCTTTTTTCTGTAAATGCTGGTATTGAAAGTCATAGCAAGACTGTCAAAACCCCTTTTTTCACCCCTTCATATTTGATCCAGCCCCAATATGCAGTGGAGGTGTGGCTCAACATCCTTATGGTGCAACTATTGAGACATCTCATCACTTTGACATGTGTTTTGGTTCACTAGCAATTGGGGTCGGTGATTCAAGAGTTC
The DNA here is from genome assembly GCA_037951165.1 of Lophius americanus. NCBI lineage: Eukaryota > Metazoa > Chordata > Actinopteri > Lophiiformes > Lophiidae > Lophius > Lophius americanus. Next base: position 7,126,801 of record JBBDHG010000032.1, on the reverse strand, counting down.
CCCCTGTGACTACTCAATCACCACTTTAGTTTACATAGCCCGTTCCCCCGTCTGAGGTTCCTGCTGCAGACTCTCCTGCTATGTCTTTGTTTGTTTTGGTAATGGATTCCAAGTTGCTATTGTTGTTTATGTCACTTGATGATTGATGGGAAAAATTCACCCTCTCTTAACCCCCCCTTCCTCTCAAGAAGCTTTCCTCACATGCCTTCCGGAGAAACCACAGTGAGAGGATCAAGTCCCATCCCTTTTCTCCTGATTTAGTCACTCACTCGCATTCGCAAGCTCACTTCTTTTCTTTTTTATCTAGTGGGCCTTGCCTTTAAGTCAAGAAGGAGACCTCTCAGAAAACGAGGGTGAATCTGTGTGGCTTTGACAGTGCGGGCTGTAAGGGACGATTGAGATTATATGCGTGGACGGTTTGGGGGTCCCTCTATTCATAGACCATGTCACCCTATAGGGGAGGACTAATTGGTGGCCCCAAAGAGCCCCCTGTTTTGTCCCCAGCGCTCACAAAGACATTGGGTTGCGATTTTTTAGGAGATGGGGGCTGGAGGAGAGGACTAGCATGCAGGAAGAGAGGAGCAGGTTTCCCATAGAATAGTTGGCGGAGATGAACTGGAGGGGGCCCTCATCACTGGGTGGCAGGGGGACATGAAACACACACAACCACATACACACACTCAGTGGGGGACTCTGGTGCCAGTTGCTGGCCTCCTCCTCTACAAATGATCCAAGCCTGACCCACATAGTCAGCCATGTGTGAGGCTTCCCTTTATCCAGCAGCCCAGTTGAAACATTGAATTATGGGTGTTTTCTGGTGCTCAGTGGCTTCTCAGCTGGGACGGCACTGGGGCCCCATGTGGGCTGACATTGTTCACCCGGACCAAAAGACAATGAAGCTGTTGCCTTGCCAGAGAGAGAAAAAGAGAGTGATAGAGGGGGATGTGGAAGAGAAAAAAGAGAGATACAAGGAGACAGATATCGAGATGGACAGAGTCAATAATTGAGGGACGACTGGAATGGTTGAGAGGTACAGATACAGAGATGGGAGGCATCGAAAGTGTTGGGCTAAAAGAGACAGAGACAGATTGCATCCACGGTAACATAGAGGGAGGAGATAAGGAACTTAGATGACAGAGGTGAAGCAAAGTCAAAGATTGGCAAGAGAGATAGAAAGTACAGAGGCAGGAAGACAGATGGTGAGACAGACAGGAACATCAGACATGGCTTGTAAAAGAAAGTATTGATCGCAGTGTGTGCTGGGTGTCTTCAGCTGTCGTAGCTGGATCCAGAGCGAGGTCATTAGTGTCTGCGAAGCATGGAGCCATGGACATTAGTGGCTCTTTAACAAACTCTGTATTGATTAGGACTTAGAGGAAGACTTACGTGTATACTAAAGGATAATGTCCTGTATGTAATTAGCACCATTGCTCTGATAGTGACAGGACAAGAGGATTGGAGGAGAGGCAGACACCATTAACTTTAATTTAAAGTAAAACCATAATTTTCTCTGTCTGCAGTTTTTTTATCATCTTCACCCTGAGTCAATCTAGATTGAGGCATTTTATGAAGTTAAAGCAGCTGATGAGGCTTATACTAATAGTTTATCTTAAAGGCATTAAGAGGATAAATCAGGGAATGGGAGCCGCAACTGCGTCATGGATCATTTAACGCGTTCTCATTTTCTCTACTTCCAGCGTTTCTCCCTCACCGTTTAACCATGATTAGTGACTGGTCCGGCTCCACAGAGAGCAGTATAATTGACAAATGAATTTCGCTAATCAAGTGATTGTAGTGATGATGACCGAAAGAAAGTGTTGCGTCATGTGCAGAGTAGCAGGTTGAGCTCACAAGAAATAAGGTGCAAGTAATATTTTTCGATGCATTCATTTTTGCAGATTTTTCGATGTTTACCCGCTGGAGTCTAAGATCACACACTAACCCTACATGGTTTTGGGGTCAGTAAGTACTCATAAAAAAAAGGTCCCCTTCATGAACCAATAGATTAATATCTAATAGATATCCTCAAGTCGTTTCTAATGCACCAAATTTTAACTAAATTGTTCCAACTTTTTGGAAGTTATGTTTGAAAAACAGTGTTTTTTTAAATTATATTATTAAGCTATTAGAGTAAAATAAGAACAAATAAGGTAAATTACAGTTTATAAAAGGTACGTCACCTCAAGTCGATTCATATGCACATAATTGGGACTGCTATCATACTATCATCATACTAACAGTTGAGAAATTATGGGCCGAAGGCTTTTGGTGATTATCCTCCCCCTAGTGGTGGAAATATGCACCTAACCTTTCTCCAAATCAATCTATTTCTTCCTCGTGCAAAGTTATCACATTTTCCAACAGTATATTAAACTGGCAATTAGTTTTTGAATATTGGGTTGGGGATTTTGCAGACATAATTTTATCATCCAAAGTATTAATGGGGATAATTTTAGGCTTAGGGTTAATGTTTGTGCAGATGCGACATCCAGACGCTATGTACAGAGTTGGGTACTTTATACGTTGGGATAGTGTACATATGGATGCAGTTTTGTAAACACAAACAAACATATTAACCAACACACTGAGTGAGATGTTTGTTTAATGCAAGACAAATAAATTAATCTGTCAGACGTTTTTACTGAAGTAGCCCGAGGTATTTGTTTTGACGTGCTGCAGCATCGGTGTGTATGGTCGCAGATGAAAGATGGTGCTGAATATTGTGATAAAAGCCGCCTTGTGATAAATGTAATAAATGTCAGCTGTCATGTTTTTAGCTATATGTGTGAAGATCAGAAGATTGTTCATAGTGGACAGTGAAGACTTTGTGGAAGTGTTAGATGGCATCCAAAAGCTTTGTTGTAGTTAATTGCTTGCAACATTCAGAAATGCATGGGTAGGCAATTATTCATTATTTTCTGTCAGTAAAAAATTATTTTATGTTGTTTTTTTAAAGTTTTTTTTTTATTCTGGGCTCACATTTCTACTTTTACTCAGTTTACCTCTTACCTTTATTCTTAAACAAAGTATTACATGGCTGTGATTCAGTGTCTGTGTGAGTGTGTCTGTCTGTGTGTGTGTATGTGTGTGTGTGTGTGTGTGGGGGTGGGTGCTTGCGTGTGAGTGTATGAGTGTGTGTACTCACACCAAACCAAACCAGTAGCATGCCATCAAAGGCTTAGGCTGAAGCATGCTGTCTGTGCAGCTTCTGGAACCCATTTCAGTGTGGGGTAGAACCACATGAAAAGTCTGGCCCTATCCTTCCGCCCTTACCCCCATCAGTCCTTTTTTCCCCTTCCCTCAGCTCCTGTTTCAAGATTAGACAACTTTACTACTCTTATAATCAGTGATGTCGACCACAGATGAAAATGCCCAGCTAAATGCAGGTTGATAGCTCCCTAAAAGACAGACATGTGTAGGCCATTATGGTTTTCCACAAAGACAGCTGCTGCCTCTGGATCTCTCGACTCCCTGAAAGTCTCCGGCATAAATGCAAGGTAATTACCATATCATAGATCAAGACCGTGAGCTCTGACACCACTTTTTCAATTACTCAGACAGGTTGTTAAGATGCAAATTCAACAAAATGGCTTAAACCCCCAGTGAGGGATACCGTTTCACATTCAAAGGTGCTTCTTGAGTTTTTGAGCTCATCATATTTTGATGGACAAAAGAGTAAAAGGAAGAGGGGAGGAGAGATAAAGGTTAGGCGGCGTGATGCAGGATATGTATAATTTATTTTTTTGCCATGTCAAGCCTTGATTCAGGTTTAAATTTCTGTTCTGCATCTGGTATTGTTTTTTCTTTCCACACTTTTCACATGAATGTTGACTTGTCCTTAAACAAAGCTACGCAACTCCCGTCTAAAACCGGTATTTAGTCAGCCACTGATTTCTCAGCTCTTAAGTTTGTTTTCAGAGATCTAATATTTAGCTGTGTCAGACGATGCTTTTTGAAGAAAATGAAATATGCAGCAGCAGCAATATACAGAACCCTATAGTCGGTCTCTTTCTTCAGCACAAGCTCAGAGGAAAGAATATGTAAAGGAAAATGTTGGCGAGGCGACACAAAGAGAACATATATTTATAGCAAACTGGTCCCAGATGAAAATAAACTATATGCATCGGGTGACAAAATTCAACAAAAAAGCAGATTCTGGCTTTTTCTTAGACTGAAATCCGTCGACTGGCTGTCCAGGAGACAAACCATCATTAGCGTCTTCCAAAGAGCCAGTGGTCTTGACTCTCTGGACCTCGCCAAGATATTAAGGATAGGATGATATGTGTGAAACCAGCGTAGCTTGCGTGTCAGATTATGTATTGTTTTACAGTTTCATGGTGTTGAACAAAAAGTTGTAGATTTGTTTGTGATGTGTCAACCATATGTTTGTAGTTTTTGAAGCTGAGACCCCATGAGTGCAGGCGGTACCGCTGGACACTGTGGTGTTAATAAGAATGCAAGAAGAAATTGAAAGTACTGTAGGAGTAGTCTGGTTTCACTGGTACTGCCAGGAATGCTGGGAACACTGTGTTTGTGTCAGGGCCTGGAGGAGAGCAATCCCTTGCTGAGGTCATACCATGCAGACCTCTCCACTGGGGCCCACCATGTCATACACACACTGGTTGGACCTGCTGCCAAATAGAGACACGAGGATCCAAGGTCTGGTGAATGAGTGGGTGTTTGTTGCCCTCGTGGTGACTGAGCTGAATTGTATGGGCATGATTGTATGTGTGTGAGTGTGTTTGTGTTTTAATCGGTGCACAGGCCTTGATGGTCTTCCATGTGCATCATGTTCATTTACTGGCATTGTGTATGTGTGTGTGTGTGTGTGTGTGTGTGTGTGTGTGGTCATGCTTCTAGGATTTTTCTATGTGCTGGAGTGTATGAGCAGGATGTTTTTTTCAATGAACACGAAGAGGAGGATGTCTTCATAATGCAAAGGAAGAGAACACCCAGTTTCTAGGAAAACAGTGAAGGGATTATGTAATGATTCATTAGAACCTCATATTATGCACTTATACATAAAGTTTGCATTCTTTCTTTTGTTACTGCAGAGCCCAAATTTCCCCCATAATAATCTATTTGCAGAAGTCATGCATTATGCAGATCACACAAGAAGACTCATTTACTGTGTGAAGACAGGAAGGTATAACGCCAAATTACAATACGCTACAAAGCTGTTTAGACATTCTCACATATGCAGAAAAAACCCGTTGGAGGAATGTGATAAATGGGGGGAGATTTTTTTTAATTCTACCCTACCTCCCTCCATCCTCCATCTCTCAGAGTTAATAAAACAACTTTCGTGGCAGTTTAGGAGAAGTGAGGTGATTATTTGCATCACCTTTTCATGTTACATCTTTGTTTTAAATAGCTCTCTCTATCGAGTTGCACCCTCTCTTTCCTCAACCCACCACCCCTCTTTAGCCCCCCTACTTGTCTAATCGAGCACTTATCTCTTTACTCCCATCTATAGGTCATTTGTGGCGCCTCCTCTCCTGACCTCTCTCCATTCCACGCACACTCACAAGAACCTGAACATATTTACGCCCAACGCTCTGCTCCCTCACGCCCTTCTATCGCCTCCCTCTCCTCTCAAGTACTGTCATCCCCCTCCATCCTCTGTATCCCAGGTGCATTCTCCCCTCTTATTGTCACACGTTTGTGCTGCTCCCTGTGGAGATACCCCCATGGCCCCATGGCCCCACGTCTTTCCCTTGCTCATTGGTGCCATCGCTGCAGACTAATAACTTTTAATCGAAATTCCCCCTTCTGCTCCCGGTGTTTCATTATGGTCTTGGCTCTGCTCCTTACTGAGGCGATGCTGCATGTTACCTCAGCCCCTCGCGGTCATAAGAAGAAAAGAAATAATGAGCATATGAGCTGGAAGAGTGAGGTGAGGCAGACTCAAGACAGAAATCGAGCAAAAGATGCATTTGCTCAGGAAAAAGAGCTGAAGAGATGTAGAGAGAACAAAAAAAGAAGTTAAAAAGAGAAACAGCATCTCGTGAAGACTTAATGAGCGTTGGCCTGCCTGAACATTGAGTAGACGATAGACGTCACCTTTGCTTCTAAAATAGTTAATCTGCTCCTGGAAGGACAATGACTGCCTCTCGCTCATCTAAGTCCCTCCCCTGAGCTAAACCCCTCTGAGGCACATTGCTCGGATCAGCATGTGTTGATGTTTTTCTATCCCTCCAGCTCTACAGCACCAGCTCTGGACACTAATATAGCACTGTACATACTGGGAAACCTGTAGATATAACAACTCTGAGATGGGGGTGATCATTCTGTAATCTCCCGATGCCTTCACTTACTAACTGATGCATAAAGTGACGTTAAAGCTATTTACCATGGGGGAAACATGTATTTCATGGATTGGTTTAAAGGGGTTGAAGGGTTCTGTTTTTTCAACTTTTTTTTTTTTTAATCACAATTACAGCTGCATTGTTATTTTCAGTCCTGTCTCGTTAAATTCACAATTGGAAAATGTGCTCTCTCAAAATAGTATGCACAGTTATTTCACATGTCTTTTCCTGTAGAGTGTATTCAAGCTCTGGATGGGAGTTTGTTTTCTTTCTGGGAGGTATTTTGGTCTGAAAATCCAATCCAAATGTGTTTTTTGTTTGAATACTGATTCATTATAGAGTGCTTCAACAGCCCTGTATCGATACTGTACTGTTGGTTTTAGTTTTTAGAGACTTTTAAAACGTTCAAGAAAATGAACTCTGCTGCTTTTGAAACAGAGATCATATCTTGATTATAAGAGATAATACTCTCCATTTTGATTAATGTGACGCACAGTATGCATGCGAATCATCTGGTCATACGCACAGAATGGACCATTCAAATGCAGTTTCCCCAAAACTAAACATGAAGAAAACAGAATGAAATGATTTGCTCACACATTTTACCAGGTGTACAAAAACTAATGTGAGAACATCCATTTAAAAACACGCATTTACAAAATCATTAATCTTGCCCTATCGTTGACTCGCGGACATTGGAGCCTGTTATTAATTAGCTACCTGTGGAATGCCCAAAACCGCCCCAATTTTTGGAACCGTATTGTTAAATTCCAATTCAGAAAAGCATAAGTATGTATATACACAGATGGATGAAACGTTTGTACGGTTTCCAGAGGAGTTTATAGCAAAAGTCATGAGCAAAATGAAAAAGCGTTCTGTTTTTATTCATGCGTTTCACTGCATCCCAAGATTTTTGTATTCACGGTTGTGAATGATAGATTTCATGGACACAGTACACAAAGTCAGCGTTTTTTATACTGGGGTACATTACAGCTGATAAAACCTAATCTAATTATAATTACTTTAGAAACGATCTTTGCATATCAAACAGTCTTATCTTACCCGGTAATAAAGATAGCATATTTTTGTAAATTGTATTCTATAATATTAATCTGGGTCTGCATAGAAATGAGTAACAATAAATGTAGCTGAGAGAATAGCTCTGAGAATAGCAGAAAATGGAAATTACAAATATTTTAAATTTTTAATGTGAATTTTTTCAGTGTACGAGCAAGCATTAATATTATTATAGAGGCCTGCTATTATTCTGCGAATAAGAGCTTGGAATCTCCTCATCCAACCCCTCTCCAGCAAGTCAGCTGTCTTTGTGGCGTCCTCTACTGCCGTGGCACGAGGGGATCAGTTGCGGCCTGTTGTCAGTGTTGTCTTGTCCACCAACCAATCTCATCAACCAGTCAACAGACAGCAGGGAGCCAATGCAGGACTTGTAGTCAAGCAATGGCCATTTTGAGTTTCATGGGTGGTTTGAGCTGCGTTTCACTTGTCAGCTTCAGGCTTTTGACAGGTTTAGAGATAATGTCAAAGGTTAAAGCACAGGACTGTATTCTCTTGCTTTAAATTGAAGTCTGGGAATGTTTTGACAGACCTTGGCTTAGATTCAACATAACATAAAAAAGCAGACAGTCCCTCTACTCCCAAGACCTGATATTACTTCAAGATGGAGACTAACCACAGGACTTCCTCACTGGTCGGTCTCACTCTGTTGGAGGTAACATTTGGCAATAAACAAACCAAAAAAACTAATATAAAAAAACAACAGTTTTCTTGAATGCTATACTGAATCGGTTCCTGTAGAAACTGCCAAATTGAAGGGATTACCAATTAACGTTCTGAATTAAGAAAGAAACAAAGACCCTGATTAGATGCACTGTATATCCATTTGTTTAACACATGATAATAACATCCTTACATCACAGCTGAAGTTTTTATCTTTGATAATAATCCAAGTGTATTTCATTCTAAGAACACAGTTCAAACAAAATGATAACAGGTTACACTCAATGGTTGTATTGTCTTCAAAGTCTTGGTGTGTCCACAAACTTGATTTTGCAGAACAGAGGATAATATCTTATAATTGCATTACACTTTACTTCTGTTTTATAGGGAAAAAAACTCCTTCAGTTACAGAAAATCATAATACTGTAGTATTGAGCAATTTAGTGAGAGTATTAGTACTCTCACTAAAATTATATTTCTGCAGATTGGTTATTTTTTTAATTCATTTGGGAAGATGACATTTTCAAGTATACCAGTTAAATATAATAAAGTAAGAATAATCAGATTATAAAATATAATCTTGCCCAACACACAGACAGGTACAAAAACAAACATGGATGAAAACATTACCTACTTATTTGACAGATGTAACCAAAAGTAGAAATAATTCTCTACGGGTACTACGGCTTCCTCCCTGTGTCCCAAAACATGCAACTTGGGTGAACTGGTAATTCTAAAGCGTCTGCAGGAGTGAGTGTGAGCGTGAATGATTGTCAGTCTCTATGGGTTGGCCACCAGATGAACTGGCGACTCGTCCAGGTTGTACCCCGCCTATCGCCCAATATCAGCTGAGATAGGCTCCAGCCCACGTGACCCTGAACAGGATAAGAATGAAAGAATGAATGAATGTAAAAATAAGACTGGGCAGCCTAGGATGTCAGCACTGGCCTTCATCGTCAGTGGAAAAGCATATCATAATGGCAATTAAAGGTATTGGTCTTATTTATGTGTGTATATATAAGCATGTTTGTTTGTGTGTGTGTGTGTGTGTGTGTGTGTGTGTGTGTGTGTGTGTGTGTGTGTGTGTGTGTGTACATAAATGAAAGGCTAGAATGGAAGTCATTAAAGATATTGTATTGTGTGAAATGCACAGATGCAGTAAAAAGAAGAGCATTAAACCCAGTTTTAAAGCTAAGTGTCCTTTGTTCTATTATCCTTCCATCAGAGATTGAGTGAAAACAGAGTTTAAGGTAGAGTAAGATAGTAATCTGCAGATCCTCCTTCAACCACCAGACGTCATGCTGCAGAGTCTCAGCACTGCTGCACTTACTGCTTACAAACTCATTACGTAAAGATAAAGTTTGAACATATATTGTCAGTCTTCTCTAGGATTTTGTGTCTGGGAAAAAAAGCAGTCTAAAAATAAATAAAGAGAAAAATACAAAAAAGGAAAATAATTTCTATGATGACTGTGTTTGCTTAAGCCATGCAACATGAGTCCCTTTCACATAAATAGTCCTAAAAAACCTTCAGCAGTATTTTTGTTAAGCCAGCCTGGTGAGGGCATGAATTATGTGTGTTGTCTAGTTTTGTGTTTAGATATTGCATGTTGTTGGAATTAAAGGCACAACCATTTAATTGGTTTAAGTAACCGGATGAAGGACCTGATCCTCTTATATCTCGAGAGTCCCTGACTCTGTCACCAGAGCAGAGATTTCATTGTTGCCGCCAGTAGACTGTACAGTGTTGTCTTCCTGCAGGATTTTTGTTCCATCGTGTGCAGATGAAGGCGTGCGTGTGCATGTGCATGTGTGCGACATACTACAGGCCCTGCCCTTCTGTTGGAGATGGTGGTGGAGGTGCTGGTAGTAATTGTTTGGTTGGAATCATATCTGAATGGAGGAAAGGGGGAGGATGGGAGGGATGGATGGATAAGAGGGAGAGACGGGTTACTCAAGGGACTCATCAAAAGAAGACAGAATGAGGGAAGCAAAAAAAAAAGAAAAAAAAGGAGGACAATTGCTTAACCACCCTTATTTTCTCCAAGGCCAGTGTGACAGCAGCGGAGGCCTGCTTACTGTTGATGCTTTTTTGGCTGAATAGCTGTTTGAACCCTGAACAACCCGCTCGCTCTAATCTTTCCCTGTCTGTCATGCTCCTCCCCACTCCTTCCTTTTGTGTATTCAATTCCATTAAGTTGATTTACATTATTCAGGCAAACTCATTAATCACATTTACCCTGCATATAATCTACTTGTCAATCTGCACCATGGCATGGTTGGGAGAGGCGAGGAGAGGAAAGCAAAAAAAAAAGAAAAAGAAATAATTGAACTAAGGCAAATGAGATGGACGGATGGATTATGTTCTGATAGACGGTAGCTGGGACCACACTGCCAATCCAGCATGGTGCATTTTGATTATGCTCATCTTTAGAGATGTTTTGTCTGCAAGTTGAGAGCCAGACTTTTGTTTATCTCCAAAAGCCAGATGGACATGAGAGTGATAGGGAGAAACCCAGAGAGGAAGACTAGACAAGAAGAGAAGGAAAGCCAGAGACAAGAGCAGACATGGGAATGGAGAAATAAACTGGAGAGAATAGGAGTCGGGGGAAGCTCCAGCCACGGTCTCTGGGTCAATGATGATGAATTACTTTGACAGAGACTATCAGGATGAAATGTTAATGTGAGTGAGCCAGAGAATGCAGTCCCAGACAGAGTAAGTCCTCCTATGGCCAAATGGGATGGTTAGTTTGATCGCACACACACACACACACGCACGCACGCACGCACGCACGCACGCACGCACGCACGCACGCACGCACTCACACACACACACACACACACACACACACACACACACACACACACACACACACACACACACACACACACAATACACACAAATATGTACAACATCACAGTATTGTATGTTGAATTTCCTCTCTGCAGTGTGTTCATGTGTATTACTGCAATGAGGGACGAAATGTGCAAAACACAACGGTTCTCCTGGCCTTTGTGCACGAGTAGGTGTTTGTAATCCTCCACAGGGTTCTAGAGCTTCTGGAGGAGATTATTTTACAGTTTACTAGGGGCTGTGTGGGCCGCTGGGTTCGCCCACCAATCCATGTTTTCATGTGTCAGTATGTACTATAGGAAAAAAAGGAAAACTCTGGGGCATTAACATCACTATGATCCACGCTATTTCTAACATCGTTAGCTTTACAGTAGCCGAGTGTCAGACATCCTGGTCAGATGTTTTAGATGTATATTCGGTTATGTGTGAATTTTTCTTTCTCTATTTTAAACCATGCTGCTTGACTACTTGATTGTTTGCCATAAAATATGTTTACAGAAATAGACGGTCTACAGAATAATCCAACTGGACTGACATCCCCTCACCTTTTTCTACAGCACCACCATCACAAAGTCTGTAGCTTTGAATGAAATATCTCATTTGGGCTGTGTGAGGGATGGAAATCTCGCTGGGGTGGGTGAGTGGGTGGTACAGGGGGACATGTATCCCCCTTCCATAAAGTGCCCCTTTCCAATAAAACAATAGTATCGTATAATATATGTATATAATTGTTAATAATATAATAATTTGTGTGGAAAGCACTTAATAATAATTATCAACGCAAACAAAAAAGTAAACATAGGGTAACTATGTTGCATATTGTCTCACAGGTTTAGTCCACGAGTTGGAAAAGAGCTGATTTGAGAGTCCGCTCACATCCACACGCGACAGAGTGACGGGTGGTGGTCCGGATGTGCGTACAGAAGAACGTGCAGTGGAAAGTTTACTTAAAACAAATGATGTGTAAAACAATTTTGAATTTTTCGTGACCAAAATGCCTGCCGGTGTGTGTGGGTATGTATTATTTCGATCATTCATTATGCATAACCCGCTTACCCTGTTGTGGGTCGCAGTGTGCTGGAGCGTATCCCAACTGAAATTGGGATAACTGAAATCCAGGGTACACCCTGGACGTGTCGCCAATTCATCACAAGGCAAACACACACACACACACACATAGAAATAGACAACCATCCATGCTCCATGGTCCAGTCACGCTGATGCCTTATAATAAGATAGTACTGGGTTTGAATCCAAATGTGTCGGTATTCTTTCAGCGTGCGCAAAGTAAGTAATAACACAGGTGATATGATCAAATCTTCATAATCAAGGAATGAAGACCTTAAGGGTGTTTTTGATGGCATAAGGAGAAGGTATCATTGAAGCCAGCCCCAGAGACAGGGACAGGGACAGGGACAGGCAGAGGGAATGAAGCCTCAGGTGAGTGTGTTGAAGACTTTTCCGTTCCTTCTTTTTTTATTTGTAAAAATCAACTAGCAACTCTGTTCATACTAAACCGTGAGCAAGAAATCAAATGAAACAAATGTTTACTGTTGATGTCAACAGGAGAGCCCACTATCATAGCGGTCAGCAGCACATTGCATTGAGATAAACTGCATGATGCATTCAATGTCTATTCAGTAACAAATAGTTTTGAGCGAAGCAGAATTGTAACCACCACCACCACCACTGTGTATTTTTTCCTGGGTGGCAACCAGAAACTGTAATTTGGGTTCATGTTAACAGGGTCTTGTAATGTGAATTCTTTCAGATGCTTTGTTGTTTTCTTTTGACTTTTGAAGTTGGCTGTGAATTCAGATGAGACCATTCACATTAATATTGCATGTCCTGGAGTCTTAAGTGTATCCAATCTAGGACCACATATGAAATCCAATCTGAAAATTCTGTCACATTAAAACAAAACATTTGGATTTTTATTGGTTTTGAATTTGTTTGTCGCAAATTAACACATATCAGCGTGCAACAGTTAGATAGTAAATATTATTCCTAACCCTCAGCAAGCAGTTTTATCAGCTAATAGCTCACTTGTGTGACACTCTCCATCCTCGTAGAGCCGCCAACATGACCATAATCTCTTACTTACCAAAAAATACTATCAACATAAATTTACAAGTGATGTACTAAAAATAAGGGGCTGTATTTCTTGTGCTGCAGCTATGAATCAATGTCGTTGAGATGTTTCCATCATTTAGGTTTAGAGTTCTTTTCTATTTCAAACCACCTAAAACACCAGATTAGTTTTTGAGAGAAAACGGGGTCTCCCTCCGCACGATGATCAGACTCTCCTGAAAAGTGGACTGACAGACGTGATAACTCTCCATCTGCTGAATAAAATAGTTATGATAGATTTATCCAGCTTAACCAAAATGGAGATTTTTATTTGTCCTCATCCGGCCCAATCTGGAACACACTTCAGCAACCATTCCCTACTTTTCTTTAAAACCCCCTCTTCAGATCTTTTCATGAAAAGTGAGAACATATAATTAACTGAGCCCGGTTTTATGCCTTGCTCTAGGTTTGTTGTCTGGCAGTCAGTCAGGCAGACAAGAGACAGACAGAGGCATGCACAGATGGAATTAAAGCTACCTAGATTTTTTTCTCGACTTTGATTGAAAGGAAGCAGTAATCTTGGTATTAGCTTAACATCACAGTGAGTGGGCTTGACAGGCTCTAGTTTCCCCTCCGTGCTTCCGCTGTGAAAGCCTCGGAGCTGCAGGTAGACGCACGCCCACCCTCTGACCGACTGACTGTAACACAACACCTGCGAGGGAAAGCACATAACCATAGGCTGGAACACACACAACACTCCATCAGCGCCAACCTTCTGCTCAGCCTCCTCACACTCCGTCCCCCATTATCACTCAGACTGAGAGCAGCAGGTTTAGGCTGCGGCTCTCGCTACCTTCAGTCTGGTCCCCAGTCACTGTTATTTCCCCCCCTTCCTCTTTTCCTATGTTGAAAGGAAGTTGTAAAGACAGATCTGAGATTCGGCTTGCATGGGTTAACGGAAGTGGTTAGAGGGTATGGGGTTAAGATGAAAGCCCGATGGAATTGTCTGAGGTTTTAAGGAGAAGCTATGTATGTGTGTTGTAGACTCTGTGTCTGCTGAAGAGAGGCTTTTATAGAAACATGTTAAAGAAAAAGTAATCAGGATTTATAATTTACATAAAACAGGAAGGTATGAAATCTCTTAAAAGACAGCATTTACAGAGCTTTTGAGTGAAAAATCGAATTTAACCAAGAATAATTGTATCTTTCCCCTTCAGCAAGAAGGCAGAATTATCAGAAGTATCAAACAAACCATTCAGAACATCCAATGCATTATTCTCTGACTACATTTCCCATTCACTATTTTTTTTTCTTAATTTAAATGTATTTAAGCCTTTATTATGGAGCACACTGTAGAAAGAGACTGATTGAGACGCAAAAATCATTCTGGGTTCGAGAGGAAAATCATGAGAAGAGTTGTTGGTGTTGATGAATCATGCAATTTATTGCTCCTCAGCACAACAAAATCGGCGCCCGAGGTGAAGTGAACATATACATCTAGATATTTCCACAGCACTCAAAATTTAACACACAATAGAAATAATAGCTAAATAAAAATGAGCTCTTTCAATTAAACTAAAAAATAATGTTTCAATCAAAAAGTAAGAAAGTTCCTTTGGCTGAAGAAAATCCAAGACGAGTCTTTGTCTTTGGGGAAATTGTCAGTAAACCACTATGATTATTATAGAGTTAGTGTTAATAAGGCTTTTCTTTTCCGGTGGTTTGTTTTTGTCATCAGGCGTTCACTGCATAAGGTTTATGGTTGACCAGATAAGTATCACTGATTGAGTATCTTAATATAAGTTGAACCAACAAAATACCTCAATTACTGTGTTAAACCAAATTCTACTTAAATTATTTGAATTTAATAACATGTTAATAATGTAATAATTCCTAATAGGAGGGTTCCCACAGATTGGAGGTATAAGAGAAAAACTACAAAAGTAAAAACAAAAGCTATTTTTTCCAACAGTTATCCCTGCATATAAAGAAAGCAGCCTGCATTGGACACATGAAGAACCATTTACTTTGTTGTCTTTTTCTTGCAAGTTAACCTGGTTTGGCCTGGGCTCTGCTCAGCTCTAAAACCCCCACAGGGGAAATTACAGCCGTGATGTATAGCCCTTGCCAATGAATTAATGTAACATTTCCATTAGAAAAATGGCATGACACCGCTGATATGAGATGTTAGTAATCACAAAGACCCTATGACACAGCATGCAAAATTACTTATCGGACAACCGTCATATACGTTTCAGTGAAATTTGTGATGGAAGCCAGAGACCTTAACTGCATTATGCATGCTGTGGAAGGCCGGAGCTGAGACACTGAGATGCACTGCGAAGCCTGACATTTGAATAAATTTCAATGCTAAATAAATCAATAAAGTTCTGTGTATATGAACACTTAAAACATAGAGAGGAGTTGTTGTCGTGTATATGTTTCCATACTGCTATCTTCTTGTTACTACATGATTTGAAGTGTCTGAGGTAAACACAGCCTTCTTTGAAACTGTACACTGTACTTACAGTATAACTACTAGACATATGAGCTACAACGACGTGTGTCTTTGTTAAAAGTGCTGTTAAACAAATGAAAGGTCAGTACAGAGTGAACTGTATGTCTTATATTTTTATTTCTTAACTTTAATCTCACTTATTTTTAATCTCTCCTATTTTTGTCGTTTCTGACAACCCAGAGAAATCCTTTAAGATAATGTGACATCTTTCAGTTGTCACACGCTGTTACATCTGCAATTAGCATGTGTTTCGCTCCTGATTCCAAACCAGCCCGGCTTTTAAAGCGCTGTGGGCACTTGCATTACCATTACGTCACTTAGAGTGGGCAACAACAGAACACGCACAGGGATATATGTATTTGTTTTATCCTGTGCTGATCAAAAAACATTTTTTAACTTGATCACTCTTGCCCCAGGGCTGTCTTTTCCACTGTAGCGCAGTGTCTCTGTATTGATTTTGTGGCCTCATTATAAAGAATACACCTCTCTTGTGGCACCAGCATCCATACTGTTCATTACACGAGCCATTCAGCATTACTTACTTATGATTCAGCGCTAGTCATGTCTGTTTAATAATGACCCTGACATTGAAAATATCACATACTATTTTTAGCTTGTTGCAATTTTAATTACTGTCAAATGAGCTCTTGTGTCAATCAAAGAGCTATTTGGACGGGTAGGTATAAGCACATATTAAGTCAACTGAAGCTGACCAATAATCCAGCCCCATATATTTACAGATTTTGTCGCAGGCTCATAGAAGTTGGGTTTGTAGGATAATGTAATCAGCATTTGATGATTGTATTTAAACACAGGGAAGACCACAAATTGACTATTGCCATAACATGGGCAGCATTATGGAATAGAAGAAAGTATTTGCAACCTACAAGCCTTTGGTGCCCTTTTGAAACCCCCGTCGTTTTCTTTGGAAGGTAAGACTTGAACTACTTTGTCTTGATGAAACAAAGTAAATAACCACAGGTGGTTACTATCGGCGTACTTGCTTATAGGTAGTCCTACGCTGCTTTTGCCGTCAGTGATTCCAGTAAGCTAGGAAAAGACATGACAGTCCCTAATTTTTAGTTGCACACTAAATGGTCGATTTGTAGTGAAAGTGCAGACAGAGACATGATCAGCCATTACATTAAAACCATGTCTGATTTTTGTGTTGGTCCCCTTTTTCCACGAAAACAGCTCTGCAAGGTATCATGTGTTCTGACACCTTTCTATCAGGGTCAGTGTCCGTGAGCCTTGGGCATCCATGATCCTGTCACTGGTTCACCAGTTGTCCCTCGTTAGATCACTTTGAGAGTTACTAGCCAGTGCACACCGGGAACACCCGATAAGAGCTGCAGTTATGGAGGTGCTCTGACCCAGATGACTATCCTTTTCAATTTGGGCCAGGAAAAAATCCCTCAGATCCTCACGCTTGGGTATTTTTTCTCCATCCAACACTTTAATTTACAGGACAGAATGTATACTCTCTGCCTGATAACCACCGGCAGATCCGACTTGATCTACCGGTGTTTATAGAGTTCTGGTTGATAATTAATGTATCTTTGAAAGGATCTATTTAATATATCACCCATCTACTTTCCTCCTTTACTTAATTCTACTCATGTCCTCATGCAGTTTAATTTACTGGCTTTGCGCTCAAAATACATCACTGGAGATATTGCGCCTGGTTATCTCACCTTGTGACATAATGGTAATAGTGATGACACCACCATTTTGCTGCAGACTGACTGATAGGCTGCATGTTAGACATTTTCTTTTCATACATTTCGTACTGCACAGTGGCAAAGCTTTTAAACGATCAGCCTGCCTGAGCATTGTCATTTTTTTCATTAGAGTTGGATGTTAACTGCATCGCTCCTACAATATGGTCTGCTGAGATAACAACATCCAGGCAGATTTGTTCTCTGCACTGGAAATGCAACATCCATGGTGGTTCAGTGTGTCGTCACTCGGAGACTGTGGCCTTGTGCAGCAATTGGATTTAATGTCCTTTTTTATCAGAGATGATTCATAATGCTATTGGATGCCATGCGCAGAAAACAAGATACTCTTTTATCAGTATCACGATATCACAGACTAACACAGAGCGTAATTGTGTTTAGTTTATTCCGCTCTCCATGATAAATATATGTTTCCTGTCACACGGGGAAATGGAAAGAAACAGGGGCTGTAGATGAGGTTTTATTCCATTCTGAAGATGTATGTTGCGTTTAGTCGCAGGGAGGGCAGAGGAGCGAAGAGAGGTAGGGGAAAAAAAAGAGAGTATAAAAGAATTCAATGTAGAGAGACTGATTGGACAATGTGGTTTGTACAAAGTAAATAAGACGCAGAGACAGACGCTGAGGGAGAGAGAGGGAGACGGATAGAGAGAGGAGACTGTGCTGGTAGTGTACTTCACTCTGCACAGACCTGTGGCCAGCATATTACCTTAATGGAGATTAGCATGTTCAGTCAGATCTGATAGATCCGTTGCCGTGGAACGGAAGGCCAGCCAGCCAGTTATCAGCATGGACACAGACCAAATCACAGCATAATGGAAACTGCATCAAATAAACAAGGAGTTCAATCAGAGAAATGCCATTAACTGAGCTGGAATTCTTTTCTGTGATGGTATAATTGCAAAAGGAAATCATGCTATATTTGCGGTCATTTACTAAAATAGATGCACAGGTAATCCTGTTAATAAAAAAGATAACAAGGCGCATTTGTGGCTTTCATTTCTTTCTTCAAGCAGACGGATATATATATAACCGATGATTATGTTTATGCTGATGTTTCTTGTATGTTTTGTAAATGCATTGGAGTGCACAATTGATGCATTGTTGTTGTTGTTGTTGTTGCAATTGATGCATTGTTGAAAAACGACCCAGTTGAAGATGCTGCAAGGTCTGCTTTTTCGGTCGTGCAATGAGGCACTAATAGGGATTGCGTCACACCTTTTAAAACTCTGAAGCACACCTACTATGAACAAGCAGGAAGCCGTGAGATCTGAAAACAGCACCAGATGGATACAACAGCAGAAAAAGATCACACCTCTCATCTAGTCCCTGCAGACCACCTGCTTACACCCTGTGTCTGCTTTTTCAGTTAGTTGGAAAATGAGGAAAAGAAAAGAAAAACAGTTATATGTGATGATTCTTAAAGCACATGCAAAATAATGTATATAATATAATATGTTTCTTCATTGAATTACTGTTGCAATGTAAACTGTTGTAAGTATTTCCACTGGGATGCAAAGTATTGTGTGTTCTGCCTCTGAGTTGAACTACAGTTCAAGGTTAATCACATGGGCTATTTTTATCACCAAATTCTCTCTCCACATACATCAATGCGCCCTGCCTGGGTACTCCTTACACTCTGGTCGATTCACCAGTTGTCTTTCCTTAGTCCGTTTTGGTGACTGCAGAAGGAAACACCCAACAGGACCTGTAGTTGCTATGATCCAGTTTTCTAAATATCACATTTTGACACTTGTCAAAGTTGCTCAGATCGTTATGCTTGGCTATTTTTCGTCCTTCCAGTACATCAAAGTCAAGGAAAGAAAAATTCATTTGCTGTTAAAGATATTCCAACCACTGACAGGTGCCACTGTCGCAAGATAATAAATAATATTCTGACTTCACCTGTTAGGGCTTATAATGTTTCTTCCATTAATATCATATAATTTGTTTTTGTTTATGTGCACACCCCTTTTACCACCTCGCATGCTAAATCAATTTATTTATGTTCATTGAAGTTATCATGATGTTTTTGCAGTAGCAAATTATTTTGTGTCCAGTTTAATTTTCTTGTCCTCATTTATTTTGTCTAATTGTTTACAATGAAGTTAATGTTGTAATTATTGATAAGAGTGGTCGGAATTAAAACAAGCCATCCATCCAACCTCCATCAAGGGAGACTCCTGGTACTGAGATTGATCGCATTACACATCAGTTACATTTATGCAGTCAAGTTCAGGCAAGGATAAGAAAATATTTTCATTGTCATAGTTAGAGTAAAAAACACTTTTTGAGCCCCAGTTTAATATTGAGTTTGAGACTTTTCTCATTAACAGCCTGGGCATGTAAGAGAAAGGGTTTGTAACTATCCTGCTTTTGGGCCAGAAAGCTATTGTTTCATTGATTGCTCCGCTTCTTTTAATGGTGGGAATACTATCAGGAACGCAGTGCTTCTCCGCTTTTGCTTCCATAATCGTCCAAACTCATTTCCGCTATTTCTGCTCAAAGAATATGCATGAGTTGATGCATTCTATCAAGCCCTCCTCCCCTCCATTCAGGGAAAAATATTTTCCCTCCCAGAAATGGCATACAAAATAATTTTACACTCATGCATTTTGGATATGGAAATACTTAACAGGGTCCCAGAGAAATGGACTTCTCTGTCATGCTACTCCCAGCTGATTAATTATCTGATGGTGACTGAGGAAGAAACTTGAGGAGGACGCTCTATCCAATCCTGAGAGTCTCTTCCCAGTCTATTTAGTTCTGTCTGTATTGGTCACACATTTCTTAACTTATGTTTTCAACCTTAGGCAGCCGCTTAGCTTAAAGCACTACATGACTCAAAATTCGGAGGTCTGCTTCATGACTAAGCGCAGGAATTGCATGGTGCCTCCTTGCCTGAAGGCACCCTGCAGTCGCCCTTGGTAATATTTGTTTCTGGGTAAAAAACACATCATGCTGAATGACAGAGTCAACAACCCAACCGCTGCTCTGCAGGGTGCCGGGCTTCATCTCCATTCCAGCATCTCTCTCTCTTGCTGGAGTCAATGTGGCATTTAGCTCAGTGACATTCTGACATTTTCGCTGGTATTTCTTCTCTGTTGCACCTCAGGAGAAACACTGAGTCTCAGTTTGTATCCTTCAGCTCCTTCTGCTCTTTTGACCAGGGTCAGACTTAGCACCAGACGGATGATCTTTATTCGAAATGACTGCCCACTTAAAAGAATGTCAAAATCCAGTCTTGTGTTATGTTACAAGGAATAGAAAAGAAAAGTGATAAACAGGATGGTGTCCAACATTCAGAAAGGCAGCCCAGCATCAGACCAAAGAGATAATTGGATCAAAAGAGAGACGTGTGCTACCATGCATGTCCTTATCAGCGGCAATTTACTCTGCTTTGCCTACACAGGTCTCTAGCAGCTGCTCCACGATTGATTACGTTGGCCCACTTGCATCTTTGCAAGCCATGATTGACAGGCCTGTAAAAGGTTGTGATACTCAAATTTATAACTTTGCTCTCTTTTCAAGGTCACTCTCCTAAGCACCTAAGGTTGTGATTTGAGTTGGGCATTGTTTTTCTGGTTGAATGTGTGTCACAGAGGGCGGGGGGTCAGAAAAATATTTTCCTAGAAAAAAAACGGCAAACGACCCGCACCACATCTTTTACTTCTGTACATCCATTCCTATGGAGAAGCGAAGTGGAAATAGCACAGAAGCATTACAGGATTGGAGAAACGTACAGATGATAAAAAATGTTTTGTTAAATCTGTGAGACGTAGTGGGGTAAGCTAAATCATAAATCTTTTGTGTGTCTGATTGACAAAGAATGAATGGAATGAGAGCTAACCTGGCACTTCTGCGAACCTCTGCTTCTGCTACTTGATTATTGGCAAACGTAAGCATGGCAACAACAGGCTTAATAAGCATTGAGCTGAAGTTGGTGGTAATGTGTTTAAAAGATATCTGCTTACAAATCATAGAACAAATCATCATTTTCTCCTGTCAGAGCTGCAAGAATGAAAATGAAAGGATTACAAGTTATCCTTAGGGAATGTCAGTACTAGATTGCATGGTGATCAATTCAAAAGTTTGGCAAAAGCATCAGTGGTTATCAGAGACTGATCACATGCCTCCCCCACTCCACATGCCACCGGTCACATGGTTGCTAGAAGGGGGCCACACTTTGGGGGTTTTTTGGTGTTAGCAGTGCCTTCATGGGAGGTTTAAGGGGTTCATACTGTAGTTGTTATTACAAAGTTTGCCAATCAGTGGCTATATATTGGCTCCGTTTCCCATTTTTTAGGCTTCCAAACATTTGGCTTTCGTCCCCTGATAGTGCATGCCTGATAAGGGTCAACCAACATCAGATATCTTCATCCTCTAAGGCCATAGATCTCTGTAAAAGTGCTAGATATTCTGACCGGCTGGCAAGCATTGCATTCTCAGAGCCTCGGATACACACAGAGAATGAGAGTGAGAGAGATAGAGAGAGAGAGAGACAGAGACAGAGATAGAAGGGAGAGAGAGAGAGAGAGAAATAACGAGAGAGATAAGATAGAGCGAGAGAGAGAGAGAAATAAAGAGAGAGAGAGAGAGAAATGTGCCCAGATTATAATTGAGGAAATTCTGCAGGTATAAAAGCCTCAAAGTCTCTTATTTGTGTTTCTGTTTTGACTCCATGTGTCATATTTTAGTCGAGTTCCAATTCTTTAGAAGTACCGTTAGTGGTTTTCCTGTGTAAATTTTAGAGCTCAGCCCAACAAGTTCTTGACCTAGTTTTAAGTACAATCTTGTAGGTAGTTATTTGCTCTCATCTCTCTACTCAGTTGATTTCAGCTGCTGTCAGTTCTCCTCTCCTCTCCTCTCCTCTCCTCATTTTGTCACATGGTCATATCGTACAAAGAATGTCCTAACGCACCCCTGGTCTGTGCCAGTTAATACGTTTTAATGATTAAGAAGGCGTGTGCAAACCTGACTGCTTTTATCTCACAGAGGTGGGACAGTTAGCTGGAGATCTCCAGTCACTGAAAGTCTTTTTTGGGTTTCTGTTCTTCCAAGCTGGTGCCCTCTGTAAATCTCTCACTGCTCTGATGTCTCTTGTTCCCTGTCTTTTACGTCTCGTCTTTTTAAATCATCTTTGGCCCGTATCCAGCATCAATCCGTCACCTCTTAAAAGGGAGACGTTGTTGGATTTGGGCTTCTGCTTCAATAAAGGGCCTACAGCGCCAGGGTGCCTCATTCATGCCCACTTCTTTGTCTTTTAATAATCAAACCATGATGGATTGCCTCCGTGCAGATATTTATTTGAAAGTGACATCTAACGGACATGTCTTTGAGGAGGAGATTGGAAATGTCTTCTGATTACTCAAGTATTGTTTGCGTGAGTGTGTATCTGTATTTGTGGTCTTATATAAGATGGTAGTTTGACTCTTGTTCTAAAAAATAAACTCAAAACAGGCGACTTCCTCCCTCTTTCTCACCCTCCATTCCCTCTTATCATGGCCTCCGGGGCTCAGGCGGACGGCTCCTCCTGTCTTTTCTCTCGAATTTATCAAGTCAGGCCTGACAAGTGTAAACACCTGCTGCAGTATCCTCCCCTTTTGGGAGCTTTGGGTGGCTGGATTTTTTCCATTTTATGTCCTCCTATGGCGGATCATGCATGCTGTGTATCCAATGTTCTCTGCCCGGTCCACTTTTACTTTCACACCCCACCCGAGGTAATTTCCTCCATCCTGCCTGTTAAGAGGTGTTGCTTTGGTTAGTGGTCTAAAACTCTATTAGGTGAAGCAGTATTTATGTGCCTGAGTTGTAAAAGTACAGTGTTGGTATTGTCTGGTGTTGGGCTGCTGCGTTCACACACGCATGTAAGGTCTGTTTCTGCTTTGTGTCACTGTGAGATTGTCACCCAGCCGCCAGAATTACCCTGCTGCAATTTATCTACCTCTAAAATGACTCTCGGCAAGCAACCCTTCTTCCTCAGACGTCAATTTCGCTACTTATATTCTTGTGTGAAGCCTTGATTTATCTCCCTTAGTATCCAGGCATGCAGTCAGATTTGATTTTCGTTGCAGAGGTTCTATATCTCTGCCCAAACACAAAAAACATCGCGATTCACTCAGTGGATAGGAATGACTTGAGAAAAAAAAAGAAAATCAGAAAATTCTGTTTCAGAAACATCTGGATATTGTGCAGAGCACATTCTTAACAGTTTTCTTTGGGGAACTGCTCTCCACAGAAGAATAGCGCCGTATAGAAGGCGATGTCTGTTGATTATCATCCGTAATACGGGCAGATATGTTATCTCATAATTCGGTTAAACCAAATATTTTTTCCTTCTACAGAAAAAATCACACACACTCTCTATCTGCTTTCAGCATCTATTCCAGTCTTCTGGTTGACGAGACAAAGGGCAGCACCTCCCCCAAATGTGGTGACACAATGTCAGACAGGCAACTGCATGTTGCCAGGGAGCTCTCCCCTCTTTTCGGCCTGCCTGTCATCTGTAAACCCTTCAGCAGCAATCTGCAGACATTATCCAGACGCCCAAATATAAACATAAGCAGACTGCACTTGTTTCGAAGCTGTCACACGACATTTAGACGACACCGCTACTCTGAAACGTTCGTATGAAATAATTACTTTAGACACGACCCTGATCACAAACCAAACCGCAAGAACATCATGTTCACTGCTGCAAAGTTTGATCACATGACTCAGCAATACCTGGAGACAGAGACTGTGTATATCCTGAACTTGTAGTTATTTATTATTCTGCTCTGTAAAGCTACTCGTCCACATAGAAACCCCTCAGAATGTGGGATAAGAACTACAACACAGATTGCTACTATTCTAATGACCACATAAATTGCTGTTTTTCTGATATGCTTCATCAATCAATGGTTCGCTTTAGACACACGCACCCACACATACACATACACGCACACACACAATATGAATAGGTAAACAGAACAGCTGTCTCACTTGTGCGGTCTTGCTTTTGTCACCCACCTATCCACCCTGACCTCTTCAGACCCTCTGCAAATTTCACAGCTCTGTAACGTCACACTGCTTCCCCTCCTGACGGACGAAGGCATTAGAGGGCTTAGTCTCCAGCAAGTAAGCACGTGTTGTTTTTGGACATACGGGGAAGTGGTTGATGCTACGTTTTGCTACGAGTGTGTTTTTAGGGAGATGTTTCTCAACACGTCAGATTATCTAGCTGGGAACCTTCAGTCGATGAATGGCCGGGGGCTTCGTTAAAGTTAACTACCTGTTTGTTTGTGCACTTACCCAGACAGACAGTCGAAATGTGTGACTAAACGATGGGTGAAATTTTCCTCTTTTTCCTCAAAATGTAGCTTGCCTTGTTACTCTAATGAATGTGTATGTTTTTAGGCTGCAGGCGTCCGTAGCTGACGTGTTGATGCAACGGCAGCAATAACATCATTAGGCTTGGTAATATGTTTATTGTTAAAGCTAATGCAGTTTGTGTCATCTGTCCCCATTGGGCTGCTCCGTCTGGGGAGAGAGGAAGGCTAAGTGTTGTGATTGTCCGGAGGATTTGAGATGGATTTGGTTGCTGCCAATATTGTTTACCTTGATGAGTGTTTGTTGTCCGGAGAATTTCATCAGTGCCTAGATGTTTATGTGAGCGCACATGTGTGTGTAGTTGTTGGAATGTGGAGGGATCCTGGGGGGCACTTGAGTTTTTATTACCTGCTGGTGGCCTCCTGCAAGCATCAAGCATGATAAACTCTGCTGTTTTTGGCTTCCCAAACGCAGACACACATGCGTATGCAGGCAGACACTCACACACCCAGCGAGCCAGCTCAAGTCTGAGAGTTGGCAGGAGACATGAGGTAGCAGCTACGGTAATCAGAATGTTCTTATCGGTTCAGAACCTGTGGAGGTGACACACTTTACCTCCTAATGTCTCCTCTTTGGTTTAATTTCAAGGAGAGCTTTTATAAGAGAGGAATTACCCACCTTTCTACTTGCATCTAATGTAATTTTATCCCCTAGTCATTTAATCTGGGGAGATTTGGCGTTTCCTTCCTGTCCACCTGTCCACCTGTCCTTCAATTAAAAACTGGAAGTTGACTAACACCTTAACCGTTTTTATTTTTTGATATTCAACGTGAGATATGATGAGTGTGTAGTGTTTTTGTCTGGAGCGTGTGAGGTGGCAGTGCTGTAAAAAAATTATAAAAGTAAGCACTTTACATCAGGATTTGACGCGTTATCACACATTAACACGCACACAGGGGGAAGCTATTCCCCTCTTCTACAAAAAGACTGTGTCTTGCTGTCTCCTGTTGCTCATGTGTGGAAGCTGGAAACGATAGAGCCACTGGAATGCTTAAGGCTTTTATTTAACTCATTTTGTGCTTAATTTATCTAGTGAATAACTGGAGGTAGTGTGAAATGGATTGCGGTTGTAGGTTAATTTAGTATATTTAGGATACCCATTAGTTATTACCATGGTAACAATTATTCCTCCTGGGGTCCACACAAAACATTATAAAATTAAAACATGTACCATTTAACACATTGCCATATGCTACATGCTATACATGCCATTACATCCCACTGATATAAATGGAGGGTGAACTTCTCCCTCAGCAGTCACAGCTTCTCAGTATATTCAAAATAAATGTCTGGAGTAAAAATAACCACATGAGATTAGTTTCAATAAACAATATAGTTCCATCTTCATCCATAAGGACAAGGCAGCTCGTGTCATATTCGATTCTGGCATAATAAAGTCCTGTCTAACAATAAGGCTGAAGAATTGTTCATATTTATTAGAATCTAATACAATCACATCTTGTTTTCATGCTCTTGTCTACCTCCGTGCGTCTTTCACAGAGTCAGCTACCCCCAGGGTTAAACAGCGGTGCCTCATACCACTTCCTGCTCATCAATCAGTCAATTACAGGAGGACTTCCAGGTCAAGGTTCAGGGAAAAAGCAATTTTATTCCCTTCCTCAGAGGCTTCCTGCACTGTACATAGAGAAAACGAAAAATACATCTTTTATTTTAATTTTGTTGGAATAACCACCTCAAGCATAGCTGGGTAAATCTCTGCTGTACAATAAAGGTGTGGGTGAATGAAAATCCATTCCAGTATTTAATTATTTTTATATATTGTCTATTTTATTATTATCTTCATACAAATCTAGAGTGCAGTAGAAAATCAGTGTATCGAAGAGAGGAGGATGCCAAGCAGTGCGAAAGAAGGGAGAGGGACGGAGCAGCGTGTGTGATCAAGGTCGTATCCAGGCTTTAGTATTGGTATTCTCCTCAGTGTTAAAGTGATTCACCCAATGAATAGTGTTTTCATTCCTCTCCTGAATGAGAGTCACAGGAGCATGGAGAGGGGGAGAGCAAGGGAGAGAGAGAGTGGAAGAGGGCGAGAGATGGACATGACAAATAAGGAAAAAAGTAATCCCCCTCTGTCTCTCTCTCTCTCACTCATTCTCTCTCTCTCTCTCTCTCTCTCTCTCTCTGCTTCCCAATTCCAGTTTATTCCTCCCTTGGAAACACAATAGTGAATGAAACACAAAGTGACATAAAAAAAAATTAAATAAAGTTGACAATTTTATTCAATTCCTCTTCCTCTACACCACATCCGCAACACCGCCTCATCCCTGCTGCTTGGCATGAAGTAAAAAAAAAAACATGCTTCATGTTTACTCTTGAATAGATTACGAATGCAATAATTGTCTAGATAATCTATACGTGCAATTTTTTGCTGCAAAGAGCAGTGGAAGAAGCCGAGTCACCACGGTTTGTGCAATGAAAACACAATTAATGGCATCCGGTTTATCCACTACATTGCAACATTAGCTTTTCAAAGACTTTATGTTTTACAACTATTTACTGTAAATAATAATACTCAGGAAAAGGTAACAACAGTTAGCCGTTATATTATAACGGCTTACTGTTGAAGTCATAATAACATTGATTTTATCATTAGAATGAGAACAACTGTCACCGTCTGCAAAGTTGTTATGTTGAAAAAAGGAAATATGAGCAGTGGTAAGGATCTGAGTTATTTTGACAAGGGCCATAATGTGGTTGCTGGTCGACATGCTCTGATTATTTTCAGGACTGCTGGTCTTGTTGGGTGTTCCCACTTGACTGATTTTTGTTTAGTTAGTACCTATAAAAGTGGTCCAGCCAAGGCTATTCTGTGTTGTCTGATCCCACAAAGGAGCTACTGTAGCACATATTGGTGAAAAATGTAATGTCAGTTCTGATAGAAAAGAGTCGGAATACATAGAACATTGTCGGCATAAAGTCCACACAATATTAGCAAGTGGTTTTAATGTTATGGCTGAATGGTTCAATCAGCTGATGCATCAATAAAGTGTCAATTAAGTGTGTGCAATAAGAAATTAGTTGAAGAGGAGAGGAATAGGAAAGTTCAAGTATGGTGTCTATTCCCCATCGCTGTCAATTGATATGTTTCATAGCCTTACTGTTGCACCGATCATCCAGAACAATCATCAGGAGTAAGAGTTGCATGTGAGATTGCTACCCTTGTAGGAGATTGATAAGTAGGAAATGATGTGCTTACTGCGCAATCCCACCCAATTTTGAGGTACTGCTGATACTGTAGAGCAGGCTTCTCTCACCAATAGCTCTTCCACTTGAACAAAGCCCTGCCACAGAGAGAGAGAGAGAGAGAGCGAGAGAGAGAGAGAGCGAGAGAGAGAGAGAGAGAGAGAGAGAGAGATAGACTCTGTCTGACATCGATCTGTGACGCATATTACTAACCTAATCCAATTAATTCTGTTTCACTTCTAACGCGGCTCACTTGAGTCATCATAGTGCATTTTTAAATATATCTCTGACGGATTTCAATGGGCCGTGCAAAATGCACCAACAGCTATATGGACTTGACTAGTTTGGCTAATTCCTTTCTCTTTTTCTGCCTCTCCTCACGTTGTGGTCTCGCAGAGATGCAGAAACTGAGCAGGGATAGCAATCAAGGAGGCAGTCAAGTGATAAGTGATTTGTTTTTATGAACTCTGTTCTTCTCTCCCTTCTCCCTTTCTTCAACCACTCCTGTCTTTCTTTGCACAGGCTGAGGTAAATCTGTAGCAGAGGACCAGCAGCAGCAGCGGCAGCAGCAGCGGCAGCAGTGCCAGCGCGACCATGAGGTCAGAGGCCTTGTTACTCTACTTCACGCTACTGCAAATAGCCGGGGCGGGCTTCCCCGAAGACAGCGAACCTATTAGCATCTCACATGGCAACTGTATGTATATTTTTTATTTATTTGTTATTCTACTTTCTTTAATTACTTTACTTTCTCTTCATGTGCACTGTCCCGCCTGCCGTTACAACTCCCCCCTCACTCTCCTCCGGTGCTTCTCTTTGTCTTCAACTTTGCAATTCCCCCTCTCGGTATCTCTCACTTTTTCTATCCTCTCAACCCTCACTTCCCCTTCTTCCCCCACCTTCCCTTACGCTGAATGTATTTTGAAGGCATGGAGTGTAATTTGGTGCCTGAGGATAGGCTCTCCGCACACATAAAAATGAACGACTTAAAGCAGCATTTGAAGTGGAGCCCATCCCTCATCAAAGGATAATCCGCTATTTTTCTGTCCGGCTCCTTATGTTGTGTGTGATAGTCTAAACGTTGTTGCGGGCTGTACAGATATGGTCATTGTTTTTCGGTTACTCTCTGTATTTCTCTCTCTGTCCTACTATTGCTATACCCAACGCTCCTCGCCAGGAGAGCTGAAAGCCAAACAGCCGGCCTCACACACACACGCCTCTGTGAGACTGTGTGAAGCGAGCACCTTCATCCACAGCCACTAACAATAAAACGATTGCATGGTAAAGTGCAGTATGTTTTTAACCCCCACTTTATGATGGCAGGTAGAGCTCAACCGACAACAGTGGCGGGGTTGTGGTTAAACATTTGATTTAATAAGCTTCATCGGTTTAGTACGTAATAGTGAGTGTAGGCATCACCTGATAACCATTCACACAATCACTCCACACCAATGGAGCAGCCATTGGAACCAATTTGGGGTTCCATACATGTAGCCTGCAGGGCAAAGCACCTACTCATTATACGTGGACGAGGCAGGGACTCACTTTGGCTCTTTCCTTGCAGATACAAAGCAGTATCCAGCGTTTGTAGGCCACAAACCTGGCAGGAACAACACCCAGCGGCACAAACTGGACATCCAGCTCATCATGATCATGAACAGGACGTTATATATCGCCGCCAGGTGAGTGATAACAATTTGTTGCAATCTTTGTGTTTTGTCCACACCCAGAAAATCCTCAAGTACGTTGGTGAATCCGACTGAAAGTCTAATTGCTTTTCCTTGTGGAATAAATCTGACCATTGTAGATTAGCATGAGCCGATCGTATGTTTCCATCAGTAATATTAAATCCTTCATCATGTCCTTCCATATTACGGCTGCTGAAGCAGTGTGACTTTCAGCTGTAAATGATTTTCACCAGTTGCAACCGGTTGAAGAAAGCATTTAACTCTATTATGGCGAAGGGCTGCATGGTCAAGGTGGGCTATCACAGCGATTGTCAGAGCCCTGCTCTGCTGTTTCTTGCAAAGGTAGTCAAAAATTGTGCGCCTTACACCCTGGAGTTTTTCTTTTTCATTTTAGAAAATATCATTTGATATGTTCCACTTTGAGGAAAGGGACCGTCCTGACACCCTTACTTCACCCTTTGTTAATGATTTCAAAAACACAAAAATGATACAGACTTTTTGACATCTTATTTGAGAGATTACATTTTGCTCTTGCCTTCTTCGTTTTTTGCTTCGTCTATCATCTGCCTCCGTTTGCTTTCTTCCACCAGTCAATATGTTTTTCACCTGAATTTTATTTGACTCAGTTTCAGAGATTAACAGCTAAATAAAACCATCTGGAGCCGTGGAGAAAATAGATATTGATTTTGCTTTCATTCTCACTTTATCGCTCTCATAATCAGTGTTTTAGAACTCACTGTGTTTCTTCAACCCTGTTCAAACTGTCAAATTGCAGATTCCCCTCCCCAGAACAACGTAAAGGCAGCATTAAAAATGTCTGAATAACACGGATCCTTATCCGTTTGCTCTGTGCTGCCCGTGGCTAATTGAGTGACAGGCCTTATTGGATACCGTTAAAGCCACAATAGGGGTCTTTCTTTGTTTTCCTCCCAAGCATGTCAAATTAAGTGGATGAGAAAAGCGGCTGCTTTAAGTGGCAGAGCTTTTAAACATATCTGGGAAAATTAAGAAAAGGTGTATGGAAAGTGGGAAACAAAACAGGGCAAAAGAGAGAGCCTGTGTATGTGTGTGTGTGTGTGTGTGTTTGGTCTGTCTGTCGCCCACCTGCTTCACATAAGGTGGCAGTTGCTGGAGGGGTAGGGCAAATAAAATGAGACATGGAGGCTTTTCTGTCAGGGTGTGTGTGTATGTATGTGACCAGTTGTCTCCTGGCTTCAAAAGCCGTTTCTTGTGTGTGATATCTGGCATTATATCTGCAAAGGCATAAACTTTTTGGAATAGCGAACATATGTGGGTGTTTCTGTGGGTGTGGGTGCTACAGCCTGTGATTGTGAGTGCATGTGTTGTGAGTGCATATGTTTGTGACTGCATGTGTTTGTGACTGCATGTGCGAGGTCACCTGGTGAGTCGGTCTAACACTTACAGACTTTCATATAGCAGAGGGGGAATGCTGACACATGGCCGGGGCATGTGACCTCTGAATAACTGGAATGGCTGCCTCAGATTAGAATGAGCCGGATGGCCACCATTGATCCTGACACAGAGAAGAATGTTGGAGTCCATTACATGTACGGACAAATTACGGCCCCCGTGCACAAAAATCCATCGGCTCTAGCAGGATATCGATGAAGACTGGTAAAAGTTGAATGACAAACAGTTTAAGGCAATTGCCACTTCAGAAATCAATGTGAAAGCGAGCCAACAGTTGAACCAGCAAGAATCGATTCATCATACAGAACAAAAAAAATAGCCTACAACAAGAGAAGCATTTATCGTGGCCGGTCAGTCAAATAACTTGTTTATTCAGCGGCCAGCGTCACACAGCTCTGCCATCATGCCTTCAGACTAAGGAGTCTCGTTTCTTGGTGTGCAGCAGCTTGCAGATGGCTGGTGTGAACCCAGTCCAAAGCTGAACACTGTTTCAGGCTGTTTTTGAAAGACTGCTCAGTGCATTAACTCCCTTGGACCCCTGTTTTGTTGCTGGCAATAAGATCACACACTTTTAAAGCTCTGAGATGCACACAAACATAGCAACTGATGAAGTTTTAAATAGACAAAAGTGACATAAACCATAGAGGGGAAAAAGGCAAGTCTTTGGCAATGGAGGGACTCAGCAACAGATGTAGGCATTGATCATTCATCCTCCAGTTGGACCATTGAATGTATTGATTTTGTGGAATCAGGCGTTCTTTTTACAGTCGGGTTTGAGCCATTGGATGTAGACAGATGTGGAACAAAGTGGCATTTGTAGATGAGGTCACATGGTTTTATTCAGTTATTGTAAAATATCATCAACCCTCTGAGACTCTTTCAGTGCTGATTAGTAATTCAGTGAATGAGTTTAGTCCTCGACTACACTGAATTTTATTTCATGACTCAATTTCAATCAAGTGTGATATCTAGAGGGACAGTATAACCTAATAGGTTTTCAGCCTGTCGCATTCCAAATGCAGATTATTAAAAAAACAAGTGCTGGACTTAGTATTTCACTGTTTCTTCGCACTTTTCCTCAAATATATGCTCCTAAAAAGTGATAGATTAAAAATTCTGCCAAATAACAAAATCCTACTTTAAATGGCTCACTGTACACGGATGAAGTTGCAAAGAGGTTGTTGTGAGGTCATAGATGAACATGAGTTCCAATCTTGCACCAAGTGGACTTTTTTGTTGACTCTGTTTTGATATTCTTAATGTTAACAATCAGCCGTTTGCTACCCATGATAAACTGAGACATGGTGGATGTTAAAGTACATACAATGAACATCAAACTCTCTCCCTATGAAATCACAGTGTTTTATGTTTGTCTGCTGTCATGTGTGTTTTAAGTGTTTAGCAGCAGCGACACGTTCAGAAAAAAGCCATAAACTGTCCTTCATGTAGGGAGAGATGGATGCAGGCGGATTCCTATCCAAGCAGTCCACATTTCATGGCCAGACGATGCTATGTACAGCATTCAGGGGGAAATTCATGACAACGCAGAGGAAGATTTATCATTGTGATCTCTGGGAAATATCTGTGTGCACAAGAATGTGGGTGTGTATGTGTGTGTGCTGCTGTAACCACAGCAAGTCTTAGCTCATCACTACTCTGTGTCTTTGTGTGTTTTCAATCAATAAGTTTGATTACGGTCATTAGAATTTATCCAAACTTTAATTTTGATTATCACCAAACTGACTGCTATCGTCCCTGAGAGTGATAGAAGAAACTGTGCTTCTATCAGGAGCACATGTCGACAGGGTGTGGTGGTCATCTAAGGCCACATTCCAAAACTGGTGCAACGGCTAAAGATGTGCAGAATGAGGACATACAATACGTGACTCCATGTTTGACCCATAACTAGGACAAATACATCTCTGGGGAACGTCCGGTAGGGAGAGCTTATTCAAGCTGATTTACTGATTAGCATTTAGTTTATGAAAACTATTTGGTATACCCCTAAGGACACATGTATCCTTAATGGAGAGTCATGGGGGTTATAAAATTTACCAATTCAACCACATGTCACATATTATTAAAACAGTTCCTCATTCTTGTCAGAGATCTGAAATGTTACATACCGTACATGCTGTATTTGGCTTTTATGGTCATCTTCTCCTCATGTTGAAATAAATATTTGTATTTTTGCATAGTTTTCTCTTGATAATTTTGCAAAGAATATAAACATTTTAACTTTGTTGAATAGTTTTTACAGCAAGAAAAAAAGAAGGTATTTACTCACTCATTTAATATCAATTTCTTCAAACTAGAAGGTTGATTAATTTTAAATCAGAGCATGTTAACACATTACAATTGTTCAAATGGATGATCAATTAACAGATTACTTAGGGACATAATAGAATAAAAAGTCAAGAATGAAGCTGTTACTTTTGTTATTATGTTATGTTGGATTTTTGGATTATAAATTTAATTATGTGGCTGTTAGTTCTGTGCTATGACCATTTCTCACAATAATAATGTTTTATTCCTGGGAAGGTGACTCATCAGATTCAGGTGGTAATTGATAGTTCATTTCTCCCCTTCTTTGGATGAAATACCTCATTCTATGGTATCATGAAAAATAAGTGCTGTTTTTTATTCCATAATAAACTCTATTTTACCTTTTCTTTTCAAACATATTTTATGTTTGTATGAAACCTCATCATCAAAGTGCTTCTTTCAGCAAAGTCACCTAGTTCCAAAGATCTTAGCAATTAATGTAGTAACGTGAGATAATATTGTCAAAATGACGGCCAGAACCTTAAATATATTAAACAAGAAACATTTTGAGATTATAGAATGCTTTGAGTATATAAAGAGAAGAGACTTGTCAACATTGGGACAAAAGGTCTATACATAATTATGCATTTGTGTTACTGTATAGTTTGCCTGGCGAGCACACCCCAGGTCTCTCCACATGCAGGACATAGTCGCCATTCTCATCCCTCAGTCGGCCTTCACCATGGTAACAGCAACCACAATCTGTTCACGCCCCTCTGTAAGGCTGGGAAGCATGAGAACCAGCGTGCTCTCTCACACACTCACACACAGACACACACACAGACACACAAACAATCACACACACGCACACAAATAAACACGCACACGAAAATGCCCATCACCTTTTCTCCGTTGGATCCTTTGGAACAGTCTTGCACGTCTGTGGTCTGTTCCTCCCGGTCGGATCTTTTTGGTATCACAGTGGAGACCACTAGAGTGTCCATTATTGTAGCTCCATCAAATCCTGTTAAAACCCTCTAATGACTGGGATTACATGGTTGCCTCCTCTCCCTCACAGCATCAGGGAGAACCAGCCATGTCCTCAATCTGAAACACAACTCACAGTGAGAATTATAATCACCTCAATGGAACAATTTTCCTTAGAGTCTTTTTGTGTAATTGTTGATAATATGTGATAAGTAGTCTATCCGAAAGTCTTTGGCCCTCAGACTGTTCAGGGAGTTTGGGATCGAAGGCCTCTGCCCTGAGCAGCAGCAGGTATATCCCCCTTTGGAGTTTGGACACTGTTGGTGGTGGCTGACGACTCTGCTAAGAATGAGGAATGATTGAGTTGATGGATCAGTGACAACTAGGTGGAGGTGTGGGTGGTTGAGGTTTGCGCGAACCAGCAGCATTTAAGAGCTAGATGTTTGGGGAGAGTCATATTTCAAGAGATGGCAGCAAAATGATGATGATGAAGGAGTGCCACTGTGATATTAGACAGATGACGAGCAAAACTCACAACAATTGATGCCCACAGACCGTGAAGCTTGCATGAAAGGTGTAAATAAAAGAGGGGTGTGAGAAATAACTGACTGACACCTTACTAGAGCTTCAAATGATACTAGAAGTACTCATTCATGTCTAGAAATAAGAATAAGTGCTTTTGAATTAGTGTAAAATTCTTGGAACAGAGGGAACAGCAGTTTCAGTTTGCTGCTGGGGCTTATTTTAGCTGGGGAGAAGCAGGCAGACTAAAGTTGTATTTCAGATTGATGATCCTACGTATTTTTCTCCTTTATATCATCACTGCCAGCTTATTGCACTTTGCATTAAGCTGGCATTTAAGATTGCATTAGATTTCATTTGTCCTGGTTGCTGAAAACATCAAAAGCCATAACGGTCAAAACATTATGGCTGCCTGACATTGTGTAGCTCCCCTTTGTTCTGCCAAAATAGCTCTGACCTCTTGACCATCTCAAGGCAAATCAATGTTAATCACATCAACTGTCACCAGTTATAATTATATGGCCGATGCTGTTTGAGCATTATTGGCTAAGCTTGGCAAAGAGCTTAATGTTAATTAAAAAAAGAGGTAATGTACAATCAAATAATATACAATTATACATTTTGAACATAAATACATTTGTATAGTTAATGTGTCGTGTATTAAAACAAATTGCCACAGTGACTTCGCTTTGAAATAGGTAGGAATGTGAGCAATTTAGGTCAATGGTGTGTCCTGTTAGTTGGTACTTATATACTAAAAGTATAACCAAGTATTTTTTGATGATTCCTTTACTTATGTGGCACCCTGCCAATTAGAACTGCGGTGTTGGAAATATTCTGGAAATTTTTGGTGCATTTTAATCCAAAAATTAAAATATCAGACTTTTTATGCACTTATTATGCATTCCTTCCACAGTGCACCTTTTCAAATCCTGCCCCTCAACCCAATCTAACAAGCAGAATGCAAAATCTCACATTCACTTATAAGCCCAGCCAGAAAAGGAACTGTGGAGAGAATGTTGAAAACCATAATTAGATCTTAAACCTTCCAAAAGATCAACCTGCCTCACCTTGGGGGTGAGTGAACCCTGGCTTATTGTATTTCATGGCACCACATCACTGAGGGCCCCTCGGTGCCCTTAGCCCATTCAGAACCTCAACAACAGCATTCACAGCTCAGAGGTGCCTGCTGCCGTCCCGGTTTCCCGCCCGTCCACTTTGTGAACAGGATTTTGAACCAAGAAAAGCCAAAACAATGTATAATGGACCCCTTTCTATCACCCATGATCCAGTTATGAGGAAAGAGGAACACAGTGAGGAGGGTGATGAGAGAGAGAGGCGGCACATAAGGGTGGACGTGCAGGCATTTCATTTACGGAAAGAAAGTTGGTGCATAATAATCATGATCCTCTCTTTTCTGCTATCTGAGTGTTAGATAGTCTGACAAAAGCCCGAAGATAGACCAGGCTGACTCTCCGTCGATCTCCGAAGAAATGCTCTGTTATAATAACGACATTCTTCCACACAAAGCCCCTGTGTTCTCATGGCCATGCATGGCTACATGTCCGAAGGAGACCTTCTATGTTGCTCAATGTCACACTCTTGGCCGCGTTGAGTTGATCCACTGTTTTGCCGTGATCATTCGTCTTTTTCTCTCTGTCCTTCCCCTTCCTATTCCAGTGTCTGAGAGGACATTTGAATACCTTCTAGCCTACTCAGACATTTAGTCACAAGATTTTCGGGAAATGCAAGCCCGCACTGAGTGAATCACATCAATAGCAAGAACGGGGTCCAGCAGCACAGAGCCTATGTACATTATAGACCATTAATTTGTTGGTTTAACTTTGCTCTGAACACGTTTGATTCACTGTTACAGTTGAAAGTGATGAGATGCCTGGAAAAGAAAAAGGTCATGGAGCAAAACCTAGGGTGCGTTTCATGATTACATGAAGACTGGACCCTACTAGACTGAGTTCAATCAGTCACATGGTGTGCAAAGATCAGAGGTTTCCACCCTTCCTCTCCAAGGGGGGATTGTAGAATGGAGGCTTGAAGGTAAAGGAACAGGTGCATGCTGTTATTCCAAAAACAACAGGAAGTTGGTTATTCTGGTTTAGTGCACTGATTTGTTCTGCTTTTATCAACCCAGACATCAAAGCACTGTGGAACACATATCGTAATTAACCCTTACCGCTCTATGCCTGCAATTTTTTCACAAAAATCCATTTCTATCAAGTCATTACTCGGTGCGATCTGAACCTACAGATATCGTACATATACTTTTATACTCTGAGAAGTTTAAAATTAACATCCTCTAATCTGCTTAAATATCAGAAGGAAAGTTGCTTTTCATAACTTCCGAACTCTCAGGAGAATCGTAACTGTATTATGCTGCCTTTATTACCAAAGCACTCCAGTGAAATTACGCTGTACATTTATGTGTGCACTGAGAAACAGTGACTGCTTATGGCCGATTTGGAACACTTTAATTGTGTATTGTGACATTATAATGGTTCATATTGTATCCATTAGGGGAAGCTTTTTGTGGAAAACACAGTTTTTTGTTCGTAATTTCACAACCATAAGTCCAATTGTGTCTAAATTTAGCTAATATGAATGGACTCTTTTTCTTAGTAACTGAGCTCAGAAGCATAGTTAACTGTAGTTATCTTCATTATTGAGTCACTATTGGATCATATCTTGGAGCATATTACTGACTTCATAGAGATTGTTAGATTGAGTTAATATGGACTGTTTGAGAATACATACAAATGAGTCACATTTCATTTGAGGTGTTTCATCAGGGTGATTGCTTGCACAACACAGGGGCTTCTCAGGGATGTACCCTTTCAGTCGGGGGTGACAGTGTAGGCCTAGTTGTTATATGGATTCAGGTGCGGTGTTTTAGGAGGTTACAGGGTGCATTGATGTGTTCTTGTGAGAGCATGACTCCTTACACATGTGTTTGTTTGGAGAGCTGGTGTTGACACAGACACAGCCTCTCCATTGTCCTCCTCCATCCGCCTCATTGCTTGGCTCCCTCTAATCTCTGCTGGAACCAAAAGGCCTGTGGCTGGAAAGCCTCGGCTCGAGGACATTGTGTGCCCGGGGACCAGAGAGGCTCGAGACAGGCAGTACAGCTAGGAAAGTTAGTGTCCAACATTATAGTAGTCGATTCACATTTCTTGTGAGCTGTTTTAAAATTGCAGGCAGTAAAATAACCCACAGGATTACACTCAAACTGTCAAATAATTTCCCCGATATAATGGCTTCCGATTTAGCTTTCTCATTTAAACCTCACAGGTCTCAATCATTTTTTCCCCCCAGATTTTTGTTTTCCATGAGTAGTAGTGTATAACCTCAACCCTATAATGTAAATGTTTTTTTTAATTCGGGATTGGGGGCGCACTACCAGAATATCTAAGCAGTGTGACGCACAAGATGACGACATATTTTCTATTTCTTTGTTTTAAATGAGTGTAAACCAAATACACACAGGTTGAGTTGAATGACCATCCAAAAACATGAATGTACAACTAGGACTCTTTAAACTCATCCAATAGGATTTCATTCATTAATCTGTTTGTATTTCTTGTCGCTGCATGTTCCAGATGGGTCAGTGGTCTTGCAGAGGAACTGGGTGCACACCCACCCACCAACACAATCGTTGGTATTTTGTTTGAGTCGATTAATATTATTAAGTATTTTCTATAGAAGGTATTATAATATTAAATTTGATACAATACTATACATTTTACATACAGTACTGACATTTAGATACATTACATACATTACATTACATTACCCACTACAACAACATGAGCGTTGAACCAATGCTGTGATTAGGCAAATGATCTTCTGACAGATCAAGGTGCCTCATATCCTGAAATCGATTTCCAGGACAAGAAGCCAAATAGAATGTGTCAAACTGAGTGATTAAATCTGAACAAGGATGATCTTTGGGTGCCAACTACACAATAAAACTATCCAGTTGTGCAAAGGAGAATCTAAGAAGTATTCATTCTTCATATTTGGGTGCTAGTATAATCCAATAGACAGGAAGGTAGGGTCAAATATAAAAAACTATTTTTATTTCCAAGCAGTTTTGATATCTTGGTGGATAACAAATACATACATATAGCAATTAAAGACAATTAAAAGTAGAGTTAAAGTAAATTGCCAGAATAGTGTTCTGAAACCCTTCTATCAGAACCAGCGTTAACTTTTTTTCCGCCAAGGTTGTTCTTCTGTGGGATTAGACAACATGGGATAGCCTCCTCAAAAGCATCTGTACATATACAGATATGAGGTAATACATAAAGCTAAAAAGACTTTAAAAAAAAACAAATAATGATAATATACATTCATGTTGGATTTATTATAATGGACTCAGAGTATTTAAAAAAAAAACCTCTTTGAGGACATTGTTAAAGTTCAAGGCTGGTTTGGAAGGCGTCTAAAAGGGAAAAGAAAAATGAGAGAGTATGTGGTGTGTATCATTCACAAGATATTACTCTTTTTTTTACATTCGATGTAATACACGGTTGTATGTGTCACCTCTGACCTGGAGGAGTGTAAGAGAAAAGTTGAAATTTTAATACCAAGGTCTTTCTGTTAATCACATTTAATTTATTTCTCATAATCGCATCCTGTTGCGATGGAAGGGAGATGAAAAAAGTCCTGCCACGCAAAGGTTCACTCAGGAAAACTGCTAATTCATTCCAGAACAGCTGGCCCAAATATTGTGCTTGTAGTGTTATCAGACAATGAATGAATGAATGAGTAACATTTTGCTGCTCATTTTGTGTATTTACCTTGAAATACTCACTTTACTGTGATGTTAAAGGTGAGATTAATTGGAGCTTCTATTCATGCAAGTGAAGTTAAATCGAAGAAGGTGATGGACGGATGCCCACTGAGCTCAACTTTCATTATGTTTCCTGTGATGGCCATTATTAAATTATCTTTATCTACAGTAATTTTGTTTATTGTTCTGAAAAGAACAGAAAGGTGAATTTTCTATAAGTGCATGTTATTTATAATAGTCCTATCGATTAGTTATTCACAATAAGATTTACCCTAAAATGAGGGAGGTCTTACTTTTGGATTAGTACTGTAGAGACTTTGGTTTCTCATGTCTTTTCAATGGACCTCTCCTTATGAGAGTCAGATGGCTGAAACCAAAGTGAATAAAGCATTCTGCAGAACAGTTTTGTGATGTGTTTTAATCATAGTCTGGGCATGTAAATACAGACCAGTGACAGAAAACACAGTCCAGTGACAGACATTTGGCAGACCTCGCTGGAAAT
Source organism: Lophius americanus (assembly GCA_037951165.1). Lineage (NCBI taxonomy): Eukaryota > Metazoa > Chordata > Actinopteri > Lophiiformes > Lophiidae > Lophius > Lophius americanus. Next base: position 7,086,808 of record JBBDHG010000032.1, on the reverse strand, counting down.
GCGCCCTCTCTTTTTGAGAAAGCTGTGGCGTTGTCTTAATTTCAACTGCTCTCTGATATTAATTATTCAATTTAAGTGTTTTGGCTTATAATGTACCCACCTGGAAATGGCTGTGGCCCCCCCCAGGAAAGAGATATAAGTGGATTCATTTCAAGATGGCTGTTCCTCCAAAGACTTTATTAGATTTAGTTAATGAGCGAGCCAGGCAGGCTGACTGGCTGGCTGAGCGAAGGTTGGGAGGATTGGAACGTAATTAAGCCATGAGTCTGACAATGCCACTGTTATACACTTTCATTAAAAACACGCTCAACGGCTAATCTCCGACAAATTAAGGCAGCGAGATAATTTGGCACAGTCACCTTCAGTGTTGCCCTTAAATGTTGAAACCCAGCCTTTCCTTTTTGTCTCTTCCGCTCACACCTTCAACCCCCTGCTGCAGCCCACCTCTCCCTGTCTACACCTTAATTCTCCATGGTAAGTAGGTGTAGCTCCTTGTTCGGCCGACCAGCCGGCCCATCTGTCTGAGATATAGTTTACCCTTGTGGTTTTTATGTCTTCCATATGCCCTGCTGGGGCATATATGGCTGGACTGTGTAATACAGGAGGGGCCGGTGTATTTCCAGGCCAGCACACACACAAGTTTTCTTGTCTGAGCCATGAATGAGTGTTAGTATAGATTTCCTGTGGCTCAAATACGAGGCTTAATTGACCTGAACAGCTCTGAGTGACTTGGCACCTCCTGTCCCGACCTCCCCCCTCCTCCCCCGCACCCCCGCCTCCCTGAGGTCTTACAAAGCTTCTTTGTCCCCAGGCCTGCGCCACAGTGCTCTAAAGCTTTGTTGAATGTTTCTGTCTGAAAGAGCAAATAGCTCTTGCCTCGTTTTGTTTATTGTCATATTTGAAGTTTGAACAAAGTTTACACAAAGCCCCATTTTCTGATAGTTGCTCGCAGCCTGCAGGGGAAAATCAGAGAGGAGAAAATAAAATGGTTTTATTGTTTGTTGAATTTTTGACTGTCTGCCAATGTCTGACCTTTTATCATCTCATCTCCTCCTCTCTGTCACCTCAATCTGTCTTCCCCCTCCCTCCATCACTCACAGGGATCACATATACACGGTGGAAACGGACAATGCCAACAGCGATGAGATCTTTTTCAGTAAGGTGAGTCAAACATCTGTCTCTTTGAGGACGATCTGTTCTTGATCATCTAACCCCAATAACCTGACTCTTACAGCCTTGGTACGTGTATAAGTGTTTGTCTGGGTGTGTACGTAAGTCTCCCAGTAGTCTCACTCACCTGCTCACCGGTATGAGTCTGACGCGTCATCATGTTGACCCTGTTAAGGAGATTATCCAGTCAATCAGCCCGCAAACCACCTGCGTCATCCACGCTCATCAGTTGGACAGCAGAGAGGCCCGATTGGTGTGTACTGAAAGCTGAGAGGACAACAGAGGAAGTAACGGAAGAGGAAAAAGGAAGACGAGAAGGGTAGAAAATGGATGCGGGGAGGAACAAGATCCCATTTTGTATTTCCAGATACTCGAAAAAAGCACGTCATTTTTGCATAGATCCTCAGTTTTATGAACCCGCTCTCCACATCCCATTACAACCACTTCTCACTGGCATCACTTGCCCTCAAAATAATGCATGCCAAATGAATTTCGAACAAGGCTGTTCTTATATGCACAGCAGCCCACTTTCCCTCCATCTCATCCGCTGCAATGTCAAAGCATGGCGAGTGGGTCTTTAATGAGAGAGGGCCGCAGATGAAAGGCAGGTGGGAGACGCGCACATTTATTGACTGCTTAGGGTCTTTAATCAGTGGCCGAGCCAAACACTCTGTAAAAAAAGTGGTTGGTAATAGATGGTCGGCGCTGACCCTCAGGCTTCTGTGGGGTGGGATTACGAGTGATGTGCGTTTATGTGTGTGTGTGTGTTGCTCGTTGCTAGATATAACGTGGCATTGATTGATAACTGAGTGTGGCAATGAAAAAGGGCTTTTAGTCTGGCATGCTTCCATTTGACTGGCAAGTATTGGCTGGTGCTGACCTACAGGCCAAGGCATGTTGAGTGTGGGAGTGAGTGGGTCAGTGCACAAGGATCATCAGACTATCAATCCAGAGGAATGAGCTCTGATCTCTGAGCCAGGATCTGTTCTTGAACAGACTTTCTTCTGATTGGGGCTCGGTATTGTATTCCCTCCACTATGGGGTACAACTACATGTTCAAGAAGGTAATCTGATCTCTAGTCAGTGCTGAGAGTCAGGTTCATCTCGGAGCAGGTGCGTCATGATGGAGGATCTCAGATGATGATTATTGATCTCGGTAAAGATTGGTTATTGAATACAATGGCTCCTTCTATTTTTCTCTCATGAATGACGATCCTGTCCCTCTCTCTCGCTCTCTTTCTCCTTTTCTCTTCACTCATGCTCTCTTTCCTCCAGAAAATGACATGGAAGTCCAGGCAAGCTGACGTTGACACTTGCAGAATGAAAGGAAAGCACAAGGTAGCGATGCAACAAACATACTACACTGCAAAAGATGTGCTTACGACATGATTTTATTTATAGAAAAAAAAACAACCTTTTTTTGCACAAAACACTTTACCGGGTCACACATTAAACACTGTGCAGACTAGCTGGAACAGATATTATTTCTCACAGTCCCTCATTCCACCGCTGTCACACATACTTGCAAACACACATTAACTAAGCAGGTGTGATAGCACTCACATGCTGTTCATGTATAACTTTCTGCTTTCATGTTTATACATCACTAAGGATCTTCATATCAAATTGGGATATCATTGTTTTTACTTGAGTTACTGCTAGTTCCAACAAACCTTGGTAGAATGAGTAGTAATTTATGGAATCCCAAGTTTTAATAACCACTATGTTGCTGCACGTGCAAAATAATATAATTTCTCCATGGATATCTTTTCTTCTTTCTCTCCCATCTCCCTAAAGGACGAGTGTCACAATTTCATCAAAGTCCTCCTGCAGCAAAATGAAGACACCTTGTTTGTTTGTGGAACAAATGCTTTCAATCCCTCCTGTCGAACTTACAAGGTAAGGATGCACATATATACATATATTTATATATAAATGTATACATAGTTTTATATATATGTATATGAAACCAGCTCTTGGTCCGCTCTATTACCTCAGTGAAAGACATTTGTCAAATTTATTGTTAACGTACAGTTCCTAAAACTCCTACAGGGCTGTTTACTTTCAGCATCAACATTCGTCTTGGTTGAAACTATCACAAGTGGACGTCATGCACAACCTCTGTAATCGGATACCGCTCTTCCGCACCAAATGTCAACATTTGGTGCGGATTTTACAGGGTGAAACACAAATCGCTTCACATTATGAAGAGTGAGCTGTGGAACATATGTCGAACGTTAAAAAGGCTGCAGGGTGGTTTTAGCATATTTTTGTATTGTTTGACAAGTTTGACATGTAGGTAGTAAGAGACCAAATGGGCATCAGTAAAAATTCAGGGGGGAAAGGTAGGATTACAGAATGACATTTTGATGGCGTGTTATGTTCACGGCTCACAACAGGAATACTTAAGAGCAGCTGGTGGCAGTTACGAAAAAAAAAAATATATATATATATATATATTATATATATAATAATAATAATAATAATAATAATAATACATTTAATTTATAATGCACTTTACATTTGGATCAAATCTCAAATCTCAAAGTGCTACAAAGCAAAAGCAGAATATGAATATATGAAGATATGAATATGTCATATCTTATTCTAAAAGCTCTTATCTTTCTTTTTTTTCTTTTTTTATTAAATCAATGTTACTCCATATTTATTGGAGTAAGTCAAAGGTCAGGGTTTCGGGTACATCCGTGCAGTTTGGAGCGACAGCATATGGCCTTGTTATTGTTTTCCACATTATTCGACTTTTTTAGAAAGCACATGTAAGATATCACACCTGATTTTGCTGGAACTCACCGATACGTTACACATGGCTGCGTTCCACTGCAGTTGTTTTCAGTTTAAACAAAAAATGGGCCTAGAGATAGGTCCTCATGTTGTACGATCGCTGTATCAAAAGGGCTCAAAAAGCTGTCCAATGTTGGTAAGTTCTATACACTTCAGAAAGGAAGCAGCCTAAAGGCTGGTACAGCAATGTGGCATAAGAAAGAATACAAGAAAAGCATGACTGCTTCATTAAAAAGCATAAATGGTTTCTTGAAAAGCATTTCTGGTTTACAAAAAAAGCATGAATTCAGTGTTTGTCCTAGATGCTTAAGTTTTATAATTCTCCTGACTCAACAACTCTAAAAGTGGTGAGAATTTTTCATGGCATGTTGGCTTTACCAGTCATGCTGTGAATCAATTGGAAGAGCCAATGTTGGAAAACAGGAGGACGCATTCACACCTTTATTTAGAGCCATCCACTTGTGATTGAATCAAATAAATAAAAATGTGTGTTAATGTCAGGCGCAAACAGATCTCTATTATCTACGGCTGACTGCCTTTTATTCCCTCTGCTGCATACTTTTTGCGCAGCGACCACAACCATGTGAGACTTGAGCGACGGGCTGTGAAGCGAGAGACGTAGATGGATGACTCCACCGATGACTTTATCTCCAGGTGTACTTTGACACACTCGACTTAGAAGAGAGGAAACCTAACCACCTGCCTCATTTCACACACACTCACACAAAGTGAAGTTGGGACAAGGTCCAGAAACCTGACTCAACCCTGTCCCGTAAACAGACCCGTCACTGGCTATGTTTCTGCGGGCATGTCTGGAATAGTTTCTAAATTCCAAAACCTGCTTGTGAGGAAGCTTTACAATGACTTTCGACAAAAAACAAATCCCATCTGCGGGTTGAGTTGATGGACAAAGACAGATATGTCAAGAAAAGATAAGCATGGAGTGAGAGACAAATGACAGATTACATGAAAAAACAAGCATCAAACTATTGAAAATGTCCCATTTTTTCCTGTCCCAGGGACAGATATTTTATATTTGCTTATACCAGTTTTGCCATTATATTGAGTTAATCTTATTCAAGAAATTTTTTTTACAACTTTTTCAAGCGGCAGCATCTGCTAGCCAGACACATTTTAATCTACTTTTTGGCTACGAAACATTCCTATATGTGCTTCAAAATTAAAAATAGTTAGGAATCGGGATTTCAAAACTATCATTTCTTCCCGCTTTCTGAGAAGTTTGTATTTTACATAGAATAACTAATAACCATCAACCAGATAAATTGGATAAGAAGAACGTGAAGAAAATTATTTGTAGGAGCAATCCGGCAGACAGACAGGTACTATGAAGGACTGGAGGGCAGACAGAATATCTCACACAGTCTGTCCTGAAGCATTTCATGATTTTGAGTTTGTTTGGATGAGATGGTGGCTGAACATCTACACGTTATCTAGGTGGCCTGTGGGGAAAAGCGTCTTGCCGTGGTTCACTAGATCTGTTTACCAGAAAAACAAGACATCTCTGCTCCACTGCCTTTGTGTTTCAGCATGCTAAGCACACAGAGTGGACAATCCTCAAGTCACTGGGTCCTCCCGTGGGGGAAGTGGGATTTATGTCTGTGAACTTATCAGGCGCACTGAGCTTTAATAGCTCCTCCGGTTAGGGTGTCCAGGTTTGTGTTTTAGCTGTTATTTAACTGATAGTGCTGCCAGTCGGGCATACATTCATACGTATACCTGCTTGAGTGGGCAATTATAACGTCAGGATGACTGATGCTGGATGAATCACCAAATATGATTTTCAGGGTTCATCCTGTCTAAAAAACAAATGAAAACAATGAATTAGTCTACAAAAGAAAGATACAATACAATTGTTTGACTAAAGTGTTGTTGTTTTTTTTACGTTTTAAATGTCCACTGTCACTTGTTTTACTGATGTATTGTGTTTTCTGGTTTTGTGGGGAAAAAGAACCATTTTAGACTCAATGGATCAATATGAAGAGACTAATTTCAGGTTAAATGTTAAAGTCTGTGGGATATTTCACAGCTTCAAAAATGTTGAGTACTTGCACATACAAACACGGGGTTTGTGTGTTGGAAAAATGCAGAAGTGTGTACCCAACAGTTCAAACACTCACAACTGTGCAAACAGGCAAACAAAATGAATAAAACACTCCTATTTTATGAAATCATCAGACACACTGTACTGCTGGCAGGCCAACAGTCTCTTTGGGCAGATACCAGGCCTTTGATGGTATGCTTGGTCAAGTGTTTGTGTGTGTATGTGTTGGTTTGTGTGTGTGTGTCGGTTTGTGGTAAAATCCACCTTGGCCACAGTTTGCCCCTCCATCTCCCCCAGTGTGACAGTGCTGAAAAGAGCTTCTGTTTCGGAGCCAGCCTCATCCCACATTAATCAACAATGCTGCAAGGGTAAGGGGGGAAGAAGGAGGGATGGAACGGGAATGGGGAAGTGGTGCATGGAGAAAGAGGGGGCATGAAGGTCTCCAACCCAAGCTACCTTTCCTGGTTACCCCTTTTTTTTCTTTTTTTTTTACCTCTGTCTGATTTGATAATTTTTCTTTCCTCATTAGTTTCTTTTCAATTTCTGCATCTTCGCTTTTTTTATGATAGTGTGAACACCCACACCCACACAAACACCAAACACACACATACACACTGTCACACATATGCAGACTGAAATAACAGAGACAGACACCTTGGCAGCCATGGGACAGTCTCCTCTCCCGGCACCTCTCTGCCTGCCCTCCTCCCTTTTTTCTCCTCTCCCACAGGACTTATTTCTCTCCCCCTCCCACAACTCTACCATCTTTCCCTCTGTTGCTTTCTCCCTCTGTCACTGCCTTGCTGTGTGGAAATAATAAACAACCCATCCAGCTGGGCTAATATATGACTGGAGTCAGTTTCATCGCCTGTTGCCGAGCAAAGCGGGGGGAATCAGTGGGAAGGCTTTGAGGCAGCGGGTCCCATGTGATGTGTCCTCGCCTTGATACTCGAAGACTAAGGCACACTGGGAAATTTCATCTGTGTCAAGTCTTTGCATTTTAAATATGATCAATGCACACAGAGGGATTAATTGTGACAAGGATAATGAAAATATAGATTTTCTATACTGCAGCTATGCCTGAGAAAATGTTCATTACAGACAGAGACAATAGCTCAAAATGTAAAATAGAATTACTGTGCATGAGTTAGTCGCTAATGCAGTGGTTGTTCACCATTCCTTCTGCAAAGATCAATCAATCCTCCCAGAAGTTATATTTAATATATTTTATTTGCTGTTAAACATATTTCTTTCAACAGCTTTCAACCCTCCAGTTTCCAGCAGGAGTGTAAAAGGTGACCAGGGAAAGGGTTCACCCTCCCAGGGCTCACAAACAGGCTGCAGGGAAATGGGCCATGGCTATTAATCTCCAAGTGTGATGTGTCCTTGTTTGGTTTACACAACTGCTCCATGCACAGGTGTGATCGTGTGTGCTTGACCTTTATGGAGCATAGAAGAGAAAGAAGTGTCTTATGGTTCAGCTGCGAACCATAAGACAAGGACAAGAAAAAAAACATTCAGAGGCTGCTCTTTCTGACTCCCAACCATTTGGAAGGCGAACCTCTTACGATTATTTAGAATGTAGCAAGTGGGACATTGGTTCAGTTATCCTGAATTTGTCCTCTGTAAGATTTTGAAAATCACTCACCAATGAAAATATAAAGCCAAAAAAACATCCAGAACCAATTAGAACATTCCTGAAAGGCATTTTCTGGATCTACGTTGTATTTGGCTAATTAATTAGCACACAGCCTATGGGAAACACCAATGAGCCGTGGTATTAATCAATTCATCTACACACATCGCACCCCGAGCCAAGGTTGCTGTACATTGGGATAAACTGGCTCCAGCAGGTCGCTACGAAATAAGGTGTGGTTGAAGCAGTGATGATGAGGAGCGACAGTGCTACTGCTCTCTTTCCATTACTTTGAATTTTGTTTCAACAAAGCTGACACACTTCTTTATTTGTCTTTTATTCTCCAAATCTAGTGGAGTTGACGGCTTAATGAGGCTCGCCTGGTAAATTGTGTAAAAAAACCATCCATCTGGCTGTTTAAACATCAAGCATTTTACGCTAATGATTTTAATGTGCGTTGCTCAGTGCGGCAGGTTTATGGTTTGCTACTGCCAATTTTTTAAAATGTCATAATGGTGGAGGTCTACTAGCTAAAGTTTCACCACACATGCCAACTTAATAGGATAGTGAAGCTGCACGCATTTCTGCAGCCAGGCTGGGAGTGTTTTCCTCTGTTCAAACGGCAGGAATAGATCAGTGACATCCAACCAAGCCCAGTGGACAGAGGTCACCGGCTCAGTGACATCAGCCAGGCAGGGGATGGAAGGGTGGGCCAAACTGCTGGGAGAGATACAGTATGTGGGTGAGTGTTTGCGATGTATAAGAGAAGGAAGGATGTGTTTGTGTTCGGTGTCTGACACAGGAGCTGCTGACGTTTCAAACTTTGCAGAGTTTGCTCTGATTCAGTGGACACACCTGACCTTCACCTACTCACGTCCCTGATGATTAACTCAGCCTAATCTCTAATTATGCTCTCTCCTGTCTGATGACAATATATATCTTCCATGCAGCTGGCCTCCGTTTTTATGCTCCTTTAATTTCTGGAGAAACATAAGGAATGTGAAATTGAGAAAATGAGCTGCTACTGGTGGTTGTATGTTTGTGGTAAAAGGTCACTTGTAATTTTCTCTAACAAATCAGCTTCAACAATTCCTCTGGCAGGCTGTTCCAATGTTGTGCCGGAGTGGGTGTGACCTTTTTAGTTGCCAGATGATAACCGTTTCTGTCGAGGTAGGAATAGAAAACAAAATGACCTGTTTAGAGACCAGGAAGGGCGGCGTAAGCACTTTTCAGTCACGGTAAGATACACTCCTCTTTGTTGAGAGAAAGTGAGGAAGCAGATTCAGATTTGGAGATGAAGACCCGCAGGTAGGGAAGAAGAATTACTATGTATTGTTCGATCCAAAAGGAAACTGTTTCAGTTGTCTTCCTTGACCTCTGTCTCTGGTCGGCCTTGTGGGGTTTTTCTTCTCTCGGTTTTGTGTTTTTTTGTGCGTCTCTCAATGGGTCAGGGTAAGAGATCACAATCCTCAACTGTCCCCTGCATATTGCGCTTCAACAAAACTGTGTGCAAAACAAGAAAATCTTGAATTTGTCTGAATTTCAGCCGGCAGAGATCATCGCACTGCAGCTAAAACATGACCACCAGTGCTTCTCAACAACAGACTAAGCCTGAATTATAAGAATAGAATAAGCTCATTGCTAAAAAAAAAACCTACAACAATACACTATTAAAACCAGAACGCCCGAGAAAAAACTCTCAGCACATGAAAAAGTTGAGACTAAAAATATAATGACAAGTATACGATCTTCTATTTAGAGACTTCAGTGGTTTAGCAAAATAAAATCTCACTTTCCCTGCAAAGAGCTCTGCGCTCAGGCTTTTTCCTCTTCCCATTTATTTCCCCTTCACTGGAAAATCACTGATTTTAGAAATCTGGGCAGGGGTGAGCTCTGCAGTAAATGGGCTAAGGATCTGTTTTGCGGGTTGTCAAAAGTCTTCATGAGTATACAGATGAAAGATGTCAAGGGGAAAAAAACACACATCTGCCAATACTGTGGAACTTTTTGCTATGGATAATGTCATTTTTTCTTTCTCCCTCCATGACAGTTTAGTTAGTCCCAGATTGACTCACTGACAGCTCTGAGTAGGAAACCAAAGCTGCATTGACGGGATATTAGCTTAGGTCCAAGTTAGATGGAGGGCCTCCTGGGCTGGGTACCCCCGTCACTAATTTAGCAGACCCAAACCATATATCTCCATTCGGTCCTTTTGTGGTTTTGCCTTCAAATTGTCAATGTGCTGGCCCCAGTAGGGAACCATTTCCTGTCTATGTTATACTTCACAGTCTCTGTTTTGTTTAACATCACTACATCGTCTTGCCCCTTCATTGACCTTTACCTCTTCTGTGACCCTAGCTGGACACCCTGGAGGCTCTGGGAGAGGAGATCAGTGGGATGGCACGATGCCCGTATGATGCCAAGCATTCCAACGTTGCTCTCTTTGCAGGTGAGTTTGAACTCATCTATTAGAAAAATTATAACTACTTGCTTTTCATTATTTTAGACACGTTTTTAGCATTATCATCACTATGACTTTTAATATTTTCCTCGTGACTCCAAATAAGAGAAACTCTTGCCAGGAGGTAAAAATATTCATTCCGATTCCTCCTATCTGCTCTCATTAAACACTGAAGTGTGGTCAAGCTAAATGGGAAAATTGAGTCCATTTGAGCCGGAGGATCAGTTGTGGTTGTATTCTACAATTTTCTTAATACCCCTGTGGTTTATTCTAAAGGCAATTATTTGACAGAGGTCACATTTGCTGCTGTGAGCCAAGTTTTTGCTGCTTGCTAGAGATGTTGAAAAAGCATCAATGGTATTGTGGTAAGAGAAGAATGTAATCATCTGTTATTGTACTTTTTCTGATGTCTTCTTTTTATGTCATTCACATTCTTTCAAAATACAAGAGATAAAAATAAGTCGCAAATGGCTGGGACCAGAATGAGCTAACTTTCCGTTGGCAGGGTGACATTTTTCTGATGGAAAAGACCCTCAGGCTGCTAGAGACATTCGCCAATTCATATTGGCTGTGAACCGACTTTATGGCACTATTGTTGAGCCGTCCCTTAAAGCCGAGCAGGAGAGGGAACGCCCAACTTGACCAGTTAATGTGTAACAGAGTTGCTTGGAAGGAGCTGGAAGCACTGAGTAATCAGGAGGGTTCCTCAGTCTGCTATCCTTTCAATTATATCGTTTATGTTTCCACTGCGGTTATAGCCAAGTCAGGCTGAGGTCATGCTGCTGCTGGATTCTGTTCAGGATGCGTGCGTGTTTATGTGTGCGCACGTACATGCACGTAATTGTTGCATCTGCGAGGATATTTCTCCATCAATGCAGGGTTTTTGAAGTGTGTTTGTGAAAGTGTGCAATTAGAAATGTGTTTGGGCAACCTGTTTGTTGTCCACCACAGGATCTCCGTAGTTTTTGTGATCCCCTCCTTTTCCAGGTATAACGCCGTCTGAGGAATGTTACAATAACTGGCCACAGCAATCTCTGCCGTGTTTTTCTTTTGACCAATTTTCCCCCTCTCATCGCCTTCTTCTCTCTCTCTCTATCGACTCCTCTTAATTCTTCCCCCCATCTTTATTTACCCTCCTTATTGCTCCCTCCATCTCTGCATTCACTTTCCAGATGGCAAGCTGTACTCTGCCACCGTTACAGACTTTCTAGCGATCGATGCGGTCATCTATCGTAGTCTAGGAGACAGCCCGACTCTGCGCACCGTCAAGCACGACTCTAAATGGCTGAAAGGTGAATGAGGACACATACACACGCACACACACACACACACGCACACACACACACACACACACACACACACACACACACACACACACACACACACACACACACACACACACACACACACACACACACACACACACACACACACATTAACAAATAGAGACCCACATTCCCTGTGAATGTACCGAACTGACAAGTAAAAAACTTGCATGCATAACTTAATCTTTGTCTTTGTTTGATTCATTAATGTCTTGTGTCTTCTGTGTAACTGTGTTTGAATCTAGGTATAAGAAACCAGGAGTGATTATGCTAATGTGGTACATTTTGCCAATCTGCCTCAATAGAGTTGATGTAGCCATGAAATTACTCTGCCCCGGGGAGAAACAAGCACAAGCACAGCCTGTCAAGACTCAATAAAGAGATTGTCCTTTCCTTGTATCGCAGATATGACAGATGATAGATTGAGACACTCACGGCACACAGTCAGGGCTTTTATGCATAATATTACAGATACACTGGCTGTTTACTCTGAAATATGGTGTCAGAACTGCTTTGTCGGAGGAAAAAAACCCTTCTTGACTGTTATTCCATTTCTCCTCCTGCAGAGCCCTACTTTGTTCAGGCAGTTGATTACAGGGACTTCATCTACTTCTTCTTTCGGGAAATTGCTATGGAGTATAACACAATGGGAAAGGTAAGCATGGGCGCTATTCGTCTGCTGTTGTTTGAACTCCAATCAGGCACGGCTTCCTATTTACCGAGAGAATCAGGAAGGGCCTGAGGAAACTAACAGGATATGGGTGTATCACATCACTGGAAGGAAGTTTTCAGTTGCTGTAAAAAGGCCAGACGTGTTTCATAAAGAAAGAACACAGGACCGGATGCAGGATCTTAAATAGATCCAAAAGGAGAATTCAGGGGCCATTAGAAGCCTAAATATACCACCCAATTGTACGTCCGCATACACCCGGCAACGCCTTTTTGACCCATCTTCTCAAGGTTCCCTGAGAGGATTTCTTCCCAGGGGTGCCCAGAGACATGAGACGGAGCAGAAGAGGACAGGTTGAATAATAAGAAAGAAGCTTTCCTCACTAGCTTTTATACCAATGAGACTTTTTTCATTTGGTTCTTTCAGTTTAGATTTGGAACCTGCTTTCAGAAAGTTTAAATGGATACATTTCAAAATATGCGTTACACATCAGTATTATTTTTAGTGAATGAAAGGAAACACAAGAGAGCAAGAAAGAGAGGGGACGAGTTAGGTAGTAAGAAACACAGACATATAGGATTTAATGGCAGCTCGTGATAGGAATTTGTTATCGAGGATACGGATAGAGATCAGGCCTCGCTGCTCTAATCCGCTGGCTTTTTGGAAAGCAACGTCAGTGTAATTAAGCATGTGGTGCAGTGAGCAATTTAGCATTTAGGGAACGATATGGCTTAATTATTATAATGTATGACAATGTAAGCAGTCTCTTTTACATGACAAATTGATGGAACTACTGTGGCAGGTTTGTGTTTGCTTTAGTGTTAATGTTGGATTGAAACGCAACAGGATAAATGATTCATTACACAAGTGAATTAACAAGCCTTGGTTGTTCGATCTGATCAATCTTTGTATTTGTCCCTATTATGTGAGTGAGTGTGTGTTTGGTGGCTGTGGTTACACACTGATAATAGAGTGCTGGGCTATATTTAGCATGGAGAAATGTGAGAAATTTGAAGTGATATATTCAAGCATAACTCAATTCAACATTCAACATGATTATCTCACCTGTTCCGTGTGATAATTTTCCTTTAATGACAACGCTTTCTAATCTCACAGTGGCTCAGTGTGTGGGTGTGTGTGTGTGTGTATGTTTGAGAGGGAGTGTCTGTGTGGCTCTGGTTTAAATGAATGTTCGCTCCAATTCACACTGTTTACTCTAGGTTGCAATTTCAGGTCAGGGTTGGATTTATTGTTGTTTAAGTATAGTTTGACAACAGCTAATTACTATACTGCCTGTGTGATCGCACTGCAGAGTTGTAATTACATCCTCGGCTTATTTGAATCTATATATTTTAAATTGTCTATTGCCAGGTGACTTAAACAGCATCTCATACACATTAATTTACCCTGCTTGTCTTTAATTTGCTTTAAAGAGATGAAATGTTGCATTAAGACGCTGGTGTTTCCCAGATATTTTCTTTCAGTTTTTCATATTTCTTATTCAAATTTAAAATAGTTTTCCCCTCCAAATTAATAAGGCAGCTGTCTAAATTTGTTTATAATGTTTCAAGTAGGCGTTTATCTTGCTCGTTCATCCATTTTTACTAACCCGTCATTGTTTGGTAACAATTAAGAGTTAGACAATTTTAGTTCTATCGGGAGAGACAAGGAAAAAACTAAAGATCATGAAGTTAATGAATTCCAACAATGACTATCCAATTTACCGAAACATATGTGTGACTTGATGGATGGTAATCTGGAATAATCAAAGGCACTCTAACAATGGGTTAACAATCCTTTATTAAATCATGGATAAAGTAGAGATTATTGTTATTATAACAGATAATATAATAATGAAGTCTCTGGTGGTGGTTGTGGTGGCTGATGGCTTTGTGGTGGCCGATCGACACGTGAGGCTAATGAAATGATGAAGATGATGAAACTGCGAAGACTGTTGGAGATTGGGAAGTGGTGGGGCAACGTTAACGGCAGCATGAACGTAGTAGGGGCAGAAGAGAATCATACTTAAAGAGATAGCAGCAAGATGATTATAGGCTAATAATGTAGGTGTGGCGCTGTGCTGTTGGATAGATGTGACCAGCTCATATCTCCACGACAAAAGACACGTTATGAGGGGTCATGCATGATAATGCGGAATAATGCGGAGGAACAATCTTCCTGACTGAACTTCCGCTAAAGCTTCATTAGCATAAACTGAATAGCTTCATATCCAAATAATTACAGATGAAAAACATGCATAATTCATAACAGTCATAACAACCCTGCCTAAATTATTCTCATGCAATCTGGCTAATATTGAGGTCTTAAAAGGTATTTCAATAATTTTAGAACTCAAAGTCTATTTACAGTCAAGGGGTACTACTTACTATGTCCCAGAAAAATGCATTGATCCATTTTTGGTGCCAGACTGGGAAACACAGAAGTGTCACCTCAGTCAGTATGGGCTGTGTTTAAATACTAGATAACACGGCCTATACGAGAAAACTGAGTGTTAAAGAACTCCTTGGGTATGGTGGTAGAAGTAGGACATTACAAAGTAACTATAGCCCGTTACTTCAAGCTCACTGACTGATGTCAGTGGCCGTGATGCATTTTAGGTATTGAAGGTCCAGATTTGACAAATTCATAGAGAGCGTGAAGTCGATATTGAACAAAGTTTAGGGGCGCATTGCTAAATGAATGGAATGGTCTTAATGAAGGGTGCATGGATTAGACTGCAGGTGTGATCTGTTGAAGTCGGGTGATGATGTCAAAACTAATTTTGTCCAAATGCACCCTATCATCTGTGTGTTCCTTGGCCAGGTGGTGTTTCCTCGGGTGGCCAGGATTTGTAAGAATGACCGCGGCGGTTCCCCTCGTGTTTTGGAGAAGCAGTGGACCTCATTTCTCAAATCTCGACTGAACTGCTCCATCCCCGGTGACTCCCATTTCTACTTCAACATTCTTCAGGCTGTGACAGACGTCATCCACATCAACGGGAGGGATGTAGTGATGGCAACCTTCTCCACCCCTTCTAACAGGTACGCAGAAGAACAAAAAACTGAATTAGGCATCACAAATCAACACACCTGTGTATAAGATCATAGGTGTCCGAGGCTTGGAAAGCGTTTAAAATGCCCTTAAATTCATCAACATAATGACAGCTTGACCTTTGTTAATGTTTAGCCGCGTGTGTTCCTGGGTTGTGTTTGCGACATATTTCCTGAAACTGCTCAGTTCGCATTAACATCCTCTATCAAAACAGTTTTGCTGCCCTTTTGACATGCAGGTGTTTAATCTTATTTTCTCTTTCCACAAGTCATATTCAGAACTGCTTTCATATTCATTGGCTGGGGGAGTGGTAATCTAAATTGAAAATGATGACAAAGCCATCCAGCCTGGCTGATAGCTCACACATATTGTAATTTTCCATTTTATGGCTGCTTTCTCGCAGATAAGACAATTGCTTGTGACAATGCAATTGAGCATGGTTAATGGACATTAAACCCAATGAGGCTATGCCTCTGACAAAAGCGAATGTTTTGATCCTGGAATTAATTTTCCATTTCATATTCAGGGGGTTGTATTATAAGGAGCGCGTTACTTTGGACTGTAGGTAGCGCTAAACACGTTGAATCATTTCGTCGTCTTTCTTTGTTGGGTTGCTTCCAGCCTCTCTCGCCATCCATCAGACTGATAGAGACAGAAATATGACTGTCCGACCCTCTATACATATCAAATACGGAGGGCATCTACTGTAATTTACTGATTAAGCCAGAGTTTAATAGCCCACTATAGTACTGCCCTTGTGTATGCTGATTCCCTCATGTCTACATGATGCAACGCCAAGAAAGTCTAGCCAGCAGAGAGAGATCTCACATTAAAAGACCAATCGGATAAAGAATACAATTCCTAGTTCTAATTTCTGAGGGCTGATGCACGAAAAATAGAAAAGTGACTCAGCAATCTGCTATGCATTCATTCCCGACAGATGGAAAGAATCCAGTGGCTATCGCACAAATGGGTGTTTTTCCCCTAAAATGACAAAAAGGCAATAAATATGCGATATGTTGTCCATCTTCTTGCTCAGCTGACTTGTGTTGGACTTTGACGCCTCCAGGCTTTTGGGGAAACCCAGTAATGGAGAGAAGGGTTAAGGAATGAGTGTCCTCATGAGGCTTGGCAGGCTCAGACAATAATTAACTCTCATATACAATAAAACTACAGTGTATACAGTGAGAGAATAGACCAGACCAGAGGCTGTAATGAAAAGTGAACAACTGCTGCTTGAATTAGAATGCTGAATCTATTCTATTTTAAGAAAAGTTTTACATGGAAGTGTAATGGAGGAACTCGTACTCTTCAAACATGGTTTGACCTTGGAGAATTTTGCATAGTGCATGTACGGCTCTGTGCATAAACAGATGCAATAGCTAAAATGAACATTCCTCCCGGGATTTAACCTCTATGAATGAGGACCGTAAATCCATGTCTACCGGTAATAGTCTGGACCTGGCAAGTTGTTTCTTTGATATGTTCCGCTGAAATGGTTGTTTATGTGTTTCTCTATGTGTGTGTGTGTGTGTGTCATGGCAGTATACCAGGTTCTGCGGTGTGTGCTTATGACATGGCGGAAGTGGCCAACACGTTCACAGGGCGTTTCAAGGAACAGAAATCCCCAGACTCCACCTGGACGCCTTTTCCCGAAGAAAGGGTTCCCAAGCCGAGGTACAAAGGAAACTGTTTTTCCCAAACTCACACACACAAAGCAGATTCACGGTCCCTCTCTCTCTCTCTTTCTCTCTCTCTTTCTCTCTCTCTTTCTCTCTCTCTTCTACAACCCTCTAATTAATGTATAAGACTTGGTGAATTATAGTTATTTTTCTACAGGTGCCTAATATTTTGAATAAAGGATTTTACATTTATACAGTCCACACCATATGACATCACACTCACATACCATTTGCACAGATATTTTCACCCATGTACCACCTCTTCTTACAGTTGCATCTCTAACCTATTACGTCACACACACCCCACATGCGCCGGCATCAAAGACGGGCTCACTATCTACAAATTAAGCATGAGATCATTTTACAGATGGCTGGTTAATTCCACAAATGCACCAGCCTGATCAATCTCCTATCTAGTGCTTGCTAATTAGTGCGCTAAGAGCTGCTCTCCTACCCTCCAGAAAAAAAAAGAAGAAGAGATTTACTACAAAGATCTGGGCCTCGATAATTGTTGGTGCCCTGTGAGTGTTTTGTGTGTGTTCCCATATTGCTAGGGAGATGGTTCCTCACCAACAGAGAGCCTGCACTGCATTTACATCATTTATCTTCAGTCATTTATATATCTTATCTAGATGTATATGCCATATTCTATCACATGAAATATATACTGTATATGTGTGTGTGTGTGTGTGTGTGTGTGTGTGTGTGTGTGTGTGTGTGTGTGTGTGTGTGTCTCTTTGTGTGTGTGCGTAGGTGTGTGTGTTCAATTATCGTGTAATTACTAATTTATGTTCAACAAGGTCAAACACTGAAAAGATCTGTTATTCCTGCCGTTGTTTCTGTGGTGATAGACTCACATCCATCCTCTGGTGCATTCAGACTCTATCTGCAGGCAAACAGACGGAGAGTTGTAACAATGCCACATAGGTCTGGCCCCGTAGCAAACTGTTCCTCCATGTGTTAGACTTTCATACTGAATCATTTACAGGTTTTTGTATTAAGGGATGTCTGCTCCCATTCTGCCCTCCATATGTCCACTGATTTAAATGTAGCTTCTACAAATAAGATGCTATAGGACTGGGCTTTAAAAAAACAAAAAACAACACTGTTTTTTGACTGTTACTTCCAAACCATATGTCCATTATGTCCCAATTGGCTCATATGCATCTATACAATGAGATCTATCTTATATATACAGTATTTCTATATAATAATTCAGATTTTACTCATTAGGGGGCTTTTTGTTGAAAACACAGTTTCTCTTCCCTCGATTCAAGTGTGTCTAAATTTAGCGAAATGACACGAAGAAATCTCTCTCTTTTTATAACTGAGCTCAGAAAAAATGATTAACTGTATTTACCTTCATTAATGAGTCCCAATGGGATCCTATCCTAGAATCCATATGGACTGGATTTTTAATGAGTCACATTTGAGTACAAGTAGCTTGTACAACGCAGGGGACTGGGGGAGTGTTGTCCTAGATAACATTAGCAGCGACTGGACTCATTGGTCAAAGGGAATTATTATATCTCTAGATTTCATATTCTCAAAGAAATAAACAATCACATTCACCTAAGGGAGTCCAGAAAGTGGGGGAATTGGAAAAAAAATTAAATGTAACAATTACTAAATACCTTTTTAATCAATTGCTACAGAACAAAATTATATAATCCCAAAACTTGTTAGCATTACATTAATGAGATTAAAGTCAACATGCAACTACTTAGTTGGTTCAACAGGAAAAAAAGTCATGAAATGCAAACAACATCCATGTTTCATTTACTGAAAAAAAGGTTTCATATATTAAACATAGTTAGGTTGATTTTGTTTTCGGCATACAATTACAGCTAGACAGCTATTCATAATTACGTATTCCAAAAACCTTTTAAAATATCATCAATACAATGATTTTCCCCTGTTTTAATTGTCAGAGATACAGTTATTTAGTTATTTTAAGTATAGAAAGTAATTTTTGCAAACAACATCCATGTTTAATTTCTAAGAGTGTAATTAAAAAAAAAAAAGTTTTATATGTGTTTACAATATCATTCACAAAATCGTGCTTTTTGAAGGATTACCTGATTAATGACTAAATCAAGTTACTTCTACAAATCAAATTCTATCCCTTCTCAGTACATGATGGGGATGGATGTAGGAATTGACAAATACATTTTTATTATTGTTTTTTATATAAATTAGAGGATTATTTTCTTCACTACGTGCTCTCATATATAGGGCTGGGTCCTCACATCTTTACAGTCGATGTCCAGCTGGCTCATATTTCCCGGCGCTGGTGTGGATTATGTGATGTGGCAGGGTATCAAAGGCCAGGCAGGCATTTAAGGGGTTTTACAGTCTTTCAGAGGTGAGATGCCTGCAAAGGGGATATGCAATCAAAAGCAGCTTCTCTTTTACAGGCAGTTCAGCAACTCCCTGTAAAAGTATCTCTTATATAGAATTTGTCATTGCTTGACCCTGATGCCAAAGGACAGAAGACGTCTCATGTCATGTGCTCAGACCAACCTCTTGGAATGAGGATTCCATAATTTTAAGTTGCACTCTCGCTAATTTTAGGGAAGTAAAACTTTCTGTTGCCGCTCTGGACGGAATATATCCATGTTCCCTCCACAGTACATGAAGAGCTTTCACTTTTATTGTTTTTCTCCCTCTGCTCACCATTTTCTCTCTCCCGTCACCCCTCCTCCATTTAACCTCCCCTCTCTCCGTTTGAAGGCCTGGCAACTGTGCCGGTACACTATCCATGGAGAGATACAAGGTCTCCAACGAGTTCCCAGACGACACACTCAACTTCATTAAGATGCATCCTTTGATGGATGAGGCTGTGCCATCCATTGCTAACAGGCCCTGGTTCCTCAAGACCATGGTCCGGTAAGTGTTACACACTCCAGAGGCAGTCATGATGACTGGTGTATGAGCCTCTTCAGCCTGGGACAACAATGACGTGAAGTGCTGCTCTGAGAGTGAGGTTCATTAAAACGCAGTAGTACTCCACCGCAAACCATCCGCTGACCTAATCTTACTCTACTAGAGGGAACACTGATCCATCCTAGACTCTTTCTCTCCCCGGGTGACGGCATAGTGACGTGACGGAGCAAACTATTTTAGCCCATTTACCTTCATGGGCTAGAAAGTACTCAAAGAAACCGATTTTATATTTGTATTTAACCGTCACTGAGGAGAGGATTCAGGCTTGTCTAGTCTTTGTCGTAATGATCTCGTTATAATCCTCTGAGGGTATTTCAGAAGAGAGGTTACTGGATGTACGAATATTCTTATTTTGTGGTTGGCGGTTGGCTCCTTTTCAGGAATCAAACATCTTCCCCCGAATTCCCTGTCAACCATGCGACTGATGTTATTTGATCATAAAGGCATTTCTGGCTTTTCACGACTTACCAACAAACATTTATGTCAGTCTCCGGGGGAGACGATGCCACCATCCTGTGGGAAATGTAAAACTAACAGACGGCGTGTTCACAGAACCGCGGCTGGCTGTAGCTCAGGAGGAAGAGTGGTTGTCTACTCATCGGAAGGTTAATGCCCTGACACCTGGTCAGCCTCTACAGTCTAAATGCCATAAGGTCCTTGATCAATACCCATATATATATATATATATATATATATATATATATATATATATATATATATATATTATTATTATACATTATTTTATTAAATAGACTTAAGTTTGGATTCAAGACTACGATTCACGTTGCTGCCACCAAATATGAACTGCGTGCAGAATTCTTTTTCACTATTGCAAATTAAATGCATTGTATCATATTATTAGAATTAATTAACACGAATTACAACAACACAATACGTACATAAGCTCAAGAGGCCTCGTGAAGGCGAGTGAGGCCTTTATGTCACGTGACACAGTCTCCATTTGACAAACTATTCTTGAGCTGAAACCAACTGGAAACAAAAGCGATCACAAGATTTGATCATCGGATACACCATGGAAAGGTAGACCCGTATCCAGTAAATTTGAAAAAGGGTTTCTGTCTTGAGACCTGCTGTTCAGTGGCAGAGACCTCAGCTGGCAAAATGAATCGAATGAAGGGGGAATACACAGCGAAGAATCCAGCCCCCCTTGAGATTTCCATTACCAAGAATAGCAAAGACTGTGAATGTCTTATTTCTTTAGATTGCATTATTTCTCTCGGATCAAATCCCCCTCTGCACAGAACCGAGAGCACCTGTTATGCCTGAATAGCTCAAAACCAGGTTAGACCTTCAGAATTCTGTTACTGTTGATTGAATGAAGCCACTGAAGGAGCACCGTCTCTGGTAATTAAAGAAAACAGAATCGGAAGAAAGGATAAAGGATTATTGTATTAACTGATATCTCTAGTAAGGTTAAATTGATCGATTGATTGATTGATCATTGATTCACATCCAAAATAAATTCTGGACCTTTTTCAGCCATTTTCAGTCAGAGGACACTCAGTAAAACGTTTATTGTGGGTTGAAGCAGATTTCTTATATTTCCAGTCAAGTGCTCATCTTAAACTTTCAGATTCCTTCCCATTTGATTAAAAAACTATAAAAACAGCCACATTCACAGAAGACACTGATGTGTAGGCATGTAACCCTTTCAGAGTCAAGAGTTCGAATGTTTCATAGCCCTGGGACCGACGGCCAAAGAGATAGCAGGAATTCCGATGTAATAAGATAAATAACTTAAAGAAGTCTTTCTTTGAACCCCATCCAGTTATTTGATGCGTCTGAATTGTTCTTCTATAACACCAACAAGAATCATAACACACTGATCCTAAACACACTGACTGGCAGCTATCTCTTCTGCTGACTTTGCTCAGCATTTTTTTTCATTCAAAAAATGGAATGAAGATTGATTGATATGCATCTACACCTGGTGTTGAGCCAAACATCAGCTGCCAGGTATAAAAATAAAACCAATCTTGCAGCAGTTTTATTTTGCTCGAGCAGTTTTTATGTGATATTTGTTCTTAAAATTTCACTACACACGTCAGCCTGATTCTCTAAGTCAATTAATGAGATAATTAATGAGACTGTTTAATCTCCCCTGCTGTCCCTCATACTTTTTAGGAATTTACCAGCGGTGATTGACAGCACAGCGTCTTTTCTAGATGATGGGGCCTTCATTCCCCTTAAATTGATTTTCGGGCCAGAGTTCAGAACACTTAAATTGATTCCCTGCTGGTGCTCTTCATCAACATCTGTTGCTGGTTTGGAGCCGGCATGTGCATTCTTCGGTTGGTCAGCACACTTAACTGGTTGACTGTTTGATTTATTCTACTTGGCATTCTTTATTCCAGGTATCGTCTGACACGCATTGTGGTGGACAACGAGGCTGGTCCCCATAAGAACCACACAGTGGTTTTCCTGGGATCTGAGAAAGGCATCATCCTCAAGTTCCTGGCCAAGATAAACAATGGCTTCCTCAATGATAGCCTTTTTCTGGAGGAGCTCAACGTCTACAACCCTGACAAGTATGTTACTCTTGGTTTAAAGGGGTGGGTAGAAATAGAGGAACACATGGATACTGTTGCTACAAACAAAGGAAGGCCACTTATGACTTATGTATAGTTTACAGAGAAGCAGAGTGTGTGTGATCTTGTGTGATGCTATATGTTTCCATCCTTCTCCTGACTTAGCCAACCCACTAACCCACCACCTCCATCAGTACCAGTCAGTTCCCCCCTGACACGAGCAATATAGTGAGGCCAGCCAGCCAGATGGCTACTCTATCATTTGAAAGTGTTTTATCAGGTTACACGCTGCCCAACCGCACCTACTAAATTAAAGACATAGACGCCAAGGCTCTGGATAACGCAGCGCTGTGGTTCTGAACCATACTGGTGCTCTTGGCTTAGTAAAAAAAAAACACACACTCACACACCAAGGTCTCTATTTGTCTTTGGAGGCAGCCCTGGGAAATCTTGTTAATACATTGCACGGCTGCAGGGGCATGTATGGATGTGAGCGGGTGTGTGTGGACATGGGTGAGCTGGGCAGTAGTGAGGTCAAGGATGGTTGTGTATTTGAAGTACAAGCGAATAAGGAAAAATGGTCCACGGAATGACTCTGCCAAAGCAAATATTTAATTGAGGGGGAATTAATGATGGAAAACAAATGGCAGCACATTGGAGGGTGAAAGAACAGAGCGGAGGACCAGAGATGAGAGATCAGACGAAACAGGGGAGTATACATGATTGTGTTAGACAGCAGAGAGGAAGAAGGGATGGAGAGCGAGGTCCTGACAGGAGGGCTTTCATGGTTTCCACTGTGTGTTATCCAACATGCTGCAGCCATGTGACGAACCGCATGGAGGGGATGATAGGCATGACTGTCTCTGCTCACTCCTTCTCCTTCTTGTCTCCTCCATGTGTCCTATTTCCTCTCCCTGCTCCTATCCTTCTCTATTGCCATGGCATCTGGCTTTGGTCACGTCCAATAAGGGACTCGCCCGCCTTCTTCCCAGACCTGGCTGGCTGGATCAGTGCAAGCCCGACTGGCGTGTATTACTCAGTGTAGATGGACTTTAATCTTTAATTGAGAGTCTTAATGCAGGGACCAGAGCGCTGCGAAGGGGAGATTAAATCCCTGGAGCTGGATGGTAGGATGAACGTTGGAATGGCTGTTGAGAAGGGACAGGAAGCTCCACACACCCAGAGGGATTAGAGGGCACTCCTGGGGGCTTGCGTACACAAAGAAGACCAGTGGCAATGGAAGAATGGTGGAGTGGGTGGTTATGGTGGGGGGCTAATGTTAGTGGATTTTACAGTTAAGTGCTGCGCTGTTGCTGACTGCTCACAGCGCCCATCTGTCTGTTTATCCGTCGCATCTCTATCACCCTTTCTTTATCTCTCATTATCTCCCAATCTGCTTCTGACCCAATGCTCTGGTGTCCAGCATTATCTCTATTCTGCCTGACCTGACTCTCTGCCACAGTTTAATCTTCCTCCTGTTTGTCTGTTTACATGGACTGTTTAATTGCCTTTTTGGACGTCTAAGATGACTCCATTTCAACTTTTTTAAATGTTGGAATAATAATCGTTTTCCTTTTTTCTCTCTTTTTTTTCTCCTCTAGGTGTAGCATTGATGGTGTAGAGGACAAGCGCATCATTGGCATGCAGATTGATAGCCAGAGTCATACTCTGTGGGTCGCTTTCACCTCCTGTGTGGTTAAAGTTCCACTCTCTCGCTGTGAAAGACACGGAAGATGCAAGAAGTGAGTTGGTTTCTTGCAAATGACACAAGGAAAACACTCCAGTATTCAGCATGTTGAGAGGCTAATGGTGTGTGTCACATCCAGGTCTTGCATAGCCTCCAGGGACCCCTACTGTGGTTGGGTGTCAGAAGGAGCCTGCAGACAGGTGGTTGGAAGCACCATGTGAGTAACTTTTAAATACACAATCCCAGTTGACTTTCTTCGTGGAGATTTTGCCATTTAAGAGTCAGAAAAGCCCAGGATGATGATCGAATTCCATTTATGGAGCACAGCCTGCAACTCAGTTCAAGCAGACAACCCGAGCTGCACACAATCTCCTCATTCTTCATCAAGCACATGCTCCCAATTTGATGGTCTATTTAAGCTGCAGACATTCTCCATCTCTACTTCTGCCTACTTGTTCTGTGAGCAGGCTGTGTACGTACTCCTGCACTACAACCCCACCCCAGCATCTGCCTGTAAGCTGCGGTTAATGGGATCAATAAGGTGGCTCATCACTCCGCAATATCTTTGTAGATATATCTGCTTGGGAGAGATGTTGGGGCGTAGACCCCACACTCTACCAAACTTTGTTCTGCTGCTTCAATAATAAGCATTAGAAATTTCAGTTTCACGCCAAACTTCACTTTAAAGGTCCTGTCATTGTTAAAGCTGTTTCCCAGTCAGAATTTTGCAAGACACTGGAATAAAACAGGTCAGAGTTAATTGTAGTATCTGTGCTTTTCCTATTTTGTCAGGTCAAAATGCTGGCTGTGCTGGAAATTAAAGAAACATTCATTTCTGTAAAGATAACATAAGCTGATTGATGGTTGGAACATTTTTAAGACCTGGATGGACTGTACTTATGTAGTGCCTTTCAGTTCAGCCACGCAATTCACCTATACATTTACTGCAGAAACCACAAGCTGCTCATCAGGAGTAGAAAATATTCACACATTCAAGTAATGAAACAGCCGTTCACTATCCTGATCACGGACAACAAGACATGTTGACTGCAGGGTCTTTTCCAATAAGTGGACAAACGCTGTGCCTCTTATATAAAGCAACTCTTTCAAAGTATTTTTTTCTGTGTATAATAAGTCAAATCTATGAGCCTTTATCCAGATTAGATGTAAGCAGACTAACTCTCCAAAGATCACACTTAGCGAAGACCCAGTAGTACAGTCGGTAGTTTCAAAGGTTTTTTATGAGACACTTGTGTTTACCAAGCAACCTTCTGAAAACAGTTTCCCACTTTCTTTGCCATGCCTGGTGGGATTTCTCACTAAATGTGCTGTCCCTGTGATCTTTTTAATTTTATGGTGTGTAAGTACAATTTCCTTTGACTCAATGGACTATTGGAAGAATGAATAGAAGGAAAGTGTTGTTAGCCCCAGGCTTGGGGTTGGGTACAGAGGGCTGGAGAAAGCTGGATGGTCACTGCATCTATAATTTGTGGCTGCAGTTATGACACAGAACCAGATTATGCTTTCTGAGCAAACAGCATATGGAGTCCTGCGGTGGGAAAAACATTTTACAGATGAAGTCATAACAAAAGGATCACTGCTCCAGCGGATATTTGACATTAAATGAATTTGATCCCCCTGCTGCAAAAATGATTGGTCTGGCATGCTAATACACTAAAGGCACATGTACCCACATTTACAAACACACACATACACACACACAAACACACACACACACACAGACACACACACACACACACACACACACACACACACACACACACACACACACACACACAGTCCATCCTATTAATATTCTGTAAAGCTGCAGTAGACTGTCCCGATTGAGCCTCCACTTTGGTGCAGGAACCAACTCAGATGCATTAAGAGGGCATATGACCTCGCTCTTTTACTGCACAGTGCCTTTAAGTGAGAGAGGAGGGATTAGGACCAGTATGATCTGTTGTTCTTTGGTGAGCAATTAAAATAATTCATCAGACTGGACAAAAAGTGAGATGGAACAAGGGAAGTGAAAATCTGAAGCATTTTCTGGTTAATTAAAACCATTTACTCAAATGAACATGGCAGAGAGAAGACCACAACAAGTACATCTTGTTGCAGCACCATGGCCTACTGTTATATCTACCTTAACAACGGTCTATCTCGTTACCTCAATTAGCCTGTCTTTGAATCTATTTTTATCTGTCTTTTTTGTTTACACTGATAATCTCCATCTCCTGCATTCCCCCCTCTATTCTTCTTCCATCTGGTCTCGGCGCATGTGCCAGATTTATCATGTGGAGTTATGCCTCTCATACCTGGTGCCTCTGTGCAGCTCGCCCTCTGGTCTCCTGTAATATGTTCCCCAGTCACCTTCTGTTATGCATATAATCCAAGACGATTCTGTATGGTTTTTATTCAAACTAGGTCCATGCGTATGTTTGACTGACAGCAGATCAGTTTATCAATGATTATTTGTCAGTGATTTAATCCGTTGTCAAAGTCATTAACTACACTCTTCTCTGGATCAGGCTTACATTAACTTTACCTGCAGTCTTGC
This sequence comes from Lophius americanus, assembly GCA_037951165.1. Lineage (NCBI taxonomy): Eukaryota > Metazoa > Chordata > Actinopteri > Lophiiformes > Lophiidae > Lophius > Lophius americanus. The sequence continues at coordinate 7,060,207 of JBBDHG010000032.1, read as the reverse complement.
GTAGTGAAGGCCAAGTTTATCGCAGTTGTGGCCTTTTAAATCAGTGCCAAAAATGGAAAGATCATTTATCACTTGTAGTTTGACACTACAAGTACAATATATGCGGTCCCTGGTAACCCATTCACTTCTGATATTAATAATTAATGCCATTATAGCTGACCTGCATTCTAGCATCTAGGTCCCCTTTGTGCCGCCGCAACCCTCACATAATAATCACATCTGATACTAGATGATATCAAATGTGGCCCACAGCTGCCTCTTGTAATGTACAGTGAAGTTTGAATCTCAGTCAAACATGCATTATGCAGCTGCGTTGGGATCTCAACCCTGAGCTGAACTGTCTGTGGTATCCCATTCATATGCAACGCACTTCTGCTGCTATAATGCAGCCGCTATGGGATTTGAACCCTTTAACTGAGATTAACGTTATGGTGCCTTCCCTTTCACTCTTAAGCCAGACACTGCATCTGTAGTGTGACTGCTCATTGTTAATTCATGCCAAGACCAGTGGGATTCCAACATCTTGATCTTCATCTCAAAAGAGTATCGCCACAGTTACATGCAATGTTATGATAAACAATGGTGACCCGAGCCACGAGGTCAGGTCACAAGGTTGTCAATGTTTGAGTCAACATAGAATCTAATCAAAAAATTTCATGGCAGGATGGGAGGAGGCAATGAAGTCTGAGGAAAACCTGACAGTTTTTGTGGTTACTCTGGTTTCAACTCTGTCTACTTTGTGATTATGAGAGCATATGTTTAGCCAATCAGATAGACTGATTAAATGTACCCAAATAGTATGACACTGATGCTGTCTGTAGTTATTGTGGGTGATTTTCAATGGAAGTTGTTTATCAAGAGGTTAACATTTATCAATTTAGGTGCTGCCAACCCGGAGGAAAAGACAGCATTTAAGCCTTCAATAATTAGAGATGTAGGTAATAAGGGGTGTAGGATACTGTTTTGTAAAATCTGAGAGGAGGATGGACAGCAGGGGGAAGAGGAATAGAGAGCGGGGGAGCTGCAGAGGACTGTGAAAAGCTGTCATGCGTGACTGTGATTCTGGTTGTCAGTTGGTCCGCTCTGTTTCACAGATCTTCTCACTGCCTGCTTGGTGGTCTTTTAGGAAGTAAACAGGTCTCAGTGCAGATTGAATCAAAAAAGAACATCCCCTCTCTCTTTCTCTCTCCTCTCTTTCTCTCTCTTTTGATCATATGATGGCCCTCAAGTTCGGTTACCCCTCGCCACACTGGTCTTGGTCCATGTGATTGAGGCTACAGCCTCATATCACAACTGAACCCAGCTGATTTCAGATATGTTAGGGTTGGGATAATAGCGGATGGAACAAAATACAATTCTCAAGAAAAACGTGAACTTTTCTTTGGTGCAATTCTTCTATATTTTCTGAAGGAGCGCAAAAAACATTTTTTCAAGGAATTACATCATTTATTCCTTTTCCAAGTGTTAGATGAGGAGATAAATAACACTTTCATGTCAGCAGGCGTAATTTGTCACTGTTAGACCGTGTCATATGTCTAATGGTGAATAGCCTAACTCTCAGTGAGAAATGTCTGCATCATAACATGCTGAACTACAACATAAGCTTCACAACGTTAGTTTTGTACCAGAGTCAAATAATCTGTTATTGTCAGCACTGGTGGTGATGAGTCCCATGCCAGCTATGGATTTACTGGATTGCCAGAATTTCTCATAAGCACTGATTTAAGGTCTCCACTGCACCTGTTTGGTTTTCTTTCATTTTGTTCCAGTAAGAGGCTTTTTGCAGCCTACACTGTATGCAAGAATATGCTCGGTTGTGTTTGGAGTTGTTTTTGTAGTGGCTCTCCTATAGCTGTGTTGCTATATAAGATTGGGTAAGTCTGCCTGACCTGGCCTGCTTTCCTCTGCTGACCATGATGTCTTTGTTCCCTGCAGATCGGCCTTTGAGCAGGACGTGGAGCATGGTAACACAGATGGCCTGGGAGACTGCCAAAGTAAGCAGGCCGTCTTCACTCTTATCTTTCCTTCTCTACTACATACACCCCTACTATTCCTCTTTTCTCTGTCAACTCAGTCTCTCTCCTTTTCTCAGCCTTTTCTTTCCCTCTTCACTGCTGTCACCTTTTTTCCCTGTCTGTTCAGCCTTCACAATCCTTTCTTTCAGCTCCTTCCATCCATCTGTGTCTTTCGGCACTCATCCTCTTCTGTCTTTCCCCTGCTGTTTATCTGGTCTTTCGGTCAATGGAGTTTTGTATCCACTCAGGCAAAGACTGGACTTCTTCTTGCAAATCGCTATGAAAACACAGCACAGACATCCACTGACACACAGTGAGGGGATTTAACTAGTGAGCACAAACCGCGTTCATTTGGAAAGAAGAACCTGTTGTCCACCCAGTCAGCCTCGGAGGTCTTGAAAAGCTCTCTTGTACTCTGAAAAAAAGGGGGCTGTATTTGATCTTTCAATGTTGGGAATAGTTGCCATATTTAACAGAGCTACTTGGTTACTTTTTCACACCATACCACTCACATTAGCCCATTTCATCTCAATTTCAACTATTTACCTGGAGTAGGTGCTGCTTTCTTATGCTATTAGTATATTTAGTTAAGGGAAGCCACAGCATTGAGCCGTCATTAGATATAAAACCATAGATCCAATCTGATTAGAAGTTTGAGAGTACCCAACAGCCCGTCAATTTTGAATAACTTTGAAAGTCACGGTTTCTGATCATGTTAAAGCATGAGCTCCCTTTAATGCAAGCAGTAACACGTCTCTCTTCATTTCTCCTCTTCTTCTTGCAGACACTTTTGTGGCTCTGAACGGTAAGTATTCCACATGTACCGAAGAAGCAATCAAATAAAAGACAGGAGCTGTATTTCAGCGGCCTTCACTCTTTAACTGCTGCCACACCTCTTCATCTATTCGGTCAATCATGCCCTCTCAAGGAAATGAAAACTCCTCCCATCTACGTAAATACAGGCTATTAATTACTCACAGCTTTAACTGGATTAATTTCACTCCCTTTTTTTCAAAGACAAGCTTGCTAGTGATGAAGGGAAATATCTCGTAGTATTTCTTTAGAGATTCTTTGTGCAGTCCCTCTGGTGTTTAGAATAAAGAATTATAAATCAAAAATGTAGAATTAACCATCTTCGCTGCTGATTTAGATTCATTTAATGTCAAATATCCTCTCCTTCCTCGTCCCTTCCACTCCATCCCCTGTGTGACATCATTGATTAACCCTGACCTTTGCTTTGACCTCTTGCTAACTTGATTCGTTAATCGTGTAAGGGCTCGGTGCTGACAAAATGCTTCCATGCGCAAATTAAACAGGACAGGAGAGCAGAAGGACAGTGATAGAGAGAGAGAGAGAGAGAGAGAAAGAGAGAAAGAGAGAGAGATTGAAGTGGTTTGGAGTGGGGAGAGATTAGAAGTATTCCTGCTAAGTGATTAAAAAAGGCTCATGTAAAATGGAGAGACATTCAGGCCACTGTCTTCAAATGTACATTTCTTCTCCCCGACACAATATCACAGTTACTTTTAAAATGTTGATCAAAAAAATTATATAACATAAATAAATATTAAAAGCAAAGTTATGCATGTTATCTATGCATGCCCATATTCAGATTCAACTGAGCTTCATCTGATCACAATTTTCAATGACATCCAGACCTCGCAGCTGCCAGATCAAAACTGTCAGATCAATACACATTGACAAGAATAGATATTTTGAAGTCTTTCCAGAAAGCCAAACTCAATGCCTCACCCCCTGTGGCTGTACCCCCACTGTGAGTCTCCCGACTTTTGGACAATCCAGGGTCAGAAAAAAGAATCTGTGTTGGTGTGCACCCATGTAGTAGTGAATCCGCTCCAACAGGCCCGGCTCTGTGTCTGTCGGCACTTACGTGCACGTACACACACACACACCCACACACACACACACACACACACATTAACACCAAATGAAGTCTCAGCCATATCCCAATCCCCAGCGTCTATCTGTCAGTGGTTGATATGGATTTGAAGATAAATAAGTGCCCCTCTCCACTCGGCTCTCCCCTACTCCAGACTAGACATCCTCTCCTTGCTTTTAATCTGTAGAAAGAAAGAGATGTGCATCTGTCGGCAGTTTAGGGCTTTCCATCCCCCCCAAATCCATGGAGGAGCGCTGAGTCTCCGAGCTCTCTCTCTATGTATGTCATCTGCCTGAATTGCACTTCCCCTGGCGGTGGGGGAATGAATTATAAAATAGGCCTGTCACACTAATCTCCCAGCCTTGGGCCAATAGTTAAATAAATCATTTTAATGATTGCCACAGTGCACGGAGGAGGAGGAGGCTTGGGTGGCGCGGGTGTCTGTTGTATGTAGTCTACCAGCAGAATCAACGGCTAGTCCCCTGAAATGCTTCCCCCTCCCTTCTTCAATAATAAGCATAAACATATATTGAAAAGACACTATACAAACAGACAGAAACACACTCCAACTGTCACCTCTTCCATGGAGAGAGCTTGTCAGAATAAGCATTGAGGGTTGAGTTCCACAGAGGCTGCTGAAAAAAGTCTTGTCAGTCATCACCGAGGTAGGATTTTTAGTTTCTTTTAATGTGTGGCTTAACCTCATTCAAGCTGGATTTTGCAGCTGCATCGGGATGGGAAAGAGGAGCAACTGACTATTTAAAGCCTCTTGATTGGTCTTACATGCTGGATTTTGTTGGCCGTTAGTTCATTAAGTTATTGAGGAATTTAATTCCAATAGTCAGATCAGAGGGAATTCAGCACCTGTCAGTCACATACTTGTGATGGTTGATGTAACCGTGATGTGATGACCTCGCTAAATCGAGAGCGATGCTGATATAAATTTTGTTTGAAAACAAATAGATGAAAAAAGGGGGGAAGTAAAGGAGAGATAAGAGGAAAGGAGTGGAGGGGACACAACAGAGGAGGGGTTATGAGAGTGTAAGACAAGTTTTTTTAGGCTTTTAATTAATTTGCCAAGGTTTTTTCATAATATTGATTTATAGAGTTGTTGAATTAAAGGAAGAAAGTCATGCCATCAAAAACCCAAATATATTCAGTTAAATGTCACTTGGGAAGAAGTGCAATAAAAACCTTGAGAATCTGAAAGCAGAGGCTATTCCAACTTTAAAAAGGACATTTTCCAGTTTTCAAAACAAACTAGGATTGCAGGCGATGGATTAAGGGAAAGGGACAAGTGGTGGGTAATAAGGAGGGCTCACCCACTTTCTCACAAGGATTTTACATCGCTAGACGGTAATTGAGTGCATTTAAAGCCAGAGGAAGTTTGAGGAAGGTAGTGGGAAAGAACAGAGCCAAGCATGGGTACGTACGTACAGTTGAATAAAAGTTATAGGCCGACTTCTCAGCAGAAGTGATGGAAAGAAAGTTTGTTTTTTGTCCTTCATATCAAGGCACCCTGTGGTGAGTATGGATACGGATGATTGTACTCTGCTCTGCTGTGACAAGCCCAGCTGAGCTTTCACATGTCATTCAGAACAGGAGGGGAGAGAGTGAGGAAGACAGAGAGAGGCAGAAAATACACTCAGAGACACACGCTCAGAAATACTCAGAAACACACACATATATAAAAAAATTGATAATGAGTATCACCCTTGCTGACATTGCCCAGCAGCCGTCCTTTTGTTTGTGTGTGTGTGTGTGGGTGTGTGCGTGGGTGTATGTGTGTGGGTGCATCCCCTGATGGCCTGTGCTTTCAATGCACAGAAGCCTGTCTCCCTGTCTGCTGCGACCATTTGTTAACCTGTTATTGTGTATTGTGCAGGCCACCATCACCGCCACCATCACCACACCCTCTCATTCCCCACCACGGCCTTACCCGAGGCCGCTGAGGGTCCCCTGGGTCGGGGCCGCATGGTTGAGCGGAAGGAGCCCCCTATGAGCTCAGACAAAGGGGAGGACCCCTACGTAGCGGTGCCCTCTCAGACTCAGCCAGAAGCCAATGGTAAGCCTTGGAACTCAACAGTGAGCAGTCAGTTTGGTCCTTTTGTCACCTGTGGCAAGGGAGAGGGGAGGGAGGGGTTGGTCTAATGGAGATTTACTGCTGCCTTGCTGCTTCCAGCTGACGAGGTGTAGAGATAGTGGATCACTCTCTCTCCAGGGGACAAATTACTTCAAACTGCACGTAAACGTATGCAAACACATCTACACCGTACATACATATGCACACACACACACACACACACACACACACACACACAAACACACACACACACACACACAGCCGGTGCTCATTTAGATACATACACACACAAACACTCTCTCGCGCACAATCTGGGGAACAGATTTATTATCCATGGACTGTAATGTCCCATAGGAGATGTAATATCCAGAACATTACGATCTGAAAAGAAAGATGGCGATGTATTTATTTCCTGGAGATGATAGCTCGGTCCCCGGCTCCGTCATGCTTTGCGACACAGTGACATGACATTGGCCTGACCTAATGCTGTACTGCCTCAAGGACAGCTCGCTGGATAAATGAGACAGGGAGAAAATGGGAGAGGAGAGGGACTGGAGAGGGGTGACACATGTTGGAGAGGATGGGGAAAAGAGTCATTGCAGTGCTGCTGATCCAGGTTTTTGTCTATTAATAAAACAGACAGACCTATTACACATCCCAATAAACAACATGTCCCCGCTAAATTACGCTGTTCATGGGAGCAGAAGCATGGGCTTGACGAGATATTGATTAAGGATAATGGTCATTCATGGTATGTGCTAGCATGGAACAGACTATCTAAAGACATATTCAATATAAAGAGAGAGAAAATCAGACGAGCCAATGAGCTTCGAATTTAATATATTTTCATTGAATGTTCCATAAAAATGAATATGCTGCAGCCTCTCTATGCAGAAACCTACTTTCAATTTATGCCTCTCCTGTAGTAACATTACATTTGAGTCGAAAGATTCCTGGAGGCAGTTCTAGGATTCACCCACACTACGTGACTTTAAGAAAAAAACTATTCCGCCCGTTACGCCATGAACTGATTCACCATTTCATCTCTCAAGTCATGCCGAATTTTCTTGATAAAAACTAGTACTATGCTGTCGTCCTTGACTGCAAGAGTAAATCCTCGAACACAGCACTCAATCCCCTGTGTTGTACGAGAAATCCTACCGATTTAACTCCTCAAATCAAACGCAAAGTTATGTCAGAAAAGCAGCGTTTTTCATAAAAACGCTCTATGATCTATTAGAGTAGAATATGATGTATGCAGATAGATCTCGATTCCTGCGCAAAACATCTAGACTAAATCGGTCCAACAGTTGAGAAATTATAAAATTAAAACTTTGGGGATAAAGCTCCACCTAGTGTTAAATAACCGATCTTTTCCAAAATCTTCAGCGTCGGTAGAAAGACAGGGGCAGTGAATGCTGCGTGAGAGCTGGAAGCAGTCAGGCAGCAATCGGTAGATCCGAGCACAATGGTGGCAGAGATTTCAGACAGCATGCCTTCAGCCAGCATCACGACATGCTGTTGTTCCTCTTACTGCCTTTACCTGAGCACCACTATAATTACACCAGCCTCAAGGGGAACAGAGAGGAATGCTATGCTTTGAGAATGGCAGCTAACAAAAGCTAAAAGCAGTCTCATGAAATTTCTAGTATCATCTTCTTTTTTTTCATGTTTTTGGTGGGCGTTATGTGCTCAGGTAACGGCAGTGGAGCCTCACATTTCAAAACAATTCTTCTTTCTGTTTTTTTGTTTCAGTATGATCATTGTTGTTATTATTATCATTTTTGTGGCTTGTTTCAGTGTTTCTTGGTTCTATTCAATTCCAGCTCAACAGTCTTTCCTTTTCTTATACAAGTCAGCTCAAATGAGATTGGTTTGGTTTTCTTGTGTTGGACTCTTGTGAGCAGCTCTCGATATTTTGCATGGCTTGGTCTTTTTTTGCTATGTACCCTTTTCTTGCCTTAGTTGCTTTGATGGTATTAATCACAGTTTTGCCTCCATGCAGCTTAATACTTTTCAGCATGGCAAATTGAGAACCCCAGCCAACAGTCTTCACATTCCGCTCCACTCATCCTGGCTCCTCTGCCTTCCTGCAGCACTCTATATTATTGGCTTCAGGTGTCAACTGTACTGTGAAAACTAAGCAAACTGCATATGTGAAACTGAAAAAGAATTCCATACACCAGAAATGATGACGGAGCCAGAAACTCATAAATTAGTCTTTCTATCTGAATTTGAATGCCTAATAAATAAACCCATGGCGCCCAGGCACACAATAAATGAGAGATAAACCTTTAACCATGCAATCAGTCCCTCAAGTTAAGTGTACAAGAATAAAGTTTATGCTTGAGCGAAAATACATTAGCTCGTGTCTGAAATTGCAAACTTGATTTTGATTTAAAAGACATTTTAATGACTCCAAAACTTTTTCATTTGCTGTATAGACACAGTGGAATCTTATCGGCTACTGAATATCACAGTGCCGCCAATATTTATTAGCCAGACGCAACCGGAGTAATTAGAAATCCTGAAATTTAGTACCCATCAGTATCATTATCCAGCCTTCCAGTGGGACCACTGCAGTTACCAGCTGGTTTCACAGTACATTTGAGCCTGGTGTTTGTCTGTGTGTACGGCCTTAAGTCTCTGGTATACAGTATTTTCTTCCAATCCCGTCACCCCAGCGAACACGTGTTCCCTACCCTTCCCATCACCCACACTGCCCCTGCACATCACAAACTTTGCACCATCTGCTGCCATTGTGACCAGTCTCCCTTCCACAGGACCTCTCATCTGACTGGGATGGCATGTTCCAAGGCTATACCTAACTAGGCACAAATCAATTCCTAGTCCAATGTACGGAGTCTCCCCCTAATACCCCCCCCCCCCCCCCCCCCAGGCCTTTTTACTGTTTCTCCCCCATCTCTGCACATCCTCCTGCTCCGTCTCACCCCATATAGTCTGTTTCTTCTCCAACTGGAGTCATATCTCTTCCCCTGTCTGCCAGAATGAATCCTTCCTCCATTGCCCCCCCCCCCCTCCCCTCTCTCTGTCAAGCAAATCCCCCCCTCCCCTCCTTACATCCACCCACCCCCAACCACCGCGACCTGTAACCACCGCTGCTGTGTTTCTCCAATTTATGAGTGTAGGGGTAGAAGAGAAGGCGAGAGGTGGGAGGAAAGAGGGATGGAGAGAGGCACCATGGGAGACGAGGGAAACATTTGATAAAGTTGGATTAAGCAGAATAGGACAGTGTTGTTGAAGCGATGCTTCTAAAGAAATGGAAACAAAACCAGAAAAGCTGTCTGGAATTAAATGGGAAAAATAGGAAATAAGAGAGGATATAGGATAAAGGTTGTTTCCGTCTTCCACTCTGTCATTTGTTTTCATGTTGCATCACAGCTTTAACGCCCAACAGTCTGTGCTTTATGTCTAACCAGCTAAATTAACTAATCTAATCTTGGCAGAAACATTACTCATTCGACACATGCATCTCATGGAACCTTCGAATTTGGAAGATTATAGATCATTTACATTTTTTTTATCATATTTATTGTATTTACTTACAATATTTACATATTTTAACAGTATTGACTTATTTTAGACAAGATTTATCATTTGTTTTACTACAATATCTCTTCATTGCGGGCAACGCATAGTAGTTAACACTGTGGCCTCACCACAAGAAGGTTCTGGGTTCAAATCAAATTTAGGACTTGGGGCTTTTGTGAATTTGCATGGGTTAAATCCGGAGACTCTAGCATCCTTTCATGGTCCAAAGACATACAGTAAAGGGGAATTAGGGGCTCTAAATCTTCCACGGGTGTGAGTGTGTCTCTGTGTCTTGGCTCTGTGATGAACTGATGACTTGTCCAGGGTTAACCCCTTGCCCTATGGAATAGGCTCTAACCCCCGACTACCTTAACAGGATAAGCGGTTATATAGAAAACTGTTGCATGTTAACTAAAAGGGTTTTGTTTAATATTAAAAAAAATAAATCAGTGAATCCAAGCACAGGCCAAGATGTTGCTTACTTTGTTAATAATAGACAAAACTAATAATCCACCCTGACCCACCTCCTAATGACTGGTGTGCTATAGACTGTATTATCACCTTCACTCGTAAAAAAACAAAACTTCACCAATGAATTCAATCCAGAAAAAATAACTGATTTCATATAAATGCTGTGTGTCTGCTGTGAGATCTTTGGAAAGCTGAAGTTTAAGGACTGCTGACATCCAGATCAGCTTATTTTTACATCAAAATCTAAATAAATATATGTTTCCTTAACAGGAATCACACATTTGATAATTCTTCACAGTTAGGGCTTTTTCAGTTTACTGAAAAAAGTATATAACAACTTGTCAGATTTTATACGATCAACTGTCTGGCAGCTGCTCTGCAAGTGTTATTTTCAGCTGCAGGTAGCGCCCTGACACCTGCGAGCTAAGATTCTCTGAGAGAGGGAGAATATGACCCCGCTCACACTCTTATACAGCATCATAAGAAAAGTCTGATGGTCTGTGCCTGAGATTCATCCCGCTTGACGGAAGGCATGGCCAACATTGTTGAGTGTGCCATGGCCATCATGATTGTCAGGGTTAAAAATACACCATCAACACCAGCAGAGAGAGTCATACTGTCAAAATGTGTTTTAAAGTCAAACTACAGATGCAAACTTTCTACCAATGAACAGATTTATGAACTCCACTCAGCTGCATACCATAAGAGGTGCAGAACTTTTCAGCTGCGCTGCTAATGAGAAAAAAAGACTTCCGTTAATAACGACATTCCTGCTGCCGGGAGTGGATGCTTTTTAAGGAGCCTATGAGAGGGAGCACGTATATTTAATGGTAACAACTTCATATGGTATGTCCTCGGTGTATAATGAGAAGATTTAAGTCAATCCGATATAAGAAAGATGACGTGTTTGGTTTAAAAGTAATTCGGTGTTTCATGCAGGACAGAATCGCTGGAGCAAATGGGGGAAAAAATTATTATAGGGAAGACTTTTATAACAGATGTTTCGGTCATGTTTCAATATTTATCAAGTATGGATTTAGATTTAGTAATTCTTATCTCTGAATCCGATGAATTATTTGCTGCTCGTGTGAATCATAATGCAAACAATGGATGTGATTTTTTGCCGGCATTACGCACTTCCTCGACTGACGTCAAGCCAGAAGCCATAATTTCCACCACTGATTACCGTATTGTTGTCCAAGATGCCTTTTTCTTTTCTTATAAAAACATTTGCTGCTTATGTTTACATCTTTAAAGTTTGGTGATGCTTTTTAGTTCGATTTTTAACTGTTGCAGGTTCTTAAAAAAAATAAGAGCTCTGTTTTGTCCTTTGTGGCCATATGAGAATGAATCTTTTATCAGAACAGGTCATCCATATGTTACTTTGAAGCCGCCCTAACCCACATTCAGCCATCATCATACTTCTCTGATTGTTCGCGAGGTCCCCATTGTTCTCTGTTGGCGCTACACAGGGTCCATTATCTTCATTATCCTGCCTTTATATGTGGACAAATTACAACACATTTCAAACACACAATTTGAGTCAATCATACAAGTCAGACGCTGGGCAGACATTTCCACCAGTTATAGCATATAACCCCTTCAGAAAACAGCTGTCATAAATATATAATAATAATAATGTTTTGATATGGGAGGCAGCTTTATTCTTGATTTTTACTCATCTGTTTATTTGTTGGTACAGGAAAGTATCAATCCGTGTAGGAATTATTGTGCTTACTATCAAGTTCAGTGTTACATTCAACCGGCTCTGACTAGAAACTTTGTGCATGTTAGGAAGACATTATGGCATTTTTCATATTCTGTGATCATAAGAAAAACAAATTCTAATAAAACCCCTTCTTCAACATACACAGCATTACAGATGACTGATAAGGGGTAGGCATTTAAAAAAAACAATGTTTCAGAAATAATAATCAAATTTGGTCAGTTTGGTTCTTGGTTCATAGGTTTTCCCCATAGATTAGAAAAATCCATGTTTTTATAAATTGTTATTTAGGATTTCATTACTGGCAATGCAAATGAGCTTTAAGGTGAAATTAAGAAAGAAAAATTGTTATTATCAGTTCATACAATCATTACACGTACCATTTTTGGGAAATTCACCTGATGTAAAATGTTGCCAAGGATGTATAATTTATGTTGATTTTTCTTGAGTTTTAAATTTTACAATTTGCATGCAGGGGATTGGATTGGTTAGTAAATGATTGTAAGTTCAATTATACTTAAACTAGCTCATCACTATGCTACTCACTAACTCATGTCGGTCTGACAAATGCTTTAATACATAATAATTCTAATACAACAACACAGTGTTGCCTTTCAAACATAAACATGCACAAGAATTAATGGGATTGTACCCTAACGGGAGATTAAATTAAATTTGATGAACTGTCGTCATCATGTAAGCAAGCAATGTTCTTTACAAAGATGACTAAAAAGTTTTTTTATGCAAATAAGATTTTTTCTTTTAAAGCTTCCACTGCAGAGTAGGCGGAGAAAAAGTACCGCGCCAAAATGTTTTCTCCTCCCCTGCTTCAAATGTTCTTTTGAAGCGTAAGTCGACAAAGTCCGATCTTGAGTTTTTCCACAGGTGACACATCAGTGAGTGTGGTGAAGTCTGATGGAGTATTGTATCATTTGGCAGACACCGTCTTTGTGTAACGACCTCCATGCCGAGGTCAGAGCCCTCCTAACCTCTCTGTGATGCTTTTGTCCCTTTGAAGTTTGAAGAACACCGAGACAAAGAGCAGCTCTGTGGAACTGGATCATTTTGTGCCTGGTAGAGATTAAAAGAGAGTAAGACCCACAGACAGACAGAGATTGAGCACTCACGGGTTCCATCCACAGCAGATTGCGTAGTTGTTGTCTGGTTTGTCAGGCAGTTTAGTCGGACAGAATTACCTGAATATCTGAGATATGTTTTTAATATCTCAGGCTGTGCTTTGTTCAAATCAATACAACCACTGAGAGAAGTGTTGGTGTGCAGCCTTGTAATCCATTTTGGGGCTACTGCAGGGGTTGAAACCGTGGAGGTTATGAGTCACAACCCCAAACGGGTGAGACTAAAGCGGAACATCTGTGGGACCCCAACAGCACTGTGATATACTAAAGGTCAGTGTGTTAAGTTTGGAAGATTTCTGTGCAGACAGGTGTTTGAAAACGAGCGGCACAGTCACCATGAGTCAAGACTCTGAAGTCCTGTGGTTTGATAGAGACATCTCCTGCGTCCTCTGCTGCGACTTTCATTTTCTTTGAAGTGAGGATGAGAAACAATTTCTCACATGAAGGATGAAAGTCTTCAGAGTTCCCTGTCTTTCTTTTGTGTCTCCCCCCAAAGCTTTGGGCTAAGTACACACACTAAGTGGTAGCTGTGTGTGTATGAGTGTGACATGATTGATGGATGGAAGGCGCACTGAGAAAACCTGTGAAAGGGTTTTAAAAAAAAGACGCATCTTAAACAGGGCTTTGACATTAGATCCAAACCGCCCCATAGCAGAGAAAGGTCCGGCTTATGGTCCAGGAGTCAAGATTTATTTAGGTTTGCTTCTCTTCACCTCTGTTATTCAATATTAAGTCCAAATCCCTGGTCGAAGACAGTAAATCTTTAGTGACAATAAATTAGCTGTCATTAGGATTTATAACCGTTTTGACCTTCAACAGAGCAGAAATGCAGACAGGAGATAGAATAATGTATTTAACATTTAACAGGGATAATGGGATACAAAAACATGAGATTTACTGAACTATTTATATTCTTGTGTGAAGGTTTCTGGGGATCTGTGAGGAGATGATTCTCCTTACAGATGCAGTTTCATTCTTATTTTTTCCATTTTGTTTGCAGAAGTGCTCAGCCCAACAGCTCTCAAATCACACCAGTCACCCGCCGTTTATGCATAAGAAGCTGTATACTTAACGTATACTTACAAAAAATGTTAAGTACTTTATTGATAACAGACATCAAAACATTTTTTTTCTTCTTGGATTTCTTTCGAAACAACCATGTAAATGTATCCACTAGGTAACTGCTTAGACTCTTTTGGGTTGTTGGGGGGCGGGGGCTAGAGCCTATCCAGGCTGGCATTGGGCGAGAGGCAAATACACCGTGGACAAGCCGCCAGTTCATCACAGGACCACCAAATAGACCCAACAAGCTATTCTTGATCACATCCACTCCTACGGGCGATATAGAGTCTCCCCTTTACCTAGACATCATGTTTCCGGACTGTGGGAGGAAACTGGAGAGAACCCACGCAGACCCGTGGAGAACGTGCAAACTCCGCACAAAAATGCCCAAGGGCAAAGGGGGCTCTGAGCCCGGAACCTTCTTGCTGTGAGGTTGCTGTCCTACACACTGATGCACTGTGCTGCCTCATGTGTAGCGGAACATCAGAAACAATGCTGAACTACCGGGTTTTGTTTCGTGTATTTGATTCTTTTTAGAGTTACTTTGAGAAAATACCGCTCTTCATCCTCCACCCAGACAATATCGTTTTATTTTGAGTGTGCATTCATCATTACCTCCCTGTATTAGTAAGAATTTTAAATGGTGCTGATTTTTAAAAGTGTGACCATCACCATCTTGCAGTGTTTTCAGTCGAAATTGAGCTTGAAGATGAAGCAGAGGAAACTCTTTTTCTATACCCAGCTGGGCTGTTGTCATGTGAGGTGGCTCGACAGTTAACCCTCACTCCAGGAGGTTTAGTGACAGTCGTCACGGTTCCCAATCAAGTACAAACTTACTGTAAAGAAGAAGGAAAAACACTCAACAAACAAGTAGAGAGTCGGGGAATTTATTCTCATGTGAAGAGGAGTAGTAGTATTCGGGGGGGGGGGGGGGGGGGGGGGGGGGTCTCAGTTATGGGAGGAGAAAGTCAACAGAATGAAAGATAGCAGCAGATAAAACTATCTCTCTCCTTCTCAGATGTTCCTGCATGAGATGGGAAGCAGATGTTGTCCAGACAGGCGGGCCATTTAGTCACACAAGTTCACAGCATAACAATTCAAACCTTAATGCTTCCCTGCAGATAGCGCTCGTTGTTTCTCACACTATCTCCAATGCAGGGCTCGTCTTGATAAGCAGCCAGTTGGTCCAGAAAAGACATTTTTAAACCTTTTGTTTAACCCAGAGTGAAGTATGGCTGAGCGATGTCTTGTCAGCACGCTATTAAGGAGAAGTTATGTTTTTACAATAAATGAGGAATGAGCCGAGCAATATTAACGACTCCCTCATTTAATCCAGGAAGACCGATTCTAAGACGCATATTTGCTCTAATGAAGTATGACTGCAGTGGGTGAGGATTATGGATGTTAGTTTAGGAAGGCCTGAGTTTTGCTTCCATGAGAACAGATTAGCCTGTTGTTTCTGTGCCTGTGTTATGTCTCGCCGAGGAGACACAGAAAGGATAAATTCTCCCAGCACATCTGCTGTGACACAGCCGAGCTGAAAAGCTTTAACATGATTGCAAAGCTTTTTTAAGACTTAACTGAATTATTGTAACTAACCGTACATCTTGTAGCATCTTCGTTTGACAATTTTACAGAACATCGAAGTGATTCAGGGCAACAGCAATTCTTTAGACGGACAAAGAATTGCCAGCATTTGATGTTTAACAGTCATTTGTTTTGAATCTGAGATGATAAGTTTTGATGGTTGCAAATTCTATTCAGGTATGATTACCTCTGCAAGTACGGTTAGGTTGCATGTAGGTAAGCCTTGCTGGAAGAATAGATCACAAACCAGGAAAGAACTCGTTGAAATGTGGTGTAATCAAGATTAAGTGATTTTTTTTTTCATCTTCCTCCTCCTGAACTGTTTCCTTAACACTTTTTAGAGATTTGGGTTCGTTCATACCAACTTGGGACGTAAACAACATAGACTCATACACTAACTGTTAAGCAATGCAAATCCATAATGAGTGGACAAACCATTTACAGATATTCTTGCCACTTTTATGTAATTCTTAGACTACATTAATAAAGATATTCCTAATAAAAACATTCCTCTCTACCTTCACCAACTGGATTATAGTATGTGGATTTTAGTTCATACAAGTTCATACATATCAGGTTACTTTATTTATTTTCCTATACAGTGAAAACTTCCAGTATGTTTCACTTAAAAACATTTTCACGACCTTTGAAGAATGCAAAGTATTTTAAGATTTATCATATCATGCGTTTTTTGCTTTTCAACACAATATGAGATGGTGAGTGGAGTGCTCATGTGTAACTGACTCATGTTATCAGGCCCACCTGCCTAATCCCCTGTCTGTGGTAACAGATCTGTGTTGGCCACAGGTCATGTGTGAATGCATTATAAATGTCTCTGCTGCGGACGGGTGTGAGCTGAGAGCTGCTGAAGATTGTCACCTGTAGGCCCATGCATGTTTGCTGTGTGTGTTTGTCTTTGTGTGTGTGTGTGTGTGTGTGTGTGTGTTTGTGTAATATTGTTAACCTTACTTTATTAATCTCAACCTGCTGCTCCCTCCACTATAATACACGATGGCTTGATTTATTCAATTATCTTTTATTTATCCATATCACATAACGTCTTTGAAAATGGCGCTTTCCAGACTGTGGTGATACAGCTCATCGGATTTAGTGCCTAATCAGAGGCTTTCTAACGCATTCTATGTGATTCATGAGATTGGATCCATTTATGAAGATTTATGAAAAGTCTCCCATTTGCATCAGAAAGAAAGGATGGGGGTATTTCAGGCTCCTTTATCTTCACTCATATCTCTTTTTTTCATTTCAGCACAAGGTTTTATCTGGGATCTAAAATGTGAATCATAATCACCCCACCAAAACACATTTTCAATCTAAGATTGGATTTTCGGCAAACTGTGAATGTTGCTTCTTCAAGCTATCATGTGTGTCTGCTTTAAATGCGTTTCTCAGGATGGGATAAATCAATCTTCATTTGTACGTTTTCATGAAATTATTCAAGCTGCTAATCTTTTTACCCAGAAAATACCCTTTACATATTGAAATATGAAATCAATTATTTATTATTTGTTTGGAATAATAAATACTAAATGTCTCCCAACAGCTTTATTTTTCCAGGAAGTTCCCATCAGCAGTTTCACCCCTATTTTATTATGGCAGTCTGAATGTTAACTCCCCATCTCTCTGCAGGTGTGATCCGTGAGAGCTACCAGAAGGGTCACAACCAGCTAGTTCCCGTAACCATGTTGGCCATCGCCGTCATCCTAGCCTTTGCCATGGGTGCCATTTTCTCTGGCATCATCGTCTACTGTGTCTGTGACCACCGACGGCGAGACATTGACTTGACGGGCCGAAAGGAAAAGGATAGCCACCACCTCCACTCCCGCCGGGGATCCATGAACAGTGTGACTAAGCTAACAGGCCTGTTTGAGACACAGGCCAAAGATGGCCGTCCTGAGGCAATCCTAACCCCTTTGATGCACAACGGGAGACTGACACCAAATGGGAAGATGCTGATAAAAGCAGACCAACACCATCTTGATCTTGCAGCTCTGCCAACGCCTGAATCCACTCCCATGCAGTCGCGACGTAAGCCTAGCAGGGGCAGCCGGGAGTGGGAGAGGAACCAGAACCTTATCAACGCCTGCACCAAGGACATGCCGACCATGGGCTCCCCTGTTATCTCCACGGACCTTCCTCTGAGGGCGTCACCGGGGCACATCCAAAGCGTTGTAGTCCTGCCTCTGCCACAGCATCAGCACCAGCTCCAGCTCCAGCCTCATCTACAGCTGCACCAGCAGTCCTACCAGCATGAATACGTGGAGCAGCCCCTCCATAACGACCTCAGCATGGGCCACAGTGTCATAGATGACCAGGGGGCTACACTGGAGTATAAAACGGTCAAGAACCCCTGCCACAAAATCAACATGGTGGATCCAGATGTGGTACTGCCACCACGTGTTCCTCAACGAGAGGCCTCTCTCACCGTCCCACCGGCTGTCCCGCAAATGGGCAAACGGCTGGAGGTCCACTCGTCAATCTACGGGCTCCGGAAAGGATCCGGATCTGCCGCTTCTGGATCTACCGCCCTCAAGAAGCACAACACCAACTCATCTAACTCCTCCCATTTGGCGAGACAACACAGCTTCAACCGCGTGGAAACGCCGCCTCCTGCACCTCAGAGGGTGGACTCCATACAAATGACAGCACAGGGCATATCTCTGTCACGGCAGCCCGGAATCAGCTCCTATGGTTCTCTGCCCCGAACCAGCATCAAATATCTCAAGCCCGATGTCCCGCCTAAACCCTCAGCGGTCTCACTCTCCACAAAAGTCACATCCAGTGATTCCTGCACATAGTTGGCTCGTTAGCTAGTCAGTCCAATGTGAATGGACGGTAGTGAACGTTTTTTTTGTTTTTTTTCTGGAAGAGATAAAAAAAAACAACAACAGGGAATACTGAACAACATGCATCTCCTTTTTAGTGTTTTTGTTTTATTGGTCGTTTTTTGGTGTACAGTACCGTGGGAAATGCAACACATTTTTTTAAGAAAACACTTTCTTTTTATATAAATATGTAAATATTATACAACTGGTTGTTGTCATTTGTTGCCGTCATCAAGCTAGTGTTCTGGCAAGCTCCCAGTCTCTCTGTAAACACACATGGGAATGTGTGCTACTGAATCAGAAGAAGATGATGCTGTCCTGAATATTTCATCCAACAGCGCCCTGTAGCATCTAAGGTGGTGGCTCTTTTGTTCGTGGTGTTTTTGGCCACTGGGACTTTATAATTTTTCATGCTGGCAGAAGCACAGGAGATGACAGCTTGAGCGGTTTGAAGAACGATACTTTTGAGGGCCGGGAAATCTGAGTGAGTAAGCATTCAGAGAGATGACGCTCAGACTGAAAGGACAAACAGCTGCCTGACCTGCAGGAGAAACTGTGAAATGCCTCTCAGTGTTACAGCAATCAAGTCTTTCCTGCATTTGACTCAAAGTCTGGGCCAGAGGAAGCTTCTACTGTACCGGTTACCGAATAACACATGACTGTTAATACTAATAGCTTGTTGTATTTATTTTTATGAAGTGCTTTTGGAAGAAAAAAAAAAAAAAGACTTGCTTTCTAGGCTTGCAGAAAGAGAGAGGACTGAGAAGAGATCTTTTAATATTAATTAATCAAGTGTGAGAAAAAAACAAACATATTTAAAGTCATTAAACTGGAGCCTGTAGAACTTTTTTCGATGACTAAAGGTCCACTAGGTCTTACTGTGTGCTCAGTGGGACCCGCAGCTTCAGATATATAAGTGACCTCAGTGAAGAGGCGGAGATATTTATTTAAACTGTGTCAGACAGGGACGTTTACTTCCATGGACCAGAGTTTCCATTGTTTTTGACCAATCATGAAAAAAAAGACTTCCTGAATCTCACTTTGGTAACTCATACAATGAGCACCCCCCTCCCCCCCCCACCAATCAGCACTGTGGTTTTGTGTGAGCCAGTAAAATCTGTCGTGAGTGGTCGCTGCTGGCTTACGGTGCCATGAACGCTCACTGTTACATGTCGCAAAAAGGAAGGCAGCTGCAGAGACAGCATGGAAATCTGCGTACGCACAGGAAACAAGAAGATGTTGCAACCATATCAGAATGCATCGTCTTTTCTAGCGGTGTCACGTAGACGAGCAGGTGAAGAAGTCAATTGTAAAAACATCTGTATTGCCTGCTTATTTTTCCACATGTAAATTTGTGCCTTACTCCCAGAAGTAGTGACAATGTTTCCTTTACTAGCTGTTAACTTTGTCTCCTTGTAGTGTTTTTTCTTTTTTCTTTTTTTCTTACGTCATGATATTTCCCTGATTTGATAAAAATGCAATTAAAGAATGTAGGTGTTATTGTTGTTATTCTGGTCCTTAGAAATAACACACTGACAGTCCAGGGGGAAGAGAGGAAATAAGTTTCCAATTCTTCCTCCACTCTTTCTCTTTGTCTCTGTCTTTCTCTCTCACACACACACACACACACACACACACACACACACACACACACAAACACTTTGTAGTTAATTTCTGATTGTGCCATTAATGCGATAAAGCAACCCTTTATGTTGTGCTGGCAGTGTCGATAAAGACGTTTTGAGTGGTTTTATATTTTATACAAGTTGAAAGTCCTGGAATATGTTTTTACTTCATTGCTGTCTGTTGTTTTGGAGTTACAGCTGATTGACTGATTTACTGAGCAACTAACATTTGTTACTTGAGGAGGCCAGTGTATGTGCATCCCTCTGGTGCGCTGCAATAATAACGCAATGTCAGCACGAACGATCAAACAGTGCGAGATCCACAGAAGCAGCTGGTTTACCAACACACTTCTTGTGTGCATCCTAACAGAACCTCATTAGAAAAGTTGCATAAACAGGCTGGTTCCTGTGAAGAAAGCAGACATTTAAAGCAACAATAATAAAAAAAATTTAAAAAAACATTATTTCACCTCTTTTTGTAAAAGGACACACAGTTTGAGGAAGTCGAGAGATTCTTTTTGATCCCACTTCACTGACTCTCATTATCAAGGCCTTAAGAATGGCTGAGAGTTTTGACTAATCTGACTTCTTTTTTTGCAATCTTTTCCCTTTTACTTGAGGATTTTTCTGGATCGCCCTATCCAGCACTAAAATCAGCAGAGCACCCCCTCTGTGTTGTCAATGTAGGTATTTCAAAGTTTTCTTGGGATAAAGCTGTTTTCTGTTTCTCAATGGAGGAAAGCCAACCATGTCCCAATCCACAGCTAACGCAAAAATGGGTTCGTGACTTGACTGATGTGTACATAGATACTTGCAAAGTTCGGTTGCAAAAGGCTCAGCTGGGATGAAGGTACACCTTCATAAACATGGTCTGGGATCAGTGGAGACAGTTCTCCCACTGATTACATGAAAATGTGTTGACTCTAGATATCAAAAACATCAGTGCATTTTAGTCCGGCTACTCGCCAGTATTTGCATCAAGATTGTATTTGGCGTCCACGATCAAGCGACTTTCCATTGCGCCCTTGGAGAACGACCTTGTCCTCACTGAATGTGAACGCAAAAGGTTAAACATCCACTTCTTGTGTGGACAAGTCAATTCAGCTGTCAGATGCTTGATGCCAGGTCGGGGATTGAACATCTTAAGGACTGCTTTGGGTTGGTTGGGTTGGACCGGGAAGAATGCTGTGGACAGCGAGGTTCTTTGGTGTGTGCCTTTTTTGTCCGTCACCGTTGTTATAATACACTGCTTTTAGATGCAAGTCTACTCCCTTCTCAACCTTTTTGAACTTTGTAAGCTTGTAAGATATTGTGACGTCACAGAGTTTTTTGCCCTACTTGTTTCACTTCCTTAACATCTTATTCACAGCTTAATGTATGTTGTAAAGAAAAAAAAACTCTTTAATTTAATGCAAAATGTGATTAAAAGAAGGAAATAAAATACTTGTCATGAAGACTTTTATGTTCTTGAACTTTTCACTTATTTCGCTGAGGGAGCCAACGCTATGGAAGGAACTATTTTTAGAGACTGATTATTTTTGTAGTTTTTTTTTATTTCGGCTGCAGCTAGGCCTGAGTTTTACACGGAACATAACATAAGTCCTTTTGATCAATTTTAAGGAAAATATTACTTCTGTAACCTCAGGAGTCTTTTAGTCCTAGAATCCCCGACAACCACTGGAGATTGGAGAATCTTTGTTTCAGAATTACATTCCAATATAAAGCACATCAAAGTGGATTAAAGTACTTCAATCATCATTTTCATATTTACTCTCTACCATCACTTTGATCCATCACCATTTCACATTTTGACCCAGTCCTGTCGAGTTGTAGCCAGCCCCTGTGAAGCAACCGGGGGGCAAATAGAGGTTTGGTGTCTTGCTCAAGGGCACCATGACATGTAGACTGTAGGGGCAGTTTTGGGATCAAGCTGCTGATCCTCCGATTGAGGGACAACCGCTTAATCTCTTGAGCTACTGCCGCCTCAATAGGTCAGTCAAATATAGCAAAGGGTGTCTCTCTGTTGGCCAGAATTAAAAAAAAGGATATTTCAAATCATTAATTGTCCTCAGAGGCTATAAGAGCATAGACGTTTGGTGCCTGTGAGGGGAAAAAACAGTGACCATCGATATGTCAAATAAGACATTGAAAAGTAAGGGGGATTCCAAAAGCATTAGAGTTAGCTTATTTTAAGTTCAATATAAAGGATGGAACAGACAGAACAGGGACAATTAATTTTGGCATTGAACCCCTCTCATTAAATACAGGTATGGAAATGACTTTGAAGTCTTTTTGCATCCCTGCTGTGGAATCACTCTCTTTGCATCTTCCAAGGAAGTGAGGTGAAACTGTGAACCTGTGAATAAGAGGTGACAGTGTAAAAACACTCATTAGTAGAAGACAAATCTAGCATACAGTAGAAAAAAAAATCAAACTCAAGCTAAGGATAAATTAACTTTTTCAGCATCATGTTCTTATTTCAATTCCCAAATAACCTTTTCCAAACAATCAATGCCAAAGTTTCTTTATTTTAACATGTACTGTTTCCACACCAAAATGTATTTATTCATAAAGACATTCGATGTCGTAGTTGTCACCTCTATTAATAAGCAACCGTGTGATAGATGGTCATAGATATGTTCATTTAAAGATTGCTTTCTTTGCTGCTGATTGGCCAAAAATTCATCATTTCATTCCCCTGCAGCAAGGAGGATCGTTTTTTCAAGATGTGAATCGGTCAAGGTTTAATTTTGGATTTCTTTTTTTCATATATTTCCCTTCTAATATTATTCTTTTTAGTGAAATTGTAATAAGAGTCAATTCCCATGTCTGTAGCAGGGAGGTTGTTATTATAGCAATATTTATTGAAGAGCCAGGGAAAGTTCTAATCAAAAATTGAGGGCAGGAGACGAGACTGTAGTGGGGTTTATTAGACAGGTTTGTTGCATATGATTTATTGAGGATAGTATAAAACTCTCTAATACCTCCTTTAACACCACATATAAGACATTCTCACATTGGACTATCCATCATGCTTATGTGCCCATGTCAGTCCAGGATCTTAGAAACAATTCCCACTATCCTGCGTGCCTCAGCGCTGACTAACACTGACCACGACAGCTTGCATTACAAGTGAACATCTCTGGTTTCACAGCACATCCTCCATATCCCCATGTCAGGAAATGTGGCGTTGGCAGGTAGTTTGAGACTCGTGCCTTTGATCCTGAAGTGAATCATAAGTTAGAAGCCTGGAGATCAGATAGCCAGGATGTGGTGCAGCTGATGAGGCCCGTGGCCGACCTCACAATGCTGCATTGTTCATCTCCATTCAGGCTCCCGTGTGTTAGCGTTCGACTCAGAGATCAAGATCCAGATATTCACCACCATGTCTTTCTCAACATGAAAGAGCACAATCATGTCTAGTGTGAGCTGGCGTTATCACGGAGTTAGTCAGAGTGCAGCGCGGGGACCACATGGGCTGGTACTTGATGGGTGAAACGCAGTGAGTGTCTTTGCAGGTGCAGAGACAGAAAAAGAGACAAGGCAGCCACAGTCACACACAAATCATCCAGAGTTTCAGTTCACTTATATTTATCAATATGCATCATATTCTACTCCATGTTTCTATAGGTTCCTGTAAATATGTTGTGACTCTTTTGCCATTTATTTCATTTGTCTTCCCAGGTATAGAAATCAGGTGGTCGCAATGAGCGCACCAAACTAATACGTATCTACACAACTGGTAGTATATAATCATAATGTTGTTATTATAATAATAATAATACATTTAATTTATAATAACAATGTCTGTGAATTCTATATACCAATTTCATGGGAAATCTGGTTTCTGTTCATACAATCGAGGATAATTTGAATCAGTGAATTTGTTTATGATCTACATTCCTTTATCTCACTATGTGTTGGTGAGTGAGGGAGGATGAATTTATATTAGATAATTCATTATTTACCTTTGTGTTATTTAATCTTTAGTTTTCAACTGTGCAACCACTTTCAAAGTTGTCCAATTCATTACACAGTTATACTGTTTTTATACAAAATGGCATCTCATTCATCACATGCATGCTTCACATGAGAGGTATTTATATTTTTTGGCACTCCATTTAAGTTGATCAGCCATAACATTGTAACCAAAGTCAGAATAACATTGATTATTCCTACACAATGGCTTCAATCATTGACGCAAACAGGGAGGCAAGGCTGTATTGTGTTGTCCGATCCCACAGATGAGCTAGTGTAGCACAAACTGCTGAAAAAAATAATGATTGTTCCTGATACCCTGACGGTAGCAGAAGACACACACAACAGAGAGTTGTCTTGGTGATAAAAGGAGACCCCTACACAATATTAGACAGGTGGTTTTGTCATGTTATGCCTCATCAGTGTGAATTAAGAGGTTAGAATAAAGGTTAGAAAAACCTTTCAATCTAACAATTTGGCAATACAAATTACCAAAATAACCATCAGGGTAATCAACCCCTCTCAACAAAAACTGCTCTTCATTAAAGTTGGATTAATTGCAGTGCTTCAAGGCTTCATTAGTTGAAGCAAGGTCAACCCTCTAATTTGGCAGCTGAGTTTTTATAATTTGCTCCATATCTCAGACACACTGCCAGAGAGAGAGAAACGTTTTTTTGCCAATACCTGTCCCTGTAAACTCTACATTAGTGCATAAAAATAAATAAAAACATATTTATATATACGTATATATATATATATATATATAAATTAGCGACCTATAGGTTGGTGGCTTCACTGACCAATACACCTAAAAGCACCGAGTCATCTAGAGGGAAGCATGACTTGCTCTTTGATAAGCAGAGTCATTGCAGTGTAAATCACTAAGGACCTCTCTGGCCCATGATCCGACATTACGACCTGTCAATCCAAGAACTTGATGGCTCCTTTCCCAGCCAGCACCGGTGACAAGAGGTCAGCTAGCCAGACTTTCAACGATCTTGTTAATAAACCAATTAGCAGACCAGATAAACAGTCAGTCAGCCATTAAACCCTCCAGCCAGCTTTTAACTAAAGCATGTAGTCGTTCGTCCAAATTCCAGGCCCTGCCCCCACCGGTCCAGCACCACTATAATCCACCTTGGCTACTGCCAGGCCGTGCTCATTTCATGTGGCCTGCAATCTGTGTTCAAAACAAGATTAGTCCTATGTAGTCGCAGTCTGATCCAGCGATCATTATCCAACACTGAGGCAGTATGCATCCGATGCTGCTCCCAATGGCAAGCATCCTACATTTTGTGTTATCACCCCCAAAAAAGTGACACAAAGACCTAAACCGATTCTACAGACAGACAAACAAACAGCAGAGTTAATGATCTGCCTTGTCAAAAAAAATTCCAGTCAAGTCAAAAACACAGGCGGGCAGAGAGACATTCAAGTGTTCACACATTAACACACTCCTACGTAACGTGTCCCTCGTGAAATAATAAGTGTCTCTATGAGTCATTGATGGAGTGAATAGGCCCATTAATGAATAATGGTCGGTCTCCATATTGGTTGGTTTGTCGTTAATGTGTCATGTATAAGTACATGTGACCTGCAAGGACGGAGACTGTGTGTGTGTGTGTGTGTGTGTGTGTGTGTGTGTGTGTGTGTGTGTGTGTGTGTGTGTGTGTTAGTCTGCAGTCTGTTGTTAAGTCTCTACTGTGTGCTATGCTTAAAGCCATTTTCAGCACTCCCTGTGTCTCTATCTATGAAGAACATTTCATAGTAATTCATCTATAAAAAATAATAATAAAACCGATTTGTATGTTCAAAACAAATTTACAATGTGATTTACATGAAAAAACAAGAAATAAGAGGACACCCACAATGATAGAAAACAATCACAAATAACAAGAACCGTTATAGACCAACTGGGAAATTAAATAACTAAAAAGCTAATATTCAAGATTCTAAAATATGTTGTATACTGGCAGAAAGTCCGATACATTTTCAGTGAGTACTGGACTCAACCAAAGTTGCCCCTTGTCTTATATTCTGTTCTTGATAATCATGGACAGGGTGCACTGTTTGAAGATGATGTGGTTCTGTTGGCGTCACCAGTCCGTGACTGATGAACACCTCCAAATGTCATGTAATGGTTCTCTGGTGGGAACCAGTCTACTGTTTGGGGTGATTTGCTGCCTCAAGCAATGAGTCATGTTTTCTTGTTCTTGATTGATGAGAAAAATTTGCCATGAGATAGAAAGGCCTCGGTGCAGATGTTGTATGGGTCCGTTGTCGGGAAGAGAGAGTACACAGTCAATGCTAAGCTCTCAATTTACCAGTCCATCTATGTCCCAACACCCAACTATGGTCATATAGTGACTGCAAGAAAGAGGTAAAGATACAAGCCCCTTAAGTGAGCTTCTTTCTTAAGGGTCTGGGCTCAACTTCAGAAATAAGGTGTGAAGCACAGACATCCGGAGGGAGCTTGGAGCGGAACCGCTGCCGCTTCATGTCAAAAGGAGGCGGTTGAGGTGGTTCAGCATCTGATCGGGATGCCTCCAGGACGCCTCCCTTTGGAAGTTTTCCAAGCACATCTAACCCCATTGTAGAGCCAGAACTCGCTGGAGGGACTATATATATCATCTAGCCAGGAAATGCTTCAGTATCCCCTGTGAAGAGCTGGAATGCCATGCTTAACCCGCTGCCATTGCTGAATAAGCAAAAGCATTTGAATGCAAAGGAATGAGGTTTTAAAATCATCTTTACCCGTAAGCAAGTGTCTAAAATACTAAAAATTTCCAGCGGTACATCTGTCACCATTGTATTGTGCATTTTGAAGAGCCAAAGAGATTGATTTAAAAATCAGAGCCACTGAAACTGTCAGTCAATGGGAAGACAAGCCTTTGTTTAGGGTCAGTGGGGAATTTCTCTTTTATTGTATGATGTGTGATTGTGGAACACTGAGCATGTCTGCGGCTGTGTGCATGTACTTTAGTTCTCGCTATGAATACTTCAAATCCTGGACTCTCAGGAAAAAACAAAGAGCTAATTTTTCCTCTAAACCCCTCCCAACTTCAAAATGAAATATAGAAGATATTAAAAGGACACACAGCTCAGGAATGATGGAATTTGTACTTTTGTTAAGTTTTGAAATGGTTTCTAATGTAATACGTCGTTGTAAATAACCTGTTTACAGCTTCATGCCGCGTTTAACTAGCCAAAATGCCCCAGAATGGTCGTCTGTGCTCCGCAGTGGATTCTGTGGTTATTAGCCATCAACAATCTTCCATGTTGCACAATATGTCTTGCACATTTGACAAAAACTGCAGCACTTAATATTGAGCTGATCTTATAGCCGAGTGAGGCAATCTGGATTCTTGCACGAAATTGCATGCAGAGAAGAATTATTGTCTTGTCGAATGCATAAAAGCACACTTGGGAGCTTTTTACCCCTTGTAAGAAATGCATTAACACTTCTCGAGCGCAGATGTGCTAAATGTACCTTCCACCTCACAACAAGACATTCAGGCAGCCTTGTTGTGATGTGGAAAGACCTTTGCAAGATGGAAACAATGAAATGGGACCCCATGCTGATATGATTGACTCACAGAGCCTGGATATACTGAGTAAAACTGTGTAGTGTAATAAATCCTTGTATGACTGATCACAAAGCCTTTTGATTATATAAGTGCACCTTCATGCATTTATTTTTGACAAAATAGAATGGGCTACTTTCATACAAAATTCAAAATGCATGTCATTTCTGGTCCCCCCCTAGCAACAAACTTGCATTTGCATCATGAATTTTAACCAGGAATCCATTTAAAATGTACCTGAATGGGTCCTATGATATGATGGCTCACTAAGAGAAGCAAGATGCGCTGAGGGGATGGGTGAAACAGCCAACAGTCTTAGTGAAGGCAGCCTATTCATGTATGATTTCTAACGCACTAAAGCATGAATCATTCAGCTCGAACTTCCCAGAATCCAGCAGAGGACTCTCAGCAAGGATTCACAAGAATGAGGGCAAGAGCAACTGTCTCTCACACTTTGAAAAAAAGCCTTGGGCTGTGAGGAAGCAACAAGAAGAAGAGTATACCTCCGAGACTTTAAGTGTCAGAGAGAGCTGGGAAAAGAGCCAAGCCTTCTTCTGCCGTGATAAGTTTTGCGCAGCATCGACGAAGGTGCAGGGGAGAAATTGGCATTGGGAATAAGGAAAAGACGATGTGAATTTGAAGCACAAAAGGCTTTAGGGGGCAAATTCCATGTAGCCATCCACACACATACCAGCTGGCACCTACAGTACAGTAGGCACCGGGCTTTGTGAGATATGGCTGAGGGGAATGACTGGCGAGGGGATAAAAAACAAAGCCCACGGGGGATGTTGAAGAGGAGCTCAAGGACTTGGGACTTGGGAACTCTGCACCTAATACATATATTTAGATGTGCAGACACCCGCACTTATTCAAAAGGTCTAAGAGCGTTGTGAGGGTAAGAGAAGGACAGATAACATAAAAAAGACTCCACCAAGAGATTAAAGTCAATCACACATGAATCCATGCAAACATACACACCGCATAAAGCGCTGACGGGCTGATTTTGCAAGAATTGAAATGATAAGCTTGTAAAACTGTTTGTGAGGAGAAATGCAGTTTCAATGGCCAGTAGAAAAGTAGAGAGAAGATGCCAATCAACTTTAAACCACAATAATCTGCGCCCTGGTTTCTTGAAGCTGTCAGCCTCTTTGAAAGCTGAAAATATAACAACACAGCTACATCCAATTATTTCAGTTTCAGGGCTTTTCAACATTTTCTGTATTTTCTGTAAACGTCTTGGTTGGATGGTTGGATGGTTTAGAGCTAGAGACTGGCCTACCCAGAACAAAACATGGATCATAAATGTTGTTGCTGGACTCATGGAAATGGACCTATCAGTCCTTTAGAGCTAATTGTCGTTTTGACCATTACCAACATTCATCTGAATTCATGAACAACTATGAAAGATCAATATCTTTATAATTCAGAATATATAGTCTTATGTGTTTTTAAAATTCTGTGGCAGGTCCCTTTTATTTCAGTTCATCAACTTTTGTCACAACCTTTTGCAAAGTTTGTTTGGTTTCATAGCAAACGTTTCTCCCAGTGACTGTTTTCTGCTTAAATGACACAATAATATTACTTCAAATGTCTTTATTAGTCAAAGCCAGTTCAATCAGATAAGACAGAATCAAGAAAAGATGAATGATTTATTTCAACCTAAGATGAAGGTCTCACCTTCCTCTCACTCTCTGAGGACAGGAGTGAAAACACACATATGTGAAAGCTAAGACTTAGATGCTTAATTTTTGACAGGGTTCCATTCATCTTCTTTGATGAAGGGAATATAATTTGTTACATGCTTTTGCTTTTTCACCTTGTTGAATGCTCTTTTTCACATTTTACAGGAAAGATGGGGAAAGTGATTATTTTGGTGTGACGGTTTTCTCTGTCAGCCATTATTGCAAATCACATGATTTAGTTCAGTGTGAAAGCTTATAAATGAAGGAGGATATTATAAACACTTGCTGGTAAGGAAGTCAAATATGAAGGCCTGGATTTAAAATATACTGTATAATTCTCTCGGTATGATTATATCGCCAAAAGATTCAGGGATATTATGGAATTGCTGCTGTCGCAGCCGCCACCACTACAGATCCTTCACTTTAATGCAATGACTCAAAAATCACATTTATATCCCCATTGACCTGGGCACGAGGAAGAACTGGATTGATTTTGGAACACGTCAGTAGCATTCAGCCATTAGAGGGAGCTTTATCCTCAAGATCACAATATTCGGACCGTAGTTTCACAACCGTTAGTCCAATTTTGTCCAAAATTGGTGCATATGAACTCGAGGAGATATTTTTTGTATGTATCATATGTTACTCTAATAGTTCATATTTGACTCATCAGGGGAAGCTTTTATTTTTTACGAGAAAAAAACCTAAACAGATTCTCGAACACAACAACTTTGGTCTGATACAAATCTACCTCATATGAACCTCCTCAAGTAGATCAAACTTGTATTTGCCTTTATAACTAGTATTCGTATTTCACTCACTAGTGGGGCTTTTTTTTTTAAAAACAAAAAACACTTTGTTTTGGCTCATATGCATCTACACAATGAGATTTATCTTTTATTATTTCACTATAATTATCATAAGGGGAAGCTTTTTGCGGAAAGCACAGTTTCTTGTCCGTAGTTTCCCAACCATAAGTCTAATTGTGTTTAAATTAAGCTCATATCACTCGACAAAATCTTATCTCTTAACTGTATTTACCTTCATTATTATGTCACTATGGGGTCTGATCTTAGAGCAACATACTGACTTTATAGAAATAGTCGGGTTGAGTCCATATAAACTGTTTGAGATTATTAATGAGTCACGTTTCATTTGAGGAGTTATATCAGGGGAAGTGCTTGTATCACTCTCATTTTAATTCTCAAAATATTTTTATTTTGGTTAGGAAGAAGGAACTTCCATTACCAAGATTCTGGGTTGTTTTTACTTCACGAGAGAAAATGTAGCACACATTTGAATAGAATTGCAGCTAATAGGGGAGATAAGAAGTTCTCCAGCTGCATGTTCTAAAACAGCAGCAGGAGTGAAAAAGCGCGTGGGTAGATAACTTGTGTAACATCTTTGGTTTTGCCAAAGTCGAGCAGAGTCAGCCACGGATTGTAGCTAGGTACACACTCACAAGTACGCACCCACAAGTTTGCGCTCATGCAGAAGAGTTGAAAGGTCATCGGATGAAGTATTGGCCGAAGAGTTTCGAGGTCAGCTGATAGAAATGATGCATGAACTCAAATGCAGGGATATATTATCACAAATACACACGGATATTGTTTTTGGATATGTGCAAAAACAATGATGTTCTGTAGATGTGATACAGGTTTAACAGACTTAACAGCAAAAAGTGAACGCACATAAAAACAATTCCATTTATTTTTTGATATAATACTGACAGAATTACAAAGGACCTAAAAGATAACACCCTCATGGTATCGTTTTACGTCCCTGTCAGTGTGTGCATATATGTGCGGGCTTTAACTGAGCCATTTATCACTCTTTTTTTTCCAATGTATGACTCCCTGAAAAGTTCTCCGCAAGAAATATCTAAACATTGTTTTGAACTATCAGCTTCCCCTCTGCCAGATGAGCCAACACTCACACTTTTACACGTTCACTCTATGTTATCTTAGCCCAGTACCCTTCGCGTCCGTCATCATGGTTGTGTGTAGCTGCTGTCCTGGTGTGGGAAAAGTGTGGTATTTCCTGGGACCACCGATGCAGTCACTGAGAACTGTCTCTCTGCTGGCCAGAGAAATAGTTTGTGAAAAACGCTGTAAAAGTAGAGCAGCACTAAAAAAACCTGAGAAGAAGCAAGCTAAGCAGCTGCTGCAGGGTTTATACTATTTCAGTAAATCATACACAGCAATATCAACTTTAGTTTATTACACCTTTCACGAAAAGAAGTGGTCTGAAGTGCCCCAAATACAAATTGGGACTAAATTATATAAATTTATTATTGTGGCAGCAGTACCACAATTAACCTATAAGTAAGACGCCTAAAGTATAAATGTATGACTGCCGTTTAATTCATAATTGCAGCTATATAGTACATTTATTGCATCACTATGTCTTGTGCTGTATTTTCTTTACTTTACCTTTTTACGTTACATATATTATATAAAAAAAATTATGATTATGTTATATAGGATATACACAGCATGAATAAATAACTACATATCTAATATGTTGTTTTCATAGTAGACGTGAAAATACTGTATATGATATATAGTTTGTACAGCTGGAAATTCATGTAAGTTCAAGATAGAGAATAGTGTTGGTGTAAGATAAGTAATACTAACAGAAAGTCTGAAATGTATTAAATGAACGATACACTTATGTTTATAGACTCTATGTACCATAGAGATAGTTGCAGGAATATGAGTACACCGTAGGTTTATATATATAGTATGGACAAGAAGTGGGAAATGAATATAGAAAAACAGCTGTTTAATTGACAAGTTGTTTTTATGTACATAAATATATTTAATATATTTGTGTACATAATAGATTTATGTGTGAATTAGGAACATACAATTTTAATAACAGTATATATCAGCTTCACACAGGTGAATAAATGCTTTACATAAAATGAGAAAAACAACTAATAGGGACAGCCCACTCCCACAACCACAGGGCACACATCTGCACACACAACATTCTTCACTCAGACCAATCAATCAAATCCTAATTTTTTAATAAAGAAGATTCCATGGGAGGACGGCTGCATTCCAGAATTTCATTTTGAGGTTTGATATATTGCTCATGAACATCTCAACCTGCAGACAGCGGGGACCAGAGTCCGACCCAGCAACGATCCTTCTGATAAGTGGATGACGGCTCTACCTTCTGAGCCACAGCCGCACAATCCCACAGCAGGTTCTCCCAGTGGGCCTTTCTGGCCTCTAACCAGCCCTCGCCTGCTTTGCTTCCAAGAGCACACAACATCATCGGACATGTTCAGAGTGGTTTGGCCGAAAGTAAGTGATCTAAAGAACGGTAAAATCAATTCTGACCTTGACCTGCAGCCATTGAGGCCTGGTTCACAGTAATGTGTGATCTTCAAGTGTTTCCAATTTAGAGTCGGGCTGCTTCATTTTGAATAATCTGAAGTCGGGCTGGGGCGGATTGACTGAGGCTGGCAAAAATGGATTGTCAGAAGGAGGGACAAGAAAAAAGGCATGAAGGCTTTCACATATACTCATATTCCTCAGTTGAAAGGAAAAAGATTATTATTGAACAAAATTGAGTCAAATGTGAGGTCAAATGTTCAGTAACACCAGAACTCCTCAGGCAGATTTGACACTGGCAGACGGTGGACAAAGAAGTAAACAGTCCATTTGACATCCTAATATATCTTATGCATATGATGTTTTGTAATGAAAGTGGTAAACACTATTATGATGTAAATCGGACGTTCCCGATTATGTGTTTTTCTGTTTGTCTGTGTGTTTGTGTGTGTGTGTGTGTGTGTGTGTGTTGTTCCTGTCTAAGAGCTGTCTCAGTGTCCTTGGCCCCCATATCAGCAGGGACGAAGAGCTGAGTCCTCTCCATCGTCTCACAGCTGAGACTTACCACTGTGACCAACCGATCCTGCTGGTTGGTCAAGGTTGCCTGAAACACGTACTCTCCTCTCTCTCACGCACACTGTACTTTTAGGAACACCACGTCCAAATGACACATGCAGCGTGTCTGTGATATAACTGCACTTGACTGGATTCTGACACGTGAAACAAACAAACATACAAACAACACACTTCTCCCCACTCATTTCCTTTGTTTAGTGAGAGTGAATGTAATTAATGCAAATATTGATAGGAGGGAAAATAGCATTGGCACTTCATGCTATAAAGGTGATGGGTTATGATGCATTTAATGTTTAATATTGTTCCCATGAGTGCATTAGTTGTCCAGCAAAGCCTAAATACAGTTTATATGTGTGGAAACAGCTACTAGAAGCTGACTAACCTGTCCTTTCTCTTGAGTGGTCACCTTTCAGACGGCCGCCGATGGTCAAGCAGCCTAAGTGAATTTGGCGATTTTGGTTCTTGACTGTCATTCGACCAGTCAGAGTCACCTATCAGAGATAAAGCAGTGCCCCCCCCCAAGTCTGCAGAGATACAGAGATAGAGATAGAGATTGATTAATAACTAATGCCTCTGTGACAGCTATCACAGCCATCTTCAGCGAAGCAGAGAAGCAGCAGTCATCCAGAAAGTGTTTAATAGGTCGTACAGACAGGGAAGCAGAGAATCAGTTCAACCAATTGATCAACTCAAAAAGCTAGAAAAAAAAAGAAGTGAAATAATGATTAAATGATTCCCTCCATAAATGTTCTCAATAGCTGCTGTAAACTTTGAATAAACCTCAAACTTGATGTATTTTGGTTTGAGTCATGATAATATAATTTTTTTCTCTCCGTGAACACCTGAGATGTGAAAACAATTGCAATTTATTCAATTTCAGCAACTAATGATGTACAGCCCAAAAATAAACCAGGGCTGTTTTGCAACACATTCCCTTTCATCGGATGCTGACGTCGCCTTGACTTGGCTCATACGCCCTATTGTTTTTCCCCTGATACTGAACCTCTATATTTAATCCAGAACACACAACCTGGTGTTGGTAATAACTGAATGAATTAACTGGAGCCATAATCACACAATGTGTTAGGAAGAGAAGGTAAAGCACAGGCCATCGCATCTGCCCGCCTACGGCTGTACACACACAGGCACACACAAACATACACACGCACGCACACACAAAGAGAGGGGGAGTTCAGAAGGAATACATTCATAAACAAAAAAGCAGAACAATATTTTCCTGATTAAATGAACTTTTAAAGAACCTATACATTACATCAATTAATCAAGCTGATGTCAACAGTTTTTTAATCTACTGAGTAATCCAATAATGATCTAGAGAGGCATTCAGGGACACTGCCAAGTCCCTTTTAATGACGTCAAACCACAACGCTCATTCCAACAAGGCATGTGTGCATTCAAGTTTAATTAAAGTCTGTAGTTAATGTGTAATCACTAAAAATGCTGCAAACTGTGGTAAATCGTGGATTTAGCCCTTTATCCAGATCTACGTTGAAAATTTGACATTTATTTTGTGGCTCCAACATTTTCAAGTTAATCTACACAATATTTCACAGGATATTGAAAAAATAATAAAAAAAAGACCTGTATATCCTTACTGCCCCCTTTTCCACAACAAAAAATGAACTCACGCTCGTGAATTACTTGCTATGTTGCCAACCCTGTCCAGTGTCACGAACACACGTGTAACCCTGCTAACAGACAAACACACACCTGAGAACATGACCTCCTCTGTGGAGATAATGATGTCCTGGTTTTAAATATACTCTACGAAGAACAACTTTTTAGTTAGAACTTATATTTTCATCACATCATAGCAGCAAAAAGGGGAAGACTCTGTTTGTACCGAAGGACATCTGCACGGCGCTCCAGTGTGTGTGTTTGATTAGTCAACTCTCTGCATTGTGACTGCATCACAATGCATGATCTAAAAATATTTTGTTGAAAAAACAACCGAAAAACAAAACTTGACCATCACACGACAGTTCATCACTCTCTGCTCGGGTAACAAGGAGCTCCTGGAGCTGCTGGAGCGCCTGGCTAATGGCAACTATTTAGTTTTTAAATCACCCGTTTCTTGGTCCCACATGTGATACATCACCGAGACGTCACTTTTCAATCCTGTCCCATCCCCCTCACTGACCCGCTCCACCGCCTCAGCCCTGTTACTCCCTCCAGTGACGTCTCTTCTTGTCTATTCTTGTCAACTAAAATAAAGTAGTTGAAATACAAAAAAAAAAAGATGAATTTAGAGAGAAATGCAGGCAGAGAAAAAGTTTTTGGATTGAAGACAATAAAATGTGAGGTTAAGATAATATTAATAATAATAATAAATGTACTACTCCCATTAATAATAATAAAATTGTGTAATTGATATAATATATAGCATGAAGGAGGTGCCTATAAATGTAGGCCAAATTGTTAATAGAGTAAACGGAATTTTTTTAAAAACACGTAAATAATAAAATGAAATTTAAAAAAATATATTTTTAAAAATAAATAAGAAATAATTAAATCTGCTACAAAATAACACATTAAAATCAAGTAAATATATATTAATATAATAAATATAATAATACATTTATAAAACACTGCCTTAAAAACCCTACTAAATAAGTGTTTAGTTTATTTTTAAAAATAGCTACACCTTCCGCTTCTTTCAGATGATCTTTAAGTTCCTACGACTCGGAGCTTTCAGGAAGTGATGAAAAATGCTTCATTAAAAAGTCTTTGTTCTGGTTGTTGGGAAAACTTAAAGCAAAGAACCAGATGGTCTGAGAGGCGGTGCTGGTTAGTAAACTGTAATCGTGTCTCTAAGATAGTTTGGTGCATTGCCATGTATTTCTTTATAAACGCATAAAAGATCAATAAAACAGTAGGGAATCTAAAAGGTAGCCTGTGTAATGTCTTTAAAATATGTGTCGTGTCTGCTCTCCGTCTGATCCTCTAAAACACTCATGCTGTGGACATTTTGAATTAACTGTAGCTGATTTATTGTGTTCTTTGTAAGACCGGAAATGAGAGTATAAATAAAGTAAGTATAAATAAAGTCCAACCATAAATACAAACATTTATTAGAACTTAGATTCGTTTGTACTGAATGGTGGAGCCGTATAAAGAAGAAACAGCCCCGCCTTGAACATGTTGTGTATAATGGACTGCAGACTCTTATCAATCTTTCATAACCTGTTAGTCCAGGATTTTTTCTGCCCCCCACACTCAAACTAAACGCTATAAGGATATATGTTTATGAATTCAGAATCTGAAGTGGAAGCGGTCTAAATGATGGTTATATTCCACGTAGTGTGGCTTCAGGAATTGCCCTCCATATAGTAGCATAGTATGCTTTATGTCTTCCTCACCTCCCCCCACCAATGCTGCATCATCGCACATATTTTCCTTTCTCCATACCCCTCTACCCTTATATCAAAACCATCATTCTCTTTCTTCCTCCAACCCAGAAGCTCAGCCACCAACCCGTCAATTAAACCTCAGAGCCATGGGACACAGCTGCTGGATGCCTGTAACCTCTATGTATGCACTTACACCCACCCACCCACACCCCCACGCACGCACGCACGCACACACACACTCAAACACACTCAAACACACACACACACACACACTCAAACACAGACACACACACGCACACACGCACACACACACACACACACACACACACACACACACACACTCACACACACGCACATGCACACACACACACACACACACACACACACACACACACACACACACACACACACACACTCAAACACACACAAACACACACACACACTCAAACACAGACACACACACACACACACGCACACACACACACACACACACACACACACACAATCACATGAATGTGATTGTCCCCTGCTGCCTCTCTGGACTATAATCAGCAGGGTCGCAGCTGCAGGTCTGGAAATCTCCTCTCTCAGGAATAGATCAGTCAGCCATAAGTGGGCAGTGACAGTGTCTGGTTTTATGGCGCTTGTCTCGGTATATTCAGATATTTGGAGCAAAATTTTGACTTTATATGATAGGGAATGGCTCATCTGATAAAGGCTACTTGGTTCTCGCTGCAGCTGCACCTGTGGAGCGGGAACATATCTGGAGTCCCTGGTTGAAATTAACGAGCACCATATTTGCATATGTTTCCCAATCCCAAATTTAATTTAAATATGTTTGAAATGGTTATTTTGCGATTAAAAAGCATTTACAACACACACAAACACCAGTCACCCGTAACATTAAAACCACCGTCTGTTCTGGCACCTTTCACCTGGAACCAGCGTTAACTATTTCAGCAACTTGTGATAGAGAAGCTTCTCTGAGGAATTGGACAACTGGGCTCAACGTGTGAGTGCGCCTTGGCTGCTCATGACGCTGCTGCCAGTTGACTAGTTGTGTGTCCGTAGACCACTTTGGTAGGTACTGATCACTGCAGTCCAGGAATGCCCACCCAGACCTGTCGTTTTTAATGATGCTTTGATCCAGTCGTCTAGACATTACAATTTGGCCCTCAATCAGATCCTAACTCTTGCCTGTTTCTCCTCTTACCACTACCAACACGTCGATTTTGAGAAGAAATTGTTCACTTTGTGCTAAATATATCCCACCCACTGAAAGGTTCCACTTAATCAAGATTATCAATATCATTTTACCTTTAACTTAACCTCTCCACCAACGTTTAAGAAAAAATATCTGTCTCTTAAATTACACTAAATGATCCACCACGTTCACCAGCACGTCACTGAATAAGAAACCAACACTACCAGAGTCCTGACAGTGAACCAGTATAGTGAAGCCAGACGATCCTGAAACGTTTCATGGAGCAGGTTTCTCTGGTGAAGTCATCACGTCCTGCAACTCCTTCCTCCTGCAAGTAACATTGTGATCTTATGCTCCTAGGATTCTGTCTAAGGAATATCTAAAAGTTGAGTTATCGGGTTAGATGATACATTTCTGCGTGTGTCTGTTATAGGTCGGCAGAGAATTCATCTATTGTTCAATGTGAGCCCACAATGGACACTTAAACTGAGAGAAGGCCAATAATCTCTGTTTGCATTTGCCTGCATTGTGTCAGCCCAACGAATGTGTGAACAATAAATATGCCAGGTTCTTATCCACCGGTACATTCATACGATCTCTACGTGTGAGTGTGTGTG
Organism: Lophius americanus; assembly: GCA_037951165.1. Classification (NCBI taxonomy): domain Eukaryota; kingdom Metazoa; phylum Chordata; class Actinopteri; order Lophiiformes; family Lophiidae; genus Lophius; species Lophius americanus. The sequence goes on along the minus strand of JBBDHG010000032.1, from coordinate 7,021,854 downwards.
TAGGCGTGTGTGTGTGTGTGTGTTTTTGAGCTCTCAAAAGCCCTGAAGGTCAGCGGTGAGGTGATTATTCTTCAGTTGCATCCAGGTTTGGAGCACAAACGGCTGCAATTCCTCATTGATTTCCTGTCACTCCAAATGGAAATTCATACTGTACACCAGGTTAAACCTTCCCCCCTTCTCTGCCTTACATCTGGCTCTCACTCACTCACTCACTCACACACACATACGTACACACCACACCCACAAACGAATGAATCTTCCTAAAACCGACTCATGATTTCAAAGTTAACAGTATCAAGGTGTGGAACAGACTGGGTTTCTAGCAGGTCACTGATGTGTAATGTTTTGGAGGTAAATCTATTCTCGGGGATCTGGATTACTGTTAAATGAGGTTTTACTAATCGGTTTCATCCAGTATGTAAATCCTCAAATTTAAAAGGGCTGATGTGTTTTTGAAATTCAAATTACCACCAGCCCGGTATTTCTGAAACTTACAACATGAATATGAATGGAGTGAGAATCTCCATCGTCTTTCCCTTATTATGCATGAAGAGGAGTTTTGATGAATTGCCTAAATCCGTACACCGATCCCCATTTGTGATTACCCGACGAAGATACCAATTGCTCCATAATGAGGGATTACACCGACACCGGATGGACTTTTATGCTATTCTGCATTCCATCCTGACCTGGCCTCGTCGCACAAGAGGTCAAGGGTCGCACATCATATGGAGGGAGCATCCATCACACCTGACATTTTGTGTTGACCTCAGCGAAGCGTGTGCCGCGGAAGCTGTGAGCATGTTGACAGTTCATCAGCGAAGGTGCAACAAATGGTAATGCACATCACCAAGGAAAGAGATGGCTGATATGTTGACACATGAACACTCCAGCTCCAATCTCATCCCACACACACTTTCAGAAGGCTTTTAATTTCAGGCAGTGAAACATAACCTGTGAATGGGGACTACCATTAAGGTCTGTTTACTAGCAGACTAACAGCCACGTTCCAAATAATAGGGCAAGGGGTTCCGTAAGTGGGCCTCATAGGTGATGACTGATATTTATGTAAAAAGCCGGACTGCAAATAAAAACCCTTATTTGGCATCATACCATCAAATGGATTACAACCTACTTCATTTGACCTGGACCTTATAATTCATTGACTATTTTATGAGTAGTCTCTGTTTCGCTGAATGCTGACAAGCGCAGAAGGATTGGATTTTAAAAATATCTTTTTTAGAACATATAGTGTCATAGTGTCTTTATTTTTGTACAAGTCCCTTGGATTTTCTACGGAGACCATTTGAGGACATTGAAGGGGAAATATAATCTCATGGCAAAGATTAAATAACTTGTGGAAACGGCCACAAATTAATAAGTCGTTCACCAGAGAATAAGGGGTTACAGAAGAGCCACAATGCTTGTATACTACTAATCCCAAATGACCAATCTTGGTAGATTGAAACAGTCAAGTTAGGGATGAGTTTTGGGGAAAACATCTGCAAGACCCCCCCGACAAGTCATGGACAAGTATGGGGAATGCTCAAAAGGTTACATGCATGCCTGAATTATGTAGCCAAACGACAGACCATGTGTAACAACCCCGTGAGATGAGCGACATATCCTCCTGCTGCACCTGAGAAATGGCTTCCTTTCATACATCCCAGAAGAATGAGAAATATTTTCAGGCATGATTGACTTCAAGCACAAATACCGAGGATTTTCATGAAATTATTCAAAGACCGTTTAGATAAATGGCCTAAGATATGCGTCATGAGACCCCGGGAATGTATGGTAACTCAAGTTTAACATCAGTGCAAGACTTCATTGAAACAGAACAGAGTAAACTATGAGCAGTTATAGGATTTAAGACACGACAGCTATGGGATGGAAACATATGATGTTGTTCAACTTCATTCTAATACACATCGGTCATTGAAACTCTGTCTACTCTGTATCTTATAGATCCTTTCTAATGTATGTTTCAAGCCACAGAGCTTGAATGGCACGGTTGAGTGTGCAGTGGGTATCACTTTTGTGCGTGGCGTTTGCTTGTTCTCCCTCTGTCTGCGTTTGACCATACAGTCCAAAAACATACAGTATAGGTGAGTTGGTGAATCTAATGCCCTCTGGAGTGAATGTGGGTGTGAATGCTTCTCTGTCTCTGTGCGCCAGCGCTGCGGCGAACTGGTGACTTGTCCAGCGCGCACCTAACATCCCGTCCAAAGCCAGCTGGGAAAGGCTCCAGCCCCCACAACCCTGAACAAGGTAAGCGGTAATGGATTCTCGTATCTGCTTCTGTTCATTCTAGCTGTAGCTAGCCGTTATCATCTACATCGCTCGCATAGGTCTCACCAGGTGAGCATTCAGATGAAACACAACTTCACTGGACTTAATTGCTGTTTGACAAAGTTTACAAACCGCCAACTTTCTGTCCATCTTTCATCTCCTTCTTATAGTGCATTGCAACCGGTGTCCATGCTGTGGGGCCTTAATTACATAAAAAACAATAAACAAACACCGGACATGTTTCTGTTTTTGAGTCTTAACACGTTTACTTACTACTCCATACTCGCGGTGTGTCTAGTTTCTGGAGAATGATTTCCTACAGCCCATTGAAAACCTATGGGGTTGTTTGAGTGAGCAGTGGTGACCATCCTGCACAGACTCAGTGTCGTCCCAACAGATGACATCATTCAGAGTTTGTGTCAGTCTATGAGGAGGAGGATTACAGCTGTAACCAATGCTAATGGGGGACACGCATTTTTCTCTGATTGCGTAAAAGGTTATTTTGTCCAATTGTGACCCCTGTCATTGAAAGTTAATGGGCAACCACATATCTACAAAACCACATATTTGTAGATAACAATCATATTTTAAATTGTGTTTGGAAATTGGATATTTTTAACTCCATTTTATCACACAGAAAGCTAGCGTAACTAGCAACTTTTCAGATTAAGGTATTACAAACATATCAAAATATGAAATATCTTATTGTCTTTGTTTATCAACTTTACTTTGTGTGGAGTAGTTTAACCCTTGGGACCCTAAGATCGATACACCTAACCCTAACCCTAGCCTTACCTCAGACTCCTGAGGGTCAAAGCTTTACCAAATTATAAGTCTGCTTTTATGTTACTGGATCATTGACCATAGTAACGATACAACGCAGTCAACCCACACGAGTGGTGACGTCAGATTTTTATTTTCTTGCAAAAAGCCGTGCTGCAAATAAAACCTTCATTTGGAATCCAATGGATTATGAACTTAAACATTTTAAATTTCATGACTTGTCTATATTTAAATTGAATGTTAATTAATTTCAGAAAGATTGTTTATTGAATTTTCCTGATTTTGATATTGCTAATTAGACCTAATTAAATCTGAGTACTTATCCAAGTCTGACCAGAATTTAATCTATTCTGTCCTGAACCTGTTTTTGAGATATAATTCTAAAGAGCGAAGTTGATGCTGAACAAAGGCTGATTACTGTCGTCACTGTGTTTGTGTATAGAGAGAGTGCTGGACGGGGATGATCAGTACAACAGCTGAGCTGTTATCCAAATGTAAAATCTCTCTCTCTCTCTCTCTCTCTCTCTCTCTCTCTCTCTCCTCTCTCTCTCTCTTTGTCCTTCCCTTTCTCTCTTTCTCTCTCTTTCTCTCTCACACACACAAACACACACACAGACGCTTCTTCCATAATTGATGTGGGAGATAACGCTCCCCAGGGGTCATCTTCTCTCTCTTCATCACTCCCATTTTTTTCCCAGCTGTGCTCTGCGGGCTCCAGCTCACCTTTTTCTCTCTCTTTCCTTCTACTTCGTCTTTCATTTCACCCCTCCACCCTCCGCCTTTCATCTTGTCCACCCATTTACATGCCGGCCCTTATCCATTTAAAGTGCTGACAGCGCTGGGGGTTATTCCATTTTAGCAACCCACTCTTAGAGAGATGTAGCTCTTTCTCACCTCCTCCCCGTTTGCCCTCTTCCTGTGAGTTTCTTCATCTATGTACCTACGTCTCTATCTTGGTGCATATTCATCCTCCTCCACATTCACAGACACACCTGATGTTCTTCCTCTCTCTCGCTCGCTCCACTTGGATTTTCTTTATCAGACCGTACTTCAGTCCATCTCCAGATGTTAAGTGTTGCAGTGGCTGGTGGAGATATTTAGGACACAGCCGCAATTTAGAAAGAAACTCACGCACACACAAACACAAACACCAAATAGAGATAAGGGATGGGGTTGCTAGATTACTTTGGGACACAGACACACACATTAAGATACACTCTCACATTCAGCTTAGACTTTGTTGGTCATCCATTTGAAATCATAAATTCTAATATTCACCACAGGCAATACATTTAAACACAATCAAGTAATCCATATACGTGTCTCAAGTAATCACATATGACACCCGTGCATTCTCGAGGAACAGTGTCACTTCGAATGGCATTAAGTTCATCTCTATTGGATTTGTTAGTTTACACATTTGATGTTCTCTGCTATTCATACATTGAAAACACATATTTTTCTATAACCCTTTCAGAGGTGGAAATCAGAATATCCTTAAATGCAACTCTAATCTGTGTTAGAAGTGTAGAGAGTTCCTGGAAATATCACAATGGATAAAGGTCTTAGGTCAGTTTGCGTGTGCCAAAGGGGATTAAAACTGTACTATAATACACCTCATGAAATCACTCTCAGGTTTTCTGAAAATCATGTGTAAGGGGTCTGTTTTATTGTCAATAATGTTCAGTAAAAAAAAAAGGAGAGGCTTCTATACTTGACTTAAGCGCCTCTTTTGACAGATTACACAGATATGTGGGTGTCTCAGGTAAAGCCCTCCAGTGGTTTAACTTATATTTATCAGACGGACATTTTGTTGTGTCTATTGGAAAACATTCATCATCCCCAACTCCCCTCTTATACGGATTCCCTCAGGGTTGAGCTCTTGGCCCAATCTTCTTTTCCCGCTACATGCTTCCCCTTAGCCAGATGATAAAGTTGCTTTGCTTATTTATCTTGCCACTGTTAGGATGATGATACCCAGATTTATATGTCCATAAAACTGAATAGTTACTCCAATATAAACACTGTCATGGAGGACTGGATGCTACAGAACTATCTGCAACTCAACTCTGACAAACCAGCGCTCCTCCTTATTTGCCCTGAAATTACAGCTAACGACATTCTCAAGCAGGTCCACCTGCTCGCCTGGTTAAACCTTATGCCAAATATCTCAGTATCATATTTCATCCTAAAAAGCTAAATTTCAATCACCATGTCAATAAACTTATTAAAAATAATTAAATTATGCAATTATAATTATAATTCAAACCTTTACGTTCAACTTCAGACCTTGTTCGCATCATTCACGCCCTCATGTTCTACTGTCTTCATTTCTGCATTTCACTTTTCACCTGCCTTGGTAAAACCGCTACGGCTGGACAACGGTTAGTCCGGAATGCGGCAGCTAGACTTTTAATCAATGTTAATAGTTGATTAAACATCACACCTCACTAACTGCCTGTTCAGTTCAGGATCAATTTTAAGATACTCTTAATGACCTACAAAGCTCCTCATGGCTTAGCGACCACATACATCTCTGAGCTGCTGACCCCAGTACCCACAACCGGCCCCTCAGGACTTCCAGGCTGTTTTTCCTTACTGTACCCTTAACCAATCTTGAAACCAAAGGTGATTGTTAATTTACTGCCCTAGCTCCTAAATTATGGAACAACCTCCATGTTCCCCTCAGATCAGCCGTCTCTTCACTCTTTTAAAAAAAACGCTTTAAAACCCATGATTTACTTTACGCACTGTATGTTTTTTGCTTGTGTATAATGCACTGTGTTCTGATATATCTGTTGTTGGCTTTGCTTGTTTTAATGTTCATCTATTTCTTCTGTTTTCTTCTTTATATTTTCTAATTTTTAGAAAAGCACTTTGTCTTCTGACACATTTTAAAGCCCTTTGTAACACCTGCTTCAAAAGGTGTTATATGAATAAATCTTGACTAACTTGCTTACTAAAATCGCAGACTGCTACCCATGCTTTTGATTATGTTGGTGCCGGAGTGGTCCGTGTTGAGTGTTTGAGGTCATGCAGTAGCCTGAGGAGGCTGTCTGGTGGCTCTGTCTGGTTCAGATGCCTGGCAGGAAAGCCTGGAGCCCAGAGAGGTGCCTCGGCTCCCAGGGGAGAATCCGACCATCCTCAAACCAACAAACCAGCAGATGGTGAAGGTCTGAGATTAAAATGGCATTGATTAGTCTCTAGAATATTCTCTGAAAACAACAGCAATTTCAGTGAAACATAACCGTACACAAACGATGAATAAAATATAAAGGTGTGACTCCTATTTGACATTCTTTCACTGAAAAACACAAGTTCCCCAAAACATGAATCACAGCTTAGAAATGAGAGAGAGAGAGAGAGAGAGAGAGAGAGAGAGAGATACTGAAAGGATTACATGTGGTAAGAGAGACAACGTTTCTGCTTTAATACTGGACAGCATGGGGGACAGGGACAGGAAATGAGGCATAGGGATGTTTGAAGGCTGGTATCAGACCTACAGAACCCATGAGAACAGGGTTTTTACAGAGTACCCAGAGAACATTTAGTTACGAAAAATCAGGAGAGAATCACAGTCAGGTGAACAGGAAGTGTTCACTTTTGCACACAGCATGTTATGGATTTTATAGAATCATGAGAACTAGAAGGGACACATGATTCTTTTTGGGGGGGCTTTCTTTAATTAAACGTGTCATATACCCTTTTTTTTTTTGTCTATGTTACATATTACAAACCAGGCAAAAGGGGTATTATTTTCTACGGGAGCTACAGTTAGGGGTGGACTCATCTGTTCTAAGATTCTACAAACCGCCAACTCAACCATCCAGTAGTAACGAAGCATCGAGGGTAGTACAGGCCGGCAGTAAGACAAAGTAACGACTACAACTACATGTCATGTAGTTTATTCTTTACAACAAAATGGTTCCAACAACTGAGCACAACAGCACCCGAGGTAGACATTATCCTGTTTGATCAATGAGGTCCATTTATGTGGTACCTTTCTCATGAAAGGTAGTCCATAAATGTAGGGGTTATTGCCAGCCTCTAAATCTACTAAAAACTCCAACAAACAAACTCTCAGTATCTCTGAATTACTCAGGAACCTTTTGTCTCTCCACATTCTCTTGTATTTATCCCGGCTTGAGACCGGCAGTAGAAGCACACCGACTTTTGACTGGGTTGTAGGCAGCACATAATACCATTTATAATATAATTTATCTGTTTAAACTTTATGTAAACAGAGAGCTTTCTTTGAAAAGGGCCGAAAGAGGATGACATAGAAAGAAAAAAAAAAATCAATATTTAGCAAATATACAAATTTAACAAATAACACTTTTCATTATGATGAATCATTCATATTTGTCGTCATAAGGGATCAAGCATGGGTTACATGAATCAATCGAAACATCTGCGCTAGATGTGCCTGCAGTCTTTTAAGATAACTTCAAATGCACTCGAAGAGACCAGCTTTTTTCATGTCATTTTGAAAATGATTCCAGAGGCAGCGGAAAAACTTAGATGACCTTTTGCTGAATTCAGTGCGTACTGAAGGATTAAGTCCTGGGATCTAAGACAATAAAGTCCCATGCCGTTTGAATGATATAGGACAGGACAAAAGGGTCCAAGCAGAACCAGAATAGCGTTGTTTTTAAGAATATGCCAGTGGTTCACTCTACAACCAGCCAATTCAGACATGCAACAAGCAGGTAGGTACGGGCTTTAAAATATGTGAAAAACCCCAGAGCTCCATAGTAGACAGTGTCAAGTGTGTGTAATCATTGGACAGATATGCATGAGTGCAATGTGAGATTTGCAATTAGTGCATAAATCTATATGCAAAAATGACTTCAGCAATCAGGACTAACTGTAGTCCGCAGAACTAACTTTAGTCCACATAACTAACTTTAGTTCAAAGAACAAACTTCAGTCCACAGAAATAACTGTATTTCATAAAAAATAACTGTAATGGCCCTTAATAAAAAACGCAGACTACAGTTAACATTTTTACAATCCCACAAAGCTGTATGCATCATCAAAATAGATTTCAAAATACACACTTATTTTCCACAAACTGTTCAAAAGTACAAACAGCTTAACAGGAAAGTGAGAAAAAAAATGCTGCCACCAACAAATAAACCCATGTGAGTAGACAGATCTCCAAAATCTCCAATGTAAAAGTTATTTATTACAAACCCATGCTGACATTTCATCAGCTGGAGTCTTCTTCAAGGCAATAAGAGAGTTTAGGAGGACGACGTATCTGGAGTTCCAGCAATTTATATTTGGTGCTTCAAAGTTGGTTCATGATGTCATAAGGTGAAGATGAGCTGATCAAAGAGTAAGTGTGTTAAGATGAAAGTAATAGACAGCCAGGAACTGCTGTTTGGTTGGTCCAAGTAGGTTGTCCTGAGGTCCCCTATGTCCCTGTTATGTAGGAATTTACACAATGTGTGTGTAATGTTAGCTTTAAGTCCGTTCAGAGTGAACATTTGAAGCTAACGTCATCATTCAGTCCAGCAGGTGTCATGGTGATGTGGATCATCTTTACCCAATGCGGAGTTACTTGTTAATGCGTAATCCTCTGTGGATACGGTGTTGCTTAAAGTATATCGATGGTGTGGCTGCATGCCATTAAGAACAGACTTGCTTGACAGGAAATTCACAACGGGCACAGTCTAAACATCTAAACATCCGTAAATATACGTTACATCCAGGTGTCAAACACCTTGCAAAATGTACCTCTGAACATTTACTGATCATTATCAATGGATATTTCTGACAAAAGACACATATTAATATTTTACCTGAGTGCGAATCGCTAGCATCCTCCAGAGAAGCAGCACATGTTGCGACACAACAAAGAGGAGACATTCTTGGAGGATTTGGAACAGGCCATACCCCAGGATCCTTTGTACCCACAGGGGTAGCAAAAACAAAAACGCTCTTTGGTGGACTAACTTATCTTGCACCCATTTTCCAACCGGCTACAATTAAATAAAATTTAAAAAAAAAAAGATCTGTATTGATTATTGGAAGACTATAGCTCAGTAAGTCATATGCCCACAATTGGAAGCTTGGCCGTCCTGTAACCAGATTCATAGGGTCCTTGAGCAAGACCCTAAACCCCAATTGACTATTCGGATGCTTCATTGGAGCTGCCGAGCGCTCCTCAGGGCTTAGCTGAAATTACAGATGTTTCGAATGATGTTTGACATCATTCTGTTGAGAATCTGCCTTTAAAAACAACGTGTCAGCATTTCAAAGACTTTGATGTGTCTGTATGTGTTAAGGACGATTTCTGTGCCAGCAATGTGTGCAAGTTTTTAACATAACAATGATATAAAAAAATCCCAAACTGTGGCCAATCAGGACTTTTTATTTATACTAGCATTGTGTCGACGGTGAAAACTCTGGTATCGTGACGAGCTGTGCGTGAGTGACCAGATTCCCCTTTAAGGTTGAAAACCAGACGCTCATCAACGTAAACTTCTGACAGCAGAGTCTGAGACATCTTGTGACCATACAGCAGTAAACCATCAAGCTTTCCCTTCAGGCAAATATGGAATCTGCACGTCAGCTTATGGATCACATGATCACACTGGTGCACATCGGTTGGGTGGGTAACGCTGCTCGCTCCAAAAGTGTTTAAATGACCATGAACCCTGAATCACTTGCACGCTACACATCTGCTTATCCGGGTGGAACAAATAGCTCCGTCTGCAACATTTCCATCAGACAGGCACACTTAGAGACACAGTAATGTTTACCTCTCTGAGACGAGTGAAGAGCCGCTTTAACCATCTCTGTTCACCGTCATGTAAATATTGTGACACTGGTGAGAAGATGAACACAGCGTGGTAGCAGTGGAAGACTATTTGAACCTCATAGATATTTATTTCTTTATCTGATAAAGACATGAAGCAGCTTCTCCAATGAGTGAGCAGTACCCTGGACAGGACGTGTGATGAATGTGTAACAACTGGACGTACAGGAAGTGATGACTTGATTATAGCTCCAGACGCTGTTGCCTTGATGTAACGATGCGGAAGGAAAGTCTACTCAGTGCAATTTGGTTGAAACCGCCATTTATCTTCTTCAGTTTACCCCCAGCAATAAGCAATGCTTTTGTTGCACCGTCAAAGCCATCATGCTCCCATCTAATTAACTTTGCAGAGGTCGACAAAATATTCCAGTGTGAAAAAGTCAAGGTGTCAAACTGTGTGTGTGTGCATGTTTTCTCTCCGTGAGAAGGAACTACAGGTACAGGGTTATACTGAGATAATACCTCTGAGTGAAAACCCCGTCCACGGTGTTGGACTGCAGGTTCATGAAGGAAGAGACAGAATCTATTTGGCTCAGTGTGTCTAGGTGTGAGAGAATGATTTCCATAGATGATGTGGGGGAAAAACATTTGTTCTGCAGACATACTTTATCTTTATATTTAGTTGGAGGAGTTCAATCAGGGCAATTGCTGATACAATGCAGGGGATTGGATGCTTTTCATAGATATCTTATGCCAGGCCTAGATATTTTTTGGCCGTAGCGAATGACACACAGACCTGTTCTGTCCAGGATTTTGCCTCTAAGGCGACACACAAGCTGCTTTATAAGTAGTAGCTTTCTACAGAACGTTTAATCTCATTAGAATACACATGCCTTCCTACCACACGACTAACAAACACATCTTTAATCAGCCCCTCTGCTCATAAGACTTTTTCTCTTGTACCCACACACACACACACACACTGATATGAACAGCTCAACAACTACAGGAAGACTTACACGAAGACGCAGATGGCCCATGCCGAGCGCATGCAACATGCAACCTAACTGAAATCCCATGATAGCATTAAAGCACCTTCAGTTGAACATAGAGCACGGAATATCCACCACACACTGTCACTTACACGCACGGACACACACACACTTGCACAACTTAATCCATGCAGTTGGCAAGGAGTCTTGGAGCAGCTGCCTTGCTGCACACAGTGAAGTAGGCATCATCTGGCTTCTGACTAATGCCGTCAGTTATCACACATTTGGACATACATAATACAATCTTGCATATAATCCCAATCCGCCTTACTCCCCAACACACACACATATTCACACCACACACACACACACACACACGTTAACACAATTAATTATAAAATAAACCATACAGATTGGATTGCAGTTATATGACAACCCATCTTCTCTTTTCTACTACTATCAGAGATGGAACATTTCACAGCAGAGGATACGGTCCTATGAATTCTGAACTAGAACACTGTCTATAAACAACAAGCGCAATAAATAAACCACAAGGTTAGTTACAGCAAAACAACAGCCTGGCAGGCAGACAGGCAGGCAAAGACAGCAAGTGTCCCCATTGTGTGTTTTATGTTGTCAGTTTAAGTATTCTGCATAATGTTATATAGTGGTAATCTGGAGATGTTGTTGATTATGGGTGGGGAGCAGCGATTTAGCGGATATCTGTAGGGGAAAACATTGGGAGGCAGTCCTGAAGGAGACAAGAGGGAGGACAGAGGATTCCCGTATGGAGAAGTATATGAAGAAATGTTACGGCACCAATAGGATTTTCCTTGGTGGAGTCCAAGGTACTGGGATTTGGGAAACAGGATTAGTGGCTGTGTAATAATGTGGATGTGATGGGGGCAGCGTTCTAAGAAGAGTCATGTGGTGCGTTTGTGTGTGTACGTGGTTTTTCTTGTGTATAATGAAGAGAGCAGTCAGAGGGATTAGGATGATCCTAAAATGGAGATGTTCTTCTTTCTGTCTCTAAGTTTGAATGTGTGATGGAAAAATGCTAATTATCGTGCAGACCGTAGTGAATCATGAATAAAGTATTTATATACACGCAAATTGTCTTTGTAATTGTAATTGTACAAGATAGATTTCACTGAGTGGATTCCAATCACCAAATTTGTACTATTATTTATGAGTGGAGTATTTTTAGGGTGGTGTATGTACTTTTACTCAAGTAGATGATCTGAATACTTAATTCACCACCACCTCAGAGTAATACGTATCAAATTTACTGAGCGAAGATATCCCTATTCACAGGTTACAAACACAGAGCTGTTATAACGGCTGATGTCTGCAGGGCCTTCTGAAGATGTAACAGACATGATGGCGACACAATTTCTTCATCAGATCTGCTTTCTTCAGCACCAGCAGGGCTACCTGAGGATGAAAGTTCTGCTCAGAGACATTTAAAGAGAGGCAAAGAAAAACCCAGCAAAAACTTCCAGCTCATGGTTCTGTCGAGCTGGAGATTCCTGTGAGTCTTATTCATAGTGTCTGGTTTTGGATTTCCTTTCTTTTAAAGAGGAGCTACACTTATTTTGGACATCAAAGTGTGTTTCTAAAGGTCTTTGGGGAAAGTGTGTATTTGAACCAAGTTTAATTTTTTTGGCTCAATGGTCTCTGGCTTCTGGTCTAATAACGGTTTGATAAAGGCAGATTAATGCTGGTTTGGGATTGAGACTAGAAAGTTGAACATCAATAAAACAATTTAAATGTAGAGCTGAGAAGAAATGAGCTGAAGAGATTTGTGTAGCCCACTCTTCTTGGACCCATTCTCTTAACCAACTATATGCCTCCACCAGAAGGGTCTCAGTTTCCACTTTTACGCCGTTGACGCACAACTCTACCTCAGCACCGAACTGACCACTCAGCCACTTATCTCAGCTTGAGGCTACATTTGCCACCACTAGCATCACAAACCTGAATCGCTGACCGAGTTGCATTGTGGGTCTTATTATCCATCCACAGTCTGAAAAATTCCAATTTGGTGGAGTACTGCTTTAAGATGGATTTTTTTTTCAGATCTACCTGGGCATGTTTTATGAATACCCCTTCAATAATCTGTTCCTTGTTTGACTTAAAGAGTATTCCATGCTGATTACTGATAGAAATAGAGCTTTGGTATCAGAGACTCACAAAGAACAGGCTCTCTGAATGCACCATGTAATTTTCGGAGGGACACGTCGGTTGAACAACCAATGCAAAAAACAAATATCAAGTTTATTTAATTTTAATTAAAGCAAATTGAATGTTTAAAGGGTCTAAATAGAGTTTGGTTTCCTGCCGCACTCTTTTACTTCTTTAATCAGTGATTCAAATTGTAATAATAAAGTGCTTATTACTTATCCAAGTGCCTCCGCTCTCTTACATTCTGTTGTCTTTTTCATTTGAATATAAGCTGTGCATCATCACACATCAACACGTTTCTTATGCTTACCACATGTGCTTGAACAGTTTTCACCTGGAAAATGTTTTTTGAGAATGTTAGAGTATTAGATGTGTGTTCAAATGATGGTGAGGTCAAACCAAATGGACTCAATCACCCACACTTCTTCTATTTTGAAGTATTCTGTATGTTTGTAACCTTGTTTACTGCTGCCTTTCTTGACCAGGACACCTTTGGAAAAAGGCTATTTTTAACCTCAATGAGACTTTCCTGGGAAAATAAAGGTTAAAACAAATTTAAAAAAAATAAAACAAATTTTTCCTGAATAACTAAACAAAAAACAATAAACATGTGAAATGTTAAAATATGCGACAAGCCATGCAAGAAATGCTCTTCACAGTGTTATTTATTTATCTCTTTTTTATTTATGTTGAACTGTATAGCTAATAAAGCCAAAAGTACATTTACAAAGTTATTATTATAATTATCCTTATTAAAAGTAGCAGTAGTCGTAGTAGGGAGGGTAGTAGTTATATGGTTTGATATATTGGCTTGACTACTGTATATTCATTTAAACTATGTTACTGGGTTTCACCTTGTTCATCAGCATGTTCATCTGTTGCACTATGTACTATATATATCTTTTAACTTATCAATATATTACCAGGAATATTGAGATTTGGAGGATGCTGTTTACATAGACTTGTTATGTCTGCTGCTAATTTGGTCGTTTTGTTGTTGTGCTTGCATAGTCTCTATTTGATGAAAAGTTTTGTTCCTTTATGTAGTCTAATATAGCTGTTTTCTACATTGTATGTATTAACCTGTACTTATACCCGTGCTTGACCTGCAAAAAACTTCTGCTGCATAAAATTTAAATACAGAATATTTCACCAACCAGCATTTTATTGATTGTTCAGTATCTTCCTATAAATATGCAAAGAAGCGTTTTGCCTTGTAATGAAGGTCATCTTCATCATTAGGCTTATTTGCCACTGGGTTCCTTTACAAGAAAATATAAGGACAATTCAAAGTAATGACAACTGACTATGATCAAACATTTTTATTGAATTTCAGGAAATTTCAGGTAGCAGGCTTAGCAGAAACTCAGAGTGAGTTAGGAGAGATTATTCTTGGAACCTAACCTGCTCGCTTGCAGGTTTACTTCAAGGAAACCCGAGGTTGTTCCTGACTCCTCCTCCTCCTGGGCCTGAAGCAGAGCTGTCAGACTGAAGAGTTCACAGATGAATCCCTCCAGTGAGTTCTGTGTCCACCCAGGATTAACTTTGGATTTGTCTTTCATTTTCCGCTACTTTTGTGTGTGCATTAATCCACCTTCTCACACACAATATTCAGAGAAAATACGGTAAATCTAGTTAATACAGCAATCTAGTAAAGGCAGCAATTCCCTCACACAGCAGTTTCTCTTCCCTGATGAAGATGCGTCTCTCTATCGTTAATAAATATACTTTCAGGGGCCTAATAAAACTTCTGCTTAATCAATGTGAAGTATAGCGACCATAGCATCGCGATCTTCCGATTGTTCAATTGCACTATTATTCTTCAGTGTTTGATTATGCATTATATTATCGTTAAAGTTAGGAATATGCATAACAATTACACTAAGTTGTTGTTTGTGTGTATGTTGGCATATATTGTTGTTATTTTAATTTTCAAGTACTCTGTCAGTTTTAACTTTCCCTGCTCTGTGGTTTTGTCCAACACCTCATCCAGCAAAGGGCATAAAGGATGGCAGTTTCATTACGTGTGTGAGTGCTGCTGTTATGACCACATGCTGCCAGGGGTTTTCAGTGTTTTTGATTGTTGGTGAAAAAATAAACACATGGTTGGTCGGCACCTAAACAGCTGCTTCAACCTCCCCTATGTTCTTCCGAGTATCGGAAGAACATCGGAAGAACATAGGGGATGTTTATTCTAACCTGCCTGATTGCTTTTTCTTCTGAGTGATTGAAAAGAGAGGCTGCAGTGCATTATTTTGCTTAATATCATTTTATTTTACATACCTCAAAAAAACGGTTTGAGTTAAAATAGTTAAAATATGAAATACTTACTACAAAAGGCCATGGAATCACTATTTACTGAAAGAGTTCTGTGTGTGTGTTTGTGTTTGTGTGTTTATTGTTTAATTAAATCCCAAGTTGATTAAATGGCAGAAAGTTGTGCCACATGCCACTCACAATCAGAGACTCTGTACTTTCTGCTTTTTGAAAAGGGTTTATATTTTTGCTTAATACTATAGATGAAAGATTTACTCTATTATCAAAAATCATTGTCAGGCACCTTGTGCTTTGGTTAAGGGGTTAAGAACTGACTCATCGTTTCAGAAACAGAGATGCATCCTATAATACAAGACCCCACACCCACTGAACAGAACGATCATCAGATGATTCAGAGCGTTGGTTGATGAGCTGATAGATTTCCAGTTTAAAAATAACCGCTTAGATATCCAATTCCTTATTCCCTTTGGCAGAGATGAGAACAAGGTTAAATTTGTGTTTCCTCTGTTTTTTGCCAGGCAGTGAGAACATGGCGTGCTATATAATAAATATCCACAGAGGATTTCTAATCTAATTGAGGAATAAATGTCAGAATATATCATTTGACACACACTCCTCTGATTTCATCTCTGTGGCTTTCACTGCTTCCATTGGAGCTCTATTTTCCCGTCTCTCTAATTGTCTTGTAAAATCAATGATGAGATGAAACATCCCTCCTGACAGCATCTAAACAGACACGACAGCTTCTGATTTTTTTCACAGAAATTCTAATTTCCCTTTCCATAACTCCAGGACACCTCTGCTGAATTGGCTGAATTGGTTTCTGACTCACCATGTTTACTGACCTGGGGAGCAGCTCTTCCCCATCAGGCCCAACACAAGACCGGCTCCGGCTTCAAACTAGCCACAAGGCTCCAGCAGTCAGTCGTGTCTCTGTCCTACTTTCCCTCTTTTCATCCTCCTCCTCCTCCTCTGCTCAAACCCCCACCTCCCTCATTTCAATCCTCCATCGCAGAAAGGAAATAGCAGCAATGGTCTGATGGCTTCAAAGTGCCATCGATAAAATGAAAACACCACTTTCTGGATCTATCTGGGAAAATGTAGCCGAATAATGAAAGTTTCTCCAACTGGTTGGAACCGTTGGGTAAGGAAAATGTTAGCTAAAAACCCTGATAGGAGTTTTTCTAGCGTTCCACAATATTCCTGAGTTACAATTTCATGTGTGCTGTATTTGAATATTCAAAAACGTAATAGAGTACATGCAGGGATAAGCCCCATTAACTGAATAGACCTCATCTTCAATATTCTGTAGAAGGAGACAAGACACAAGAGTTTCCTCTTAATTCCATTTCCTCTTTTTCAAACCCCGTCACCAAATAAAAAGAAATGAAATAAAGGCAGCAGGTGTAGAGTAAACTGCCTGCGTGTGATCGTGTTTGTTTTATGGGTAAAAGAGAAAAAGAAAAAGGTGAATGATTCATTGCCATTGCATTGAATGTATTGATCATTTAATAACTTTAGTTTTATATGTTTCACTGGTTCTTAAACTCTGTTTGCTGCTTTTACTTTGAACTCAAGAGCAAATGGTTTATTTGTATCTCGAAGAGCTACTGACGGAAAGAGATAATTAGTCAACATACATACCCCAATTGCTGGATTGAGGCTGCTGTGTTATGGGTTGCATTGGTTTGACCCAGTATTGGCTGAAGAATAGTGACCCAGCACACAGGTGTGGAGATGCAAATAAAAAAAGGGAGGCTCGTCATTCCTATCACCCATCAGTGTAACCATTGTGACACCGGTCCCAAACTTTTTAAATACTAAGAAAAGTTCCTCATACAGCTTCATCCTAACATATTTAACTTAAAGTGTTAATTGTCAGCTTTTTTTTTTTTTTTATAAAACACCTTTATTGTAATATTGTGCTATACATACTACATACTAGCACATTTGTTTACATCGAGCATGAATGGAGTGTTTGATAATTGTTTTGAGGCAATTGTACCTGGTTATGGTCAGGTAGTCATCACTCTCATTTTTAAAGACGTGAATGAAACAATGAATTTGCTTAGTATTTTTGTTGCCTCAGCCTGTCCTGAGGATCGATGCAAACCAATCCCAACAGAACTCCCCAATTACTGTAAATGGTTGCAAATGTAACACTTCAGTGAAATGATGCAGTGGCTCGCAAGACTCAGTTCACAGAATTCTTCGATGTCAATAAATCTGAATAACAAACCATCTGTGGTGGGCTATATAATTGCAATTTCCAATGCAATAAAGAATTTCTACAGAGCCAGCACATTTGGGTGCACCTAAGAATGCTCTGTCCACAAATACAGCGCTAGAAATACAGAAATACAGGTAAAAGTAGGAAAATAAGTTTTCTCTGAAAAAGACATAGAGAAACAGAGACACGGTCCATAAC
This sequence comes from Lophius americanus, assembly GCA_037951165.1. NCBI lineage: Eukaryota > Metazoa > Chordata > Actinopteri > Lophiiformes > Lophiidae > Lophius > Lophius americanus. Next base: position 7,004,132 of record JBBDHG010000032.1, on the reverse strand, counting down.
GTCATAAGAGAGCAAAGGGAGACCATTATAGACAGGAAGTAGGTGCAGACGGTAGAACAAACTCAGGTAGACAAACCTCCACAGAGAGAGAGGGAGGGATGGAGGAGGGCACTGAGCTCCTCGAGCTGTGAACCTGCCATGTGTAGAGGCATGCTGCTCCATCTGTTTTGAGACTGTTTATGCAACACACTGCAGACACACACATCATACCGCCTTCCTCACCCCAACATCACCGAGTAGGGCAGGATGGCGCCTGAACTTCATGAAGAAGTTACTTGCATGACATGTTGATTGGCAAAAATTCATCTGTGCAGCTATGTGTTACCCTGAAACAGCAACGACAGCAGATGGCCAAGGACGCAGACCGTATCTGCCACAGCTTAATGTGGAGAACAAAGGAGCCAGAATGAAAGAACAACCAACAGAAGTGATGTCACATGAATTAGCAGACACGAGGAGGATGAGCAGACTGTGAGAAAGAGGCAGGGGAAGCGGGGTGAAAGAAGGCCACTCATGAATGACTGGGCAGACAGAGAGAGTCTGGTGGTGCTGAAATGTTGTCATGTCTTGGTACCGCCAGCTTAGCTACAGAGATGTCTTCAGTAAACACTGGTCCTTCATGACGTGACCTCTTTGTGTGGCATCAGACCAGATGTTCAAAAAGGCAGTGATGATCAGATGCTGAAAGATAAAGTTAAGACTTTTTCACAAAAGCATTTTAGAAATATAGAAATTACTATTCCGTAAACCCCTCCTCTGAACGGCGATCATCAATTCGAAACTTTACAACTATAACCAGGGCCGCCAATAAACAAATTGGTGCGATAAGCAGAATATGGTTATGGTGCCAACTCCACCCCCATGGCTAATATATTTGTACGTTTGTGCAAATGTGTCAAAATTGACAACAAATTCACGTAATTTGACATAAAGATATAATGTGTTTAGCATAAACATTAATAATTAATAAATAAATAATAATGATACATTTAATTAAAGAGCGTTCATTAATACTTAAAGCTTCTTTACAGGTACATAAAAACGAGTAAAATCTAAATCAGATATCAATCTTTTGATATTTGTCAGGGAAGACCGCATAGGTCTAGCTGTTTCGCAGATGTAGAAAAAGTTGTTGTCTGTGCGTGTGTGTGAGTGTGTGTGTGTGTGTGTGTGTGTGTGCGTGTGTGTGTGTGTGTGTGTGTGTGTGTGTGCGTGTGTGTGTGTGAGTGTGTGCGTGTGTATGCGTGAGTGTGCGTGTGTGTGTGTGAGTGTGCGTGTGTGTGTATTTATGTGTTTTGGGAGGTTTGGATTGAAAGATAATTGCACAAGAAAATTGGCTAAATGCACAACAATATCTCCCTGCATGGCCAGTAGGTGATACTAAAGATAAATATCCACTAACATTAATTCAAGAGTGTCCTGTTCTGCAGCCATGATCAGAGCTCAGAGCTCTTTGGCTGGGTTAATGTTGCCTGAGCCTATGTTGACTCCTTACTGTAAGGCAAGATCCAAACTGTGACTTGTTTACTTGGAAAACCTTCCATCTGGCTAAGCATCTCAACTGGCATCAAGATTAAAACATGACTCAAAGAAATCATGTTGGGGGGTGAGAGGAAAGCAAATGATATGAAGGCTCTCCAGTGAGAAGCAGGCTGGATGCCCGGTGCTGCCACCTAGGGCAGTGGAACAGCAGAGAGGCACTATTGCTATGCAGTTTGACAACTGTGCAGCCGGCTAGACTGGGCATGAAAGGGGATGAAAGTTTTAGGAGGACATCGTGGTCGAAGCTGGAGGGTTTGGGTTGTCAAAGAAAAACATCAAAGGAGGGATGAGAGAGGCACATAAGGTCGGTTAGAAGGTCTTGATGATGTCATTTCTTCCAACAGTGTGGACAGAAGGATTACAGTAGGGACGTGACTTCTAAATGGTGAAATCTGCGCTGGGCTAATGAACATAAATAAACAGCCTTTATGACACCCGGCTTTAGTTTAGAGAGAGTGATGTTTCATGCTGCTACTGGCTCAGAAGCTCAGCTTCATCGATGTTCATTACAATGTTAATGATGAGTGCACTGCAAAAATGGAATCTCAAAACAGCATTGGTTCTGGATTTATGTACTTATTAATTAAATGAAAAATACTCTTATTAGTTAAAGTTTTTGGAAAAGTAATCTCATTTATGAAACTGGGCGCTGCCATCCTTGACAGAAAGGGACAACTTGGACCATAACGGCCTGTCGTTTTCAAATTTATTAATATTAAAGCTCCTCCTAGTGTTTCAAATATTGAACTCAACTTTCCCAAAATCAATCCAGGCCAGTTTAAGTCCATATGGGTATAAAAATTAGAAAATGATCCAAGCTATAGTTTTTGAGTTATCACGTTAACATGAAGAATCTGCAATGGCGATGATGATGTTTCCATAATATCCTAGACTCTCAGGGATATGACTATATCTATCTTTCTCTTAATAACATATTGCATCTACTTATGGTCTAGATTGAACCTGTAACAAGGTTCAACAATGCTTTGTCCAATATCCTAGCAAGATCGTCTATTCAAGAATCTGACAATTTAAGTTTGTCGATTTATCTATTTTTATTCATGATGAAAGAGAGCTGCTGCTTGATCTTTCACATTATTAGTATTGAGAAACCCACTGCCGCGACTACACCACCAATAAAGACATACGAAGTCAAATATCCTTAAATGCAAGAATGTCGAGGAAAAACAAATCCAAAAACGGGCAAAGGAAATGTGGCTTAACCAGAATATTTCAAACTAGTGATCAGTTTTGGCCACTGAAAGACTCTAATTGGCCCCAAAAATTATTTTAAAAAAATGTCCAAACTAGAAAAATTATGATTTCGAAAAGCAATATGACCTCAATACCTTTAGCCAAGGGTTCTTATTGGTTGTATTGTATGAAGAAATGGGAAGCGTGGCGGTGTAGTGGTTAATACTGTTGTCCCACAACAAGAACAATAATAAATGATAGTAGACACACACTCAAAAAAGACACTGCAGGTCTCCTCGGAGGTCATTCAAGGACATCAGTGCTCTCGCAACAAAATGGTATCATCCAGAGCTACAAGACCCCTTCCGGTCATGCCAGTAGGCCGTCCACCCTGAGTCTTGGATCTGCTCGAGGTTTCTGCCCGTTAAAACGCAGTTTTTTCTCGCCATTGTCGCCAAGTGCTTGCTCACAGAGGAATTTGTTGCATCTCTGTAGATAATTATATAGAGTTTGGTCCAGACCTGCTCTTTCTGGAAAGCACCATGAGACAACTGTTGTTGTGAATTGGAGCTATAAAACGATTGATTTATTGATTGATTGATTGATTGAAGTACCTCCCCTGAGATATAAAATCAGTGAAGAGAATACTTACCTTAATATACATCATAGTTAAGCCCCAGAACAAGGTTAAATGGCCACGCATCACCTGACAGAAGTAATCTAACTGTGTTACCACAGTCCTTTTAGTTACCAATTTTGATTTCTAGTATACAGTAGATATTTTAAGGAATCCTCAGCCTGGATCTACGATTCTGCTGCAAGGATGCATTCCAGGGGCCCTTATCTCTTAAAATTATGAATTTAAGGCTTGCTGTCAATATTTTCTTCATCACAGATGTGACTGTAGCAGTGTCCTAGAAACTATACCTGCTAACTATACTATACCTTTTCTGCCACTGCTGGCAGAGAAATGTTGAAACTAATGTCTTAATTCAATTTTTTTTGTCTCTTGCTTGTGAAGACATATCTCCACCTATCCAAGGTTGGGTTGTGGTGGGAGCAGTCTTAGAAGGTTATTCCAGAGGTCCCTCTTCCCAACAACACTCCCCAGCTCAGCCTGGGGGGATCCTGAGGAATTCCCAAGCCCGAAGAGATATATAGTCCCTCCCGATTTGTGGGTCCATCCCAGAGTCTCCTCCAAGTTGGACATGCCTGAAAAAAAAAAGTCTTCCCCTCCCGAATCAGATTCCTGAACGTCAAATCTGACTCCTTTGGATGTGAGAGAGCAGCAGCTCCACTCTTAGGAAGCTAATTTCAGCAGCTTTTATCCTCCACCAAACTAATTATTTCATAATACATTTAAGTGGGACTGTATGGAAATACTACTTAAATTCAGAGAAGCACTAAGTTGATCCTAACAGATCGACTTTATTCCTGATATTTATTAATTTTTGTCTCCTAAGTAATGCCAAACTAATATTTTGCTGTTAAAATCCAAGAGGTCCGACCATCACAGAGTGCACCAGAACCATGAATGCATCACCAGATTGGCTTAAGCCAAGTGGGATGAGCTCATGCTGAAAACTGTTCCAGACTACTTAAGATAATTTTCACATTCCACAACCGTGAGTGGAATAGATAATTTACCTGTGGGGTAGACAACAAATCAAAAAACTTGTTTTGGAAGGTGCTTGCTACAGTGTAATTAGATATTATTTGAAGTTAATGGGATAAAACAGTCATCTCGTGCTTTGGGGAAAACAACACTGTTAGCATTCGGAACTCTTCCAACATCTAATGTTACATCATTTCACTTTAGCTTTAGTCGTAGTGACTTTCATTTGTCATGCTTCTGTATTCTTTATGCTTCAACTCAAAGACCATGACTGCAGCTGATCTGCAGATGGACAAGCAGCTCCCGGGGCTGGAAAAACAAAGACATTGGATAATTTTAGACACGCTGCAGCGCAGAGTAAAATGCCAAAGAATATTAAAAGCAGACTGGTGCTTAATGAGCCGACAAGTGATGCTGGTGACATGTTTTGTTATTCAGTGAAATAGACCTGCAAATGCTGGCAGGTGCCTCATGCAGCTATTTCTCATGATGATAAAGCCAACTTACAAAAACAACAAAATCTAACTATATTATATGTGTCAGAGCAGTTACAATCTCTTATGTCGAAACCTGGGGGTGGGTCTATGGAGCAGATGCAGAGAGAGCCATAATAATCCTTGTCCAGAGGAATCATTTGGATCAGAATATGTAGAGAGGAAAGAAGAAGCATTAAGGAGCTGGGGGTAAAGTGTCTTTATATTCACAGGAAGTGGAGGTTTTCGGACTCAGGGATGTCTAGAGGCTGAATATAAAGAAGTGAAGTTGGAGTTGGACAGATGTGGAAGAGTGTTGGTAGGATCAAAAAGCTTGGACGAGAGAAACCACCCTCCAGGGAGAAGCTGGTTGTTCACTTCATTTTAAGTCAGCAAGATTCATTTCAACATGGAGTGAAGACACTGGTGTTCAAACATTTTAATCACCTTGCAAAAAGACACATATCCACATACAAGGATAAAAAGACTGCAATAAGAGACGCAGCAACGCAAACAGAAAACAGCTGTTTGTGTTGGGTTCGGGTCCAGCTGGGTCATTTGGGTTGAAAGCAAATAATTAGTTAGCAGAAAAACAAAGGAGAGAGCAGCACTAATTAATTCTGATACTGTTATGCTTAAATACAGTATTATCAAAACAGACAAAAAACAAACGATTCAGGTCTCTCCTGGGTGGAGAATTTGAAGGAATTCAACAGTAGAGATGTTTATTTAAAGAAATTTAGGTTATGATTCTATACAAATGTATGATTCTAGACAGCAATAGAAAGAAAATTGAAGACTTTGTTTAGTGAATAGTCTTTTAACGGACTGCAGGAGAGCTGTCACACTGTGCAGTTTCTATCACCGGCAGCTCATCCATCCATTTCTCTACAGCCAGACATATCTTCAACCGACTAGCAAAGAAATCAGCTCCAATCAAACTTAAAATGGGCAGCAAAGATTATTATCATTAACTCAGTATCGGTCCAAATGTGAAATCTCTCCTTCAGAGTTATGCTGCTGCAGAATGATAGTGCAGAAAAGTTCTACTGCAGAACACTGTATCACAGTGAAGCCAGCCTTAATAATATAAAATATCACCACTTTAATTTAATATTCAAGACTACCAAATTGACATATGGATTATGAGGTATATCCAATTATTCATTTTGAAAACAAAACTTGCTAATCAATTTGTAATGAGGTGAGTCCAGTGGACATTAGCACTGGCAGATTTGCAGAAACTCGCTCCGCATGGAACAGACCAACGACCCGAAACACCCACAGATGTTATGCCTCCAATGATAAACCTTTTATTAGTAAAAATTAGACATGCTACTCTAAGTCTGCAAAGACTTTGGATTGTGATCCTCTAGAGAAGGTGCGTGAAGATGTGTGAAGGTTAAACAGAGGGTCAATATGCAATGACGATAGATCTCCTGAAAAACGGCACATTGCACATACCTTTTAAAATAAGCTTTGATAAATCAGTGCAATGATGCCTTAATGATAAGACTAAGAGATTGTTGACAGGCATTATATGAATTAATTTAATTAAAATGTGCAACAGAGGCAAAACTCCAGGCTGTGATTTAAGATGAGAAAAGGATGCCTTCATATACATTATTAATCATGTTTATCAAGGTTAATGTTTCATAACCTCCCTGGATAGAGCTGGTGTGGTGCCAAAGAATTCAAAATGTAAAGAGCGTCAATATTTGAATTATTTAGCAATGCAATTAAAGGGCATTGAACGTAAGCAGAGTAAAAGTCTTCAATCCTGTGACTCTTCTTTTCCTCAATGTCAAAATGATGCATCCCTGTTATAGAACTGTCACTGAGCACTGGTGCTAATGGTTGTGCTTAACGGCTCTTTTTCAGTACAATCACCACCTGAAAACATAGAAAAGATACAAAGATAATCATCTGTCATCAAGTTCCTGTTCCCCATTTGGCCCCACCGTGCTGCTGAAGATAATCAGTATATCACATAACACACACAACACAGACAAAGTAGGGGGGAAACCTGGACGAGGATTATCTTTAGTTTCATGTCGGCTGGAGGTGAATTTCTTCAGCTAGCGTAAAATGCTGTACGGTGCTCGAAAAGGCTTTAAATGTAAAGCAAACATTACTCGACCCCTGCCAGCTTTTGGAAGGGGTTCACATTTCGCAGAATCAGGTTTAAAACGCCTCAAGAAATAGCAGAAAAGCACACAGATGTTTATGCATGTCATATATCACACTGTTCATAACTGTGGTACCACATCTCTTCTTAATGAATGTTTTACCGACCTGAAGCAGGACTGCAAGACTGAACACGATTGCACGTAAATGTAGTCTAGGAGTTGATATCCTTAGAAGGTGCAGGGAAGGGTGTAGTACTTGAGTTATTACCTTGAGTCAATCTGACAGTATACAATGATACTGCAGGCGGCGGAGACAAACATGTTTTGAGTCGGCCTTGAAACACATAGCGAAAAGATATGAATCCAAATCCAGACTTTGGACTTAACTTTTCCCTCGAGAACATAAATTCTTACAATAGCTTTGCCTCAAACTATTCTGTTGTTCATAACAATCAAGTTATGACCAAAAGAATAGCTTTAATATTGCAAGTGTACTGGATTCAGGTTATTGAAATCAAATTTGAGTTTCCATGAGCCAATATATTCCGTTTGGCAATTGTACTCACATACCAAGCTTTTGAATCACAGTGTCACACGTTGTCATGTCAAATAGCGAATGACGCAAAAGCAATATTTCAGGCTACCATACACCCTTTTGAATATAAACTCACCTGTCAAACAGTCATGTTAACTGGGAATACTGAGGAAATTGAGTTCCTCAGAACCTGTGAACCATTAAAAAGTTATATTAATCTGGTTTCTCACGATAAAATGTAATGTGGCTCCACATTATATGTGTCTGTGTTCTCCATGACAGGAGAACCCAGACAGCTTTAACAAATGATCATTTTATTATTTGGTTGGGTGACAATGACAGCAAGCTCTTTCTGCCGGGAGCACAGTATTATTGTACATATATATATATATATACATACATACATTTATATATATACATATATATATATATATATACACACATATATATACATATGTATTTATAAAGATATATATATATATAAATATAGATGATTATACATATATATATATATATATATATATATATATATATATATATATATATATATATATATAACTAGGCCTAAGCTGTAGCCCCTGGCAGCATGTATATCCCTGAAAAGCCTCCAATCCCCTGCGTTGTATAAGTAATCCCTGATGTGACTCATTAATAATCTCAAACAGTCGATATTGACTCAACCTAACTTTCTGTGAAGTCAGCAATATGCTCTAAGATAAAATCCGATTTACCCTGTTAAGACACATTGCTGTTTACACCTGTGTCTATCATGTGTTTACACATGTATCCAGCTTACCACCTGTGTTCAGATTTTGTTGTTGACTATGTCACTTCCGCTACAAGGTCAAAGGGCTTTGCACGTAGTTATCAGTCACGTCAGTCCATGTCCTTGTATCCAGACAAGGAAGTAACATCCGGACACAAGCATCAGGGACGCAGGACACATTAACGTTTACACTACAAAGGATGTGTGGTCAAATGCATCCAAGGCTGGTGCACGGTGGCACAGTGGTTAGCGCGGCTGCCTCACAGCAAGAAGGTATCGGGTTCAAATCCACATCTGCCGGCCTTTCTGTGTGGAGTTTGCATGTTCTCCCTGTGTCTGCGTGGGTTCTCTCCGGGAACTCCAGCATCTCCCACAGTCCAAAAACATGTCATATAAGTGAATTGGTGACACAAAATTGCCCGCAAGTGTGTGTGGTTGTGTGTCTCTATGTGTGTCTGCCCTGCAATAAACTGGCAACTTGTCCAGGATGTACCCTGCCTCTCGCCCGATGTTAGCTGGGATAGGCTCCAACCCCCCTTAACCCTGAACAGGATAAGCGGTAGATAATGAATGAATGAATGCATCCAAGGGCACCTCTGCAGGTGATTTGAGTAATCCGATCAAAGTATGTATTGGAGGTTGTTTACGCCTGAATTTAGCGATATGTCTCGCTGTCCACATTTGATCCGAATGCCCAAAATGGATTTTAAAACCAAATCTTAACAAGTGACTCAATAATGAAGATAGATATGGTTATCTATTTTTTCTGCGCTAAATAATATAACAAGAGAGATTTCAGCGTGTCAATCTTTATGAGCTCAATTTGGACACATTTGGAGTTATGGTTAAGAAGTTAGATATGAAAAAGTGTTTTTTGTAAAAAGAAATAAAATAAAAAATAAGCTACCTCTTACAAGTGAAATGTGAGCTATAAGAGTATGATATGAGATATACAAGATAAATCTTGTTGAATTTATTCCCATGCACCACATTTGGACTAAATCAAACCAACCATTGAGAGATTATGGCCTGGAAACTTTTGAAGATAAATCTCCCCATAGTGTTGCCAAAAGCCACTGATCCTTCCATAAATCACTGCAGCTCTTTGTCGCACTAAGGTCCACGGAGGTACGAAATTTGAAAATAATATATGAAATAGTCGTAGAGTTATCATTATTATAATGTATTTATTCATGGATAAATAATTTGCTTATGCAAAGTGCTTATAAAGAGTAAATAATTAATTTTACTGAACTGAACACGACAGGTTGGACCTGAGAGTCACTGATCGAACTACAAAATGCACCTGATTGGCGATGCATTAACCTCCTGATGTACGCACTCACATGGACTGTAAATGCTTAGCCTATGAGGTATTGTCATCTGAGTCCGAGCTCTTTCAGCCCGGTAGGACTTTGGCCACATGGTAAGGTGGGTCCATAAGACAGACCCCCTGTGTGCGTATTTGTATGGTGTCTGCTGGACTCAGTTTGGCTCATCAAACACACCAGAACCTGCAGACAGCTTTGACAATTCCATTCATAGACACAACCCACTGGACATGAATATACAAACTCTGCCTCCTCTTATCGCTTTATTGGGACCCATTATGCTGTGTTCTGCCTGGTCTCAGTGCGAGTGTCAGTGTTTGAGTCTTTTTTATCTCCTCTATTTTACCAGGAGGTAACTCTACTTAGCCTCGCCATCTGCTCTCAATGCTGTGGAACATGGGCCCACAGAGGGACCACCTACATACTCTATGCTTTGAGTTCCATTCAAAACCTTACAATGTTTAAATATGAGTCTGATCATAAAGGAGCGTAAAACTGCAAATGGTAGTCTCTTTACTTGGTTTTATTAGTAGTTCTGAGGGTGCAATATCTAAGTAGGGTTCAAGCAACGGTGAATTCATCCACTTCGCAAGTTTTTACAACTCTTTACAAGCTATTCACGCACTCAACAAAGCCCGCCACCTGCTGAGGTTAGATATAAAAAGCAACAAAACTTAAAGGGGGAAATTGTCTGAAATTAAAAGTAATATGTGCACGTTTTCTTGGTCGCAGTAAAAAGACCCCCTGTTGCTGATGTTGGCCATGTGATACTTCATCTTTATTATATTAAGTGGGCTAACAGAACGAAATGTCAGCTAAATGTAAGATGAGATTCTTGTTACAATGGCACCTGTTAGTTGGTGGGATATATTAGTCAGTATGTCAACATTTTGTTGTCAAATGTGTTGAAAGCATAAAAAACCAGCATGCGTAAAGATCTGAACAAATTTGACAGGGGCCAGTTTGGGAAAGCTGGATGACTGGGTTAATGGCTAATACCTACCAGCCTTAAAGTGTCAAGAGCCGTTTTAGTAAAAGATAACTTATACAATATTAGGCAGGCGGTTATGATTATATGGCTGATCGAGTTATGTAACAGTTTGTGAGGTACGCATGTGAGTATATTTCATCTGCTGCTTCAAACGTAAAAAGATTGGGGGAATTGACATTTCTCTGATGTTCAAAATCTATTGTCATAAATTTTGCGAATACATGATTTCTGAAAAATAGGACGTTCAAAAGCTCTGATATGGTTGGGTTTACTGAGTCTTCATATGAAGCCTCTGAACCCACATATACGGAAACATCTGAAGTTTGGATCAGGATTTAATGCACTCACATTAATAAACACTCGCACAAATGCACGCACACACAGAGACATACTAGAGGTTGGCCTTGCCTCCCAGAACTCCCAGCTCCCATCTGTTTGAAGCAGCAGTCCAGGTTGGTCTAAATGAGAAATAATGAGCCTTCACTAAATAACAACAGCTTGGATGGATTTCAGCTCCACTCTGGATTTATTAGGATGGCATCAGCACAGGTTCATTCTTGCTAGTTACCAAATACAGTTTTTAAAACTCAAAGTGACATTTCATGTTCTATTATTTTCTTAAATCTTGAAGATTATTAATTACTGGCACAATTTTATCATCTTATTATAACTAATTTATAGGGCACTTAAACAGAATGTTACTTAGGACCTAGAAAATAATGTATAATAAACCTAGAAAACAAAGAAATCTATGTCATCACAGTTAATATTGGCAGGGTAAAAACAAAGATTCAAAGCAAAGTCTGACATGCTGACCTCTACAAATTCTTAGCAAAAACTCCAGATTCCAGAGAGTTCAAATGGGTGAGATTATCCATCAATCATGATGAGATGTTTTCTTAGATAAATCAGAGCAAGAGTGGACTTACAATTGCTTTACAACATAACTGTGTGTGTGTGTTTGTATGAAGAGCACCATTCTTCAAGTCAGAGAATCCAACTGGCCTTGCATGATCTCAAGCTGAAAGAAAGATGTGGAAAAAGGTTGAGTGTTTGGAAAAAAGAAGTAGACACAAGTAACATGAAAACACACTCACGCGGTTGAAAAGGTTGAGAAAGTCAGCCAGCGAAAGAAAAGAGAGAGACAAAAATGTGTCACAGACTGTCAGAAAAAGTCAGCTCATCCAGATATAATTAAACATAGGACATAGCCAGTGAAAGACTAAGAGAGGCAGTAATTAATGCATTGTGACAGATGGAACGACACACATGCACACACACATAGACACAATTACAATGTACACACCTTGTTGTAGAAGTCAAGCAGCTCCTGGTGGTTAAAATCAACAAAAACATTTTCCTGAGCCTGGAAAGAGGGAGAGAGGGAGAGAGGGAGGGAGAGACAAAGTGAGGGGGGCAAACAATAAAAGCAATGAGAGCACATTCTTAAGAGTCAGGACCCAGACTTGTTCAGTCTTTTGCTGTCTATAAAAAACCTTCATTAATTATTACTGCTTTCTGCCAGTACGTACTATCCTTTAAGTCATATCAATGAGAGGTTTTTAGAAATTCACTTAGGGAAAAGTTATTCCCAACAAAATCAGGAGGGGAAAAACCTTTGACTCTTCTCTCGTTGCTTTCAGAGAACGGCAACATCATACAAGTACATATGCATCATGATACTGTAAAAACACAAACATCACAGTAACATTTGAATCCAGAGGGAGTTGTACTGGATCTCCCCACTCAGCACAACGACACCTGCTGGACTGAAGGATGAGTTTACTTTGGTATATTTCCTCTTTTCAGTCTACTGGAACATAGAACGTAACCTATGACCTCAGTCAGTTAGATATTGGTTCACCTTTATTTTCAGATTTAGTCATTGTCATATTACCAAGAAAGATGTATGTGTGACCTCGGGAAGTGCATTATTGTGCAACTGTTTAAGCCAATCACATGCCAGCTCTTGTGTATCAATAAGATCACCTCCATTTTCATTCACTCATATTTTGTTGACATGGTATACATTTTTGTTGACATGGCCTAAGTGGCAAAAAATCCCCCCAATCAGTGAAATATGAATAACTGCAGTAAAATATGACAAAAAACACAAGTTATATCTCCCTGACATTGTTCATATGAGGTAGGTAAATTTGGACTAAAATGGACCAATTGTTAGGAAGTTGAAAGCATTCCATTGTGAGTTAAATATAATATATTGAAGATAGATCTCCTTGAGTTGATTCAATTGCACCAAATTTGGAATAAATTGGACCAATGGCTGAGAAAGTATGACATTAACATTTGGAGATACATCTCCCCCAGTGGCCGAAAATGCAACTAAATTGATACAGTTACAGTGGAGAGGAGCGGATAGGAGAAGACTTTTGGAATTGACATACATATGTGGAGTTCCTTTAATAAGTCAAAACAGATTTACTAATATTGCTGATTACTTTGCACTATCTTGGTACAGAAAACTAATGAGAGACGATGCAGAGCAGGGGAGAGAGCATCAGAGAGAAGAATAGTAGGAGAACATAAAGGTGAATAACAAGTGTCATCACTTCTGTCACTCCGTAATATATTTGATGTGAAATAAAGTAAGGAAGAGATTATTTTTGCTCCCGAGCTAAAATCATTTAGAAACTAGATTCTTTTTTTACAATGGACAAAGATCTACAGACAGACCTACTGGAACAACTCCGATAATGCTTCTGCTATCACAGGTCAACAGGGCAAAGTCATATGAAAGTTGTGTACGTCTGAATGGGCTAACATATAAAAATAAGCACTACCTTTGGTCCCCCTAGAAATAATTTGAACCATAAAACCATACGCCCCCTGAATGTGAGCCAATTGATGCGAAGAAATGCTTAAATTGAAATGTGCCTTAAAACTTAAAAATATACATTTTGTAGAAACCAATTGCTAGATACATCCCTGTAGGGCCCGACAAAACACCAATGAATTTTCATCTAACTTTGGCCACCAGCTGAGGATAAGTGCAGAGACTATTCCTGGTTGGGCGACAGGGCTGTCTGAAATCCAATTCTTTTTTTGTTCTTTTGCCTTGATTTCGAATCACTACTCCTGCCATGACTTTTTGTTCAAATATATTGTCCTCAACTACCTTAAAGAAATTCAACAAAACAAACATATGATGCTGCAAATTAAAAACAAACATTAAAGTGCCTTTGATCCAGCACAACAAGCATTATTCAGTTACGACACATTGCCCTTTTGTGGTGACATAAAAAAGTGATGTTTACATTTGTTATGCTGCCTTAGGTTACAACTACAGTGACAAAACATTGCGTGCGTGTTTTTGCGTCCAAAAAACCTCAAAAGTGTGTACCTTTCTTGGTTGAAGCATAATGTTGGAAACTCGAGGTTGAGGTTGTAAAATAAAATAAAAAAACATCACATTAATACACTGGAAATGTCAATCCAATCCATAATAACGGTGTAATGGATCCTACAGACTTCTTCGCCTGTTTCCATGTTCATGACAGTTACGTCTATTCCAGATCTCCTCCAAAACACACAGATAGATTCAAGCCGAAGGAGTAGGACGGACTTGTTGCCAACTAAAAGCTCACTCAGTGCCGCCATGGTCAATGTTTATTACAGCACTCAACTCCTGGCACTGACAACAAGGGAGGGAAAAAAGAACAATTAGACACAAACAAACAGACAAAAATAAGACACTAAAACCACATGGGGGTTGTCCATTTCTAGGTTTCTGTCCACATTTTTCCTCCTCACAGTCTGTACTCGGAGACTAAATAGAGCTTTTTTGGCTTGAATCTAAATTGCTGGTTGGTCGGTTGGATGGTTGGTTTTTGTGGTTATGTGTCCGGCTGGCTGGGTGGGGGAGCAGGAAAATGCCATGTGTCACAGCAAATTAGTAACTGAGGTATTAATTAGAAGCAGCATTCAAGTCCACGTTGGCGAGGACAGAAGGAAAATGTTATCCAGTGCACAGCAACACCAGTAGATGTAGGACAGCGGTGAATTTAGCTCTGGTAGAGGGAGTACTGCAAAGATCCACCTCTGAACAGCAGGTATTAAAATAAACGATCGTTATAGTGTTGTAATCAAGGGAAATACAGTGAAGGGATCACCCATTTGGATCAAAGGACTTGAGTGTTCTGGGGTTCCACGGACAGCACCAAAAGCGTTGTCAAACGATTTAACACTCATCAGCTGCTAAATGAGGGGACAATCAGAAACACCTTCTCAGGGACTCAAATATGAAGTTAATTAAAACTAACAGGACAACTAACCAGACAGTCGCACTTCCTGTCTTTTCCTGACCTTCATCCTCAGAGACTGAGGATGAAGGTGTGAGCGTGTGCATGTGTGATGTGTGTGTATTTTCAAGAATATCCAGGTACTGCTGGTCCTGTGTACAATGAAAAACAGATTTTGTCTTGGGGACATGAGCACAAGGGTGTGTGTGTTTGTGTACAAGACAGTGTGGTTGTTTAACCCGTCCCATTGTTCCTCAGGGTTGAGATTTCGCCAGGCAGTAACCCAACAAGGCTCTGACAGATCTAGGCTAACACTAATGGGGATAGGATGCTTCATCCTCATCATCACAGCCCTAAACTACCAGTATGCATGCATGCATGCACACACACTCACACACACTTATTTCTCTTTCTGTGCGGGTGCCAAAATCATGTAAGTGAAGATAAATAAAACAGGACTAATCCATGACGGTAATCATGAATTCACTTTGTATCTGCCATTCCATATGCAGTACATACTACACCGTGTCATTATTACTATGTAGGCTACACACTCAGGGAGATTCAACACATGAGAGAGAATTAGAAAACCACAGAAAAACAAACTTTCAAAATAAACAATGTTTCTGTAACCATAGCCTTTAATGGCTGCTAAAAAGTGGGACAAAACATTCTGTAGGGGTCTCTCTATGTGCAAGAGTACGTTTAGAATTCCCCGGACAAGCCAACTAAGTCAGAGTGGGATAATTGAACACTCCATAAGGATTACAGCATAATCCCTCAAACTCCAAACATTGTCAAGGAATTTCTGTCTGCAGAAACTTCTTATGGGTAATAACCATCATGTGAGAGAAAGAAGAACAGTAGGTCAGGTGTGCTCGGTTGGACGTTTAAATCCAACCATCTAGAGGTAAGCTAGATGTAGGCGCTTTTGTATCCCTGGCTCTCGGGACAGCCGTGTCGCTATTGCATCCTGTCAGCAAGTACCTCAATCAACAACTTTGGACCACACTGAAAAGTAAAATAATTAGGCATGTAGTCATCCCTTTCAGCAATCGTTATATCCCCAAAAAGCCCCGAGTTCTCTGCCATTTAAAAGCAATCTGAGTGAACTCCTCAAATGAAATGTTATTCAAGAATAATATCAAACAGTCCATAGTGACTCTTGACGTTGGAAAAAAAAAAAGAGTACACCCTGAGCAGGCTGACGGTTCATCACAGGACCTGAAGTGACAAACAGAAATTCACACTCACAAGGGCAATTTAGAGTCACTGACGTTAACATGGTGAGAATATGCAAACTAGACACAGAGAGGCAACAAGATTGGATTGTATCTGTCGAGACTGAAACACAGAAATCTTTGCAATGAGAGAACAATACTAACCACTGGTCACCATGAAAACAAATAATAAAATAATGAGACATTCAACAAGTGGATATTTTATCCCAACAAGTACATGTACTTAATTTTGACACAAGGAGTCCATTTGAATGGAGTAGATATGAAGGAGCTGAGCACGAATGTGTTCAAATGAAAACCAGAGAAGAAGAGAAAGTGAAAAAGCAACACGACTGAGAGCTCAAGTTAAATAATTAATAATGATGATAATAACCTGAGGGAGCTTGCATTTTAAAAAATGAGGGAAATTAGTTCAAACATCCAGCTACAAAGTATGTGTTGACAGGAGGAATTTGTCTAATACCCAGAACTTTAATGTTAAACGTGATGAAATAACAAAGCTGTTCATAAATTCACACAGAGTGAAAACTAGAAGTGGGACAAAGCTTTTAAGTTTCTGTTGAAATTGTCAGCTAGTTGAAGTAATAATGAAATATGCATGGCCGACTACATGACAGACTTGGAAGTGAAGCAAATCAGGCTCCAGTGATGAAAAAAAGCACCGATCAATCTTCTGCACTATGCTGAAATGACATAAGTACATCCGTTAAAGTTTGTGCGTCTGTGAGAAAAGTAATGGGACTGTGGGTACGAACAGAAAGCATCGTTTCAGATCAGCAGAGGAAAATTTACAAACTGCTTTCCACCTTGTTGCTTGTAAAGAAGTGTTTTTACATTTGAAAACTGTAAATATACAAGCTACAATGTTTATTAATATTCTTTTATCATTATTAAAGGACATCATTGACGTTTTTCTTTGTCTCTCTACGTACTGTTTACCTTTTGTTTAATTGTAATTAGCTTTTATGTACCATTACACTTACAATTACAATCTTTCTTCAGAACTGATAACATTTAAAACTAGTCAAAATTTGTTAATACAAAATTTTAGTCCCACGCCACACAAGCCCACGTTATCAAAATAATATTTGTAGGGATGTGGATACATCAGAGCCTCTACCATAGCCCAATAATGGCAGAAGTACGTACATAAAATCACCCAACATTACAAATTGCAGAAACCATTTTATGAGACGTATAGGTTTTATGGCGAAAAAAAACGTGTAAAATTTCAATTTAATCTGTTCAGCAGTTTATAAAAAAATCTGGATTGATTATCTCACTTTTCCTGTAGTATGGACAGAGATGTTTGTAAATCAATAATTTGGAAAGGATGAATGAAGAGAAAGGACAAAACACATACCATGACAATCAGCATTTTTACTCTCCCAAATGCAGAAAATGTGCTTCAGTTTCATAGCTGCTCGGTAGAACTATTCCAGCTCAAGTGCTCTACAGAAAAAGGGCATTATGTTATGTCATTATGTCTTCTGTGACTGCAGGCCTTTGACAGTTTGTCCAATTGGAATGCAGTTTGCTGCTTGTTCTCCGAGTTCTACTTGATGGAGAGAATTCTTGACAGTGACAGACAAAGTGAAAGGGAGAGAGAAACGTATGGGGTGAACAGGAAGCTGCGCTGTCAGGTTTGGCAACCCTTTGTCCCTCTTACCCTCCACACAGACATCTTTACAAAGACCTGACGACTGACTGGCTGCCAATCTATCTTTCTATCTTGTCTGTTTTTCAAACTGTCTGTCAGTGGTAAGCTTAAATCAGCAAAAGTAAACACTTAATTAGTGTTGATCAGTTCGAAAGTACTGCTTGAATGTTAACCTTTCCTCCTGTCTGTCTTTTTGCAAATAAAGATGTACAAACTTCCTTGGCTTTCTGAGCTACATTCTGCCATCTTGCTACAGGAGGATCATTTGGGATTATTGCACAAGGACAGATTTGCGTCGATGATGGCCTGATGACACCCAGTAATGTTTACACTTGTGGGATAAGATGGTCTCTCATCATCAATAATATGACAGAAATTAAATTCAACTTTACCTTGTTTGTGGAAGCATGTTGAATCTGTAGCTTTATCTTTAAAAGAGGGATTTCTTCAAGCACAAGGCAGATGTGAGTATGATATTCTCATATAAAGGAGTATGTGGGGTTTGCTAGAGAATCCATATGTGTACATATGTGTTTATTCAGGTCCAAAGCAGTCCTCCTAAAAGCGGATACTCTTACAAAATGAGAAAAGATTTTTGTGTTGATGTCACAACTACAGGTGGGCTGCCTCCTCTTTTATGTTTCAAGTGTCCATCCATCTCTACCTCATCTACACTGCTGTGGAGAAGAGGATGAAACACAGACAATTCAAAGGTTAATCTGAGAACATCTGGTACAAAATAGGTTGAAGCTTAAAAAAGGCTTTAATTAAAAGGTTTTCAATCATTACTGCTAACAAATCAAATGAAACGCTGTACCTGAATTAAGTATCTCATATTATCTCCGAGATGGTTTAAGAAGAAGAAGAAGATGGTACAGTGAGGCAATTACAATAGAGTGAAAATAAAAATCAGGTGAATATTGACCCCCAAAGCTCTGTCTTCTGATCATTTGAGGATAAGGAATTATCTCAGTCTTAGTTGTCTTTCTTCGATATATCGGTTTATTGCAGACAGATCTGTTATAACAGACAAGATCCCGGCATGCTTGTCATTCAGATCCAGCAGGATCATTATATGCTTAAAACGTCAGCCAATCTTCCAGGTCAGGCTATTCTGTCCTTCAGAGGGAACACTGCACCCATCATCGCCAGATATAACATATAGAAAGACGTCAGAAAGAAGAAGGCAAGGGTAATATTTTCATTTCCTTATCACTTAGGATATTCCTTTGTCCAGCTAAATGTAAGTTTACTATGAATATGAATACAAACATTGATGTTTGATGGGAATTATTATAAAATGTGATTAATATGCCTGTTAAAGTTTTTTTAAATCATAATTATTAGTAGAGTGTTAATGGTTTTTACAATTGGCACCTCTAGAAAACGAGAATAATGTGAGTCACAAGACAAAACCAGTAAACAATGTGGAACATAAACAGCTATTGACGACATGAGGCCCTTATGAGGTCCAGGGCCAGTGATTGTTACTTTTACAGATCAGCTAGTACATAGAACAGCTTGCAGAGGAGCAAGTAAGACTTTTCCCAACGGGCATGTGTTGAATAACTAATAATTAATTAACTCTAATTAATGTAGAACTCTAACAAAAAGGAAACAAAGAGCATTTGTATAATAATATATAATATATGGAAGCTTCACAGACAACGAAATTGTCTAAGAAATTACTTTTCTTGCGTCATCCATGACGGTTTACCTACATATGATGAGCATAATGGAGAGTTCAAAAACCCTTGGAAAAATTGGTTGGGTTGACATGTGTACTATAAATGAATCACTGCACAATAAAATGTTCTTTGATGTCCAACCATCAATAACTTGACTAAATAAATTGACTTTTAATTCGCAATCTACAATGCCAGTTTACAATATCAAGCTGCGTGTCATTCTCAGGGGGGAAAAAATGGAAACCTTGCGGCCTGTAGCTTCATATAAAACTCCAGTCAGCATCAATAAAATAAATCAATAACCGTGCCCATGTTTAGTCTTCCCATGACCCTTTGAACCCAGAACTGCTTAAAAGAAAAAGCCTGGAGGAGCCACATATGTACTGTGCATTGAAGCTGAAAGAGGGGCACCAAAACTGGTAACCACATCCACAAAAGTTCCCTGTAGCCGTTGAACAATGACGCACACGGAACCTCAATAAGTCAGCCATTCACCCAAAGCCTGTTAACTACAACAAATAAAAGCTGTCAAACTCCAACACTGAAAGCCGTCAATCACCTCAGGTATTTATAACAGAGATGGGCACTCCCATGCATGCAGCCCGTAGAGACAAAAAAGGTGCATTCTTATTCACACAAAAATATACTCAGAGAAGAGAAAACTTTAGGCAAGATATAACAGGATGCAAACCCTTCCATGTCTGGTTATCTATCTTCCTCTCTTTCCAATTTTTGATTAAAAAAACCCCTTAGGAATCAAAAGGCCTAGCAAATTTATATTTCTAAGCAAATTTAAAAAATAAACGATTTAATTATGAACTCTTTTATCAGAGCAAAATTAACCTCGTGACATTTACCAAATAGTGCAGGTCTAGGATGTAATCTTTTACTTAAATAAACCTTCCATGGCCCTATGAACAAGCTCTTTGCCATACTGGTGAGGAAAAACCTCTCAATTCGTCTTTTACTAGACACAAAGATAGGGGAGATGGACCCACAGCGTTGCACAGCAACAGCAACTATGATAACAGAAATATGACTTACATATACTTACATATAATAATAACAGCATCTATTATAACAACTATGGTAAGCACAGTTTATACTCAAGTATGGTGCTCTCATCAATTATCATAATCAATTATGATAATAAAAATACAGGATAGGATGGAGGAGGTTGTGGGCCTGATGTCTTCCAAGTTCACTAAAGGACACACACGCGCGATAGGGCTGCAAATGCAAAGTATAAACACAAGTATGCATGTGTAAAACAACAAACAATTAACACACACGAACAAAGAGGTAAGCACCACATACACAACATAGCACTCTACATATACATTTATGTCGTGTTTTTCTTTATCAATAATATATGCATACAGTCCTTCCTCTTTGAACTGTATGCTCCTTTCATCTATTTTGATTATTACTGTTATCTATTTTACCACTTAACACCATTTGGCTGGAATGGTTTGACTGCGTTAATTATCCAAAAACCAGGCCCTCCTGCGAGCCTTTTAGGGCTTTTCAATTGTTGTTTTTTTGCTCTCATTTTGGCAGTTATTATGCTGAGATGATGATATCTGATAAACAGGTTCAGTTTTAATGAATTCTGGCATTTCAGCATCAACAAGGAAAATAAACGAATTGTCCACTGTCTAGACAAAAAAACTCACAGTCTTCCCCCTGGAGCCCTTTATGTCCCCATTGACTAAAATTAAAAGCACTTTTTTCATTTTACTGCCAGTACAATACAGAAATGTGAAATCCTGTTATTCCTCTGTAGCACTGTCGTTCAGAGGCTAAAAAAATTGCAGAAACAAAATATCACCACCAGATTTCCCCATTTCCCCTAGTTTGCAAAGATGCATTGTGGGAGATAATAACCTTGTGTATGTGTATTTAGAAATTAGTGTGTGTGTGTGTTTGTGTGTAAGTGTAGCCAAAACACACCCTGAACTCTGTGCTGAAATAAACGTATGATGAAAACCAAGGAAAAATAGTATTTTTGTATCTTATAGCCACGGTATAAAAAAACATGAATTTCATCATGTCAGGAATGCATCATGGACTTAAGCCTTCAAATTTGTAGTTTTAGTGTTTTTCATTTGATTCACTCATTTCTTATATTAATTAATCGCAGAGACATTACATGTTTTTTCAATGGGTTACATTATATAGCTTAAAATGCTATTTTCAGGGGGGGGGGGGAGGTTATGGTTAGTAGTAATTTTGTAGAGCCCACACCTCCATTCTCTGCAGCACCATCTGACCCTATTTTATTATTTACATGTTTGAAATAAATTTCATTTCAGAGTTCAAAATGTATTATTCATTATTCAAAAAATTATTTAAATGAGATGCAAAAAATGTATTACTGTCCAAAACCCATGATCTTTTATTCAAACAAATATAACAGCTAACTCAATTACTGTAATTAGAAAATATTAAATAATAATATAATATATAATAATATTAATATCGAACAAAACAAAATATCAGAACTTGAGTGCCAAAATCATCAACACATCAAGTAAATCCTGTGTTGAAAAGGTAAGTGAAGCATATTTTCAGTCCTGTTTTATATTTTTAAGTTCACCTATGTGACTAGGAACTGGTGTGGAACTGGTGGTCAAAAATGACTTCCTGTTTTACAGGGGTATAAATATGACGTCAGACAGGCCTAGTTCTCTTTGACCATCTTCACAATACGAAAGATAAGAACAAAAAGGCAAAGATAATAATAATAATAATAATAATAATAATACATTTATTTATAAAACACTTTACATTTGGATCAAATCTTAAAGTGCTAATGTTGTGTTGAGATAATAATCATAATTAAGAAGTTTACATTTTTTTTTTAACATTTGCCTCGAGGAAGTCTTTGAACTGACCCCAAGCAATGTGAGGAGGATAGTCTAACTGGCATGGGACTCTCCAATGATCACAGCTAGACAATTGCAGGGGTCAGTTGAATCTTGGAGTCAGATAGTCTCCCTAACCACCGTCATCAATGAGCAAGAAATAAGAAAAGAGAAAAGCTTCGGCTTTCGTCCATATAAAAGCTAATGTGCCTACAGTTTACCAAACACCACTGGGTGGAACAAGGTCATAGGTCGGTTGAGACAAAAGTGGAGCTTTTTGGCAAAAAAAACTAGGGTGGGTGTGGCGTATAAAGAGAGGAAGACACAGAGAAAAGCCCCTCATGCCATTTTTGAAGTACAGCAATGCTGTGGGTCTGTTTTTGTTCCAAAGGCCCTGGACTTCCTGTTGAAATATATAGTACTCTGGTCTCCATCAAATACCAGCAGATATTGGATGAAACGTTTTTAACAGAAGCTTTTGGGTTAAGTGGGCTGTGGATGGATCTTCCAGCAGGCCAATGATCTGATTCAGACCCCCAAAATCAACCCAGGAATGGTTTAAACATCACGAAATAAATAAATCGGAGTCACCTGTCCTCTACCCCACAAAACATCTGTGGGATGTGTTGAAGAGGAGAGTCAACAAGCATCCGCGTCAGAATCTGAAGGAGCTGGAGACTTTCTGTATAGAGGAATGGTCTCAGATCTTCTCCATGGGTTCTCAAACCTCAGCAAGCACTACAGAGGGAGACTCAGGGCTGTTATTGTGGTTAAAGCGCTCTGTAAAAACATTAAATGCAGGGTGCAAATAATTGTGGCAAACATGTTTTGAATAATTTTTTTTTACCGTATAATGAATTCTATGTTTTCGTTTTATTATGTAAAGATAGATTCTTGTGAATAACTTGAATTATAGAGCATGGGTATACAGTAGACAAGAAAGACATCTTTTGCATCTCCTTTTACTCGCTTTTTAAAGGGTGCCGACGATTCAGGGGGGCACTGTAGGTCTGAGCTCAGTATAATGATCACTTGCTTATTAGTTTTTTGAACGTATTACTGCAACAAACTGCTTTGGTTGTGTGACGGGTTATTTTATATTTATTAGCTTAGCTGGATTCTATCCCCCCGTCCCTCTAGAGTCTTCTCTTTCTCCTTTTTGTAAGATGCATCACTCATTCTTAATATATTCCTTCTTTTTTATCTCTTATCTCTGCTCCTGTCTTACCTTGCATTAAGATATACCTTGTTATGAACAGCCCATCAGCGAGCTGTCCATCTGTAGTTGGCTGTGGACTGTCAATTATTAAGAGTCAGCTTTGAATGCAGTCTCCCTGTCTCGCTCCACATACCCACAAGAATACAGTGGACCAATTAGTGGAGCAATGGGGCATATGTCGACATGCTCGGAGAGGCTAGGCCAAAAACACAAACATCCAAATATATGTGGTGGGTAGGAGAAGAGAGGAGAGGAGAGGAGAGGAGAGGGTTTGAATTCATCATACAAATAGTTGAGCCACTGTAGGGAATTTCCTTTGAAGGACACTTAATTAACTGTGAACTTTCACTGAAATGGGAACACTACCTTTTATGCAAAATGGGTGATGTAACAAAGGCAAACGATTATAAGGGAGTTGTGAATAAAAGAGACTTCTCAACCTCGCTTAATCAAAACACGTCCCTTTAAGTAAGATCGAAAACACACTGGGGCCCCCACCACAGCCAAACTGTACAGCAAGCTCTCCTTCCACAAAGCTGAGGCTTGACATTTATGAGCAGCAGGAGGCAGCTACAAAGGCTAAACAAATAACATCCTCATTGTGGGATGAATAGGAGGATGGATGTTTTGCCTATTGGTTTTGTCCCACAAGGATGGAGTGACCTTTGTCCTGTCTGTACTCTTGTCTGTGTGTATGTGTGTGTGCGTGCGTGCGTGCGTGTGTGTTCGTGATTTTCCACTATTTGTTTGTGCGTGTGCATTGTCCATTCACCTCCCCAATTAGAATCCACCACGTCCTGTGTTGTGGTTGGAGACAACACAAACTGACTAGGTTTCCAATAGAGCACGTTGCTCCCACAACCACCTCTTCCACTTCCGCAATGCAACAAGACACATTGCAACGAAAAGACATTTACTGATTACTGAAAGAAGCCAGTACTGACCTGGAATCTGTAACATTGTTGGGTTCTCCCATCTGGTATAATACTCAATTTGGTCTTTCATTATCAGAATTCCATTTTAGCAAAGTTCCATGTTGATTTAAACTAGAAAAGCTATTAATAGAGTGACAATATTTGCATGGCATCTGGTATCACGTTTAGCACATAATAGGACTGGGCAATTATGGACAAGTTTGCATAGAATTGAGATTGCGATTCACTCCAGGATGTTTCCATTCAGCTTAAATCATATTGTACTTTACGTACTTCAGAAATTAAAAAGTGCCATGCGCTGTATGTGTGTAACACGAATAGATGTACAGTTTATGCAGGCACTTAAAGGTTAACTCCCACAGCTTCACTGCCCACTCGTGCGCGGCCGGGGTACAAATTTGTGTCCAAGCCCAACCGAGTCCGGGAGACTACTGACGGATCCCGTCACGAACCCAGCAGACCTTCTGTTTTCATGTCCAGCCCGACTGTGTCCCACATAGTTAATACTAGCCGAAGCACTGAGTTTTTAGGCTGTCACACAATTGTTATTACCATGGTTACCACTCGTCCATCTACCCTGATCAAGCACGTCAGAGTAAACGACTGTAAAAGGGTCTGTTTTTGTCATGAGGAGTTATAAAAATACTTAAACTGGGGTCTTACCATTGATGAACTGCTTTGTTATACTCCACATCCAGAACTAAATCAATACCCTACAAACTATCGGTTTCCCTGTATGGTTTTTCAGTAGTTTTAACTTGAACCGAAAACATGTTTTTCTTAAAATCCTTTATGGTTTAAACTCGGATACTAAATGATGAATTTACCGCTAGAAAATAAACGCATAGCCCATGGTGCATTTAGGGGCATCATTCGCAATGTCACATAAAAAACACCTCAGATTTCTGAAAAATGGCATCCGCCTACACAGAGACGCAGACAATAAATCATTATCTTTATTTTAATGTTACACTGGGATTTCAATATGATATCTTGAAAGCATCGTAGACATCGTAGAAGCTTGGTAGGCTTCACATAATTTCTTTAGCCAACCAATTATGAATGTTGAAGATACTAAAAAACAAACAATAACACAGGGGATGATTATAATAATTAACATTGCAAATGAGTCAACACGTATCATTTGATGTGATGCTTGGTTCGGTTTTTCTATTTACTTGAGTTGAAGAAGTGTTTGTTGAGATTGGTGAAATGTATTATATTCTTCGTTTATTATGTTTCATTGTTTGTGGACTCCAGGAAGTGATGCTGCTACTTTAGTAAGAGCAATTTGGCAGCCAAATAAAAAAATAAATAAAACCAATAAACAGCTCCATATAACCATCAGTCAGGGTGATTTAAAACACTTGAGGGGGGATTGCAGGAAATTCCTAAATTAACATCAATCTTATTACAAGATATGATGGATATAAAAATGGAAATCTGTTTTATATGTAATAATTAGTCATGTTTTGACAAATAATATTACTCAACTTTAGATGCCATCAAACACTCAAACTCTTGCAACATTCTAAAAATATAATGGAGAAACATATACGTTTGTAATATAGTCTTTCACAGCACACAGGCAAGCAAACATAGATGTTATTATGGCTCCATCCCAAAGCAGTGTATAAGACTAAGAAAACAATTTTTTAAAATACATTTATTGGTCGGATCAGTTTTTTCAAATCAAACTAGATGCTGTGACAAAGGTCTAAAGATATTTACAGACTATAAGCATATTGAAAAAGGATAGAGAGAGGCCTTAGGCATCCACAGAGGAAGAGACAGCCTGGGAGCAAGAGCCTGAGAGAACAGAATAACCTATGTTCAAGGCCATTCATCAGGTCAATAGGTTCCCCAGTTAATTAAATTTAAAAAAAGATAAAGAATGTTTCTGTAATGTCCAACACAGAGTGGCTTTTTCGCAGTGCAGTGTCAACTCTCACCTACCATTTCCCACCACAACACTTGAATACACTCACATGCAAGCACTGTTTTTTTTCAATGTCTCTCTTTCTCTTGTTCAGACACATAGACACACATAGTCAAGCAGAAAGTCTGTAGGTGGACAAGGGTGGGATTTTCACACGCCTCTCTCCCCAGAGCATTACAGTAAACAGCAAGGCAGCAGGACACACACACAAAGCCCGGGTTTGTCTGCACCCAGTGGACCACTCACTGAACCAGAATGGCAGAAGCACACTGAAGCATAGATGCAGATCTATGCATAGGTTCACCACAGACCTACCCCAGTGTGCACACTACTTACAGAAAATTCTCAGAAACAGATGCCTGAAGATCAGAGGACCCACAATGAGAGTTAGCACGCCAGTGACTGAGTCAATATCTGATCGACTATCTTCTTCTATCTGAATGATTAATTCGGAAACTAAATTAACAATTACATAGAGACACAGAACCACACTCTTTCCTTTAAGCCGAGCAACATAAGAGCGCTCTGTGTTGGACGAAGGCAATGCTAAGATACCGTTAGAAGGATTAATGTATAAATATTAATGTTCTTGCAATGAAATCAAGCTCTTGAAAAGTTAAAAAAGCAATGCAATCTCAGCGGTTCCACTTTGATGGCCTCCGTGCAGTGTCATAATAGGATTTTGAGGTATTTTTAGCAGTCAATTCATAAGTAATAGGCAAAGCCGACGGCTATGGGGATTCACAAAATAAACATCTGAATGCTGCTCATTGTTCTCTTGGTAAAATATTCTATTGTGCTTATTTTATAAAAGCCTAAACTATTTATCTTGCTCTTTAAACAGCTAGAAATGTCCAAAAGGAATTTAGACTATGGATAAATAATACACAAAAGAGACAAATTACTTAAAATAAGTAATTATCTGTGCCCATAGGGTTATATTTTCACTAGTGACAGATTATCAGAAGAATTACATAAAAACAACTCTAAAGATTTCTTTCTCTGTGGGAGGGTTTTTCTTGGGTCAAATTATACCCATTCAAACTTTGACAAGGATTAAGATGCAGATCCAAGATTTTTTTCCCCCACTTTCCTTAACTGAGGGAGTGTCAGTCTAGTTTGTAGCTAGAAGAATGCAGAATCATCAGCCACCACCACCTGATGATTCCAAGGGGAGATATAGTATGCTGCTGCTCAGGACACAATAGCCCTAAAGAGTCAGCATGAAAAACTTTCTGACATAATCACATATCATCTTATGTGATAAACATTCATCTTTACTTCATTTTCTGTCTCCTGATTGAAATATCCATGTGGGTTTGAGCCTCTAAATCGGCAATATGGTATGTTCAAGTGGGTGGTGGGGATGGATGAAAACGCTCACGCTGATTCATAGGCTATCAGAGCTGATCTGTTCATGAAGAGTGCACACAAATTGTGAAGCAGTTGCAAAAACATTGAGCAACTGACTGTCGGTCAAACCTCTCCAAATTCAAGTCACATTTGCTGCCTCAAGATAGGAATGCACCAGCATTGGAGAGGAGCAAGTGCATTACAAATATGGGGGCTGGGACACACTTTGCTTGTTTCCAGCTGATGCAGTTGAACACAAAACAAACTACCAAAGTCAGTAGAAAAAGCATTCTCTTAGCCCCCTAAATTGATTATATTGTCAGTCTTGGTGAGCAAGCAACGACTTGAAATAAATCTGGCTTCCATTTTGCGGGCTGTATGCATTTGTGGAACTTCATAGGCAGGATGGTTCTGTGGTTCTGTGTTCAACGGGGGCCTCTGTGAGCTAAGTGAAGATGACATAGACTACCGCTCCACCACTATATACTTCATGCTCGCCTCTCACATCTTTACAACTTTAATGAAAAGCACTTTCTTGCAAGCATGGAGCTTAAAAGCAAGCATTCAACCAAACAAATCTTATGGGGTTATAGGAGTGAGGAGTGAGTTTCGATGGTGCCAGTGACACTTCTGAACTTCTATGAATCATGTTCTATGTTCAGATCATCTCCATCTTTGTGCCTCATACCATCGAACTTCTGTCTAGTAAGGTATGGCCACATATTCAACCACATGGAAATCTATCCCTCCCTTCAATGCAAAAATATGACAGCTCCTCAAACCATCCACGCTCCTGTTTCCATACTGTGGTCAGCAGACTCAGAGGTCTGGTTCTGATCAACTCTCTAGCCACCACATCTGCAATGAGTCATTTGGTATGGTCATGGTTTCTCCAAGGCCGTATATAATCTATAAGTGTAAACCAATATATGATTCATGCGAAGTATTGCCTTTGGCTCCTGTCAAAAATATAATTCTAGCTGCCTAATGGTTGTGACAGAAATCGATCGTTCGAGCTTTCATTCGTAATAATCTTATTTAAACGTTGCTTTAACAGTTTGGGTCGGCTGAATTTTTTTTTGTCTAAGGACTGTTTTTAGCATTGAGTCTGAGTCAAGTTCTTTTACATATCCAGCCAGCATTGCCAAAAGTGAATGACCAATATTATGCTTTGTCCAAAACAGATTGCACATTTTATTAAGTGAATCTGGGGAACTTATTCATCTTTTACAGGACTCTGAAGTGCTTTTTCATATTTGACTTAAAAAATGTCTAAACATCTGATCACAAAATAAATATATAAACAGATATCCTAAACTTTGTATTCCAGCCATTTGGAAGTCTAATCTATCCATTAAATATAAGCTTTCCCCGAATCTGGAAATTTTATGTGAAATGTACTCTAATTTGAAAGACCTTTGTGAGAGCTTTAAATTGAAAAATAAAAAGAGACCGTTACTGTGGAAAAATATCTACGAACTACACAACAGATTATTGAAGGCTGTTATTTACATGTATTTAATCTGAATAACATAAATTAATTTCAGCCCATATTAATTAACATAAATGCGTTTTAATCCATAAAATGAATAGAAATGTATGGCAGAAGACCTAGTACCTTCCAAAGTTGAATGTTTGCCAAATTCAGGATAGGAAAACTTCTCCTTGAAGATTGAATGTATTTTGGTTGAAGTGTTTTTATTGTATTGAGTAACTGTTTGTACCACAAATCCATTCACTTATTCATATGAACGGATATTCATTCATGCCTCTTCTGTAAATGTTTATCCTGTAATGGGTTGCCGGTTCTCTGGGGTCTATCCCAGTTGACTTTGGGCAAAGGTGGGGTTCACCCTGGCCAATACAGATACACAAACAACCAATCACACTCTAATTCACACCTATGGGCAATTTAGAGTCCCCAATTCACCTCTGCTGTATGTTTTCTGGACTGTGGGAACATGTTAATTTCATATTTACCCATTTCCACCAAAGTTACAGTCCAGACATTCGACAAAATCAGATCAAAATACCAAGTTTGAAACCTGCCATGGATCAAGGTCCAGATCAAAAAGTTTGCCTTGGGTCCATCAAAAGGAGTTGGTTTCAGTCTGGACCAAAATAAATCGTGGTTTAGTTCTAACGCATGGTGAAATAACTTTTGGGATGTTTTGGACATTCAGACCAATTACAGGAGAGTTCTATTACCAATAAACAGTAGAAAAATGACAAATGTTAATGGCGATACGGTCTGGAGGTGCGCGGATGACCCCAGGATGCTAATTTTTTGTTATGATCAGGAACGGCCGAGCAGTCTCTGTGTGCCAAATTCTATGGTGGTCACACGCCTGCGCCCCGCACGATGGTTTGAGTCGCATGGACACACACCAAGCATTCGCTACCATAGCTACAAAAATCTCACCAGCTTGGAAATCTTTCACCGTGAATGAAGAATACACAAAGCTCGGAATTTGTCACGTCTGGAGGGCCAAAATAAGTTGCAGAGAAATAACAAAAAAACCATTTAGGACAACAAACTTATCAGACACTTAAAAATTCATCATCCCGAGGAACATACCAAGTTTCAAAAAGGTTACAATGGCATAATGGCTAAAGCTGGCAAGAGCGCAGAGACAGCCACAAGCTCGTGGTTTTCTTGTATGTATGCTGTACAATTGGGTTTTTAAAACTTTCAAGAAAAAAAAGATCCGACATGAGCCTAAATGAGTATCAGCCGATCAGACTTTAAAAAATTGGTATCAGAATATGTCAAGAAAAATTAAAATTGGTGAACTTTGAATATGGTCCAATGAAAAAATGAAGTCATGTCATTCGGGAAAAAAGTAAATAAAAACTAGTTCTAATTAATTTTCTGTGAGGATGAGCATGAGGGAATATGAGATTATTGGAGAGTGATACCACTCGTGGCTTGAGAAACGTATATCCCGCTTGACATACTTCAAATGTGTGAGAAGGCACCACAAAATATGGCCGTGTCTTTAAGTGAGAAAGACCTTTCTATTTAATGATGACCTGGACATCATCCTGTGCTCTCAACCAACAAAATCCCTGATTAGTGCACTGGAGTTACCTTGCCTGAACATCAAGTGTCTCACGATAAACCCAGTGCCAGAGAAAGCATGACAGAAAGCAGTGTCAGCAGCAGTAATGTGCTTGAAGCTGGCGCTGCTGGTGACACACGCAGCATCTTCTATGGGATTATTTCATTGACTGTCAGGCTAGGGGCTAGGGTTTACCTAGTCAGAAGCTGACTGTGATAGATTAAAAGGGAGATGGACAACAGGTGTGTGACACTAAACGAAAGACAGAAATGAGAACGTAGCATGAGGCAAGTGATGTTTTGTGTCACTCGCTGGAGGAATAGACCCCCAAAGTCACATATACATGGATGACAAGTATCGATCTTTATCTATATAAATTGAAAATATAAATTTACCTTTAACATCAAATAATAAAATCAATCGCTAAAATCTTCTCTACTACAATAGCTGGTGAGGTTATCATTAGGTGAGGTCAGCAACAATAGCGGTAAGTGTAAGGGAGTTGATAAAATAAAGATGGCGGCACTGGATTTTGACACATTCTTTTTGAGGACATTATTACATGTTGGAAAAAGAAAGAAGGAGCAAAATATTGCAATATTCAGGATGTTATGGCAATACACAGAATATTGTAAATTGTATAAAACCCTAATAATATCATATTGTGATTATCACATTTCTCCACCCAAATGCCACCAAACCCAATTTAATTACCAATTTAACTCATGCTGACTTGATTCTCACTAGTTTCTTCCTTAAACCAAACTCGTGCAAATATTGATTTTGATTTTATCGTATACATGCAAGTTGTTTAATCCCTGTGATGCTTATGACTAAGGGTTTCACAAAAAATATGCCCATTGATTAAAAAAAATGTAGCTCTTTATAAGAAAGGACGCATAATACCATATAAACTTGAGTGCTATCTGATCTTTCAGCATCAAGTGTCTGTGGCTAGGGTCTGTGGAAGGTATGGAAGGTAACTGCAAAAGAGCTTGTCCCCACCTGTCCTACTTTTCAATGTGTTCTTGACATAATGGATGACAAATTACAATCTTTAACATTTGAACACAGTACTGAAGATGAAATACTGTGGACCAAATGCAAAGGCAGGATGAGGAAGAGAATGGGAAAATAAAAAAGATGAGTGACAAATTGTAGGCGGAGGACAAAGAGAAGACATAAAGAGGAGCAATTTAATTTCAAGAGTGAAGCAAGCGAGAGAAGTTAATCCATTTCATAGTCAACCACGATAGCACCCTTTACATGTGGTCTGTGGGCGTGGCAAGGTCCGGGCTGGCCTAGATACATGCAAAATGAATCAAGCCATAATATCCTTTGATACAAGTCTTTGAAATGTATTCAGCTTGGAGCAGCATCTGTTCCTACTTTTAATCTGGTTAGGGGGTTTCTCCAAATATCACCAACAGCACGCATTATGGATAGGAAGATATGACATGATCAATGGATTGCACTAATTCGGTGGAAAATGGTGGAAATTGTCCCTGTTAATTTAATTTCTCTATGTATATATTTACAGTAAATCTGCTAGAGGTTGCACAAAGCAGCACCTTAGAGGAAAATACAATAGAAACACAATGTTATTTCATAATAAAGCAGAGGATTTTGGTGTAAATCTGACAAAGCCGAAGTTTGGTTCTTGGCTCACCGTGTGTTCTCCGTCTCAAACAATCTGTCCTATGTGGCCTATTAAGACCAACAACTTTCAGAATCTGAAAACGACCAGACCTCAAAGTGTGTGAAGCCTCTCCCCGCGCTCGTCATTAGCATGTTTGTTTATCTACTGCTCGCTCCCTCAGAGGAACACCCAGCCTTGTTAAGGAGGAAGAAGAAAGCTTGGAAAGTGGAAATAAGGAATACATTTCAGTACAGTCCCAGGACAACATGCAATACCAAACTATTTCCATAATTGTAGCTTAACGAAAGCTGGCCGGCTGAGCGAGGGGCACGTCGCCCTCATTAAGGCCCCCGCTCAGGAACAGATTAGCGCTACATTAACATACAGACAGAAATAGGAGATATTACCACTCTCCATTTGGCAGTCTAAAAGGCAGTCAAAGACCAGTGTTAAAGGTACGTGTATGTGTGTGTCCCCTTTCACGAGAACGATAAAAGAATGATGGAACAGTATAAAATTTGCTATTAACGTTCCCTGATTCTGTTGGACCATGAATGTACGGTGTAAGATAGAGTTACATCATATTCATTTCACTTCTTTGTTATTCTATCTTTATTCGGTTTTCATCACCTCCGCCACTCACACACATGCTCACTGGGCCATGCTTCTCACAACGAGCCCTAACAGTGCTTCGTTATGTTAATTAGAGGAGAATAAGAATGGTTACATTGGCATGTATTTGTTCATTTTTAACACCATAAGTGTCTCCCTTCTGAGTGCATCAGCAAAGCCAGAATCCCCTCATCCTAATTAGCGTGCTATTAGAGAGGAAGGTAACCCAGTAGGACAGTGTGGTAAAAAACATAACAGCCTCTCAACAAGTCCACTTGCTGGAACTCCAGGTCATATCGAAGCGCTAAATTGAAAGTTTTTTTTAATTTTTTATAATAAGTCTTAAGTCTTAAATAGTATATACTATTATGTTGATGCTGATGAATGTTGATGACTTGATGTCCGACAGATTATTCGAGTCCAGCAAAGGGGCTTGTGTTCCCTCTGGGAGAGTCAAGTGATAAAGAAAGCAAAGAATATCATCAGCTATCCCGGTCACGTCTTGTCTCCTGAGTTCATGGTGATACCTCCAGTTCACTACCTCTGAGGAGAACTCACAGATCCTCAAAATCCTTTATTCCTTCTGCAATCAGGTTACTAAACTCAGACAGTCGTCATATTAAGTCACTTTTTTTTTGGCAATTCCTTTTACTTTTTTTTTTTTTTTAAACACATGTAACTTCATTCATTATTTTTAATAAATAAATACAATTAAATTATTTTTAACATTTATTTATTTCATTGCTATTTATCTTACTTTATTCAATTCATCTGTCCTTCGTCAACCTCTATTTGTTTGTTTGTTGATCTGGGCTTTTGACATGGAACACATTGGATGCTGGCTTTTTGTAGATGGGGTAAGCTACGAATAAATTGCCCTCAGTGGGATCAATAAAGTTGTCTGAATCGGAATCTGTCCAATCAGACTCAGAAGTCAGATAAGTGAGGTAGAAAAGATTAATTGGCCTTTTCTAAAAGTGAATGAGTTGGTCGGGGGGAAAACCCCTAAATCATAAAACAAAGCCTCTGAAAAACACTGTACTGCACTGTGAGTCTGCCCTTCAACTCTCTTTATGTTCTCATCTTTGAATCAGCAACTCCACTTTTCTGTTTTTAACATTTCGCTTTATTCAACCTAAATAGCTAAACTACTCATCATAAAAAGGCAAAAGCATTCTAGCAGTTTCTTTGAAAAATTACAAAACTGAAACAAAATGAACAATTACAATGGGGCACTTTCACAAGGGATAAATTAAATCTAACTTAGTCACAAAATTAGTATTCAAACCTTTTCTAGTATGCCTAATGAAGGGATGAATATCCATCACACTCTGCCCAATTGCATCGAGGAAGGTTTTAATCAATATTTTTCTTTTTTTTCCCACTCATACCTGAATGATCCCAACGCAAACTGTAATTATGATGATAGGTAGTAAGTGGACACTGTGTTTTCGAAACTGGTGAATTGGAAGCAGGGAAACGGGCAAGCGTGAGGATCTGAGCAACTTTGATGAGGCCCAAATTGTCATGGTTAAATGGGTAAGAGGATCTCCAAAACTACAGGTTCTGTTAGGGTTTGACCAGTCTCCTGTTGTTAGTACCATCCAAAAGGGGCCCCCATGGCTCAAGGGTGACCATGGGGAATGAAGGCTTGCCCGTGAAGTCGCAAACTGCGGCAAAAGGTAATGCATCGACTGACCATCTGTCCTTATAAAGGTATACAAACACATACAAACAAACACACACGCATATATAATACTATATAAATATATATATATTTATATAGTATTAAATCAAACATCATTTCATGGATTATTTCAAGGATCATTCTCAAATTTTATACCCTAGACCTCAGTCCAAGGGGAAACAGGATTGAGTTCGGGACAGGTCATATACTTTTTTTTCCACAACTCAGGGGAGCTTTATTCCAAATTCCGAATCTTTGAGCCATCCATTCTCAATCGTTGGTTCAATTTAGTTCGACTTGAGAAGATCTGTTTTATATAAATCATATTCTATTTATTGTAATAGTTCAAATTTGACTCTCTTAGGTAGTCTTTCTTTTCAAACACTGTTTTTCTGATATAACTTCCTAACTCTTTGTATGATCTAGTCCAAATTTACCTCATATGAACTGAACTCAAGGATATCTAACTTGTTTTAGACATGTTTTACATTTCACTCACTGGGGGGCATCCCTTTTTTCCCAAATAACACAATCTTCAGACTATCACTTACTCGCCATTTGTCAAACTATGCCAAAATTGGCTCAGATGAATCAGCAAATCTTTTGTATTTATCATTTCAGTATAATAGTTCATATTTAAGTCATTACGGGGAGCTATTTGTAGAAAACACAGTTTGTCGTCCGTAACGTCACAACCATAGGTCCAATTGTGTCTAAATATCGCTGATATGAATTCACACAAGGTCATGTTTTATTACTGAGCTCAGAAAAAATTGTTAACTGTATTCGTCTTCATTTTTGCGTCACAATGGGATCTTATGTTAGAGCATATTACTGACGTCATAGAAAATGTTAAGTAGATTCAATATGGACATTTTGAGATTATTAATGAGTCATATTTCATTGGTGCAGTTCAATAAGCGGAATTGCTTGAGAGAGCTGAGGACTTTTTCTGGTGTGTACCCTAGCTAGTGTTGATGACAGCATAGGCATAGTTTAGCCTATGCTGGCCAAAATAAAGGCTTTCCATTGATATCTGACCAATAATAGGAGACCACGTGAAACAAACACACTGTCCTTTAAGTCTATATTTAACTGTATGCTAGAACCACCTTCTCTTTTCCATAATAACTTCTTTGGGGGTAGCTTATTACCAAAAGGTCGGCAGAGTTATTACCGAGACAGTCTGATCTGACTCTTGCCAGAAGGCAATTGAGCAATGTGCTCTAAGCTAATGAGGTGTGCTTTATTGTATAAAGAATAGTCTGTCAAACCTCTCTGGACTCAGGCATACTCAAGTCAAATTAACCTTATAGTGAATCATTCACACTTGGCAATCTCTTAGAGTCAAAATTTCTCTAATTTTCTGAAGAAATGAAACCATTGACAAAGGTCTTATTCAAAGCATACTGAGAGGGAAGGTTGAAAAAAGAAAGGGGTGAGATTACAGCCTTTCTAGACGGAAATTATTCATTGATTTGTATTCATTATTAAAATTGCCATTACATAATTTCCATCCAATCTCTGCTACTTATTCAAAGTTGGCTTCCAAATTTAGTTTTGTTAGTGAAAGAATACATTCCCAAAACACAGTGTTTTTCTGTTTTATTTTGAATAAATTGACAGAACTTTGTACATATTTCTAAAAGACCAATCTGACCTCAGCAAGGAGATATCAGAGTTAATTTTAATATAATTGAATTCAGATTTGGACTAAATCAGACCAATGGTTCAGAAATTATGGCTGTGATCCAAAACTGTGATTTTGGATGTGAAGCTCCCCCCTATGTTGGAAACTTAAAAAAGGACCTTTCCTAAAATGAATTCAGTTATCCCTTGCACTAGGGACTATGTGGGTATAAAATTAAAAAATGACCCATGAAATAACTTTTAAGTTATCATAGTAGCATGAACGATCTGCGGCGCAGCCGGCGATAACAATTCCCTTACTTTTCGAAGATTATGTTTTTTTGGTTTTGCATAATACAGACAAACATAGAGTATGTTGTTGGTTACAGATAGGATAGAATAATAAAACAACCATATGATGTAAACATGATTAGCAGTACAGTTTTGAGGTCAATTCACATGAGAAACAATCGTCTTTTATCACCGCAGCTCATCATATCAGCCATCAAAATAGTGTTCAACTTGATGAACAATATTTTTCATCAAGTTGAACAATATAGAGATGAAGTGTGGCCAATCTTAATGAACCCTAAAGAAATTGAGCTGCTAGTGTTGTGTACTTCTTTCACATTGGAATCCGTCCGGTACTTGCAGTGCAAAATAAGTGACTACAGACAGGGTCTTCAAGCAGTGATCCCTAACTTCAAGCTCAAACCCAAACATCATTATGTGGAACACTACCAAGAACTGACGAAGCATTTTGGGCCACTGGTTCATCTGTGGACAAGGAGGTTCTAGAGAAAACATAGATTTTTCAAGAGGGCGATGCATAATACACAGAATTTCAAAAACATCTTGAAAACTCTTGCTACCAGGCATCAGCATATGATGGCATATCATCTCAATGGACCATCTTTTTTCAGACCCCACACACAAACTTCATGTGTGATCTCTGTCCATGG
The DNA here is from genome assembly GCA_037951165.1 of Lophius americanus. Taxonomy (NCBI): domain Eukaryota; kingdom Metazoa; phylum Chordata; class Actinopteri; order Lophiiformes; family Lophiidae; genus Lophius; species Lophius americanus. The sequence goes on along the minus strand of JBBDHG010000032.1, from coordinate 6,966,804 downwards.
ACTTCCAAAATTCAGTAGAATTGAAAATATAATGTTTGTGAAAAACTCTGCTTACTTTCTTTGCAGGAACTACAAGTCCTGGTACACTGATCATTTGAGATAATTTGAGCTTAGATCCTCCGACAACTTCTCTGTGTATCAGCCATAAGAATTGACTGACATACACCATCGATGGACATTTTCGATTAACTCAGAAGAAATGTATTCTTATTAAGCCTAAAATTGTTTGGAAATGGAGACCTATACAGTTTCACTGAACAATGTGAAGGAAACATATCCCACAAATAAACAAAATCTTATTAATGCTTTCTCTCCTTTCTTTTTATCTATAGAAAAAGACAGCTCAAACTGTCCCAGATAAAGACGACTTTATCTTCACGACCAGAATCTGTAGATGAGCTAAAAAGAATGATACAGGAAAAATTTAAAATTTATCATATGAAGATCCAGACTTTGACGGACAGCTTTGTTCCCTTGTAGACATACACGAACTGCCAGAGAAGGCTGTACTAAAAGCTTTATGCTCAGAGAGTTATGCAAGTTCAGTGGCATCAGATGAAACAATAATATTGCCCTATGCCATGACAGGGCTGATAGATGGCCTCATGTTTTCCCAGTACCAACTTTTTCTTGAGGCAGAATTCAGACTTGGTGGGGGACATGCTACATATGAGAGAACAGGGAAGACCCTTAAGTTATCTAGGGGACAAAAGCATGGCATCCTTGAAACGTTTGCAGCCAAAATGCATAGCTACAGTATAAAGCACCCTATTAATAAGTATGTTTCAGTATTAGCAGAGGCACTTGTCACCAAGTATCCTTGTCTGAAAGAGCCGGGATCACAGACCGGCTGGTCTGGTTGGAAAAATAGTCTTAAATTTAAGATGGGGAACTACCGCACAAAGTTGAGCCGAGCTGGTCTTCATGAGGTAGCCGTGAATTCTAGGAGGAGGAGTAGGAACAACCTAAGCAAAGAGGCTCCTCACACCAATATCTAAAGGCCCAAGAGGGCAGATGTTAATTTTCTTCCAAACTTCCCAAGAGGTGACGATTATGCAAGCCTTGAACAACTGAGACTGCAAATAGTAGATGAAGCTCAGACGAGTGACAATAACCTCATCCTACTAACAATAATCAAATGACAATGTCATAATAATCAAATGAGAATCAAAATGATGTTCAGCCGTGTATTTAATTGATTTGGTGTTGGCCTGGGATGATTAACAGTTGCCCTAATTTTTTTCTTTAGCGGTTTAAAAAAAACCCCGAGTGATTCCTCAAAAGAAATCACTCAGGGTTTGTTTTTTTTAATTTTAAGGTTAATATGGATATTATTGAGATTTTAGCCAACATGCCTTTGTTTTGTATCATGTGAATCTGTATGACGGTTCAATTTCCTCAGGCCATTTCTCAAAGCCCTTGCACTGTATTTAAAGGAAAGTTGCCCGGCAAATTTTTATAAATGTTTGGGCCATATGTTGGTATTGAAAAAAAACAACAACTTTGAATTATCTGTGTTAACATTTTTCATTCCATGTGTATATCTAGTTAAAATTACCAATTGCTTGTCATGTCATCTCTTTCAGAAACTAAATTAAGTACACTATCATGCACCTTTGAGTTCAGAATAATACAGGCTTTTGAGTCTCTACATTGTCTTTGTTCAGTTCAAATTGAGATTTTTTTTAAAAACTCAATCTGTTAATGAGAAATTACATAATATTATTTTAAACGTAATTAAGATATTATCTGCATTTCATTACAGTGTGCATACTAGGTGAGTCTGTTTTACTGCTTAACAGACCTGACCTTTATTTTCTATTTCATCCATTATTGATACTATTGATTCTAGATATAAGTGATGAAAGATATATTCTTCAGAGAGAATGTTTCGATTTGATTACAACTACTTAAAAGTAGCGGTGGTTACGAAAAGCACTCAAAATATCCTTCATCCAATTACCTTATATTAAGACCAGAAGTCAATCTTTGTCTTGACTACGTGGAAGCAATAGTACATTCCTGAAAAAACCTGGCCCTGAAAAATGTCATCACATAACTAAATCCTCGAAATGCAGTAGCCTTGATTCCTGTTTTCTCTTTCAACATTTCACTGAGGAAAAACAGATATGAAAGCTTTCGATTGTACTTCATCCTTGAAGTGTGTTAAAGTAAACAAAGCCTAACAGAAGAGAACAAATGGAGAGAAAAAAAGGGTGGAAAAGCTTCAGGTGTCACCCAGATTCCATAGCCGTCTTTTAGTCTTTCAGAACCAAATCAAAACATACCCAGTTGCCTCTCCCTTTCATCGTCTTCCCCTTTAACTGCCTCTCAGACTGCCCCAGCTCCTCCATCCATCAACCTGTGTTTATCCTAACCTGAGAGCGCTCACATGCTCAAACGCATACTGGAATTACACAAAAACTACTTATACCTGCATGTTCAGAAATTCTCGTACACGTTAACCCACACAGAGAGAAACACATCATCACCTTTAACCATTCATGCCTCAAACCTGAAGACGCAATGGCTTCCAAGATATGAAAGCAAAGTCGGTGAAAGCGAAGCCTTTGCATTAATTGCTGAAAGTCTAGAGTTTTTTTTGAGCCATGCTTTATCTGTCTCAGGTCAAAATGCTTTTCACTGAAGGAAGCTTGTCATAATGCAAACTTTGGAAAGGTCTGTGAAAAGGTTTTTCCACTGTTTTGGTCAAGGTTGCATGCCATCGTTCTCAAAAATGACTCTGATGACTTCTGTCGACTTGAGTGCCTCACTGAAAATGAATTGCAAGCTGACCTTCCCCATTTATCTGTGGGGCTGCAGTATACAGCTGTCCGATTTTAAAACTCAAAGTGGTGCCTCTGTTAGTATGAATTCCGTGATAAAGATATACTAGGCAAAGCCTAATGCGACACCTAATTTGTGATATTCATGCAAACTGAGTTCTAAAACTGAATGAATAATGCAGCCGCTGGCAAGAATGAAATGTACCAAAAGATAGCATTACCCAAGTTTCAAATTCATTCATGGCAAAGATTAACCCTTAAAAATGGGATATATAGGGTAGCCGTCTCCCTTTGAGGGATTCTCCCATCCCCCTGTGACTAAAGGGATTGTTGGGATTTTTACTTAATGGAAGAGAGAGCGAGAAAGAGAGAAAACTTCTTAGGCAGCCAGTGCCAAAAGGCAGTGGAGGCTTTTTTCTACATCTTCACCATCCATAGCCAGACTTCCTCCCTTCTCCTTCATGTCTTCACCCTCCTTCTCCTCACCGATGTATCTCTTTAGAGGTTTCAGAAACGAGGTCTCTTATCAAGGCTTTCCAGGTCTACTGACGGAGCTGCGGAAAGGCTAGTGTCAAGCCCACTCTCTGCTATCAGCCCTGTGGCAGTTGCACTGGGGCCAACACGCAAACCAAAGCAAGCATATTTACACGGATACACACTGAAATAAATGCCCGCACACACATTTATCAAACCAAAGAAAGGGCTTCATTCAGTTCAAAGCTTAAAGAGAAATTTTGCTTAACGAACATGATTGTCAAAAATATTTTGCGAAATCCGTCACGTGCATCCAGACCAGTAAATACAGACTGGTTGAGGCTTAAAACTAGCCGACCTATTCAAATCATTTGCTGAACATCTTGTCCATTATTGCTAAAGTGATTTTAAGGAGTAAATACAGGGAATAAAGAGTGTAATTATACGATACAATATTTTCACAGCTGGAGAGACATTTTTATTTCTATCCATAACAAGCTGTTTCAAAACCACAAACAAGCTATTAAATATTTATAAACCCACTTCACTCCCATCTCATTTGTCAGAAACTGTTATGTTCATCACTTTTGCAATGAATCACATCATCAGACAAAAGAACATGTCAAAAAAATCCATTAAATCATATGTTTGTAACATTGTTGAGAGGAGAGACATTCTGGAGACAGGTGAAATGACAACACGTGTTTGCTGCGGCTCTCTATTGTTCTCTTTGACTTTGCAGGTGTGATTAACAAACAACACCCCATTGTTCAATTCTATGAACCTATGAGTCACAGAAACACAGCATAAATAGACATAAACAATGAAATACTTTATCCGATGATTGAATATGAAAACATCTCTGTGGCCTACTGTTGAATTTATTGATCAATTCATAATTGAGAAAGTTTGTTTACATTTATATGTCTGTGGAGAGTTCAGCGGTTGTAAGGAGTCAGAGGTGGGTGTGACGTAGAATGACCAAAAACACATTTCCTCGGTTTAAGAAATACTAAACCTGATGAGCTTGTGCCTGGAGAAGGCATCACAAAATGTGCTCACATGCCAGGATACTCCACTGGGGCCATCAATCTTTATCTCGCTGACCTGAAAGTTTTTCCTGGCTGAGAGTTTGTCACTTACATATTTAAAAGCGAGGAGACTCTAATTTCCGTCTTGATTTATAAGATCTTTGAAATCAAACTCCATACAACTTAAATTGATGTTAGATATGTTACTCCTGCGTCTGGGGGGAATTCATCCTCTTCATTGGGCCCATCAGAATTAATCGTAAAAAAAAGCAGGCACTTGCAGCGCTTCACCCAGGGACCAATTGCACCTTTTTGCTCAAGGGCAAAAGCAGGAATGTGCTTAAAATCCAACATTTGGGGGAAAATGAAACAGAAAAACAAGGCAACTGGAAGAAGAAGGACAGGTGTCATCAGTGACAGGTGACAGGTGTCATCAACTGTCATAGGTGAGCATTGGTAAACTGACATGAAAATCACAAGAAAAAAAAATTGCCTACAAACGTGAATATAAGAAACCAATTATGAGATTCACACCTGTAGGAGTCCCAAAAAGTATGTATGAAAATTCACTAAATTCTTTTGCGCGGATTTTGAGAAAGGGACAGGCCATACCTTGTAACATTCTCAATTTGAAGCCTAACCCTACAACAATCTTTCACAAAATTAAAACAATATACCACTTTTAATGTTGTGTCTGATCATTGAATATTATATTTCTCATAATTTATGGCACAGTCTTTCTTTGTGTGAATGTATGTCTTTTTCCGTTCAACAGAAAGCATCGGTATTGTATTGAGTTTTATCGTACAATAATCAGCCACAACATTAGAACCAGCTGATTGGGCCTTTGGCGGGGACAAAAATATTTGATCCCTGCTTTTGTTTCCTGTTGTTTTTTTCTCATAGCTGTATACAAATTCAAATCCCAGCTGTCACACTGCTACCCCAATATACACAACAGGATGCGATGGGAATTACTAACAGGAAGCACTTATAATAGAGAGTGAACATGTTTGTGTGAGAAGATGTGAAAGAGCACCAATATTTGCGCGTGTCCTCTTAAATGTGTGTGTGACGGGACCAAAGCCGCTAAAACACAGAGGCAGAAGACGCCCACATAAACATGTGGGTTCTGACACTTATACAAGGACTTAGAGCAAAGAGGATTTTTTTTTCTCTACACCCACTACCACTGGCATGTTGCAGCCTGACAAGCTGTCATATTCAGCATTGTTCCGTCTTTGTTATTGCATAGTCACAAATGGTAAGAACAAAACTGTTTGGTAGAAGAAGAATACAGATTTAAGATAAATACCATATTGCAGTGTATAATCTAAAGCACGAGAAGACAGGGAAGAGTTATTTGTATTGACTCTACCAACACTAGTGTTAGGATCAAATCAAAATCAAATCTAGAACTACATGCCTTATGGGCACTATCAGTCTTAAATTGGAGTCCCACCGCCATGTCCGTACATGTCAAATATACAATACTAACGCAAATGTTAAAAAGCAGAGCCAATAGCTACCATCCATGTTGTAAGAACAAGTTGGGTGTTTAAAGCTACTCTTTCGGTTTTAATAGACTCTCAACTAGACATAATTCGAACGGAATGAGCAACCTTCATGATGAAGTCACAGGTGGGAGCGATGTGGATAGTTATACATTTATTGCTTGAAGTATAGGGATATTTATGGGTGTATGGGGATAAAGCTTTTATTTTTTTACGTATCTGCTTCTACATGATACTTGTACAAAATGAGTGTACTTGTGAGAGAGTGTTTGTATTAGAGGGTGTTCAAACTAGTTCATTAATAATGTAAAGCAATACAAGAATCAGACTTTGTAATTATAACTCTCCGTGGCATTACGGGCGCAGTTTCCATGTACATAATTGTGAGCAATCCATATATTTGTGTCTACATAAATATTCTTGACACGCTTTCTGTGTGTGTTTGTATGCGTTCTAATTAGTTCCAAGAGAGAGAGAGAGAGGGAGAGAGAAAGAGTATAAGGGTGTGTGAGAGAGAGAAAGGTTGAATAATTAATAAAATAAGAAAGCTAGGAGTGAAAAAGAGAAAAGAAAATGACAAAATTTGAAACCTATGCTAGGGTCCCCAACAGCAAGGTTACGTCACCGAAAAGGTCCCAATCCCAAGTGCTGTACAAGTAATTCCCCTGAAGTGAACTCCTCAAATTAGATGTTACTCATTTATAATCTCAAACTGTCCATATTGACTCCATCTATTTCTATGAAGTCAGCCATATGCTGTCGAGCTGACACCAAAATTAGGCTCCAAAAGCACGACTTCCACAACGTCTGGTGAATCAAACTCTTTACTATGTAAAGGCAGGCAAACAATAACCAAGGGGGCAGGCAAAATACAAGGTTTGGTACACGTGCAGAGGTCAGAAGCGTAAGTCACAAGGTACACAAAGAATCACGCTGGAAAGGTTGGCACAAGGGAACAACACTATCTGGCACAGGTGGAGAGGAGAGCACAGCTTAAATACACTAGGAGGCAAGGTTTTAACAAGACGCAGGTTTTGACAATCAGAGTGGAGAAGCAATCAGTAAACAATGTGAAAACTAAACAACTAATTACAAAGCATGACATATGCACTGAAAAGATCCCACAGTGATTCAATTATGAAGAAAAATACAGTTAGCTTTTTCTGACCACAGTAATAAAACAAGATAGATTTCCTTGATTCAACTCATATGAGCTAAATTTTAATGCAATTGTTCTTATTGTTGGGAAGTTATGAATGAGAAACTATGTTTCCTAGAAAACCCTCCCCTTATGAGTAAAATTTGAACTATTCTATTAAAACAAGATACAGTATAAACAAGATGAATCTCCTTGTGTAACAGACAAAAATGTCACCCAATTGAGTGAATTTTGAACTTTTACAGTAAAATATCCTATGATGTACACAAGATATATCTCTTCAAGTTGATTTATATGCACCGAATTTGGACTAAATCTGACCAGCAGCTAGGAAGATATGTCCGAAAGCAGTGTCTATCACGAAAAAGCTCTCCCTAGTGACTAAAATATGAGCTTTTATCATAGAAATTAATATAAACAAGATCGATCTCCAAGATATGATTCCTATGAACCACATTTGGACTAAATCGGACCAACTGCTGATAAGTTATACCCTGAAAACCTTTGCAAATTAGGCGCCCCTTAGTGGCATTAATGTGCAACTGACAATGGCCTTCCTCATAATAAATTGTATGAAGTTATAAAATCAAAAAAATAACCATGAAATAGTTATAATCACGTAAACACGAAGGATCTGTTGTGGACGTGAAGCTGGATGTAGCGCCCGCACAAACGCAATTCCAGAATATTCCACAATATCTCAGACTTTTCAGGGGTATGGATATAATATCCAGCCATTCCCAGTCTTAAGAATGCCAAGTCCCAAAATCCAAATATTTTCAGTGGTCTATCCAAACTTTAAATAACATCTTTATCAACACACAAGATGAAGCCATTCCCTATATATGTTGATTTATAATTTTGTGAATAGAACTGTCGGCAAATGCGGGTTTAATGTTATGGCAAGGCAAAATAAATCAATAATACATTAACATAAATGGAAAAATTTGTAAAACAACAAATAAGAAATTGAGTACAAATGGTGAACGTCAAGCCAGGCTGTTAAACCCTGGAAAGATGACAAAAAAAGCTTAGCCATAAAAATGTCCAAATAACTATCCCAAAACAAACAAAATAAACAAATAAACAGAGAATAAAATTTAAAGGTTGAATCAGACCAGGACTTGCATATCTTTGAAGACACAGATTTTGATATACCTATTACAATCCATCAGTAGTAGTATTATATATGGGACATATAACAGCTCAAAACAAAATGCTCACACTCATAATATATATTTTGAGATTTACATTTAAGGAGATTTACTCGTCATCTGAATCACACATTTGGCAGCTGATCGTGAGTTTACATACAAATACATGTAAGTGTTGTACTTGTTGTACCCTGACACATCCAGTGTAGCAGCTATGAGCCTCAAAGGTGCATTATATTTGGTTTCTAGTCTAATGACATTTAAGTGATCCACTGGGATTGCTTGTCATTCCAATTATAAGAAACAATCCGCTGTATGGCATACTGTTAGACAAACCTTGACTGCTCCCTGACAATTTGGGAATGAATTATTCAAAAGGGCAAAGTTGTGCACCTTGATGAGGTGGCAAATTTTGCTGACTGGATGGTCTAGCAGAGACAGCTTGAGGATAGATGAAAAAGGCCACTGCTATTTGAGCAGTGTAGCTGGTTCAGTAGCATTGTCTAGAAGTCATCTGTTATTCATAGGTAGGATTCTTACTGACAAATAAGTACCTGGAAAGAATTTGTCAATAAAGTGAACCTGAATGCAAATCACAGCAAATCTGCAAAAGTGTCTTTTAATTAACGTTTTTAGATTCACAGTTGGCTTCGCCGTCTCGCACAGATCAGTACATATCATTAATGTTAATAATGCTAAAGTATGAAAACACAATGATGTGACATGAAATGATGGGCTGTAAAAAGAAATGTAAAAAAAACAGCTGGAATCAGCTTTTTTTATATTCTGAAATATAGCAGTAAAGGATGGCCCTGACAAGAAAAACATCTGACTGCCTCAAAGACTTCTCCGCTGTGCTGTCAGTAAGAAGCGGTCATCACTAAAGCAGAGTGAAACTAATTGTACGTGAGGATATGGAATTAATACATTTCGTTGTTTTGAATAGCATAATACAAGAAAGTGAGAGATAACTACATCAAACTGTATTTTAATGTGTTTTTTGATTTCGTTGCCTCAGATATTTTCCAACACAGTAAAACCACGTGCCATTGGGACTTTCACTTAAAAGATTAAACCAACCAAATACAAGTCTAATTCACATTTTACTTTTCGCTTAATTTCAAAAGCTTTCAGATAATTCACTTGACAGCTGAATGAAAACATTTCAACAGAGCCACACAGATAGCCAAACTGTTCAATGCTGTTATATCTCTGGGGTGTGTGCGTAAAGCTCTTTCATGCGCAAGTGTGTGCGTTTGGGAAATAAAGAGCGTGTTAGCCGTCCCTGAATGTTGATTGAAGCTGCTGACAGAACTGTGGCAGTGGATTCTTTTTCCTCATTTCTCCCCAGGCCCCTGACCCACCTAATGTTTTTTTTTGGTTTTAGAAACCAACCCATCAAAGAGGTGACTGTCAGTTAGACTACCTTTACTTTCAGATTCAGCTTTCTATTATTTATAAATGACAAGCCAAACTTCTGAAATGCTCTCTCGAATATGCAGATAAGAATCAAGACATGAACACACAAAGCTTGCAGAAGAATTCTTAGGTGATCATATTCATATGCGTCCTCTAAAAACACACACAAAGGCAATCTGCTAGCGTGTCCTGACACAGCAAAGAGAATATACAACCTGGATCTGTGTTACTGTGTGGGAAAATATGAACGTATGTGTCTGAAATATAAAAAGGAGATGGACAGTGTGTTTAAAATGTATGTGTTTTGGAAAGAGATTTTTATGAGTGTGTGTTCACGTGAGCGTATGTCTGTGTATGTTCAAAGCCTTGATATCTTCCCTTTGCACCGGTTCCGAAGCGCTGAGCTGACAGCGCAGAAGTACAAACACCGACAAAAGTTCTGTGGAAGTCTTTGCTTTCAACCATTGCGAAAAAGGCAATGCTCGTGATCAAAGTGGCAGAATAACCCAAGGAAACATCACTGTATAATCTTAGCCATTAAAAATAGGCTAATAAATTCTCGTTAAACTTTGTTGCACACAAAAATAAATTTCAAACACAGAATGGATTCGGAGGCTTAAATGTTAAATTCAAATCATGCAAGTATTTGACACAAAGCCTAACACAAACAGAAAAAGATGTTACTGAGCTCCTCGGTGTGACTTTTTCAGCCCCACAAATAGACCAAACTTCAAGAATTCCCCACGTAGTAAAACAAACATACTCATACACAACCTCTGTCAAAACAAGATACCAGATAACATCGAAAGAAGCAACTGAAACCACAACAAACATGGTGCCTGTGCCTCCGTCCCCGCGTATCTGCAGACAATCTCTCACTGAATTTTGTTTTGACTAGAGAAATTTCTAAATCACCACCCGGTTAATCTCTGCCTACAGCATTTGCCTCACCTTGCTACCAAGGCTACAAAAGATAAGACAGGGGATCAAGCCTGGCTTTGGAAAAGACGGACTTTTTACAACAAAGCTATCGGCTCCAATCTGAACTTTTTTTCTCTTGTTTGATAGGACAGACTGGCTCAACTGGATGCAGCTCAAACCAGGATAGAACCTGGCTCCAATTATTTCAACCAATACATATTATCTTACACACTACAACGATTGCACATGCACACTTCTATCCCTGGTTATGTTACCTGTCAATCAAACATTCATACCAATTTCAATGACACCTTTCCCTACTTGTCTGTCTGTTTCCTTTTTTCCTACAATATTCGGAAACAGAAGAATAACAATATGATTTTTGACAATATTGCAGAGGGGCCTCTCTTTCATTCTCTCTTTACTTTCATGATGATACTCGGAGCGATAAAAAGCCTGCTTCTATTATTAGAAGTGTAATAGAGGGTGGCGGTTGTGTGGATCTGACAAGGAGATGATAACAAAAGTGCTTACTCTTTTGTTCTCCCCACGCTCTTCCTCTATCATTTAGAAAACAGTTGCAGTGCCGCAGCAGATTATGGCCAGCTAACGGCCTCGGAATATTACTGCTGCCTTAGTAAGCAAAACTTACCCTTTCTCCTTTTGTACAACCCTAAAATAGAACGTGATTAAATCTACAAATGCATCAGTTACTATACTAGTTTACCCGGTACCATTGAATATGTGTGATCAAGCAGAAACATCAGGCGAAAAAATAATAGGAGAAATTTAGGAAGCCATATTTGTCAGAGCTGTGGAGGCTCAGATTTGATCACAGGAGTTTCCCATTATGCAGTAAAATCGACATTGTTTGAGATTTCATACCTTGAAGGATTTGCCAAAGCAAAACATGCATCTGTACTCAAGAAAATGCTGCTGGGCGTTTTTCCGTTTATGATTTCCCATAAATTATAATTTTATAATTTTGGTGACCTTGGATAGCAATATGGTCAATAACAAAAAGAATAATTGCGGAGATCTGAGAACATTGAGACTGTAAGTCTGATGATACAAAAACCCATTAGCAGTCAGACAATCGGCCAGGCAGTACCAGTGTCAAATTAAATGAATTCAAATTAAATTAAAAACGGTCCTGTGATTACTGCAAGAACATTATTATTGTTATTGCTTATAATTGCAGTGGTATAATAGCTTTGTGTGTGTGTGTGTGTGTGTGTGTGTGTGTGTGTGTGTGTGTGTGTGTGTGTGTGTGTGTGTGTGTGTGTGTGTGTGTGTGTGTGTGTGTTTGTGTGTGTGTGTATCTCAACTAGATATTTGTCTGCTTTCATCCGCAAGAACTTGAATCAATGTATTGACATTTATATCAAAATGTATATCTTTCGGTATGCTAGTCTCCATTGTGTCTACCATTCTCTGTGTGTTCCGCAAAGCCTGAGAAAGTGACATATCCTCTATCAATAATTCATAGCACAGGCTCTAAACAAAGAACAGAATGTTCAGGTCCCATTAGCTTTGCTACAGGGGAACCGACACACTTACTAAAGCTAAAAAAAAATCTGTCTGTATAGCTAGGACTGGGAGCAAACAGGAGGCATTATAACTACTATGATAGTAGACAAGAGCCCACAGAATGACAGGCAGACAGCCTTACCACCACATATGGAATAAAGGATACTGCTATCTCTATCGCTCTTCTCTCCATTTTTCACTTTTTCTGTGACCCACATTATCAGGGAACCGGCAGGCTGACATGTAAAAAGTTGCGAATATGAATCTGTGTACTATCAACACTGAAAGAAAGCCTTTTTCAGCACTGTCGTATTTATCATGTGTTGTGAAAAACACCTGTAATCAGCCCACACTCACTATAGGAGGACAGCCATGCAATATTTAGAAACTCCAGCTCTAATCTCACTCGGAGGAAAGATGCAAAATTTATACCCATTGTCTTCTGAGGTTTGGATTGTTTGCTACATTGACTGAAGCTGGTTCAGTTAGTCATCCTCACCACACGAAGCATAAGAAAATGTGTTTTTGTACCTGACTGTTATTAAATCTAAGATCGCCAGTCTTCACAAAGCTGTGATGCTGTACAATTGTGATCAGGCTACATGAAATGAGAGGACATCTTCGATTTCCTTCATATTGACAACTTGTTATTTATTTTTTGTTCCATAACTCAGACGTGTCAATTCCTGTTAGTCTCCATTTCAAAACCACCTTCATAGGCTGAAGATGTACGTGTTTTAATTATAATTAAAACTACTTTTCTGGGATATAATTAAGAGAGACAACATATGCTATACTGCAAATCAGTGGCCAGCAAAAGTAATGCAAAAATAGCTAAGGGATTGTTTGAGAAAAACAACAAGTTGAATGTGTTAAATTGGTCTCAAAATTCCTCAAATCTCAGTCAACTCCAGCATCTGTGGGATGTGCTGGACAAACAAGTCTGATATACTGAGGCCCCACCCCCTTACATACAGGACTTAAATGATCGGTTGCTAACGTTTCTGTTGCAGATATCAAATCTGCAACAGAAGGGGATCTGTTGCAGATTTGTGGATCTGCCACAGATCATTAGGGGATCATTGAAGTCCATGCATCGATGGGTAGGAGCTGTGATGGTGGCAAAAGGGGGAACAGCGCCATATTAGGCAGATGGTATAATCTTTTGTTATATCTCATAAGCCACTGGTGTGCTTGTGATATAAAAAATCCATTAACTTCATTCATCCATTAACTAACTAAAAAAATAAGCATATATAGCCATATTAAGCTTCCTTGGGGGTCTTCTTTAAATCTTTATATTTACAAGCCTTTAAATAAGTAGGCTTGACACAGCAGACCAAGAGAGAATGGAGATACCCACTAGCTCCAGTACCAGGATAAATAAGCTAAGGGAAAGGACCGTGTGTGAGCCATAGCAAGATGATTATGCCGGAGGTAGCTAGCTAGGTGAAGGAGGGCGGGGGCTATGTCGGGTACCAGCCTATACTGCCAAGCCCCCTTGCTGTCTGTCTCCACCAGGACTGGGAAATAATGTTGTAACTAACTGTTGGGTAGATATCCATTTTGCACTCTGGCTGAATTTAGGGCTCAAAGTTTGTCAAATCGAAAGTCAAGTTTTTTCCTCCAGATTTCATGTTCACCTCTAATTCTGCCTACTCCAAGATGACTCCGTGGAAGCATGTGAAAAATGTTGTGCCAAACCTTAATCTCCTAAATGTGTGTGGGGTGACTTAAATAAAAACAGAGGGCAGCCAACATCTTGTAGTGTGAGCCTGAGTGGCACTCAACCCCTGTAGTTAAGGCCTCATCTTGAAACGGTATGCATTTTATGCATTAGTTTGGCGCAACGGATCTATGTTTGGGTCTGTATCTGTGTGTGTGTGTGTGTGTGTGTGTGTGTGTGTGTGTGTGTGTGTGTGTGTGTGTGTGTGTGTGTGTGTGTGTGTGTGTAACAAAGGGAGTGCTTGAACAAGACTAGTAACAGCGACTATTCACTACTGTAGGGCCCACCATGTGACAGAACTAGATTGCCAGGCAGCCAGCACGCGGTCCCATGGTATGTAGACACTGTCACTCTAATACACAAGAGCGAGTGAAATGTGTGTGAGAAAGAGAGATAAAGGGAGACACAGAGAGTTTGGGAGGGTTTACAGTACGCTTGCAAGAAACAACATTAACTGCTAATGTATTAAGAGACAACCTTTCATCGCTCTCCATGACTTGAAATACGGTGTGATCAACAAACGTTGTTATGATAAGATTTTCTGTTTTCTTTTTCTCACAAATCATTGCATACCTAATTACCAAATACCTAATCACCTACATACCTGGTCGGCTTGCTGACCAGTGATCTTTGGGAAACTAAGAAGACCTTTCGGTGTTCGGTCACATTTGAATACTCATTTATAGTGCAGGCAAAAACATTGGACCCGCTCCACTTCTACTTTAGTGTATTTCATACTAAACTATGTTGGATCTTCCAACATAGTTTAACATGAAATACAGACCACCTGGGTAAAAACAAACACTTTTGAATTTTGATATATAATATATTTATATTTCTTACTCCATTCTATTTCTATTTCCATTTGTGCATTTGACTTGTTAAGGTAAGACGGGTAGCATTCCATTTTTTGTCGCCAGCCCCTGCTTTACCAAAAGTTGAGGTAGTTATGCAACTCTCTGACATTTCCTTTGGGGGTTCAGTTTTGCTGTTGATAAGCCTCACCACCTTTTCAATGTGCATAATGCAAGGTTGAAGTTGGTTGCAATGTCTGCAAGTAATGCGCCTGTTGCAATTCTTGATAAGGGCTAGGGCAACTGAAACAAAGACCTTTCACCTTTAGAAAGTAAATGTTCTCTATGTGTGCCTTTCTTGCCAGTTGTGGACATTGGTCCAATCCATGACAATATGCACAATACAAACGGGAAGTGGGGTTTGTGCATTTGTAGAGGACATATCATCATTCTGAACCATACTTTTATGAGCATCTGCCGTAACATCATTTATAATATATACACAAGTTGCAAAATGCTTCTGTTAAGATCTGTTGCTCCTTCAGATTTGCCTTTGTTTCCTTCTTCGCCAAGCTTAGTGTCCTGTATGTCACCAAAGAGCAGATCTGAGGCAACTTGGACCTGTTGTTCGATAAAGTTAATGTCAGTGAAACAAGCTCTGTCATTCTTTGTTGCTAAGATATTGTATCCCTTCCATTTTTCTCCCAAGTTATAAGGGAGTTTCTGTATCACAGTTTTCATATTTGCAGGTATGTTGCGCTCCATGAGCCCGGTTGCGCTCCATGTTTAGCTTTTCCAAATATCTTAATTCCTATATAGCATAAGAACATTCATTTCATGGAATGAATGTTCATGGAAAATATTATGAGTCATTTCATGACTCATAATATTTTCCATGTAGGCGGCGCCTCCATTGCCAAAATTCTCTTTTAGCAGATCCTTGGCGACATCATTACCTCCGTCTGGAGTCATGTGAAGACAGCTGCGAACAAGATATTTTTGTTGTCCCCTCGTAAACTGTGCAAGATAATACAAGCAGTCACTATTATTGTTAATTTTTGATTCCACACAATGCTCAAATGCTTTAATGGAAGTATGGTGATCTGCTGTGATGACGCTGATGCTGAAGTTCCATTTTATTGCATGTGGGCTGATGGACTAGGGTGTCTCTTCGGGTTTAGTCAACTTCTGAGAGTAAGGCTCCATTCCATTCGACTGGCCACCTGCAGCACTGTAACCGTCACAAGTCTGGATTACTGTAAGCCTTGCAGTGGTGGAGGCTATTTCAGTGTCCAGCTCCAGCCGCTCCCATTTTCTCCATAAAAGCTACGCCTGCTCCTCAAATGTGTGTTTCTCCTTTAAAGTTGCAGCACTAGCCATGGGTGCAATCTTCTCTGCCTCTGCATAAATGAGTGAGGACAAGGAGCAAGATTTTAGCACTTTCAGATTTGATCCAAATGTACGGGCCGTTGAAAATTAAATGTATTATTATTATTATTATTAGATTTGCTGCTTTTGGAGCTTCTGCAACTTGTTCGTTTACTAGAGGCATTCGACTCAACAGTTGAAACGTCACTTGGTTCTACTCAAACCTCATCTTTATCAATGTCACCACCATCATCAAGAGAGTCACATGCCATTGTTTTGCCTCATCACACAAAACTTTGTTCTTATGATATGTATCTCTTATTAGTCTTTTTCGCACAAGTCCGTAATAGTTCCTTTTAGACAGGCAGCTTATTTATTCATTTATTTTGTTTGCTTTCGTAAGTTGTTTTGGTGCATTTTTTCATGACGGCTGCATCAAACTCTCTAAGTCTCCCCTTCAGATCAGCATCTTAAACCACCAGTTGTTCATCAGTATGTGGGTCGCAAGTTATGGCGTTTCGTCTTCCATAATCAAAGTCAGTTTCTATCACAGACCGAAAAGTCAAGTTCGCACCGACCCGACAAAGCGCTGTTTAATACGGTCGCAAATAATGCATTGAATTTACGCTTGTGTTTGTGCACACATATTTAGTATGGTCATTCAGTCATTCATGGTTAATCCTCACATACCAATCGTTGGCCGGTTTAGGTGGTATGTCCAGATTCCTGATGCTCGGTACCCCGGTTGCGCTCCAGTAGCTGCTGTGCATCTACTGGTCTGTCTTCGGACCCAGATCACCCTTCAGAAGTCACGCAGAATGACCAGATGATCCGACGAAAAAAAAGACTACGTTCTGTACCTTTGTCCCACTCCGGGCCGGTAATCATGGTTTTTTGTCCTGATATGAGTACGAGCAAAACAAAACCAATATGTAGTCCTTTGGGTTTTTCTTATATTGCATATTTATTAACTCAACTGAAATAACAAGAAACAACAACACAAATTCACTCACATGCTCAGTGAGCCAGAGTGAAAAACTGTTTGCTTCCATAATCAGCATCTGCTGTTGATTTCAACGAAATAAAAATAGTGTGGCCATGCTCGGCTGTACCAATACACCCTCAATGGCTTTGAGAACTAAAATTTCAAAAAATATTCACAGGGCTACATGGCTTTTCTCACTGAACATTCAAATACAGATACAGATTTAGAAAACTTTATTGATCCATATGAGGGCAATTAATTTACCGCTTTCCCTGTGCACATTCCCAAAAACTATCATCCAATGTGTTTCATGTCAGAAAGCACAGATAAAAAAACAAAGGTCCATAGATGTCGATGGAGGAGAGCAAGATAAACTAAATAATGCTCACATCATTCAAAGTTTTGCACGGCACGGTGGGCAAAGTAAAAAATGGAAGTTTGCAGCGATAACAACTGAGAGACAACAGTTTGCAAAATTCCAAAAATATCAGAATGAGAAAAAAAAAATTGGAATTGTGTCACCTTTCACTGTAGTTGAAGCGTAACCAAAGGGGTTCAAGCCAAGATTTTTATTAAGCCACTCCAAAAGTTGAATTGTATTTCCGTTTAAGCCATTCAGAGGTGAATTTACTCTTCTACTTTGGATTATTGTCTTACTGGATGACCTAGTTACAATAGATTCTCAACTTATAGACGGATGATCTGACATGGTGTCTCAGAATGTTGTGGTAGAGATCAGAATTGATTTCTTGCTCACGTTGCATTGGCCGTTCAGCATATTAGCACCGCTAAAATGTTACTCAGCCAATTCCCTACTTGACGGTAAGTTTCTTTTTCTTTTTCTGGACAGTGTTTGGTTTATGCCAGATATTATAGGACTAAGGATGTCATGATTAATCCTTCTTGCAAATAACCGCAATAACTAAAGTCATGGTATTATAATGGTGTTAGGAATGGCTCCCTAACATTGCAATCAAATTCAAAGGTAAACGCTAGGAAGCAATTTAGATATAGGGAAACAAAAACCTTTGAGCCATATTATTATAACCACCGAAAACTGAAGTGAATAGCATTGATTGTCTGATCATTACGCCGCCTGTCAGTGTGTGGATATATTCAGCAGCAAGTGGAAATTTAATCCCAAGGGTGATGAGTTGGAAACAGGAAAATCTGAACCAGTGAAAGGATCATTGGCATCCAAAATTCATTAATGTGTATGGAAAACTATGCTAGCTCGTGTTAATAATAATAATAATAATACATTTAATTTATAATGCACTTTACGTGTTGTCTGATCTCAAAGAAGAGCTTCTGTAGCACAAACTGCTGAAAAAGTTCACGCTGGTTCTGAAAGAAAGGTGTCGGAACACATAATGACATTACACTGACATCAAAGAGCTATTCTGGTACATTCACAAAATCAGGCAGGTGGTTTTAATCTTATGGCAGATTGGTTTTGATGTAAGGTGCACAACCCTGCCTACCTAAACACACCTGTGGAAGTAAAAGTTGCCACGGACAGCAATGACAAGCGTCAAACAACAGACAGCTTTGTGAGCTCTTTACTTGGTGTCTCCTGACATTGTGTCGATAATCGGGAATACCGCGAAAGCGTGATTTTTTCTCTGACAATAATCCTGATATCAAAGTGTAATATCGTAGCATCCCTAAACAGGACCTTTGTCTTTCATGAAGTTCAACTTTCGGCATATAAATCCGTAGAACATTCTCATAAGAGCAGAATGTTGCGCTCTACTCACACTTAACACTCATAGACAACACCTGTTTAAGTATTTTATTCTTCCAGACTATTATCTTCACTTTTAATGAAAGGACAGTAATTTTCTCCTCTGTGCTGAATTTCATCCAAACGTGGGGGCATGCACTCAGCAGTGTAGCTGAATGCCTCCCGTGTGGATGCCGAGGACTGAAGCTTCTGCGCTCCTCACACTGTCTTCACTGTTTATACATCGTGTGACGTATCGAAAGGCATCAGTACCACAACGACAACATCACTACAGGCAATAATTATGAGCAATTCCAATCCCATGTTCAATGAGACCACATACACCTCCAAACTTAGAGACCATTTTCTAAAGCAGCGATTTACTTTTCAACAAAAAAGTCACATTCCAGTGTAATATCAAAGAGGCGGGTTCTTCAGTAAGAGACTGGTGAGAAATTGTTGGAAGCATCCTGTACCCTATCATTGTTTGCTGAATGACAACAGGGCAAGGCTGCTACCCATTCATCATAAGGCTGAAGGCTGACGGCTTATGTCCATTGATTGCCTTTCTATCCCATCACAGCATGATGCAAGCAGACAAAGACGACTTCTGTCAACATGGAATCCAGCACAATTCAGAAAAAAAAAGAAATGGTAGAATAACAAAATGCACAAATAATTAACCAGATCTGTTCATGATGTGATTATATAACGGCATTTTTACAGACATTTGGCTTTTGAATTTTGAAAAAAGAGTCTTTCTACCCGAAGTATGCCTATCAGCCAACTTTCACTGGAATGAATACCTTTGATTTGGCTCTGCGAATTTGCAATCAGTGCATCTTGTTTAATACTAAATAGATTTCTCACCCCAGCTTAGTTCAGCCAAGAGGCACAGCAGCGTCTCTAAAACAACTCTGACAAAAAACTACAATTAAGACAGAAAAATACATAGGGATCTGAAGGTTCAAGGACTCTTCTCCATCGATACTGGCTTTGGAAAAATGGCACTATGTTATCAGGGGATTAATGATTGCTTCACAAACTGTGAGAGAGAAAAAAGGGCTGATTAACCGGAGAAAATTAAGAGCTGATCACAAGAGTGAGGCATGTGAGAATAAAAGAGGAATGTTAAATCAATGAGATTTAAATGTGAGTTGCAGTTGGACAAGGACGATGGCAGCCCTATCTGGGTATCAAGCATGTACCCTGGGTGTGCTACACAGCATCCAAACATCACCAAATCCCCCAGACGCCTTTTGAGAAGCCAAAGAATCTTGGAAAGGGAATGGCTGAGGAAAACACGAGTGGAGGTTAGGGGGGATGAATGGGGTAGATATAGAGTGTGTAATACTGACAGAGAATCAATGGGTACCCCAGAGGCAAATAAAAGCCATGACATCATAGTATGGCAAGGAGCAAGAAGTGGGATGGTAAGGGGAAGGGGGAGAGAAAGAGGAAAAAGAGGAGTGTAGCCACAGTCACCCATTCTGCCTCTCGGGGCCCATCCTCTGGAATGGATAAGAGGCGAACAATGTGCTCTCAGTGAATGGGATTCCAAATCCCACAGGAGAAAAACAAATCACCAGTGGGAAAGGATGAGGGCAAAGGAGAGATGGAGAAAAAGACTGAGAGACTAGAAGAGGGAAACAGAGACCCTTCAAAAGATGTGTGCACAAAGCCACAAAGCATCTTGGGACATTTAGAGCAAGGCAAGTAGAGAAAGAGACAAAGAAGCATTTGTCCTTCCTGGCTGGTGGGTGGCTTGGTATGAAAGATTTGAACATGGTAGCATTTATATCAAAGTGCTTCGATATATTGATTGGGCAATGTAATCCCTCACATGAAATGTTGGATCTAGTCAGGATGCATTGTTTAAGCAACAAGAAGCAAGAAACAGGCTTTCCGTAGCTTTGAACCACGTACAAAGTTTGACCTGCTGCTCATGGTGTCAGTTTGACAGAAACATGCGAGTGAAGAAGGGATATTCAGAGAGCCGCTGATCAGAGGACCTCTTCGAACAAGTCAAAATAAGATGTTTCATTGCATTCCTTATCACATGCCGTTAAAGAATAAAGTCAGATCCTTCACTGGTAGCACTCAATGTCTATTGGTAAGGCACTCCACTCCTTCATGATTACAGTATTGGTGCTGTAAGCCAGAAATGAAAAGATAAATTACAATCACTAGGATAAAGGTTTTTCCTTAGCTGGGAAAAACGTGGCACAGTAATTTTGAACAAGACATAGAAGATTCGCTCCTGAATAAGTCACAAACATTATAAAAGAATGGAAGAACTGTATTGTGACATTTATTTTTGTGATCAATAAAAAAGGAATAAGCTGGAAAAAGAAGGAGTACATGTGTTTGAGTAGAATAATGCAATTGTGCAAGCCTCGACGAAAAAAAACACTGGGATGCTTACAGGCAATTCTGACGATAGAAGTAAACCAAGACACAGCTGGAGCTATTATTAAGTCTCACATATTACTAAAGATATGCTGAACTTTTACTGGAATGGTATCTATCAGAAACTATGCCAACGAAAATAAACACTTTCTCAATTTTCACAGTAACAAGAAGCAGATCATTTCAGTGAATTTATTCGATGTGACTTAAACAAAGAACTGAACTCTGTCATTTATTGTCAAGGCCCACCGTCTGCTGTGGTGTATTTAGAGTGACTGACAGCGTAGGAGAGTGGGCTTATCTGGTCGGTCGGACAAGGTGTATGACAGATGGAGAGAAAGAACGGAGCAAAAGGAACAAGTTGTTTGTGGTGCTCTTGAAACGAATGAACCCTCAAATAATTTAGAAGTTATCATGCATCCGAAAAGGAGATATTATTGAGCTGTCATCGCAGCATAAGCTGTAGATCCTTGGTGTAACCTGATAGCTCAAAAACACTTTTATGGATCATTTTTACATTTAATACCCCCCATAGACCCAATTTCGAGGAAGAACTGTATTGATTTTAAGAAAGGTCGATTACATATTTCCGCCACTACGGGGAGCTCAATCTCCTAATCACAGTTTTCAGGCCTTAACTTCTCATCCGTTGGTCGGATTTGGTGGTTGTTGTTTGGTGCATACAAATTGACTCAATGAGATATATCTTGTATATATCGTATTTTACTCTAACACTTTACATTATACGCAACAGGGGGAGTTTTTTTAATAAAAACAACTGTTCTTCAGACATAATTTGAAAACAGCTGGTCCGTTTTGTCCAACTTTAACTCATATGAACCGCCTCAAGGACATATCAACATCAAGGACATCATATTTCATTGTAATTGTTAATTTTTCACTCACTACGGGGGCTCTCTTTTGCCAAAAACAAAACCAAACAGCTTTTTCGACAGTTATTTCCCAACCACGTGTCCGATTATGTCCAAATTGGCTCATTTGGAAATACAGATAAAGATGTTTCTTGTTATATTATTTCACTATAATAGTTCATATTTAACTCATTAGGGGCAATATGTGGAAAACAGTCTCTCGTCCATAACTTTTCAACCAAAAGTCCAATCGTGTCAAAATTTATCTCATATGAATCGACAGAAAGAAATCTATCTTGTTTTATTACTGAGCTCAGAAAAATAGTTTACTGTAATTATCTTCACTATTGAATAACTTTGGGATCTTATCTTAGAGCATATTGCTGACTTTGAATAAATAGTTAGTTTGAGACAATTTGGACTGTCTGAGATTATTAATGAGTCACATTTAATTTGAGGAGTTCAATCAGGGGAATTGGGAAAAATACATCGGATTGGGAGATATTCAAGGTTATGCCGCTTCTGTCAGGAACGTAATTTTAGGCTAGTTTATTTAAATGCTTAAATGTCTTGTACATGAACTGCTGGTTAGTACTGACTAAATAATGCCGGATGATGGATGCCTTATAAGCCAACCAGAGGAGTGAGATAGAGTTTTCGTCGAAGCAGAGAAGCCGCCGGGAAGCTCACCTTTCTCTTACCTATTTGCCGAAAGCCAAAAACTACTTCACTATATATCGATATTGGAAGTCCTAGACAGGTAATCCGTAAGTCTCCAGGGTTGTAGTACAGTGACAGTATTTAACCAGATTTGTTTAAGATAGAGACAGTGAAAAAGGAAGATCAAAACGGAAACAGAGGTCCACTCCCATTATCTAAATTATCTCGAGATAACCAATATTAAGGTTCATCAACAACAACCTCAGTCCCACAGAACACACACAACAAAACCAATATTTAGGTTCCTCAACAACAACCTCAGTCCCACAGAACACACATAACAAAACCGATTAGGATTTTGTCTTAAGCTTTATTTGGACATCTTTCCCTTCCACCGTTTGATACTCTTAAGAGCTTTGCGTAATCAATTTTCATAAAGGCTCTCTGAAGCTATCAGCCAAAGTAACTCTTTGAAGTCTTGGCCAGCATTTAGAAGCCACCTTAGCTCATGCCTTTGCGGACTGGTACGTTCACAATAAATATTGATATCAGCAGTGGCTGCATTGCAAGTGGATACTCAGTATTATGAATGTCACTCCGGCCTCGTTCAGCCAAGCAGTGGCTTGTTTCTAATGAACAGATTGAGAGAGGCTCCATGACCGTCAATGACTTTAACATTCAGATTCATCAAAGCAGCTTCAGAATATCTCCTTTTATGTTTAGGAATAAAAGAAGAGTGTGGATACTGTCGGATAAAAAAATGGCTAAAATGATCATGGCAGAGAAGGACAGCGAGAAAGCATGCCAGAATTTTGTTTCATCCTAGACTCGGGGTGCGTTTGTTACGTAGCACAAGAAGCATATGAAGGACCTTGCCATGATCTACAAATGATATGAGAAGAATAAAAAACATCTTTTTCTAAAAGCTGAAAATGGAAAACTTGTGCTGCTCACAGCTTGTACCACTTAAAGATGAATTGAATGGAATTGATTATCTTATTAAAATGGCACTTTTCAGTGGGTGGGATGTATTGGGCAGCAAGAAAGCTTTTGTCCTCAAAGTTGTTGTGTTGGTAGCGTGAAAAATGGGCCAGTGGAAGGATCTGTCATAATTTGGCAACTTTGACAAGAGCCACATTGTGATGGAGAAGTGATAGCACCAGGATGGGAATAAGGCAAGCGAGGGAGGTAATGTGACTGTGTAGTAATGTTTTGACTGTAAAAAAAAGGAAGTATTTCAAGAAATTGTCTAGCATTTAATATATAAACTATAGCCGTTTGGAGCAGTGACGTCACATTGTCACGACGCAAAGGAGCGCGACATAGACTAATTTAAATTGGAGGAAGGAATTTTTAAGTTCATCCAAACATAATCTTTGCATCTGTGCTGAACGATGACATCTGGGATAACATTTAAAATAAAATAAAACAAAACAAACCAAACCATCAGAAGAGAACATAACTTTAAGAAAATGCTGCCAATGTCTTGGTCCAAAAACAACAGAACATCTTCTGAGGTCTAGTACAGTTCATTGCAGCAAAAGTGGAACTTAGAGTTGTCTTAGAGGACCCCTGAGTTAGGTTGGTACTTTTGCATATTTCTTGAAGGTTGCTCTGCAGACGTCAACTGCAGTGTATGCAGATACTGTATACTGATGTCCTTGGCTTTGTCAGTATTTCCCTCAGATGATTTTCAATGCCATGCTTTAAGTACAACTAAAATTGAAATACTCCTTCGTTAAAAGCCTGCCCATCTTCTCTCTGCCTGTCACAGATTATCCCTGGGGTTCTCTATGCAAAAATTAATTATGCATCTGAATATATTATTAATGCTTCTCTGCTAATTTTGTTGACAAATATTCTAAAATAAGAAAGATACTCCTGGATATACTTACCTCATACCTATACTTATATATATGTTTATATATATATATATATATATATATATATATATATATATATATATATATATATATTATATATCTTTCGGCAAAGTTGTTCTCTTTATGTTTTTATGTATATGTTTTAATAATGTTTAGTAAACAATTATGAGAAAAACAGAGTTTGCCTAAATGCTACTAAATACATGTTTACTTCATCGCTTACTGATCTCTGTGTAGCTCATTTTAAATGTATCCAAATTGGAAAGACTTATAATATTGTTTGCAGGAATGCAGGAATTTAATCTCACCACATATTTCATTTTATCTCAGCATATATTCAATCATTGAGCATAATATTCAAAAGTGTTCTAAGGTGACCTCAAATTTATTGTGCAGAAGATTTCTTTTAAGTAACATTCTTAACATCAAACAAATATTTTTCACTGTATATACGGCACACTCGAGCAAGTCCAGAAAGCTGCATACTGGTGATTTCATTAGCCTGTGTTGAAGCAAAGTTCACCCCACGAAGACCAAACCTCTGCAGACAAAACCTAATAATTACAATGGGTATATTGAGTTCTTCTATTTTAAGGTCTGTGGAGCTAGATTAAAAAAAATTAAATCTGGTAATCTGCTGCCTGGATATCCTGCTTAGCAAATAACCTCTAAAATACAGATAAAAGCACAGCTCTTTTGTGACCTGATGAGGTCCCCCCCAAACCCCACCACACACAAACACACACACACGCACACATATACAATCTCTTGCTCTCTTTACGAAATATTTCAAGTGTTGTCACCCCATAATTTCTGTTTTGCTTCACCATTTGCCACCATCATCTCTCAGTTGTCATTCTCCTGTGAATCACCTTACCCAAAATCCCCGGTCTTCCTCCTTCTAATAAATGTTCGGATCCTGTTCCTCTTATAACTTTTCTTTTAACTTCTGACAGTGGATCGCTGAATAGTAAACGAGCTGTGTGACAGGTTTCATGCCATTCCTATTCTGAATCCGGCTGTGTCACCCAACTCTTTATGAGGATAAACAAGAGAGATGTCACTCGTGAAACATTGAGGGACGGGCCTGAGGATACTGCTTCTGCACTACGGTTTTCATATATACGCAGTAACTTTCACCTGAAGCTAATACAAATTCAAGTTAGAGAAATAGCCGTCCAATTGGGTGGTTGCTACACTGACTGCAATGATGGAAGCAGAAGCAGTGATCTGTCATTTCAGAATATCTTCACATATTTGAAGGCAAAATAGCAGTCAAATAATCATATAGAGACCACACACTTGAAAGTTATTTTGACTTATATTCGATTGAGACAAGCTTCAAATCGGGCCACGCCCCACCCAACCTTGGGGGGGCGCGCAAATCTTGCAATAATCTGGTGTTTTATCCTCTAGTGTGTAGCTAGCTTAAGGAAGAGAGCTAATAAAGCAGGAAGCTGGTCAGATGGGAGATTCCATACCTTTCAACCTGGGTTTCAGCAATCATTAAGGTGGGAATGGGCCACCCCCTGTTCCTCTCTCCATTTCCTTAACTTCATGATTATATGCACTTCTCTTCCACTCTCCCCCACTGAATCTCCCCTCCTTCCATACCATGACATCTGATACCTGTAATCCTCTCATTTCTCCTATTTTCAGTTTTGAATTCCCCTCCTGCTGAGAGGGTTATAAATCTGTGTTGTAATTAGTATAACACCAGCAGCTGATTTCTACGTACACTTTCTACCAATTTACTTGTCAGGCCATGCTATGTTTTGATGTTGTATTTATTGATGTTGTATAGTTGTATTGAGAAATTCTAAGAGAGTCTGAAAGAAAATAAAGACACTGTAAGAAAAGTCCAACTAGAAACCGCAGAAATCGGAAAAAAAAAACAAACAGCACATTCAAAGGGCCATATTACAAAAAGGAATTGAGGTATCCTATCCTCTCTTAAATGCTTCATTGTTGTCCATCTTGTGGGACAACAGTGCCCCCTGCAGCTCACCATTCATCTACATTGAAGATTATCCTTCTACACCTCTCATTTGCCTTGTGTTAGCCCCCCAGCTATCTCCTCCCACAAGGGGGAATTGTGTAAGTGGATTTAAATAAATCAATGACTTTTTTACCAGCCTAAGGAAAACTCTGCGGAAAATAGTCTAAAACAAACACAAAAGAAAACCTACTGCTCTCGTGCTCATAAAGATAAAGGCAACATTTTTTCCAACCGATAGGCCAACATATAAGACAGCAGCAATTTAAATATATCATGCTTAATTCCATGTTTAGGCAAAGAAAGCCTTCTCCAGGGACTGGATTTAAAGCACAGTGCAAGAAAGACAATTAACTAGTCAGCTGGAACAGCACTATCTGGGCTAGGGGGATAATCAGTTCCACCATTCTGAGACAAAAAATTATTTAAACAAAACCAGTCAAATGCCTGAAGGCCATAGTTAAAAAAAATTCTGTAACCATGCCAACAAAATACAATTCTGTGCAGCATATAAAATCGATAGAACATATCTTATATTTTATCCTATCTAGAAAATATGTTCAAATTCGATATTGTTTGTAAAAAACACAAAAGCGCTAAATGAAAGGAAAATCTGAAATCTAATGAAATAGTCAATTCTGATCACATCGGTCAGTGGCTGAAAACCATTTAAGGGGAAAAGGTTATTAACTTTTTGACTTCTCAACAGCAGCAGAGAAATGTTTCGGCAAGTGAAGATGAAAGAAATGAGCAAGGGAAGCTGATGAGGTCCCGCCCATTAGAGTATCTCTGTAACGTAAGCTGATTGGGTTGCAAATCAACTCGACTAAATACAAATGAATTGAAAAAAGGTCCATGCACCATTTAAGTGAAAACCATATCTGTATGCGGTTTTTTAGAGGTCTTGCTCGGCCTGATTGGGATAATGCACCAAAATAATTTCTGTTCTAGTTAAATACTCTATAAATGCAGTATATAAATAAGGAAAATAATAGAAATGATGAAATCATAATGAATCACTTATGATCTCAATGAGCCAGACATCTAGAGTAAATCTTAAAGATATTGTAGACAAGACTGGATAGTGTGCATTACTTGACACAGTTCCATCCTAGTTACTAACTGTCTAATTCTAGCAACAGAGTGGGTCCCTTAAGAGAACAAAGAGGCTTGAGATTTAATATAACAAGCTCCCTGATCTCTGGTCTTCACACTACATTTATTTAAGAGCCAGATGTGCATCTACCTCCAAGTCAAGACAAACAAAAGAGGGATCACCATCTATCACCGAAGAAATATGGACATGGATCAGAGAATACACATAGGACATTACTTTAATTACACTGGATAGTATTTTAGTCATGGATTTACAAATTATGAATGCATGATTTGAGAAACAGAGCAAAAAAAACAGTGGAATCCATGGAGAGTGTGCGTGTTGTGTTCACATGTTTGTGTGTTTCTGTTCGCACCTCAGACTCTTCGCTTCGGAGTCCAAGTTGGAGGACGGCACTAGGAGACTTGAGTCTGGCTTGGCTGGACTGGGCCATATGCAGGTTTAACTGCCAGCCAACATACTCCAACTGAAATACAAGAAAGTAATATTTCTCACAGTTTCACACTTTAGTTAAATGAATGCATTAAACACATTTTGAAGACGGATAGATGCCACTTTTCCAACAAAGCAATGGAGGTAAAATTTATAAAGAACTATGATTTTTTTTTTTTCTACATGAAATAAAATTTAAGTCATCTTTCATGATAGTTATCTTAAATATTTATTTTGAAATGAGTTATATAAATTCACCTACTTATAGTATGATTATTATGCTAATTAGGTATAATTAAAAAATAGAAATCTATTTTCTAGAAGGTTACACTAACGGTTGAAAAATATACATATGTACATACACACATATATATGTATATGTATATGTACACACACACATATATACATACATATATATATATTATATGTGGAAAATCGTTTCTCATCCATAACTTCTCAACCATAAGTCCAATAGTGTCTAAATTTAGCTCATATAAATTGAAACAAGAAAATCTGTAGTTTTATTTTTCGAGATTATAAAAAATTGTTAACTGCATTCATCTTCATTATTGAATCACTCTGGGATCACATTTAAGAGCGTACTGCTGACTTCATAGATATAGTTAGGATGAGTCAGTGTGGACTGTTAGAGATTTTTAATGAGTCACATTTCATTTGAGGAGTTCAATCAGGGGGATTGTTTGTACAACGCAGGGGATTGGGGGCTTTGCGGAGATGTACCTTTGCAGGCAGGAACGACAGCGTAGCCATAGTTTGTCAAAAGGTTTTGACTCTCCTGGGTTGTATAAATTTATAGTTCAAAATTAATTGTGTATTATATTCTCAGCATCTTTTGTGGGTTTTGATGTGAACAGTCTGACGTTCTTGTTATCCGCCACACTGGTCAATTAGTTAACGGGCAGGTACCAGCAAAATGCTAACCGTGTCATGTGAGGAAATAACAAACTATGCACTTAAATAATTATCAGTTTACTGAAGATGTTAAAAGCAAACACCCGGAGTATCCTGCGAGCAATGTGAGGGTCATGTTTTTTTTTACTTTCCAGTGCTTTCAACACTCTCTAGGATTCACTGAAGTGAAAGCCTCAAGAGACGACGGGTAACAGAGTATTTGAGAGCGACTAAGAGAGGTTGTTGGCGTTGTCCGTACATTTAGAGGCTGGCAGTTACTTGGATAATTAATGGAGCAACCTGCATAAAATTTCCTAAATAAAGCGTTCTAACTTATACTGATCACAATGATGACTACCCTGGGTACTGTTGTGCCGCGACAGAGGTCTCCAATCTCTAGTTGCTTCTCCTAGTTTATTCTGTGTTGGATCATAAATGTCCTGTTTACGAGAGAAACTCTGTTTTAAGTGTCTCTGCTATGCCACCCCTGGAGAGATCCGATATAAATTCAGCATTGAAAGGCCCCGGGTGGAGTAGAACATTGAACTTTCTTGTCCTGAGGCAACAATACATTGAACTTTCTTGTCCTGAGGCAACAATGCGGCCCAAATTCAGATTTAGTGCTGTAAAATAATTACGGACCTGGAGAATTCACTTGTTAATAAGACCTACCTTATTTGGGGTAAAGATGTTGTGCTTTAGTCTCTCCACCAGCTCAGGTCCAGCAGTGGCCCAGGTGTGAGAGAAAACCTCAGCCTTGTCTGGATTCAGATGAATCGCTTCCAGTTGTTGCTGCAGCGAGGCAGGCTTCACGTTGTGATACACAGCCTACAGAGGAGATGGAACATATGCCACCATAAACCATATTTCATTCACAGGTGTGAAAAGCAGAACACTGTTACAGTTCTATTCATATTAACTGCAAACAGACGCCTCGCTATTGCTACAAAAGTGACCCCTGCTGGAGAAATTGGCTCAACGCACTTGAACAGACTATGCAAGTAGAAATTAGACTATGACTATGATACTTAACATAAACAGTCAATTTGGATGGCTTGGTTACTTAACACAAATGTCTCTGTGTGCATTGAAACAACACATCTATGGTAGTTAGAGTCACTACCTGGTAAGATTTGTTGATGCTTTTTCTGAAATATTCAATCATTGAAGACAAAAGCCTTTCACACAAAAAACTGGAACCTTGAAAATGTTTGCATTAAACCACAACTTGCATTTCAATTTAGAAATATCTGAGAAAGCCCTAAAAATAGTGTAGAAGTCCACTCATACCTGTTCTAATATAAATGCAGCAGTTTCCAAGACTAGACTGAGCGCCTGCTTATCCAATGAGAGAGCTGACTGAAGTTTTTGCTCCTCTTCTTCACTGAATGTCCGCTCTCCCTGTGGATCAACAATTAAAAATAACAGTCAATGTTTACAAATACAGAAAAAGCCATTTAAAACACTACTTATTAATCACCAACCTTTCAAGATGAATAAGAAATAGCCCAATTATATATTTGGGTGTCATGAGTCAATTTATTAGGAATAATAATTCAGCTCGATTTGACATTTGGCAACAAAAATGGCATCAAGTGTGTGGGATTTAGTGGCATCTAATGGTTGGAACACTTTGCTCCAAACTCCTGCAGCTTGCTGTACCAGCCTCCACCTGTCAGTGGATAACAGACTTCCTGATGGAAGTCTGTTATCCACTGACGCGTGGAGGCTGGATGTGGATGTGGACCTCATGTGAGGTCGAGAGCTCAGTTAACCGGAGTCAAATTCCTTGTATGCATATGCATGGCCAATAAAGCTGATTCTGATTCTGGATGCAGTTTGCCACCAGCTGAACTCCCAAGTATCACACCCTTCCATGGGGACCACTATTAATGCCTTCTCTGGATCCAGTGTTTGGTATGGATCTTGTAAGATTCTAAGAATAGGGTGGTACCCAATGATTTGGAGTGTCCCCTGTGGGGATTAATAATAAAGCTATCTAAGTATCCATCCATCTGTCTAGGGCAGATTCAATGGAGGAGGTCCTGTTCCACTTTACACAAAGTAGGTAAATTCTAAGGAGACGAAAATACAATTTTATGTTTTGGGTTATAAAACAATATTCTTCATCTTCTGGCCGTTTCCTTTCGGGGTCACACTTTTCAAAACAATTTACAAAGTGCTTTACATGATAAAACAAGGAATTAGAAGACACCAATAGAACCAATAGAGACCAATCAATAGAGGCTATAATCAACAGCTATCACTGTATAGACAAATAAATTGTTGGCTATAGCTTTTTAAACAAGTTTAACATCACTTTCAGTTTGACATTACTAAGAAAACCTGATAGTATTAAAACAGTATAACACAGCAATGCAAACTACGAAATGCGATGACATTATGAAACCATACTGCATTAAAAATGGGCCTTACATAATAAATATCTTAAGCCGTATTTGTAAGGGGGCAAAAACTCATATACCAGTCAAATACAAAAGAACAATTAAATTAATTATGATAAAATGTAACAGGATGCCATTTTATTGAGCATGCAAAACTGTAATCGTCCATATGAATAGTTACACCTTGAGATTTTCATGATATATGTCAAACTGACTTTTATGTTAAAAATGTAATAATAAAAGAAATGCATTTCATTTAGAAAGTAAAAAAATAAAAAAAAATATGCAAACTGCTCTCAGAGTGAAGAAGCCTTTTGACAGCAATTAAATCACGTGGAAACCCAGAATGACCAAGACATCCAGGTATGAGGTTGCATTCATTAGAACAGATTTTGACTCGAAACGGCTTTTTCTGGCAGAGACAGCAGCGGCGAGAGTCCGTACCTTCAGATGAAGCTTCTGAACGATGCGGGTGATCAGCCTGGAGAACTTGTTGACATCGATCTCATTGATGGATGTCACCGCTTCTTGTATGCTGTTTCGAAAATAAGATCGGTGAGCATTCATATGCGCTATGTGGAGAATATTAAGATCCTGGTGGATAGTTTAACCAAGAGTAAAATCAAATAAGGTACAAAGTACAGGATCTCGTACTTGCTTCGATAAACTGCTGCCTGATTGACACCTAAAGCAACGCATTAAATCCAAAATGTTAAGAACTTTAGGATTTTACTAATTAAATTTTTTTTTTGTCATTAGTCATGACGGTTTGCGTCATATATAATAATTAACGCACAGTATCATAATATTGATTGACATAAGGATGCCTTCATGAAGCTACAGGTAGTTTGACGTTAGCAACCAGAATAATTGCATGTCTAGTTTTTTTAAACGCTGCCCACCTTTGTGTTTCTTTTATAATTGACGACATTGTTGAGTGTTGCGTACTGCAATTGAAAGAAGAGGAGCTGCAAAGTCTCAAAGCAGAGGAATCTTCATCCTCACACTGATGTTATCCTTCTTCCTGTTGTCACGAGACGAGTCATGTGACAGTCAATGCTGCCCCGAAAGGCGCAGTAAGGTAGAAGAAAGCGAAAAATCATTCACTGAAAGAATTCAAAATAAAGGTAAACACTGGATTAACACCAAGTTTGACACACAAGAGTGTATGCATCACTAATTTATTAAATCTATAGATATATTTACGAAATATAGGAACGCTTTCAAAGGTTTTTTGCGTAAATCCTGCGCACAATGAAAAGTTTAAGAGCAGGCGCACTACGGAAAACGAAATGGACAAACACTAGATACGGTAATAGCCCATTTTTATACTTTGCCTTTATTTTGTAATAATTTGTTTTCAGTATGGTAATCCATTAATTTATGGTCTAAATCAATGTTTGTTTCACATCAATAAATCATGTGAAGTCATGAAGGTTATATTAAGTCTGCAAGTTATTTCTTTAAAATATTTAAAATTTAAAAATTTAGAAATTTTAGCACTTTGAAATTTGATCCAAATGTAAAGTGCGTTTTAAATTAAATGTATTATTATTATTTTTGAATCTCCGACAGCACTTTATTGCCAGGAGATTTCTCAAATGATGTACATAGTTAGAAAAGTCCGAGAAATGGGGAAATAAAGCATGTGTTGAAAATGTCAAGAATCATAAATATAGATATTTGCAATAAAAAATTATCCATTTTTCAAAGTTGATTTACTAGAGTGTTGAGTGTATTGGATTAATCAAATACAGTTTTTAATTCTAATTTTGTAATTATTTATTTTCAGAAAATAATAATTATTTGAGCTAACTGATTGTATCAATTCAAACATGTTATCGAAGGTGTTACCAAATCAATTATCTGCCATCCATTTCTAATAATGAACCTTCAAATGGGCTGCTCAAATATGCCACTATTAACTGCTCAAAAGCTAACTATAAAGCATTATTTACCATTTATATAATAATCCATTACTCAGTTCAGTGCAATTCAGTTCAATTTAATTAAATCCAATTCAGTTCAATGCAATCAAATGCCTATATTGTGTTCGCACGGCTGTATATTGAAATTTAGTGCCTCCAGTGGTCCATACAGTAAACAGAAACTATATGTGTAGGACGATGCATTAGACCATATAAATAAGAATAGAAAAGTAAATTGAAAAAAAAAGTAATAAAAGATTGGTTATTAATAGAATGACTGAAATACACTATGAATTTATTCCACATCACAGGATATTATTGAACGAATAAGTATTCCACTTGTGACCTGTAGTGCCTTCCAGAAGGTTACTATGGTGAGAAGGTGGTGACCTGGCAGAGATCATACTATTCTCATGTTTGTGACGTGATGAAGACATCAGACACTTACAAGACGTCTTTCAGTGATAGTAACTGTGTTCCAATTATATGTTTTTTTGACTTCCTGACTCTTTGTAACGCTTTTGATCAGCAGCAGAGCAGCTGACAAAGCACAAGGGCATGCCATGGGTCAGGATGCTCTCAGCAGAGCAGAAATAAAGGGATAGAAGGAGCAGTTGGGGCAGGTTGTGTCTTTTCACTCTCCAGAGTAAATACAGACCCTTCTGTGCATTCTTCACCAGAGTTGTGGTGTTTTCACTCCATTTGAGGTCTAGGGACAAGTGTATGCAAAGGAATTTAAACCAGGCCTTTGCTGTTGTCCCTGACAGCAATTGTAAATACCCCTAAAGTCCCCAATCCCCTACGTTGTACAGGCAATCCCCCTGATTGAAATTAAATTTTATAATTTAAAGTTATGTCCACAGTATTATTTTTTGTAAGAATAACCTCCCACTAGTGATTAAAATATAAGAGTAAAATATGATACATACAAGATAGATCTCTTCAAGTTGATTCATATGCACCAAGTTTGGACTACATCAAGCCAATTGGTTAAAAATTATTTGCAGAAGTGCTTTTTATAATATAAAAATTTAGAAAAGCTACACCTTGTGAGTAAAATATGAACGATTGCAGTAAAACACAATGAATAGAAGAAAGATCTCCTCCTTTCCTATGCACCAAGTTTGGACTGAATCAAATCAATGGTTTTGAAATTATGAACAGAAATCTTTTTTTAGATAAAGCTCTTCCTAGTCTCAAGAAATCTACGACCGATCTTTCCAAAAATCAATCCAGTTCCTCCTCACATCAAGGTCTATGGGAATGATCCACGAAAGATTTTTCGAGTTATGTCTAGAAAAAAGTTTTTTTTGTAAAAATAAATAAATAAATACATTTTTTTTAAAAGCAGTGATAAAATATGAAGTATTCAAGCAAAAATATAATATATGCAAGAGAGATCTCCTTGAGTTGATTCATGTGCACCAAATTTGGACCAAATCGGACTTTCCGTTGAGAAATTTTGGCCTGAAACCTTTGGAGTTCAAGCTCCCACAAGTGTCAGAAATATACTACCAACCTTTCCCAAATCATTCCAGTTCTTCCCTGCACTTAGGTCTGAGGGTAGAAAATTAGAAAGTGATCCATGAAAGAATATTTTAGTAATCCCGCAAACAGTAAGGACCTGGGGCGGACACAGCGGCAGTGATGACGATTCCATATAGTACTTAAGTATCCCCGATTTTTCAGTGATATTATGAAGACCCTCTATCCACTATTACTCCTCTGATGTGTAGGGGAGCAGGTTCCTCCTCCTCAGCCCCAACAAGGCCATGGTGTTGGGTGGAAGAAGGAAGAAAAGTAGTGAATCGCCAACCTGATCATCTGTGATCAGAACCTAAATCCCAAAGCAGGAGCTTCACATATGTTCTGTTCTATATGTTAGCACTTTGAGATTTGATCCAAATGTAAAGTGCATTATAAATTAAATGTATTATTATTATCATTATTATTATTATATGTTCTGGGGTGTTCCAGGTGGGAAAATATAGTATCCGGGGCGGTGTTGACGGCTTCCCAAGTTAACCGGTGGGCTGTGTGAGCGAGATGGTCCAGATGCTGGTCCGAGCGAGGGTGATAGGATTCGCTTCATGTGCTTCAGGACAGCCACTCAAAGAACTTTCGTATTGGTGAAAACTACAGGTCTGAAATGTTTAAGGCCACTGGTATATGTTACTTGGGGACAGGCCAGAAGGAGGTGCCAGACAATCAGAACAAGAACTCATGGAGAGGTAAAATATATTGTTGAATACCTCTATCAGCTGATCTGCACAGTCTCTGAGTAACCTCCGCCATTGGGTTACATGGGGTTTACATCATGGAGGCACTACCTGACATGATCTCTGCTGACATTAAGGTCCATGCTGTCTGAGGATGGGAGAAAAATATTCCCACTCTCTGCCTTGTTCACCTCAAAGCGGGCAAAGATGTTGTTCCGTTCCTCTGCGTGAGTCACTGACACCGATGGCTCTGTCTTAGTTGCTTCTATAATTTGGAAGTAACAGCGTCCCTGATGGCGCTCTTTAGCATGGACCTGGCCGCATTGTACAGACAGCTGTTGCCAGACCTGAAGGCTGTTTTGCTGAAGATGTACATCCATTGTCCTCCAGGATTTATATAGAAAGCACCTGTTGTATTTGTAACCTGTTCAAATATTCCAAATGATTGCTTTTTGAACAGTTTTATTGAATGGAAGACCCTTAGGCTATGTCTTCAATGACTCTCACATAAGGTTTAGTTTGTATAAGGAGAGGTCTGTGTGTAGGACAGACAAGGAGAGAGAGGTGGTCCAGCGGGCCTGAGTGGCTGAGGTTGGAGACACTTTTTTTTTCTTTCTCTAATCCTCAGCCAGTGTATTTGAACATCTAGTGGGACATGTCCCATCTTGGTGGAATTTAGAGGACAGTTTTCCGATTTAAATATTGCTTTAACCATTTATATAAAAAAAAAATTAAATAGAAGGCCCTATTGGGAAGAAGGTGTTGCTTACTAATATTGTTTTCACTACATGTTTTGACCTAAATGATCAGGCATATTGTTAAAAAGTAACATGCAATGTATAAGAAATTGTTGGCAGTATTATATAAAATTCATAGCGACAATACGCTGTACAATGACAGCAAAGAAGAAAAAAGGAGGGCACAATGGATGAGTTTCAACAGTTTATTGTGTTGAAAAAGAACAGAAAACAATCATGCACTGATTAAATCATTTAGAAATACAAATTAAAACAAAAAAATCATTCAGCATATATAATCATATCATAACAGCACTGCATATCCGCAACAAGATATTTCTTTCTTTCTTGACTTTCTTGCAGTGATTTTACAAACAAGCTGACCTTTAATACTGGAGCACATCTGTCCCAGATTGTTGTTGTTTTTAAAAGGGACTTCGCTCTTTGCTCCGCTGATGGATTTCTCTAGTCTGAAATAAGGGAACCAATAAGACTCTCACAACTTCACCACCAGCTACATTATATCTTTGAAGTAAACACTGGAGTCTGTGTAATAGTTTCAGTAACAAAAAAAAACACATCGGTAATGTAGCAGCTGAACTTCAAATGCCAAACTCCAGTGAGGCGGAGGGAATGTACCGTCGAAAAATAAATACTTAATTCTTCCTTCCAACAGAAAAAAAAATAATAACACACTTTCTTTTTTTAAAGTGAAAAACAAAAATTATAGCAGAACAAGGAGTGTCAAATCTTACAGTACCTTCAAGATGTATAGCTTTGACAAAAAGTTAGTCATTTGAGGTTTTGGTATACAGATTGCATCACGGTAAACAACGTCTGACATCTGTAGGCTCACGATCTTGCTGTTGCCACTATTTGAAGGAGGGTAAATTTGGCACTTTGATGCTGATGTCACCAATGTTGATGTTTCTGGGCATCTCTGGGAGATTCATGTTCTTTACAGCAGATACAGCACGAGCAGGCGCACCTGCAATACCAGCCTGCGCACGCGCACACACAACCACACGCACACACACACACACACAAACGCACACATACACACACATACAGAACACATATGGAGGATTGATAAGATAAAAATCAGTGAATCAAAAAGACATGCTGTCCATCACACCACACTGAACAGTAAACACACAAACACACAGAGCTAAACAGATTACTTGACAAAAGAAAACTGCTGACAAAATGCAAAAGCACTAAGAGCTAGTTGGACACAAAACATGTGCAAATGTACATTCAGATGCTTTCATAGCCTCATATGCACATGCATTATTTCGATCATCATAATGACTTACACCACAACCAGAGCCAATTATGAATCAACTGTCAGGACGTACTATGCTAGAGCATTCAATAATTTGGATATGCTGAGCAGAACTAGACATTCATCAAACGGACAAAAGGCAGCGATGCTCGGAATGCGAACCCGCTGGACTTTTGGAGGACGGATAAGGGTAAAAATGTAAGGAGAGAATTGGATAAAGCAG
Source organism: Lophius americanus (assembly GCA_037951165.1). Taxonomy (NCBI): domain Eukaryota; kingdom Metazoa; phylum Chordata; class Actinopteri; order Lophiiformes; family Lophiidae; genus Lophius; species Lophius americanus. The sequence continues at coordinate 6,929,139 of JBBDHG010000032.1, read as the reverse complement.
AAAAAATGGATCTGAATATGAAAAGGGAAATGATGCTTGATTAATAAGTTTGCATTGAATGTGTGCATCATATTTAATTTAGGAATCTCAATCTAATATTAGCAGATTACCCAATTACTTCTAGTGGGCTTAGTGATTTCTGCTGACTGTTGACCACATTTTTTCGCCTAAATAATCCATATCTGTGAATACGGGGACAACAACAGTGTGCCATTTACAGAATCATAGTATTAACTTGTGATGGCCTGAGGAGATTGTATGCCTACACTAGGGTGGGAGCTCTATTCTCAGGTACAATAGAGGTATGTCACTCTAACTCAATGAATCTCAAAGTGATTTTTTTGGTAATTAAAAAAATATAAATTTTCAAGAAAGCATCAATGTAGTTTAGCATTTTTTGGAACAATAAAAAACATTTAGTAGAGTGACTGATTCGATGTTTTCGTCTCCAGTGGGAGCTGACATTTGAGAATCACTGTTGTTAGAGATCCCCCGACTGAATCTTTAGCAGAAGACCCAAAAATGCCCCTAAAAGCTTAAAACACACAACTCTATGTACAACAAACTGTGCAACAGATGAGTGGCCTCCTAAATTATTTGGGGACATGACTCACATAATGCAAGTCTGGAATGTAAATTGATTAAATTCACTTTTTTTTCCACAAAGAAGGAGACTTTTGTTCTATGGAACGACGGCCGTGGGCTTAACGGAGAGGACTGCTGAGCTGAGTATTCAAGGGGGAAGTCAAGAAATGTTTTTGTTTCAGTCTGGTAATCTACAGAGCTAGTCAACAACAGTCGGGTTTTAACTCCTTCCCGACCTGCCAGTAATTTGATATTTACCTAGTTTTTGCAATTTTTTTTACTGTGCCCAATGCTAGATTTGAATAAAAGCATTGATTCATGTGACAGCTGAGGGTTGTGTTATGTTCATATAGCTCTCCCTAGTGGACATAGGTGGTATCTCTGGAGTCAAAATCCTATTTAACCGTTATTACCCTAGAATAACATGAACTTTGATACAGTAGTTATCAAGCACGTCGTGAGGAAGTTCATTGACTGTTTTATTTATAGCCTATTTATCTAAAGCAATAAATCAGGCGGGGATAGAAATTATTGTAGATTACTCACAGAGTCTAACAGGTACATTGTTAACTCTATAATGGCAGGAGCCGAACCCAGTTTTTTCATCCATCTCTAAGTTTTTAAAAATATGATAAAAAATGTCTACAGGGGAAGTTTTTATTATTGGTTTCAGATTAAAAACCACGTGGTTTTGTCCCCATGAAACAATCAAAAGCACCATTTTTACACTTCAGACATAATTTCTTTTTACCTTTGGTCAAGGTAAGGCTGACAGTTTACAAGCCAGAGACGTTCTGATAGTGTTACAATGAAATAGGAATATTACACAGGGACAAACAGAGGTGGGAGGAGAACTATTTATATTATCTCACTGTAAATAAAAGTAACAATCTGCAGTTATAAATGCTGTTACATGAAGACATCCTGCGTTCAATATTTATCTTAAAAAGTAATTACTTTCAAAGTCACAAAAGATTAAGCGTGTAGTAAAAAAATAAAAAATTTGCCAATCATGCGTAGTGTTGTAAGAGTATAAGTTGTGTAAGATGTTATTACAATAAATATAATTTTCGGTACAGGCAAACAAAATCCTATGAATAATCGGGTAGTTGTATTTAGTTACTTTTTATTAATTTATTTAATTTTCACCACAAATCGGTTCTCAACACACAATCTTATATGTAACATTGATTTGATTTAATTTCATTTATAGTTAAAAATATTGGATTTATATTACATTTGGAAGCCAATATAAAAGTAACACTTGACAATAATGCGCCATCACAAGCTACAGCTTCAGAAATGATCCTACAGTTGAACAAACTCTGTTGAAAGACCATCATCTCTCAAAATTATTCCCCATTACCACCTTTTAAAAGATTTAACGATAATATGATCATTTATTCAACCCCTTAGAGGAAATTCAAGTAGAGGACAGTCAGCTTTTTACATCATCGGGGCCACCACCTGTGCATCCACCAAAAACACATTTTGTGAGTTTTAAAGAGAAATGGGGACATTTTTGGGTCCGTCATGAAAGATCTCTGCAGTATGTTAGTCCCATCAGTTTGCTATCACATGGAGGGCCATATGTAGAGACGCAGGGGGGAGTAAGCTTCAGTTAAGGTTACAGTACTGGGTTGTAAATTTAGCAGTACCTGTGTCTACCTGTCCTGCCTGGTAGACTGAAAGATAAACGTCTGAAAAGAGAGAGAAGAATGGAAAGAACTAGACAGGGTCAGGAAAAAAGGAATGAGGAATGTTAAAGCAGATTAAAGAAATTACAGTTTATCTTCACAGAAAAAAAAGTGGCAGGACCTATCATAGACCACAACTTTGAAGTGAAGAATGATTTAAAGATTCGCCTACAATTCATGCCGTGGCAAAAAACAGAGAGAATTATGTATTATATAGTTATTATATTAACTACTAAAGTCACTTGATCTGATTTCAGAAAAGCAGTGTAGTCCTTATTCCGCAGAGGATTCTCCTCTAAATGGACACTGTCATTTTGAATTAACAATAGTGTGAAAAACACACCATCTTAACACACACTGCAGTCTAGGGTAGGTCCAAGAGGGAAAGTCAGAGCAGCTCTGATGATTGTAGAACAGTACAAAATTCTGCTCACAGAACATCCATCGAAAAAGAAGATTCTGCTTGGTTAAAAGCACACAATGCAGCTCAGATCATTGGAGAAGAGTCTACTTCCTGTACACTATTTGAAAAACATCTGATAAAAAAACGTTACAGTTGACGTGAGCCAGTTGTAACCTTCCATTACGTACAGGCAAAAAAAACAAAAACAACTTGGGATTTACTATTAAGTAAGAGATTCCCAAAAATACTGCATATGTTTTTAGATCATTGTAGTGCATTGTAAACATTGTTGGCCAATTTGAGGCTAAAATCCACATTATGTGAAAGAGAAATGATTTCATGAAATTGCCTCTGGCTGTCTGTCTGATTAAAACTTTCCAATCGGTAACTGAACGTTTATACGCTAGCAGTAGCGGAAGCAGTGTGGAAAGCAAAGCAGTATGCTTGCACGGAGTGAATATATAAGCAATTGAGAACATTGGAGAAGCATTTATCCCACATGGCAACATGAACAGATAAATCCATAGTCTCCTCTGAAATAATAATAACTAGGAACACAGCTTGAATCCATGAATATAGAGTATGTGAAGGTGTTAGGAGTTTAAGATGGTTATGAAGGGGTCAATGATTACTGGACAATGATACATGACATGTACTGCACTCGATACTGGGTGAAACGGCTAAGGAGGAGAGAGCCCGTGTGGAGAGCAGCGCAGTGGTGAGAAGAGAGGCCGGGAAAAGAGCACAAACACTCAAGAGGTCGAGCATCCACCAAGTCACCAGAGGTCAGCATGCAGGGTGCAGCATACACACATGCCTGCATATACGATACCTCAGTATGGAGAATGAATGAAATCATACAGACAGTGGAAGGGCCACAGCCAGGCTTACCTCAGACTTCTCCATCTTGTTCTGGGCATCCACCTGTGTAATAATTTCATTCATGTTGGTCTCCAGGACCATTCCACCCATCACCATCTCTGCCAGAATGTTGTGGACCTGATAAAAACAGGAGGCTTTACCATTAAACACAAATCTATTTTTTAGTGATTTGTGGGGGCTTCAAGACCAAGGCTGTAGTGGGTGGTTAACACACAAAAACAATGTTTACTCACTTGTCTTTTCACAAATATTTCATATTCAACTGGTTTTTATATATAAAAACATAAAACATATACACATAGTTATGTTTTATATTTTTAAATATAAAACATAAAATATTGAAATATACTTCATGAAAAGCCCTCAACTGAAACCTATGTAGTCCAAGTGTAAGTTGATACACGTTGTACCAAAACTTAAGACTGCCGCTCAGCATTGGTAATGTATGTCCCACATAAAAATACTCGATCCACATTTGGTTTGTCGGAGTCTGGTCAACCTACCTACCCCACGTCTCCTTGTGCCCCTACTCTTTTAATCCTCTTGTTTATGTTGTTCTACCTATGAATTTATGTTGAATAGCTAAATGTATCCATCTCACAACCAAATTGATTAAAAGATTTCTTTCACAAATTTCCCACTCCAGATTTCTCCTTTGAGAGAGAAAGAGGGAGAGATCCGAAGAAAAGTTTCTGACTCATTCAGTAAAGCGTCAATTAATATATGTGATCAGAAAACTTGGTTTGAACCACATTTTTAAAAAGCATGCAAAAAATCTGTTAAAAGGCAAGATCTGTCTACTATAATGTCGATATGGACAAATAAGATTTTAAGTCTTTATTGATGTACAATAATTGTCAATAACTTTTCATGTGAACACATAATTTAAATATACTGATTATTAATGATTACTTTATATTCAGGCAGGCAGGGACGGTTTTAGCTTGGGTGGCACCCTGGGCGATCTTACCATCCAATTTTTTCTGATTGATGCATGTGCCATGCCGGCTTCCGGCATGTTGCTGCCCTGGCAAGCCGCCCATGGTTAAATATGCCACTGTATTCAAGACTTTACTTATGGGTGCCTAACATCACTTTTATCTGCTCCCAATTACTCATTTTATTTACTCAGGTACAAAGCATTTATTTGTGAAATATTCAACATTTCCACACATTCCCCTTATTTCCCCACAAGCAGTTTGCTTTGCATTGATAATACAAAATAATACTTATTTATTATTCTTATCTTATGAGAGAATAAATTAATCAATTATATGGAGCATTGTCATGATTCTCCATAATCATTTTAAAGATTGTTAGCTGATATATTCTCATTTCTAATACATATTTAGTTCCCGTAACGTTATGTTATATAACAAATCTTGATAAAGGCTCATATCCCAGGAACCAAAGCTGAGAACATAATACATTTTGCTTAAAAATTTACCAAAACAATAACTCAATAAATGAAAAATAAAATATCAGCTACTTGAATCAGTGAAGGGTCACGTCCAGAATTGAACTTTAACAATTATTCCATATCAATTCCTACCAATGTGACTGAATCATGTAAATGTATGTAGACTTATATCATGATGTGATAAAGTGTATATTTCATACATTAAAATCATTTCTCAGAAAATATGACACATTTTTGATAGAAAATCTGTTCCAGTGCAGACTAGGTTATGGTGAATAAGAAAGGAAAGGTATTATTTGCTTAGGTAGAGTAATGTCAACTATTTCTAATTACAGAAAAGACTGATATAATTTGTAGAGCAAATATTAAACAGGTATTATAAATATCAAATATCAAGAATCAAAGAGATACAAATGGATTTCCTACCTTGTCTACATGGAAAATTAAGTCAAGCTCACAGACGTTCTCAAAGCATTTGTCCAGTGTTTCCACAAATACCTAAAAGATTGAATGTACAAACACAAAGACGAGACTATGAATGTACATTCCCGAACATGGTAATAGTGTAATATGGTTTGGTTTCACAGTCTTTCACCTGGATTAAGTCCAAAATTCCTAGTTCACTCTCTGAGGAGTCCACACAAAATACAAAGTACAACGTGGCATAGTGTCTGTAGATCAGCTTGTAGTCTGATCCTCCGATCAACCTGAAACACACAGGAGAAGGAAACATCCATATGTCTTCATTGGAGCCACCTTGCCATTTTGGACAAAAACATGTCAACAGTATAATTACATCAGATGTTTTCAAACTCAGAACTTTTGAACTCTCCCCTGAGTGTGACCAGAGGTAATAAGTACATCATAAACAAGTTATAACACACACAAGGACAACACAAAAACACCAAGAAAGAAATAACAAGTTTTTCCACTGGGAGGGACCATGTCAGCTAAGATATACGATATGCTAACGTGACAACAAAAGAAAGCCTGGGTTTCTGCTTTTGCTTTGTAGCACTTTGAGATTTGATCCAAATGTAAAGTGCATTATAAATTAAATATAAGGCCTCAGCGACCAGTGTCATGAGCAAGAGGAAGTAACTCAAGGGGAATGAAATGATTTAATTAAAAAAAACATTTCTAATGCTTCTGCGAGCATTTAACTTTGGGGTCACAAGTTAAGATGGCAGACAGAACTGAGAGTAGAGGGCCCACATGGGCAAAAAAAGCTGCACCTTACAGAAAACCCATGCAATTCGATAAAAAAGAAAACATGTTCATCAGACAAGTGTTTCCAGAGGCTTCATTAAAGCTATTCACCCACCGACACAAACAATTATACACAGGTTTTATTTATTTTCATCCGCTATTTCTCTTGTATTTTGGGATCCTCGAATAACTTCCGAGTCGTGCGGTCATGTGACTTTGAATACACCCATAATCAACATTGTGAGCACAACAAATAAACTTATTAATGATGATAACATAAACAGTATCCACAGCTACAACGGGCGACCGTTTTCTTGAGACGATGAGGAAACAAAAGGTCGTTTACAGCTATTTTCTTAATGTTGATCAGAGATCAGTAGTTCCAGAGCTGTAGCGACTCATTTGAGATAGAAAGGTCGGATCAAGGAGTTTCCATTATTTATAAATGAATCAGTTTTTACTTAGGTCAAGTTCTGACACAGGCACAAACTGCTTTTGCATATGACGTTGTCATGGCGACACCAGAATTTAATCTGCGCGTTGATGTATGTGTCAGAAAAAGTATAATACACCATGTTTGTCTTGGCTTTAGGCACTGTATGTGTGTTGGGGTCATTATCATGTTTCATTTATTGTACATACAAGAGGATGATTGAGGTTTTATTCTAAGTCACATAACCGTGACCGTGAACATGAGAGCCACGGCGCATGAATACCACAAATGAGACCTGCGTGTACCTCTCGTATATTATATCTATACTATTCTTTAAATGCATGTTAAAAAAGTGGCCCTGTGGTACATCACTTTTAAATGTCCTCTGGAAACACTTCCTTTGTGTTTTTTCCTTTGGCTTTTACTATTCGTTTTCCAAATGCTGTGCATGTGTTGTCAAAAGAAGGTTCTAATGTATGTATGAGAGGGGAAAAATACAAAAACCAGTGTCCTTCAAGTTTCACTTAAAAAGACACTTTCCCAGTTACAGTCATTCATAAAAGGGAAAATTATTCCGGATAGGCTGCCCAGGAGTGAATAATCTATTTGAGCATTTATTTCCACTGACTTTATACTTGTATCTTGCTTCTTACGCCTTAAGACACACTTGCAGATCTCACAACTTACATTCCACCCTCTAGGAAATTACAGACGTTCTCGTCTCTTTTTGACACCAAGTGGAAGGTTTCCCTGATGATCTGTTGCTCTGTGTCTTCACTCTGCAGGAGAAATTTGGGAAACAGAGAACGTTAAACAAAGAGCAGATGGCTAATAATGTCTTGTTTGTTCACTTAATTAAAGCATTCAGTGGCATTAGCTCTCGAGAGAAAGAGCAGCAATTGCATACCAACAATAAGCCAGCGCCTGCAGGCTTATTTCAATACTGGTTAAAAGGCAAGATTGTGTTTTAAAACCTGAAAAATATATGTAGGCTCGATTCACTAAAGGGTTAAAACACTGAATAACTATTGAAATAACAGACCGCTAATGTCTTGTGATTAAAAGATAGATAAATGCATGCTAATATCCAGAAACATTTGCTCTTATCCTCAGAAACATTGATTAAATTACAATAGTGACCTTGTTGTGTGCAGCTCTAACTCTGAGTCAGTCTCACCAAGGGGTGATCATATCCTCAAGGGATGCATAACAGCTTAGTGAGTCCAAGGAAAGGAGGCAGCTGGCTGGAAAGCTGACCCAGTAATGTGACTTGTATCATGCCACCAGAGGGGTTACCCTAATAATATGCGATTTTCAAAAATTTGCAGTATGTTTTAAAACTTCTCACAGAGGTGAAAGTTTGATTGGAACCTGGTTCATAAATCCTCCAACCATTCTCCAAACCTGCCATTTATAGAGTACAATAATCGATCTATTTCATCACATTGCACGTTGAATCCAGTAAGGGAATAAATATACGACACATTTGCAGGATCTCTCTCCGTTGTCCGGACCGAAAATGTGTACTTCCTGGCCGACACCAATAAAAACCTGCTTTTTGAGGCCAATACAGATAAGATGACCAAAGATTTCACACTTATTATGCAAATCTAAGGATAAGAAAAGTTATGGTGTGGTGAGCAAATTGAGAATATTTATTGTTTCATATCCCTCAACATTAAAAACCTTCCTCTCTTGCGGAACATGTATTGTAAATTAATTAATTATTAAGCCTGTGTTGTATAACATTGTTGACCATTATGTGCCTATATACCAGCATCTATTTGCTGAAAAAACACACAAAGAGTTATAGATATGTACTTACTTCTACACTTTTAAGTATTATAAACCATTTATTTAATAAGCGTATACCGCTTTTAAATATTGGGGTGAGGGGAACGATTATATGGACAACTAGTCGGTGTTAAAGTGACATTTGTTAAATCTGTAGAAAAAGAATCACAAAACTTCAGTGTACTGGCTGAGAGGCGATTCATTTCGAGTAAATGTGCGTAACAGTGGACTAAACAAAGTGAATGTATGGATGGTTGTTGAGGTTAGCCGTGTGATTGCAGTATTATATCCTGAAAGCCTTTAAGCTGACATCTCAGCTTGTAACAGATGGTGTTTCTGAATTATATAGTATAATCCTATCGATTTCAATTCATCCTCGCGAAATACAAACAAACACATCAACGCCCGTCTCAATGCACAAACCCTTTAAAGTAAAGTGACATTGTGTTATTACTGCAGAATGCAATCATTCGTTTCATTAGTTAGTCATTTCAAAAATCTAAGAAAATTGATTCTTAGATTTTTGCTAAATTATCCATTTAAAAAATGAAATCCATCAAGGTCTTTATCTGACCTGATGCCCAAGACCTAGTAGAATATCTACTAAGGATGCCAAATTTGACTTTGATCCAGCTTTATGATAGTGATATTTTTGCTGTATCATTAATCTTAAACTGATAGGAGAAATTAGTCTTCTATGGTTTGTACTGGCCAACGCCAGCAATTTGAAGATGATAGTCTCTTTCTTTAGAATAATGACAACTGTCTGACATTTGATAGAGTAAAACTTGATCCACACTAATGGATCTATCTTGCATATATCATATTTTATCCAATAGTTCATATTTTAACCACTGTGTGGAGCTTTTTTACAAAACAAGAACACTGATTTTCGGACATGACTTTTTTACCGTTGGCCCAATTTACTATAAATTTGGTGCATATGAATTGATTCAAGGAGCTTTATCTTGTATATATCCTATTTTACTGTAATTCCTCATATATTTCTCTTATTGGGGGGGCTCTCTTTTTACAAACAATACTGTTTTTTGAAATAATTTCCTAACTGACGGTACGATTTAGTCCAAACTTATCTCATATGCACCACTTCAACAAATTTGAATTTGTCATATTAGACTGTAATTGTTCATATCTCACTCACTTCACTTCTTTTGCAATAAAAGGTTTTGTCCATTACTTCCCAACCATAAGTCCAACTGTGTCATAATTTAGTTCATACAAATTGACACAAGGAAATCTGTCTTGCTTTATTACTGCAGTGTAAAAACTAGTTAACTTTATTTCATTTTCATAATTGAGTCACTATGGGATCTTATCTCAGAGCATACTGCTGACTTCATAGAAATAGATTGAGTCAATATGAACTGTTTGAGATTATCTAATGGTAATTGGTCAACTGGCCTTTACTTATATTGCTCTTTTCCAGTCTGTTCGACCTCTTCAAGCGCTTTAAATTGCGAGTCAGCATTCGCCCATACACACACGCAACCAGACAGGGATGACTGGGGCTGCCATCCAAGTCTTTGAAAGTACGTTCCGGGCTCAGTCACGTTAGGGCTAGTTCTGATCGTTCAATTACATGCTGCGTTACACCGCCCCTCCCCGTCTCCCAACTCTGACCGTGGGATTCCTCACCGCAGGAAGAAACCTGTCTGCTCACAAACTAGGAGTGCGTCTACTCCGACCAACTTAATAGATCATGCTCACTTATTGGTACAGTATTATTGTTATGCTGTGTTGTTGCTTTGCTATGACCCATATAGCGACAGTATTCAATTTTCTGTCCAACAGGCACTAATACCGGATATAATTACACATCATCATATGTGTAGGCTGCAGCAAAATTATTACAACTCAAATTAGGTAATAAGTGACTCCATAAAAGTTTTCTGCGAGCAAACAAGATTCTGAGCTCAGTGAAGGGACGGTCTTGGGAATTTTTTTATGGGGTGGCCAGGGCCCAGGGGTGAATGGCAAAGATTTTTGTAGTGGTCTCCACAACATGCCGTTAATATTTGTGCACAGCCTACAGAATTTGTAACATTTATTGATAATATAATTGTAATTAATTCAAATAAGAGTAATAAGCTACACTGCATACTATTGCTCGATAATGGTTGTGTCTTTATTTTTTCAGAACCACAGTAAACTAATATTACGATTACAAAACAAATGGGATCCTTATCTTAGCTTTTTGTTTAAGTTAAAGGGCGTGTGTTGAAAGCCTTGTTCGCCCAGGTCGCCACACAAGCTAAAAGCGTCCCTGAATACGCCTCATTGTAAACATCACAGAAGTGTGAGCAAACACCACCCTGATCAGTAACGAGGAGACTTAAGTATTTATCATGTACCTAGGGATTTGAATAACCAGATTTCTCTGTGCTCCATGTAAACACCATGTATGATCACAACCAGGATAAGTCTGATGGTGTCATTACAGTTTGCATCAAGGGTGGAAACAAAACAAGATAAACCCAATCATATCAACTCATGCCAACTTAATAGAATCATGTAAAAGTTAAGCACGTTGTGATGGGATGACTTTTATCATGCATACATAATGAAACATTAAATACAAAAATACATGTTATAGTCACGTAAATGCTGCAGCCAGCCAATTCCAAGTGTTTGAGTACAAGGCACCTTGTAGCACCTACATTAGAGAAGGGGCGCGCAGCCAGCCTGGACCTAAAGATCTAATTATGTGGGGGACAGCCTCTCGCGCCTGTCCTGCAGAGCATCTTACACAACCCGGCACTAGTTAACGACCCGGAGCTCGTTGTTTGGGCTATCTGACATAGTATACGGGTAAGCTCATTATTACTGATTAACAATTAATATGATCGAAAAAGGTTTGGAGGATCGAGCACGAGGCTCTCACAAGGGCGTCACTCGGAGTCATGTGACCCAAACAGAGTCAACTCACTCCACTTCCCCCGTCGGTGAATAAAGTGGACACAAAATCCAGTTCAAGCGGGTTCGGGGAGGGTAACGTGATCGCTTCTCTTCGGCAAGCACACGCTTCATTATTCATGCTTTAGAAGGACAGTGTGGTTGCATCTCGTACAACAGGTCTGAAACACAGCTGGCCCATCAGCAAGAGACACAGAGCTGTCAAACATTTCCACAGCAGCATCACGTGAGAGCAGCGGCGGTCTGCGTTTAATCAGATGATCTATGATCCACGGAGTGCTTAAACACGGATTAACGACATCTCAGGTTACTCACATAATGCTCGTAGAATTTAGAGAGCCTGGGTTTCCCGTGGTTGTTGAATATTAGAATGGCTTTAATCATGATTGTAGCGGGGCGGAGGATGGATCCGTCTGATGGCCGAAAACTCCCGTCACAACAAATCACACCGGGATTCAGGGACAAACCCCGGCTCGTTAAAAGATGTGTACGGGCTAGCTTTGAGCTCCACGCTGCTACTGCTCCATCGCGTCTCTACGGAAATAATCCACGTCAAAGCACCAGTCACAATTCTCCTCCCGCTACAGTAGCCGCCGTGGGTCAAGCTTCATGCCCTCCGCGCTCTAGACATCCTGAGCAGTGAACGTTTTTCTTCATCCATCCTCTCTAAAGGATGACTCTCCAACCGTCAGGGTGAGAATCCAGCCATAGACTGATGGAAGGCTGAGAAATATCATTTTATAAGCATGAAAACCGTATTTAGACAAGAGGATTAAGGTCACGTGTATCTTATTCAGCTATTATTTAATTATTTATCTCGGTTTCAATATTGACTTTAATGTCAGAATTGTGTGAATCAGTGATTTACCTTCTTTATATCAGAATTCCGACTTTTCTTTCGTGAATTATGAAACTGAATTAAACTACGAGTAACCTTAGAATTCTGGCTATTATTATTCACAATAAATATAATGGTTATTTTGGATTATGTGAAATAAATCAGAATTGTGACTTTAATGTTGTCATTCTCAGAATAGAGCAAAAAAAATGCTGCTTTCTTTTAAGTAAGAGAATAAAGTCAAAATTCAAACTTAATGTTCTAATTCTCAGAATAAAGTCAAAATGCACACTTTAAAGTTAGACTTTAAGGTCAGAATTTTGTGAGTAAAGTCAAAATTCCGACTTTAATGTCAGAATTGTGTGAATCAATGATTTACCTTCTTTATATCACAATTCTGACTTTTTTTTCGTGAATTAAGAAACTGAATAAAACTACGAGTAACGTTAGAATTCTGGCTATTATTATTCACAATAAATATAATGGTTATTTTGGATTATGTGAAATAAGTCAGAATTGTTACTTTAATGTTCTAATTCTGAGAATAGAACAAAAAAATTAGTCAAAATGCTGACTTTAAAGTTAGACTTTAAAGTCTGAATTTTGAGAATGAAATCAGAATTCTAGCGTTACTGTCCTCATCTTCAGAATAAATACAAAATGCTGATTTTATTGTTCAAATTCAAAATTAAATCAAGTCAGAATTCAGACTTCAATGTCATATTTCTCAGAAAAGAGTCAAAAATACTGAGTTTGAAGTTAGACTTTAAATTTGAATTTTCTGAATAAAGTCAGAATTATGACTTTTCAGTTTGAATTTAAAATATAAATTCTGGGAATAAAATCAGACTTCTCACAAGAATCCTATGAACCCTGCAGATCAGATCGGGATTTGGGGCTAAAGTCAGAATGATCCGAATGAAGTCAGAATTGGGGAAGAAAAAAATTGGATGTTCAATGCCAAATCTTCATTTATTAAAGTCAGCAGTAATAAAAGGTGTCAGATAAATGAAATTTGAAAGTTGGCCTTGATTTTGAAAAGGTTTAAAAAAAAAAAACTCAAGTTTGTTCTTCATTAAAATATTTATATATATATATATATATATATATATTTACTGAGCAAAACTAATTCTAAGTGGAAACCTGTCTCTGGCCATTTTACCATTAATGGACAGCCAATATTTTCGAAATGCAGATAAACAGAAACCTGTGTTTTCAGACAAAAGGCTGCAGTTTGAGACCTAATGATTTCCTTAATTGACTAAAAGCACCTATAACCGATGAAATAGATGTCAGCGATTAACATATACATTCATAATCATTTCCACTATATAAGCATTTACACCATAGCATGAATGAGTAACCTTTTATCAGATCTACTATAGTCACTCAAATTTACCAAACACGCAACTTCTTTGAAATGTGGATTGTCTTAAAAAAGCATATTTGTAACATCTTCTGTCACTGCTGCTTCAGGAGAGGTCAGCTGGAGTTTCAGCCACAAGGTGGAGCAATAGTAGGTCTGGTATTGATGATGTGGCAGTAGAGAGAAAAAGTTGGCACTGAGTCTGATGCAAAGAACATTCTCCACTTTTTATGAAGTCGGTAAACATGTATTGCTCAGTCAGGGAGGATTTTCCTTTAGGGGATTGCAAATGAAGGCAGAGCTCTGCTGCTGGAACAACTCAGCCCAGCTGTGGTTTTGACACTAACCAACACTAATTGAATGGAATTTAAATCTATCCCCATCTGAAAGCTATGCAATGTGCTGTTACTAGTTCAGGGTTTCCTTTTGATACCTTCAGTAGTATTTGGAAAAGCATTGGAGTAAATAAAGTTGTAACTCTGATTATCTAGTTGATTTGTTGTGTCTCTGAGCCAATGATCGACAGCAAGGAAAACACACTTTATAAAAAATGTATCTGCATCTTAATATGACCCTTGATAACAAGAACTACCGAAGACTCCTGCTGGTATAATATTTTTATTCATAGTGAGTAAAGTTGTTCCAGTCATGTAAGTATGAATAATTGCAATCTGAAAGAAGTGGAATGGACACTAAGATCATCCTGCAGAGTCAGGTCATTTTTATTTGTGTAGCCCAAAATCACAAATCATAATTTGCCTGAGTGGGCTTTACAATGTGTACATGATGCAACATCCTCTGTCCTTAGACCCTCAGTCAGGGTCAGGAGGAACTCCCCAAAAAAAACCTTTAACAGGGGCAAAGAAAGGAAGAAACCTCAGGAAGAGACACCGAGGAGGAATCCCTCTTCAGGATGGACAGACATACAATAGATGTTGAGTGCACAGACCACATCAACAAAAATAAACACATTGTATACAGTTCTAGCAATGATGGGATGTGGTGATGTATTACAGTGCATACAGTAGTAGTGGTACTACAATATTTATAATACAATATTAGTAAGGGTTCCAAATATTGTATATGATCATTTCTGATAGCAGTAGAAGAAGGGCCTAGGCAGTAGATGCAGCTACAATCCGGGGCTCTGTACCGTCAGGAACCAGGACTCAGAACAACCACCATTCCTGAGAGCCTGCGGGGCGATAAAAAGACTCCCGGCCACAAGGACCATCGGCAGACCATCCTGACCAACAATCAGAATGATGTTGGACATGATCTAAAACAGGGAGTAGAAAGTCTCTTCTTGTTTGTTTGTGCTTGATTTTTTAGTTTTTGGCAATTTTTTTTTAACTTAGATTTGCATATAAACACACACATGGAAAGCAAGGTTATTTATATAATATACTTCGTAATTGACCTCTGACTCAATTTTTTTTTTATGTCCTTATTTTGTCAAACCTTTCAGGCAGAACCCAGGAGCTGTTAGAACCCCATCTTCCCTGAATATATTTTCTCTATAACAACTTTTAGTTTTGACTAATGCATTTTACAATTATACGCAATTCCCAAACACTTTATTTCCTAATATATCACTTTTTTTTATTCAACTGGATATTTCCCACACTGTAAACCCTGTATATAATTTATTGTATATAATATATACAAGTTATTTGGGTACATTATATTGTATTAAAAAAGGTATATAATGTTATTCTATTCTGTAATATGCTCTTGCTGCTGTAACCCAGCAATTTCCCCGTTGTGGGACTAATAAAGGTTTATCTTATCTTATCTAACTTACTGGGAATCAAACAATTTCAAGGCAACCAGTTGCCACAATATTATTTGATTTTATAAACTCAAAAGTCTTAGAATATCAGATCATAACAGAGTTACTGGTGTTTTTTATTTCAATTACAACTACATTAGATGCATAAATTAACTCAAAATCTTTCTTTGGCCTATACATTTTTTCTATATCACTGTAGAGTTTAAAGTGTCTTTGAATCTACCTTTTACTTCTAACTCTAAAATCAGATTTTGTGTTTAATGCTGGAGTCCGAATTCTGACTTTATTCTCAGAATTCAAAACGTTATAGTCTAACTTCAAAGTCAGCAGTGTTGACTGTATTCTGAGAATGAGGACATTGAAGTCTGAATTATGACTTTAAATTTGAAAAATAGTTGGCATTTGGACTTTCTTCTGATAATTCGGACATTAAAGTCAGAATTATACCCTCTCTCTCTCTTTTACTTTCGCTCTCACTCAATAACACACACAATAAGTGACATGTTAACCAATTGATTTATTAAGAGACAACAGAAGGAAGCCGATAACTATAAAACAAAACCTCAACTCCCTGTTTACCAATCCTCACTGAGGCCTTTTAAACACATCCTTATTACCCCCACCCCCTTATTTTTTCCCTCTCCATCTGCTGTTGTTGGGTTGTTGATGGTGTGGGTTTCTGAGGAGGGGACCCACAGAAATAGGCTGAGCCTCTATTGTCAGAGAAAATCCTCCGAGAAGAGAGAGGGAAAGGGGGAGGTGGTGTTTCTGACAACGTGGTGGAATTGATCTCAAGGACGATCAGTCCAAGTTTATCATGTGTGACACCGATGCGTATGTAAATATAAACCTGCAAAAATGTAAATATAAGTAATAAATCCTTCATAGATAACGGTCTGATGGAGTTTTTTGCAATATTTCTTGACAAGCTCAGAGCAAAAATTGATTTCTTAGGAAGTGCTGTGGGCGTCCCCCTCTTTCAATAATGGTACGGTCCGTCACCGCTTGCCCTGAAATTGCGGCGCCTGCCTATAAAAGTGAACGACCGCACAAAGTTGGCTCTGTCCTCTTTGAACTGAGAAGAGAAACCTTGATAAATATTTTTTGTATCCGAATCAGAGACATGGAGCAAACCGAGGTGGTGAAGCCAGAAACTCTGGATGACTTGATCAAACTCCTTCACAACATTTTCGAGAGCGACTGCATCAATGTTGAAGAGGTGCAAGACATCATGGAATCATATATCAGCCAATCCCAGGAGTGGATGAAATATGCTAAATTTGACCAGTACAGGTAAAACCTTTACTTTCATGGCCCTGCTGATATTAGCAGCAGCTAACTAATCAGAAATTATACCCATTTATTGTACTACTGCACTTTGCACTCTTTTTCTGCAGACTAATCTCACCTTGGCTTATTTAGTAGCCTACAGTTAATGTAGCTGCAGGTTTTGATTTTAATAATAAACCTTTGTCTTGTCTTTTTTTAAATATATAGATATATATAGATAGATATATATTTATATCTATATATATATATAATTTTAACTTTATTCTCTATTTGAATTGTGCTCCACTCACCTTTTCTCGCAGGAAAACAAAAATAATCAAAACACTATGCTGTAAGAAAAATGTGAGAAAATGTGACCATTAAACTCGTGGATTTATTTTACTTATTGTTATTTTTAATTTATTGTAATACTTTAAATCTATTACATCTATAAATCAAACGACCTAGATGGATAAAATAGCCGTTTTCATCACATTCCGGTTTTTTTTTTTTTTTTGTATAAAATCAATTGTATCATGATGACCTCGACACATTTCAAACAAAATATTTTATTCCGAATAGTTCTATCTGTTGTGTCCATGGTCCTATGTTTTGATTAGTGGGAGAGGGGTGGGGGGTGTATGAGGGGGTCCATATGGGAGGTGGTTGGGCCGTCCAATCATCACAGAGAGCGGATACACACCCGCCGATTTTTTTTTTCACGGATTGATTGTTGTGGTGTGACATTTTAGTTGCCCATCACGGAGCTCCGGCTGCCTCAAAAATATTTTGGAGTGTCGGGATCGTGATTCATGACGTAAGTTTTGTGACGTCAAAGGGAGGAACGATGCGTTTCTGTTCCGATTTAAAATTGTGTTTGAAGAGTGTCATGGACCCCTGTGTTGTTTGTCTTGTGGGCTTGATTTTTCGTCCACAGATCAAATTTATCTTGGGGGGGGTCAATGTAAAATAAAACTGTTGCTGATATGAAAAGGATCCCCTGCCTCAAAGGTTTTGAACAAGTCATTGTAAATCACAAATAGTTGTGCCAAAGGTTTGCTGCATGGAGAGACAAGGAAGCCACAAACTTGAAAGTCAAAATTGTAATTTATTTTGTAAAATCAATTAAACCTCCATTATTTAAAAATAAATAAAAATAAAATTGGTTTCACATTTATTTAGGTTTTGGACTTTATCAGAATTGCTGAGCTGTTTTTCCAAATGGCTTTTTGAGAACCAACAATGCCATCGCAGATTCTGATTCTGAAAATCGATATTATATACGATTTGGGGGTTTTACAGCAATGTAGAGTATTTTAACTTTGATTTTAAGGTTCTTTCCTATGGCATTTATGACCCTTCTATAATTTCAGGTCTGGCAAAGGGACTGCCGGTGAAAACCAGCGTTTGTTCTAACCTGATGCATTTACACTTGTCTGAGTGTTGATTTGTCCCTTTTCAAACGAAAAAAAATTCAACTTCAAAACACTTAACACATTCTCCAATTCCACTCATTTTTATGACACACTTCATAATATCATCTCTGGACTCGGTTGAAACATTTTAATATTCTTTGTAACAATAGCACAGATCCATAATGGACCACCGGTCTCCCTCTTTATTGACCGTATTGTTCTGTTCTCCAGGTACACCAGGAACTTGGTTAATGAAGGCAACGGGAAGTTCAATCTCATGATTCTGTGCTGGGGAGAAGGCCATGGCAGGTGAGCTGCTCCCATTTTCTAATTCTTCTTTGCAAAACACAGTATTATCTGATGGTGTTTTGTGAATTTTTCTTTTCCCTATCAAATAGTTATCAGAGGTTCAGACCATAAATGCACACATAGACATATGTTCCTCTGAAGTTGGATCCTTTAGGTCACCTTCAACTTAGATGCCCTCATTATTATCTGGTTGTTAGAGATACGTTGAATATTCCCCAGACTTTGATACTTATCATGTGCGCCAGAAAATGTGAGCTGTACACTTCCAGTTGGTTGAAATGGAGGATATCCATGTAAAAGTATTATGGTTCGTTAATATGAGGAGGCTGGGTCTGTAATGTGCTGTTTGATAGGTATTTGTATAATTACATATTATTTTCCTGACAACTGTTTTTACACGCAGGGTGAGTCTGCAAAACTCTCAAGAACACACAAACTCTCTTACCTCTTTACTGAATCCCAGAAATGTACTACAGCCCCGATGTGTAATATTGCTTTTGGTCAAGGGGTCATGACAAAAGAACATACTCTAACAGTATATGCTTGTTTGTTTCTTACGATTTGCAGCAGCATCCACGACCACACAGACTCCCACTGTTTCATGAAGCTGCTGCAGGGTCAGCTGAAGGAGACGCTGTTTGACTGGCCGGACAGTAAGTCACATGGAGAAATGGTCCAGAAGTCACAGAGAATTCTCCAGGAAAACAAAGTGGCTTACATAAATGGTGAGAAAGCAGAAAAATATTCATGCTTTGTTCAAATTGATGTAACTCAGTCGTGACTGTCTTTGTTCAAATTTGATATGTGTGATTCTTCCACTGTTTGCCAACCTTTGCAGTTAAATTGTTCTCTCGGGAGTTAGCAGCAGGTTATAGCATCATAAATGCTTTTCAGGATCTGTATTTTCCCAAAGCCAGCAGAGCCCTGGTGTGATATTTGGCTTCAACTACTGGTTACAGTTCTGCTAGTAATTGCACAAGACTTTTTTTCACAGCAGCCCATATAGACTGCAGACGTGGCACATGTATTCTAAATGCATGTTGTGTGTGTGCGTATCTTTAGACTCCCTCGGCCTGCATCGTGTGGAGAATGTGAGCCACACAGAGACTGCAGTCAGCTTACACCTGTACAGCCCTCCTTTTCAATCCTGCCAGACTTTTGACCAGCGGACAGGACACAAAAACACCGTAAAGATGACCTTCTGCAGCAAATATGGAGAGAGGACTCCATTTGTAAGTAACTTTTTAAGGCTTTAATGCAAACTCAATGAAAGGTGATAGTATCCCAGCAAAGAAGTCTCTTCTCCCTGATTCATGTTTTCATAAAATGTGCAAACTAAGATTCCATAGGGCGACAAGAACATGTCAGCTAATCTTGCACAATGGATCACCATAAACGGCTAATTGAAAACACATACTTCCTTAAGATCTTGGCCTCTTAAGCAGGAAGTGGGACATTTTTATAGTGTCTGCCTGCTCTCATTAAGTACAGCCTAAAGGCACTTAAAACAGAAGCCGTTGATTATTCGGATTATTCTAAGAAGAGGTTTCCAATTTCATAAATGTGATCTCATTTGCTGCTGTGTCAGTAAAAAAGCTGCTCTGGCAGCTTGACCACGTGAGAGCAGATTCAATATCTAAGGAAAGAGGAATTCATTCAATTTAGCCTGTTTGCTATGCATCCTCTAAATTCTGATTTACAAATCCCACATAATCGAATGAACTGCAGAAAAACGAAAAAGATCGAAGGCAAATACGAGCACACCCACCAAGCACCCTGCCGACAAAATGTCCTTATCTGAAATCTGCAGATTGTATAAGCACACCTTGATCACAACACTCACAAGTTAGTGCATTATCTTGCAACATCAAACAAAAGAGATAAGATATCAGGAGCACATAGGAGGGAGTACACAAAGAACATTCAAATAACTCGCTCCACTTCTCAGTAATTACTTTTGTTAGCCCAGGCTGCTTCTTTTTCTTTGAACCTATTCTAACTCCCTTGAAGTTAAGTTATACTATTATTAATGTGATTACTTTGGTTTGAATTAGGTCGGTGGAACCCTGATATTGCGTCAGGCAGGAAGCGACCCGAGACCATCATCTGACATGTTCTATTTTTCTCACTTTTCACAGGAGGTCACAGTTTCACAGGAGAACAACTAGTGATGATTAAAGGAGGCTCCAGGTGATGAAGACAGTCACATTTAAAATGACAATATTGTGAGAATGATTCAGGGGAATCTGCTGGGACACACAAAATGTGGACCTGCTATGGCTAAGCACCCATTTAGAAAATCAGGAGCAGGCTGGTTCAAAAGGACAAGCCAGTAATTAGAATGGCTTGACAAATACTGATGAGCGCAGGATGAATGCATGAATGGGCTTGGACATGGATTGAATCTGCCTTTTGTTTGCAGGGCCTGAGGAGACACTTTCCCAATAACAACATTCCTGTCTATCTGCGACCTTCATTACCACACTGTTGTAAAGTTATGGCCCATAGTCAAAAATATAGCTTGGATATTTCAACAAGGGGGAAAATACTGTCTCAAAATCGTGGCTCTTCGATTTGCATTCAACAATTCTATCAATGGCACACTTTTGTAGCTGTACTTACTGCTTGTTCAAACCACTCAAAACTGTCTTAACAGCCTTTGGAAATTGTGATAAAATGTGACATTGTTTATATAAACTAATTAAAATATTGTTGCAAAGAAAGAAAGAAATGTAAAGCTTTAGAGTTATGTTGTTAAAGAAAGTGTAATGGTTTTAATTTATTTGAAGGTTGTACTGTTGACCGAAGGAACGTTAAAATCACTTTTTACTCCTAAATGTAACCAACTTTTGACTGCAAGCGTCTTGCAGAGGGACTATTTTGTATTATTAGCAGACGATATGCTTTGCTTGAGTTCACTCTTTTTCTCAGGATTCTGCCGATGTTTAATTGTAGGGGTATTTTATATAGCGTGCAGTTTTAGCGTATCTTCTCTCTCATCACCTATCAAATGCATGCATGTTTTGTTGTTTTGATGCAATAAATAACTAATCAGCCCATAACTGTAGACCATTAAAACCATTATCCTTGTACAGAACTCTGTTTTATGTTGACTTCATTTTTGTTCAGTGAGATTCATATATTAATATTCTATATCTGACAAGCACACAGTGAATATAACTTGATGTCTTAGTCCCGAATGCTAAAATAAGAAGTGAAATGTGGTTGTCGTTGGGTGTTATTAAACAGTTTAACTAATTCAGAATGTCTCATTGATAAACCAAATGAAAGTTGATGACTGCATTAATACAGCATTTTATTTACAACGTTTATGAACCCTTGTCTGGCCTCACACTGCCAAACAGACTAATGAATATCTCTGTACTTTAGTTTAGCGTAGATATTGATTTAGTCATTACCTTGACCAGACTATGGGCCACTGATATCAGTATGTTGAACATCTGGCATTTCCTTGGCAAACAAACAAGCAAGTCCATTATGTCAAAGTGTATGTATGTATGTGTATGAAAGGTATTGTGCTCTTTAACCAATAAGAAATGGTGCCATAGTTTTCATTAAATGGTTGACTAATAGCAAGTTTGAATTCATTCAACAATTATAATCCTTCAACATCTCCCAAAGCACACTTAACCAGTTCAGACAACATATTTTTGAACATTTTGGTACAAAAAACCATTTAGGAAAGTTGTTTTTGAAGAATTGTGGTGTGAAACCCAATCCGCAAATGTACAATTTTGAAGAAAGATTAGCTGATTTATTAACAAACACTTAATAACCATTGAAGCCCAATGCAACATTTATATAAAAACTTATTTCAGAAATGGGTTTAATTTGTTCAATTTGATATCCTCAATTTTCCTATGGGTCTGGGTTTTTAAGGATTATGATGGAGAAGCAAGAATACAGTATAAACATTTTAAATTCACCCAGACATACCCTAATATTTAAAGACATTGTGAATAGAAATATTGTTAATTTCCACTCGAATATCCAGCTAGAGCATCTCAAATGTCACTGAGCAGAATGTAAGGAACACGTGTTGGAGATAAAATGCACCTAACCAATGGGTTGTTGGTCTTTCCTATTCATCTTTTTTCTTTTTACTCTCTTTATGTGTTTTGTACATTCAAAATATATATGCACATTGTTATCTGGGACTTTTAAATCAGTTGGGAAAAACAGTACTAGCTGTGGCTTCTAACACCAAAGGTCAATCAAAGTGGTGCTCACTGTTATTACTTTATCTACTGATTGGGCAATAGAAGAACATGAAATATTATAATTTCAAAAACAGGGTGTATGCTGTCATTCCCAACAGCAAGGTTATATTTCCAAAAAAGCACCGTTCTCCTGCATTGTGCAAGCAATCCCGCTTATTGAACTCCTCAAATTAAATGTCATTAATAATCTCAAGCGGTCCATATTGACTCCACCTAACTATTTCTATGAAGTCAGCAATAAGCTCCAAGATAAGATACCAAAGTGAGTCAATAATGAAGATAAATACAGTTAACTATTTCTTTCTGAGCTCAGTAATAAAACAAGACAGACATACCTCTGTCAATTCATGTGAGCTAAATTTGGACACCAATGGACTGATGGTCTGGACATTAAAGACGAGAAACTGGGTTTTTTGATAAAAAAAAAAACTACAATCAAACAACGACAACAACCCCAGTTAGTGAGAGTGATAGTTAGTGAAAAGGCGCTACTCCTTATTACAAAAAAGGGAACTATGAAAGTGAAATATAAATATGAGAGTAAAATATAGATATATACAAGATAGATTTTCCTCAAGCCCATTCACCAAATTTGGACTAAATCGGACCAACGGTACAAAAATTATTGGCCAAAAACTGCAATTTGGGATAAAGCACCACATTAAATATGCAACTGATCTCTCTCAAAATCAATCCAGTTCTTCCTTTCTCTAACATCTAAGGGGGTGTAAAGTTGATCCATGACACCATTCCCTGATTTTTCAGTTATAATAAGGACCTCAGTGACAAAAACAAAAATGTGAAATCAGTTGAAAAACTTCTTAAAAATATTAACTCCTCCAAAATTCATTTCACGCAGGTATTTGTGTTGAAATGAAAATATGAATTCAATACTATCCTGGATGTTTCCTGCATTTACTCATCTCTAGGCTGCCAGTTCCTCTAAGGTCTTCTTGTTTAGTCACGACTTACCCGTAGGCAGCTTGGTCAAATGTTCGTCACTGGTCAAACTTCTTTGAAATGCATGTTTGCAGAAAGCAAACAGCCTATCGGGGCTTTCCGTTTGCTAAATGTTGTCTCTGCTAGAGAGATCAGCCGTGGAATGACTGCGGCAGGTGCTATGTGATAAAACAACAGCCTGGATTGACCCCTCAATGCACCTGTTTAAAGAGGACAGCAGCTTGTGCCAGGCTGGATGGAGGCTCATCCAGAAAACCTTGATCTCCATCTGAGGATAATAGCTGATACGTGACTGAATGTGAATGCAGTGGTCACCAGCCAAAATGTACCGCGTGATGACTCTTCAGCAGGATGACGCAGTAAAGGATGTTGAGCTTCTTTATATGCAGACACATCATGTGAAACCTATTCATTTTTATTGTTTTGTGCTCATCAGTGCACTGATCATTTGAAATGTATGTCAAACATTTGTTTGCCTTACAAATACTATATGACAGAAAGACAGATGTGTTTCTGTCTAAACTGACTGATAACATATAAATCAGTTTAGACAGAAAGAATCTAACTTCACATCAACAGTCCAGTGATTTTGTGCGGCTGATATATGTCAAAGCATGTCAGTTTTTCAGATGGTGTGTCATTTTTTAATTTGAGTCTTCACTTGGAAGTTCTCTCACAAACACCATTTTGATAGAAATATGAGTCTTCAAAAAGGGAGAACAATAAAAACTCCTGTGCAAGATGACTAATCTCAGTCACACCCATTTATTTTGTCCTTTTCATGACAATATGCATGCTAACATTTCAGCCAAGTGGGTCTCCATCAGAGCAGTGGGAGAATGGAGATCAGACAGTTTATAAGCTGCTATCTTCTGAGGTCACAAAAGAGTTCTATGAGTCTTGTTGGCTTTGGCTGTGGTTTGATCCTTTGGTGAGAGCATGTTTGTGAAATGTCCATGTGACCTGGAGTCGTCTGTTGTTCTTCCAGTTGTAGACTTTTGCTTCTTTGTAGTCACGGATATCCCATTAATATTTCCGTTGATTTTACTCAGAGTTCCTTTTTAAACGTTTCATTGACACAAATGTCTTCCAGTTCTTGATCAGTGCAGTAAATGTCCTCCCTCCAGTCAGTTGATTGAAATCACTCTGATGAACCTCACCTGAGAGCATGAGGTTATTTCTTTCATTTTGTAGTTCCTGATCAGCGCAGTAAACTGCAGTAGCCCTCAGATCCATGGAGCAGCCATAGCTACAGAGATCATAAAACATGATTTTCGCCGATTTCCTAACTCTTTGCTTGGATCTGATAGAGATTGAAGTGCAAAGTAGAGTCTGGGAATGTGGATAAGGATGATAACAATAAGCCAGTGTTGTAGAATTCCTATGACACCGAAAGAAGGGGAAAAGCTTTGATAATTTACTTATCACAACGGCTGGCCACAGTGTAGATAGGGAGACACTCAATCCTGCAGCAGTAAGCAACTATGCTGCATAGTTAACATCATGTGTGTGGCATGACGACCCATTGTTTTAATACATTTGATTGGTACAGTAAAACTTTGTCTTGCACCTTCAGAGACTGAAAGCTTATCAGTCATTATCATTAAATTCACTTATCACGAGTACAAACAGGTACACACACAAACTATAAATGTATATATACATATGTATATTTATACATCCATGATCTTTTATTGAAATTATTCATAAAAACTTACCTTTTATTAAGGTAATAAAATTAAAGACATTATATTCTCAACATAAAACAAATATCTTTCTCTGAAACATGTGTGTAACAGTTATTGGCATTATCGGCATTTAATGTTTTTGCAGCACTCTTTAGCCACAGTAACAGTCCCAAGTCTCTGTCTGTAGTGTGTGATGAGGTTTGAGAACACATGGAGAAGATCTGAGACCTGTTCTGTGGGGTTTAGGTCAGGTGACTGGGATGGCCATGGCTAAACATTTATTTTGTGTTCTCTGAAGCATTTTTTGGTTGATTTTGAGGTAGAACACTTTTAAGTTTCCATACAGAGCATTTTAGGTTTTAAGGTTTTAATTCAATATCTGCTAGTGGTCCATGGACCATCATGGACAGTGTCCTTTAACAAGATGTCCAGGCCTTTGGAAAAAAAATTAGCCCCATAGCATCAGAGATCCACCACCAGACTTCAGAGTGGGCATGAGGTGCTTTTCTCTATGGCTTCTTTTATTCCTATGCCACACCATCTTAGATGTTTGTTGACAACAAGTTGTATTTTGGTCTCATCTGACCTATTACCTTGTTCTATTGAATTACTTTGTAGTGTTTGGCAAACTGTAGAGACTTTAATTTGTGTGTGGATGACAGCAGCAGGTTTTTCTTGCTACACTACCAAACAGCTTGTGTTGGTGTAGTGGCCATCTGATGGGGGTAGACTTTCTACCTAAGATTCAAACGACTACGGCATTGCTCTGTCTGAAACCCTTGGAGACTTTGGCCAATCAAACAATCCTTACAGCGGTTGGGGTCAGTTTGCAGATATGTCCTTTTCCAAACTGATTTTTAACATCTCCAGTTTCTTTAAACTCCTTAATTATTGATCTAACTCTTAAAACCGGTATTTTGAACTGCTATGAGATTTTTTTTTATCCATGTCCAGATTTGTGCTGTTCTACAGCTTTCCTTCACATATCGTTGTTGTGTTCTCTGGTCTTTCCCATAGTGACGATCAAAGACAATTAGTTCTGTGTCACCTTAAATATATATCCCAGAAAGTCATTCAGCACCTCAAAGTTCATACCCTAACATAAAAATATAAATGTGCTTCAATTACTTAATTTATCATAAGATTTCCAATAATAGACACGTTTTAGAGAAAATATTTGTTTCATGTTAAGAATGTCATGTTTTCATGTTTTGTTACTTAAATAAAAAGTTAGATTTTTGTGAATATTTGAATTCAAGATAATAGGTACAATAGCACTAATAATTATGGAGGGCACTACACACACATATACATATATACACATACATTATATATTCACACATAAATACATAATATATATACACATATAATAGATATATACATTATATATATACATACACATTACATATATATACACACACACACACACACATACATAGACATATATATATATAAATATATATGCACACATGTACATGTTGCCCGAACCTGAATCCACATGAGAACCTCTGATACGTTCTGTATCGCTGCATCATACACCACCACCACTGACCACAGACTGTCCAGGAGTCCTTATCCAGGTCTGGGAGGATATCCCCCAGGACACCATCCTCCATCTCATCAGAAGCGTGCCCAGATGTTTTCATGAGGTCCCTTTGGCACGTGGGTCTCAAACACACTCCTGGGTCACACTATGAATTGTTGTGTTGGATCAGTCCTTATCACCTTGATTTTGACTGTGTGCATTAAAAAACTGCAATGGTATTAAGTCGAGATCAGGTAGTTAAAAAAGAAATGCCAGGTTCTATAGCCGCATTGCATAAATTGTGAAATAATTTTAACACGACAGACAGCTGTCATTTGACAACTCACGGTCCTTGTCATCACCTTAAAAGCCCTTCTGAACTCAATTGCACAGCCAAGAAAGAAACTGGCGGGGCAGTTAACTAGTTCCTAGAGTACTAGTTCTACTAGTTCATGGTCTTTGAAAATGAAAAATCAGGTATCTGAATTATTGTACAATATGAAATCAACTCTCTCGACCAGCGTAATAAAATTTCAATACGTTAACTGCAAACAGATGTCTGAAGAAGAAATGCAAAAAACAAAAAAAACAGACACCTTTTTCCTTAATCACTCTGGGGACAAATATTTGTAAAGATGACAATAACATCACGCAGAAACAGAAGTTTCCACTTTATACTTCTCCAGAGATAGAACGCAAACCCTACAAGGTTCTCCCTACTGTCAAGGTTAACACCACAGCACATTGTTATTTATCAGTCATTGACTTTGGTATTAGCTCTTAGTATATTTAATGGCATAAACACACGTAATAAAGTCCCAGTCAACATTGAAGGTATGTTTGAAGCACACATATAGATAGATGCCAGGTTCATAACACATCTGGCAAACCTTCGGTCTCGAAACATAATCGGAGACTGTGTTTATTTGAATGGACTGTATTTATATAGCACTTTTTCTAGTCCTAGTACAACACGAGTCAGCATTCAACCATTCACACAAACGTTCATACAGTGATGATAGAGGCTGCCATGCAAGGTGCGACATACTCATTAGAAGCGGTAACCACTCACGCCATCACTCATGCACCAATGAACAGCCATTGGGAGCAAGTTGAGGTTCAGTATCTTGCTTAAGGATACTTCGACATGTGGACTGCAATGAATGAGGATCGACCCCCGACCTTCAGATAAGTGGACAACTGCTTTAGACTTTAATGTTTATTAAAAACTTAAAATTTAAAGCAGTTAAGAATATTCTCTCAGGAACAAAGAACTGTAAATAACACACATTCAATTAAAAAAAAGGAAATTACATCTCCGATTAAACATTCTCGCCCATGACTAGAGAAAAGATGGAAGAAAAAATAGATAACTGGCTTGGAAATTGAATGATCTGAATTTACAATGTATTTACTCCACTAAATGACACTGAACATGATTTCAAGAACAAATTGCAACTTCCGAAAATGTAATGCTTTACAAAAAAAAGGGTAAAATGTGAATACAAAAATAGTGACTTGCATATGTATCTAAATGCATGACTCAGATTCTTATTTCAGGAGAAGGCCCGGTGAACACAAACAGGCATATTGCGCTGGTCAGAAGGACTCATCATCAGAGTGTCCTCTCAGACTGCCTGACACCTGATCTGCACCACAGTCACCCTACCTAGATAGTCTGACCCTTCGGACTTTGACCGACCTTCTGTCATTCGTTTTCCCTTTATCTTGTTCCTCGGTATGATGGACCCTTTCCCGTCACTGATATTTGACCTTCCAGACGATCCACCATGTGAGCCGTTACTTCTGTGGGAGCTGCCGTTACTCTTTTGAAAGGTTTTACCAACGTAAAAATTATCGAAGCATTTTTGGCTATGGGAACTATGTTCTGAATCATTTTGGGTGAAAGCCTTTGAAAATTCACCTACACCATCACCCACACCAGGGTCTAGTATAGTATATATATAATATATTCAATTCAATTCAATACTTTATTAAGGACACAGCTCATGGAGGGGCCCAGAGCAAAATAAATAAAAATTGCAGGGTTGGTTAAGGCTTAAATAATGCTGTTAGCAGAATCAGACATCCTGCACATTCATATAACTATACATGAGATTTGGTATGACAACATAGCATAACGGAGTACAATACACTTTAAAAAGAGAAGTCTTCACAGTAATCGAACACATACTAAATTTGCGAGCCAACATGTTTGCTTGGGCATATAACTTACGCCACTGTCTGTAAATGTCCCTATCATCTGATAGATCATTAGTAAGTATATTGTGGTATGGCAAGATAGAAAGATAACATTTTACTTTTGGCCGGGGGGATTGTGGGAGTGCTATCTTAACTTTAGTTTACATAAGCTTATCGCTTATGTAAATAAAAATGTATCTTTTGTCTGTGTTGGACTCTGACATTTCTCAGTATTGGAGGTGTTTTTTTTTTTACATGACAGTACAATGAGCCCCTGAATTGGCTATGTGTTACTTTTCTGGTGGGAAATTCTCATTTTGCAGCAAAGCTTAAACCATTGAGGACATTAAGAAAACTTGTCTTCCTTAAAGTTTGAAACTATTGAAAGCCATGCGGGAATCCGAGTTCGGAGGGATTTTGATTTGTTTTTGGCTATGGGAACTGTGTTCTGAATCATTTTGTGTGACAGCCTTTGAAAATTCACCTACACCATCACCCACACCAGGGTCTATTGCAGGTCCTGAAAACTGATTGGAGGTCACACCTAGCAGCAGGTCTTCATGCGAGGACTCCTTGACAGAAGACAGTGATCTGGAAGTGGCAGGTAGAACACTGTATATCTATAGAGAGAAACAGAAAATGAAGGACATACCAATTATTAAATGAAACATTTCATGTTCCGCCCTAACATACAAACAGCCTGCCTAATATTGTGTAGGCGCCGCTTTTATTGCCAAAACTTTGTGATGCACTCTGTGTTCCGACACACTTCTATTGAAGCAAAAGTCAACTTTGACAACCTGTGATACAGTTGATCTCCTGTAAGATTGGACGAATCCACGCAGCAAGGATCCTAGGGGGACCACTATTCGGTGGTCGGTTAACCAGTTGACCTTAAACGGTAAACAGTCTATACGCCACAATTTTGGATCTAGTCGAAGGCGCTTAGATCCTCACATGTTTTTCACAAATGTCATGCTTGTAACACACCCTCTTTGAGGACAAAAAGTTCACCTATTGCCTAGTTTAAAATTTGACAATGGTGAGGGGAGGGAGTTGTTCAGTGTGTTCTGTGTTTAAAAAACTAATAATCTATCTATTGGAAAATAGAATGGAAACATCAAAAATTGTTTAACAGATCTTCCCATCTCCCTTACTTTTTAGTTTTTTATCCGAAGCATATCTTGATTCACCAAAGCCCTCCACACACAGCCATATTTTGCAGTTGTGGCTATTTTGAATGACTTCCGCAATTTTGATCAATTTTCTCTGGAGCGTATCTCACTAACTTAAAATTCGAGCACCATCAGACATGACACGTGAATTAACCACAATATGTGCTTTTAAATATTTCATTTTTCTGATAATTTACTATTCGTTTTATTAATTTACTATAAGTTTTTGCTATGCTACATAGCACTTTGAGATTTGATCCAAATGTAAAGTGCGTTAAAACAGAAAATGTATTATTATTATTATTAATAATTTGATGTTTGGAGTTTTCAATGTAAAGATGAGTTTAAGGTAACTCTAAAAGTTAGTTCTCTTCAACAAAGGTATATATACAAATAAAAAAAAACATACACTACTCTAAGCTCAGCGAGTGAATGAAGGTCATATACGGATGAATTTTGTCTTTTTGTTGTGATGTAAGAGTGATGAGTCAACTCCAGATGACTCTTGTTAGGACGGTAACCGTAGTTACACCTAAAACCAAGAGCACCCACTCCATTTATTCTTTAAAACGAGGCAGTCATTGAAACCAGGTTATCCAGCCTCTGCCCTCTTTAGAAATAACCTCTTTAAACTCTATTTGACTCACAAATAGTTGGCTTATGTAAGGCTTCCTACATCAAACCACATTGGACTTGAGGTTCTTGTGTAAAAAATTGAAACAACCTCTGGTATCATACCTTTTCTTTCTGTTGTGAGCTTAGTAAATGAAAACACAGCATGTGAAACAAAATAAAAGCATAAAAAAAAAAAGTATAATGTGGTATGTCAATGAATAGTATATTCAATTCAATTCAATACTTTATTAAGGACACAGCTCATGGAGGGGCCCATAGCAAAATAAATAAAAATCGCAGGGTTGGTTAAGGCTTAAATAATGCTGTTAGCAGAATCAGACATCCTGCACATTCATATAACTATACATGAGATTTGGTATGACAACATAGCATAACGGAGTACAATACACTTTAAAAAGAGAAGTCTTCACAGTAATCGGACACATACTAAATTTGAGAGCCAACATGTTTGCTTGGGCATATAACTTACGACAATGTCTGTAAATGTCCCTATTATCTGATAGATCATTAGTAAGTATAATGTTGTATGGCAATGAATGGAAAGATAACATTTAACTTTTCGCCGGGGGGATTGTGGGTGTGCTATCTTAGCTTTAGTTACATAAGCTTATCGCTAAATGCTTACTAGCAGTTCTATTGAGTAGCCGGGAGGCTATCTACACGTAGCACAAGCAGAAACATGAGAAGTAGGTTCTTAACAAAACCAATTCAACATGATGCTTTGAAGATAATCACCTGAAAACAAATAAAAATGTATCTTTTGTCTGTGTTGGACTCTGACATTTCTCAGTATTGGAGGTGTTTTTTTTTTTACATGACAGTACAATGAGCCCCTGAATTGGCTATGTGTTACTTTTCTGGTGGGAAATTCTCATTTTGCAGCAGAGCTTAAACCATTGAGGACATGAAGAAAACTTGTCTTCGCTAAAGTTTGAAACTATTGAAAGCCATGCAGGAATCCGAGTCTGGAGGGATTTTGATTTGTTTTTGGATGTCCAGTCTAACATAGCGGTTAGTCAATGGTGAGACTCCAGTTGAGTATATTTATAACTGCTGATGACAGTGTAATGTTTGTGTTTGATGTGTTCCAAACACCAGGTAAGGGAATTGACCGAAAAACAGGTCTTTTGGACTCTACTGACATGAGCAATCAGGGTGAACAGACAAGCAATAATCAGAAATTTTCATCTAGCCAGAATCACCCAGCCCTAATATCAGGTCAGTATAACTTTATAGCTGGAAAAATCCAGACTAATCTCACATTTGAGCTGTTGGAGCAACTTGATTCAGTAACTGCATCATTTAAGTAAATATGAAAGAAAAAGCGCTGAAGCCTGAAATTAAACATATTAATAAAGACAGTTATATTGCTCACAAGTGGTTAGGAGCAGAAATACTGCCTTGTGAGGATGGTTTTCCGAGGCAGTTTTCTTGTTAAGCACACTGTTGTCATGAGTATGCACTATTTTTTTTTATATATCTGCAGGCTTGAGACTAGTTTAACAGCACGTTTATCATCTGAAACACTAGTTTCTACACTGTGGGGCAATAGAGGTTAAATAAGTATTTATCTAATTAGATGTTAGACAGCTGCCAAATGGGATAAGTTTTGCATGGAAGTTTTGGGCACTCAGCAAACATGACCCAATGAAGATTAGATCACGCAAGATCTTATTTTTCCACTGAACATTACTTAGCATACTCTTACCAAAGACGAATTATCCGTCTTTGTTCCAACATTCCGATACTCCGTTCCAGCGAGCGATACAGCGCTATGCAAGGGTGGCCTCAATGTAGAGACGAGTTGAGATCTTCCCTGAGGCTGGAAGTCTGACTGGTCGATTCCAGCCATTGAAGCTAGCTGTCCCAAACTACGACAAAAGAAGGTACAATTAGTATGACAACAAATAAAAGGAGATTCCTAAGACGACCCACATGAACACAGACACAAATACATCCTACCTAATGTTTTGAGAAAGTAATGCTATACACCCAATAAAGGTTTGAATTTTTCTAAATGACAAATTGTGGATAACAAGGGATGTAAAGAACTATATTAAGGAGAAGAAATGTGCCTCTATCAACGAGGATGCGGAGCTGTTACAGGAAAAGGTAAAGTAAAAAATGTGATGAGCCTGTGGGAGCACTGGGCAGCTCCATCAGCAGCAGATTGCTACTCCCACTGTGTAAGACAGACTGCTGCTGCAGGTCCTTTGATGGACTGCAGTCAGAATCTACAACAGCTCACTGCAAAACTGTGTTGTGTCTGAATAACCCGAACTCCTTGATCATTCTACTTCCTCCATTAACTTAAAAACCACTCATTTCACTTTACAAACATTGGGACTACTGTAACGCCTATTTCTCCGTGGGGATTAATAAAGTTGTTTCTATTCTATTGTAGATAAACATTTTTTACTCTGGCAGCACAAAAAGGGTTTGGGAATATCTAAATAATATGATGAGCAGGGAGGTAAAACAGAAATGCATCCCCCTGTCCCACTCATCCCTATCCTTTGCAAATAACCTGAATGTATTTTATAGCTGATTTGACAGGAAGAATCCCCAGTCTGAGAGTGAAGTAAGCAACTCTTTGCCACAAAATATTTCAATTACAATTACAAAACATGATATTGCCTCAGGTTTGGCTAATATTAAGCCCAATAAGGCTCCTGGGCCTGACTTAGTTATTTATTAGTTACTCCTACTTGACTACTTCACAGTACTTAAAACATGGAACATTTCTAACATCATGCCCATTCTTAAAAAGTCAGGACATTGATTTTTTTTTTTTCCCATTTCCCTGACTTCCATTTTAATGTAAATGCATGGACAGAGTTGTAAGCAGACACATCACATCTTCTGTAGCTCACAGCTTAGACCGTCTACAGTTTGCATATAAAACTCAAAAGGACACTGATGATGCAACGTTAACTCTGTTTAACATCCTAGCAAAGCATCTACAATTCTATAACCATCTTTTTTTCTGCTTTTAATACCATGCAAATACATACTGGGAATAATGTGTCAGCGGTGACTGTGTTGAATTCAGGGGCCCCCCATGGGGCAATCCTATCACCACTGCTTTTCTCCGTGTACACAAACGAGTTCAGGGTTAATCATAATAATTGCAGTTTATTTAAGAATGCTCCTGACTTGGCCCTGTTTGCTCAGGGCCAAGTCAGGAGCATATACCTCAGTCATGTTTCAGTTCCTCAGAACTGGTGTTCGACGAGCTCCTTTTGAAATAAATGTCAGTAAGACAAAAGGGGTGTATAATAGAAGTTTGATAGATTAATGCAATAATGATTGACGGGCAAACAGTAGAGATGGTGGATGATTTTTAAATATCTCGGTACATATCGTCAGTGGTCTGACTTTTAAAGTAAATACCGACCCCATTTTTATGAAATGTTCACATGTCCCCATGCTTCGCAGCTGAAAGATTTTGAAGTGAGTCCAAAATAACTAGAAGGTGTGTATAAGTGCCTGATAGAAAGTATTTTATCTTTTAATATGAGCATTCAGTACGGTTAACTTGGAAAGGAGGAAAAAGCTACAAAGGATTGTGAACATGGCCACCAAAATCTTAGGGAAACCACAAATGCAGGTCAGTAACATTTGTGAAGATGTTCTTATATGCAAAGTTTACAGGATCATCAATGACCCCTCTTATCCTTCGCACAGGGAATTTGAACTTTTACCCTGAGGGAAGGTGCTATAGAATCCCAATGGCAATGTGAAATATCTACAAGTAACTTTTTCCACAAATGCTGTCAAGGCAATAAAGGAATCTAGGACAAGATAGTCCCGGTCAGAGTGGCGCTCTGACTTTGCTGTGGTTAAGCAATGTGTGCTTATGGATGACATGAGTTGTATCTTATTTAATCAACATGTTTATGGATGTATATGCGATGATTATGTTCTTTTTATGAACTGTATTGGCAAATGTTGTGGACAATATGGGCTGTTTGAGACTAATTATTATTAATTATAAATGAGTCACATTTAATTAGAGGAGTTCAATCAGTGAATTGTTGTCTGGGACTTGCGTAGGCCTAGTTTTTAGATATTCATTTTATTTCTTTTTCTATTTTACTCATCATGAGGGTGTTTTGATGAGATTTTTTAAACATGTTATACAGTATGTCTTACTTTAAATATTTTGCCTCCAAGAAGAGCATCTGCTACCTTTTTAGCAGCTAGGGAAGTCACGGTTTTAGAAAGCAATATCACGGTTATTCTCAGAGAAATAATCAGGAAGGAGTTGACAAATCTGTCTCTGTTGTTTGATGCATCAGTGCTGTCTGTGGCATAACGTCATCTTTTACTTCAAGAGGTGTGTTTAGGTAGGCAGGTCTGTGTACTTTACACTCACACCACTCTGCCATAAGATTAAAACGACCTGCCTAATTTTGTGAAGGCACCAAAACAGCTCTGTGATGTCACTGTGCTGTCACTATTTTGTTCTGACACCTTTCAATCAAGACCAGCCAGAACTTTTCCAACAGTTTATGCTACAGAAGCTCTTCCCTGGGATCTGGGAACACGGGCTAGCATAGTTTTCCACACACATCAATTAGTTTTGGACATCCAAGATCCTTTCACTGGTTCAGATTTTCCTGTTTTCAACTCATCATCCTCAGGACAAAGTATTCAACTGCAGCTGAATTAATAATGACGAGATCATCAATATTATTCACTACTGCTGTTAGTGGATTTCCCGAGTCTGGCACGAGTCTCTGGTAGAGCAGAGGCTGTTCAATAAGTATTAGCTCCTCCATTATAAGACTGGAGGAGCAGGCTATTGAACTGCGGTCATGCCATCTGCCCTTTGGAGAACAGCGATTGCGTTGTCTGCACTTAAAAGTAAACTGAGTGTGTACATTGTTTTGTACGGTAAAGCGTTTATGATGCATTCAATAACACCCTGTAAATTCAGATATCTAAATCGAATGGGCAAAATTATAGTACAAAAACAAACTATAAACAGGAAATGTACGATTTCTTTCTTGTTTTACTTTGTTGAAACACATACATTTCATTATTTTATTGTTCTTTCAGAACATAATTTTCTTAATAATTATGTTAGTCAGGTGCAATAGGTATCACAACATAGGCTCATTTTAAATGCCCATAAAAAAGATCAAATCAAATGTTATCAGCTAACTCCATAAGATTCATGTTCAGCACATCCACATCCACATCCATCCCAGTACCTCTGTGGTCATTTTCATGAAATTCTACTGTAGCATTTCTTAATAATTTCCTGTCAAAATCATGTGCAATATGTATACATTAATATGTAAGCTGATATTAAAATACCCATACAATTATCACATAAAGTCATCAGCAAACTCCACCACAGTCTGTTTCAGCTTATCCCCAAAAACCTCTGTCATCATTTTCCAGAGATTTTACCATATGGCCATTTTAATATCAGCTTATATAGCAATGTATGCATATTGCACATGACTTTGACAGGAAATGATAAAGAAATACTACATTAAAATTTCCTGAAAATGATGACAGAGTTACTTGGGGATTTGTTGAATTGATCTGGTTGAGTTAGCTGTTACAATTTGAGTGTATCTTTTTATGGGCATTTTAAAATGAGCATATATTACAATGCATATAGCATTTTCCTTTAACATCTAATTATGAAATGATGCTATAAAATAATGAACTGTGTTTTTCTAAAAACTAAAACAAGAAAAAAAATAATACCTCCTTCCCTGTTGTAACTATTATTTTCCCTATACCAGTTAGACTTCTGAGCTTACGAGTTGTCATTGAATGCACCATAAACCCTACTGTAATATATGGAATGTACACGCTCAGTTTATTTTTAATTGCAGATTGCGCGACCGTGCTTCTCCAAAGCATGTTTGATATCAGTCGTCTAACCACCACCCAGGTGGTCACTTAGTGCAAAATCAACATGGTCGCACCCCTGACTACTTGACACGTTGCTATGGTGGATAGAACTCTGGAGTTTTGGTTCCAGCTGTCATTTCCATGTATTAATGTGCTGCGACATGCTGCACAAAGTTCGACCACAGAGGAACCCACACACATACGTGAATCCAGACAGGAGAGAGATATCCTCGCGCTTCACACCTTAACGTGTCTCCCAAAATCTAGAATTCTTACGATTGTGATAACATGACTTTAATAATTAATCATGACATCCCTAGTAACAGCTAATAATGGGGTTCCTAATAAATTAACAAATAGTCACAGTCACACAATAAATGTCGGATTGGTCAGTTTTTAGAGTACCCACCCCGCATCTCTGAGGAGATCCAGGAAAGCGTGGAACTTGGTAAATGAACTCTCAATACTCTGGAGGACAGCCTCATCTTCAAGAGGACTGATAGCAGGTGGGGCTGATGCAGAGCCATTGGCTGCAAGGACCTCTGACAGTGAGAGGATGTTGTTACGGAGACGTGCATTTTCCAACTCATACTGAAAGAAATGAGCACAGACAGAGAATAACATGGCTTTGGGAAATGAGTCTTGTGTTCACCAAAATGGCATTTCCAGAAAAGCATTGTTAACTGTGTTGATCTTGAAACACAGAAACATTTTTCATGCATTCATAGGGAGTCTCATTCAATTGGAGAAAAAAATAATAACCTCTTCATTAAAATCACCACCACTGGAACTATTCGTGAAGTTGTAATATATTTTAGGGAATCCAGCATTATTGAAACACTGGTTACCTCCATCAGTCTTGACTCAGCTTTTAATCTGGCTCTGCGCTCCTCTGCCAGCTTAAGACGACATTCTTTTAATGCCATCTGCAGGGAATGAATAAAACACATACAGACAAAACGCAAGATAAAGCAAACTGATAAATGTAAAAATTTTACTCAGGTTTTCGTAAAATTGCAGTTTGGCAATGCTCTCTGTGTCATACCTGCATATGTTTAGTATGCTGTTCAGTGATCCTGTCCTGGACACTGTGAGATGATGGCCTCTGTTCCACTCCTACAACAACTTTCTCCTCTTCTTCATCCTCCTCTTCCTCTGAATCCAATGTGATCTTTACAGTGGTTGCATCCTAATGAGAAGCATGTATTTCAATTGATGTGGACAGAAACCGAATAAATTTAGATCCTTTTTTTTTTTTTTGCACTATTTGGCAGATCTTGATGGGTTCTTCAGGGTCCAATTATTTCTACCTCAGAAAGTCTCTGATAAAAACAATATACTTTGAAATGAATCAAAACAATTATTGGTTGAATAAATTGTACATAATATACAGGAAATCTCACCTGAAAGCTCTGATCATTCACCCTGAAACCAGGCGGCATACCTCTGCAAAAAAAGTCATCCAAAATAAATCGAGTCTTTGATTCCCTGGACTCCATGACAGAAACACCCGGTTAAAAAATGTGCTATTCTTTTATATTTATTTTACAGTATGTTTTATTTTGAGAGACTGATAATTCATGTTCGATAAATAGAGCCAAACACTGAACATCAACATTGCAATTCACATTGACACCAGACACTAAACCAAACTCACATTAACATTTTCTCAATTTGTTGAATCAATATATTATAATGAATCCTTTCAAACAAAATCTCCTCACCTCTGGCGTCCAGCACGTGCAGCAGCACGCCAAGGCACATAACAAGAATGAGAGTAGGGTTTCTTTGTCTTGGTAATGCCTGAACTACTCCCTACAGGAGATGATCCTTTACGAGAGGCTGCTGCAGCGCAGGCAGGCCGGGGGAGGGAGAGGGAGAGGGAGAGGGAGAGAGAGAGAGAGAGAGATCAAAAACTAATACATATGTATATGTATATACACATATACATATATGTGTATACACACACACACACACACACACACACACACACATATATATAGGGTATATAAGGGTTACACTTTACCCCCACTTTTTGTCACATCAGGTGCCTGTGTTTAATGTAGCATTGGGAAAGAACTAGAAAAATGTTTGCACATACCAATCCTGAAGGTAACTTTTCCTCTTGCTGCATTGGCTAGTACTTGTCTCGTCGGACGAGAGATTTTCCGTGACACTGTGGTTGCCGGCTTGATCCAGGAGTACTGCAGAATATCATGATGAAGACATATGCCATGGGTACATATTTAGAGTATGAACCTACATGAAATTACAGCACTAACTCAATTCAAAGTTGAACTATTTCGTCCCGGGTATTTGAATAATTGGCTCACCTCTGATGGCTGTCCATTAACATTCATCAGCACTTTCTCTATTATAGTTTTAGTGAGGACCTTGTCTGTAAAAGAGATTTAAAAAAAAAAAAACAGCCCATGGGCTATCTCAGGAACAATTAGGATATTAAAGTAATAATAGTTGATGCAATTACAGCACTTTGTATTAAAAAAATCGTGGTTAGAATATTGGTAAGACTTAGCATGCAAAAAAAAAAACTAAATACCAATAATTTGTTATGACTTTATCTGAGGCAGCGTCTTACCAACTAAAGGGTTACTGCGAATATCCAGTACAAACAGAGAAGAGTTAGTTTTCAAGGCCTCCAGCAAACGACGAGCTCCTTCACTGGACAGACCACACCTCTGCAGGTCCACGGCTTTTCCACAAGACAAAGAAAAACAGAAAACATGAGCCTACAAAATAATATCAGCCCGACAAGTTGATCACTGTCTCATTGTATCGCTCTTAACCCCACACAACTACTAACCTTTGACCCAGAGATCCTCCATCAGCTCATGTGCAAGGGCAGCAGCACCTCTGTCCCCAATCAGAGGGTTACAGTTGAGGGTGACTCGGCGGAGTCCTCCCATTCCCTCAAATTGTGGCTGTCGATACCTCAAAGATTCTGCCCATGCCGTGCCATGCCTCTGCATTGCCTGATGCTGAAAAAAAAATTTCACAAGGTTTTAGATTTTAGATTAATTAGTGACACATAACGCCAGTAAACACAGCTCAAAGCCCAATGTCACATAATGACACTTCACCTTGATGATGTTGGCCATATGCTCTGCCCCTCTCCAGGTGAGATTGCACCCTGAGAAGTCTACCGTCCGGATTTTGGTAGAATACTTCACACCTTGGCAAATGACTGAGACATAGAAAATAGCACTGATAGACACAGCTCTTCTACACATTGTACAACATTGTGCATGCTTTCATGACAATTAAGAGGACAAAATAATCTGAATACACATACCTTCTAAGCCTTCATCAGAGATTGGACAGTTAGCAAGATACAGGTTTTCTAAGCAAACACTTTTTGCCACACCCTGCAATAGAATAATATTGTAATTTTATTTGCATTTTTTAACGAGGTCCTACATATCAACAAAGAATCTGACACGGATAAAAAACACTGACTCATCTTGGCAGGGGAAATTTTACGCTGTAAATCATACTGAATACTCTGGTCGTTTTTACCTTTGTCAAAGCAATGAGGTCGCTCTCTCTGAGTGGAAGTCCATTAAGCTGCAGAGTCTTGAGGTTCGGAGAGACACTTAGACACTCTCCGATTGCCTTGCATAACTTCAATGTCATGTCCTTTGTACGGATGGTTGGGATTTTCTTCCTGAGGATAGACTTGTAGTATCTTGGATCTGAAATTTGAGGTGATATGATTCAGATTAATAAACAAATATCATTCAGGTTTCTTAATCAACTTAAAATATATACGTGATAACTGGTGTTATTTAAGCCTTACCTGTATTTCCAGAACCCAGACTAGATTGATGAGCGCTACTGATTGCAATGTGATGTAGATGTTTGTTGATGCAGATGGAGTTGAGAATGGGTGGCCAGTCTGTTAATTTGACCCTGTCTCCATT
The DNA here is from genome assembly GCA_037951165.1 of Lophius americanus. Taxonomy (NCBI): domain Eukaryota; kingdom Metazoa; phylum Chordata; class Actinopteri; order Lophiiformes; family Lophiidae; genus Lophius; species Lophius americanus. Next base: position 6,888,548 of record JBBDHG010000032.1, on the reverse strand, counting down.
AAACTCCAGCATGCCTTTGTGAAGGTTCATCTTAACAGCAGAGAGAGGGACTGAATCCTGTCTGGCACAGGCAAAGTCATAGTAGGCCATAAAGTCCTGGGAACCCCGCTGCCGTATGTGAGCATTGTCTTGAACCATCTTTGACCTTGGAACAAAAGTTATTTTAGACTCATGAAGCAACCTTTTCACCAGTAGCAGAAGTAGTTCAAGCTTTACTTGACAATGGGAATATATCCATTCCCCTAGAACTGCTGGGAAAACTGTGAATAAACAATAAAGAAAATATTTCTATAATTATGCATTATATATTATAATGTTGGCTTAATCCAATAATTGAGTTCTGCAAGCTTTAGGTTTTTTAGCCACCTGTGTTACCAGTCAGATTTTGTTAAAATATTGCACTTAGTGTTCTTCCACTTCTAAAGACTTTAACCCATCCTATATTTTGATAACCGTTAACATATACGGTCAACCCCCATAGAACAGAATTACCTTAATTAGTTTTGGACAGCTGTACAATGAATGATAGTGCATCTCTTTTCAGTAGTAAAGGAGTAAAAGGAATACAAAAATAAACATCAATAAGCACTCAACTTACACATTAAAAAAAAGGTGCAAAGATTTCTAATCAGTTTCTGTAGCAGTCCACTATAGATCTCTGAGCCCAGATATTACTGCACTGTCTTGGAATACTATTGGACTTTTTTAGGAGAGAATTGATAGCACATGGCTAGAAAAGTCTGGGAGTGTGGGTCTTAATAGAGGTGGGTTACCCAACTGTAAAAATATACACAGGGGCAAAATTATTAAAGAACAATGGGTTATTAGGTTTGTTGTCAAAATACATGTTTTAACGACGGCTTGTTAAAGCCAAACTGTGAAACACAAAATTATAAGAATCATAATTACTCAACCCCCTGAAGAGCATCTCTCATAAGAGACACATTTGCAAACACTGATCAGATGCTGTTAAAACACTTTGCAAACATTTCAGACTTAATTCAGCAGAAGAGCTCTAAAGTTTTTTCCATTAAGCTCTGAATTTGGATAAGGGCTCCATGAGGTAGGTCCCGGATGAGCCAAAACCAAAAGAATGCTCGGAACCAAGATAAAAACTAGGTTACTGCCTTACTACATTGAAACAGCACTAACTATTCTGGCCCACGGATCCGCGGTACATCAGGAGGAGGAGGAATGACACATTTTCTAAAAAGAACACCCTACCAACAGTGAGGCATTACAGTTAGACCCCCTACAGTCTGAGATACTCCCCAGGTACTGGAAACCAGCAGTATAAAGAGGGTGAAATGGATTCCATCAAGTATGACAAAATCTCCCAAGTGAACATCTTGCCATCTGCGTGGAAGTTTAAGTTCCTGGATTTAAGCAAATGACGTGTACTTGTAGACCAACAATTGGTTTCAGTGTTGGCAAGATTCGCCAGGAACCCTACCAGAAGGTAGTATAGAGCTATATATCGGGTATTAGAAGCAAAAGGGTCTCTACTAATATGCTTGTCATTCACAGGTTGAAAATTTTAGAGACTGCAGTGGTCTGTAAATGTAGCATTTTGTGTCATATTTTGGTAGAAAACATTTGGATTAGCTGTTATTTAGTTATTACCTGATTTGGTTATCATCACAAAGATGTGATAAATAGTACATTTAGAATGGTGGCTGAATCATTTTGTGTAGGAAGACATGACTGAAAGAGAAAATGGGGAATATAATTTAATAGCTTTGGTAAAGCATAATGGTCCAGGTGACCAATAGTGAATATACATATAGCAAGAGCATAGACAACCACTCAAGGTCACATTCACTCCTATGGGCAATTTTGCGTAAACAATTCACCTATATTGCATGTTTCTTGGACTTTGGGAGGAAACCGGAGTTCCCGATATGTGACTTTCTATTTTGTAGAGCTCAACCGGAGTTCCCGATATGTGACTTTCTATTTTGTAGAGCTCAAGTGCAGAGCGTGATAGAAAGACCTACAGGATAGGGGATCAAATACCACCCCAGTCAAGTGAGGCTGATGCTATAGGCAGTGATGAAGAATGGCAGCCAGAAAAATAGAATTAGCAAATAATAGAAAAAGTCACAGTTGAGATTAAGATGCTGAGAAAGTGGAGGATGCAGAAGAACCCGATGCTGAGGTGGATGAGCAAGTGCCCGCTGAAGTTGAAGGGCAGAAAAAACCCAGAAATGTCTGGAAAACGAAAGACAACCAATTTGAGGGAGACTTGCCTCCTTTTTGAGGAGTGTTAAGTAAATGTTGAAGGAATTGTTCCAAATGATTTATTTAAGCATCCGTTTCCCTAAAATCTGATAAATTTCATTGTGTGCAATGCAAACCCGTATGCACTCCAAAAAGGAAGAGAAAACCCGGTCTTGATAAAAGCCGAAATTGATACATTTCGAGGAATAAATATGGTCATGTCATACCTCAGATATCCAAGACCAAGAATGTACTGGTCATCTGAAGAAGGGTTTTGTGATATGGTAGCAAATGCCCTGCCATTGAACAGATTTGAGCCAATTCTGAGGTAAATACACTTTGATAATTATTCACAGGAGTCCGGAAATGCTGATTAGCTCTTTAAAATCAGACAATGTTAGATGTACTCAAAAAAAAATTCCATTCAGCAATTGATCCAGAATTCAAGCAACATATGAGTAGATAATTCCCTTCAAGCAGTACATCCCCCCCCAAAAAACTAAATCTGGGTTCTGAAAGTGTGGTTATGAGCAGGGACCTTTGGATAAATGTACAGATCTGAGGTTTATTGCAGACTTAGTCTGCCTTTGCGATAGCATACAGCAAAATAATCAAAAAATGTTCTTTAAGAACAAGTTCAACAAGTTCTGATTGACGTTGCTGTAATTCATGCTTGAAAGGGATGCATGAAGTCCATTCTTATGGACACTTCTGTTTAATACTGCAAAATGATAAAATTCTAATATAAAAAATAAAAAATCCATTGGCTTGTCCTAAGAACTAAAAAATAATCTAAACAAAAATTAAAAAAATGTATATTAGTTCACGCACGAAATGGTTAATTAAAGAAAATTATGTTTGTTTGAACTATTCTTAGAAAATGATGGAGCCCTGGAGGGAACGTCGACTTTATTTGCCTACGTAATAAAGATATTTTTCGGTCCATGTCCCCTCCTGGGCTCTGTAGAAACTGTCTAGTTACATAGTAAAGAAACCCGATTTGTTTAGCCTTATTTTGTATTATGAACTATAAACTTTACTTCAGCCAACCAAGCTAAGTTCCTAAAAGATGTTGTTAGGGAATTTAGCAGACGTTAGCAAGCTGTATTGCTACTGACGAGACGTTTAGGTGTTTGGCTGTAGGGTCAAACATTATTAAATAACATCTAACTGCTCTAAAATACTGAAATATACCTTGATGATATATCTTGAGGCTCCGTCATTGTCGAACTGCTGTCCTCGTCCTCTGTCTGACAAAGTTTACAGTCCATTAATTGAACGTTGTGCCGCTCAAAAGTGGCGCTGTTGTTCCAGCGAGGCCACGCCCAGCTTTCTTCTTCACTGCGGCCTATGCGAGATGTTGGTTCAGCGAAGCCCCGCCCAGCTTTCTTCTTCACTGAGAACTGTGTGAGTACATCCGGACCGCTAACGGCCTCTACCGATCCGCAAACGCACAGATTCTCTGGCACTGCTGCTGGGGTTATGGGGTTGTGCGGTCTCCGACATAGAAGAACAGAATTATCTTGTGCAAAAATAAAGTCCTCATGCTTTTGTTTGTATCATAGATTCGAGGGGAAATCCTATTGAATGTAACAATTTCATTCATAAATTTCAGATCAGGTGCACAAGAAAAACAATAGTTAGTATCTATCCATGCAATTAAGAGAATTGCAGAAATTATACATATGGTTAAAAGTATGCCACGTTGTGTTGGGTTGATGCCAAAGTCACACACTTCATATAGATAAGTTTGATTTTAAGCTGAAAAAAATCTGGAATCGAATCGAATAAGAGGACAAAATAATCTGAATATACATACCCTTTAAGCCTTCATCAGAGATTGGACAGTTAGCAAGAGATGGGTTTTCTAAGCAAAGACTTTGCGCGACACCCTGGAATAGAATAATATAGTTATTTTTTTGCATTTTTTAACGAGGTCCTACATATCAACAAAGAATCTGACACGGATAAAATACTGACTCATCTTGGCAGGGGAAATTTTACGCTGTAAATCATACTGAATACTCTGGTCGTTTTTACCTTTGTCAAAGCAATGAGGTCGCTCTCTCTGAGTGGAAGTCCATTAAGCTGCAGAGTCTTGAGGTTCGGAGAGACACTTAGACACTCTCCGATTGCCTTGCATAACTTGAATGTCATGTCCTTTGTACGGATAGTTGGGATTTTCTTCCTGAGGATAGACTTGTAGTATCTTGGATCTGAAATTTGAGGTGATATGATTCAGATTAATAAAAAAATATCATTCAGGTTTCTTAATCAACTTAAAATATATACGTGATAACTGGTGTTATTTAAGCCTTACCTGTATTTCCTGAACCCAGACTAGATTGGTGAGCGCTGTTTGTTGATGTAGATGGAGTTGAGAAGGGGTGGCCAGTCCCTGTCTCTATTAAAGGCCTTTTCACTATTAACAGAAATTGTTCAAGCTTAACTTGGCAATTGGGATATATCCATTCCTCTGGAGCTGCTGGGGAAACTGTGTATAAACAAAAAAGAAATACATATATGTATATTCACTACAGGCCACCTGGAACGTTATGCTTTACCAAAGCTATTCAATTTTATATTTCAATGTTTCTCCTCCGTCAACTCTTCCTCAACAAAATGATTCAGACACCATTCTATATGAGGTTATTAGCAAAATGCACTATTCATCAGTTCTTTTTGCTATTTAAAATGAATCATATTTTAAAAGATTATCTTAAATAATCTATAACTATAATTAGAACGAGATACCCAATTTGACATGTCCCTTAAAAAGCTAAATAAACTCACTTTAAATTGATGGATGGTAATTACTCCTGCAATGGGCTTCTGAAAAAGAGATTCAACATTGATAAGAACAATTGTGTGATTTATGTCTCTGATATATAAACTTTAAAATATTTGATTAACTTGCAATTTTCCAAATGTTATTGGGAAGCATTTCAAAATTAGATATCTAAAAAGGAATTTCCCTTTTCAAATAAGACTACATTGATATTTGATTTGGAATTAGGTGGCAGGAAAGAAAGAATTTACAACAACTTGATTATTTAAGCTAAACATTTATTTTAGCCAAACAATTGATTCACAGATGCAGATTCAGGATTACCAGATTACTGTTTTCAATTTTAATGAATGAGTTGGAAAAATTTTTTTAAATAATGGCCGGAAAATATTAAGACACCCCAAGCCTTGTCTTTTTAGAAGAGTATACCTATGTTAACTGTTTCGACTTTTGACTTTTGTCTTTCATTATTTACTTTGTAATTTACTTAAAATTAATTTTGTCTATTCATTTTTCTTTCAATTGGTTTATGTAAATGTAATGTTATGACTGTTATGTCAAGACCACTGTTTGATTTAAAGGGAAAAAAATGTTGTTTGTGCTGTTCGGAAGCAGATGATGGAAGCCAAGGGGCGTCATTGCTATTAACACTGAAGCAATTAATGGTAATTGTTTAATTAATGTCCTTTTTTCGAGAGAACGACATAATGATTGAGAGAGAGAGAGAGGGAGCTGAACGAGGTTTGCTTTTATCTTTTATATTTCACCAGAAGACTCATTTTTGCCTGCAGGTGGCATCCTGACAAGTGTATCTACTGATTTAAGGATAACATTTAAAATCAGCTAAGGTCAAACACATTGCATTTGGTGTTTTTTTATTAGATATAACATTGAGATCAGTCGTCTTCATTTACATAGAGGGCGGTCTTATGTTACTTATGTTAACTTCACAAGTATCCAGAAGATTGTTTTGTGAGATATTAAGAATAAGTTACCACAAGAAAACAAAATAGCACTTACTTACACAATTCAACTGCAAACAAGCAATAAACAAATACTTCCCACCATGACCATATACGGCTTCCATTGTTTGTTGTGTATGTTTTATTAACAATTCAAAGAAATGTACACTCTAGGGATTAAAAGTCCAGGGGCTGCGGATAGAAAAATAGCCTTTTGGCGAACTATGGTACATTTTCAGAAATGTTTATTAATTTACAATGTCCCTGCCAAATAAACCAATAAAATAAAAGAGCACTACCCATAAAATTGGTTGACAATCTGTATTTTGTAATAATTCTGTAAATACAAGGTTTAATAATGCTTGGCTAATTTCTGTTTGAAGTTTGGAGTTTGAAATCAGGAAAAAAGTCGAAATACAGATTCATATGACAAGCTGAAAACCATACGGCATTGCCACCAATTGTTGTATTGACGGTTTTGTGTGGATTGAGGGCGACGGAACAAACAATGACCCCAAAGTAATAGCTGATACCTCATCACATCCATGGGTGTTTGGGAGGATTCCCTTAGCGACTGTCCTGTTTCTTTGCTTTTGTTACAGATTAAATTAAGATAATCATTGAAAATGAATAAGGAGATCTTTAAAAGTATCCTACAAACTTCTCAAGCACATTTTGATACAAGTACTGTGCTACATTTTTTGCATCCCTTCAGTATATTTATACTTGACAAAAAGTGCAGGCTGTAACCGATTTTATTTTATTTTCACATCTTAACAACCTTAAGAATCTATATAATACAAAGGTTAGTTCATTTGACAGAATTAAACAGCATATACACAGTATAGAGAACACGGTAAGAGTTTTTCCTCATATTATAAGCACTGAAGTGTTGTCGGGGTCCGAACACCCCGGCTGGTGCACTGCTGCACACAGCCGGTGATCCATCTGTAAGCACAGAGAAACACTCTGAGGTACAACAACACGTTGGAACCAAAAAATGAATATAAATGATCCTATATTGGTTATAAAACAACTAACTATATGTAATCTATTTAATTAATGCAAAGGGACAAAAAATATAGGGGTTAGGAGGAACTATCCACTCTAAAAAACAAAGTCCTGGTTGTCAAAAGCCTTTATGGTTTCTTCTGAGTGCTGGCGTTGTGGCTGCACGTCATAATGAATATGGCATAAATTGATATAGCATTAACAACTTAAACATGTATTCTTAACTCAAAAAAACTAATTTGTTCACTGGTAAAAAACACTTGAATTAAATCTTGTTGAGTCAAAAAATTTTGTTGAAAATACTAGAATTGTGTCACCACACACTCACTGCAAGAATAGAATAATGTCAGAATCATCCAACAATTTCATTACTGATAACGGTTATTTACAATTATATATTTTAGGGTTTCTGAAGGTAAAACTGTCGAAATAGTCTTTTAAAAGATTTTGATTTCAATTTCCAACTTCCACTTTTTCTAAGCTATTGGGGTCCAGCCATACCCTCTAAAACTGAAATTTTTGATTAACGTAAAGAAAATTACCTCAACCTAAACTAAATTATGTATTTTTGTGTCCAACTTATTCATTTAAGTTGTAAATACTTAATTTAATTGAATTCTATCAGTTCAAGTACTTTTTTCAGTTCATCCAACAATTCTCTCTTCTAAAATTAGCTATCTAGCAACAGAGTTTGTCAGCAAACTGCAATAGTAAGTCATGGAGGGATGTCTGTGCAAGTCCAGAACAAAAGTCAAAATAAAGCTTAATTTATATCTGCAGAGGAATGCTTTACTAACTTTTAAGATAGTATATTTATTTAAATTTCTAGTGTATACAACTTTCCATAGGTGTACATTATAAGATCAGAACACACTCGGTCTGGAGTGGAGGTGGGTAGAGGCCAACAAGGAGCCATTATAACAAAGTGAAGTATGATAAGCATTGCTCTGAAAATGTGGCCACACTTCCAACTGGGGCTAGTTTTATAAATCCTTAAAGTGTGTTAAAAGTGGGCAGGACAACTGGATTGATTATCAATCACCTTTTATATTGTTGCAAACAATGTTTGACTGAATATGGAATATAGGTTATTACTCTGTTTTATATCATAACTAATACATCATCAATATATATTACAAATTCAATGCAACTCTGGAGAAGGATAAAGTCCGGCCTGTCTCCGGTATTTTGGTTACGGAACCAATGCTGTGGTTAGAGGAGAGCCAAACTATATCTAGCTGATACCGCTTCATCTCCTGAACAAGCTCTGGTTCTTTCCCAGCCAGAGAGGTGACTTTCCACGTACCTAAAACCAATTGCCTGCTGCCCACATAGCTTTGCACCTGCCCCCAGAGCCTATCCCTGCAAGTGGTGGGCCCACAGGGTGAACTAATAAGACTACATTCTGGAAATAAGTATTTTCAGGAAAATAAGTCCTCTACATTGAGTAGTTTTATTTGTGTCAGCAGTGTTGCAGTGAGAAGTGGCAGTGACAGTGAGCTCAGCAGAGGTAGTTCATACAAGCAGCAGGTATTAACTAGGCCTACACCATCATCCCAGATAGCAAGGGTATATATCTGAAAACCCCATGTGTTGTACAATCAATCTCACTGATTGAAAACATTGATTCAACCTAACTATATTTATTAAGTCAGCTGTATGCTCTAAGTTAAGATCCCACAGCTACTCAATAATTAAAGAAAGAAGGCTGTACTGTGTTACATACAATTATACAAGTGGTACAATAAAGTGACATTTGTTTGCTGCATTTAATACATCCCTAGGGGGCAGTGGGCCACCTTCTGGGGTACCTGGGGAACAAATTGGGGTTGAGGGTCCTGCTCATGGAACCTACAGCCTGTAAACTTGCTTGACAAGAACTGATTAATTGCTAATCTTCTAATATAAGGATAGATCTCCCTGTGTAGAAAAATAGGAGCCTAATTGGATACAATTGAACATATGGCTGGAAACTTATGTTCAGAAAACTGTTATTTGCAACAAGAAAAAAGCTCCCGTGAGCGAAATATGGATACTTTCAGTAAAATATGTCAAATACCAGTTAGATTTCCTTGAAGTAGTTCGCATGAGATACATTTGGATTAAATTTGACCAACAGTTAGGAAGTTATGTCCAAAAATCCCGGTGTTTTTTCTTTTTAAAGAGCTTCCCCTAGTGAATAAAATAAGAACTACTAGAGTAAAATATAAACACGAGATAGATCTTCCAAAATCAATCCAGTTCATCCTCGCACTAAGCTCTATCGTGTTATAAAATTTGAGAATGTCCATGAATAATGTTTGGAGTTATTGCGTTAACATTTAGGATCAGCGGGAGATGTAACGGCGGCGATACAATATCCACCCCGACTGTTGGGGGAAATGATTACTTCACCTGTGATTTGAGTAGAGCAGGGGACCTGTGTCCTAGGAGAGTCGTTTTTTATAGTTAAGCCCTTGTTCAACACAATATTCTGTGATTGTAGGTGCGTGTGTCTGTGGGGCCTAGAAAGGTTGTCATAACGTCATTATAGCCTAATGCGTTATTAAAGTCTTGTATACCAAATTGTTGGAATTTCCTCTATCTATTTATCCTGACAGTGATCTTGACCAGAGTCGTGGTTGTGGTGGGCGTTGACTCTTCCTTGCTTTCCCACCCCACTGTGGGCCATAAATCGACGACGCCCTGCTGTGTGGCAGAGGCTCGGATCGAAGCCCATTGGTCGGTGCAGCCGTCAATCAAACCCAGCTCCCTGTTTTCCAGTAATCCCCTCCTATTCTGGATACTCTGGAAAGCTCCAACGACCGCAGACGGAACTGAGGTTGAAGGGGTTGGATCAGTGGATATCTGACACATATCACCCTAACGGATTCGTCGCTATATCGAAGGTAATGTTTTTGAATGAATCCTAATCTTTAAAGTTAGATCGTGTGATGTGAACGTTCGTAGCTAGTAGCGTTCTTCCAGACATCAGTGGCCTGTCCCTGTTTGCGGTTTGTGTGTGTGTGTGCGTGAGCGGGTTTGGGGTGCTGTCAACATTCGGAATTTAAAATGTTTTTCAACTCAGGTGCTCCAATCTATGTTCATTTATTGATTAATTTCTGGTAATAAAATAAGTGCGAGGCTACATTTATAATAATCAATCAGCGGCTGGTTGTTGATGAAAACAGTGACGTAGATTGACGTTCTCTATCACGCTGCCGAGTTGCTAATGCTAATGATGCAAACCATCCAGGGATGCAAAAAGACCGACCTACTCATCTGGAGCGGTACAAGAATAAAACTTATATTTCATACAAGCAGCTTCTGTGCGTAGTATGCCGAGACGAGCCTTTTCTTATTTTCGTGCAGTTAGGACCTCAATCAGTATGATCGTGTGAATTTCATCCGCAATTTTGGATGTATTTACACATTTAAGACGGATAAAATAACCTTTGGTGGTAACTAGGCCTACACTGTCGTTTCCAACAGCAAGGGCATGTCTCCGAAAACCTTCAGATCCCATGCGTTGCACTAGCAATTCCCCTGATTGAACTGTTCAAACAGCCCACGTTGACTCAACCCAAATATTTCCATGATATCACCAACATGCTATAGGGTAAAATCCCATAGTGACTCAATAATGAAGATAAATACAGTTAACTGCTTTCTTACTTTTAACGGTTTCCTTGTGTCAATTCATATGAGCTAAATTTAGATGCATTAATGGTTGGGAAGCTATGGATGAGAAACTTTGTTTTTCACAAAACATTTCCCATAATTACTAAAATATTAACTATTATAGGGAAATAGTATACTATAAATACCAAATAGATTTCCTTGTGTATATTCATATGAGCCAATTGGGATGTAATCAACCAGAAAGTGCAAATAAAATTGAAGATGTTGATATGAATGAAATTTGGATTCAATCAGAACAGGGATTGAGAAATTACCCGAAAATTGTTATTTTGGAGATAAAGCTCCATCTAGTGGCAGATATGAGCAACTAACCATTCAAAAAATCAAATAAGTTCTTCCTCGCAATAAGGTCTATGGAGGTATAAAATTTGAAAATTATCCATGAAATAGTTAACAGGTTAAAGCGAAAGATCTGTTGCGATGTTTGCGATGGTAACAAGTCCATAATATCCCCAGCTTTTTTGAGATATAAAATTCATACTACGTGCATGGATCTTCTTGGTGTCGAAAGCTGATACAGGGTTTTTCTTTTTTTTTGTGTGGTTTGGACCGTAACCTGTGTGATCATATGTTGGATTTAAAATATTTAACAGAAGAAGACAGATTAAGTAACATTTGGTGGGAATCAAACAGTATTTCTCAGAAAGTACCATTTTCATTTCAACACTACATTGCAATCTATGTAGACAGACCAGAGAGCTCCAATTAGCCCAGCCATGTTTTATCTTGAATGCCTGCTGTGTTTATGCAATGTGTTATACTTGCGATATACAGTAAATGTAAACATGAGGGAATATTAATCTTTATGAAAGCCTTCATTTGCACATATATTAGGGATATTGTCAACATGATTGAATGCCAAAAGATCAGAAGTTAATTACAGCAAAACATGACCCCTATTATAATTTACAACTGGATATTTATATTTTTCTTCTTTTCATAATAAGACAAAAAATTGCAAAACTAAGAACATTTCCAGTGAACACTCATTTCATGATTTGAGGTTTAAGAGGGCATAGTATCTGTTATAACCTGTTAACATTTATGTGTTTATGTATACAAAAGCAAGAAAAAGTGCATACATCTTATGTCAAGCACCGAACTTACATTATCAGTATAAAACTGCTTTGAAATGTTGCTTTGAAATTGATTATTAGAAAATAAAAAACCCATTGTCTTCCTATTTTTATCAATCTAAAAGCGCTGTCAAGTTTGTTTGCTTGTTGTTAAAACTCAATGCGAGATTTTACTGGAGGACAGCAGAACAATAACACGACTAATGCCCAGGGAAAATGGGTTGAGCAATACCTCATTTGAAATGAAATTGACAGAAAATTATTTTTTTCTCTGTAACTAGTAGAACGATACTAATTTATCACATAAAATTATATATTCAAATCATGTAATAACACACCGTACTCCTTATTGTATTGTTATGACGGGTTATTTTTAAAATGTTTTTTATGAGCACTTCATGGACATGTGGCTTACGAAAATGGTCACAGAAATTGGATGAAAAGGAGACAGCTAAACCTGATCAGCAATCTTTCTCTTACAGTTATTACAGATTTATTACAGTTATACAGAGGAGCCAGAGTATGTCTTATAGATATTAATATATATTATATATCTCTTTCTGCATAGATGTCTAACATTTCAATAGCAGTGTTTAGAGTTTTAACATTCCATTTTGGCTGTACATACTTTATGTAAACTTCCTCATGGAGCAAATATAGTCCTATGTAAGTGTGGACTGTAAAAAAAAAAAAAGCTTACGTTCATGACCCACCATCCTTATATAACTCAACATAAGAAACGCCGAACAACATTCATCTTAGCCAAACTGATGCATATACTCGTTTACTTGTACCTATTGAGAGAATAGTCTGTATATTTTATTTAATACTAATTCTTTCATATTCTTATTGAAGAAAGTGTCAGACGGTGATGGTCAGGTTAGGCTTGTATGTGTCTGAATCTTGGCCTTGACCCAACTATTTGAAAAGCAAGGATTGAAAAGCCAGTTTTATGTCATTGTCTTTTTTACTCATTTCCTGTTGATTCCAAGATGTATTTTGATAGGGAAAAGGAAGGAAGGAAATCATGTTTGGTTGAGGACCAAAGGCTCGACACACACACAGAGAGGACTGAATGTCCCCGATTGAATGAGGTCAGAGCTAGAGCATTTCCCATACACACTCATCTGCCTAAGCTCTGTCTGTTTTATTTTTTACCTACTCACTAACATATGATCCCCTTCTTGTGCCATTTAAAGGTCAAACATAATTAGCTCATGATTTTAAAAGCCACCATAGTTATATTGTCTACTAGAACCACCAGATGCTGTTTTGTTTTTTTTAAAATTCTGGTGGGCATAATAAGACAGCTTAACAACAGCATTGCTCAGTTACGGCAGTGGACAGGCACAGAAGTTTTGCCGGGTTTTGGTTTGGTCCTTTGTTTTTATGTTGGTATGAAAGTAAGGTCATTCCAATGTGGTGGCTGTGTGTACTGTCTTCAAAAATAGCATCTAAAAATCCAATCTCATAGATAGTTCTAGAGATTTTCAAACTGTGGTTGTGTGGTATTGTATGGTGTGGTGTTATGGCTATTTAAAAAAAATGTTATTTACCCTCTATGGGATTAACATTCCAATTAATACTGAAACTACTGTTAAAATGCTTCATGGATTAAACATGAAATGTTTTTTGCTACGAAGTGTGTCAGGCATAAGTGATCCACACTCTCGTTGTGGACAATTTGTCAAATTTGGCAACAACTGCATATTTTCTTTCCTCGGTCCCCTAAAAATGTGAATTCTATGGAAAAATTAGACCTTTTGAGTGAAGTTGGATTCTGAGAAATGGTTGCATCACAGGGCGGTCAGTCCTGCACAGTTTTGTGTGTGAGTTTATTTGGACTTTTTCCATGGCTTTTTCCAGCAAGCTGCTTCATGCAGCTGAAGGGCCAAACAGAAAAATGGCAAAGCAGAGAGAGGAGGGGGCTGGGTGTGTCCCAAATCTGTGCATGGTGACTTCTTTTTCTTTTTTTTTCTAAAATAAGGCACCCGCATGCATACAGATGAGGTTAAGTCTTGGTTTTTAAGTGACAACTGTTTATGTGTAGTTTTTGTAGCATGCAGTCATATTAATGGCTGCTACAAGGGCGAGGAATAGAACCCAGCACAGAAGTATTGATTTTTTGTCTCTGTGTGCCTTTATGGCTATCAGTTTCTCGGATAGATTTCCGAGAACAAATGGCTATGTTTTTTCCCATTTCCCGTCAATGTACAGTTTTTTTCAGGGGCTCAGAGCAGCTCAAGTTTCTAGGTGGTAAAACCTTTCATTTCAGTGCTAAAGTTAGAAAAATAATCCTTTGGCCTCAAGACCTATAAAATATATGACTGCTTTTTTGTGTGGTTCAACATGCTGCAGTAAGTCTGAAACATAGGTCTTAAACTCTGACACGAGATGCAGGGAAAGAATTGTGTGAAACCCTGAACCTCACAGCTGTATTTATGTTGCACCATGTCTTTGAATTTCATCTGTATGTGATGTTTTGAAGCCAGGAGCTCACTTGAAGCATTTTTAAAATTCTACCAAGATGTGTGAAGACTCAGCATCACTTATGTGGCTTAAAAAACACAATAAACCGTATAGGCTTACAGTTTTTAAACTGTGAAATTTTAAAAACGTTTTTTTGTGAATTTTTTTCATGTAATCAGACTTGGTATCCATGTCTGATTTGGAGCTCTTTATTAAAACCAGATGAGCACATTCAAAATGTATCTTTTACTCGTCTCCAAAATCATCAGAAAGAAGTATAATGCTGCTGTGCAGCAGATAAATGGTTTTGATGATGTTCTCTATAGATTAGATTCACTGGTGTTTCTTAAACTCTAGGTCTGTTTTTCTTGTTTGTTACATTCTTCTTTCTGCACCGAAAACTTCTCTAAAGGCCCCTAGAACATTCTATCATCTGATCCACAGGTATTTATTTTTAAATTATTTCCAGCATTCTTCGGTTTGGACAAAAACAGTTCACACAAAATTAAACTAAAAAAGGCTGTGAAACATTTGGAAACTTTGAGGAGGCAGTGAGATAAGGAGGTTAAAAACATGTTCTGTCTTCCTTTTCCCGCAATTTAGACACTCCTCCTCCGAGTGATTGTGTCATTCTGTGTGTGTTGGCCTGTCTTCTAAAGTTGTCCTCACTAAAACCTACTTTGTAACAGTAGATATTTTTTTTAAACATGGAGGAAAGGTAGTGGATCTACTGGTGAGAGGATGCAGGAGACGGTGCTACCAGGCAGGACAACAAGAGGAAGACCAAAGAGGAAGTTCTTGGATGTGTTGAGAGAGGACATGCAGTTGGTTCATATAACAGATGAGGATATAGAGGATAGGGTCAGATTGAAACTGATGATCTGCGGTGGCAATCTCTAAAGGGAACAGCTGCAAGAAGAAGAAAATGTTTATAAAGGAAATTTTATGCAGAAAAGTTGCATTTGCATTTTACATTCATTTCCATTGAATGCAACTTATTCTAAGTTGTATAATAGAGGCCAACTACTGCACCAACATATACTTGAAATGAGATTAGAAAATTATATTTAAGTACTTTAAGATGTAATATTTCGTAATATAATATAATAATACTCATCGTGAGCATTTCAGATATTTTCTAACATTCTGTGATGGAACAATGTCAGCTGTGATGGGCTCCTGCCCCCGTGGCCCCAAACAGGATAGTGAAATGTGATTTTAAAAACAAGTCCCTGTATCTCACTTATATGTTACTCGTTAAGAGATTGTATATTATATCAAGTGCAAATGAGTTGGTTTGACGGGAATTGAGGCAAAAACAATACTTTGTAAGATTTTCAGTTTTTGCAATGGAAAAAAAGCACAAATAATGTAACTATACGATACGGTTGAAAAAGCAACATGCTGCACAAGTTTGACCCACAGAACCCCTACGAACTAGAGAAAGAGAGGGAAGTAAAGCGCTAATCGCAGATTATTTTAATAGCAATTAATTGTCAAAGTCACAATTGTTAATTGTGACTTTGAGGAGGCAGTGAGATAAGGAGGCTAAAAATATGTTCTGTTATCCTTTTCCACTCTTCTATTGTGCATTTCCTAAAAATGAAGCTTCTATACAACTAATTTGTAGCGGTAGATATGTTTAGTAAGGAAAATTAATGCAGATCAATATCATTTGGTAACATAGCAAGAAATTGTGCAAGTTGCATCATGCTGCAGAACATATTAGCGTAATACTTAAGTAAATGAAAAATATCTTTCATTTATTTTTGGAACATGTAATTAAAAATATTTTCCAAACCTTGACCGTTGCACTTGTGTAGTCTAAACAGGACTCTAATCCTCACATAGTACGTCCTACAGTTTGTCTATCATCCAATTTCTGATATGCTTTTTCTCTGAACATTGTCTATTAGCCAGCTTTTACTCCTCTTTAATGGTTTATGATTTGTTGGTAGTGAGTTGGATGTTGACACAATAACTAACAGGGTTAGTCTGTGGAAACTCATGTCTTTGGCACCTATCACATATTGTTGTGCGCCATTTACTGTTGACAAAACCAAAACTGTCATCCGCTGTGTTACTCTCTATGAAAGCAGATGCGGATAAAGTGGAAGGTGTCAAAAGGTGTATAATGGCTGCTCTACAAATAGAATGAAAGAACTTTGTTGTTGTTATTGATACCAAACCACTCTGAGGCCCGTTCCAGCCTGTCTCAACAAGAAAAAAGATAACGTGAACTGCTGCGTTTCAGTGACACACAAACAGTATAATATTTTAAATGCGCCCATGCGGGCCCTTTAAAGCCAAAGCTCAGAAGAAACACTCATGGCAACTTGGTCTTCTTTTATGGGGTTACTTTTGTTCATTTGTATATTCAATCTGTATTTAACAGGGAAGAGTCTATCAACATCTCTAAAAAAAACCGCTGGAGAGAATTCATTTAGGTCACATTCACCCATGATAGAGGTTATGGTTTATCCACATCAGCACACACTCAGCTTCCTGGACCTTTCACTCCCCACCCACATGTTTTTGTAGTGGACCTATTTTTTTTTTTTTTTAAGAATTGCAGTCTGATACACTTTCTTTTCACATTAATTTCATTCTTTCTTTCTTCTCTCTTATACTTACTATAAGACCTACTATACTAAGACCTACTTCTAAGACCTACTATACATATCACAAATGATGGCATTGCAGATAGTAAAGCATATTCTAAACAAGACTAAAGATGAAAGATTTTACATCCGTTCGGATTGCTTCTTATGTCAGACCAACACTTCAAAAAGGAGTTTTAGTGATCGAGCTGCGGAGATAACGGGATGCTTTTCATAAATGCAAAGGAGATCAAATATTTTAAGGATTGTAGCTGGGGAGGGTTTTTTAGATGTCGTTGACCACATTCTTGATTTCTGGAGTACTTCTTTCTTTCTTTTTGCTACATTGTGTGCTTCTACTTTTTTACACCTTTGAGTGAATCTGACTGACCCAAGTGAGACTGAAAGTGAAAGTCAATGTGCTGCAATGTGAACGGTCCGGAAAACAAGGCAGAGGTTCTGTCCTCCCCCTCATCCAACCTTTTACGCTAGGATTAGAATTTTGATTGTATTTCTGGGCTTTTTCGAATGCAGCAGGGCTACACAATCTCACTATCATACTTCATACATCTTCTTGCTTCATGCAGTTACAATACCTTTCTTTTGTACACTGGTTATGTTGCAGTCCATTTTTGGCTCATTTGCCCAAACCTGTTCCATAGAGAACTTGCCTGGACCTGCATTATTGTTCTCTAGTGCCACTAGTTGATGATGTCTGATGATGTACTGAGCTAATTAACCAGGATTAATATTTTTCCCAGACAGAAGGAACAAGAGGACCTCATCGATGCAACAAATCAAGCCTTTACAAGCTGTAACTTTCTTCTTTGAAAAATTGGTAGGGCATATAAAACAAGTGAAACCTTGAACTTCACTTATGAAATTGATAAATGTAATACTCAAGCCAGTAAGCTGGAGTATTACAAAAAAACCAAAACATTATATAAATACGTCATACCCTGAAAACATATTTTTGATTGAACGATAGGATTTTACATGTTCACATAAATCTAAATCGAATTTGCAACAGTAGTAGCATTGTTTTTGGAAAGAGTTTTGTTTTATTGTGCAGGAACTTGTTTGTAACTTGTAACAACCACAGCGGGCAAGCAATGATTGCAAGAAAATCAGAAACTACCAGTGAGGACAGGGAGCCGGCTAAATCTCAAGAAAGGTGGATGGAATTACTATTCATTGCATAATGTTCCATGACTGAGGAAATGTTGACGGCATGACTCCAACTTCTCAGTTTCACAACATCTGCACTCCACCCAATACTAGCAACTAACAGTAGTGTAATCCAGCATTAAAGTTTTATTAGACAAAACAGGTTTCTCTCTCAACTGAATGTCTCACTTTGTCACCATGAATGTTTTCATTTGGAGGTCAAACCTGTTCTGCTTCTGATTTCTATTTGTTTAGCAGATGTCTATTATATTCATGGTGCATTTCTGTTTTTCCCCACAGGTCTACGTCTAGCTGAGTCAGAGCTCTCAGGATGTCCAGCATTGTGTTGCTGTAGTGGAGAGGAGAGAACAACCACCTGAGGACCTGTAGACTGGGACTCGGCCAGTTGACCACCATGCCTTCCTCAAGTGTCTGTTCAAGCTCGAAGCAAAACCGCAGCCCTGTCTGGCTCATCTGTCCTGTCCTCCTGAGCCTCTTGGCGTTACAAACTCATGCAAAAGATGGTAGGCACTGAACAACATGAAGGAATATACCAAACCTTCTGATGAATTATTCTTTTTAACACATAAAGCGCTAGATGTTGTTAAATAAGAATGGCGATCAGTGTAGGCTGATTCAAACTTGTAAGAAAAACAGTTTTTTTGGACATAATTCCTTACTGTTGGTCCAATTTATTCCATGTTTGTTGCATATGAGCTGCATCAAGTAGATGTTTGTATTTGTCATATTTTACTGTAATTGTTTATCTTTCACTCCATAGTGTTTTTTTTTTTTAATTTACTCATTACGGGGAGCTTTTGTAGAAAACGCGGTTTCTTGTCCGTAACTTACGAACAATAAGTCTATTCGTGTCTAAATTGAGCTCAGATGAATTTACACGAGGAAATCCCTCTTGTTTTATGAGTGAGCTCAGAAGAAATAGTGAACTGTATCCATCTTCATAATTGTGTCACAACAGGTGGGTTTACATGGTCAGCCTAATTCCGATTAGATCGGAAAAGGCGTCTAATCGGAAAGAAAATGCTGCATGTAAACACATATTTCCAGATGGAAATAACCTTTCGGAATTAGATTTCATTCCTTTACAAGGACGAAGTCAAAATCTTCTCGGAAAACCTTTTCTATTCCCAGTCGCTGCATGTAAACGCTGTAGTGGAAAGCTTGTATCTGTGCATGGCCAGCGTAGTGTCGTAATGTTCGCTAAGTTTTTTTCAGCGACGCATTTTAAATACGGCAACTTCAAAACAGTACCGGTCTGCATCTGAGAGTGATTTATTCATTGCAACTTTGAAAGACTTTAACATATCTGGACGGTTAGATGGGTGAAAAGCTACTTCCGCGCACGCCCTCTTCGTCGTATTCTTCTTCTGGGTGCTGGTTGGCGGTCGGCACCGAGCTCACCGAAGCATTATCTCCACCTTATGAATGGGAACGTGGATCGTCTGCGCGTGTGTCAAAGTGTTTCCGATTAGATGAGTCCATGCATGTAAAAACCCGGTCGGAAAAGATCACAAGTCATGTAATCAGGCGACCGACATTGCAATTTCGGAAAGGTTTAATTCGGAAAGGTGAAAAATGTCCCATGTAAACCCACCTATTGGGAACTCATCTTACAGCATATTGCTGACTTCATAGAAATAGTTAGGTTGAGTCAATATAGGCTTAGTTCAATCAAGGGAATTGTTTGAACAACGCACAGGATTGGGGCCTTTCGGGGATATACCCCTTGATGATGACAGTGTAAAAAAAGTGTTAAATTTGCTTCTATGTCCTTTTTATTAACATTTTCATTTGTTTTTTTATTACAGCCCTTACTGTACCCCAGCAGGTGACACTCTCATCCAACTTGTTCATGCAGCAACTATCCATATCCTGGCTAGGAGGAGCCGCCAAAACATTTGACCTCATCATTCTAAGAAGTGAACTCAATGAAACTGTCTTTTATGTAAGAGCATTTCTGTTTTTACTCATTTGTTCACAAACTTTAACAGTTATTTTATAATTTGGTTTCATTCTGTTGTCAAAGGAGCAATATCTATCTAATATCTTATCTGAGTGATAGATGGTTTATTGAGAGTGTAAACACATATGGCAATTTAATAACAACCAAGTCATTTTCCTTACAAGAGAAACAATACATTGATGAATATTATTGGATATGGTTTCCCTATTAAAAAAAACATGTAACCAAGAATAGACCGGGCAGGAGGTTTTTTTTTAGTTGACAAAAACAAAAAACAAAAACAATCCTCGGTTGTGGATAAATTCTAAATGGGTGATTCAAAACATATTTTTAGTAATCTTAGATTTTTTTATTTTTTTAATTGATCAGCTGACATTAACAGCTATACATGAATATATATAATGATCTAATATTTGCTAATATTTACTGATCAGCCATAACATTAAACCTGCTTTATAATGTATAGGTCTTCTTTTTGCCCCCAAAACAGCTCCGTGGTGCTCAGTTTGTTCTGATGCCGTTCTATCAGAGCTGGTCATTTGAGCTACAGTTGCTCCTTGGACTTTGGCTCAGTTCCTTTAGTTTACCTTCACTCCCCACCTGCATCAATGAGCGGGAGCATGACACTGCCGTTGCTTCACCAGATGTCTTTCCCCTTGACCTCTTTGATGGGTACTAATCACTGCAGACCACTGATGTCATTCAAGTCCTTGAACCCGCCCACTTTTCCTGCTTCCAACACATTAGCTTCAAGATAAACTGTTCACTTGATGCCATTTATTTCCCTGCCACTTACAGGTTCAATTTTAACCAGATAATTGATTTTATTCCGATTTCACATGTCAGTGATTATAATGTTATGGCTGACGACATAGTTTTAAGTAAGAAAAGGTTAATAACAATGGTTGATGGTATTTGATGGTCTGAGATTGTACACATTAGATCACCTTGTTCCTGTTTCATGGACATTATTCCTGTGTTTTCTCTATATGCAGGATACCATAACTGTGACAGTGAATCAGGTGAGTAATCAGCACCAGTGGAACTGGACCTCAGTTGAACCTCTGGAGTGTACCTCGCTGTCAGTCAAAATCCGCTCCAGAGATGGTCAAACAACAAGTGATTGGAGCAACACTCAGATCCATCAAGGTCAGAGGGACAATAATTTCGCCCTTGTACGATGTATCATTAGACCCAAATAATTAGAGAAACAAAAATACTGTTTCATGTTTTAGATAGTTAATGCCTGATTTCATTCATTCCTTCATTCATTGTATACTCTCTCTCTGAAGCCCAACAAAGGGCTTTCCTATATATCCATTTCCTCATTTGTCTTTAATTTCCTTTTCCTTTGCTCCTTCTTTTCAGGGAATGATATCCCAACCAATAACAACTTTCAGATGTACCCACAGGACAAAGTTGTTCTGGCTGGGTCCAACACCACATTCTGTTGCATAGTGGAAGAGGGGAAGGGCTTTCATGAAATCATCTCCGACAAAACAGTCATGAACACAACACGGCTGAGCAGACGAAGCTACGCCACCACAGTCTTTAATCAAACACCGTCCAGGGTGACGGGATCCAACAACTTCTGTTACAACGACCAAAAGAAACTGTATGGAGCAGTGGTGTTTGTTGGATGTAAGATAAATAACTGAGGTGTGAATGGTATTCATATATGAGATGGGGGAATGTTATTGTTTTTGCAGAGTGAGGAAGTTAGAAGAGTCTTATGTGATGTAATAGTATGAAAAACTGTGTAATCTTTACATTTATGTATATGATAAAGAATGTACTACAGATTCAACCTTTGTGGAGTCAACCTGTTGTCCTCTTCCTCAGATCCACCATTGCTAAGGGATTTTGTGTGTGAGACACGTGACTTAACCTCAGCTGTGTGCCAGTGGAAGGAAGGACGGGACTCACACTTGTATGGCAAACGAAAAACCTTCTATTCATTGAACATGAGGTACAGTATTCACCGTCTCAAACGCAATACGTCACCTTTAAAGGTGACTATACCTCTCTCGGACTGCAAACCTGACCAGACACCTGATGCTACATATCATGTTTCGTATCATGTTTCTGCTTATCAGAATAGGAACTCGCTGGATGTACAAAATGGCAGCGCATGTAGACGCAGCAGCAGATAGCTAATTCAAACTTGCTCAATCTTCATTACATTCATGTTTCCTAAGAGATTTTATTTTGTAAGTTCCATTTCTGTTGGATTGAACGATACTGAATAGCCTTTGATCCCCACTCTTACCGGTGAGCCTTGGGCACCTGTGACCCTTTCACAGGTTCACAAGTTGACCTTCCTTAAACCGCTTTGGTTGATGATGATAACCACTGGAGACCAGGAACTCTCAATGAGATCTGTAGTGCTGGAGATGGTCTGTCCCAGGGGTCTAGCCATCATCATTTGGTCCTTGTCAAAGTTGCCCAGATCCTTACACTTGATCAGGTTTTCTGAGTTCAGCACATCAACTTCAGGACAAAATGTTCCTTTTTTTCTGCTTGATACACCCAATTCCCATCCTGCATAATCAGAATAATATTAATTATACAGG
The DNA here is from genome assembly GCA_037951165.1 of Lophius americanus. NCBI lineage: Eukaryota > Metazoa > Chordata > Actinopteri > Lophiiformes > Lophiidae > Lophius > Lophius americanus. Next base: position 6,866,017 of record JBBDHG010000032.1, on the reverse strand, counting down.
AAAAGATAATCAGTACTTTTCTTATGTCATTGGTTGTATTCTTAAGTCTGATAAGGGATTGTGTTGTATGTGTAGAATAAAATAAACTACAATCCATTATTAAGAGGGACTTGATGCTGTAATGATTGATATCTGAACTGTTTACTACCAGCTATTGATTTAACAGCCGTCTAGATTTTAATATTTAATGCAAAATTTACATCAAAATAAATCTGACCATCTACCTGGGGATTTTTAAACTCAGCAGTTTCTTTTCTAACTTCAGTTTTTAAGTCAGAAATTAAAGCTTTCTTTAACTACTTGAGGCATTTATTTACGATCTTGATGATTAACTACATGTCACAACAAATGTGAAAAATTCTTGATCAATTTTTAGGTTTTTTGGCCTCAGCAAATGCTCCAAAGGATTTTTTGTGTTTCATGTTACCAAGCAGTTTTGTGGTTTACGTTTTGCTTCCATGTACTTGATTCTGTTTTCAACTGCTGATTGTACCCCCTTAATGTTATCATCAATGGGGTCGGCTGGTTCAGTGGGTAAGCAGTTGTCCTACTGGTAGACCAGGGTTCAAGCCCAGTCCCAGATTTAGCATTTTTCCTTGAGCTAAGACCCTGAGACCTCAGTTCCCCGGGCGTTCCACAAGGTCCACCTACTGCTCCCTCGGGGATGGGTTAATGCAGAGATAAATTTCACAACGTTGTACTGAATGTATGTCCTGTGTGACGTGATGAATAAAGGATAGATTATTATTAAGAAAAAGCCAAAAACAGAGGAACAATGGAGGAGATGAAGGGTGGCGGTGTTTATCGCTTCTTGCCGTGTGGCTTGTTTGTCACAACAAAGTCTGAAATAGATATGATGAAAAACTGCTGAAAAATTTAAATCTCATCACAGAATACCAAAATGAGTCGACTGACTCCATGTGGCACAGGTGATGGTCTGCAATGTCCATGTTTGAACACTCTGGGGACCAAAGTCAAACTGATATGAACCAAAACCTTTTATTCATCACATCAAATATAAAATTTGGGGTAGTTTTTTTTTTTCCAGCTCAACATAACCTCCCTGACCTCACTTTTATTTTTTCATTTTAACACAGTGTATTAACATACTGAACCCAAAAACATGTACAGTTTGGGATCATGCCAGTGTTATGTCTCTAGACGGTTAAAATCAACTCAGAATTTCAAAACGCTAGGTAACAGAAAATAATTGGTGAAAACCAAAATTGTTATCAATGGAAATCCAAAAAATAATTTCCAGCCAGTTGAGCTGATCTGAGCCGGACGATGCAATGGAAATGAGGCTCAAGATCATGGTTGTAGACACAGTTATCAAACAATCGAGTCTGGCTGACTAAAATCGGAAAAGCTACAAAAACAAAGAAAGGAGAAAAAAAAGCATAGATGCTGTGATTTGGAGAATGTAGAAACTCTTCATGTCTGGGATGAGCGGCAAAGATGAAATGTCAATTATTTCATGAGATATAAGGAAAATGATCTTTGTTTCTTATAGAGTAACCCTGCATTATGGGTTGCTTCTCTCCAAACTGTGTTTTCTGCCAACTAAAACGGAGAAAAACGGTAGCAAGAAATACGGACCACTTAGTCTAAGTGCTTGTGTCCATTGAGCATTTAGCTCTCAGATCGACTGTTTGCCAGATCTTTACAGTCACTGGGTGATGATTAGCCAGAAGAGATGTTACATTATGAACATGTTTGTGATGTGTCTGCATATATCGCTCAGACTGAGTTTAATTTTATGTATTAGTCACTCATGTTGTTTTGATTTTCACACACTCAAGTGATGCTCATATTTCTTTTTTTTTTTTATCTGATTGCCTGTTGTGTTATTTAGGAAATGTGATCGGGGTTTGGCAAAGGAGAAGTGGCAGCGGGAAGAATGTGCGTTGGACCAGTGGGAGGGTAACATGACACTGGTGGCTAGAAATCCTCTTGGGCAGTTTAGCCTGACCGACGTTGCAGAGCTCAGTCACAGAGGTGGGTGCATTGGCGCTTGTATTATCAGATACCATGAATCCATACACACTTGTTTGTACAACCTTTTCAAAATCTGGGGGGGATCATAGTAAACATAAAAAATCAGTTTGCATCTGCTTTTTCCGTTTTCTCCCTGAAGTTTGCTGATCTGATTCTGTTTCATTCTTCCCCTCCAGTGCGTCCAGTGGCACCAGCTAACCTAAGTGCTGTGGTCCATCCGTGGAATGCCACGTTGGTTTGGCAGTGGGAGCACAACAGCTATTTCTCACTGTCTCTTGTCTGCGAGGTAGAGCTTACCTCCCATGACTACAAAAAAAAGGTAAGGGTTGTTTATCTTTTCTGTCCGTTTGTCTCTATGCATGTCTCTCCTTTTCGTATGTTTATGTTTGTATATGTGCTGCATGTCAGTCAGATAATATTTCTGCTTCTTCTGGCACGCTTCCTTGACAATATTTATCAATGAACTACCACAATAATGTCATAAGTCATTGCTTGTGTATTCATGCCCTCTCTATCACGGTCCTGTTCAGTGGTGTAGCAAACAATAAGGAAGTCTGTTGTCTGTGTCCAGAGTAACTTCACAGGTGTGGGTCGGCAGGTAGCGGTCCTATCAGACCTGTATCCTGATGAAGAGTACAGCGTTCAGGTCCGCTGCGGTGCGGAGCAGAATTTCTGGAAGTGGGGAGACTGGAGTGAACCACTTTCCTTTAAATCCAGCACCACAGGTTTGGGGTTCATTTCCTGTATCTCTTATTGTAGTTGCGATACGCCTGTGTGGCACACCATTAATACCAGCTACTAAAGTACATGTCCTTCATTGTATACTTGTCAGTTATAGAGACTGCGTGTTCATGGGTTGCTAGTAACTAGTAGTGCAACTTACTAACTTTATTTAACCTTATCAATAGTCTAGTTTTATGTGTGATCTTGAACCATCTCTTCTAGTGGTGCCCGGTTGAGAAAATCTGAATGCCTCATCCTCACCACACATGGACGAAGACCTCCCAGAAGCTTTATCTCGGTGTCGGTTTATTCATTTGCAAATGGTTGCTTCTCAATAAAACTCACAGAGGCATTTTGGACACTCATCACACTTTATTGAATTATTATTACCAGCGTCACTTTATCAGCAACATTTTGCGGGCTTCCTGACGTTAAAACTTTCTCTCTAGTGTTAGTAGTCATCTTTCCGTTGCTCTCTCTATTCCATCCTAGAAATTGATAACTTTCATTCGTATTTTCTTTTCTCTCAGCTCCAGAAGCTCCCGACGTGTGGGTGTGGATGAACAGAGATAACACTGGACAGGTCGTTTGGAGGGTAATTTATTTATGTTTTGGCAATGAACTTACCACAGATTTGCCGCATGTTTACATTTGACCACAATCAGAAGACACAAGTCATTCGTCTGTTTTAGTCCGTATTCTTAGACTCCCTCTTCCTCATCTCCCCCTTTCATTTGATTTCTTCCAGCCTCTGACTCACAGACAGAGCCATGGTCAGATTACAGGTTATGAAGTTACTTTCTGGAGCCCTGAAGAAAATCTACAGCACACAGAAATCTTTCCACCAGATGCCTCTGCTGCTTCAGTCGACTTCACACAGATCGCTGCACATATCGAAGTTGACAAGATCATAGCAACCGTCATTGCAAAGAACGATGATGGTGTATCTAAACCAGCGAGTGTACTTGTACCTCTACGTCTGACAGGTATGTGGTATGATTTGCAGACCAGAGAATAGCGCAACAAAAATTCTGTGTGGAATCAATGAGAAAAAACACAAAATCCTCCCCCTTAGGAGAGTAATTGTTTTCACATGTGCAAAGGTTTAAAATTACCTCCTTCCACAAGTTAATACTCACTCCCACTGACAAGGACCGACAAGAGTATAGCAAGCCACCAGGGGCCGATATAGCTCTAACCGTAAACAGAGGCCTGCAAAAGTCATGATAACAATGGTGGCAAGAGGAAAACTGATTTTGCGATGTGAACATGTTCAAGAATCAAGAATCAAGAATCGGAATCTCTATCTCTTCTCCCTTGAAGGAGCTTTTCACTGTTTTCACTGTATTAAATGGAATAACGCAGAGAAAAAAAAACACATTTTGAAAGTACCCACGTACGCGTGGACAAGGCCTCAAATCCAGTACACAACAGAGCCCGAGTTACGCCGTGAGAGAGACGGGGTTCTTAAACTGCAACGGAATTCCAGTGCTCATTAAACTTTTTGAGCAGACAAGCTTCTAACATTACTCAGGTCTGGATCTGAGTGTTGATATAAACGACCATAGAGTTTCTGAAAAGGAATACGCTGTAACCGATAGTGAACATAGACAAACCTCTGTTTCGACTGCAATCTAGAGTGAAGCCAATTATTAGCTATTATGCAATTCAAATATTATGATGTTGTTTTAGAATTGATTTATTATCTCTCTTTCAATAAATTAATCACTATGACTTATCATTGTCATTGCCATTATATATATTTTTTGCCATTTGCCCTTTATTGTGATCGCTGTTTTTGTACAGTGTTGGTAAGGTGCCATAATAATGACGCAGTAAGTCCTGCTAACCGTATCGATTGAAAAAGTACATTTTATGCTCATTAAAATATATTAACAAAGACATTTCAACTAATATTAACAAAGGAGAATGACTCAAACTCATGCTGGACAAATGTGAGTTTCTTATGACAGTGAAGTAGATTCCATACTTTTATTGTGAGCTGTGATTAACTTCCAACTTCAAGTAACAAGACAAAACATTTCTGTTCTGTTCCACATAAATCATAAATCCTTATATACAAGAATAACTCTGATTAAAAAATCAGTTCAGGGACGTTAATGTTATAGTAGTTTTTTGTCCACAGAATAAGTTTTTCAGAAACTTCTGCTTTTATTTTTATCTATAAGATGTTGATGTATCTTCTCACTCAGTGGAACTTTTTCTTTCTTTTGCATGACAGCTACTAAGATTCATGCACTTTAAACTCTCTTGTGACTCATTCTGTCTCACACAACTCAATCCACAAGAATCCATGATAACACAAATGTCATGAATGGTATAAATGCTAAAAAAAAAAGTTCCTTATCCTTGATTTTTTCGCTTATAATACTCATTTTTATCCTTGCTCTTCGTCACTAAATGTAAATGTCAATCCATTAAAAATTTGATTGCCTTAATAACGTGCCCCATATTACATTTAATGTGTTTGGATAACATATTCACTGTCACATTTTGATATAGTTCTATTTTTGTCTTGTGAAACCTAGTTTGATAAAAAAAATAAAAGAAGTGAAATCCGGGTTCCTAAGTTAAGAAAATGCTTATCCATTTCCAAATGAGGAAAAAAAATTACCCTAAAAGCCTGATAAATCCTTACAGATATCTGGTAAGGACATAATTTCAAATATAACTTCAGACATGTGTACCTCATTGTCTATTTGGTCTATTTTCTTTTAAATTTCCCATCATTTTCATTCAAGGACCAGTGGGTCTGGGCTTTTATGGGTTAAAAAGTCCCTCATCATCCCTCACATTCTGTATGTTTGCTTTCTCGTTCAATTTATGTTTGGATTTTATCTGATACATTATATTGTGGAGTCGTATTAAAATGCATAGTAATTACCTTTTCTGCTGTATTTTCTTCGTTCCAGACGTGGAACCTCTTGCTGTGTCCAGGGCGGTTTATATGGACGGAGGTTTCCCTCTGTTCTGGCAGAGTAATGCCAACGCTACCTGTGGTTATGTGGTGCAATGGCATGACGCCTCCTGTGTTAGGGACTGCCCTGTGGAGTGGACCAAGGTGGCTGCTGGAAACAATAACATCTCTATTGAGTCAGGTATACCAGTCTCAATGCCTCCTTTATCAAGCAAGTCTGTGAAAATAAAGCTCTCAACTCTCAAATTTGAAACTCTAGTATTTTCCAAAGCTTGAAAGTCTGTCAAATTTGAAACGACTCTGCGTGATACATCATTCTCTCTCTCTCTGTCAACAGCCAAGTTCCAGCCCGGTGTGAGGTACAACTTCTCGGTATTCATCTGCTCCTCAGATCCCGCGGAGCTGCTGCAGCGCTGGCAGGGATACATGCTGGAGCTGGGTGAGGACAGCAAATGCACCAGCAGAGACGATCTCTTCAGGGGAAGCAAATTAGAAATCATTTTCAGTTTCATTTTGATTGCTGACTCTTTGTTCCCATTCTCTTTGTCGTCCCTCCCACACTACTCTTCTGTTTCTTTTCCTGTTGTCTGTGTGGCGTCCACAGTCCCATCCAGTCCTATCTCTCTGTCAGCACAACAGAAGGACGCCAATATTCTCCTCACCTGGGGAAATATCCCACTGGTCAACAGGAGAGGCTTTATCCTAGGCTACAATGTTTACATCAGTAACGGCTCCCACCTGACACTTCTCGGTAAATGTCATGACGTGACCAATACAACATCCGTATTAATCGTGCATAGTGTATTTTGAATCCTTTTAAAATGATTCATTTTCCTCCTTTTTACTCTCCTGCTTCTCTGTATTTCCCCTTTTTTCCCCTGTGTGGGCGCTTACCTGCCCCTTTAACAGCCAATCTCTCGGACCCCGGAAGCAGACGTTACGAAGTAAAAGGATTCTCTGAGGGCTCTTATAAATTTACTATCAAAGCCTACACCTCAGCAGGCGAGGAAACGGGTGCCACTGTCTCCATAACGCTGGAGCCCAACGGTATGTGAATGTACTATTCTACTATTTGATGCATCAAAAGGTGCTCCCTCATAAATAGATGCGTACATTAACGAATCATTGGTTATTTTAAGTTAAGCCTCCACTTAATTACTTACCCAAATTAAACTAAAATTAGCTTCACAGCTATCAAGTGTATTTGCATTGCCTTTGGTTTATGGACAGTTAAGACCTAAGATAATTTATTTTCTGTGTCATTAACATTGTATGTGTGATTTAACACAACAAAATACCAATATTTCAATCCTTGCCGGATTTTAGCCTGATATAACCTCATTAAATTAGAGTTACACCATGAAACAAAACATATCAAAGAAACTCTTTGACAACTACTACATTCAAGTTGGTAGAATTATCACTAATATTATGTTATTCAGTTTTACGTGGGATAGGACCAGGTAGACTCTCCATTTGGCAAAGTTTGTTGACCTATGTACCCCAATTGTGCCAAAAAATAAAGGATTTCAGCCCAAGAGAGGTATTTTGGATGCAAAAAAACACCTATGTCCACTAACAGGGAACTAAATGTCAGTTATACCATCTTTGACTCTCATGTATATTCAGTGCTTTATTATAATCTAGCATTGTGTACTGTAAATAATAGTAAAACAAAGTCTTATGGTGGAATTTTCTCATTGACTCATACTCCTAGTAGTATTAGTTCAGTTTTAAGTAGTTTTTTTTGTCAGCCAGCCGACCACCTCATGAAGTTATGTTCAATAAGATTATAAAAAAGATACAAATAGGATGATCAGTTCAAAAGGAACAGTGCTGGAAAGAAATCAACAGTAGTTGTGAGTTTATTGGCTGCCAAGCCAGGTTACCAATCAGCCTTGGCACTTTATCATTATTTGATCTTGTCTTAGACTCTAAGCCCAAGTCAGTAATATGCTCTAAGACTTAGAGCATATTACTGACTTCATTGAAATGGGTAGGGAATTGGGGGCTCTTCAGGGATATACCCTTGCTGTTTGTGACGACAATTTAGGCTTGCCTGGTTATTTATGCGACCATAAGTCGTTAATTAAGTTAATTGAAAATAGCATCGCTCCTTTAAATAAAGCTTAATTTCTATGTTTATTCAAAATTTGTTTATTTTCCTTAGTTTGTTAGTCTATTTTCAGTTTACCTGAGAAATATAAGTGTGACACTGAGAATGAGACCTGGTTGTAATTCCATCATAGTTTATGAACAAAATGATGATGGTTCAGGACAATAATCATTATGTTATGTAATTATGTAATTATCTGCAAATGTCTGCATAACATGCATCCCTTCAGAAGTGACACCAGTGGTGCAAATGAATGAATTTGCGATACGTTTGAATAACTTAAGAAATGTCAGTTTTTATTTTCTTTAGGTCTAAAAACTACTAGAAAAATGTACACAGGGGCAGAAAAAGGTGTATGCGGTGTTTATGGAGAGGTTATGATGTCACTGACATAACAGGGTGCTCCGAATCTAGGAAGTTTGCAGAGGAAGGTTTCTGTAACAGACAATCCCTGATCAACGGGACAGAGAAAATGGAGCGCTGTTGGTTTCTGCTTACGGAATACTCTGTAATATCTTTAATATTTCTGCTGGTTTTTTTTCGTGACAGCTGATTGGCTGATCCTGGAAATGTTGGCCTCTCTGGGAATCACAGCCTTATTCCTGGTCATTGTCACCTTCATCTGCTACAAGAAAAGGAGCTGGTGAGACTGTTATTACCTGTCATGTGTCTCTCTTTTTGCACATTCCATTATTTGTGTTTCTCCATTATATGTGCAGGTTTTTGTTAAGATGCACATAGCAATAATAATTTTGATTTGTCACCAGGGTGAAAAAGGCATTCTACCCAGACATACCTGAGCCCAAGTTGCCTGGTGATTGGTCCAGGACTTCGGTACAGTACTGTTCTAATCCCTGTAGACCTCACAACTAAATCCGCTAATTCTATATTCTGCTATATGATATAATAATTCTGTAAAGGCCTTAGAGTTGGATCAGAATTTCCTATTTTTGTGTGTGATCGTCCCAAGTCATAAGTGTTAAATGACTTTGTGTGAATTACAGGGCCCACTGGACTTGAAGCCATCGCCTCACAGTATGGTCCATATTGTTGAAAGGCCTGATTTCGATTCTAGTAAAGAAAAGCTTGTTGTCATTCCTGAAGAGGAGGAGGAGGATGAAGAAGAGCAGAGGATAGGAGACGAGCCAGTTGACACAGATGAGCCAACATCATTACGCTACTACAACCAAGTGGTAGATGAGAGGCCAATAAGACCACGTTTCCCAGACTCCTCTGATTCTTCTGCATCGTCGTTGGATTCCGCGTGCACCGATGTGACCTACACAGGGATTCAGACTTCAGGGTCGTCTTTGGTCTGGCCACTGGATCCACAAGACTCCTCTGATAGCCAGCAAACCCTAGCTAACCTGCCTGTCAGCTTTGGAGGTGGAGGAGGGGGTTACCGACCCCAAATACAAACTACAGCTCCGATTGAAGATCAGGGTCTAGCTTCACCTGAGCCCTCCCTAGAGCCACAGGCTGTCTCTGCTGGGGGCTACAAACCCCAGAGCTCATGGCATTTTGACTCCACTGTGGGGGCCGATGAAAGTGGTGGTCTTGCACCCTCTATTGGATCCCCCACCTCAGTCGCTTCCACTCAGTTCCTCCTACCTAATGGAGAGGAAGAAACAGAGGAGAATCAACAGCTGTCCTCATCGGCAGCAACCTGGTTCACAAACCTGCTGTCATCCACAAAACAGTGATATAATCTCTCTTACATCGCTAGCAGCCCAGCTAGGGGGGGCTACTGTAAGGCCTTCAGATTTAAAACTGTTAACAGTATCATGCATCAAAGTCATCTATCCATCCAAACAGCTGCTCTCTGACCGCATGTTCATTATGTCATTGAAGTTGATCGTACACATCTACAGTCATGCCTTTAAAGTGACTTTACAGTTCAATACAAATGTCAAAAATACCAATATCTCTCAAAATATTTATTTTCTGATTTGTCACTGTATTTATGGCACCCCCTGGAAGTCTCCTGGTTGTTGTTTTCCCTCGTGCTTTTATTGTGACTTCCTTTAACGGGCATTTTATGACGGAACACCATTTATTTCACCTGAGTGTTTCAAATTTTGGATGATTTTATATTTTTGTGATGTGAACTTTTCAACACTACAGAAGAAAACAGAAAGCAAGAATGTTTCTAACGAAATGATTGCACGATAAAGGTCAAGGAAAATGTTGGAAGGACACTACAGAATAGAAGCAAAGGTCCCCATCATTAGTCTCCAGGTCTTCTGCTGATGAGCTACTGAATGGGAATGGCTTTAGAAATCCATTCCAAGGCAGCTCCCATCCTTACATGTATGATCTGTTTTCCTCATATTACCGCCTGAAGAGTCAGATGTTTCCTGAGAGACGCACTGGTAGTGAGAAGTAGTTTTACACAGGCATCAGAACAGGGCTTTCTGTGACGGACTGGATCTGTGTGTGAGCAGTGGATATACACTAATATAAGCTAGAACAAAAATACAAACTGATGTAGTTTGATGAACAAAGATTATTGTGTTGCCTGTTGAACAAAGATTATTGTGTTGCCTTTTGAATGTTTTGTTGCTGTTGTCTTCTTTGTTATGAAACTGATTTGACTGTCACGCCAGTGTCAACATTTAAAGGGACAGTTCGACAGAAAATCAAAAAAACATTTTTCCTTTTACCAGTAGTTCCATTCATCCCTTCAGGGTGTTTAACTGTGAATTACTACATTTTGCTCTTTCACTTATTTGGTGCTTGGAGCGCCACAAGCTGTTCTATTACTTTTCATACAAGGCCAACATCTCTCCGGATGATAGTTCCAAAACCCTGCAAGTCACACCAAAACAATGGAGATGGATCCGTTTCACAACAGATATATTTTTGGATTTCTTTAGGGATAACTGATAAATATAATGTATGGAGCATTATCCTCAACTGGAAGATTGAACTTGAAAATGAAAAATAACTTGGATGGGTTGTTACAAGGTAAATTGCCTCACTACATGTAATGTCTCCAGAAATATTTACTGCATCACATTTGACCTTAAGGTTATGCATGAGAAAATCAATGCATGACAGGGATGCAGTTCACAACAGATTAGAAGTGACAGATTTATACTGCCGCTGATTATAATCCACCATGTATGTATGTTTGATCAATTTTATTTTTGTTTACATTATAATTGTTTGTCAGTGTTATTTTTTGTTTGCCTTATTTCAGGCCCCAAACCCCAACTTGTGGATGGTAGCTCATTTGATGTCAATGTGTTTTGGAACTCGTTCAATTGAAGGGAGATTTATGTCTACAATACATTTAACATGTATATTTTTTATTTGACTACTAATCATTATATTGCAATTGTTTCCCGGGTAGTTCCTGTAAATTTTGCAATCGGATAAGAGAACCGAGAGCAAAGAATATATTTGAAATTAATGGGGAATATCCAGGGAAGCTGTCGTTTATCGAACAGTATAGTCTATATACACATCCTCGCTTCTCTCCTCTCAGAGTTCGTGCTGAGGATGCAACTTCTTTCTTCCCAAATGCATCATTATGCAAATATTCTTTTTTCTCGAGCTGAAATCCAGTGACAACCATGTTGTTATTTTTATTGTATACCGACAGGCCCTGGCTTTCCTGTGTGAAGGCCGGTGGTCCATTGTTTCTCAGTGCCTCCAGCCAACAAGCTTTAAGTAAAACTACTGTGAGATAAATGATGACTTACATGAACTAGAATTGATGGCTTGCTGATGGTGATAATAAAAAAGTATCCATTTTTTCTCATTATCTTGCAACACTGATCCGAGGAGAAGAATATATATATTTTGACCAATCGGACAGGATAGAGTGTGAACCAGCCAATTTCGGTGTGTGAGATTAGTTATTACGTCATGGCACTGACAAAGAATGAATATAGATTTTAGAACTGAGCTATGGTGCAGATTGATTTCCTTTGAGGCCTGCTAACTCATTGAGCAGGGCTTTTGAGACTAACCTATGAATGCTATGTGTTATATGCATTTATGTTGATTTATATTGATATTACATCTTTTACAACTTTCTTTCCCCTCTAAATCTTTGTGTAGAGCCAATTTTGCATTATTGATGATTATTTTGTATGTGTTTCATTTTTACTGTAAATTACATTTCCTGTACTAAAACATTTCCGGCCTTCTTGAGAAAAAGAAGGAATTTGATTGTGCTGATGACATCACATATGTAGAGGCAACACACTGCATCTTTTGTGTGTTTGGATACACACAAAATCCTTTTTGAAATGTGTCCCAAAAATAATGTTACGTAAATTAGGATTGTGATCCTGTCTCTGCATGTAGGGCCAGAATACTCAACTCACAGTATTATACACCTCAAATTTCATTTTTCATCAAATCCATAATTAGTATTGTTATTAATAATAATAATACTAACTTTGTCTCTGGCCCTTGATATTTTTGGAGAATCAATGCATGATGTATAAATTGTTACGACAAAATAGTGGCTTGTAAATCCTTTGAACGCCATGTTTATTTTACTCTACACCTTTAACACTAACACTGTTGTGCATTACAATGGGTCTGAAGTATTTTGCACATGACTAGGCTCTCATTTCTGAGGATGCTTAATATTTTATGATAATATCCTGAATAATTTACTTATAATTGAATGAAAATAGACAGGGTGAAATGACTCTAAATGAATAAGTCAATGTAAACACTAATTACAATAACGGAAATGCTTATTGTTTCAATAAAGCTATCTGTGTGGCCACATCTCAGCTTGTCATTGTTGTTTACTTTTCTACTCTTAACAGTAGTATTGTCTCCACAGAGACTGAAATAACAAAGTGTTGCCTGTTGTCATAGTTATTTTGCTCAAGATCACTCGTACATAAATGTTTCAGTCTTGGGAATATTGTTTAATTGCCCTTTGGAGGTTGGCTGCAGTCCTGTGGAGCAATAAACATTGAGGTCCCTACAGTCCTTATTAAATGTGTGACTGCCCTCCTGAAATGTTCTGTTTAGTGTTGACATGTCACCATGCCAACGACGCACCGCCTCCTCTTCTGCCCTTAGACAATTTTAGCTGACGTCACTCTTCCCGTCCCTCTTCCCACTAAGTCCCACTTCCGAGCCGCCATTGCCGAAGTAACGTAAGGATAAGTGCTGGACAAGAGACAATTCTTCCTTACAACGGTTATTGGCATCATTTAAAAAGTCAGTTTTTTATTTATCACAATTCCCTAAAGCACAACCTGTCGTCAATCTGTTAGAGCATCATATCCCAAAATGTGGACGGCGGACCCCTGGTGGGCACTTACGTTACTGCAGGTAGTCGCCAGGTATCATTTAAATTATAAAATACCAGTGATTTGTTTACGGAAGATGATTAGGGCCTCTATGGCTATGTGAATTTCAGGGGGAATTCTGACTTTATTCTCAGAATTCTGACGTATAACTCAGAATTCTGGATTCAATAATCATGTAGCCTTATTCCGAGATTAAGTCAGAGTATAAATTCAGTTTTCTGAGAATTAATGTGACTATAAAGTGGAATTTTAGCCTTGTTTTATTCTTAGTATATCTGACCTATTTTGAACTCCCATTTTCAGTTTTCTGCCCACTGAGCTGAGGGACTTACTTAAGCCCCCCCTGTTGCATCATGGACTGGGCTCGAACCCTGGTCTACAGGTTAAGGAACAATTGCTCTACCCACTGAACTAAAGCCTTCCATATTAAATTGGATATCGTGAAATATTACCTAGGGGAAACACACAAACACACACACACAAGTACAGTACCTAAATTAACATTAAGTAAAGTACATATAAATTAAGTCTACTCAATAACGGTCTTTCACTGCTGCTTGCACGCATTTTCAGCCTGAGAACGATCAACTGTAACCAGTCGTAGTGTATCCACAAATAACAAAAACAAAAAAAAACATTGAAAAATGTTGGAGGTAGATTATAATACAATTTAAATGTATAATAATAAACTTCATTCCTATAGCTACTTTAAAAACAACTGTTACCAAAGTGCTTTGACAGACAGACAAAAACTGGAAAACTCATACTTAATCACAAGATGGTAGTGATGAGACTAAACTAAATAAAGATAAACTCCGTGAACTCCATTACTCCCCATTCGTTATATGTTTCATGTCACAAACGAGCATTACAGATGAGATGTTTGCTTTGATTGATGGAGAAGTACAGAGAAGGCCAGGAGTGGCAGTGTGTCTTTGTGGACTTAAAGAAAGAGTACGACAGAAGTCCGAGGGAGGAATTGTGTTATTGCATGAGTAAGTCTGCAATGACAGATAGTTATTATTGATGGGTGGGTTCAATGTGGAGGTGGGACTGCACCAAGGATCCATTCTGAGGCCGTTCTTGTTTACTATGATGATTGGACAGGCTGACAGTTGTGGTCAGGCAGGAGTTTCCATGGACTATGATGTTTGCGATTGACATTCTGATCTGTAGTGGGAGCAGATGATAAGTGAAAGGAAACCTGGGGAAATTGAGGTATGATCTGGAGAGTAAAGTAATGAAAGTCAGTCACAACAAGACAGAATTCTTGTATGCGAATAAAAGGGAGGCAGGTGAGTTGAAGAGGGGGCAGGGGTTTAAGTACTTGGTGTCAACTGTTCATACAACTGGGAGTGTGGAAATTAGGTGGAGAAGTGAGTGCAGGCAGAGTGGAGAAGAGTAGCCAGGAGTTATCTGTGTGCAGGCAGGGTGGAGAAGAGTATCCAGGAGTTATCTGTGTGCAGGCAGGGTGGAGAAGAGTATCCAGGAGTTATCTGTGTGCAGGCAGGGTGGAGAAGAGTATCCAGGAGTTCTCTGTGTGCAGGCAGAGTGGAGAAGAGTATCCAGGAGTTCTCTGAGAAAGGAGACTGGCAGCGAAGACAAAGGTTTTACAAGATGGTAGTGAGAGTTTAAAACATGATCCGCCATGAAGACCACTAAAGTGCAAAGCTGAAGGAAGAAGATAAGTGACTGAAGTGTCTGTTTGTCTCCCTCCCTCGTTGATGACGTCGCGCTAAAATCGGAGAATGCCACGCCGTTGCCTAGTAGCCGTCACTAGAACTGGAAGCAAGAAGATGTCGGATGCGATGTGTAGGTGGCTGAATGAGGAGCTTCGGTTGTCGCAGGCCGTCGGTAAGGGGGACCACAGCTACAGTCTGTTGGGCGTCTCACCAATACCTTAGTCACCTAAGAACCGCTGTTGATGGAAACTTTAGCGGAGCAGCAATGTCTTACGGGAAATATTGACGTACCGTCTCAGACGCTTCGAAATTTTACTTTGGGGAAAGTCATCGTACGCGTCCGATATATATATTCTGATTCCGGTCAGAGCCCAACACCACCCCTACTAACGCTTTAGATACCAATGTTTTACTTTTTCATCTTTTTCGGGTTAAACGGCAAGTTATCCTTTTAGCAGTATTTCTGTCGTGGATTCGTCTTTCTTTCTTGTTTGAGGGTCAGGAGAGCTCTTTAACGCTTTTCTCATGACGTCACGCAAGGTGTGAAAGCGAGGCTAATGTCGCCATCTTGGTGGCTAAACAAAGCAGTGCAGATCGAGGGGATAGCGATTTTAAATCATAGAATACAAGTGACAGACAGAAGTTTCACAGTGATTATTGGTAGCAGATTGCTATCAGCGATCAAGAATCATGGGGACTAAACTAAGCAGCTGTTTGAAACACGGCTTAATTTGTGGATTACAAATCTTTTACGGAGGTCTTTAACGCCGTCTAAATACTTCAATTTTGTTTGGAGGATTTCAGAACAGGTACTTGTTAGTTTTAACTTTATTTTTCTTTGTTATTCTGCTTGAATTTAGGTTTCACTTCTGAAAGATGTTTGACGCATCTAATGAAATGGACAGTTAAATCTGAAAACTATTAAATAAACTATAAACTATTCTATACACCCTCACTCCTCTTTTTTTTAACCAGGCATATTCTGGCGACCCTGACACTAAGGCTATATCCCCAAAAAGCCCCCATTCTCCTGCATTATGCAAACAATTCCCCGATCGAACTCCTCAAATTGTAGCACTTTGAGATTTAATCCAAATGTAAAGTCTGTTATAAATTTTTTATTGTAAATGTGACTCATTAATAATCTCAAACAGTCCATATTGACTCAACCCAAATATTTATACGAAGTCATTACTATGCTCTAAGATAATATCCATTAGTCCCTCAATGTTCTTCCTCTTTCGGCTGCTCCCCTTTGGGGTTGCCATAGCGAATTACCTGTTTCCAGCCATAGGTCTGGACCGTGATGGCTAACTGTACCATAGAGACTCAATAATGAAGATAACTATAAATTATTATTTTTCTGAGCTCAGTGATTAAACAAGACACATTTCCTATATTTAGGTCATAGGAGCTAAATTTATTATTATTTTTTTTTAGTCTATTTGAAAAATATGGAATATTATAGCAAAATAATACACCTACAAGATACATCTCCTTGTGTAGATTAATTGAGCGCGCCATAGTGGGTGAAATATAAAGAATAACAGTAAAATGGGAAAAATACAAGTCAGATGTCATGGTTCAAATTTTGTAAAAAAAGGTATATTTTGACTAAATCAGACCATTGGTTAGGAGGTTCTGTCAGTAAAACAATGTGAAAAAAAAATCCCCTAGTAGGTTAAATTGTAACTACTACAGTAAAATATGACATGTACAAGACAGACCTCTTTAAGCCGATTCATATGCACTGAATTTGGTCTAAATTGGACCGTTGGTTGAGAAATTATGGACTGAAAACCATTTTGGAGATTTTGGAGATAAAGCTCTCCCTAGTGTTGGAAATATATATCTGACCATTTCCCCAAATCAATCATCCTCGCAATAAGGTGTATAATTTTAAGGGTTAAAATATTTGCAAATTAGCCATGAAATAGTTTTTGACTTATCGGGTTTACATGAAGGATCTACGGAGGATGCAACTTGGCAATGACGATTTCAGAATATATCATATATGGCATATACAGTTTTTGATTGTAAAAGCGATCATACATGCTGAGTCATATGATTCTCCTTTCTGATGTCATCTTAAAAGCAGTCAATACTTGAAATGTGAAAGGCTCTTTTAGTAAATGCTCTGCTTGAGCCGAACCCTACAGCTAGACAGCAGTCAGCTAAATGAATGCAATCAAAAGGTCAATCAATAGATGATAGAAATCAGACAGCGTAACATTAAACATTTAGAGTGTGTTAGAGCCTGTTTTAAGGATATTTCAGGGCATGTTTATGGTAAGAAAACTGAATTGTCTAATCTGACATGGTATTTCAAATAAAAAATGTGAATGAATAGGTTGCCTTAAAATTAAATGTTTAGTGACAAAAAACAACTAGTTTATTTATTGTCATGTTTATCTCTATGGAAAAAGAGAAATAATTATTCAACTGAAATTAAAGGGGATATGTTTGGTTAATACATTTAGTTCACATGAAAATACCTTTTTAATTAAGATAATTATAGTATATTAGATATTATTAGATTTGCATGGTCAAACAATAACTCTTAGCATTCAATAAAATATCAAATCCTGCACAAAAATGTTGTTACACAATCCAGAATATGCTGATAAATTATTGTTTTCTGATTTTTGAAAATCATGGATTTATTCACGTCTCACTGAATTTCTAGCAAGCCCCTTCACTCACAAGATTAAGATGAAAAAAACGTGCTATACTACTAAGAGTGGGCCCAACATTTCACCACAGTGATCTCTGATGTCTGGAGGCATTCGGTCGCAGGGTAAATACTTTTTTCACCGGTGGGGGTACTAGATTCAATGTTTTTGCCTATTGAAAATGAAATAAACAGTCCAAATGTGGATTTTGTGTTTAATCGGGTTGCCTTTGTTTTATTTTAAATCTAGTGTAATGATATGATACAGTTTAGTACGAGATACACACAAAACTTTGAGAAATCAAAAGGACCTCAAATACTCTAAAAGGAAAAAAAACAACATTTTACATTGTTTATAAACAGTGAAACGGGCTAAGAGATGCAGGAGACAATGTCCGACAGTAGTGTAATTTACTTGGATGGCTTCTTAGTTCGGACTTCATTATTGCTTGTAACCTCTCAAAATAGTTATTTAATATCTGACCAGCATATGTCATATCCATGTGTTATATCTTTACAGAGCCAAATACCTTTACCAAGAGTTTCTCCAATGGTTACTTATTCGGGGAGCTTCTGCATAAATGTCAGCTGCAGAAAGATTTCAGTCTGTTTACAAAAAAAGAGTAAGTTACCATCTGTCTGTCCTCTTTCCCTATTGTAATTCCATCAATTAAGCACGTACATATTGTTTGAATTAATCACAACTTTCCTCGCAGCACCTCTATCTCCAGACTGAATAATTTCACCCGCCTTGAGCCCACTCTCCAGCTTCTGGGGATCTCTTTCGACATAAACACAGCCCAGGAACTAGGTCAGGAGAAGCAGGGTGTTGCCATACGCCTCCTTTACCAACTTTACGTTTCATTGGGAAAAAGAAAGACAACAATCAGCAGGAGAGGGATGGACACCAAGCAGCCTGCAGCCAGTGCGATAGTGCACAGAAAAGAGCGTGAAGCCTACTCTGATGTAAGGGTGTTAGTGAGTTAGTTTGTTAGTTAGTCAGTTAGTACATATCTATGTGTGTCTGGTTGGGGGCCGATGCTACATCAGCATATTGAGATTTAGAAGAAGCACAGCACACTGTGAAAAAGTGACACATTGTCATCATCATCAACTCTCCAGTCTAAACCATGCAGTTTAGACTGGAGAGCCGACAATCTCATCACTGATGATGACATATTTATCACTTTCAGATGAAGACAACATGATTTCAATTTTTATATTTTATATGTTAGACCAGGGTTCTCTGATGAGTTTAAGCATTATAAGAGCTATGAAATATTCAATTATATAACTCTTGAGCTTTCTTACCTTTGGGTGTTCGGGGTTATGAATTTAAAATTCAGAAATGTGAGTAGCCAAGAGAAATGGATACTTAACAGTGAAGGCTGGATAAATGTATATTCTGATTACCTTACAGAGTCAGTCTAGAGTAACCTCAATTTCTGTAAAATTATGTATTGACTCCTCTCTTTTTGGATAGCATCTGCATCAGGTGGGAAAACGTAGCGCAGAGCTAAAGCTGCAGAAGATCTCTCAACACTATGAGGACAAGTCTTTGATGGTCAAGCCCATCCAGCAAAAGGGAGGGCTCCCAGTTCTGGATGTCCAGAGAAAGAAGAATATTGGAAAGGTGAATGAGACAGAGCAAAATGAATAATGTATAGTAATAATTTCCCCCTGCATACATGAAATAGAAGTTAATTGCAAGACTTAAAGGCACTCTACTATTAAAACTTTTCAACGTGACTTTTTTTATATTCTTGCTCAGTCTCACTCCTTGCAGTATTTTAATGTCAGACCTTATTGTAATTCTACACGGTAATAGGCCTATGGTAGAACTCCATGTATTTGAAGATCATGTGTAGGAGAGCTCCTGCTACTACTAACGGTTGGGAAAGGTCAATTATACTACTTTGTTCTAGCCTGGGTTTATTGTTGGAAACACTATTACACTATGACTTATAACGTTGCCTCTTTTGTCCAGGTTCCCAAGCCACCGCCCCAAACTTCACAGAGCAACCTGAAGAGGAGACATCTGCAACAAAAACGAGCCCAACAAGCACAGGTATCATTCAGATTAAATGATGATCTGATATTTTACTAATTCTAATATTCATTTCAGTTCATATTTTATATTTTATTTACGGCCTCTTTATTTTTGTAATGGTCAAAGCGCAGACAGTGGCCTCGAATCTAAATACATGTCCCTTTGCAAGCTCATATCAAAACTAGGCCTATGTGGTATATCCCCCAAACGCCTCCAGTCCCCTGCATTGTACAAGAAATCCCCCTGATTGAACTCAAATTAAATGTGACTAATTAATAATCTCAAACTGTCCATATTGACTCAACCTAACTATTTCTATGAAGTCAGCAATATGCTCTAAGAAAAGATCCCATAGTGACTCAATAATGTAGATGAATACAAAGAAATAACAACAGAAAAACAGAGCTACATTTAGACATGAAGTGACTCATGGTTTGGAAGTTGGGGACGAAAAACAAAAAGCTTTCTGTTTTCAACAAAAATCTCCCCTACACAATAGGGGAGCACAAAAAGCTCCCCTAATGAGTAAAGTATGAACTATTATAGTGAAATGATTTAAATACACGATAGTTCTCCATGTGTAGATTAGAGACAATTTAGACATAATTGGACGCATGTATATTATATATGTCTGATTATATATTTTTCCATGAGTGAGTAAAATATGTAAAAGTACTTTACTTTTACATTTGAACTAAATTCGCGGTTAAGACCTTATGTTTTCCATGGAAAGCTCCCCACAGAGTAAAATATGAACTGTTAGAGTGAAATATGATATACACAAGCTAGATTGCCTTGATTCCATTCATATGCACCATATTTGGACTAAATTGGACAAACGGTTGAGAAATTATGTCTTGCAAAGTGTGATTTTGGAAAACAGGTCCCCACTAGTGGCAGGAATAGCAAACTGACCTTTCCCAAAATCAAGCCAGTCCTACCTGCCATTAAGATCTATAGTAGTACAAAATATGAAAATGGATCCTTGAAATAGTTTTTGAGTTATTGCGTTTAAACGAAGGATCTGCGGCGGAGTCAGAGGCAATGACAATTCCATAATGTCCCTGATATTATGATGATGAAAGGATTTATTAATCTTGGATTCAACAGATTCAGTGATGTCATCTAATGAAGGGACATCTCTTTGCGTTTGTTCTTACATTCCCTAAATATTCCCGGGTCTTTGTAAAAACAATAATGTCTATTTGAGGACGTGATTGATGACCCTATATGTAAACTAATATCTCTAAGGCCATTGTCACGCCGCGTTTGTTTCCTGCCGCATTGTAAACTGTTGAATCCAAATTGAAAAAATAAAACTGTGACATGTTTTTTCACATTTTTTTTGTCACCAAATCTATCTATTTTGTTCATACAGATGGTCCAGAATGAAATTGACAAGTTCGAGAAAAACAAGAAGGAACTGGATACTTGCGGTCTTCCCTTGTCTTTAAGGTGATGGAGATAGAATTTACCTAAATTCAGAGATTCCATCGAACAATAACTTTTAATATGATTTGTATCTCTTCCACTTTAGTGGTCAGCCTGTTCGTGCAGAATTATCCCCTGGTGGCAGCAGCCAGGGGTGTGACATACCTGGAAGTGGCGCTAAGATGGTCTTACAACCCAGTACCAAGTATATACAGGATATACGCCAGAGGGTGAGGGAGAATGCTGTAGCTCGAGACCAGAGAGAGAAAAGACTAGACAGATTCCTGGTGGAGCAGCTCAAAGCTCATGAAGCTCAAGAGGTGAAACTTATCCTCTCCTCTCTTTGAGAATTGTTAATATATATCAAATATACAGTGAACTCGAGAATCTATTCAGTACATTCACTCTTTCAAAATTGTGTTGTATCCCCTAAAGTCGGGGATATTGGTACAAATAATTTTTGGTGGATTCGATCTATCTTCTATTCCATTCTGTTTTACTGTAATGGTTCATATTTTACTCACTGGAGGAGCTTTTTAGGTCTGCAAGAAACTCATTTCATGCTGTTATGAACGCTCTTACGAAAATACACAAGGAAATCCATCTTGTATATTATTTCAATATAATTGTACGTTTTTTTACTCATTAGGGGGAACTTTTTGAGGGAAAACAGTTTTTCATACATAACGTCCCAACCATTTCCAAATGTTGAGACGAAATTTCCAATTCAGTCTAAATTTAGCTCATAAATTCTGAAGCTCAGAAAGAAAACTAGTTAGCAGTATTAATCTTCACTATTGAGTCACTGTTGGAACCCAGCCATGAATGGGTCACAAGCCAGTGTACTTCTGGCGCTAGACCCAAGCCCGGATAGGGGAGGGTTGTGTCAGGAAGGACATCCGACGTTAAAACCTTCGCCAAATCAATACGTGGAACAAGGCAATCCGCTGTGGCGACCCTCAAAGGGTTGAGCTGAAAGAAGAAGACTGAATCACAAAGGGATTGAGATTATTAATAAGTTACACTTAATTTGAGGAGTCAATCAGCGGGATTGATTGTACAACACAGGGCACTGGGGGCTTTTTGGGATATACCATTGCTTTTGGGCACGATAGCGTAGGTCTGGTTTTTCTTTGACCTGACGCAATCTGTGAATTGTCATCATTTATTGCAAAATCAGTCAGATTACCCGCCACCTGTGACTTAACCTGCAGGAGGCTCAGCGAGTGGAGCAGCTTGTGAAGCGACTAACGCGTCAGACTCAGCAAGAGCAGCGTCTGGCAACGCAGCTCCTTCAGATCCGTCGCCAGAAGGAGGTGATGCGACAGAACCGCCTGTTCAGAGAGCAACAGTATCAGCAACGGAGAGAGAGGGACTTCCAGGAAGCTCTGGAGAAGGAGGCGGTGAGATAGGATGAATAAGGAAGAGGAAAAATCATCTGCATTGTCACTTTAAATTAAGCTGTATAAGTAACATACTGTAGTATAAGCCTGATGAAATGCAAGGAAAAGCTTGTTATTTGGTAATTTGTGTAATATCAGCAGTGTGTAATGAAGAGAGTGGGCATCAGAACACAGTTTGTATAGTAAGACTACGTGAATTATGATATAAACAACTAAATGTTTATCTGTTTTGTCCTTCCAATGATCACATTTTTGTGTAGATAGCTGTTTCAGACGAAAGTGAGATACTTATGATAAATGCCTCCCAAAGGATGAAGGCAATGATCTGGCATATAATCAGTGTTAGGTTTACTGTATGTTGTCGTATGCTGAGGTCGTGGTGCAAAAGTGTTCATATTAACCACAAAACACCCATAGGTGTGATGTGTTATTGACAATAAATGAGCTATTTCTACATCTTTCATTGCATTAATTAATTAACCAATCAGTGGTGATGAGCAGAAGCATTTATTTGTATCATGCCCTTCCACTCATCCCCTCTTTCTGATTGGGGCCTGGCGCAGGCTTTGGCTCAGCAGGATAAGTTGGAACATGACGACGAAATCAGAAAGGAGATTGAACTCTCTAAAAGGAACGCCACTGAGCGAGCTCAGAACAGACGAGAGAAGCACCTCATGATCTGCAAGGACATTTTGGAGCAGATAGTGGACTTGGCCACCAAGGTTGGAGACTATCGACTGGCCGCTGGGAAGTATGTAACGAAATTGCTCTTAATGATGCACTTGACTTTTTATACAGTGTTTGGGCACTAAACCTCTAAGTCAGTCTATCTATGGCTACGTGGAAATAGGTTTAATGGAGTGATTGGACAGGTCAGCTGCAATATCTGCATATAGAATAAAAGAATAAAAATGGGCAGCTTCTTTTGTTTCAAATAAAACACTTAAAATAAGTAGGAAATAACGACATAAGGAACAGGGTAAGGAAATAAGGGCAGGTAGGCCCTTCATTCATCCCTGTTTTAACATTTTCTGTCTTAAACAGGGAAGTATTCAGCCCGTAGGAACAGCATCGTCAACCTAACAACCTGACCAATACTACAAGAACTAAAACATTTCATTTAAGCTTGTAGGAAAACTTAAGCATTGGGGCACTGGCCTAATTGGAGACATCAACATCCGCTTCCCTGCTTCCTCTCATCAAAAACATAATTTTCTACAGACAAGCAACTCTGCAAACAATCAAAACGTTTATACCATGATCAGCCATAACATGAGAAAACCTCCTCCATAATATTGTGTAGGTCCCCTCTCTGGTGCCAAAGCAGCTGTATGATAAAGATTTTGATAAAAAGGTTCGGCATTAACTCTTTAAAGCAGTCTATGCTACAGTAGCTCTGCTGTGGGATGGACAACACAGGCTTGCTATTGGCTCTCCACACACATGAATGAGCCGTGGTCCACCAGCTGTCCTTCCTTTTGGTAGGTACTAACCACTACAGACTGGGAACACCCTTTTAGAAATGCTCTGACGCATTTGTCCAGCCATCCAGTTTTTGCCTTAATGAAAGTTGCTGAGATCCACATGTTTTCCTATCTTCACTACTTTCAATGCATCAACTTACAGGACCAAATGTTACCTTGCTACCTGATATCACACAAACAGGTGACATTGTAACCAGATAATCAATACAGTGCCTTCACCAGTCAGTGGTTATAACGTTATGGCTGATGTACTTATTTGCACTTTGAGTGGTACTATATTAGTGATTATAATAATAATAATAATAATAACAATATTACATTTCTTTTTTAGAGCACTTTTCAAGTATGCAATTTTGCTTTCCAGTCACAGGAAAAACAAATAGAACGACATGTTAAAACAGGAATCGGATTGAGATATCGAACCATAAACTCATGCTGAGATAACAATAACAGATCACACGTTGTTTACACATTAAAAGCAGATCTGAAAAGGTGAGTCTATAGAAGTGATTTGAACATGGAGGGGTCTGCATGGCCTCCATACCGTGTAATTTTATGGCTGATTGGTTTGCGTGTAAGTGTGTCATATTCCACTGTATCCTGTCATGGATAAGATTTAGTGCAATATTTTTCAATACATTACAAGTCTAACCATCTTCAAATGTAATGCCGCTGTCCAGCGTTGCTGCCAGTCATGTTCTGCTGTCGTGTCCAGTCTGATTCCTAATAGGTCGATGAGAGAGTGGAAAGAATTACTGATCAATGGACTGCCTCTGTATGAGCCAATTCAGGACCAGCCAGTGTCTACCCCACTACATACGAAGAAGCAGGAGATACTCAATAATCATGATTATGATGATTACACTGTGAGTTTTGTGTGTGTTTAAATCATGTTTGAGAGTGTGAGTTCGCTCAAACACTTTGATATAGTTTGTCTGTGTAAACCAATCACGTGCTTGGTTATAAACCTTAATCAAACTCTACTAGCCGTGTGGTAAGGAAAGCCCACCAAGCCACGTGTTTTACAAGCTTCTGAAATTCTCAACCATCTCACTGCTGTAGACCCTTTTTGTCTTATCCATGTGTTCTGTCTGTCAGAACATGGTAGGTGTGTGGTCAATGCCAAAAGAAGCAGGGCAGACCGTATCACCCCCAACAAACAACGATATTCTTGGCCATGTTGTTGGGCGACTGAGTAACATCGTCAATCAACATTGCGTGGAACCTTCCTCTCTTTTGTTTCCTCACTTTGCCCTCAAAGCTTGCGTCCTGGGTCTGTTTTGCTCTGGCAAGACCACCTGCCTGGCCAGGATTGCTGAAGGTACACAACACAATGTGAAGACAGACGCAGGCATAAACAAATCACTGGTTTGAGAGTGTGACTGTGTGACTTATTTGTTGCCTTGGTATTTGGGTTATTTTGTGTTATAGGCCTTGGTGTCTGTGTCTTATCAGTCGACAATCTGATTGAAGATGCCCTGAAAGCTCTGCAGAATGGACAGGATGTTAGTCAGGTACGTTAAGACAGCCTCAGTAGTACCACCACTAGTACTTAATTGGATCTTGTCACACAATTACATCCCAAAAACTACTGGGATAATCTGGAATCGCCATCGCCGTAGATGCTAAATGTTAATGCGATAACCCAAAAACCATTTCATGGATCAATCTCAAATTTTATACTCCCACAGTATAACAGTATATTGGTGCGAGGAAGAACTGGGTTGATTTAGAAAAAGCTGGCTGTATATTTCCACAACTAGGGGGATCTTTATCTCTAAATGTTTTCGGGACAGAGTTTTTCAACCTTGGGACCAACCAATCTTCATTTTGTATCACTGATCTAAGAGCATATTGTTGACTTCATAGAAATAGATAGGTTGAGTCAATACGTATTGTGTGACATTATTAATGACTTACACTTACTATGAGTAGGTCAGTCAGAGGAACTGCTTGCACAATGCAGGGGGTTGGGGACTTTTTAGGGACATAATGCGACAGCATTGGCCTAATTTCACTTTGGAATGATTTTTCAGTAATAAAATCTCACTAGTCTCTCCGGGCACCACCATAAAATATACAAACACAGTTCACGCTTTGATGACATATCTGTGGTGTTTTATTATTATAATCGTATTAATGTTTTTTAATGTTTCACTATTCTCTGTCTGAGCTGTAATATATTGTTAATTTGTTTACTGTGCGCTTGATGACAATAACCAAAGTTGAAATTGAATCTGAAGAACCCTATTTTGGGCAAAATGTGCTTCAGGTCTCAGAGCAGCAAGAAGAGAAAGATAGTGAACAACTGCAAACATCCTCCACAACAATTAAATTTGGTCAGTTTTTGAACTCAGCATGATTCCATTCTGCGTCAGTCTATACTTAACATCACTGTGTATTTATGTTCGTAGTTACAATGTATGTCGTATTACATATTTCAGATAGATGTGACTTTAATTTGAAATCTGCTGCTTGAAATTTTTTTTCAGATCCTGACACTTATGAGAAAAGTAGAGACAGTCACAATAGAGTAAGTGACACTGTTTTATGTTTTTAAACACCATATAACATGTGATTACCATATATCAGATTCATTTGCTTTCCTTACTTTCTATTCCCACCAAAGAAGGTTAAGTAATCGATTATTCTTTTTATATTTTTGATTGTTTACAGGATTAAACAAAAAACACTCACAACTGTACACAATGTAATTCATGAAACACCTTTAATTTAAAAAACCAATGCTATTTTGGAGTTCATTCAAATAAAGGTGGGGAGTCAATAATTTTTTCCACTTTTTCGCCCGTTTTGATAATTATGCATCAATTTCCTTTTGAGAAAATCATGATGAAAAATACCTACGGAGACAAACAGAACTGTTTGTCCATGTTTGGCGTGAGTAGTTTGATATGTGTGCCAGAAAAAAAATTTATATTTATAATATATATATATTAAAAGTATAGCAATTATATAGCGCAAACTTCTTCCAAGGCACAACAGTATCCTAGATTTAGAAAACAATCCATGTAGATTCCTCCAGTACTCTCTGAGTAATTGCCAGCCGTTAAATCTACCGACAACTCCAACAACTCTGAGCTTCTCTCAAATACTCTATAGCCGTTAGTCTTCTGCGCCTTCTACGTCAGCATCTCTCTGCAGCCCACTGATGCCCCCAGCGCCGTTAAGCCTAGTTAAGTTAATTGGAAGCATCTTCCCATCAGACCCAATGCTGACACCTCTGGAACACTTTTGTTTTTTCAATGACAAAAGTTATTAAAGGATCTAAGTTCTATGTGTTTGGGTAAAATAATTTGACTGCAGGCATGACTTTAAATAGGAATATAACATTTGGGGTAGAAAGGACCATTTGAAGAAAAAGCTGAGCCTTAGTGGAGGTTTGCAGTGTTTGAAATGTTGATTCATATTTCTTCTTTTGTGTTTGGAATGATAAACCTAACGTTGCTATTTACATGTGTCCCTTACGTAGTCTGCCTGTGCAATGAACGGAGCAGCTTTAGAAAAAACACTGAGGGAAGGAATGGCCATCTCAGATGAACTGTTAGTGAACATTGTAGTGGAGGCTATCGGGTAAGCACATACTGTGATCAGCACTCTGGTACAGCTCTTATTCATTTTATTATCTCATTTTTACAAAATGCTATTCATTTCACATTTTCAGGGTCAATATTTTGGAGAAATGCCAACGATGCATCTTTTGTTTATAAACTCTGCGGTCAAAGTAAAGAAACAACAACCCCACAAGCATTCTCTTGACACTGGAATATTTTCTGCATCCTTTCCAGGCAGATTCCCGCTCAGACAGG
Source organism: Lophius americanus (assembly GCA_037951165.1). Classification (NCBI taxonomy): domain Eukaryota; kingdom Metazoa; phylum Chordata; class Actinopteri; order Lophiiformes; family Lophiidae; genus Lophius; species Lophius americanus. The sequence goes on along the minus strand of JBBDHG010000032.1, from coordinate 6,838,406 downwards.
TTGGATCCTGGATGGCTTTCCATTTAACATCAGCCAGGCCCGGCTCCTGGAGAAAGCACTGGGTGGCTCTGACGATATGGGGACTGCTGTTATTAACAACAGAACGAACCTTGCTGCTGATCCCAATCCACCCAAACCTCCACCACCACCAGCTCCTGTACTGGACGTAGCTGTGCTGCTGGATATCTCTGATGAGTGTTTGATTAAACGTGCATTCAGTCATGCAGGTATATTACACTGATCTGGATGTAAGACTATGGATCTGCATGCAGCCAAACATTACCGGTTTGAGGTTTGTGTATATTTGGTTCTCTTATCCAGATCCAGACACTGCTGCTGACACCACCGGTCCTACTGACAAGACCATGTATCAGGCACAAACTCAACAAAGGTAATAAAAAACAAAAATCTTCTAAAAAATCAAATTGGGAGATTTTGAAATCAATACATTCTTGCTACTGTGTTCCTGAAACATCCATCTCCCTCCAAGGATCACAGCTTTTCACGACACATGGCCTCAGCTAGAGAAGTGGTTTGGTGGAAAGCAGAACATTTTGGCTTTTGTCGATGCGAATGTAGATGAGGAGGAGCTATACAAGAGAGTTGAGTCCATCCTGGAGCAAATTATGATGAAGAGAGAGGAGGGTGAGCTTCCCACTCGAGCTCAGTGTGTTCAGTCTTCCATGAGATGAGGTAGTAAATAAGCTAAAAGTGAGGTGTTAATTTGTCTACACACTTATTATGAACTACTGTCTGTTTATACGCTTAAATGACTCATAGTATCCAATATCCATGAGAAAAATACAATATTTACCAAAAATATCCTTTCTATGTATTTATGGACATTACCACTCTTATAGAGTTTCAGAAAACTTCCACTTCGACCACAGCTCCACCTGTCGACCATCCTCCATTCCTGAAAGACAAAGCTTCCGCTCAGAAAAAGCCTCTGCCAGGCCTGAAGAAAAGGGCACAATATGAGAGGTTCCGTCCCAAAGCCACCTCACAAACCTTCAGAGGTGATTGGACCAGTAGTTCGTAAACTGCACATTTTAATTGTTTTGTTAAAGTCACAAAAGCAATTTGGGAGGTTTGGTGGCGCAGTGGGTTGCACAGTTGCCTCACATCAAGAAGGTTCCAGGTTCAAATCTACCTCTATCCACCTGTTAGGCCTTTCTGTGAGGGGTGGCATGTCGTCCCCCTGTCTGCATGGGTTCCCTCCGGGTACTCCGGCTTCCTCCCAAAGTACAAAAACATGCAATTTAGATGAATTGGTGACTCTAAGTTTCTTGTAAGGGTGAAAGTGAGCGTAAATGGTCGTTTGTCTCTTTGCGTCGACCAAGTGATGAAATGGCAGCTCGTCCAGGGTGTACCCCGGTGACATTACATTTATTTCCTGCTCCTGTTATCAATACAAAAATAAAGTCATTATAATGTCTTCATTGGTTGTAGTGATTATTTTGAGTTTGTCATAGCGATGCTTTATGTGCTTGCCCTCTCTCTTATCAATAGGGTGCACACCTGAGCCTGCCTCTCCATGCCCGGTTTCTTCCAACGGCAACTATGTGGATGAACCCATTCCCCCAGTAGGACACTAAAAATATCCCTCAAATGTCGATGGCATTCAACATAACATAAACATGCACTCACTGGGGGTTACCATGCAGTTCCCCATAAACATCATAGTATATTATTAATATTGCTTCTCAGAGTCTGGTACAGCTCTGTGAAAATTCATGTCATGTGGCATCTGTGAAATTGTTTTGTATTAGACCATGTCACGTTTTTTTGTTTTTTTGTCATCCTCTTTCCTGACAAGGCACCTGATTTGTTCTATCTCTCCCCATCCTGATCTCCAGGAGATCCCAGAGTACCTGTGCTCTATCTGGCACCCAATGTGCGATTCTTACGTGAACAACCTAATGACAGTGATGCAGCAGCTGCGCACACACCACACTGAAATTGACCTTCATCTATGCAACGTCAGGTACTGCCGGGAAGTAGAAGTAGTACACTTATAACTGATGAACACATACTTGAGCAGTAGCTTAATTTACACTTTTCAGTGACTTTGTTTTCTGCATCTTTATATTTAACCTCTATGTTTCTATCTGTACATCTGAATATCTGATAAAATGAAAGTGTATGCAGTCACTCACACCATAATCATCATATATCAGAATCTATATAAGCAAATGCAGTATTAAATTTAGTAAGTAATTCAACTAAGTAATTCTCATCAGCCTCTGAATGCAGTGGTAGTTGTAGGTTGTCAAGGTTACCAAATGTTAATACCGTAAACCCTCCATTAGTCGGTTGGTTGGCTGGATTTAATATTTGGTTCTCTGTTAAATATTATTCCTGGTTCCTTGTATCTTTAGAGAGGAGTACAAGCAGTATCTGAGATGTCCGGATTTAAAGCAGGAGATTGTCTCTCAGTGGCAGAAAGACTTCAACAGCATAGGGGACGACACGAGAGAAGACGAGGAAACTAAGGCAGAGCTACACCTGAGACTGGACGTAAGCAGAGTCAATAATTTAATACCTGTATTCTCAAGCTGACAATCAAAATATATTAGAAAAATAAATAAAAATGAAAACGGAATGAAAACTGTATTGAGGCACTTTTATACTGTGCTCTCTAGAACTATAGTTACACTTTAAAAACAATAAGCAAAATGGGAATCAAAAAAAGTGATAATTGTTTATTCATTGCATTTAATAAAAAATTATTAAAAACAAAAATCTAACCTTTTACAAGAAACATGGTTAAAAGATTGGTGAACAATCACTTTCTGTTTTACTGTGGTATAAATATGAGCTAACACAGCCCTAATTCGCTTTGACATTCCTCACAATGTGAAAGACCAAAGAACAGTAGAGCTGCACAAATTTGGCAATGAATACAAGAAAGCTTCTCAGCTGTTACAATTTCAGTTTCAACAGTGAGATAAATAATTAAGTTGTTTTAAGAGATTGAAATGTTACACATTAGCCTGGAAGAGGACGTTTCGACAAGCTGACCCCACGCACTGCGATGAGGATGGTTCAACGGGAAAAAGTCTCTCCAAGGACTAAAGCTACAGAATTGCAGAGGTCGGGGATTCTTGGGATTGGACATTCTCCCTAACCACCATCAAACAGCACCTACACCGACACTAGCTGTTTGGGAGGGTAGCAAGAAAAAAGCCTCTGATGCCACATGCAAGTTTAAGCGCCTGCAGTTTGCCAAACCTCACTGGTACTTTCAAAAAAGCCAAGGAACAAGGGCAGCTGGTCAGAAGAGACCAAAGTAGGGCTTTTTAGCAACAAAGGTCAAAGACGGGTTTAGTTTAAGAGGAAAGGAAGTCATACAGAAAAGCCCCTCCTTACCACTGGGATGTCAGGTGGTGGATCTCTGATGCTGTCAGGCTGTTTTTCTTCCAAAGGCACTGGACATCCTGTTAAAAATATATAGCACTATCAAACACTGTCAAATACCAGCAGATACTGGATTCATACCCAAAAGACTCTGTCAGGAAACTGAAAGTATGAAGCAAACTTCAAATTAACCCAAGAATGTTTCACAGATTACAAACTATGGAATGTGCTGAGGAGGAAAGTACACAAGCGACAATCTCAGACTCTGAAGGAGTTGGAGAGTTTCTGTATGGAGGAATGGACTCAGATCTTCTCCATGTGTTCTCAAACCTCGTCACACACTACAGAAGGAGACTTGGGACTGTGATTGTTGCTGAAGGGGGCCGTACAAAATATTAAATGCAGGTGTGCTGATAATTGTGGCACACATGTATTAGAAAGAAACCCATTTGTTTTAATTTCAGAAGGTCATTTTATTCTATTTTTCATGATATAAAATGTATTAATTTTAAAGATTAGACTTAATAATCTGAATTAAAGATCATGGTCGTAGACAAGAAGACATTTTTTTGCATCCAATTTTTCGGATTTCCCCAATTTTCAAATGTTTCTAATTTTCAGATTTCTCAGCAATTCAAAATGCTTAACAAAAAAAATCAAGAGCTTTGCAAAACAAAGTGCAAAAATACCTTAAGACATACTTAAAAACTGTTTTAAAATATTGATGTAATAATATTAATTAATTAAATTACATAAATCATTCAATCATCAACAGGCTTGAAAATATTTAAATTAATAAATAAATAAAGCTAGATTAGATGAAAATCAACTGTCTAAGCCCTTTCGACCGAAGAAATAGTTCAGTGTTTTGTACAGTATTGTACAGGAGAGACAGAAATGAGAGTCGTTTTAAAAATATAATAAAAGGCAGCAGCAAATAAGAAGGTTTTAAGTTTTGATTTAAAAGCACTGAGAGTGGGAGCTGTCCTGCAGTTTTCTGGGAGCTTGTTCCAAATATTTGGTGCATGAAAACTCAACGCTGCTTCTACGTGTTTAGTTTTGACTCAGGGGACAACGAGCAAACCTGATCCAGACAACCAAAGAGGTCCGGATGATTCACAACACAAACACACACTAAACAGTTTAGTGCTTTGTGGACCAGCAGTAGGATCTTGAAATCAGTTCTCTGAGAGACATGAAGCCAGTGTAGAGACCGGACTGATATGATCCACTTTCTTGGTGGATCAGAAGATTTTTGTTTTTTATTACCTTTGTGGACTCTAGCAGCCTTCTGAACAATCTGCAGCTGTCTGATCCATTTCTTAGGAAGACGAGTAAAGACGGCGTTGCATTAGTCAAGTCATCTGAAGATAAATGCATGGATTAGTGTTTCCAAATCCTGCTGATTCATCAGTCATCTAATTCTTGCTTTATTAGTCAGGTGATAACAGGCAGTGTTTATAAAGGTGTTAAGGGGTTGTCTTTGTTCAGCTGAAGGAAATCCTGGCACATCCAGTGGTTGACTTGTTTAATGCTCAGCACTTGTATTGGACTGTAGTCCCCTGGTGAAAGTTATGTGTAGATTTGAGTAGTCAGTGTAATCTATTTGGTTGTTATGCAAGATCTGAGCCAGTGGAAGTAAGCAGATGTTAAACACAGGAGAGCCCAAGATGGAGCCTTGTTCAGCTCAGCTCATTTTGTTCAGCTCAGATTTGTAATTAACTGTAGACATAAGAAGTCCGTGTCTTTTAGGTTACATTCAAACCAGGTGAGTGCTGTACCAAAAATACCCGACCAGTTTTCCAGTCGGTCTAGTAATATAATGTGGTCAACAGTGCCGAATGCATCACTGAGATCCAGTAGAACTAAAACGGCAGTTCTACCACTGACTGTATTCAATCGGGTATCATTGAAAACCTGAACCGGCGCAAGCGCCGTACTGTGGTGAGGTCGACAACCAGACTGGAAGACATCAAAAGAGTTATTTAGTGCCAGAAAGCCTGAGGGAAGACCCTGAAATAAAAGATGCATTGAAAAACTCTAATAGCTCTGGGATCAAACAATCTGAAACTTCTGAAAATACTCCCACCTCCTCTAATGATTTTATAGATTAAACTACTCATGTTCATGAAGTAGTGCACTGCATAATGACTATGTTTATTGTAATACTCAAGTACATTTGTCTTGCATTACTTTCATACTTTAACTTGAGTATGAATGTGTAAGCCGGTGTTTTACAGTTGGGTATTAGCACTTTTACTCATGTTAAGGATGTGAATACTTCATCTATCACTGTACAGGAGTTGTGTGAGCATTTGTGGGACATAAGTGGGAAGCGTAAGGAGAATGATGAGCGAGAGAGGATTGCTCTCATGGGTGAAGCCTGGCTGGATGAAAATATTACACTCCTGATCAATCACCACTCTGCACTAATGGAGGTAACGTTTCTGTTTGTGACAATCTTCTTGGCTGCACAATTTTCTTTGCTATTTTAATCCAGCACTTTACACGTGATGATGTGATAAACTTTGGGATGCGTACATATATGAGTTTTCTATTTACTGATTTACTATATTTAATGATTTGCAATATCCTGTGATTGTTTGCACTGCATAGGTGGAATTGGACCGTTTCAAAAGCACATTCCATGTTCTTAAAGTCTACTATTTGAGCATGTGCAGTCAGGTGCTGCCCAAGGAATTCTCCAAAATTGGAGCATTCCTCAGGGAGCAAGTGTCCGGCAGCTCCATACAAGACCCTTCAGAAATAAAGCAGGACTCAAGGTGATACACATATAATGAATAACTACTTAACTATGTCAGTACAAAATGAAACAAAATCAAACTTCAAGTAGTTTATGAATGATAATTGCAGCATGTTAAAGATTGATCCTTTTTCACCAGTCCTGAAGCACTTGAGACCGGTGTTGAAGACAAGCAGGGGGGAACTGTAGCTCAACTGTAAGCACTGCCCGATCGTTGGGTGATGAAATAGCTGCTGTCATTTCTTTATACTCCAAATACTCTCCACCATAAACACGTATTCTTCTCATCACCAGACAGCCCGACACCTCTGATGGTATCCATGATGAGACAGGCGAAGATCAGACAGAACTTGACAAGGTCAGGTCGAGATGAGATAAGATAAGATGAGATAATATAAGATAGGGTCTTCATGGTCTTCATTTAGTATTCGTCACGCTCTGTAAAACATTTTACTATTTTAGAATCAACTTTTGCCTTTATGAAAGGGGATTATGGTCATATAGGGCTATACAATTTTTTAAATTTAATTCAGCCTCTCAGAATCCTGACTTTAAACTCAGAATTCGGTCTTTAGTCTTTGAGAATAAAGTCAGAATTACAAAAATATTTCCCATGTAATTATATGTTGCACCACTCCTCTGCCACACTTACCTGCTCACAAGTTACTTGGGTAGATATTATATAAGTTGCTAGCTATCTTGATTTTTTTCCTTTTTACCACTTCTGGACCTTTTATGTCTTTATTAGTTCAAAGAGAGATATTCTGTATTAATACATCATAAACCAATTTCATTGTCATCTCCAGCCACATCAGATACTGGTTTCCTTCTACAAGGAGGCAATCACAACCATCAACAAACTGGTAATTCTGTGTGGGAGAGTTTGCATGAGGCTTATTATACAGGTGTACAGCAAATACCTTTTTTTCCACTCCTGATTTGTCTTGGGTGTGTTTAGGTGACTGAGAAGCCCCAACAGAAGGAGATCGAAGAGTGGAAGAAGAGACAGCAGGACGTGGGGAGTGGAAAGGGCTCTAAAAATGGGAAGAAAGGGGGGAGTCAGTCATTCAAAGACAAGAAAGGCATGTCTTTTGTAGAACATTAAGAGAACTATAGAGGTGAAAATAATCTTTGTTTCAGTAGCTCTTCTACATCATTATCTTCCTTCCCATCCTCTCTTTTCTTTAGAGCCACCTTCCCCACCTCCGGAACCTTGCCCTATGCCGTTTGATGACAAAATGTCTGAAAAGAGTAATGATCAACTGGTCAAAAAGAAAATACATAAAGAATGTGTTGCTGCATTGGCTCATGAGGGTACGCCCACACATATAACAACTACTGAAAACTCTTTAAAAAAAACATTCTTTACATCTATGTATATACATTATATATAGTACTACCGCACATAAAATGGTTATAGTGAAATTTGTCCTCTGCAGTTTGAAATATTTACATGCAGATAACTCTCTAATTGTTTATTTTCATTTGTGCACATACATGTATGTGTGTGTGTGTCTTTTCCAGAGGGTGCATCGAAATTGCGCCTCTCTCTGGTGAAATATCATGGTGTGATGATGGTGAAGTCGCTGCAAAGCAGAGCTGAACAGACCTTAAGCAGCTTGCAGGAGTGGTTGGAGGAGCGCTATCTTGCTGAGATGCAGAGGTACGGGTGGTGTGAGTGGGACACGGTTTGGGATGCGTCACCAAGCATGTCATCAGGCATGACTCATTCATTCAGATGTTTTTGTGATTACTGCCACCTGCATTCCAGCCGCGTAAGTCACGTTATAAACGTTATGTTTATGTCCGCATTATTTCCCCGAGAAGGAAATATTATGAAATTGTTGTTGCAGATTCTTTGTTTAAACGTGATAACTCAAAAACTATTTCATGGTTAATTTTCGAGAATCACTTAGTTGAAACAAGAACCTGGTTCACTTTGGAAAAGATTGGTTCCATATTTCCGACACTAGGGGGAGCTTTAGCTCAAATTCACATTTTTACTATAATTGTTCATTCATTCATTAGGGGGATTTTTTTTGCAAACAATATTTTTTGACATTACTTTCCAACTTTATATCATGAGTTTCAATCTCAAACATTTGCACTTCTCATTTTCTCTAGTATTGCTAATCTATCAGATGTGGTCCGCCAACACATAGAGACCTCTGCTAAATTGCAGAATAAGCTGGTTTTGGTACGTACTGTCTTTTCAATTTTATTATTAATGTTGATTATAGCAACGCTTAAGTTGTTGTCCCCTTTTAGCTTAAGGGAAGCTCTCTTGTTGAGTCTTCCAGAATGTTGCATTTGACAATAGGGCCTAGGCTAGTCCCTTCACCTTGTAACTGTTTCCCTCCACCTTTGTTAATATACTCTATAAACTTCCTAGGAATACACTGACTTCTACCTCAATGGAAACCTCCAAATGGTGCCGATTCAACTCACGTCTCCCCGTTTACCTTCTCTGGAGAAACCCGTACAGTCTACCCTGACCATCGCCCAGTTAGATACACTCCGCCATCAGCTATACACTGTTGCTCCATCAGGTAATCCACCCATCTGTCTGTCAAACATCCATCAATCCATTAATCCATTAATCTATCCAGCCACCAATCCATCCCTCCATCCAACCATCCATCATCCGTCCGCATGTCCGTCCGTCCGCCCACCCACCTATTAAACCATTAATCCATCCATCCACCCATTCACCCAACCATCCATCCATCCGTCCATCCATCTGTCCATACGTACATCCACCCACCCAGCCATCAATCCATCCACCCACCCACCCAACCACCCATCCATCCATCCATCCATCCATCCTTCTATCCATCATGACCTTCTGTCCTGATTTTCAGGCTTCATGTCCTGCTCCGAGTTCTGGGCTTTCCTCAGGCATGTCAGCTCGGTGAACACGGGTAGAAACACCTGGTCTGAGCCCTGGAGCAACATGAATGAGAAACAGGTATTATTTATTGTATGGCAGAGCCTCAAAACACAAAATTGAGTAACAATCTCTTTACCTTTATTTCTATACCACCAAAAAATGCCACATTGAATCAAATACTGCTCTGCTGACTTCTACATTTGGACAGAACGGAATTTCACGGGGAAATAGAAACAGTTAAAGCAGAGCCAGAAACAACACATTCCTGCAGTGTAGTTATTGGTATATCCTAATAAAACACATAACAGGGCATCAAGTAATATTGTCCTCTTTCCCATCAACAGGTGTCAGAGATAGTGAATCTTCTAAAGGATGGCTCCGGCATGATATCTTGGCGCCGATTTTTGCTCAGTGCTGCTCTCCCTTGGCCACTTCCCTCTCTAAGACAGCTGTTGGCTGTGCTACAAGGTTTCAAAATAGCAGATACTGGCAACACCGGCTACCTAAACGAGGATCAGTACTTACAAGTTAGTCTCCTCAAACATAAGTTAGCTTGCACTGTAAATTCACATTTGGATTCTCTGTTCAGACAGTCTATTCAATTTATAGTCATAGATTTCCTATACTTAATTTCATATTTGAGACAAAATAAAATGAAAACTTCAGCTCTCTGGTTGAAAAAAGAAAAATGTTCTTTCTCTCTCTCTCTCACCAGACTCAGTTATGGTTTTCCAGTGAGAGCATCCAGCCTGTTCCTGATGACCCGTCTGAACCTCTACCTTATGACCGTCAGGCTAACCTACGCAAGGTAGACTCCCAAAAATTGTAGTTCATTATCGCTGTTAATGTGGTATGTTTTTCTTGTTGGCATTGGTTTGTTTTTGAAACCATCCATTGATCTAACCCAGTATATGTGGAAGATACGCCAAATTGGATATCTATTTGAATAAGCTTAATTTAAACTACTGTCTGTTGCATTATTCTTTGTTATCTCACACTTTAGTGCCTTTTTGTGGGCCCTATCAATTTTAAATATTCTGGATCGCCAAATCTGGATGGTTACCTGCTCCAAATCACTTTCACAATCTAGCGGTCTGTTTCCTAGCCCAACAGTGAAAAGCGTATGTCCTCGCTGGTGAAATTCGGTTTGTGAAAGAACATGGAGTTACAAAGCAAATGTACCTGACATTTAAAAACGTTTCCATGAAATTACTGTGCACTTGTTTCCAAGGTTATTTTAAGAAGACATTAGGCTAAACATCTAATGATATATTCAACATTAACGCTCTGGATCTTGTCATCACTGACTCTGCTCCTCTCAGCAATCTTCTTGTGTATGATCTGGGTGTGTCCGACCACAAGGCCATCTCCATGGAATTGTCACCTGTGTCCCCCCTCACAAAGCCCAAACGTCAAATTTACTTCAGGAATATGAAAAACATCAACACCGAAACCATGACATTCGATCTCCAGCGTCTTCTTTCTGCAAACTTTGTATCAGCCAATGACTCAGTAGATTTCTACAATAACTCCCTGAGTAGCATCCTGGATCGTCACGCCCCTGTAAAAACTAGAACAGTCACCTTCTCCCGTTAAGGCCCCTGGTTCACCAGCGAGCTACGGAAAATGAAGGCAGCAGGGCGTGTCCTTGAGCGGCGTTACAAGGCTTTTCACTGTCCAAAGGCTAGGCTTTCGGGAACACCAAAAGGCCTACTCAAAGTAAATTAGAGAGGCTCGGCCTCTGTTCTACTCGAAAATTACCAAAACCATACATGGAAATTCTAAGCAGCTGTTTTCCACTATCAATCATCTTCTTAAACCACAAACTCCCTCACTTATAGAAATTACAGAAGAGCACTGTAATAATTTCATTGTTTTCTTCCAAACAAAAATTTAAAAAAAATCTGTTCTGTCTTTTCTGGTTCCTCCACTTCCTATCCAGTCTGCTTAATCTGACTGCTTACTGCATCTAAAGTGCTTCCCAGAAATCTCACAGCAAGATGTTGACAATATCATCAGGACGATGAAACCCTCCACCTGTGCCCTCGACCCCTTTCCTACAGCACTAGTCAAAACTAACATCTCTTCCATCAGTCCCCTGATCACCGCTGTAATAAACCAATCCCTGGCTTTGTTCCATCTGCCCTAAAAGCCGCCATAATCAGACCACTCCTCAAAAAACTCACTCTCGAACCAGGAGTTATTGCAAATTACAGGCCCATTTCCAAACTCCCATTCCTCTCCAAAGTTCTGGAAAAAGTAGTTGCTGCCCACCTCCAGGACCACCTCAAATACAACAATCTCTTTGAGAACCTTTCAGTCTGGTTTCCGCTCGGCCCACAGCACAAAAACAGCTCTGCTTAGATTCTAAGCCTTAGAGTCACAAATGACTTACGGATGCCAGCAGATGCTGGTTCACCTTCCCTCCTGATTCTCCTTGATTTGTCTGCTGCTTTCGACACAGTTGACCATGAAATACTCCTACACCGCCTACATCAAACTATTGGACCCACTGTCACCGCCCTAAACTGGTTTCAATCCTACTTCACTGGCAGAACAGAATACATTTCCCTTGGAAGTTCAAGGTCCGGGACACACACCGTCACTTTTGGGGTCCCCCAGGGAACAGTCAGCGGCCCTATTCTCTTCATACTGTACATGCTCCCCCTTGGCCGTGTCATCAGTCGATATGGACTCTTTTACATTGCTACTCTAATGACACGCAAATCTACATAAAAACTGTCACATCTTCCTCCGCAGCTTCTCCATCCTCATCGTCATCATCATCTCCCCTGTCAAGTCTCCGCACTTGTCTGGAGGAGATAAAGTTTTGGATGAAAAACAACTTTCTCCAGTTGAATAGCTCCAAAACCGAAACAATTTTTATTGACACCCCACATCAGACCCAGTCTTCCTTCATAACCAGTATTACCTTCTCTGGTCATGACATTCCCCTCTCTTCATCAGTCACCAACCTCGGCGTAAGATTCGACCCTCAACTAACTTTTGAATCCCACATCAAACACATCTGCAAGATCTCCTTTCACCATCTCAGAAATATTTCCAAACTCCGTTCTTCACTCACCTTGAGTGATGCTGAAAAGCTGGTCCACGCGTTTGTCTCCTCCCGACTGGATTACTGTAACGCACTTCTCATCGGGATCCCTGATAAAAGTCTTCAAAGACTTCAGTATGTTCAAAACTAGGGCTGCAAGGATCCGGATGAGAGTCCGTAAACACGAACAGATCACCCCCGTTCTTCATTCCCTTCATTGACTTCCCATCTCCACCAGGATTGATTATGAGATCTTTCTCCTCACACATCAGTGCATCCATGGTAACGCACCCCCCTACCTAAAAGAACTACTCACCCCACTGACCTAAACACGATCCCTCCGTTCTACCCACTCATACCGCCTCCTCCTTCCCTGGACTAAGCTCAGCACCATGGTTGATCGGGCCTTCTGTTCTGCTGCCCCTCGTCTGTGGAATGCCCTCCCTGACCATCTGAGGGCTCCACAGACGACTGACACATTTAAAAAAAGGACTTAAAACTTTCCTTTTTAGCAGAACTGATAACCTTAATTAACATTGCTGCTTTTTGGTCACATTTTTATATAATTATTATTATATTTTTTATTGATGCTTTTATCTGCTCCTACCTTGTAGTACTTTGGATCACAGATCCAAATGTAAAGTGAGTTATAAATTAAATGTATTGTTATTTATTATTATTAACGCCATCCATTTTGTTCTCAAGCTCACAGTCTTTGCTCTACATACGAATGACCTGATCAAGAGTAATGTTTCCCTCGGTTCTTCTTTTTAAGTTCTTTTTCAGGCTGTTTGCGGACAATTCTATCTCTCCCCCTCGTCTGGACTATGTTTCCATGCTGCAGTACTTTGTAATTGACCCAATCACCAGTCAGAACATCCAAACACCTAGTTTAGTCCAGGATCAACATCTCAAGCTCTCCTCATCAGGCCACCTTGTTGAGGTGAGTTAATTAATGCACAGAGGAGAGTCTCCACTGCCATTTAATTTCAAAAGAACTATCTTTTTATTATTGTCAAAAAGAGTAATGTCTTCAGATGTTCCTCAAGTTTTTATTTCTGTCATGTTATTAATGGTTTTCTTGCTTTAAATCAGATGCCAGAGTTGTATTTGTTTTGAAAGGAAACGTCTGTGTTCATTATCGGTATAAGGCAAAATGTGTTGTGTTTACAGTCAATTCCCACTATAGGAGAGGCTGCAGTGATCTGCTCCTCAGAGCTCCCAACTCCATGTGCATCAATCACCTCATTGGAGGAGCAGGAAAGCCCCTCCCCTCCTCTTTTTAATGTGATCTGTGACAAAATCAGCAAGGAGAAAGACGACAACCCCCTTCTTCCGGACTGTTTGAGTGAAGAGGATCACACTGAGGTATCTCTTTATGAAAGTTCAAATCACAATGTGACTATTGCTGTCTTTGCTCCTTTTCTCCTTTCTTTGTGGTTTGAGCTGGGGGCTCAGTTTCAACATCTCCTTTTATTCCTTTGATGTTCGCTTGGGGTGTATCTGGAGGCCCAGCAGGCTGATCAGAGACACTGAAGTGGAAGGCGCAGAGACGACCAGCCACAGAGTATTTGAGAGATACTCAGAGAGTATGTCGAAGTTGTCGGTAGATTTAGAGGGTGCAATAATTCGGCAGCAAGAAATCTGAATATAAACCTTGGGTACTGCCGTGCCTTGGAGGAGGTTTGTGCTCTCTGAGGGCTTTTTCTAATTTAATAGTTTGTGAGCAGTATAATATAAAAACGACAAGACGGATTTGCAAGAAACTTTACTCAGAGGCAGGATATTGAATATCCTAGAGTTCAAAAAATGTAGTAACGTTATGTGTTAGCAGCATTTAAAATAAGCCATTTGGAGTAGGGACGTCACAATGTGCCTTTGATGTTCCATTTGGAGTGGAGCTGGGGGCTTAGTGGGTTTAACACTGACGCAGAAGTGGAAGGCGCAGGAGACAAGGGGCTACAGAGAATTTGCGATATTCTCAGAGTTTGTTGGAGGATCCAGAGGCGGGCAATAACTCAGACATTGGACCAATATCTTATGTGTTTCCTAAACGTAGGGTATTTTGTGCGTTGATGGAGGTTTGCGCTCATTGATTAGAAATTAAACTGCACTCCTCTGGTAATTTTGTTTTTTAATTCTATTTTATAGGACCTGATGAATATATTGAGGGGACTGGGGTACACGTCTGAGGACCATGTCCTGCTCTCTTTTCTCTCTAAGCATCAGGAACTGATGAAGACCTCACCACACCACCGGCTCATAGTGAGTTTGTATGTCGACTCACAGCATGATATTTGTTTCCCCAGTGTCATGTTAGGTTATCCTCTGCTTTCCACCATCATTTGTATCAATATTGTCATTGCATACTTTCAACCTGACAAAGCTGCATGAGAATTCACCTTCATCTTTCATCTTTCTTTCGCAAGCTCCTCCTTTCCTCCTTTTGAACCCTATCGTTCTTGTTAACCTTTTTTAAATCTCCCAAATGAAATCTTTCTCCTTGTCTCTCAGAACCTTCACAGAGTGCTGCAGTCCCGTCAGGATGAAGGGAAGCCCGGAATCTAAACATAACATAACACACAGAGTAGCAATCAAAAGTTTCAACAAACATGGTAATTCATGGTTTCTTCTTCATGTTTTAATTATTTTTTACATTACAGGCCGAAAGCATCAAAACTGTGAATTAATATATGGAACTCTGCAGGATGCAAATAAGTGTAACGAAAGTAAAATGTCTATATCCCCGAAAAGCCCCCAATCCCCTATGTTGTACAATAATTTCCCCTAATTGACGTCCTTCAAATTAAGTATGAAATTATAACAGAAAAACAGAGTTTTTCATAAAAAAGCTTCAGCTAGTGTAGTGGTACTCAACTGTTTACGCCGCGTACCACCTCAGAATATGTATGGCTCTCCAAGTACCACCATTATGATCCATGTAAAAATACATTAGTAGAAGCAGGCAGGCATTCACTTAAATGTAGTTCAAAGAGGAATAAGTATATTCCCAATAAGTATATTATTTATTGTTGACTAGTCATTCATAAACACACAAAGTGCGAAGTAGTGACACTAGAAATGGCATTTAAAGTCTTTCACATGATTATAATGCAAGGTGCAGCCGCTCACACACACAGTACACACACAGATACAGTACACACACACACAGATACAGTACACACAGATACAGTACACACACATACAGTACACACACACATAGTACACACACAGATACAGTACACACACACACAGTACGCACACAGATACAGTACACACACTCACAGTACATGCACATACAGTACACACGCATACAGATACAGTACACACATACAGTACGCACACAGATACAGTACACACACACATACAGTACACACATATACAGTACGCACATATACAGTACACACACACACAGTACACACATACAGTATGCACGCAGATACAGTACACACACACACACACACAGTACGCACACAGATACAGTACACACACATACAGTACGCACACAGATACAGTACACACACATAGTGTACGCACACCGATACAGTACACACACATACAGTACGCACACAGATACAGTACACACACATACAGTACACACATATACAGTACACACATATACAGTACGCACAGATACAGTACACACAGATACAGTACACACACATACAGCACACACACATACAGTACACACAGATACAGTACACACACATACAGTACACACACATACAGTACACCAATATACAGTACGCACAGATACAGTAAGCACAGATACAGTACACACACATACACACACACATACAGTACACACAGATACAGTACACACAGATACAGTACACACACATACAGTACACCAATATACAGTACGCACAGATAGAGTACACACAGATACAGTACACACACATACAGTACGCTCCCCAGAGCAGGTGAACAATAACGGTAACAACTGTTAGTCCCTGTAAATGCACATTTCAGATGTGATGTAACCTGAGTCATATCTTCTTACTGTTTTTTGCTGTTTGCTGCCGGTTAATGCTTATGATTCACTGTCTTCCACTGCAGTTTCTGCAACGCTGCTAACAGTATTTTCCTCCTGTTCCACACTTCTCTTCCTAAATGTTCCCGTTTGAAGCCACGATTACATTTTTATTAAACTACTCATAATTTTAGCTTCCTCCGCTTACTGTGTTCTAGTCCTCACAGTTTAGCTTGTAGCGGCTTGACGCGCGCGCCACAACCAGACTACGTAGCAGGCTGACGGACGTCTGAACGAAGAAACTGGATAGGATAAACTTATTTTAAAGCCCATTTCATACATCTCATGGTTACATTATTTTCAATTCAGTCATCGTAGTATTTTGAAAGTATTATACATTTTTTAAATTAATCTATTTTAATTTAGTAAAAGTAGGCAATTTGAGTGATTCCTACGTTTACCACAAGAGGGAGCCTGGGTACCATAGTTTGAGAACCACCGAACTAGTGAATAAAATATGAATCATTGCAGTGAAATATGAGATATACAAGATAGATCCCGTTGAGTTTTATTCATATGTTCTATTGTTAGACTCAGTTGGACCAGTGGTTGAGAAATGATGGCGTGAATACGTTTGTACATGCAGCTCCCCCTAGTGTCGAAAGATAATGCAGAGTTTTGGGGGATATAAAAATTATGGACAAATTAAACAAATACCAAAGCATTTTGTCAAGTTCTGTGACATCCCTTTAATTAATTTCCAACAGTATCCCCACAAAAACACCCTCATATCATCACATCCCCACCATGCCCCCTGGTAGGAAGAACAAATTATCACGAATACATGAGGAATGTACAACATTTTCACTAACTTCTGACAAGGTGCATCCATCCAATGAAAAGCATCCCTGGTGACTAAATCCATGTTGTGCAAACCTATCATTTATGGCATACATTTGTGTACATAAATGTGTACTTCACAGTTATGATGTACTCAGCAGTTGTCATGTAAATGTAGAAAATTGTCCAAAAAAAAAAGTTTAGATGAGTTCAAACTTTTACCGATACTCTATAGTACATCCTACTGTCTGCGCCTCCAATACTCTCAAATAAATGGCATGCAACACAAAAATTTCATTTTGACCATTCTTTTTTCATTCATCTTAGGACTTCTTTTTGGACTTGAATTGGTTTCAGAACTGAGGAAGCCTCTCGAATGGGAGATGAAACAATCCTCAAGTCTAAACAGTCCAGTTGCTTCAGATTCAGTTTTGAAGAACATTTTCTCTCTGTTCATATTTGACAAGCTCACTGAATTGTTTTGCTCACTAAAGTAATCAATAGATATTTATGGCCCCTTATCTAGTTTCAGTTTGTAAAAACGTCTAAATCTGGTTACCCTTTGAATGAAATAAATGATAATGATGGCTGGGTTGACCTTTCTTACTCACTTCATTTTTCCTGATATACTCCAGCAGTTTCTCTATTTGACTTGTTTTTTCTAATGACCTCCCCGGCACAGAAAAACATTGGTGGTGGCTACAATGAGTTCATTGTCCAGCATAACCTACATGTCAAGCCCGACTTACCAGCAACTAGTCTGCCAAGTCAGCCACAAGCCTCTCAGAGTATATACATAAAGTTCTCTATTTGGTGAGCACAACCGCCTGTCAGGCTAATGTTCAAAGAACAAAAAATAATGGAGACATTACGATTGGTAAATAGTCAAAATGTGTTTTTTTTTTGCATTGGGTGTCACCAAAAATATAATCAACAAAATTGCTTTTTTTCCGTATTTTTGATGGAGTGGTTACATTCTGTCAACAGCCTTGAGGAGTGTAACTCCTATGAACATTTTAATTTGTCTGTTTTGATGCGAGGGCTCGTCAAATCCCCCACGGCCTCGACCCACCACCCTTATTCTCGTTCCCTTCCATTCATTGTCACTGCAGGTCCAGAGCTCCTGGACCTCTCAGTGTCTGAGTCACGTCAGTAATAATGACTTAAGTCACAGATTCATATCCAAATACTACTTGAAGGATCTGGGATAAATCAACGCCTCAAGGGCCGATCTTTTCAGTTCATAGTGAGACAATACTTACTGTAGACATCCTAGGTCCAGCAAATAAGGATTTCTTCCCAATCAACCTGACCCTGCAGACTATATAAGAATATTTTCTCCTGGTTCTAAAGGATGTACTGAAAAGATTATTTTTACCATTGTTTTTCAGGATTTAATACTTGTAATCCTTAGATTTTTGATGCTGATGCCCTTTATCTGCATCACAGTCCTGTTTTAGCAATCCCCAATCTACCTCAACTGGATCTTTTGCTTGGATACAGAGTCAGGAAGTTGGGTTAAGGGAAGACCATCTCAAAAAGGCTTGTTTTTCAGGCAAATGGGTTTCATTAGTATATATATTTGAAGTGGAAGACTAAAAGGACTTTGGCTACAGGTACAGCTCTTATAACGGAACACCAACATGGGAACTGTATTTTGGACGTTGTCTCTTGCGGCTCTTCCTGTGCTTCAGTCTGCCAGGATCCTGACTGTTTGTCTAATTGGTGAGTAGCAGAGCAGTGATTGTTACATTTCCTATTCTTTTATGTAACAGACATATTGAGAGCAAATATTTTATCAGTAATAAGGACCAGGAGTAAGTGCCTCATTTTCACATTGGTGAATCAAGAAAACTGTAGACATACATATCCTGCAAATGTATAGCTTGGTTACATGTGGCCAGCAGAAATCCATAGGTCCAGAAAGTAGGGTGACTGCACAGTTTTTTTTCCTCCAGGAGGAAGCCACTACCTATTGTAAGAGGAAATTTCTCAGAACTTACAACAGCATGGCCACGAGGTGTGCATGCAAATACAGCTGGGCAACCCCATTATTTCAGGTAAACTGTGAACATAAAAACAGTCATATACAGAATAAAACACTGTGCACAGCATCCCTCTCATCTTTACTCTCAATTAGTTACCACCTTCTTTATTATTGAATACACATTGCAGGGTTTTGTTACGAAGGTCGTGTCGACAATTACCAGACAAGCACCTGGTCCCTAGGAGAAAAATACATCAGGGAATACAATGACTGGTTCCTGGAGCAACAGAAAAGGTTCCTTCTGGGAAATGTAACCTGGGAGACTTTGTTAAAGTACAGAGATAAACAATCACTATGATACTACTGTTTTGTATTTTTGTAAATATTTGAGAGTACTGGTCTCTAACATTATATCAGACTTAATTTAGCCTCTTTGTTTGTCTCATACCTAACTCACACCTAACCTCCTCCCCCTATAGGGATAACTTCAGCGGCTTTCTTAAATTCCTGGAGCACCTCTCTTACCAGTGTGACAAGCTGCTATAGGACGAAGATATGATACCATTCCTCCAGAGGGGCCACTACGACATCGCCATCCTCGATACTTTTAACCCCTGTTCTTTCAATCTGGCACGCAAACTCGGTACATCTGCCGTTCAAACAACTAATATATCAAAGTTAATATGATCCCAACATTTTAACATTTTTTCTTCTTTCAAAGCGCAGCAACCACAATCATTTGGTTTTGTGCATTTGTCTTGTTTTACATCAGGTGTTCAGTATATAGCTTTTTACCCCGTCATTCTGAATGGTCCTCTATCTATTGCTCTCCGAAGCCCAGTTTCCTACATCCCAGTTTGAGATGTCCGACAACATGAGCCTTTGGGGTCAAGCAAAGAACCTCCTTTATTCTCTCCTGGCTCCTGTAGGTAGGAATGCTATATAGGAGATGATGTGCTGTCAGGGGTATATGGATATGTCGAATTAAACAATCTGTGCTCATATAGACCTCTATGAATATCAATAAATGTGCACCTATGTGGATATAATGAATATTTAAAATATTTTTTTCTCATTCATTTTTAACATGTTAACTTTTTATTACATTTACTACTTATTTCATATTTCAAATATTTTTTCAAAATGTCTTTTCCTTTTTCTCCATGCATTTGGTTCATATTCTTTTGAAGTTATTGACATCATTAACTCTTTACACGCCGATGTTCTTACTCCATTCTGACATTGTTTGCATCTGCAACAGCCTTCTAATTTTGGTAAATGACGCCTCTGTTTGGGTAATTCCTGTCTCACTGACTTTCACTTATTTGCTCTCCCAGTGTTATTTCTATCCAGCCAGAAAATTAACAGTTAATGACTGTGTCTTATATCAAAGGCCAGGAACTTATATGGTCAACATTCATAGAAGTAGCTGAGCGTCACCTCGAGTCAGGCTCCCCGCCCGGAGGCTTTCAAGAGTTACATCAGGGTGCTGAACTCTGGGCCTTCAGTACTGACTTCTCACTTGAATGCCCTACACCGGGCTGGTTGGAGGTCTCCTTAACAAACCTGCAAAGCCTACAGAGCAGTTCTCTTCTTTTGATATAAATCTCCAGATGCATCGGTCAAAATTTTAACTCATCCCCATGTACAACCATCTCTTTCTTCTCACCTAACTCAACACTCTGCAAATGTTCCTCTACATATTTCACATTCATACATATTGTCAATAGCCCAACCCCTTTGTTCCCTCAGGATCTACAGTCGTGGATATCCAGTTTAGGGGAGGCAGGTTTAGTTGTCGTGAGTCTGGGATCCATGGTCTCTTCAGTCTCTGTAGACCTGCTGCTTATGGAGCTGATGTCTGGCTTCTACAGGATCTCTCAGGGGGAACTGTGGAGATAAACAGACAAAAATGTACAGTAAAACGATTATACTGTGTCCGTGCCACAGGCCTCTTTCCAATAAATTAAGAAATACGCACATACATGAAAATATTGAAGCAATTTCTAAAGCAATTCAAATTAAAAGTCTGATTTCATGAATCATTTTATAACCTGCAAAGTTTTGCTTGCAGGTATGAGCCCAAGAAATGACCATTTCATCTGGTCCGACCTCCAAAAATCAGGATTGTGGACTGGCTGCCTCTTAATTACCTGCTGTGTAGGAACACTTTACCTCACACATACACTTTCTAACAAACATAAAGCTGGCTTACAGTATGTGGTAAACTACCTAACAGAAAAACTACAAGTTTGAAGTGCCTCAATAAGTGCATCTATTTTATCACATTAAAAGTTTCAAGAAAATGTTCTTTCAGTGGTGAAGTCTTTGTGTGTCTACACCAGGACACAGGAATGCCCGACTCCTCATCACTCATGGTGGACAGAACAGTCTTCTGCAGGTGGTGTGTCATGCTGTTCCTGTACTGGGAATCCCTCTGTTTGGAGACCAGTTTGACAATGTGGTGATGGCTGAAACAAGGGACTTGGTCTGACCATCAAACCCACACACATCACTAGTGAACTGCTCACTTCCACTATTCAAACACTCATGCAGGACCCCAGGTTTGTGGATGGTTCGACTGAGCGGTATTTGTAACTACAGAGATGTCTCCACTAACTGTGTTCGTTTTTCTTGGTTCAAATCTTCAGCTGTTTCCCTTAGAAAAATCCACCAATCCCATCCTGTCCCTCCAACCCTTGGACTCATCCAGTGGGTGGAGCACATACTGCACAGTGGAGGTGGAGCTCATTTAGAGATGGCTTCCCTGATGCAATCAGGGTACCAGAAATACTTGCTGGACCTTGTGCTTCTTCTCTCCCTGAGGGTTTCTTGGACCTTTAGTTCTCTGCTGGAGTTTCTGCAGGAAAAAGAGTAGAGAGGATAAGCACAAAAATATCAATAGGTGCACTGAGTTGTTCCACTGAACCATTCATGTCTTATATTTTCTGATTTTTTTATCTTGGACTTTTCATGTGTTACCATAACAATATAGCATTTGCCAATATGCAAACTTGTGCAAAATACCCTAAATACTGTTAATGTTGACTAAATAAAGCATGTTTGTTGTAAGTGTTTCATACGATTCACCAGTAAATCAGATAATTTATAACTTTCATCTTTCAACCCAAGCAATGGGCTGTAACTCCTATCCCCCTGTGACCTAACATCCAGAGAGGATATGTATGAGGACAAAAACCTAACTTTTTTTTCATTATAGTCCCTAAACTTTTATAAAGAATGATTCTGCAAGGCATAATAAAAGAGAAAATGACCGTGAATGCTAGATGAATGAATGCTGAGAACATCTTTGTGTGCTGCCCTGCTTGTCTGGTTTAGGTCCACACGTTGAATTCTCAAATATCTGGGCTACCTGTAAAGTGTCTGGATTCACGGCTGTGTTTGTGGCAGTGTTATGGTCTTGCTGTTCGTCTATTATTAACCAGCAGCACCATCTGCAAGTCTCAACTCTGACCCCCAAACCCTCCTCTGCTCATTTCCACTGGGTCTCCTTCCTCTTTTCTAAACAACACACAAAAGCAGATAACCATGTTCACGGTCAGCGCACAAGCCACCATTGAGGGCACACCCGGGCCTTCTGTTCTCTCCTCCCTAGCTCCTCACACATCTGTGTTGGGGGTTAGCATGGAGGAAATTATAGATTATCAAGGAAATAATGACCAATTAAGACACTTTGGTCTTTGTCCACTCAAGCTGTCCGCTCCTTTCCTGCATTTCATTTGTCTGGTTTGTCTGGCGGTTGCAGGTGCCAGTGAGTTTTCCTCTGTTTTGCACGCAAGCCAAAACATATAGGACAAAGTGCCCAAAACAGGCCAGTATAGGGTTGGTGGCAGATTTAAAGCAAAAGGCAAAAAACACCAAAAGTAAATGAAGCAGAAGAAGAATACACCAATGAAAATCCAACAAACAGAATTTCAAGGGCAGAAAGGAAGTGCAATATGAAGGCATTGCAATGAAGAAACTGCAAGAACGAAAGGGCCAAGATTAAATAATAACATGTGTCCATTTTTTCAGGTTTACTATTATACATGTCATTTCCAGCTCTTTTTATTCATTTAGATTTTTCCATCCATGCTTTGTTTTTCTCATTTACAACCGTGTCACATTGTTCACAAAAACGGAAACTGATCCTTTCAAATCTCAAAGGTGCCATTTTCTTGTGTTCCCCTTAATTAGATGCATATCGTATTCCTGCTGAAGATCTAAATGAATATTTCTTTGCACCAAGTGAACATGATCACATTTGTATTTGGTCAGCAATGTTTGCAAAGTAAAAAATATGGAGGATCACAGCCTCTGATGGGAAAAAAAGCTTCAATGTATTCTTGTTTGCCTTTTTTCCTGAGCTTGAAAGGTTGACACACAATCATAACATTACTGTAAGCACAGCAAACAAGAGATGGATTCCTGCACCTCTATTTCATTCATTTTGATTATCAACTGTCATAGCAGTGATGTTTTCATGCTTGTTGTAAATATGGTGTCATGGTACACATCTGTTCACAGTGATATCAGAGATTGGACACATGCAAAGATGAATGTCAAAAGTCAAGGCAGAAAAAAAAATCATAATTGTGTCATTTTCAACTTCACAATGGAGGCAGCTATTGAACCTTGACAGTCCATGACCCTGTAAAAAATTCATAAGACGTCCTTCCTCAGACCACTTTGGTAAGTTCTAACCAATGCAGATTGGGACCACCCAGCAGCTCTGGAGATGTTTGGACCCAGTCATCTAGCCATTACAACCGGGGGATGATAAATGTCAAATGCTGCAATACTGACCTTATTAATGTGACAAAAGTGACAATGAAGGACATCACTAACTGTCAATATAGAAGGCATTTCATATTTTGACTGAGATAGCCTAAAAGACAGCAGCAAGTTAAAATATGTGATTTACATAATACAAAGCAAAGTCATGAAACCGTTTCAGTTGGAGTCAGGCTAACCAAGACACAAATTAACTTTAAATACCAATATCAGTATATATTTTCACTCCCTGATGTCCAGGAAATGAAATGTCAGCGGCTGAGGCTAACACAAAAAACACTCTTTTGCCAGCTGCCATCAAATGTGACAATTGTGTGAGCAATTCAACAATTCGTAAATGGGCCAACACAGAATCATTCACACCTGGAGAGAATTTGTGAGATGGAAAAAGCAAGAGGGCACACATTCCTAGATGGATTTGCACGCAGTTTAGATAGGCAGCACCCAGAGCTGAACTGGGGAGCTCTGCAGTCAAAAGCTCTCCCACTGTTAGGCTTTTTTCCCCACAACTTACAGTTTTAGATGTTGATTCCACTTACTATCTATGTTCTGGTCAATGATTCATTACCAACTGTCTGAGGCTGAATCCCAGGCGCTCCAGCTTCTCTCTCTATCAGCTAATTAATAATTAACCGCTGGTAATTTCAATATGATAAGTTCACAGTGTAGCACAAAGGGCTTCTCCAGTCTTGTGATCATTATTGAAAATAAGTGTTTGAATGTCAGTTTTCTCCATACTTTTAAAGTTGTATTAAAATTTGACAGCATTTATAAACTGTTGTCTGTGATTAATTCTATTCATGTAAGTGCAACATTGAATTCAATGAGTTGTTCTCCCAGCTTTTATAAAGTAAAGTGAAAACAATTTGAAGAACAAGAAATGCTACATTGTAATATTGTGATAGAGGTTAAAAATATACGCATGAATTTTAGGTTTTGGTTATATGCTGTGTTGACATTGGAAAGAAAGAAAAATAAGTTAGTAAATAAGTAACCTGAAATAAGTGAGACTTTTTGTTAGATAAAACAAATGAGCAAAATACCTGTTATGAATATGTAAATGTATAAATATTTTTAAAGCACACTTTTTCATGCTCACGTGGCATTTCCAAGGTGCAAATTTTGTTGGCTCTCGTATCCCTTCCGGTTTGTATAAAACCTTAGAATTGTGTTCAATTTACTTAATTTTGTACATCTATACAGAAAGGATGGTTGAGACAGTTTAAGACCACAATGGTCGAAATGGACCTATAAGAGGCATTTTGACCCAAGACAAGTTTTAAAAACACAAGATCCCACCCTTACCGTCTCATAATAGAGCCAGTTTGTCATTTGTTCCAATCGGTACTCCATACAAGAAAGAACTGGGGACCATCAACCAAATTTTGATGTTGATAATGGAAATTGTTTTGCGATGCAGGTTTTGCTTCAAACACCAGATCCAAGAAATCTAATCAGAAATAACATTACTGTCTTTTCCCCGCCCATCAATATTAAAATCCCAGATTGTTAATTATGAATTGAAAACAATCTCTTAATTACCGTCGTACAATGTAATATAATGAAAAATAAAGTATTTGGTATTATTGGTGCATGCTACCACACAGTATTGTCAGTGGGGGGCCGAGATGTTTTTTTGGCGCAGCCTGTGATTGGCTGATTGCGTGCACTGTGATTGGTCAGAGTGACAATCTAGGAGGGATTATACGTCAATGTTTATGTAGCCCCTCTGTCCGTGTATGCAAGAACGCCAAGGACCCTGCATTGGGATTTACCGGTAAGAATTCGCTTTTTTTTTTAACCGTTATTTTCACCGCATTATGCGGCAGCCGTTGACACTGGGAGCCACAAGCAGGTGAAAGACGGAGGAAAACGAGGGAAACGCCGGAATGGCGAGCGCCTTTAGGTTCAAAGGGTGCCAGAAAATTCGAGGTCCACAGCTTAGAAATCTGCTGGAGGCGAAGGACTTCTTCCTCTTCGACTGCGACGGGGTAATATGGCACGGAGAGAATGCGATAACGGGCGCGGCGAAGGTCGTGAATGCTCTCATGCGGCAAGGCAAAAATGTAGTGTTCGTCACCAACAATTGCACCAGGCCCCGGGAGAATTATGTCACCAAGTTCTGTCGGCTGGGCTTCACTGAGGTCATGCTGGAGCAGATCTTCAGCTCCTCATACTGCTCGGCTCTCTACCTGAGAGACATCGTCAAGATCTGCGGACAGGTGTTCGTCATCGGCTGCGACGGGCTCCGCAGGGAGCTGCAGGAGGCGGGCATCCCCTGTGTGGAGGAGGTGGACGACCCCAACGCCACCATCTACAACTGCGCCCTGGCTCAGGACGTCAAGGCGGTGCTGGTGGGGCATGATGACAAACTAACTTTTCTCAAACTGGCTAAAGCCTCGTGCTACCTGAAGGATCCGGACTGTCTGTTCCTCGCCACCGACAACGACCCCTGGCACCCTCTCTCAGGTGGAAGGATACTGCCAGGTATGGTGGTCGTGATGCTAAAGCATGCTTTTATATTCCTTGTATTTCCATGGGTTATTATAGCGCAGTAGTGATCAGTTCAGTCAATTCAAGTGTTTAGGATAGATTCCTGAAAAGGGCTTACATGCATGGGCAAAATGTGCAGCACCGAAGGGTTCGGACATCTCCAGCGTAGAGCCTTAGTTTAAAGTGCCTGATTTATGCATAACTTTGCAGAATTACTGTAAATCCCGGAGAAGGGAATAACATGGAATCGTTATCGCTGCAGATCCTTTGTGTTTACGAATTTTCTACCCCCTTTACACTCCCCTATAACCCTTAGTATGAGGAAGAACTGGATTGATTTTTGGAAAAAAGTTTAGTTCCATATTTCCGTTTCTAATGGGAGCTTTATCTTTAAAACAATTAACAGTTTTTGAGCCATGAATTCTCAACCGTGGGTCTGATTTACTCAAAATGTGATGGCTATGAATCGAATTGAGGAGATCTATCTTGTATGATTCATAAAATACTGGAATGGTCATATTTTACTCATTTTACGTTGCGCTTTTGCGTAATCAGGTTTTGGGCTGTTATTTCCCCACCGTATATAAATTGGTTCATATGAATCTACACAATGAGATCTATCTTGTATAAATATTATTTCACTATAACATCTCATATTTTAGTCATTCGGGGAGCTTGCTCTGGAAGACCGTTTCTCTTCTTTAAGTTCCCAACCATAAGTTCAATTGTGTGTAAATTTAGCTCATATGAATTGACACAAGGAAATCTGTGTTGTTTTATTACCCAGCTCAGAAGAAAAAGAGTTAACTGTATTTATCTTCGGTATTGAGTCAATAGTGAATCTTATCTTAGGTCATATACTTTTAATAAAATTATTTTAATGTTAAAATTGACTACGAAGTTGATTTTTATTACTGATCTGAGAAATTGTTGTAGAGTATATATGTAATAAAGATTATGACAAATATCATTTAATCTTGGTGATAGTTGTAGTGTAATCGAAGCCCCCCCCCCCAAAAAAAAATAAATACAAAATTTTAAAGGACACTGGCTGCAGGTTGGAGGATGGAATCTCTTCAGATTCACTTTAACATAACTGCTCTCATCTTTATCCCTGACAGGATCTGGATCCCTCACTGCAGCCCTGGAGGTGGCCTCAGGTCGCAAGGCGACTGTGATTGGCAAGCCCAGCCCCTTCATGTTCGAGTGTATCTCCAGTCAGTTTAGAGGGGTGGACCCTGCCCAGTGTCTGATGATCGGAGACCGCCTTGAGACAGACATGCTGTTTGGGTTCAACTGTGGCCTAGACACCATGCTCACTCTCACTGGCGTGTCTCAGATTGAGGAGGCGCAGGAGTACAGGAAAAGCGAGATGGCTACTAACCACAGCTATGTCCCAGACTATGTAGTGGACACCATTGCTGATTTCTTACCTGCTTTTGAGGATGTTGACGAACAGAGTATTTGACAAGTTCTTTCATCTCCAGTTCAGAGCACATATTGCCTCTGCTAAATTTCAAGTGCAATGATAAATCTCATGTTTGAAAAAAAACTGTACAAATGACAATGATCAAATACTGTAGTTGCAGGGCGCTGTCTATGTTGTGACCAAAATAGAATACTCTCCAAAGTAATCAAGTGCAGACCTGTGTTTCTCATCGTATTATCCCATTTGTGAGTTGATGGTTGCTGTAAGTGTTTAATATCTGAATATACTTCACTCTCTTCATGGCGTTCATGCTGGGTTTGGGTTTTGAACGTTGGGAGCTATTTTTGTAAAGCCATGAATTGTTCTAGAAGGACATTCAAGTGTTTTGGCAGCTGGTTGTTCGACTGTTTTACCAAAAGGCAGATATATACTTATTAGTGCAGAGCTGTTTTGTCATGCGTGTTTACCTGAGTGTGACTTCTCAGTTCACAGAAAATCTTTCTGATTGTGTGTGATTCTCTCAGCTCTGGTTTGACTAAGATGACTGTCTGCCATTCAGACAGGTAAATTCACATTTGGCCTCTCTGTCATGTTTGTATAATACCGACATGACGAGAGGCCAAATATCCATCTGAGTAATTAACAGCTTGCAGAATCTCATAGTTAAAAAACATGACATATTAATGGTGGCTGCTGCACTATTGTGAAACTTAAATGTTCTTAAATGTTTATTGCAGAGAGCATGCCAGCAATGGTAACAATAAATACCTAAAAATAACCTTAAATAAGATGTTGTTCAACCTCATCTTCTACTTTTTGTGTTTATGCATTTCTATCAAGCATAAGAACACCACAATCAAAATATATTCTTTTAATCAACACAATTTTACTCAATATTGCAGTATTCAGTAATCAGCAACTCAGCTTGAATTAGTGGCTAAAACACATCAGTGTATCGCAGTCAGACATGAAAAAGCAATGCAACCTCTTTGCAATGTTTCTCTCCAAGTACAAAACCTCATGCTTGAGTTTGGATATGGTGGACAGGTAGGTCAAACAATCAAAACCAGTTCAGCTGGTGTAATGTCAAACTGAAAGTGAGTGTTTCAGTGCCAGCACCCTCACCCTTTCCTTGTGTGTAGTACAGTGGATAGGCCCGCAGTAATAACGAAAAATACAATGATAAATCTTTCATCCAAAAATAAGAATATGTAGATTTCTTAAATATTTATGTCATGGTTTATTCTACATCATACTACATGTGACGTAAGGTTTTCTTGTGCTGAGAAATAGAATTAAATACAGAGTAGAATGATCTCAAACACAGAATAAAGGTTTTGGTTGCAGCAATTGGAGTCTCTTCAAAGTCACTCTGGTCCACCACGCTGTAGCAAACAAACAAAACAGAAAACAAAAGTTGGTTAATACATTTTTAAAAATTATAATATATACCAGTAAGATCCACCCCTATGACTGCCTCGGGGTTTATAGTTTGTAGTTTTGAAAACAGTTGTGTAATGTATGGTAGTGGGCTAGGACAAACGCAATACAACTTAAGGAGAGACATGCAAAATAGACGAAACACGATAAATGAAGAAATCATCAATTTGACAACATATGTGCAAGCATGACTCAAATTCTCTGCAAAAAACCACAACACATTAAGAAAATCTCTTTGTTTTGGCTGTGGTTTGTGACTTATGTTAGGCTATCGGTCAGTGATGTTGAAAAATTAGGTAAGATGAATCATTCAATTACAATGCCAAAATAAAACAAAAGACTTTAGATTTTAGCTTGGATGTGTGCATCCCTTCTAAGCGTCGTCTGAAAACACGTGCATTGTATTTGGCCTTTCGCTGAGTGTTTTCTTAATATGTTGTGTCTTTTGTGGAGCGTTTCTTTTTGTGCTGTGTTGTCCAATTGATGAGGACTTTTTCTTAATTTGCACTTATGGTTTGTTATTGCAGCGCATTTGAACGTTTCAATCACAGTGAATCTTATACAGTAGGAATGTACATTAAGGAAAATTCTCTTTTCCATTAATATGCATCTATTAGAATTTCTTTATGTCAGTACAGAACAAAACATTGCTCTCCTAGTGTTGTCCTTGGCACCGACTGACACAAACATACGAAATATGTTTGTGGCTTAACATTCTGCCGTTTTTTAATATTCTAAACTAACGATTCTCACACAAGACGTGTGTGGTGCCCTCACCTGGATGTATTCCATTTCATCCACAGTCAACAGTCTCCTGCGGTACCTTTCAGATAGTAGCTGAATAGAGGCAAGGCTGTCAGGTGTGCCAGGGACTGGGGTCAGTGGTACATGAGGTCTTGACAATGGCGGGGGCGCAGTAGCTGAAGGGGAACCTGCAGCATTGTGTGGTGAGAAGCTAACTGCTAATCCTTTTAATGCCTCTGGGGCTGGAAACAGAAATACACAAAAAAGTAACTACTGAAGAATGAGAAACTTAGGAATCAACAATGAGAAGTCAGAAAGCCCAGTGGGAAAAATAACGAAGAGAGGACGGGTTCTTTATTTGTGTCACTGACTTGATTCATACTCACCATTGGGCCTCATCATATCAAGTCTTTGTGGGAACTTAATCAGAGGAGCGTGAGGCCGAACAGCCTACAAATAAAATCAATCAACAATTTAAAGTAAGTTTAAGTATAAATGATCACAACACTAACATTTCCCTATGGATGGCTATGCACAAATTGATCCAGTAATAAGACCATAATCCAGGCATCTGGGACATTGAGATATGTATTTTCGAGGGAGACACTATGTATATATACTAATGGTATACTACACCGCACAAATTCAGAAAGGACTGTTGTGGCAACCCCAGGTATGGTATTATGGAAAACACAATTTGATTGATAACGTATTAACTACTGGTGATGAACATCACAATAATATCACAGTGTGTTCAAGGATACAACCGATGAGTGAAATGATAAAAGCCATCCGGCCTCTTTGAGATTGATGGTAAGATAAGGAGACATGATGTACTCCTGAGGTCTTGCCTCTGCTGAGACAGCGCTGTTTGGCAGGAACTGACTTCTTTGACAGCGAATACACCAACAAAATTATTGGAAATATTTTGTTGAAGAATGCTACCCAAACCCTCTAAGAAGGCATACATGTTGAAGGAATTTATTGTTAAGGATTAAGCTATTAAGAGGATATACTATTTATGTTTTCTCTTTCTCCTAAAATCAAAGACGCGAACTTTGAGATTATAAATTAGATTTACCCGTCAAACAACTCTTTTAGGATTGAGATTTAATTTTGACACAAATACCTGTGTATTTGGTAACGAAAAACAAAAAAAAGGCCATCTATTTTTCCATTGCCATTCAGTACAGTCATTCTGGGTCAACATAGAGCTCTGGCTACAGATAGCGATGATTGTTGTCCAACCTGAAAACAAATTCTATATTATTATGTATGTTTGTTCATACATAATGCATATATGTTCAAACTAAGCCTTGTATAGATAATAATGCCGTAACTAATAAAAGCTCTTGAGGAAATCACAAAGAACAAGAAAGTCCTTATATTATGATCCTTACTTGCCCGTGCATTTAATTTTGTTCCTGTTCAAACATTATTTGCGTTCACAAGGTAACGGAACGAACCACATTCTTTTTTAAGTTTATGTCAAATAAAGAGAAAAACGCGACAATGGCTTTGGCTTCGGTACGTTTAATTTTATTTTAGCTGTATGTCTGTTTCTAAAGTTCTGTTGATTAATTTAGTATGCAAATTGTCCTATTTAAACTCAGGCGATAGATCTACTTTATGAACAGCCCCACTAGTTGTCAGCTGTGAATACCACCGCTGGGACAGTGAAAACGTTAAAAGTGTTTTGGCTAGGTTGCAGTGTCAACACGTCACGACGGAATACTTCGCTGTCCCACAAGAACACTAGCAAAGATTCAACGCTTATGTTACCTAAGAGGGTTTCACCAAAAACCCATCAACAGTTTACAAAAAAACACCATAGTTTTTCTTGTGTGTGAGCTTGACACATGAATGTCGAATAAACGCTAATTAAAATGTAAGGAGCAACGTTACCTGGATAATTCGGGCAGCGGGACCAGCCATTTTGGAGCTGACTTTGCTCCCCATGACGACCTCCGCTTTACTTCCGGTCTTTTAAAAGAGGATCCTTGCAGCTGCAAGAACACACCACAAGATGGCACTCGCGATATTGTAGGTATCACAGTCTATACCATACATACAGTGGTCCTGAGGATGCGTTACAGCGGATGACATGAAAGCCTCGGCACCTTACAATTATCGTCACATAAGGACCGAAAGCGAGATAAATTCTACTAACATGGGATTGATTTGAATCTATTGGTAAAGATATGTATGCGTCACAAGGCATTTGACTGAAGCTAGAAGGCGTCATAATATATTTATTGCTATACAATTAACACATACTATGTATTTACCACCTAGCGTTAATGGCAGGCAGTCGACAAATGTGTTTTCAGACTTGATGTCTTGTTATGTCAGATTCTCAGGCTGCACTCCAATCTCATCGCGTGGTTATAGAACAGCCTTATCGAAAAGGGTACATACACATACACCTTAATTCGAAACTAAAAAACCCTTGTAGAGGTCCAGAAAGTCTAAAAAATCGCTTATTGGTCAGATGAAAAATAAAGACAGAGTATCGTGTGGTACATGAAACTGCCAATGTGAGACTGTGGTGCTAAATAAAGACAAACATAATACCTGCTATTGAAAAGTCCTTCTTGCTGATGAAGATCCCTAACTGACCCGAATGACCCGGAAGTACCTATGGCTAGTAGGTCATCAATTCTGCTTCACATCTCTGTGTTTTGTTTTCCATAGAGGTAAAGAAAGGGACTACAGAAATACAACAGGACGTAATTTGAACGCTAGCCGTAATGTTAAGTGACATTCCGGCTAGAAAATGAAGAGTCACATGGTCTAGGTTTATCCAATCACAGACGAGTGAGGAGGGCACCAGAGATCCTCTACGGATCAAGATGTAGCACCAGCATCAACACAATGAAATCAAACCAAGAATGCTTCGTGTGGAAGAGAGAGCTGCAGAAATCGTCTACATACGAAGATGTAGCACCAGCGGCCAAACCGAATAAGGGATACACACGAATGTAATGTAAAGAATGCAAAGACAAATACACGACCTTTTCTTTTGTGTCCGAACGTTATTATTTTTAAGGGTCTAAGGTGCTCTATTTGACAGTATAAACGGTATTTCATCCAACCTGAAATATAAAAATCCAAACATTAAGAAAAGAAGATGTAAGAACCCTCAATCTGAAATGTTTTTGTTTTTTTAATCAGTTAATACTTAATCGTACACGGCAATTATCACACAGCCGTTATATATTTTTCTCTTTACAGTTGTCTGATGCTGTTACTTCTCCAGATATCTGGGTTACCCAAAAATCAGTATCTCACATTGCTAAAATATTCTACTGGGCAGCCATACTGCTTCAGTATGCATTATTATAATGCAAGTAAGCTGTGGTTGGCTTCTTTGCCATTTTCAACACCTGAGGAGACATGCACACAATGATCGATTTGAGTTTGATACTATTTCCATCAGCCAAACTGAGTTGTGGAGCATCCCATTGAAATCTGGTCCAAGATCTGGATTGTTTTGGTAAATTGCTAAATTGGTAAATATATATATATATATATATATATATATATATATATATATATATATATATATATATATATATATATTGTGGGGGGAAATCTTTCATAGGTCGTTTGCTGCTGATGTCAGGCATTTGGGCTAAGACATCAGAACATGAACCATCTTCTGGATTTGTCATTGACAAATCCATCCACACACACCAATCCACACAAACAAAATATCCACAGACAAGACACTAATTCACAGTTTATTAGATTTTATTTTATTAAACAAACTGGTCCATATAAGTCTAACCGGTCCCAATCATGGGCTGACTCCTAACAGACAGCACTGTGGTTTCACATTAACTACAGGTTTACAAAAAACACATGCATAAAGCAGTGGTAGTCTCAAGTGAAGATTTGGCCCCTGATATTATGTTAGGTGCAGCATTGTGCACACCACTGTAGCATGTGAGTAGCTGGAGAGGCTGTTTGTCTGAGGCTTGCTGCCACGCCTGAAGGAGGTGGACTGACTCATTGGATCTTAGATCTATCGAACAGCTCCTTCAGTTGGCCCTTAGTGGTAGCCTCTTTCTGCTGCATGAGTTCAGAATGGCCCTTGGTAACACCCCAGCCATCAGGGGCAGACATGGAAGGACAGAATGGACGACCAGAGGCTGTCTTCAGGTTCTCCCAGTAGTCACGGCGGGCTCTGAACGAGACAAAAAGACAAGAATATTCATTACTCTTTGGTGCTGAACAGCCAATATTACACATTTAACTGAGTTTAGGTAGACATTTAAATTCTTCACTAAAGGATTAAACAGATTAAAAGTTGTGCCTGACCTAGCTCTGACCCAGGGCTTAGTGTGCATCTCCAGACCAGCACCCCAGTTGCCGTGTTTCTCTGATGCAGCTGGGAGGAAGCCTCTTTCAGGGGCCAGCTCCTCTGCCACAGCCCTGATGTGATAAGGTTCAAACCCACAGCAGCCGCCAATGTAGCGGATGCCAGCGTTGTAGGCCTCCCTGGCATACTTGTGCATGTCCCAGCGGGTCAGGATCCTGGGCTCCAGACCTGAAAGAACATTTGGATTTATAAATGTTTAATCACATTAGTTGAACTACAGAATCCCTGTGTTGAATGATAAATAACTCCATATCAGCAAATGTTGTATTTGTACTGTGTGCACGCTGAGAGAGTTCTTATTTTGAAATCTTATTTTAAACATGATTACATTAACTGAATCAAAGTTGTGAAACATAATCTTTACCAAAGGGGAACTCTGGCAGATCAATGAATCCCTGACAGCCACAGTCGGGGGTGTGGAATGCCAGTGGCTGCACCATGTAGTGTGCCTTCAGGCCAGCCTTCTCCACTCCCTCCTTCATCATCTTGACAGCTTTCACACAGGTCATTGGGTCAAAGTGGCAGTTGATACCAATGATTTGGGCACCTACAGGAGGACATGCATTGGTTATTGCTGACTGGTGCAGATAAGCAGAGACAGTAAATACATCAACTGTGGTTTGCAGCAGTGGTTGCAACATTTGGATTGAGGCTACTTTTTGAATTTGGTTTATTATTAATGGTCAAAAAACTACCAGTCTCATTTTTATAAAGTAGGCTAGCCCCAGTTTTTTAATCATACTTCAGCAGACTAAGTGCAGATATGTCACATTTTAGCCAGTTAGAAATCTTGCTATCTTGTGTACAGAAGAGAGAGGTCTCATGAGGACATTATCAGTTATTATGAAGACATAAATCTCAAATTTCCTCACACATCTACTTCCAAATACTATTTAGATTATCTACTTAAAATGTGGGCTGTCCCCTTTCCCATTTTCAGTCGACATAGACCATAAGAAGTTATGATATATGCAGCACAAATCAAAAGTTTGGACACAGTTTCTCATTCAAGAGAAAGTGAAGGTGTGTGTGTTTTCGTATTTCTTGTCTTGCTCCTATTACTGTGCTCGTTGTGGGAAAAGATTGTACCCACCAGCTTTGACAAGCCTGACAGCACACTCTCCAGGTGAGACACCGTGCATGTCACCCTCTGGTCCAATACACAGTGAGGCAACCACAGGCTTCCCTGTCTCCTTCAGCACCTCGACAGCCCACACGGCCTCTTCAACATGCTCAAAGTACTGCAGAACAGAAACATCAGCTGTCACCTAATCATCTACTGGAAAAGCTAAAAAAGTAATAAATACATTTAACATATGTGGCACAATAGTGTTTTCTAGAAAATAACTACCTCAGCAATCAGGAAGTCCACATTTTTCTTCATGAACACATCCAGCTGTTTCTTGAAGATGGCCTTCACCTCTTTGTCACTCTTGCAGCTCAGGTACGATGGAGTCTGAGACACTCCCCCAGCCACCAGAGCATCGCCCTCATTAGCGACCTGATGGGCCAGATCACAGGCTGCCTCGTTGACCTGAGCTCCCTGCCGAACAAAAACAAAATTCTGATGAAACAAAGGTATGCACAGTCAACCCTGCCTTACATATCATGCAAGATCGTCACAACTTCTCCATTAGTGAGAACTGACACTAATGGTAGATATTGCTAATCAGCTTTGATTATACATATTTTACTGAGTGATTAAAAACATTGATAAAGAAGTACGTGGTGTGAGTAATTTAAGATACTGTTTTCAGGCTGCAGATGAGCAGCCACCTGCACGATATTTTTTTTATTCTTATCAGAGCGGTCCGATGTCCCAATTTACTTACACTGAAAGTGACCTTGTGACCCCTGTTCTCCAATTTGTCATCACTGGCGTAGAAGGTGAAGGTTTGCATTACGTTGGCCCCAGCCCTCAGGAATTCCCTATGCAGCTGTCGCACTTAAAAACAAACAACCATACTTACAAATAACTCTAAACTCTTAACAGGGAACTGCTGCTGAAGACAATAAAGCCACTATTTTAGCTTGGAATACAACATTAAAGTTGGTGGAATAGTTATCTCTCACCTGCTTCAGGGAACTCTGCTGCAGCTTCAGGGGTCCAGGGACCGGCCTTTACATAGCCTCTCTTCTCCAGGGCAAAGACGAAACCGCCATCACCAATCACAATCTCCCCAGCGTCAAGACGCTCCAAGATTCCCTGAGAAAATGGGTAAAGGTTATCTTTCTCAGGCTTGAGATGAGACACAGCAGCCAAATTCTCCACATGTTTGCATAGGAATAGCCTCCTGCTTTCTGGTACAGGCTCTGTGAAGAGTTACAGCCCAACACATTAACCACCACTTTGCTGCAGAATGCAACATTTATTTAAGACCTGAAGGAAAGTCTGTATTACAGGCATAATGTCTTAAACAATGGAACATCAACTAGACAGGAGAACTAAGGCCTGTAATGTATTATGCTTGATGTATAGTGCAATCCCGAGTGCATTTCCCCCTCCCTAATCCCCCACCCCTGTCTCAGTGACCCTGAGTCATCAAGAAAACAGCACATGTCTGACAACAGCTGCACTTAATATATGACTGACTTGCACCTTTTGCTTCCAATATATTTGTGTCAATTATTAACTTAGACTCCAACTTTATATTTAGGCTGTATCTGATAAAGCTCTGTGTATTGCACTTTAGATGCTCTGCAAAAAAAAAAGAAGTTAAAATTGTTGGTAAAATTACCGTTCCTTTAATGAGTTTTTGTTCACTACAGCCGTGGTGTATATGCAAGGTGATTTATTTATTCATGTTGTCTTATATTCATAAAGTTGAATCTTAAATGGCTCAATCTAGGGTGTCATTATGTGATGAACACTCACCAAATAGTTCTGCAGTTCAGTTTATACTACATTGAGTGCCAGATTAGACACAAAAATCTAATCCAGCAGCTTGTGAAAAGTTCAAATATAAAATTTGACGAACGCTATAAATTGTAAAAGGTTAATCTATATGGGGGAGAATTCCATCTTGATATTCTGCGATATTCCAGTTAAAAAAATAAAACAGATGTAAATTTGATTCATATTTAAAACCTAAATTGCCCTTTAACGATTATAAAGATGTACATTGAAGCACAAATCTAAACAAAAATCATAATTACTTATTACAGCTTATGAGTTAGGAAAGAGGGAAAAATATAAAAATATAGCAAAACTTATCTGCACTTATTCTAAAGTACTATGAGTTAAAAAGACAAAGTAGGTTATTCTTTTGGTTTAATCACCAATGTTACACCATTTTATTACCAATAATAAATTGTTGGTTCAACTTGGAGCTCAAGAGTCCTGTAAGTCGTCAATTCAACCTGATACCCAGTTGAAATTCCTCACTGAATATCGTATATTTCGCGTGCCTTTTGTACACAGTTAAAACATAAATAAAAAGCATACCTTCTTTCCTTGTGACATATTCCTGCCGACTCCTGACTGCTCAGACTTTGAGATGCTGAAGCGACACTAATTGAAGCAGGGGGCTCCTATTAATGTCTGTGAAGCAGAGGAGGGGTCTGACTAAGAGCTGCTCTGATTGGCAGAAAGCAAGTTGCACAACAAGTTCACTCTTACCCCTCCCCTCTTTTATTGAATGAGAGTATTGTGGGTATGGGCTGGTAGTTTGGCTCAAACTGTTTGTACTCTTGTTAGTATGAGGGCCCATGTAGTTTGGACCCTGAATGGACATATTCATAAATTCTTATGTGATCGCCGGAAGCAGCTTGAACAAACACCTAAACTTCAAAGTGCATACTTATGACTTTTGTATAACTACAGATATCAACTCGCTCATTCCAAACTCACACCTTGAGTTCTTATGTGGTTTATTGCTCTTGGGTTTGTGCTGTAATACTCCATAACTGCATCTTTGCTGTTACAAGTGCTTCTTTTCTCCAACCAAACTTGGAAATAGTCCCCTTGTACCTGTTTGTGACCTCTTGGTGTAGTGACGGATCGGTTGGGGCTTTGGGTTTGGGTTGGGCAGCCCTGTTTATTGGTACGGACAGCGAATGACCAGAAGCGGGAGAAAAACGTTACGCCGGAACCTGGAAGAGGTAGAGGCACTTTGCCACAACCCTCAGATGATGAGGCTGAACCCCACAGCAACCGCCAGCAATTGGGATGCCAGTTTTGTAGGCCTTATGGCATATTTAACCTGACTCTCTTCACTTCTTCATCACACTTAAAGACTTCACTCAGATCATGGGGTAAAAGTGGCAGTTAAATCCAACAAACTGGGAACCTAAAGAGGGACAGAGGAAAAATGGTATGGTGATTTTAGATAACAAAACTGATTCATCAATGAAGAAAGATGATGAATTAGGTTAATAACATTCCAGCCTAATTCCCCAGTTGGAAAACTATGCTTGTCTCCCTCTGGTCCGATGCACAGAGAGGCGGCCTTAGGACACCTGCTGGTCCTCAGAATCAGCAACAAGACACGATGGAGTCATATTTCAGGTTCCCATCAGGGAATACGCATTTTCCTCCCCAAATACATCCGGGTGTGTTTTTTTGAAGACGGCCTTCACTTCTTTCTCCCTCCTCGACTCAGGTAGGAGGGAGTCTCAGACAATCCTCCATCTAGTGTGTTTCTTTCCCCCACGACTTGTCTGACCAGCTCCCTGGCCACCTCATTGACTTGTTTGTAATTGGGACTTTTTTCATATTCATTCTTGGCATTACTTGTCATAGATTGACATGCCCACAGTCTGTTGGGGGAAAAGCCGAATTCTCTAGACTGAGATCCGACTGATCCGATTGTTTATCATCAAAGGCGTGGAATATGATTATATAACAATAGGTTATGTGCAGCTGCTACACTGATAGAAGCATCGTCGTATTATATTTTTTTTGTGCTTTCTTCACCCACTGCCCACCATTTCGAGGGTCAGTGATGTCCTTTGGTGGCAAAATGTTTAAAAATAAAATGAACAAACCTCACACGGATCCAAGCACGCTCGTACACACTCACAAACACACACTCACCCCCACAGACACTCACACTTTTTCCTTACAACACCGCAGTCCAATATCCAAGTAGTGTAACCTCATTAGACTACATGATGCAAAGACATTTCCATTATATAAAACCAGGAGCCCATCAGGTGCCTGTCTTCTTTGTGTACCCATGAACCATTTGTTGAAATAAAGGACAGGACAAACGTGCAATGTCTGCACCCTCGAGATAGATAGACGGATACAATTATTCTCTGTTCATCCTGAGGGTAATTCAGGTTCTCTACAAAGACCTGGATAGGTCGTCCTGTGTTATGCATCCCTGTCCACTTGCTCCTTATGTAAAGAGTATGGTTATTGAGTAATTCAATTTCTGAACAGAACATTAAGGTTTTTGGTTTGTATTTGTTTGCAGAAATATTCAAGGTTAGGCCATGCAAAGAAATAATTGGAGGGGCTCCAGCCCCTGTGAACCTGAACAGGATAAGCGGTTATGGCTAATGAATGAATATCATATAGTAGAGAGAACTACAATTAGTTGAGGGAACTATTAATCTATTCAACAAATTCTAAATTGAGTGGTTCAAGGATCTTTGTTCTTTTCTTATTTATCTCAGGTAGACAGTTTATGACACACCTTCAGGACCAAGGATAATAAACAATTTTCTAATTAGAATGAAAAAAAAATGGTTCCAGTCACGTTTTACCAATAAAACCACTTCAATATGGATGTTAGGGCATTTACCCAGATTAACCAGCAACATTAACCCCGTATAGGACAGCCTCCAGTCTTTCCAGGTTGTCCCCACGTTCTGCACACGGACACATTACTACACAAAAGCACACACACACACTCAAAGATATGAGCAGATTGACCTTGGGTGGAGCGGTAGCTTGTTGCTCTGTCTGTTCTGGGTATATCCAGTTTCAGGGGGAATGCAACAGGTATTCTCACTGAGGTGTTTATCAACAGAGTCAAAGTTCAGGAAAAACTCCTGTAATCTACATTTCTACATAGGATATGGCAGCCTTTATTTGAGGTGAACAGACTATATACACCCTTTAGATGTAAAAGTACTGTTTGTTTTTGCAAATCCCAGACATGTGACATGTCCCCAAAATTGATTCTGGCACTCCTTTACAAATATGACATCCAGTCAACAGAAAACTATTTGACTTGTAGATATTACAAAATCAGGCCATGCAGCCGTCCAGAGTTAATTTGATGAAAATTCCTGCCATAAAATGGGGTTTAAGATTTGATATTGAAGTGCTTGACCAGGCAGATGATTTCTTCGGTGAAGGAAATCCCAAATTCCAAATGCACACTGAACCATTAAGTCCATAAAATCCATAAAGAAAACTCTACTCACAATGCCTACATTATATCTCGTTGAATGACTGGCTTATGCAAGATGCATTGAACTGACCAAAGGAGCTTGAAATGATAATGGAATGTTTTTCTTCCAATACTCACCCTGTTTTGGTTTAGAACTGCTTTTATTTTCTGCTTTTTCATTTAAGCCACATCAAAAGCTTTACATATGGGGACTTGAGGGATTACATCATAAAGTAGGTTCTATGGTATCTATTTATAAAGTGCATTTCTACCATATCTTGTTTCCAGTTATTCCTGTTTGCGTAGTGAAAAATATTTTGTCTCTGCAGCTACAAATAGTTCTTGCAGACTGGAGGTGGATATGAATCCGCCAGTGCAAGTGCAAAGGGAACACGGTGAAAGGGCAAGGAGTAAGTACAGAGAGTTGATTGGGGCGTTGGAGTGAACTCTTCACAGTTGGTGGAGCAGGAATGGTTAAATGGGTAGTAATCAGGATATAGACTGGCTCAGAATAAGGCAAAATTTGCGTAATGATGGTGGAAGTAGTAATAAAAGTAAAAAAGTATGTTTAAAATGTTATTCTCTGGCAAAGGACATTTGGATCTTGCAGGTTGAAACCAATAAAGTTGTGGTTAATTATTGACTCCCAATCAACTGATAAAGTGTTGGACTCATGCACTCTTTTGTGCCAACAGAATATTAGAAGTTGACATCACACATTATTCATTTTATTCCCATAGTAACTGCATTTGCAGCAGTAGTTTATACCTTGTAATAGTTGACCATTGATTATCTTCCCTAATTTCTTCAGATTGAAACTACTGGTTACTGTGCTTTCACGGTTTTTGCCCTGAGTTTGTATCTCATTAGAGCTTGTCCTTAAAGCAATGAGACGCCAACCAGTCGATCCAAACCTTCACAAGCAACCCTTACCCACCTCTTGATGTCTGTTGTCCTTGCAGTCTTGACCCTCTCTTTACTGTTGCTTCACTCTCTCCTCTCCTATAAGAGATGCACTCCCTGTGCCACAGTAAAACCCTCTTTCCTCCACCCCTTCCTCTCATCCAATCACAGCTCAGGCTGTAGAAGACATTTAAACTGACCATCAATTATTTGTGGATTTTAAGAGACAGAGAGAGACATTGAGTCAAAGAGAGGGAGACAGACAGACAGAGAGAGACAGACAGAGAGAGATATTGAGTCAAAGAGAGACAGACAGACAGACAGACCTATCTTACCTTA
This sequence comes from Lophius americanus, assembly GCA_037951165.1. Taxonomy (NCBI): domain Eukaryota; kingdom Metazoa; phylum Chordata; class Actinopteri; order Lophiiformes; family Lophiidae; genus Lophius; species Lophius americanus. The sequence continues at coordinate 6,796,667 of JBBDHG010000032.1, read as the reverse complement.
TATACGCATACGTCATCCTTTAAGCCTTAATTATAATGATAAATTAATACCTTTTACCAGGCTTAAAAAGATTGGTTGCAATAAATTCATCATGATATTAAGCTATTAACATTTGGATATTACTAAATCGAAGGTAAATAGATAGAAAAATAGTTACATAATGCAATACTTTTTTTGGACACAGGAGGGAATAATAGGACACCTGTGTAAATGCAGTGGCTTGTCTCTCCCTTGAACAGAAAAGGACATCTGAATATATGAGTGAGGAAACATAAAAAGTGCTATGCTACTTTACATGACCCAAAAGGTCTGAATAGTGATCCGATTACTATTGAAAAAATATGTTGAAGCCTTTGAGATCACCAGTGGACGAAATTCCAAATTTGGCACAATATTGCCTGACCCCAGTGCGCATTTTTCCAAATGTCCAAATATTACACACATTTGTCATTTCTCTATAGATGCTCTGCTGGAAGCAAAAATAGTGACATAATGGGCAACAATAAGTCTGGGTTGGGCCTTTATATAATAGTTTGCATTTTCACCTTGTTCTCTCTGAGTTCACCATAGATACACCAGCTTCCTCCAACAGTCCAAAAATATTCTGTATAGGTGAATCAGAAACCTAAATCTTAGACGTTTCCGTATGGGGGATTCCATGCCAGTTACATGCAAGCAGTGCACAGGTGCACAGTTGTTCACCTCGCATGCACCCAAGTTTGTCGCTGTGAATGAAGAAAGCAGAAAGCTATCAATTTCTACTATCTGTATGGTCAAAATATGCCATACTGGCAACAACTCGGAAAACAACAAACTTAAGCAGACCCTTAAAATCAATGACCCTGAGAAAAATACCCTGTGTTGCCTCTTAAATTCCTCAAATAAATGAGTTTAAAGAAAGTAAAGTTAGCAGAGGGGCTCAAGTTAAGAGAGAATTGAGTCCGCCACAAGCTACCACCTGCCTTTCATGAGGAAAGAAAAGGCTGCAGTTAAATATAACAAAAATCTTGGACCGTCGTATAGCCTTCGACGGTCAACCGTTTTCAAATTAGTCGAGAATACAGGCTTTAGTAAAAAATATGCAATTACCTGAGACAAATGTACAGACTACCAACAGGGTGATAGTTCAAGAATACTCCATGTCAGTTGAATCAAAAACAGCTGGACTTCTGTTCTTGCTGAAAATGTTTCAGCTCCCTTTAACGTACCACATACATACCAAATTGCCATTTGTATTGCAATCAGCAGTGAAAAAAACAAACAAAATTAAAACCTTCATTTTTGAACCAAATATAAAATTTTCACCATGTCGGATGTTGTGCAGGGCTCACAGCTTAATTTGGAGCGTGTAATTATGGTTCAAACTCTCCAAAATAGACTTAGGATATTTGGAATACTGTGGCAGTTATTGCTTCGCAACAGGTCAACATATATCAACATACATTCTGTAAGAAGTTAAGAGTGGTATTTGAACCGAGCACCTTGTAGTAGCTGTAATGAAATAGCTGCATTACCTCCTTCTTTTAATTATATACTAGGTGAGAAGGTACTGTAAACATCTGGAGATGTGTAGGTTGACAGTAACTTATCCTTTAACTGCTCCTCTTTATCCCACATGTAGACAACTAAACAGCAGAACCCTGCCACTACTTGAATGGACATAAAAGATAATGAGTGCAGGCAGGAGAAAATATAATCAGCTAGAGAGCACAAAGAAAGCACTAAAACTGTGTCACGTCATTGCACTAGAAGCAAAAATCCTATTATAGTTTGTCATGAAGAAGACTTTGTTTTTACCATGAATCAAGAAATCATCATGAAATTAGTGGTGGGTCAGCTTCTGCCCCGTGCCGCCGGTGGTGTGACTGTGCACTCCTGAAGAACTGGTTGTGAACTTCATGTAGTTTCAAGAAAGGGTATAAATCCATCTTGGCAAACACCGTGAGTATATATGCAGACAGATAATAATAAAAAAAAACCAGGGCCGCCTCTCAGTTGGACATGATCAGAAAAGCTCCAAAGGGAGGTGACCTGGCAGCATAGGATACCTGAACCCTCTCAACTGGCTCCAGTCAATGTGAAGAAGCAGCAGCTCCACTCTGAGCTCATCGCTAAACGTGGGAGGTCCACACCTTATCTCTAAGGCTGAGCCCGGCAAGCCCATAAAGGAAGCACATTTCAGCCGCTTATATCCTTGACCTAATTCTGTCTGACCATACCCAGAGCTCGTGATCATAGATGAAGGTTGGAGCGCAGCTGGACTGGTAAATTGAGAGCTTTGCCTTGCGATTCTCTCCGTCTTCACCCCGATGCTTCGATACAACACCATAATTACTGCTGATGGTGCACTGAACAGTCCATGTCACGGCCCATTTTCTCATCACAATTTGGCAAAACTTAGTTTCATTCACTTGAGGCTGCAACTCAACCCCAACCTGGAAGGAACAATCAACCGTTTTCTGGCATAGAACCACAGCCTCAGATTTAGCTGCAAACCAACAACGTGTAATGGATTGTTCCTTGGACCGGACCATACCTCTCTGAAAAATATTCTGTTCATAACATTCCCATCAATCTCTCTAACCATCAGCACCAGAAAAACAATGGGCATGTAACGGTTGTGCAGTCGTAAGCATCGTCACCTCACAGCATGTAAACTTGGACGCCACACATTATGTGAATAAATAGGTGACTGTAAATAGTTATGATTCTCTCTCTACGATTCGGCCATGAAAGGAATCAGCGGTTCGTTTAACCCCCTCTCGACCAGTGCCAGAGGGACGGGCTGCAGCCTCTCCACGACCCGTTGCGTGCGTACAGATATTGTAGCTGTTAATCCTTGATTGCAAAACAATGATCTCTTTACTTCCTTGTGTGAATTTGTAAAATCACATAAAAGAAAAGAGGTATTTTGAAAATCATGGCTGGAGAATGACCCTCTTCAAATATCAGAATGAGTACGCAGGCGTGTGTTGTTTCTCTTTTGTTTGTTAGCAACCACAGATGTGTAGTCCAAACACTATACACCTGCATCCAATTTTTATGTTAGTGTTGGCAGCAGCGTCGCTCTGTCGATGTTATGTTACAGCACTGAATGTGATGTTCCTGGAAGGAGTCGGGTGACGCAGCACTTAGGTTCGGTCCTTGCGTCAACAGGTTGATTAATACGACAAGATAGGCAAAAAGGTTTTTCACATAAATGGTGTTTGTTTCAGCAAAGAGTCCAAATAGCTTTGGAGCTAATAGTGAGCCAAAGTATCCAAATCTGTAGTTTCCATATTTGGGAGCACACTCATGAGTCCGTCACAGTTTGAACAGCTCTGCTGTTTTTGTTTTTCAGATGAAATTAGATACAATATAATTATCCATCGCTGTGGGACTGTCTTTGGTCACAGCAGAGACCTCCTTTTCTTTCTTATAAAGTCATGACTGCAGTCATGTTTGGCTTATCTCTTGGGGTCTCTTCTGTTTATCTTTGCTGCAATTTTGGGGCTTCACAATCATCTGTCACCTCTATGTCGTACCGCATTTCTGTCTCATGTTTGTGACAGTGTGACCTCATTTCCTAATTATATACACTGCTGGGAAGTCCCCCAAAACAAAAACGCAAATGATGGTTTCGGCTGTTTTCTAAATGCCTGCGCTCTGACCATGCTGCTGCCTGCTGCCGCATGTTTATGTTTACCTCAGTGGACGGAAACATTATGACCCCTTAATTAACTCAAAATCATGCTGGGCGAAAGATATTTGAAAAGGAAAATAAAGTCATATATCTGCCTGCAAAATATGTTTGCATGAGCTTCGAGTTTGTTTTTTTGGTGATTCTTGATTAATTTTCAGTATATTATTATTACTATCAAGGTAAGGCGTCACCTGGTAAATCAAGAACTAGACAGTCTTAAGTGATCCAGCCATCCAGTCAGGATCCGTCATGTTAAGGCAATAACTAAAAAACTATTTCATGGACCATTTTCCAAGTTTAAACCACCATAGACTGATGAGAGGAAGAGCAGGATTGAATTGTTAGTTCCATATTTCCGCCATTAGGAGGAGCTCCGTTTTGGCTCTCCAAAATCATAGTTTTCAGGCCATCATTGCTAAACTGTTATGTATAGTCCCAAATTCGGTGCATATGAATTGATTTGAGAAATTCTATCTTGTATATATCATATATTACGCTAATAGATCATATTTTACTCACTAGGAGTGCTTATTTTTGAAAAATGTTTTTCTAATTTTCTCCAAATACACCTCATATAAAATACTTAAAATAGATCTAACTAGCATTTGTAATATTTTACTGTAATTGTTGGTATTTTGTTCACTAGCAGGGACTTTTTGCAGAAAGCATAATTTTTGATTGTTATTTCCCAACCAAGTCCAATTATGTCTAAAAATTGTTTGGTGTATTTTTCTTCATTATTGAGTCAGTTTGGGATCTTATCTTATAGCATATTGCTGAGTTTAAAGAATTAGTAAGGAGTTTCATTTGGGATATTTCCTGTACAAAGCAGGGCATTGGGGGCTTTTTCAGGGATATATCCATGCTGTCGGGGGATGACAGTGTAGGCCTATTCATAACTTTGTCTCCGTTTGAGTATAAGAAAGGTAGAATCATATCAGAGGAGGACCATAGTATTAATATTTAAAAATACCTTCAGGTTCAAATGGTTGCATATAAACATCTTTCAGAATTAAAATGTACAAACTGGTTAAAATTTCATTCAGTTGAAGAAGGGCATAAAACTTTTAATAAGTCAATCAAAAAATAATTAGACCATGTAAACAATGGAGTGCATTATTCTCATTCTGTGCTCTCTGGGCAACTTTCAACTATGCTAAAGTAAATGCACAATGCAAAACGTTTTTAATAGAGGCTCTCGCAAATGCAATATAAAACATTATCAGATGCCTGAAGTGGCAGGAAAGAAAGATCTCCAGAATAATACGAACCCGTCCAAGAAAGATAACAAAACTGGTATTAGCCAGTTCTTTTCAAGATTATCTAAAGTGAAGAATGTGGCATCCTTATCCTTATATATTATTTCGTGCAAAACTTAAATAACATAATAAATTAAGTGCAGATTGTCTTGCAATGTTTGCTGGTTGACCACAGATTGAGAGAACCATCAGCCATGTCACCATTTCATCGGAGGGTCCATTCTTAGGGACAAACAACCATTGACACTCACATACCTATGGCAATTAAGAGTCACCAATTCACCTATAAAGTATCTTGATGTGCAGCTGGAGGAAGCTGGAGTTCCTAGAGGGAACCAATGCAGAAACAGGGAGAATATACAGACTCTACAAAGAGAGGCCCGTGGTCAAAGGTCATATTTGAGCCAAGAGCCTGGGGTTCTACACTACCGAGCTGCATCATATATACCAGGAATTCTAATATTCCTACTTTATTCATCTTTGATGGTCAAAACACACAGCTCAGATACACACTCAGATACATATCAATTTGTTTGAAATTTTTTTACATTTCTGTGCATGGACAAACTTCCTCCCCGAAACACCAAACCACCAAACGCATCATCACTGTCACTGTCTCATCTGTCCTGGCATGTACCTGACATGCAACTTTTTGCTTCAGACAACAGAGCCCTGTCTCGACCACACTTTTCTATTTAGACGCAACTCCCAAAGTGGTTTCCCCAGGACAACAAACAAAACTGAAATGGTAAAGAAAGAGAAAGGCATGAAAGCAGGGCTCATCCAAATGTAAAAAAACACATATTTTTGGACTGTTATTTCCCTACCATAAGTCCAATAGTTTTTAAATGTAGCCCGTATCTATCCATACAAGAATATCTATCTAATATATATATATTTATTTATATTTTAATAAAAAAAAAATATAATAATGCAAATTTTACTTGCAGATGTGGCATCTGCAAGGAAACCATTTACTTGCAGATGTGCGGCAGTAACTTGTTTTTTTGTTATTGTATTTATATTTCTGTACATTTAATTTAATTTAATTGCACATAATGCTCTGTTATTCCGTATTCTGTAACATGCTCTGCTGCTGTAACCTTGAAATTTCCCCATTGTGGGACTAATAAAGGCTATGTTTATCTTTATCTTTATCTTTTTTATCAGCATAGCTGCTCATTTATGAAAAATAGTATTGTTTATAATAACCTTTGATACATGCATCAATGTAACTACTACTACTAATGGAAGCATATTAATAAGCTCCCAAACAAAAATAATATTAATGTGTCTTTACCAAATGTTTTATTAATCATCAGTATAATTTTTCTAGCAAGTATTTGAATTATTGTATTTTTACTGAATCTTTACTATGAATACTGAGTATTACTTTGAATATTTGTATCCTTCTTGCACACAAGTCATGGGAATTTTTCCTGACTTGTTTTGAGTCACCTCATCCCCAAAGTTACAATTTAGAAACATTAGGCGTTTGGTCATCCTGAATGAAAACTCCTTCGCGCCGAGTCTCATCATAGAGGCAGAGAAAAAAAGGCGTGACTCATGAAGTGAGTAAATCAGTCGTGACGCATTTCTTCAAGCAGTTTATGGGAGAAGAGAGCGTGGAAACCGGGAATTCATCACATAACGCCTCATCTATACAACTTTTCTCCTTCTTCTTCTTCTCCTCCTCTTCCTCCTCTCTGACAAACGGGGTGGGGGAGGGGAAAGGGGGAGGGATGAGATAGAAAAGAAGAGAAGGCGCGACGTCAGACTTCAGTGGGATGGCTTTGTGTGAGGGAGAAGGAAGGAGAGTTACGTTCTGAAGGAAGGAGGCGAGTTTATCAGAAGCTGGTCTAGCAGCGCTGCAGAAACAAAGGAGCGTTTCCTCACGTGCGCTGGAGACATCTGTAAGTATCTGAAGATAGGCTCTGATTTCACACAAACCCTGCCTCTCTGACTAATATGAATTCTACTTGGACTCCGCAAGAGTCTTGTTTGATGATGTTTCTCTCAAAGACCTCATTCCATCTCTCATGAGGGCAGTGCTCCCTCTTTTTGCCTGGCTCTCCATTCATGAACATCATGCTGAAGCAGCCACTAGAAGACCACTGGAGTGATGATATTTTAACATGTACAGATGACCACTCCGTGTTCAGGTACAACATCTGGTTGCAGTTGGACATCACCTCCAGGAGAAGAAACTACTTATTTAGTGGAACGGTTTATTTCTTAACGTGTCTTTTAACATGTCGACACAACTCGCCACCACAAGCCCATGTTCTTGAAGTGCAGGGAAGCGATCCAGCTCAGGAGAGAGCCACCCAAGGAGCTCCCTGCACTGTGAGGGGAAGTGGTGCTACAGCATAAACTAAACAAATCCAGGAAAATGTTCAGTGTTTATTCTAGCCGAGTTCAAGGGCAAACTATAGAGGAGCGATGAGAGGAGAGAATAATGTTCCAGAAAGCACTTTTCTCTCATGTTATAACAAACCATTTCAGACAAGAAACAAATCAGCAATTACTGTTGCAAACTAGTTCAATAGGAGAAGACTGAGAAAGAAGAAATGATGAATGATTTATTACATGTATGACAATGAGTCTCTTAGAAAGCCTTTGGCGCTCAGACTCTTGGGGAGTCTGAAATCGAAGGGTCTCTGCCCTGAGGAGTGGCATAGGATATCCCCCCTTTGGTGTGTGGATACTGGTGGTAGCAGCTGATGACTCTGCTGTGGCTGAGGAATGATGAAACTGATGGATCTCTGAGTAATAAGCGGCGTTGGGGGGGTGGAGGGTGCGTAAACCAGGAGCGAGACAGAACTAGATGAATGGAGAGAGACAGCAGCGGATGGAGGTGGGCTCAGCATGCAGGTGTGACAGTGATTGGGTGATGAGGCTACCTGAATGAGTGCAGTTGATATCAAATGCTGCAGACTGTGGATCAGGTAACTGAAACTGAGCATTTTCGACAGGTGAGGATAATAGTGGCATGAGCATTCCACATGTGTGTGAGCGGATGTGTGTCTTTCTGACGGAACTTTTGACGGATCTCCATTCATTGTGAATGGAGGAAACAATGTGATAGGGAATTTCAAACTGAGAATGTATTTATTAGGGAAGAAATGGTCTGTCTTTGGGTTATTTTATATCTAATTGATCTATGGAGCTTTATACCAGGCAGAGAAACTGGCATCGTGTGCAGAGGATGGACTCATCAGTGAGGGGTGTGTCCAGAAAGAAGTTAGCTGGTTTATGAGTAAAGAGTAAAAACTAATCATATATATTTTATCCTGTTAACCCTCTGAATATCACAAAATAACTGACAGGTCATAAAGGTGATGTTCTGCAGCCAAAAAAGACAAGACAGACATTGGCATAAGGAACATTATTAAACGCTATTAGGCTTAGGGTTAATGGTCAATGGGTTAAATATTCAGTGTCAGTTCTTTACATTGATGCTTGGCTTTGTCGGTTTTATAGATTCTCTAAAGGAGACCATTATTCTGACGGAAATTGTAAAATATCACACTCGGATGCTTTGTCATGTCAAACATATGAGGCAGCATCCACCCACAGGAAAACTGGATTGACAAGAATTGTTCCCATTTTCCTCTTTTTTTTGTTTGTTTTCATCTGTCATCAATGTATCATTTCCTGGCAACTTTATAAATGCTGTGCTCCCTGGTGGACTGTCATCGTAGAAGGCAGAGAGTATATGAGAAGACCTGCAAAAGTAATTAAAGGTTAACGTTAAGTTGAAAAGTATTCCTCTTTACAAGTCTTGACCAATTTATAAAAACTGATGTTGTCTCTAAGCAGCTAATTAACAGTCATGACAGATCCTTCAAACCTCACTGATTTTAGGGGACAGTTTTGAGCTCTAGAGAAAAAGAGGAAAACTAAAAGTTTGTCTGGGCATCTGTCATCTTTCTAGAAAGAATTAATGAAGGTTTGCAGGGAGGCCATGAAATGTGAGGGTCACACAGGGGCTTTGTGCGTCAGAGACTGTGTGGGGGGGGGGCGCCTCAGAGTCATGGTGGGGAGTGAGGGGCCGGCGAGCTGCACAAATTGAATAGGTTAGGGGCCACAGCAGCTTGTCTTCAAGAATGAGTGAGTGCATTCTGTTAGGGCTGAGGAGAGAGTGAGGGGGCCGGTGTCGGCATGTCTTTGTGCTGCCTTTGTTGTGCTGAGTCGCTGCAGATGAAGAGGGATGATTTTATTCAGGCGTTTTGGGCACATGCACACAAACACACTCAGTTAAACAAGCTTTGCTGATAACTCTCTCTCTGGGGAAGTCATGCGTTTTGATGCGATTACATCCTGGATGAATGAGCCCCGGCTGGCACCTTCCACAGTCTGTGGGTGTGTTTATTGTTTTTTGTTTGTGAGTCAGCAGAGCAGTCAGCATTGTTTCTGCATATGGTTAGAAGGCCCCTCACCGTTGACTTGCTTTTTATGATATATTGTCATCAGAAACTGATTTTCTTTCATTTTCTGTTTATGGAAGGTTAGAAAAGCAGTGACTCACATGGTTATGCTTAGCATGTTTAAGGCTGGTTGACGGGAGCAGTTTGTTTCATAATATCTGGGACGATGGGGAAAGCGTCATAGATACCAATGAACCTGAGCTCATCTTTGTGGTGGTACTCTATGTTCCTTGTTTTATCTGCAGAATTTGCACTTTTGAAGTGTGTGCTCTATCTGTCTGTGGCATAATATGGCGAGTGAGCCCTAATGTACAACACATTAGTAAGTTCTCACATATCTTTTGGCTTGAAAGGCTTTGTTCTCCCTTTAATTGCACATGTGGTTTGGGTTTGCCTTTCATACTGCCGAGGGCAAAGAGAGCTTGTTGTCAATCTGTTGCTGTCCAGATACAAACAAGCTGTGATGAAAATGTACGACTCATCTCTGCAGGCATGGGAGTCTCTCTTTGGGCTAATGTTACGGCTTGCCTGCTGTTCTTGCGTCACTCACTCTGCCGTGCCACGACTCGAACCACTCTTTTATCCCTCTTTCCTTGAATCCCAATAACTAATCGATTGGCAAATATAGAAATGAGGGTTTGATTTTCCTAAATATGTTTTGTAATCACTCTTACTCACCTGGAGCTCAGGCGTTGCATTCTTTGCTGAAGAGGGATATGTTTGATCCTGCCTTACTCTCACTGAAACCATCGTTTCATATCTGCTCGGGCCTTTTATTTTCCTCACTCTTGTAGGAAAATTAGATCCTGTGATTTCTTAACTGTCCACATTTTGTTGGAGTAGTCGTTATGAGGAGGGTGAAACACTCTCTTCATGTGGTTTTGGTTTGCGGGCCTTCATCCTGGCTGGTCCAGATGCATGACCAGAGGCAGCACAGCGGCTTAGAGGGAAAAGTTTTCCTTGGTTTGAGGTTTGATTCAGGATGACCTTATGGTGTCCTTGGCCACATCAACGTTGTGTGTGTGTGTGTGGGTTATGAAATCGTCAGATCATTATGGGTGATCCACAAGATGAAGTAGATGTTTGCTTAAATGAAAAAAGACAAGCTGATGTACATCAACAAAAGCATTTCAGTCATGTCCACCAGTTTTTACAGCCGCATTTCTCTTCACAGCCATGTCTAACACTGTTTTTATAGACCAATCCTGGGTTAACTGTGCTTCATATCTGTCAAGCACCTTCCACCAGTCCTCGTTCAATTTCGCCTTTTACAACAGACTGCAATGGTCCACGCTCATTACCTCAGCAACCTGGCATGTTACCAGAGTCTTTGCTGATATCTCAGACCAATTACTCTAGATTTACTACTTAACAACCTCCTCTAACTAACAGCCAACTGACTGAGCCACATATGCCTCATATTCACAACTTCGTCAGGAGATTTGAAAGGCCTCATCTTAAAAACTGCTCTGACGTTCTACAGAGCATACAGACTTCTCGGTAAAGAGGTTTTTAAACTCAACATCATGTTGTACTCAAGAAAACAAGCACAAGACTCCATGTGCTGTCAGTGCTGGTGGTGATAAATGTCAGTGATTCAACAAGCACATGGAGACCTGCAGCAACAAAGATCCCACAGTTTGAAGATACTTATCTATCAAAAGCAACTGGGAGACAGAGATCCCTCGATCAAAGGGTTATGAATAAGTCATAACTATGGGTGTCTCATATGCTGTGAAGTGTAAAATACTCCTACATCAGCACTGAAGAAAACACAGTAAGTCTTGACCTTGCCAAAGACATGCTGCTGAAGCACTTTCTTGTTCAAAAAACCACCAAACAAGCAGAAAGTAATCATTAGTTTTAGGATGAAATGACCTTTTTGCACTTCAGCGTGCACAATAGCACCACCCCCACACACACAGACAGTACATTCTAAAACTCAGCCTCACACGAATGCAAAATAAATACCTTAAATGATCAAAATTTTAAATGATTGGAACATAAATATAATAATCTAGTTATAAAGCCATATTAAATGTTAGGATTGTAAGCCCTAGATTAAGTTATTTTTAAGGGTTAACTAAGGTGTGAAGCTCAGTTAGGATTTTTGCTAAGCTGTAATTATTGTCTAAACTCTCATCTTTGATGTCGACACCATTGCCAAAAACAAACATTGACAGCCCTGGAGCAAACTTCCACAAAGTCCTGAGTTTTTATTTTGCCTCCCATTGAAGTCCTTAGCGAGCCATGATGAAGTTTGAGTGAAGACACTTCCTGTAAGATCACATAAAGTGTCCACTGACGGCCTCAAACAGGCTTGCTTAGGCTTCATCCATGTGGTTTTGAGAAACAGAGCTGCTAATATGAGGGCATTGTAGTCTTAACAAAAAGTACCATGCCTGGCCTTGATGGGTTATAAACAGCTCTCTTACACTCTATTTTGCTAAAACCAAAATTGTAGCTTCGGTGGCCAAAAATAGAACATGCATCCATGTATAGGAAATCTAACTTTGAATATACCTACATTAACATACCACAAATGTATTAATTCAGGACGAACTATCTGAAAAACCTACATTCTGTACTATAATAGTTGTTGTAAATTGTGGCTGACAGCCAGGCTGAGTGATGGCTGTTGTGTGAAACCATTGTGAGTCCTGCAGAGTGGAAACTGTAATAACTTTAAGGAAAGCCTTTGTTTTTGAGAATGCCTGAAATAAACTCAGGGACTAAAATTGAATAGGGTGCACCTCAAATTGTTTTCACAAACACACTTTAAATGCCTCATTATATTTTGTATGTCTTTTTGTTACAGCTGTAATTCCCCCTTTTTTCACATCGGTTTCTTTCTTTCTTCAGACTCTTTTTAGAACTTTTGGGCAAAAACCTGTGCAAAGGTCAACTGTTTTTAGGCAATTGAGAATGCATGCATCAGACACTGTTGGACAGAGACTGATTCTTCCTGTTTACATTCTGTTTATACCTTGCCGGTTCCTTTTTGGCTAATAATGAATGTTCAGGCTGTCGCAGCACCTTTATCCTGTTTCTATAATCACACACATCTCACTTGCAATGATGTGCACTTCCTCTGTTTATCGTCTAGTTGGGTAAATAAATGTAAATTCTAATTTCGTCGAGGATTGATGCAATCTCTCATTTATGATACAAAATTGAAGACAGTGAATAAAATACATTATAAGCACATGCCTCTGAAAAGATTTTGATGGCTAGGAACGTTGCAGATAGGCATCTCTGTAAACGTGGAGAACAGTCCACAAAGCCCGATCTTTCACAGCGATCGCAACTGCAGCAGAACAGCTCGAAAACACAACCATGACCTGCAGACACAACTAAATCCCGCTGATCTAAATGAAACCTGCATTTGAAGAGTCATATGTCGTACCTACTCCTCGGATGTTGTCATGCCTGCGACTTTTCTTACTACGACCCAGTTTGGCTGGTTCCCAGTCAACCCTTACTTCAGCTGGATCAGACAGCCTTTAAAGCTGCCAGAGACAATTCTCTTATTTTGTGGTGTGGGGAATGTAAAGTGTTGCCTTGATGTGACTCAGATCATATCAGACTCTCCATGTAAGTGTGGAGGGATGATTTACCATCCTAAATGGAGGCTAGTGGGGAGGTTATGTGTAACCTAATTCCACACTTATTCCCTCAGGCCATCAGACTGACTTACTGCGCTCCATTAATGTTGGTGCGCTCAACTTTCCATCACCCTCCAAATGACATGTCTGGAAGAAATAGAGCTTTAATATAATGAAACACAACCTCACTCCCTGAACTGTGAAAGCTATGAATCTGTTATACTGTAGTAAAGGTTTTCTTATAGTTTATCTTACTACTGATACAGACTGGAGATGTTTTTCACCCTTTAATATCCTGCTGTACTGTTTGGTTGAGCGCATTTTTAGTCACTATTTCTTACTAAATATCCTACTGAACCTGTTTATAATATGATCCAGTGGAAGCGTGTTTGGGCTAAACAGTAAGGGGGCAAAGGTGGGGCCCTGCGGGACACCACTATCCAAGGGAGCTACCGAGGAGGATCCTTTAATCATGGCTATTGAGAAAGTCTTTTTCTATCAGTAACATTTTTTATGCATATTAAAGCATGTTTGGACTTACGAAACAGAATTAACTTGAAAGAAGTCTAATAAGGGTCAAATAGTTTTTCTAAAAAAACTAGTAGGTAACACTAATCTAATTGACTAATGTGTTATTTTCCGCTGTAATACAAAATTTTCTCAATAATTGATTTTATACGTTTTTTTTTACTGTTTAAAAACATGCTTGACCAAACAATTTGTCATTTGATGTTAAATTTAGATTGTCCAATGTATTAAATGAAATAGGCCTGTGCTGTCATCCCTGACAGAAGGGGTACATCCCCAAAAAGTCCCCAATACCCTGCTTTGTACAAGCAATCCCCCTGATTGACCTCCGCAAACTAAATGTGAACTTAAGTTCACAGTATTCTTTGTAAAAAATAAGCTCCATGAAGTGAGTGAAGTATGAACTACTAGAGTAACATAATAGTAACAAGATGGATCTCCTCAAGTTGATTCATATGAATCCAATTTGGACTAAATTGGATAAGTGGTTGAGAAATAATGGTCCGAAAACCTTTGGAGAGAAGCCTCCTAGTGTCGGAAATATGCAACCAACCTTTCCCAAAATCAGTCCCGTTCTTTCTCGCAGTGAGGTCTACGGGGTTTTAAAGTATGCAATAGTTTTTGAGGTATGTCTGGAAAACAGTTTTTTTTTTGTAAAAATATCCCCTTATCAATACAATACAATCGATACAAACAAGACGGATCTCTTTGAGTCAATTCATATGCACCAAATTTGGACTACATTGGATCAATGGTTAGCAAGTCATGTCCAAAAAACTGTCTTTTTTTGTGAATAGATATATTGAACTGTTTTCTTCCAAAATCTCTCTATGGGTGTATGTGGAAATTAAATTTGAAAGTAATCCATAAAACTGTTTTTGAGGGCTCTGTGGCGATGACCATAACATAATATACCCACTATTTGCGGACATACCAAATAGTCGGGTTTTGGTAAGAAAATATGCAATGAAATATTTTTTCCATAGTTGTCCTGACCAAGAAGTTTGATTTTTGGTAAGGGCATGAGAGGGTTAAAGAGAAGCCTCACCCAAAATACCAGAAGCAAACAAGTTGTCCCTTAAACCCCTTCACAAAGTGTTTCAGCTTTTGAGGTATTTGCTCGGAGATTTCCGTCCCCACCCTCCTACAATAGAGGCAATTTTTTTAATGGTGCTCATTTAATTGAAAGTACTGAGTTTAGATAATAAGACAGACACGTCTGTCTCTCTGTAGAGGAACTGAACTTATCCCCTAACACTGGATCATCCACAAACGTTGCTGCCAACACAAATATTGGATTGACTATCTGCTGGTTGTTTGAGTGCTTCTCTGTTGTCACCCGCTGCCGATTTGTTAAAGCATTTGTTGGGGCAACACAAAGCTAGAATACTAGAGTGCATTCCTCCACCAAGTCCAAACAATCCTACACATGTCTGTTAAGCTTGCCCGGCCCATGTACCGCCCCTCCAGTGAGCTTTGTGGAAATAAGTGCTGTAGTTTTATTTGATAAGCTAAAAGTTGAAAACACTATCACACACATATCCATCCTTCACCCTTCACCCATCACCCCTTTTGTCTCGGTGTCGTTTTTATAACAGCGTACCATTCAACCCGTGTAAAATAATCTCAGGGAAGAAGCTGTTATGATCAACAAATTTGAACTGAAATTTACCATTGAAATAATCTAAAAAATCCCATTGTTCCACCATTATATACTGCAAGTCTAATCAAAGCATTACTATAAGAATGCTCTTCAAATCACATATTAGCACTGTCACGTATATATTTACCGTTTTACCAGAACAATTCACTAATATTCAGTCGCCTGGAGGAGTCAGCGGTCACTCCTGAACACATCTGAGAATTTCTCAGAGTTTTGGTGTCAGCAGCTTTGACTGCCAACTGATTGCCACAAATTCAACCGACCACCTCCTCCAGGTTCTGCTTTATCATCTAGCTTCAAACCAAGAAGTACCCTCAGCAGCATGCATTTTGGCCAAGCGCCTAAATGATCCATGATGCTCACATCAATAGATGATTGTTGAAAAGTGATGCTTCTTTATTCTTTCCATCACAGCGGAGTAAGAGCAACCAGATGACATGCTGGAGCAGCAGTCAGAACCCAAGGGATGGAAAAAATGATGGAAATATGATATTTCTGTTTCATCTATGTTTTTTGACTACATACCAGATAAAGCAAATATTTACAATTATTATTACCATATCAAACTTTTCTCATAAATGTACAAGTCAAGATGAGTATCTGGGGCATTGAGTATTTGGAGACAGCGGAAGATGCAGCGGAAGATGATTTAATGAAGAAGAATAGAGCAGCTATGAAGACAGACGGATGGTTTATACGCTTTCAGAGTATACTGTAAATGCAAAACATTACTAGCACAAACTGCCTGCATTATTAAAAATATGTTGACCCTTGCTAATCCGATGTAATTAATTCTCAACTGTAATATCAGTTACAGAAAATCCCCAGAAAATCCCCAGAAAATCCCCTGCATTGAAGAAGCAATCGTCGTCTTTGGACTCCTTAAATTAAATGTGAACTTATGTCCACAGTATTTAAAAAAAAAAGGAAAGCTCCCCAGGATTACTACAATATGAATAATTAAAGTAAAATATGATAAAGTCATGGCAGAACACCAAGAGTCAATTCAAATTAAACAAATTTTGACTGCATTGAACAAATGGTTAAGAAATGATGGCCTCTCATATATACAGTATATTTCTGACACTATGGCCTCTTAGTGTCTGAAATATACAACCAACCGTTCCAAAAATATCAATCCAGCTCTTCTAAAGTCTAGCTGGGTATCAAATTTGAAAATTATCCACAAGATAGTTTTGGAATGATCTTGTTAATACGAAGGTTCTGTGGACACGATGACGGCGATGATGATTCTATAATGTCCTCCACTTTTCTGGGACATAATCTGTCGCTCTAAATGGCAGCTCAAGGTAAAGACAAACAAACTCCGAAAAAGCCAAAATGAATGGAATCTAGGGGCGAGAGAGAGAGGCTGACTGCAATAACTTTGCTCAGTCACCCTGTTGACCTAACTCCACCCATCAGACTCCTGGAGGGAGAGACCCGCCCAGAGGTTCAGTCTGATTAGTTCCACAGGCAATGTGAATTTAATTAGCTTCCCTGTGAGGAGAGAAGGGGGGGTATCTCCAAATAACAAATACTAGACTAGACTCACTTAACAGGTCAACCTGGACATCTCATAGTTCTTCACCAGTCAGATTCGTTCAGACAGCAGAGTCCCACATACTTCTGTGTGTGTGTCATCATTAAGAATAATGAAATCATGCAATTCTGAGAAACCTCCAGGCTCCTGTGAGACCACGGCTGTGTCAAGGCCTTTGTGGTCACAGCAACTACATCATAACATAGCAACAGTATCACAATAGCTTTGATTGGAACCTGTGCTCTCTGAAAAACATGCTCACACACACACACACACACACACACACACACACACACACACACACACACACACACACACACACACACACACACACACACACACACACACACACACACACACACACACACACACACACACACACACACACACACAAACACACACACACACACATTGACATGGAGAGGATTGCTCCGCCGTCTGTTATACATTACATTTTATTACATTACATTACTTGTAATCCTGTTTCTTGAATGAAGAACAAACAAAGGATTTGCGAGGACGGATAATTTCTGCTGCAGCATCAATCAGTAATTACTACAATGCGAGCAGTCCCTGCCTGTCCTTTATTTCATTTATGAAGGCTGTAATTTAAATAGGGAGAGATGTGAGGGTCTGCTGCAGCAGAAAGCATCCGGCATGTTTTACGCTCAGATGCGTCATGCTGTCTGCACTAATCTGTGCCGAGAGCTGCTCAGTGCTTCCATTCCTTTTTGTAGATATAATCAAAAGTATGGCGTCAGTGGGAGAACTCTGTTACGTGTGTGTGTGTTAGTCATGTTGACTGTTCAGGGAAACATCTGCAAGGTTTATAGTTCTCACAGCTGGCTGGTGGTAAATCTGAAGTAGCGTGGAGGGTGAGTCTGTTTGATGACGGAGTTACAAACGTGACATCCTGCGGGACATGCAGCCAAACATGAGGGAACTTGATCAGTGGTTCATCCCTCTTAACATTTTGTTCTCTTCCTCCCTCCACACTCCTCAAATGCGTACAGATACTGTGTGTCCCTGACCCGTGTGTGTCTCTGTGTCTGCAGGTGTGTTCTTAAGATGATGTGATGGCTGAGGGAAGCTGCTTCGGTACGCTGTAGCTTTTTGTGATGACCGAAGCCACAGAGAAGAAGCAGGCAGAGTGTTAAGAAGGAATAAGGAATCGTGAGAGGAGGGATAACCTCAGCCCAGAGAGGATAAGATCACCTCCACATCTGGATCCGACCTTCATCTTTGCAAGGAAAGGAATTTAACTGCTACCAGTGCTCCCTTGCCTGGAGGAGTTGAAAAGAGCTTCAAGGATCTTGACTTCATTTTTTGTGATTGTTCTGTACCCTCTCAGAGAAATTCGCCACCATGTGCCATGTTATTGTAACATGCCGCTCCATGCTGTGGACGCTGCTCAGTATCTTAGTGGCCTTTGCAGAGTTAATTGCCTTCATGAGCCCTGACTGGTTACTGGGATTCCCTCGGTCAGACTCCAGCGCAAACGGAGCAGGATTGGACTCCAGGGAGTACCGGCCATCGCTCGGCCTGTATAGCCGCTGCCTTCGTATTGGGAGCCGGGGAGTGGGCGTGAGCTGCGGGCCCTACGCCGGGACATTTGGAGAAGTGGCCAGTGGCTTCTGGCAGGCTGCCATGTTGTTTCTTGCCGCAGGGACTTTATTGCTAGGAGGAGTGGCCTTCATCTCCATCTTCAGCATGTGCTTTCAGAGCATCCTGAAGAAGAGCATATTCAACATCTGTGGACTGCTCCAGGCTATCGCAGGTGAGAGCGGAGGTAGAAGTGCGATGGACCGCAGTCATAGCACGGGCCGCTTATGTCATTACCAAATCTATCGGGGTGTTTATCATAGCACACATGAGTTTGATACGCTGTGGCGGAAAACAAAGGGTTTAACAAGTATGGTGTCGGTGTTTAAGCCATGGTAGGAAATCCCTTCACACACCCACTTCAGTATGAAAGAGTGTGAAATGTCTAAGCAGGTACAAAAATATCATCCCAATAATCCGACATATACACAACTTTACACCCTTAATTCATACGCAAGCTTCCTCTGGATGAACACAAGTAAAGTTTTCATCTGAAAGTAAATGAAATTGTAGGTAGTTATTTTTTATGTAACTGATATAGCCAGTTATATATATATTTAAATGAATACATGAGCATTCATGTTCCAGTGACACAGCTCAGGAACAGAGGTGAGTAACCACGGACTGATTACAGCTACACCCGATTGTCTGCCGTGGCATCTGCTAACAGCCTGGTATCTGTGACGCATCGTTCCTTCAGGGCACGTCAGGGTTTTATTGGGTTTACAAGTTGAAACATCTGAGGATATGAGTTGGCACCATCTCGTCACATTCCATCTCACTTCTCTTATCTTGAAGTAGGATATCCCAGCCTTTCCACTCTTTGTGGGTTTTTGTTTCGACAGTGGTCTCGTTTGAGTGGACATGTCTGTCAGGCGGGTAATCTATCACTGTGTGACATCACTGTAAGGGCATCAAATGGGGTCTTTCTTCTCAACGCAAATCAGATGATTCTCTGCTGAAAAACAGTCCCCTGAGTTGAGTTTCTGCGGTTCCAGCTGCAGGCCGGTCTGCTTATGCTTTCAGCCCACATGTTTACATGACTGTGACTCATGCTGTGTCTCATCGTGTCCTCTCCCTCCAGGCCTGTTGCTGATGGTGGGCCTCATGCTGTACCCCGCTGGTTGGGGTTCAGACAAAGTGATCAGCTACTGCGGCCCTGAGGCGTCGCCTTTCAGGCCGGCTCTGTGCTCGCTGGGCTGGGCGTTCTACGCAGCCATAGGAGGGACGCTGGCGAGCTTCCTCTGTGCCGTCCTGTCTGCGCAGGCCGAGATTGCAACATCCAGCGATAAGGTTCAGGAGGAGATCGAGGAGGGGAAGAGTCTGATCTGCTTGCTTTGAGCCTTCATAAAGAATGGAAAAAAGTCCAGCACACACATGGAGACCTGTTCAGCGATTCTCTTCATTATAGCATGAAATCCGCCGATTGTTGGAAAGATAGAAGCCTTTGTGATTTTTTTAATTGTTTGGCAGGGTATTCTCTTCTGAAATTTGCTGAAATACACCTGATAATATCAAGAGGAAGGAAAAAAATGTCTTATTGCCTTCTCCGACTTAAGATTAAACTGCCAGACATAGGAAACTTCTCTTTGTGTTTATCAACTACTTTTTGACCGAGATACTGTTTATTTTTTATAAGTGATTCTTGCCTCTAACCACTGTATTGAAATAGCTTGTTAGTTTAAATATTGATCGCAAAAATGTTGTTATTGTTAGTGTGGGCAGGTTAAGCGCCGTCTGTAAAACAGTGAGTTGGGTTGAAACATCTTAATTGTGTTGGTTCTCACGGTTCACCTGCAAACCTCAACAAACCGCTGAATACTAGCAGATGTGTCCTCCAAACCGCCTGACAGCAGAATGCATCTATATTCCCTGACTGTTTGTGTGTGAATTCTGTACCGCAACAGGGCGCTGTGGTTTCAGTGTTGTACATTTATCACTTTAAAGGGAGACAAATTAATAAATATTTGTGGTTCTATTGCATCTTGTTAACTGTGCGCAGAAAAGGAACAGAAAGTCTGCATGGGCGGATGTCTCAACAGGCAGATTAAGCTTATCACGAGTTGCCTTATGGCACACAGTAATATTGTAAAGACAGGAAAGACAAATATAAAAATACTTTTTTGTTGAGGAATGTAAGATGATTGCGTTGGACTTTTCTTTTCTTCTTTTTCCCAGTATTTTGCATAGTTATATTGTAGTTCTGGAGTTTTCCTCAACATCACCTGATGCTGTGTTTTTGCACTTGGTCCTGAATTGATTTCATCTTGCCCCATATTTCATTCATATATTTTCTTTTTCAGTAGTCCTACAATACTTCAAGTTGTTGTAAATGTAACGCCTTGTGATTTCAAGAAAAAAATTCATTGTAGATGAAACGTGCAATAATTCAACTTTAGTGTATTTGCTGTGGGAGTGCGTCGACTGAGAGGATGAGAGTGTTGAGTGAAATAATGACATGGATTTGTATCAAGAAAAGATTTTTCTAGTCTGTCTGTGCTTAGATTAATGAGGAATGTTTTTGTTACATTAACAAACCAATTTGTGGCACGTTGTATTATGTCACATGTATGAGAATCTGAAATATTTAAAGTGAGATAGGGTGTGTGCCATGTTCTTAAATAAACAGGCCCTCTTTTGTAAATGCATCTGTGTTGAATTTACTTTGCTGTTATCTGTAAATTTCAACTTCCTGAAGAAACACTGACACCTAGAGAAGTGAAGAAGACACAGCAGGAGCTGAAAGCAGCATTGAGCCTTTTAAATGAAATACAGCTAGGTTTTACTTTCATCAGCTTCAGTACACACTACTTTGAGTATTTTCATTTGATGCTACTTTATACTTCACTACTTAACTACTCCACTACACCTAAGAAGGAAATATTCGCCACTGCATTTCTCTGAAAGCTACTTTTCAGATTCCAACTTTAATAGAGTTCATCTCATGTATCTTGTTTCTTGATTCCATTTTTCCTCCTTTCACTTAATAAACTACTTATAATGCATGTTAGATTAACTGGAAAATGTCAAAAAGTGGAAAACAAGCTTTTGTAAGACCAGGAAAACATCCCTTTGAACGGGTTCTGATGATCTTTAAAATTACTAAGCATCATAAAGTAGTTATATTACTTCATTTTTTCTAATATCTACAGCATTAGCATTGGCCAACACACTAATGCAGAAATCCAAAAATGTCCTATGTAATACTAAAATTCTGAGTTGGACATCTCTATTGCACAATGAGTGCTTCATCTTTGAGGCTTTACATTTGATTAAAATACTTAAATAAAAATGCTTTTATTTAAGTTAGGTTTGGAATGCTGGTCTTTTTCTTGGAGTATTTTAACGGCGTGGAACTGCGTCTCATACTCATTTAAAGTTTATGAATACTTTTACCACCACTGTTTATAACAAAGTGTGACAAGTTGTCAAGAGTGAGTATATTAGGCTTATTTTCTTAGGGTCAAATTCCATACACACATCAGAACAGTGGCGCAAAACAAGAAGGTTCTGGGTTCTAATCCACCTCTGACCCTAGGGCCTTTCTGTGGGGAGTTGAATGATTGTCCAGGTTCCGTACAGCTACTCCAGCTCCCACCTATCCAAGGAAACGCAATATAGGGGAATACATGACTGAACTGCCCGTGGGTGTGTATGAGAGCGTGAATGGTTGCCTCTCTACATGTCAGCCCTGTGATGAACTGGCAACGCAATCAGAGTCAACCCCGCTTTCCCCCTAGTGCCAGCTGGGATAGGCTCCATCATTCCTGAACAGGATAAGCAGTGGATGAGGAGTCCATAAACCAGTAGATTGTACCACTGATCCGTAGTAATTATGTCATGGAAAAAGGAAAAACATTAACGCTATTCCAAAATGTTTTGGCAGAAACTTAAGCTGATAAACCTAAAGGTCACCAATATGTTAGTACATAATAGTTTGCTAAGAGTCCACAAGTGTTTCCTTCAAACTTTATTTCATGTTAATACCATAAATATACAAAACTCAAACTATTTCACATGCAACAATGGTCAGACAGGAGTGCATCGTTTTTTCTTTTTACAGTTGACTGGTTAAGGGGAACAAATTTTCAATTTTTACATAATGTACAAGTCTCTTTGTAACGAGTTTCAAATAACATGGTCACAGGTCAAAAACTGTTATGTGTCTGCAAACCACAGACACGCGGTAATGCACTGCAGGAGAGCTGGCCGAATACACAGAAAAATCACCCACAACGGCATGACTTCATCTAACAGCTGTTTTCAACTATAGGTGTATGCGAATGGTGTGGGTGTGTGTGTGGGTGTGTGTGGTGTAAAAAAGTGGATACCTTAAAGGAAAGTATTGAAATGGGACACATCACAAATAAAACAAGATTTAAAAATAAATCTATATGGACATTTGGTAACTTTCTCACAGCTTTTCAGGAAACAGAATAATATTTGAAGGAGATTTATTTTCACGCACACATCCCCCTTCTCACGACGACACTTCAGTTCGGGTCTAATTGAACATTTCAACCTAGCAAATGCTATAACAATGTCATTAAAAAACAAAACCAAAAACTTTATACAGAAAAATGACATGAAACCAAATCAAATTAAACACAACTTAAATTACATAACAAAATAAAACATTTTTGTCTTTTGTACTATGTGTCAAATAAGAAATTCACTATGAATCTTTAAGAAAACACGTCCTAAAAACAAAAACAACTCTGCAAAAATGTAATTATTTAGTGACAAAGCTCGCATATTTGCTCCTCTAGTAACGATCAGTCCATATATTTGTAATACCAGCACGACAATTAGTCATCCAATCAATCATTCAATCCAGCGACAGTAGTCTATGCAGCCTAGTGCTGAATAATACTGTTTTTGTCGTATAATAAATTAATGTATCATAATGATATCACTGAGACCAACACTCTTTCCAAATGCCATGTTCATTCTGGCTAGGAAATGTGAGGGAAGTAATCCAAATCTGACTTTTATGCCTTTAAGAATGCAAAGGGATCGTTAGTCTATGTTGTTCCCGTATACACAGTATTAATGTATTTTACCATTTCATTTATACCCAGGTCTATCCCAAGGAAAACGCATCTCCACATAAATGGTGCATGTCTTCTTCACCAGAAAACCTGAGAGCAGGAAACCACGGCTGGGTGGCCCTCAGGGTCATAGCAGCATTCCTTTTTCACAAAGTGTGAGGAGATAAAAAATAAATTGAGATCCAAGCAGTAGTTTGTTCATGTTATACGCAAATAATGGGAACTGTGAGTCATTCTCAAATTTTCTTTCTCCATTTAGTACACGAAGCCATGAGAGAATTTGACTAAAGGTCTTGATGACCACTGCTCTCCTTTCGGGGACATCTGTATTCAGTGCATGTCCGCAAACAGATCCAAACATGGTCAATCAAACAGCCAACAGGTCATGCAATAACTTTACAATCCACTTCTCACAGAAACCAAGAGGATAATAGGTATGCCCACATTCCCCCAAAACCAGCGACCGCCTGCAGCCGGAGAAAAGGCTGAAAGCGGACAGAACAACTTTGCTAAAAGAGGAAAAGAACTTTGAGTGTGCTTAGCATGCTTCTCATCATCATGCTATCAGGTCTTCATACGTCTCAGAGATGCTGACTCAGCCTCACTTTGACAATCAATGTAGCACAAAAAAAGCTCTTTATAGAGGTGTCACTAGAGCACTGCGGGGGTGGCTGGCAGCTCCTTAATTAGAAATATACTGACAAAATTCTATATATATATTGATTACCAGAATGATACCCATCAAGAATCTCGGAATAAAAGAACAGATATGAGGCAAGATACAATTTAGTTGGGACATCCTCAAAAACCAAAGGAAAAAATACCAACTAGAGCCTCAGTTTTCTTATGGTGAAGAACAGGTTCACTGACAGGCCCAGCCATTTAAACGTACACTGTACTTTCAGCACGTGATCAAGAAAGCAGAATTATCTGCATAACACTAGATTAGATGATCACTTTTCATGACTCTGAAGTGTTGACCGGGCAGGAGGCTGTGAGGACGGTCCTCACCCTTACAAACAGAAGGTGTGTTTGAAGTGTGATGCCAAACTGACCTTGGATCATCTAAAGTTGACACCCAAACACCCAGGGCACACCTAGAGCTATATGGCGGGATGCTTCAGGGGATGTAAGGAGACAGTCATCAGACTGAAAAGCAGACAAGACGATGTAAGAGAATTTTTATTGAGATTTGCGTTTAAGTGACGGCAGAGAACCCTGGTCATTTTATCTGAGTAATTTATCAGTTATTTCTAGTTTAGGCCTCTTTGCAATTTTTACGCAAAGTGTGCAGGGTTATCTTAGCACGACAACATTCATGGTAGAATCACTTTGATTTGAACGCCTTTAGGGCTAGGGTTGTACACCTCCAGCCTCCAAGTGTGTGTGTGTATGCTTGTTTGTGTGAATGTTCATGTGAGTCAGTCTAAGGTTTGAAGGCTCCGCGAGCAGCATTAGATGCAGCATTCGCTGCGGCGTTGGCAGCTGCAGTCTGAACTGTTTTGTTAGACATGACCCCAGTTGCAAACTCCTGCTGAGCCTTCTCAAAACTTGCACCAGTAGTACGATACAGTGCGTGCACCTGGAAAGAGCAGACAAGAGTATTAATTGGATTTGAGTCAATACATTTACGCAGAAGTTCCTCTTCTTGCTATTTGGTCAACTGTTAGTACTGGATAATAATGAACAGCATAATTGCAAACTTGGCCAAATTATGCTGTGCCTGATAGAATATTACACTCAATATGTCCACTTTCCAATATTCAATCAATAAAAATAGTTAGGGTGCAAAATTATTATTCTCACTCCAAATACCTAAAATACAGCCCTTTGCTTATGAGTTTGGCGCTCTAGCTGCTCCCTAGCATCATTTTCTGAGGAGCCCAACAGCATAGTAGTTGTAAAAATAACAAGAAAAGAATAAATCAAGGAGATGATCAGGGCAGCTAGATGGTTCACACACAAAATAAGACTGGAATTACCCCAGAAGATCATGGTTCAACTAAATGCTGGGCAATTAATCAAAACCCCCTAATCACTGTAATCTTACTCCAATTCGATGATTATTATTAATGATTTCCCCTATGTGTGCATTCATGAATTATATTCCTGAAAATATAATTTTCAGTCGTGTGTGTTAAGAATGTGAAGAAATAAAATGTTGACCTAACTGCAGGCATTAACCAGAGGATGAGCAGGTGCAATTTAGTCCGTGATTCAACTACAAACCCAAAAACCAAAAAAAACAATGTCCAAAAACAGGCAGTTCAATGATGCAAACTATCCTAAAATAAACAAGGAACTAGCAAACTCCAAAGGAAGCGAGTCTAATACAGGACTTAACTAAAGGAAATAATGGAAAAACCTACACTAACACAGAAGGATAGATGAGCACGGACTTAAAACACTGAGGTTGGAGGGAGAATACAGGTGAACATGACAAACAATGACAAATGACACAGGCGGAAAACAGAGAGAACACAGGAGAAGTGGATAGTCAGAGAGAGAAGGACTAGAAGTGAAAAAACACAAAAACTAAGCGAGAGAAATAAAGAAATAAAACACAAAAACTAATCAAAGGGAACAAAAGCTCTTAGAACAGATCAATGAAACGAGATAGGAAGTGTAAAGAAAAGATGACGACACAAGAAATGGACTTCAAAAATAAAACAGGAACAACACGCAATAAAGTTTCAAAGTAAAAGACCAATACGATACATATTACCAAAGACAAAGAATTAAAATAAAGAGAGTAATATCAACGTGGCTCCTTCCAGTACATCCAATAACCGGTGCATAAGGTGTGTGCAGAGCAGCATGGCTGACAGGAGTGGCAACACGGAGCAGACAAATTGCTTTTTTTCACATTTTGGCTACAGTAAAGATAAGCTGTTACGGATGACCAAATGAATGAATTAATAAGATGACAGCGTACAATAGAGTCAAATACAAAAGCTGCAGAAAAGATATCTCCAAATACCACCAATTAGTATCTTCATTCACATAAATAATCACACTGCCAATCCTGTACAGCGTTTGACTACAAATATAAATAAAAAAAAGGACAGATAAAGCACTGATGTGCTCCTGCAGGGAAACTGTCACCAACAGATGTACCGTGCCGTCACAATTATATCCTTCCCAAACTGCAGTGCCCAACATACAATAGAAATGTCGTGAGAAAGTATTTGTTGAACTGAAATCTGTTACTATTGTGCGGCCTCTTTTTAAATAACTCTGTGAGCAGCGCCCTCAGGTAATGAGCAAGTTTTGTGACTGAACTTATTTCCTTCGTTTCCCTCGACCACAGCATGACATTTTTGTGCTTACACCTAACCACAAACAGTCCAAAGTTCATTGAAATGGTAAAGTTACTGCAAATATATAGCATTTTTTAGTCCCTTTACAATACGAGCCATAATTCAATATGTCACTAACACCTTCATCCAGCGGTAGTAGAGGCTACCATGCAGGGTGCCATCTGCTAATAAGGAGCAGTAACCATTCACGCATCCAATGGAACAAATTTTTCTTTTTTTCATGTGCTACTGGATTACATTCATTGTCTTTCATCTACAGCCTATTAAACATAGCAACGGGTGCTGACATCAGTTCTGTTACCTTTTTAAACATGATGAGTGAGCCCACAGATAGCGCAGTGAACAGTGCTGCAATCAGTAACATGATGATGCCCACTGGGATACTGGTGTTCAGACCAATTAATGCCGTGATCCAGCCACTGGAAAAACACCACAACAACAATGTGAGTTGATTCACACTTGAAAAGGTACAGAATGAAAAAAAGCACAAAATACTTACCACGTTCCCCAGCCAGTGATGCCAATAGTCTGTAAGACATGAACACCAAACTGGCAGATATAGATGAAGAAGAAGACAAAGAAGCGGAATGAACTGTCACTCCTGTAGTGGAAACAGAAACCAGAGTGGTGAGAGAGAAAGAAAAGCACCAAACTGTCTAAACTGTATTTATTTAACTCTTCTTTTCTCAATCACAGAAATATCTGCCGTTATCCATTTCTCTACAGGATAATCTCTTCCCGTATAGCAACAATTGCTGGAAATTAGCGAGAGGTTAGGAAAGGAGAGCGGGATAAATAATGAGCTTATAAAACCCCAATAAAACAACATCTACTTCCTTTAACTTGTTTCATCCTTAGGGCAAACACAGCCTTATAAGTGCATAATGATTAATAATAATAATGCCAGCATGAAGCTGGCATTATGATTAATAATGATTATTAATCATTATGTAGTTTTCCACGTGTCTGCTTACCTGAAAGCCCCATACAGCGGTCTGTACCAGCAGACAAAAGAGCAGGGGGTAAACAGTAGAAACCATAACATGGCCAAGCCAAAATCTACACCATGAGTCGAATCCACAAAAAACCAGGCCAAGCAGCCGAACATGTTCACAAACAGCGTTCCGGCATGAACTGGTAGAACAAAAAACAAGAAAAAGTGAGAAAAGTCTCAATTATTCTCAGTGAAATATTTCCTTCTTTTAGATTCTAATGGATCACCGGTGTAGGAGGTATTACTGTCCACTTTGGGATGTATTAGGTTCACTTACACATCCAAAGATTATACATGATCTTAACAGTCTTTTGGAACTCTATAGGAATGTCCACGGCAATATCATGGTAGAAACATGGGCCAACAGGGAACTTCTCTGGTATTGGAGGCCAGTTGTTCTTACGCCCTGTGTGTGACAAAGACAACAGGTGTTTGAATGGTTAGCCAAGTGGAGTAGAGAGTTCATCCTAAAATGTAATAAAATGTATCTCAAATATTCATTGAAGCAGTTTAACATTAAGTATGTGAACAAGAACAGGAACAAAACAAACAAGTACAATACAATGGGGATCAATAAAATTAATAACTTGTGTTGTTGAGTGTAACTTCAAGCAATGTCAACGATGTACAAACGCTAAAACAGTTACTCAATGTGAGTAAAATATGTGTGTGAGAAAAGGAGGAATGTTATTATTATTATGAGATATTATTTCATTGGAATCAATCATTTTGTGGCACTTCTGTCATTAATCCAAATTGAAGCCCTAAACGACGGGAGGAGGTCTGTTCTGTACTCAAATCTCAGGTGCTGTGCGGGTATTTATGTGCGCAGCAATAAGATAATATATAGGAGCTGCTTTTCTTGATCTTTATTAGTCTTTGGTCTCTATCTGACCCAACATTCTTAAACAAACCACTGGGAAAGTAACCACAAAATGTGGCACAGCCAGAGTTTGAGGCATTTGTGTCAGCCCTAAAGTACATTATCATGACTCTAGCGTTGATCTTGAATGATGGTTCAGAAGCTGAGTTAAGTAATTTAGTAAAGTGAGTGAGTGATAGACTGACTGACCTCCCGCGGCTCCATGAGACTGTAACTCTCTCTCCCGACGATCAAGCTCTGCTGCTTTTTTCTCCAACTCCTCCTGCCTTCTCAGTAACTCAGCCTGGGCACGTGCTTGGTCCTAATATAAACATAGAAAGGCTCTTACACTTCACCACCCCACACCTGATAGGAGTTTTAATTTATAAGTAGGGAATTCTACATTATATATATTTTTCTCCCAGGGAAGCTTAGGCATCTTAGTTTGGGGAAAAGCGGTTATCAAAAGTATTCACTTGCTTAATATCAAACTAAACAAGTACTCCAAACTGTACTGTATAAGGAAAGCTGCAAATAGGGAAAGGGCATTTATTTAATGAATTAACACTATTCACAACAGCAACAGGAGGGGGGATGGAAAACGTCAACTGAAAGACAGTACCTTATCACGCCGCTGCCATTATAAAACAGATGAATATATGAAGGACAAGAGGAAATGTGAACCAAAAGCAAACAAAGAGTGTACCTATTAAGTTACAGTGTTGCGAATGAGAGTCTACTGAGAGTCTACAGCTGGGTTTAAGTGGACACTTTTCTCATTTCAGAAGGATTTCAATCTGTGATATTCCTGTATTGAATGTTTCCATGAACAGTGATCTAATTGGAAATGGTGTTACGGAAGACCCGTCAACAGCTGCGTGACGAGCGCAAAAGTGACCAATAGATGAGTGTTTAATCAGAGGATGGGTGTCTATCCTCTGATCAGGGCAGTTTTTACTGTGATGCTTGTTATGAAGAAACGGCTCATGTTTACTTCTGTGCTGGAGTTACAAGGAAGAGAGAGAAGAAACCTCTGAGTTGTTTTACTCTGACTAATGTTTCAACATTACTACGTTATAAAATATGAGGTTATTAATGAGGCCGTGCTGTGTGGTAAACTCACCAGAAATGTTACATCAATATCATCTGACGTCACTTTTAAAGCAGAAACCCTCCTCACGCACTTCTATTCTGAAAACCCACATCCACCAATGGTCAGAGTTTTCACTGCAGGATTCCTCATATTTAATTACTTAAATCTTTGTTGCAGTGGCACATTTTATATAAAACATGAAGTTTGTCACCATAAATGTCATCAACATCATCCATAAGGTTTAAATTAGAAACTCTTCATTCCGCGCGCTTTATTCTGATAACCCAGATCCACCTCATGGACACAAAGGCCTGTGAACCCTTCATTCTCTACAACCATTTATCCCGTTCAGGGTCTCGGGGGCTCGAGCCTATCCCAGTTCTTTAATTACTTAATACATGCAAACTAAAAAGTAAAGTCAGGGATTACTGATCCACTTCTTTGTCGTGTGATTTATACATAACAAAACTGTACATTGCTGATTATAAAAATCTTTGAAGTTTTCCAGTACTTTTTAATGTTTTCACAGTATCGGCCAATCACGGCTCCTCGTGGGTTTCTCATGTGTTTTTAGAGTTAATTATATCTCACCTTCCCACTTAATCTTTTGAGAGTTTGCATTAAAAACAAACTCTTTTGTGGGGTAGATCATTAGAGGCCAGCTTGAGCACATAAGTAGTACCGCCGGGCACTCGCTCAGCAGGGATTATTCCGAAACGCTGTTTACATGCAGTGGTTTTCTTTCCGAAAGGTCTGGGACTGGCCACTTGCTATGGGATGAAATTTCATTGGGAGCAGGGCTAATCATTCGAAAAGGGGTGTTGACACATGCAGCATTTTCTCTTAATAGGTTCCTTTTCCAAATCTATTCAGAATAGGCTGTCCACGTAAACCCACTTTCTGTCTTCATGTTAGCTGATTGAATACAAAGTCCTCAAACAGGTTGAAAGAAAAGTACATACGATTCAAAGTCTTGGGTGAGGTACCTGAGTCTGCTGCTGTGAGTAAGCCGGCGGTTCTTCTGTGGGCTTCATAATGGCAGGTTGTGTATTCTGGGGAGGGGCAGGAGTAGGTTTGGGGGCATTTCCAGGGGCGGCCTGTAAGACAGCCGAGTTGTTAATATTTTTTTATTGTCAAAAGACAATGAATCGAAAGCTATAGCTAGGCCAGAGTCAAATTTTGACAATTAATATAATTATATAATGAGGCCAATGATTCAGAAGAACACAATCCCATGCATGCGCACACTCATCAATAGTGATGCAAATTATACTGACCGTTCTGCCATCTGTGAAGGGGTTATACTCCTCCAGACCCCCAGGAGGGGCAGACTGAGTCACCTGAGTCACCGAAGGATCCTAAAGGATAGAGAGGACATGGAAGGGCTTCAATTTAAATACAAATTTCAGGCACTTATAAATAACTTAACTACTTCCATGAGTCTTTATACTTTTACTTGATTACATCGTCACAAGCTTGAAGTTGATTTTTTAAAGATACAAGGTTTCGCAGAACAGCAATGGCTTAAACAGATGATGATGTTTTAGGTTAAACTACTCGCTTAAACCCTTCGACGGCATATAAAGTAGTTAAAATCTACCCAACCTTTAACATCATTAATATACAAAAATATATATATATATATATATATATATATATATACAACATATACATATAACATAGCAGTAATATAAGTCACGGAAAATCTATTTGAGTATTTGTGTTTTTTAAACCTTATTATCTGGAATGACAGCAACAGGTTACATAAGTCTTTGCCCCATTACTGTATTTGATTTTGACTTTTAACAATACTAAATTCAGTTTTGTTTTACCATAGAAGTTATAGACTAGAGAGTGCTTTAACTGATATCTTGTGCTGAGATCATGTATTGGTGGTTTGGTGTGTGTAAATCTTTCTGAATTTCCCTCAGATCATTTAGGTATCTGTTTAATTATGAAACAGGGACCATTTTACTGCACAGTACTCTTGAACTAATACTGATAAGTATATGTACATTTTATTGATAATATATCTAGTTAAGTCAGGTTCTGAGGGAAGACAATTTACCGTAGGGTTTATTCAATGTGTAGTCTTAGCTCTTATCAGAGGTGGGATGTAATTAAGTACAAATATTTTAGTAACGATACTTATGTAGAGTTTTCAGGTATTTGAATTTATTTGGGGTATATATGCTCCATACAACTAAATTATTTTATTATTATTAATAATAATAATAATAATAATAATAATAATAATACATTTTATTTGTAGATCACTTTTCATGAGTACTCAAAGTTGCTTTACAGGTACCTGCACATTGAAAAACAATTAAAACAACATGGTAAAACAGGAGTCCAAACATAAACAGCTCAAATTACAGTAGCTAATCACATAACATTTTTTATTCCCTGAATTTTAGGGTTAGGGTGTGGGCTTCTGACATCCAATGTTGATTTCATCCTAAATGGTGGTTATCATGCATGACATCCGAAACAAGATCACAGGCATGGAACACACAAAAAAAAAACAAGCAAACAAGAACCACGTTTCAAGAAACTCAATGATGACAGGCGTGATGTCATTGACTGGAAAACGTGAGGTTATCTTGATTAATGACATGACAGAAAATCAAGACACACGTAAAATGATTTGTTAAGTTTCCTGTAATTTGTTTAGGGCTATAGAGGTAAATTCAACCATCCACAGGGAAGGCAACAGCTAGATAGAGCTGGATTTCATGTCCACTTAGTTTTTCTCAGCTTGAGTTCTACATAATGGTCATTCACTCTCAACAATCTTTGACTGTAATGAGAAAATATGTTCGAATACTGCTTTTAATGTTTGTTAATATTAGATTAATGTGACATGAGGATCACTTTGGTTTGTTTAATAACGGCCTGGGAAATCCACCTACTGTACCCTTCAGAGTCTTTACCTTTCCCATTTTTGAGTAAAGAGGTTGAATTAATACTTCAAAGAGTTGATTTTCACAAAGTGACTATATTTTCACATGAGCACAGAAGGTGTTTACTTTTGCCACTTTTGAACTACTGATTCATCTCTGCTCTTGCTAAACTTCCGGGCCGTGCAATTTTGTGACTTAGAATATTATATAATATAACTTCAATCAACCTCTTGTATACAATAAATAAATGTAATAATCATGACCCTAGCGCACACACAGTACCCAAAGCTACAAAAAGCGTCCGTTTTCTTGCACGAACGAATTAACAAACGGTTGTTTCCTGTTATTTTCTTAATGTTCAACAAAGATCAGGAGTCTCATAGCTGTAGCAACTGATATAAGATAAAAATGGAAGATCAAAGACTTTCAAGAATTATTGGTGAATGCATTAGATTCTACCAGTCCACCTTTGTGGCTGACATTCTTATGACGATAAAAGTTTTCTTTAGCAACTATAATACACCAGGCTTTCTGTAGCCTTTGGTACTGTGTGTTAATGTTATTATTAAGCCTCATTTGATGTATTCAAAATGTTTATTTAGGTAAGTCACATGAGTTTAGCAAATTGTCTAAAATGAGAGAAGAAAACAAATGAAACCTGTGTGTACTTTTTGGCGTGTGATATCAGTTCTATTCTTTAAATGCTGCATTAAAAAAGTGCATCAGTTGGTGCATCCCTTTTAAGAACCCTATTTGAAAACGATTGTTTTGTGGCTTTTCAAAATGTTTTATCTTGTTGTGTTGTGGTATTTGCAGCACGTTTTCTTTATTGACTGTGATATTGTATTTCCAGCGTTGTGAAATGAAGATGTTTCCTTCATTTACTTGTGTTTGATCTATTTACATGTGTTTTCTTCATTTGCTGACCGTTTGCCCTGTCTGCCACCGGGCATCATGAAGGTTTTCTGCTAAAATTAAAAAATAACCCAGGAACAAATAATTGAGTATCAGATATTTTGACTTTTCACTAGAATATGTGGTCGAATGTGTCAAATCAACATCGGAGGATGAGCGTCAGGACCTTAGCGTCGGTCAGCATCCTTAAATTAATATAAGCAGGGAGTTGAATTAACATCTTAATGTTAATGTTTTAATGTCGGAATATCGTTAATGAAATATATTCCGTATCTCTGTTTTATATTTATAGCATAAATTCATATCTAGTACACCTACGATTTTGGAAATGACGGCTGGATAAAATCTTAGCTAGCAACCTGTTATCATCAGCCGGTTAGATGGCTGCTGATGTTTACTGACGCTGGGCACAGCTAGTCGGCTCACATCATGTGTCTTTATTCTATATATGCTAAAAAGATTATTACAACGTTATAAACACACACAGCAACAATGTGAAACGCATTCTTCCATATTTAATCAGGGAACATATAATGCAAGAATGAGTGCTACCTAGCTTTAAACTAATAGAATCCATCTGCTAGGATTAGCTGTCGCAGTTAGCATGGATAAAGAATGGCTGCCTGATCACTGAGGGACCGTTAGTTAGCCTGCTAGCCGGCTAAGGCTGCTACCTGGAAAGGATTGCTGAAGTCCGGGTCTGCAAACGGGTTACTGTCAAAATCAGACATAGTTTAGCCTCTCTAATAGCTGTGTCCTGTGTAGAAGAGCCCCCTAATTCCTCCAAGAAGGTCCTGTCCTGTGGGTTGACTGCCTCTCTCTTCTGCCTCCCTCTGATGGAGACCCCCTCGCTTAGCAACTTAGCCAGTGCCACAAAGATGGCAGCAGAGGAAAGGAGGATGATGATGATAAGGATGAGGAGCAGCATCCTCTTACGTCACTGTTTCTGACAGCATGACGTCAGTACAGGTAAACGCATCTGAACAACACGCTTGCGCAAATGCTACTAAATGCTTTCATTTGTATTAGCTGGGCTGGATATTCTTAACCTATTGTGCGTTGAGAAAGATTAGAGGTCGAGCTGGAGGTGGTCGAGTTAAAGATCTCATGATGTTTCTGCAAATGATGAGGATGGACAGGATTAGAAACGGGCATATCAGAGAGACACCCTAAATTAGACGTTTTGGGGCAAAATAAGAGAGCCAGATTGAGTTGGTTTAGAGTTTAGACCTGATTACATGTTTGGGTGGCTCAGTCGGTAGATTTGTCGTCCACATATCTGAAGGTCGATGGTTCGAACCTTGGCCACTACGGTCCACATGTTGAAGTGTCCTCCATCAAAATTCTGAACCCTACGTTGCTCCCAAGTGATGATAGAGGCTTCAGCGCCTTTTACGACAACCTCTGTCATCACTGTGTGAATGGGTGAATGTTGGCACATGTTGTAAAACGCTGTAAGCTCGTATTTCTTTGGCCCTGAGTTTCGTGTTTTTAGTCCTTGCTTTTATGATACTCATTTCACTTTTATTTCTCCGTTGTACTTTGTGACCTAACTGTTTTACATTTTAAATGACTTTGTATCGTAAATGTGCCTTGTTGTTATTGGTTTTATGTTTCTAACGATTATGAATCACTTAATGAAGGTAATATATTAAATACATTTATTATTATCATTATTATAATTCACCAATAATGTTGTTTTAAGATCAATTAAGGCCAAGTTTACATGTATGGTTAAAATTCCACTTTTTCTGCTTAGTCTTTGTCCCTTACTTGTCTCCACTCGGTTCTGCAGTTTTCACAGCATTACATGGCGGCTCAGTTTCTTTACACAGAAACAAAAAAAAACAGTCCTGTGCTTGAATATTTTGTCTGTGGTATAAAGATCAAATGGAGGATATGTGAACTATTTTCACAACAACAAAACTCTCAAGGGGAAACAAGTTCAAGCAAGACAAGAAGTTCCTGAACCATCGTGTTGGTCATGAAGATGAAGCTGATTGTTTGTCAGTCAGCAGGGACAGGACGCTAGCTGGGAGCTTTGAGAGGAGGGCCACTGATTTGGTGATCATGACCACCCCATCATCTGGTCACTGTTGGTGGATAAAGCTTGAAAATAGGGATTTGGTGTCTCCTTGCTGACCTATACTCAAGGTCAAGGCTACATCGTAATATTGCCCAAAAGTCAAGGGTATTAAGGAACCGTCACCACTGTATCGCTGCAGACTTTGTGTTAACGCGATTAATCAAAAAATATTTCATGCATAATTTTCAAATGTTATATCCCCATAGAACTTGCGAGGAAGAAGTGGATTGATGTTGGGAAAGCTTTGTTGCATATTACCGCTTTCTCACCAAATGTTCTCAGGTCATTATATCTGAACCGTTGGCCCAATTTAGTTCAGATTTGGTGCGTATGAACGGACTTCAGGATATCTAGCTTGTATATATCCTACGTTACTCTAAGGTTCATATTTAACTCACGTGGGGGAGCTTTTTTTTTTATGAAAAACAGTGTTTTTCGAACATATCTTCAAAACTGGTGGTCCGATTTAGTCCAAATTGACCTCACAAGAACGACTTCAAGGACATATAGCCTGTACCTGTTATATTTTACTGTAATTGTTCATATTTCACTCATTTAGAGGGCTTCATTTTCCTTTTCTTTTTTGAAAAACATGTTTTGACTTTTATTCCCAACCATATGTTCGATTGTGTCCATGCTCATATGAATCTACATACAAGAAGGTATTTTGTATACATATCAATTAATAGTAAATATTTTACAAAGTCTTTGATACTAGTTCAAAAATCCAGCACATTTGGGGATCGTTATCTCATATGAGTACTTAACTCTTATTACATCAAATTAAGTTTGGACATAATAGTTCTATTTAAATAAGAATTTTCAATACAGTTCATGTATTTCTCATGTAGTATTTTAAACTGTTACATGCAACATGTTTATTTCAGCTTTGCATATCTGAGCTCTATATACTTGTGTTAAATACGCATTTATATCTTAGAGTGTACTATACGTTTTGTTTCTGCATCCTAGAGAAAGAATTTACTTTCTTGCTTACTTTTATCATCTATAAATGATAAAAGTAAGCAACATAAAATAGAATAAAAAGGTCAAGGATCAAAATTGTGTTTCGGTCTACAAATTCAAGCTTATAACCTTAACCAGAGTTTAAAAGCAGAAACCCACCCACTCGTCAGTGATTTCAGTAAAACAAAGGGAGACAGTCCAATGATTTTCTCAGACCTGATTCTTGGAATAATCCCTCTTTTCATCGCTGCATATCTACAACCCAGTATTTGATTTCCTGAAGGTCAGATACCACAGCAATCTCCTCCACCACATGAGCATAATGATTATTTTAATGATGGTAATGATGAGGATGAAGATGTATGGAAGTGTCAACTCACTGAGTTGGTTTATTTCGCTATATGAGATCAAGCTGGAGAGTGGAACCCAGACTCCCTCTTTCATGATAAGACAGCAACCTCTTTCCCCACAGCAATCTTAGACAATTTACTAGAATTAATTTGATTTTGTTTCATTTCAATTGTTAAATTTCACCTCGACCATATGAAGTATGAAGCCTCCAGAGAGCTGCCGTCGGCTGTGGTTGGTTCCACATTGGCCCGCAGGCTCAATTGGTTTCCAATCATCGCCACTTGGGGGCGCTATGATGCAATAGGTTTCCTCAAACAGCTTTTGCAGGATCCTTTCTCATTTGCCATCAATTTATTTTCATTCAAACAAAGGGTGACCATGTGAAGAACATCACATCAGTTGACAGCCTGTAAATGTGATTTAAACATTTAAGCACCATTTACCCAGATTAAGTTTCAATTGAAGAACAAATGCTATTAGGGGGAAATCTTACAGTATGTGGTGAATGATGGAGGTTAAAATATTCATTTTTATTGTCACTATTTTTTAAACAAAGGCAGCATGTTATTTAGGTTTTATAGTTGTCTAGCCCCTAATGCATTTAACTTAAATGGTAATGGGCTTTTTAAAATAAGTAACTAAACACCTTCAGGCCCTGCTATTGTGCTCCTTCCACCTTCCACCACTGTACATAATGTATTTTTTGGAATGATAAACACAAGATAAACACAAACTGTGGATTCATTACAATTCAACTCCTGTCCACAAATATGTAGCCACACTTACGCACACGCACAAACACACACATGCACGCACACACACACACGCATGCACAGTGAGCATTGGCTCCTTCTCTAATCTTGTATTAATGGACCCAATCAGAGACTCTATGAATAATCAATGACCAGTGGTCTGCAACCACAGTGCTGAGACCTTGAGTGAAACTGAATTTTGCTAATAAGACAAACACACACACACTCACACACACCTTGACACTCTGATAAGCACTGATGCGCTATAGGTTGAAAATACGTCTCATGGTTTGTTTACTACAGAATGTGAAAGATAAACATGCATGCTGTGATAAACAGGTGTGTGCCCACATATTTCCTGTATGTGTGTGTTCGTGTTTTCTGGTGTGTATGGAAAGATAAATGCTGTAAGTGTAAAAACGGCTCTAGTCTTGTCCATACTTGCCCACTCTCTCTTGTCCTTCGCTCGGTGTGGAAACAACCTATTTGGCTAATAGCTGCTACATTAGTCTCTTAACCAGGTGGTCATGGCGATTTAGAAATGTTCATTAGGTCACGGACCAGAGTGGGTAGGTGTGATAGTTCACTTCTCACTGTTGACTGTGAAAAAAGAAAAAAGAAAAAGGAGAGTTGGAGGCAAACAGACATTCAGACAGACAGACAGATGGAGAGGGAGAGCGAGGCAATTTAGTGGCCAACATGACGACCAAGTGTTAAAAGCCGCAGATGCAATTATCATCATATTGCCCTGAATAAGAACCGTGTGCATAATTAGATCTCATTAAGGTCTATGAGTGTTATTTTAGAGCCCTGAATAGGTTGGATAAGCAGGACATGATATTATGGGTTATTAATGCTGCAGCATCTGGTGTCATTCTGGCAGTCTTCTGAATGAAAGTTGAATGTTGAAGGGACGTTACGACCTTAAAGTGAAATAAAGGATTAATTTATATGTTTGTGTGGATAGAGATATAGATCCTGTTTTAATGTTTTGGGGTATCAAGATGTATACATATTTGTGAGGTGTGTGCATGCAGTTGAATCTGTTTTTGCTATTGACCAGTCAAAGCATATTACACACCGCAGAGGGAAGCAGCACTCTGTCGCCGGAAAAAGCGATTGATTCCCCATTTCCATATTAATGAGCAGATTTGTTAAGAGCCTGCAGGAGAGGGAAAAAATAACAGGGTCTTCATAGGGCACGACATTTATAAATAAAGCTGATGCAGAGAAAAATGGAAATTAAACCTTTTAGTTTAATAAATTTGAGGCGTCCGCAGCAAAGCGAGCAATTTGCATTTCCATTTGTGGCCAAATAATGAGAATGTGGGTCCATAATGAGACCACTAGTGCTGCTTTTGGGTTTCAAACAGTCAGACAATCTCTCCAGCGTGCAGTCCTCCACATCAATGTCATTAGCTCAGGCCTGTTAGCTCTGCTACTTGGCTTTTCAAGATTATTCGGTGAACTACAGATTCCTATAGGATAACGCAGATTGCAAAATGCATTTACTTCTATATTTCCCAGCCTGGATGTGTCCATATCTTTTTCCATTGAATATTCTGCATTTTCAATACTTGTAGGTGTCACTTTAAAATTATCCTATGTTGTTCTAAAACAATCTTCTCAGAAAGAGTTTCTTTCTTCCGCCTTGCCTCTCTCATAAACACTTGCACCGACACACTCACACACACACATGCACACGCACACACATGCACACGCACACACATGCACACACACACACACACACACACACACACACACACACACACACACACACACACACACACACACACACACAGACATGCACGCACACACTGACATGCACGCACAAAGCGTCACTGATTGAATTTATAGGGGAATGGATGTTGACTAGACCACTCCAAGTAGGCTAGATGTTGTTGTTCCCAGATTGACAGACAGACCCAGAGCGGCTGATTGAAAGTGCCTTTTAGCTTGCTCTCACTGTATATTTGATTTGGCAAAATGGACGGGGAGTCCAGTCTTTTCCCAGGATGCAAACACAAGTCCCTATGTTTGTGTGGGAGTGTGTTTGTGTGTGGTACGTGCATTGCCAAGTGCATGCTTTAGCAAATGCTGCATAAAAATGACCCCTTTCAGGTATTAATTGAATAATGCAAGCACTCTTGTCAACCATCATGCGGGCCACTCTCTCAGCAGCCTGTGCAGCCCTCCTTGCCAATGAATTGACTAGATTTATCTGTGTTGTTCCAACCAATGGATGCCATTTGTTCCAAATGTTTGACATAAACATGCAAAGAGCAGAGGCGTGCACTCATAAAACAGCTTTCCAGACTGTTGTTTTACAGCCCAAAGGGACCTAACGGGGGCCTTTCAGCCTATCAAATCAAGACGAGCTCTTCCTGAGCCAATGGCGTGTTAAAGTTCTCTTTCAACCATTCATGTGATGGAAAGGAACAATTGCGATCATAAAGAAAGAAAGAGGAGAGGGGGAGAAAAGGAGCTTAGAGAAGAGAGACGGAGTGCTCTGGAACGAGGGAGAGTGCAGTTGGAGGAGAAAATGTGTAGTGTTCTGCTAAATAT
The DNA here is from genome assembly GCA_037951165.1 of Lophius americanus. Taxonomy (NCBI): domain Eukaryota; kingdom Metazoa; phylum Chordata; class Actinopteri; order Lophiiformes; family Lophiidae; genus Lophius; species Lophius americanus. The sequence goes on along the minus strand of JBBDHG010000032.1, from coordinate 6,756,494 downwards.
GCGTACTTATTTTCCATGCATCTAATGGGGACACATCTCATTGGGCGCCTTATGTCTGCTTCTAAACCATAAAATATATTTAGCTTCACACCTTCTGGAAATTCCCCATAATAAAGACGATCAGCATATGAAGTTTGCTGAATCAGCTCCATGCTGCCCCGTGCTGCCAAGGCCTCTATTATAGTAATGCAGTGTGAGAAGAGTGAAACTGATTCCTTACGATGTTATATTTGGCTTTATGCATAGAACAAATGAGTGAATGAGGTTTACCAGGATGTGCCTTCATTTAATCTTAAGTGCTACAGTTTTTGTTAAGGTAGCGATTCCACTCAGATGTTGTCTTGTTATGTGTATGGATTAGACTTGCCTTGTGTGTGCGTGTGTGTGTGTGTGTGTGTGTGTGTTTTTGTGTGTGTGTGTATGTGTGTGTTGTTCAGACTGAGGTTCGATTTGCTGATTTAGTTCCTCCCTAATTTTCCACTAGGTAATATTTGCCTTACAAATATGCCATCTGTTTTTATTATCCTTGTGAAAAGGTTTGTCTGAGGATATCAATAATCTTAAACTAAGCCATGACTCATTCACCTGTCCCTCGGCATATCCCCACAGCTGTCTGTCACAAAGGGTTGCTAGTGGCTTGTATTCTGGATGCTCACCATCTACATTCTTCACTGTGTAATTGGTGATGCGCAAACATAATCAGCCCCAACTACATGAGCACATACAGTACGCCATCACACATGTATTCAGGAATACTGTGCTGGAGCTCATGCCTCGAAGATGTTCTGTCCTATTACAGACAGTAATTACCGTCAGTCACCCTGTGTGTCCATAACAAGCCAGCATAATGCCCTAATCAGGCCAGGATTAATCTAACCCTCTCTCTAATCACTCTAAAAGTGATTTATATTGTTTTTCCTGTTCGGACAAATGAAATCTGTTGCTCAAATTAATACTGGCTTTTCATTACTGGAAGTGAAAAAGCCAGTAAAAGGCCATTCTTGTCATTATTGCTGGTGCAAACACACACGTGCTCATATTTATATACATTCAAGTTGGAAGTAAAAAAACATCTAACAGCATCTTCCATTCATTAAGAAATCCGACCAAGCAAATGGTAATCAAAGAAATCAGTAGTAATTCATATTAAATATCCTGCCTTGATTTTATATTCATAAAACTGTCTGTGATCAATTACTTTCACTTTGCACAATTGTATCGGTTTTATTTGACGTTCTTTTTAAGGTATAAAAACTTTGTCGTAGGAATTTTTTCTTGACGGGGCTCACACATGTCAGCACCGGATTGATTTTCCTCTTTAATTTACATTGAATCCTTTTTTATCCATCTGCTAATTATTCTGATGAAAAAGCTCTGCGTCGTTTTGTAAAAGTCATTTGGCAAATAGTACCAGCCATAATCTAGCAATTTCTTGGTCGTGAGCTTTCAGTTAACATAGCTTGCCTCATATTTTGGTCCATGCCTCCCACTTCGTTTCATATCCATCGTTAAACAAATCAATTCCAACCCTGACTCACTTCCCGCTGTTTTTCATTACGATGAACGAAGGCCGGACACGAATCATAACAGAACCTTGAAATTTCCTGCTCACTACTCAGTTTGTGCTCCGAATACAAACCTTCTCACAAGATGCACATTTAATAGATGCAAATTGTGGTCCAATCTGGTTGAGCTATCTGGGCTGCTGGTTCCATATTCATTTCCTTCACCCCACTGTTCAGAAATTTCAAAAACAATCTAGTGGTGAACCTGAAAAAAGGGATAGGAAATGGATGTCTGACAGTGTCCACAATCTTCTTCTCTTTTCTTGTCCTTTATCGCTTTCTCTTCCATGTGGTCTCTCACCTTTGCTCCCCTCTGCTTCCTCAGCTCTCCCCCACTTCTCCCCTCAGTCCCATCTCCCCTGTTCTCTTCATGCTGTGTAATTCTCATCTTACACACTCTGTTGCTCCGGACTATGAATAATGCATGTTGCGTGAGAAATCCTCAATCTCATGCTTGGCTCCCAGCGAGCATTTCGAAGCTTGCATCTCTATCACAAAGATGAATAGGAGAGAGGGGGGGAATATTGCAAAGAATACGCTCTAACTTCATTGTTTGCTTTCGGCATTAGAGTACCAGTCTGTGATTTCTTTTAGTGCATATGAATTATGTATAGAAATATAAAAGGAGACAAATGCAGTTGAAATCATACCAGCAAACGTGATTAGCAGGACCAAATTCAAACTGCAATGATATATTTTCAGTTGATCAATTAGATAAATACTTTAAATTGAATCAAATAATACCATGAAATGCAGCACCGTAACATTTTTTATCTGTGGTGCGTTCCAATTTTTTTTCACACTTACCTTCTCCGGAAATTGATTTTATGGAAATTATAAGATTGCAACTGCCGCGATGAATCCAGGAGTGTGGTTTGGATAGAGTGTGCATCAATCTCACTGGGTTCCAACGTTTGCAAATTTGTTTGGCAGCTGAAAACATGCATCTGCAGATATCAAAGCAGATTCCAGTTGCTGCTCATGCAATGAAAATGGCCGATGAAACTCCATCATGTGTGATTGTCGTTCCCATTGCACTAGCAACAAATGGGCTGCTTGAAACTTTCTGCAGACTAAACTTGTCGGAATGACTTTGCTATGTGAGCTTTAAACGGTTCCAACAGTTTTACAAGCTGTCTTCTTCTGACTGATTTCATTCCGTAGAGATGAGCTGACACCAGGGCAAACTCAGAGGAACACAAAGATTCCGATCTCCCATGACAATAGGGCGTCTTTTGAAGGAGCGTGAAGCGTACATAGAGTGTGTGTGTGTTACTTGAGGTGCGAGCCATGCTATGATATGAACCCATGTTTTATGGGGTGTGTACATCCAATAAAAGCACTGAAGAGTTAAAAGTGCTTTTCTACCATGCTCAAAGGCATGTGTCAGCACGAGACCACTAAATCCACACAATTCCCTGGAGTTTTCCCTTCCTCTGACATTCTATCACTCCTCTGTTTCAGGTGGCTGGCTACTCTGGCTGACGAGGCCGAGTCCTTGAGGAGATCAGGTGTCTGTGGAAAGTACAGGACCAGCTCTGAATTTGAGCTCTCAAAATGATGTCCATGTCATTGCTCTTTTCCCCTCTGTCTCTGCTGTGTTTCACTCCCAACAGCTCACACACTCTCACACAATTCAGTGATAGGGATCCTAAACTATTACTAATGTATTGTGAGTACTGTTCTCTTTTCTTTTTGATGTTCCAGACTATGATCCCTGGATTTCATCAGATGTCATATTTTCTATCTTTATACCCTGGCCATTAGAAGCTCAACCATGCAGTTATTGGTTTAGCCTGCGTTTGTTTGTCTGTTAGTAAAATATTATGAATGAGTGATTGTTTTTACCCTTTCGGGATAGCGGCTGCAGCGACATTATTGCTTCCTGAAATTACACATTGCATCCCCATAGGATCTACCATACAGTTTGATCTCAATTTAAGTAATATTCCAGTTCTTGTTATCCAAAATGTTTAAACTTAAATGGTTTATGGTAAATTTACTACTCTGAGATAGCAAATTAGAATGTTATAGACGTTAAACTTAAATGAAATTGTATCTGAAACGGGGTCAATCTTGACATATTCTCAAATGTTAGTTGGCCTGACGAACCTGAAGAAAATAAAACTATCTATTTAACTATAGGCTAATAATGATGGTGGTGTGATTCTAAATTCTGTAGGTAGATTTTCATGGTCAAGGAGTCACATTATGGGAGTCAAACTGTCATGGGACTAACGCCGTAGCTGCAGGGACTTGATGGGGAAACTGAGCTGCCTTGGTGGAGGTTTACATTCTGGGTGCTGTCCAGCTTGTATTATCGAGCAGGGATAGAGAATATTATGGATAGAATCCTCCCCATTGTTCCTCGGCACCGAAATGTTACAGAAATTTACCTCCCATTTTGGAAGACATGGCTTACTCTTTCCGTCTTTTTCATGGTCATTTTGGCTGATGCCCAGATGAATCACGCTAACGACCTGGGCTCTGTGCTGCAGCGCTGATCTGAAATTAATATCAAAGGAATGGAGATATAGGGCAAATAGATGAGAATAGGAATCTAATATTCACTCCCGGGCACTACGTGCTCAGACACTCTCACACACACACATTCACTCTCACACACTCTTGCATAAACTGCACACAGAGCCTGACAGGCAGGCTATTATCGCCAAGCCTGGGCTGCTGTAATTGGCTACCGCTTTTTACAAATGTGGCTCCGTCTGACTCACATATCAGCTCCCGTCTCATCAACCGTGTAGGGGTCACCATGTCCGTGCTTGTGTATGTGTGTGTGTGTGTGTGTATGTGTCTGTATGCATATATATGTATATACACATATATATATATATATATATATGTGTATATATATATATATATATATATATAGGGGTTACTGGTGTGCCCATCCCTCTCATGTCTCCATTTCACATGTTCATTTATGTCAGTGCTAAACGAGCCAGGGCAATGCTGAGCGTGTCAGTGATCTGCTCCTCTTTAGCACTGCCAAAGTATTTAGCCATTAGTCAGCTAATAGCATCATTCCAACACCGACTAGCTTATGATGAAATATTAGCTTAGCTCATTTCATCATTATTTAGTGTGGACTTGCTGTTGAGGTCAGGTCCATCTTATTTCTCACACACAGATATCTAACCCAGTTATTAAGTAATACGCAAATATTGTAAATTATTTTTTAGAATTTCATCAGTATGTTTAAAAAAATTTATTTTTCATTTGACAAAAACTTTCACAACTATCTAATTCTTTAACTGATTATTTATTCTGTTTATTTATTTCCTCCATTTTTTTTCCGTTGTGTTTTTCTTCCAGATTGTTTTTCATGTATACACACGTGGAGATTCTTGCCTATTAATGATATTTCTGGTCATTTCAGAAACTTATTCTTTCATAAGATGGGAAAATTTGAAACTTCCAATTTCTAAAATTAGTTCTATGTTTCAAAATGTATTTCGTACAGTGCAAGAGTTAAGATATTATATTTCATTTGTTGGGTAAAAAAAGATGTTTAGAGTAAGTATTTTTAAATTCAATTTAAAATCTCAATAAATCCCACTATGACAGTATGGAGGGCTTCCAGATTATACATTGATTTAAAGTGTATCCAATTTTTCCATTTTTCTAATCATCTGGACAATTTAGGCCCCCATTTAAAATGCCACTTTTCTTATGACAATAAAGTTACTGGTATCATGAAATGACAAACAACAATTACATCTAAAACCTATCAATCGCATAACACCTGTATTATTTAGCCATTAAGACCCTGACTGTAACACCTTTCATGTTCAAAATATTACAATGTTGAGAAAAGTTTAAGATCCACTGATAATAGTTAGATTTACTTAGACTTTACTTGCAACACATGCAAGTACAAGTATAAAGCAGTGAAAGAAAAGCCTGCCCTGTTTTACCCCCCCTGACTGCAAACAATACAAAATAGAAGAGGAAGAAAAACACATACAGCAAGACACAATAAAATAAATGAAGTGAATAACATGAGTAATAAAATCAAATGAATGACATTAAATGTGCAAAACGATAAAATGCGCATTGTATTCATTACCAAATCAGAGCCTATCTACAACCTGAAAGCCAACATAGACATAATAGACATAAAGACTCGGATATAGAGATTTTGACAAAGTAGAAACAATAACTTTCACATGCCCTGAAATCATATTTTAACATGTCACATGTTCTTCTCTTGTATGTTGAGAATTTATTTTCTAAATCAGTGAATCCTAACCCTCTGACACAATTTGTACAGAAAACATCACTGGGTTTTAATAGAGTGAGCTTCAACTGCAGAATTTGAGTTATGATACGACGTCTGTGAAGGAGCGATTGTCTTGGGGAAGGAGACATGGAAATTTATTGGCCTATAATTGCTGCAAATTTTATTTGATGCAGTTTTACCATAAACCTTTGGTGTAGTTTTAGTAAAGACCTATGATGGGCTAAGTTTTTTTATAACATTTGCTTAGATTTGCATAAGTCGTAGCATATTTGGAAAAGGTAATTGCTTTCCTATCATCCTCCAGCACCTTGTTAAACCTTAACCAATGAATTAACCCTCATTACCAGTGTAAGAATATAGATGAGCACTCTCTCCCACTCTTGATCTGAGCTTTCTCCCCTCCATGCCATTTTTACCCTCCATCTAGCTTTCAGTGATGAGGGACTTCTGGGGTCAGTGATTCTGTCCTGTGTCGCCCCTCAAAGTTCCTGTTGAATTCAGATTATTCTGACCTTAGATCAGCCCTATCAACTGACCACTAAAGCATTTTAAAGCCCTCGGCACAGACAACCATCTGCTCCCCACAAAGATTGCCTCACATCTCTCGGCTTGTTTGTCTATCAATCTGGATGTCATATGAACAGTGGGACCACCGCCACTTAGAGGGAAGCCAATGCCGAGCAAATGCTCGTCGGCAATGCTTCAATTTCCAATGACATAGTCGAGACAGAGAGCTGAGCACTGGTGTGAGATGAGCTTTATCCTCAGGTGTCACTTACAGCTGCCTTCATGAAGTCTGTCAATAACATGCCTTAGCCACATTTTGTACACAACCATCCAGTGCTGTAAGCCAAGACTGGAGGGAAGTAGCCTGAGATTGTGTGGCAATCAGATCAGGATTTTTCTTTTTTTGAAGCATATTCAATCAATTCATCTCGTGCTGTAAATACAGACTTCCAATATTTGTTCAAATCCATTGGGTCACTGTAACAGAGGGTTGTTTTGGTTTTTTTTACACCAAAGGGGGGGGGGGGGGGCACAACTATCCACTTCTCCTCAAAAACTGATAGACAGGATTCAATTACATTTCATTAATGCTTTGTGTGCATCTTTGTGGTGTGTAAACAAAAATTGATTTCTTCAATTTGCTTATTTTTACATTTTTGTGCACACTTTTGGTTCATGGTGTGATAGAGGTCCAGTCACATCAGTATCTGTGTACATGGACACAAATAGCTAGCACTCAGTTTTCACTGCATGCATTCAGTGCAAGTGTTCTGAGATGTCTGACATGAGTGTAAAAAGCACGAGGTAAAGATTATTTTCCATCCAACATTTACTGAAGAGATATAAATAGAATTTAAAGCATTAAAGTTATTTTATACACAGACTTGTACTGCAAAATCTCCTTAAAATGTGGGTCCGGGTGTCCTGTGAGAGGTGGAGCACCTGTGCTCGTATATTCAGATGAACATCCAGTCTTATTCTGTGTGACCGTCGACTCTGGCTGTTTGCTGTCTCAGATAACATTTTGACATTCCAGTCTCCTCTCTCAGACACTGTGATACCTCAGACCGAGGGTGAGTGGGGGGCCCAATGATAAGGCTTCACTCACAATTAGCAGGCAGGAGCAGGGAGGCGAGAGGGGAAATTGAACTGTCAGAGAGAGAAGAGAAGAGAGGAAGAGCGGAGGAGAGAGGATGGTGGAGTGGTGGGGGGGTGACCCCATCCTGTAAAATGGAGCCCGTCATAATTTGTTCATTTGGTGCCCATCAGGCTTTACCTTCTCTCTCTAGCGCTCCTCTGCTGACCTTCCTCCCTCTCTTTCACCCTCTCCCATTCTCCCTTCCTCCATTTCCCTTTCCTGCTTTACCTTCACTCATCACAGCATTCTCTACCTGTACTATCCTCTGCTCCCCCCCCCCCCCCCTTATTGCCACACTGTAAATTGTACTTTAAATTTTAATATTATTCCTCTTAAAGGCATAAAGTAACTGAAGGAAGTTCACCTAGAAACCTCTAGTGTTTAGATTCAGGAGAAAAGGACCTTACTAGACCAGGACATTGTGCCTGCTCTGCCTCTCTGGAGGATGTGACGGTTGGTAAGGTTAGGATTAAATAAGCTGATTGGCAGCTCTCTATTTAAAAGTCAAATGCTAATGAGATGATCCGCGTGAAAGCAATCAGCCTGCTAAACACAGACTATTCACACCAACAGCAGTAGAGTCACAAACATAAAGCTGATGTGTACTTACAGTTTTATACTCTTATATGTTGTGTATGTAGCTGAGTGTTGAAAGCAACTTCAATTAAAGAGGAAACAAGGATTGCTTATGATGTATTACTTGATCATCTGTAGTGCTTTACATCAGACAAAGTCTTACAATATAATTTGAATGCATCAACATTGTTTTAGTTTAGTCCAGATCATCAGCTTATCATTAAATTTTACATCAATGTAAACACTACATGCAAAAAAAAGATCAATTATGAGATTTAAAATTCAAAATGTTCTCCATCATACAGTATTTTGTCCTATTTCGTCTGGTGCTGCAAAAGAATGTCGCAAATTACACCATTTTGCACTTGGTGCTGGGTGCTTGAAATTGTAATCTTAGCCTATAGTTAAACCAAAAAAAATCGTCCTACCAACCAAGGGTGGTAAAATATATTTTAAATGCATTTCTATAGGTATTTAGTCAAAGATTTATTGATTTGGTTTAAATCGGGGTGAGTTGTAACAATAACTGGGGATACATGTAACAAGGATAGATAATTTTTTTTAAATAAGATACACATTATCCCATTTGTGCAAGAACTTTATTGAATAGTAAAGAATAAATATTTTTGAATAAAGGTAACAAGAATACCCTCTTATTCATTGATGTGCAGGTGTCACATAATGGTTCTGTCACTGCTACAGTTGTAATTTATGCAAGTTCTTTCTTGGAAGAATATGTAATTGGCATTTTTACTCAAAGTTAACGATAAAATAAAGAATTTAAAGTGACAAAAACACAATTGACAACAAAAGGTCACTTGGCTATGTCTTGTAAAAAGTTCTAAAATCTGTAAAACTAAAGTGCAAACACATGCGTGTGTGTGTGTGGAATCTATTCCTGACTGTGCATCTGTCACACAGGGGTTCAGTCACTGTCACAGTTGTTGTAAATGCAGATGGCTGCCACTGGGGCGCAGGCTTTTCGGGCCCAGAACTGTTAATGTACAGACTTGACACAAACGTCTTTTGGCCTTGAATTCGTGTTCCATGCACACAACGCAAATATCCTCATCATCCCAGGTGTGAGAATCATCTTGGTCCTTGTGCTTGGGCCGTTTGGTTTTTTAATTTGTTTGCTTCTTTTGCTCCTTTCAGGTTCAGCATTATTTTCACATCTTTTCCAATGCTCCACTTCTTTTCTTCCTTAAAACTGGGTAGGGTGGTGTTGACTAAGTTTAGGATGTCATAAATTGATTTTGCAGGATTAATTCTCATCCGTGCATCGCTGTCTGTGTTTACCATCTTCTTAAATTGACCAAAAAGGGATGGTTGTAACATTTTTAATGAACTGTTACAACTACCCCCACACCAGGCAGCCATTACTTAACTGTTTTTCCATATGGTTTTCAAGTTAGCAAGAATGCTCAACTCTAAATTAAATTTGAGACACTTCTTCTCTAGGTTATCTAAGTCATCCCATGAGATTTACCATATAAGGATCACTTGACAAAAAACAATTTTGATTAAGATAAGAACCTTCCCCGAAATTTTTTTTTTTTGTTGTAAAATCAACGATGTTGCTCATGGAGACATGACAATTCTCCTGAGAGCGCAAAAAGGAGGTAGGAGTGTGCGATATTGATGAGCCACTGTTATAACCATCCCGGTCTCCCTATTAAATTATGTACCCACATCAGTTTTTTTTATAAATATTTTGTTTTATAATTTAATTATATTTTTTTTATATTTTTAACAAGAGCGTAATGACTAGTCTCATAAAGAGTAATTGGCCAATTCTAATATAAATCCCAAAGCCGGGACAACTTATGATGTTCCGACACTATGCAGAACTGGAACCAGAACCAGATCAACATCCACATCTTGGAGAATAAAATTTTGTCCCAACATGATGACAAAGAGCAGCAAAAACATGGCTGTGCTACTGAGATGTAGGTGACATGAACTGATGCAATAATTTCAATATACTCCATGTATTCATTCAAGTAAGCTATTATGTCAAAAATAGATCCATATCCACAACAATCAAAAATCAAATTTTCACTGATGAACTATCCATGATGAACACATGGCGATGATAAATACTTTTCTGATTGCTGGAGGTTTAGTGATGATGTTGTTTATGGATGTTAGGGATCTCGAGGACTGTCCGGGTTTATTCTGTAACAATCGGATTAATTAATTTAGTGATTTGATAAATTTGAGGTATTATTCAAGTATTTCCTTGTTGGAGATACAGCATCTTCAGCACTTGAATGTTTTGAAATGTTGTCACTCTTGAACATTTTTTTGAGTTTGTAAAAGTGATTTTAGACAGATCGCTAAAGAGTCACTAAAGAGGTTTTGTTGCCATGTAGCACCATCTGTAGCACTTTCAGTAAGTTAACAGTTTGGCCAAAGGTTGAAGTGAGTAAAGTCTGCTGATAACACAGTATAGATTTTCTGGTTTTTAAATTTCTCTGTCTCTCACTCTCTAAAAGTGTGTTGTGTGTGTATATGTGTGTGACAGAGAGGATACAGGTGTTGTTAGCAAGCTCTGAAGGTGACTGCTGGTCTCATCCATCAAATAGGCTTTCCTCAGGCCGATCCCTAATGGATCCCCTCAATCAGAGTCGCTCACTGTCAGTCGCACTGCAACAAAATGAGAAATCAGGCAACTGGTTGCGCAGCCAAGGTTGGGAGTCATATAAAGGGGACAAAGTGATAAAGACCACCTCGTGTCCAGCCTGTTGATTAGTATCGAGTTGTCCCAACCTTGCAGCCAGTCATAACGGAAGCAGGGCATCAATCTGCACAAATCTAACTTCTTCATCAACTATAATTCAGCTTTACCCTTATTTAAAAACTGAAAACCTAGCTTTAGCCAGGGGTGAGGCTCGGAGAATCCATAGTGGCAACAACGGATCAGTTCTTACCTTTAAATGTTCTTCTTCTTCTTCGTCTTTCATTGTTCCTTTTCAGGGTCGCAACAGTGGATCATCTGCTTCCATCAATAGGCTGGTACACTACTAGCTAATAGTACCAGTGATATTTGTTATCCAGAGCCCCGACCGATTCGGTTTGGAAACAGTTTTGTGTTCCGCATATTGATTTGGCATAGATTTTTACGCTGAATGCCCTTCCTGATGCAACTATCCCCATTTATCCGGGCTTGGAACCGGAACTAGAAGGATTGTGACATTTTGTGGCTGGGTTGTGCCTTTAATTTTACTTAAGTGTCTCAAATGACATCATGTTATTTGTATATATATATGAAGCATAGACAGAATGTGCTACAGGTTCTGATTTCCTTCTGTGCAATTGACAGCAGTAATCCAAATGAAGATGGTAAATGGGTAAAACCATCTCTGTGCTTTCAATAGCATTTCCAAGCTAATGTAGTTATCAAGTGTCAACATACTTTACCACGAGCCATTAAAATCTAGGTAGGGGGAACGACTTCATCTACACCTGCAAATTCTCTCTTACTTTTACAATGATTTGATTTGAGAGGCTAATATACTGAAAGCTTCTTTTGCATTTTTTCTCCACGACTTAATATTGAAAAGGCATATTTTTTGGTTTTTGGGTCTAACAAAATTGAATATGCCATATTTTACTTTGTGAAACTGTAGTGAAAAGATTTGAGTCCTTTTTATGCTTAAATAGGGCAATTGTACATCTGTCGTTGTTTGGCTATTAAAAAGATTAAAGCTAAAATGGAAGGTGATTTGTAAAGATATGGAGTCATAGGAAAGTCATCTGAAAACTCTCTGAACTCCACTTTAAAACCAACTCAGTTCGAAGATGAAACATCTGTTAGACATTGTGGACTATCGGCAAACAGTTTCAGAACCTGTAAGGCTGGATAACCAACCAGGCAAAGCCGGCAAATGACAAAGAGCAAAGCCGAGTTTGAATCAATTGAGTTGCCTCGCTGTTTTTTTTTTACTTTAGGCAAGATGTATAATGTAGTATAATGTATGTAGTATAATGTATGTGTAGGTATGTATTATCTACATACAATTGTTTGAGTTAAGTGCTCCAATATACAGATAGCGGGATTAATCGATACAGGCCCAAATCTTTAATATTTCATCAGTGCCTGTTGGGGTAATCTTGTAATTAAGTAGCGGTGTCCACGGCTGTATAACTTCAAGTATGAAAAACAAAATAGTTTTCTGTCATTTCATTTGTTTCTTGAAATGATTCATATGGCATTACAAAAAGTTCCATAAAGTCACCACTCACTTAACTTCAAGCCTGTGTGAATGACCTGCAGACCATTGAACTCCGACTACTAACCATGAACTGCTAAGGCTGCAGAATGGGATGTTATTGTCCAAGTTCTAGGTATATGATTTCATCATGAAAGACTCTAAATACGGTGTTGTTTATTAACAGGAACTTATCGGAACTTAAGGGACTCTGAGGAAGGAATATTTAGCCTTGTTGCAGGTTCAAAGCCTCCAAATTCTACTGTTTTTGGAAGAAAACTTCCTTCACTTCTTAGAGAGAACAATCATTTTCATTTTATTGCTTGTCAGGATAACATGAAAATCGGTAACTTCAAGTATTTCAACTAAGGTCCAATGCCAATATTTCAGTGGTGCAGCAACTAAAAAAGAGAGAGAATTACACATCTCTTTGGGGTGTTGCCCCGTCCACTATATCTTCCTCTGTCATCAGAACAACTTCATGTCCTCTCTCACCACATCTAGAAACATCTTTGGTCCCCCTCTTTTTCTCTTAACTGACAGATCCTACTCCAATCTCTTTCTACCAATAGATCAATTGTTCTGGCCTCTTACATTGTCTCCAGGACGTCTAACCTGGGCTGTCCTTCTGATGTGCTCTCTTCTAATCCTATCCATCCTCGTCGCTCTAAACAACATCTTACCATCTTCAACTCTGCCACGTCCAGCTTTGCCTCCTGTCTTTCGGTGAGAGCTGCTCTCATTACCATCTTGTAAACCTGTCCCTTGACTCTTGCTGCTATTCGTCTGTCACAGATAACTCCTGGCACTCTTCTCAACCCACTCCTCCCTGTCTGCATTCGTTTCTTCACTTCTTTCCCACACTCCCGATTGCTCTGAACAGTTAACCCCACATACTTAAACTACTGCACCTTCTTCACCTCTTCTCCTTTCATCCTCACAGTTGCTCCTGCCAACCTTTAATTCACACACATGTATTCTCTATTGCTGCCACTGACAATCATTCCTCCTACCTCCAATGCATAGCTCCATCTCTCCCGGTTTTCTTCCACCTATTCCCTGCTTTTCCTACAGATTACAATGGCATCCACGAACATCCTTTTCCATGGAGACTCCTGTCTGACCTCATCTGTCAGCCTGTCCAGCACCATAGCAGACAAGAAGTGGCTCAGAGCTGATCTTTGATGCAGTCCCTTCTCCACCTTGAACCCGTCTGTCACTCCTACAGCAGACCTCTACACCGTCATACTGCTCTCATATATACCAATTGAATGTACTTCTTTGTCATTCCAGACTTCCTCATGCAATACCACAATTCTGCACTCGGCACTACGCACTGCAACACTACGCTTTCTCTAAATCCACCATGACACAATACCACTCCTTCCGGCCTTTTCTAGACTTCTCCATCAGCACTCAAAGCTCAAAGCAAACATCACATCTGTAGTTCTCTTTTCTTGGTATGAAACCGTACTGTTGCTCACAAATTTTCACCTCAGAGAGAATTATAAATTATGTTTTTATTCGAAAGGCACATCCGTTCCATTCCATTTCTTTTTTTGTCCTTAAGTACTCCTCTAATGCCGTATGTGGTGATATTAAAATTGTTACGATGTTGATTTGCAGTCCTGCACTCATTCAAACTCACAGCTGTCCAGTGGTGACCTAACTAATCACCGTCAGTGAGTGTCTTGCAGGGAACACCAGAGTTGTCAGAGAATCCAGGTTCAGGAGGTAAATAGACAATCTGTTCATCACTGATTCTAGAGTTAAGATCATGGTCCGACTTCTGATATATTATCATGTTAAATAATTCACCACCTGCACTGATATGGACTAAATATATGAGGTGGCCAGTTGTCTCTCCATCTATTTGAAGCATTACTGCCTGCTTTGTCTGTCTCCTTGGCCCCCATATATCTCTTTTCTTTCTGAAGCTAATGAAGGACTGGTAACAGTCTTTGATTATCATACAGATAGGATCATATCCCATTGATTTTATGCAGATGATAACCTGTCTGTGTATGCAGCCCTGATGGTGGTAGTAATTTACAAAAGAAAATCAATTACCCTTCTCGCCTGCAAGAGTAATTGTTTATTATTTTCCTATTAGACAAACTGTGTTGATCAATGTTATGGAAAGATTGGCCATGAATACTATCAACATAAATAGATTTGCCTTCGACATTAGTACTAGTTTTACTTTAATGATCTGTACAATGTCAAGCCAATGCCACGGCCTTAGATTTGAGCACTAATGGTATGTGATGTATTTGTGTGTGTACTCATGCACGTGTTAGGTATGGGCTAAAATAAACACATGCAATAATTTTTGAGTTTGTTCACCTTATCTGTTTCTTTGTGACGGACAATCTGAATATTACTCTTTCAAATCTAGAAATATATCTGCAGTTCTACACAAATAAACTCAAGAGGCTTGATGGTAAAATAAAATAATGACATTCAAGATACAAAGTACAGTATCTTGCAGCGAAACTGCTTTTGTTTTACAAATGTACTGTTGATGTGAATAGTCAGTGGTTCCCCTGGCCCCTGTCTACCGACTCTCTGGCTGCATCAGTGTCGATTGATCTAGACACAAACTAATCACTATTACTCACTAAAGTAATTGGTCCGGCCCAGATCACAGAGAAGCAACCAATCGATTAGTACGGGGATTGATACCCTGATCAGAAGAGGTGGGAGCAGAAAGTAGGGACGCAGCGGAAGGAGGAGGGATGTTTTGTAATGTATAGCAGATCAGTGTCTCTCAGCAACACAGCCTCTCATATGTTCTACTCACCGATCCCCTATCACATTCACACGCTCACTCCGCTGCCTGTTTCACCCTTGCTGCTTAACTGTTTCCTCGTTGCCGTGTTCCTTTCCCGGCCACATATCCGCATTCAGATGGGGCTGGCTTTCAAGCCGAACACACTGCGTGAAATGCGTTCTACAGACTACCTTTATAGAAGGTTGAACACACATAAACTGACCGACTTTCATATCTTGGGGCAATTAGAAACGAATATTTGCATCAAATTCTGGACTGTTAAATCAATACCAGACCAGAACATCTGCTTATATTCATAACATGAAAAGAGCAGGAAAGAGTGACTGCTCAGATTTATGTTAGAATTACAGTGCACACCTGATACTTAATAGCCGTTGTTTTCTTTCACTTTCATCTGCTTCTGAAAGTGCAGCGATGCATCTGTCTGTTTTGTGCACTCTTATAAGTCGTAATCTGTTATGGCTCCTCACGGTTACTGAAGGACCAGACATGGAATCGCTCTTTAATAGGTTACATTCAATTTGATTATATCTTAATGTAGTGCTGATTAGTCAATTAAATGACTTGGCGATTAATAGAAATTGGTGCACAGTAGGGCATGACGATGGTGTAGTAGTTAGCAATATTGCTGCGCAACAAGAAGGTTAAGAATCCAACCAGGGATCTTGGTCCTTTTAATATCTCGAGCATGTAGCAAACTTGAGGTTCCCCGAAGTTCGGTTTACTATGAAATCATCATGGTGTTTGAATGTGCTGCAGATGGATTGTGCACAGCAGTTTTTATATAATTGTATCCATATAGTCATTCTGTTAATGTAGAAGTTAAAGTAACTTACACATGGTGGTATTGTTTGCATTGCTTGCTTGCGATCTGCATAACAAACATTTTGTCCATGCTGGTGGTCATTCCGTCTGTGGGGTGCTCCTGCTTGGCCATACATAACACTGAGCGTAGTTTCGGTGCATTGGCCTTCCTCTCAACATTCTCATCTCAGCATCTCCCGTGACGATGCCCCCATCTCATTTTCTTCTCTACTCTATCTCCCTCCGCTGCCCTCATCTCCCCCTTTGCTCTTGCTCTTTCTTCCCCTTCTCCTTTCCTTTTCCCTTCCCTCTCTCTGTGGTTGTTGATTGGGTGTCTGAGTGCTTGTGGCAGCTGTGTGTTGTGTGTAATAGAGCAGAGAGGCTAGTCTGAATACAGCGATGGGAGAATTTGTTTATGTGAGCGATGCATAGATGGAGACAGGTCTCCAGACACTACGGGCTCTCTCTTGCTGTCATCCTGCATTCAGGCCCTGACAGGAGATCTGAGATGGCCAAATATGCCAGACGCTCGTCCTAAATCCCCAGGCTGTACTCCACAATCCAACTGATGTGTGTTTGTGTTTATTCAGATTTGACAGAGTGACTCTGTGTGTGCGTGTGTATGCATGCTTTGTGTGTCTTCAGGATGGCATGCTTGATCAGATTCCCCTGCCAAAGGCTTGGTCCAGGGTCCATTAACACTGAGCGATGGAGGGGAGAAAGTCTAGTAGCAGTTCTCTTTTTATCCCATCCCAGTGATCTCTTTCTCTCCCTGTGATATGCTAAGTCTGTTCAGTGGGGCAAGGATTCAGATTTCATCGCTTCTCTGAGATCTGTGCTGAGCTCCAACAGCTCATTTAGCATTTTCATTCCCCTCTCCTGATTGCACTGGTGGTCGCATTTGTGTTTGAATGTTTGCATCGGTTTGTCCAAGTTAGCCTTGTCACTTCAACGTTACATCTTCAGGGACTCTTTGCTTTATCCTTGTGTCATTCTGACTTGAAGTAAAATGCTATTTAAATCAAGCCTTTGAAATTGAATAATGCCTGCTTTTTGGTTCAGAGATAGATTCTTCGGCTCCTATGTCTTATTTGCTGTAAAGAACGTGACACTCTTTCTCCTTATATGAAAACGAACCAATAAAAATTGGAATAGTATGGTTAGCGAAGAGACACCCAAGCCTAATGTTAGAAGAATGAACCAAGTTGGTCTTTCTCAGCCAAATCCATTCTTTCATCAGTGCATTGTTGACTGAAATGCAAAGGCTGTACGTTTGGAACAACGCGGCCTTTTAACTTCCTTCAGCAATCATATTTGATCCTCCTTAATGGTCCAACCCTTACCTTCCTACCTTTTCCCCACTCAGCTGCAGAGTTTGCTTACTGCTCTTGCTTGCCTAAGTGTTCGCCTGCATATGAATTAATCTTGATTCACTTTACCCTGCCCTGCTGAGTGCTACAAATTACCCTATAGCAACGGAACGGTACAAGTGAAAAAAAGCCAGATTGCGGCACTTGATAGGCTGTTTCTGCTCTGCTTTATGGCATTACATAAGGGCTACATAATGAATTCTCTCATGTGAGAAGCAGTGTGTTGTGGTGCTTAATTCATCCTGAATAGGGAATATTTGTGCGTATCTTTCAATGTGTCTGCATGTGTTTCTCCAGCAGAAGCTTTAATGAACCAGGCCTTGCTGAGTAACCACCAGGCACACATTCATTCACGGTGCCTAGCCCCCACCTCCGAAATGTCTGCATCCATCAATCCATTTTCAGGAGCTTGACAAAATTAGTTGCCTTTGTGCCTTAGTCACTCTAATTGGCCCAGGAAGGGAAACAGGCTTTTGACACAAGCACCGGCAACACATTCACTTACCGCAGCACTTGTCTCTCTTTGGAGGGTAATGTGAAAGAGGTTTAGGTTTTAATTCACTAGACCCAAATTATTTCTGACCTGAGTGCTTTGTTTTCAACACTAACTGCTCTTCACAAATGTCCTTGCTGTCTTTAATTGCAGTTAAACCACAGTTTTATGTTTTTCCTTCCATGATGGATGTTCAGTCAGTGTTCACTTGAATGTTTGCTGAGAGTACATCCCTAAATCAGTCTTTGTTTTGTCGTCAAGACCAAAAGTTGCCATTTTGATATTCACCATATTAGTCAAATATTCTGCTGCATATGAAATAACCTTGACTATTGACAAAGGAAGGACATTCACTGTGGGTATGTTCTCGCCTGTCTGTGTGTGTGTTTTTGTGTGTAAATCAATGACAGTGAATGGGAGGAACCCCTCTACAAACCCTCATCTTTCATCTTGAATAACCGATATCATAAACAGACGTGACTCATCAATCTCACCTGTGTTCCCAATACAAAGATGGGGGGCAGGCCTATTTCCCTCTCTTTCTGCAGACCTGATGACATTTACTAAATTGTCCTATGCGTGTGTGTGTATACGCTGCGTATTCACAGTGAGAGTGATTTGTTTGTGTGTGTATATTTGTGTCTGCGTGCAGGAGACTAATGTTTGTATTTGGCAACATTTGTGCAAACTTGCTGCTGTCTGTTTGTATTCCGGTAATATTGTAGATCAATCTGGTTTGAGTGGATTGTTTGGTTTTCCTCAGAAGTCTTTGCCTTTTTTTTTTTTCAGTAATCAGTGCTGACAACCGTGCAGCTCTGTAACCATCCACAGAGTGGCAGTGCAGCAGTTTGTACCTGATATGGATAGGAAAAGAAAATGAAATAAAAGTGTGGATAAATCAGGAAAACCAGCACACATGAGGCAGAGGTAAAGATTGAATTATGTTTAATGATGTCATTTAGAGAGGACTGTGCTATATTATAACAAATGATAGAAGTGTGTTTTAATGAGTAGTCATAAAGATTCCGCAGACAATCTTATTCAATAGGCCTCAGAATGAGCTTGCAAGGGTCCTTAGGGTTGAAAAAAGAACAATGTGACTTTGGGACAATTATTGCAATCCTGTTTATTATAACCAAATCCATACGAAATTGACTGTCGTAGAAGTATGCACATTTGTGTGAGTGCGTATAAATTTGAGGCCCAAGGTCATGACAAACATTGTACATCACTGCCCTCAGGTAATAGTGGACATTTCTGGATACATAATAGATGGAGTTTATAAATATATAAGCCTGAACAAACCTGATTCAGACATTTATTCCTCTGAGACTGTGTTTGTGTGTGTGCTTGTGTGTGCGTGTCTTAAGTGCTAAAAGTGACAGCAGGGATAAAGCACAAACAACATGAATCCGAGTAATGAACTTGCCTTTGATGAAACACTGTTTGCTCACCAACAATAAGAGAGGAAAAGTGACTGCGATTAAAAAGCCCTTTTCACTGAAACATTCCAAGATTAAACGGTGCTAAATGAAGTGTTTTCCAACCAACCGTTCCTTTCTTAATCTGAACTAAAATTAAACAAACTTCCCAGCAGCTGCAAACAAAGAGTGCCACAACAATTAGAGGGTAACAATTAAAAATCATTAAGTTGTAATTCATCTGCACACAATTCATTAAATACTAATTCCATATGAGAATCAGGAGAGAAGAATTCCATCAATACTCTCCTTTAATTAGCATGTGATTGACAGCGTGCTGAAATGGGGAGTTTTTGCAGGACGACACGCCCGTATGTGTGTTTGCTAGTGTGTGCAAAGTGGATCAACTAGAGTGTAAAGATGAACTCCCCTTTGTCTGTTGATGGTAATTACGTCTGCTCCATGTGAGCTCGCTGCTCTGGCCTGGTTGGAGGAGGCGGGCTGCATGGTCTGTGCTAATTGTTGTACACAAGCCTGTTTTGGCTCCACTTGGGGACCCCTGGGTGTGTGTGTGAGTGTTCAAGAGGTGTGAAACTGAATGGAGCCATATGACTACAGGTCACACCCAGAGTGCCGTTGCTAGGATACAGCATCTGAAGCATCATGTAGGGTGGTGCCGGGGTGTTCCATCTTCAAGTCCCCCATCACCCCATTCCTGCTTCCTCCCCTCCGTCACCCCTCTACCACTTTCCCCTGGGGTTAGGCTGAATGGGCTGAGCTGACAGGGGCTGAATGGTTTGGGGTGACAGGGGGGTGGTGTCCTATTTGTCCCTAAATGCTTCTCTATAGACCCCTGATAATAGACTGACTGCCTGTTCCCCTTCACCACCCGCCACACCAAACCTCCACCGCTTCCCCCACCACCTTCACCCACTCTGTCTCTGTCTCCTTGTCTCATTGTCTCCCCCCTCATCCCCTCTGTCTCGCTTTCCTCCCAATCATGTCTCCTTCTCTTCCTATCTCTTTCTCTGTCTCTCTTTTGCTTTTCTCTCTAAGCTGCTGCGCCTCTTCTGGAAGGCTGGGTTCAGTCCTCTGATGTAAACGCATTCTTCAATGCTTGTTATACCGTCCACGTGCTGCATTCAATTCTTAGCGGCGTGCATGTAAAAGCAGAATGCTGCTGCTTATTACTCACCTCTCCAGCTCCTCAGTACTGTCCAGCAGCTCTGGAGTATTAATATGAGCTGCTTTTGATGTTTGATTTTGGTCTTTCATGCTTTGTTTGGACACATTGCTGAAGATATCTTTGAAGACTACAGCCCTGTTAATCAAGCCGAGTGATAAAGGAAAGGACTGCTTTTAAATGACAGATCTGCGATCAAATAAAAAAATATCAAAGCGATGAAACAAATTTGAGCAGAAGCCAAAGAAGCCCTCTCTGTATTCACCACACGCTCAGACAGGGAGACTTACACACACAGAGAGGTCACTAACCTGCATCTGGATTACCATCTGCTTCCTGTATTCACTGTGATACATGTTTATGTTTGCTTGTTCAGCCTGGAGAAAAAAGTGTTTACTACCTTGAATGTGCATGAGTGCATGCTTGATTTTACGTATGTGTCTGTGTGAGAATGCACGGCTGTGTTTGGGGTCAGAAGTGAAGATGTTACCCTCCGGTCATTCATCAAAGGCGTGACATGCTCTCCCCTGCGCTCCAGTACGAAAAGGCAATGTTTTATAAAAGAATAACACGTCAGCGGGCATCCACCGGCCATCCATTACCCCCCCTGTGGAACCTGCAAAGATGTACACGAGCCACAGATTCCATGCACCCCATCTACATCTTATTTACTTTTTGTTTGCATGTACAAGCGCCATCGTTACCCTGACTCTGTGTTGTTTGTGTTTTTTATGGGTTTTTTGTTTTGTTTTGGAAGAACCAAAAAAGTTCCACCTCCTCTGACACTATATGTGACTGCTGTGTAGGTAAAGTGAGGCAATCCGTCTACGCTTGGGATATGTGAGCTGAGCAGTACTTGAAAGTACTACTGCTGCTACTACTGTGTCTACTGCTACTAAGCTTACTTATTGCTACTGCTACTACTGCTACAAAGACTACTACTTCTAGTACTATTACTATGACCACTACTACTACTACTGCTATTGCTACCACTATTTCTACTGCTACTATTACTACTACTACTGTTAATACTGCTGCTACTACTACTACTGGACCTAATGCTGTTCCTACTGCGCCTACTACTAATGCTACTGTTAATGTTACTACTACTATTACTACTACTTCTCCTACTACTACTACTACAACTACTGCTACTACTTCTACTACTTCTACTACTACTACTATTAATACTACTATTACTACTACTATTACTAGTATTACTACGACAATTACTGATAATACAACAACTGAAACTACTACTCCTGCTGCTACTACTACTGCTATTGTTACTGTTACTACTACTACTACTACTGATACTACTGCGACTAGTATCTACTGCTGCTGCTACTACTACTGGGCCTAATGGGTTCCTACTACGCCTACCTCTTACTGCTACTCTTACTGCTACTACTACTAATACTACATATTATAGTCAGACTACTACTACTACTGATACCATTACTAATACTACTACTACTATGAATACTACTACTCCTGCTGCCATTACTACTGGACATAATGCTGTTCCTGCTGCGTCTACTGCTACTGCTTCTGCTCATACTACTACTACTACTACTACTACTACAACTACTACAACGACTACTACTTCTACTATCAATATTACTATCAGGGCCACTCCTAGCCAAAATAAATAAATAAATATAAATAAATAAAAAATAAATAAATATATACATATAAACATAGTCCAACTATAAATAGTTCAGCTGTTTTTGTTTTGTTCACTTATAATAATGATCTGATTTATATCAACTGATATTAAAATAAAAGAAAAAATTAAATAAATGAGAGGCAAATCTTAATTGATATTTGAACATAAATTCCAACTTCAATGTCCACCAGCTGGTCTGTTAGGAGCTGCTGTTCATCAGACACAAATTCAGAGTTAAGAAAAACATGGAAACTGACACCAGTGAATGACAATAAAGTCACCCCGACAATGATGCCCAAAGCAAGAGTGTAGTCTACATACAGGAAGGGGTGGGCCGTATTACTGCTACTGCTACTACTACTATTACTGCTACTGCTGTTCCTACTGCGCCTACTACTACTGCTACTATTACTACTACTACTACTACTACTTCTACTACTACCACTACCACTACTAATGCTACAGAGCCTACCGCTTTTGACCTTACTATTACTGCTACTGCTGTTCGTATTGCACCTACTACTACTGCTACTATTACTACTACTACTACTACTACTACTAGTGCTACTACTATTGGGCCTACTGCTGTTGATACTGTCCTGAGCTTTCGCTATTGTCGTTACTAGAACTGCTACTGCTCCTCCTACTACTACTACTAATACTACTACTACTATTACTACTACGACTACTGCTACTACTACTGGGCCTACAGTTGTTGCTATTGACCCTACTATTACTACTGCTACTACTACAATTACTACAAATACTTTACTACTACTATTACTTCTACTACTACTGCTACTACTATTACTACTACTATTACTACTATTACTACTACTACTGATATTACTACTATTACTTCTACTACTACTACTACTATTACTACTACTACTACTATTACTACTACTATTACTACTACTACTACTATTACTACTACTTTTACTACTACTACTGGGCCTACAGTTGTTGCTATTGACCCTACTATTACTACTACTACTGCTACTATTACTGGGCCTAAAGTTGATGCTATTGAGCCTAATGCTATTGTCCTTTCTATTACTACTACTGCTACTCCACCTCCTCCTCCTCCTCCTACTACTATTACTGCTACTACTACTACTACTACTACTACTACTAAAGAGCCTACTGCTTTTGACCTTACTATTACTGCTACTGCAGTTCCTACTGCACCTACTACTACTGCTATTATGACTACTACTACTACTACTACTAGTGCTACTTCTTCTTAGCCTACAGCTGTTGATACTGAGCCTACTGCTATTGTCGTTACTATTTGCTTCTGCTACTGCTAATCCTACTACTACTACTACTACTAGTACTACTACTACTACTACTACTACTACTACTACTAGTAGTACTACTACTACTACTACTACTACTATTACTACTACTACTACTACAACTACAACTACTACTACAACTACTACTACTACTACTACTACTACTACTACAACTACTACTACAACTACTATTACTACTGGGCCTACAGTTGTTACTATTGACCCTACTATTACTAGTACTACTACTACTACTACTGCTACAATTACTACTAATACTGTCACTATTACTATAACTTCTAATACTATTACTACTATTACTACTACTATTACTACAACTACTGCTACTTCTACTTTTACTTCTACTACTACTGCTACTACTACTGGGCCTACAGTTGTTGCTATTGACCCTACTATTACTACTACTACTACAATTACTACCAATACTTTACTACTACTAATACTATCACTATTACTATTACTTCAACTACTATTACTACTACTACTGTTACTACTACTTTTACTTCTACTACTACTGCTACTCCTATGGGGCCTACAATTGTTGCTATTGAGCCTACTGCTATTGTCCTTACTATTCATTTTTGTCCTTACTTATGAATTCTATTGAGCTGTTTTTAAAGAGATGTGAAAAGATTGTACTTATGTAAGTTCATATGGAGATTGGATACCCTTGTTCACATTTCCCTAGCTTGGGGCAGCGTTTTTATTGAAAACTCTTTTTCTTGGTCATATTTTCGGACATGTCTTCATAAAGTTGGTCCAATGTAGTCCAAAGTATCTCATATGAACTCATTTCATCTCATCTCAAACTTGTATTGTCATTTATATTTTTCTGTAATTATTCATATTCCACTCATTAGGGTTTTTTTTCAAGAAAACTCGGCTTTCTGATTATTACTTCCCAATCATATGTCTTATCATTTTCAAATTGACTCCTATGAACCTACACAAGTAGCTTTATCTTGTATTTATAGAATTTCATATGACAATGTGATTTAGTATTTTACTCAATTAAAGGAAGCTTTTTTGGAGAAAACACAGTTTCTCACCTGTAACCTTCCAGCCATACGTCCAGTTGTGTTTAAATTTAGCTCATATGAATTGACAAAAGGATATCCGTTATTACTGAGCTAAGAAAAATAGTCACCTGTATTTATCTTCATAATTGAGTCCCTGTGGGATCTTATATTAGAGCATATTATTGACTTCATAAAAAATAATTTGGTTGATTCAATATGGATTGTTTGAAATTATTAATGGGTCACCTTTCATTTCTGGAGTTCAATTAGGGGAAGTGCTTGTACAACGCAGGGGATTGGGGGGCTTTTCAATGGGATATAACCTTGCTGTCAGGGACAACGGCACAGGCCTAATTGCTGGATTGATGATCAGGTAATCTGGTGAAAAGGTGTTAATTTGCTCTTGAGAACGAGGGGACGGATGGTTTATGGATGGAATAGTACACTCTGACCAAGGTGACCTACAACAGATAATGCATTGGTAAGATATGTATGTCATATTGATGAAATACAATTATAATTCCCTCGAAGCACAGGCAGACACACATGGGTTTTCTTGAAACTGGTTTAATTGAAGACTTCTCTCCAAATCCACCCCGAAAACTAAACAAACCCAGATATGAACCATGTTACTATAAGATAAAATATAACATGCATAGCACGAGGAATAACATTTTACCAGAGTAAAATACGGATAAATAAAGAAATGTACCTTGTTGGCTGAGTGCTACGACAAGGGAAATGTCTAAACATACTTACTTAATGTCGGTTGTGACCAATATAAACTCCAGTGGAGCCCATTTGCTCCACTGGAGTTTATATTTTTTATTTAAACAAGCATATTTGCTGCTTACTAGCAGGTGTCTGAAGTGAGAACAGCTTTTTCATTTCAACATAAAAGTTTAGACTTCAAAGTAATGGTACTGTTACTTGCATGTAATAAAATAATATACAAGTAACAAATGCAACTTAAATATGTTCTTAATTATAACACTGGTCCAACAAAAAAAATAACAAATCATATACATTCTGCCAACAATATAATGGTATTAGTTACAACAATAATCACAATAGTAAAAAGACAAAATTGTTGTATATTCACACCCTGGACATAGTCTAAAGGAATAGTTACACCTTGTGGGACATAAATTTAGCATATCTCTCATGCAAAGATGAATGTGAACGTGTATCTAGGGTCAACAATTCAATAGCATACAAACTAAACAATAGTAAAGAGTGAGCTGTGACCAAAGTGATGAAAAGTAACATTCTATGGTTAAGTCCACTCATCAGCACAGACAAAGGTCACTCATAAAGACATAATATGTTGTTTGATAAAAACCAAGCAGAAAGCAGTGGGAATGATAATATGCTGTTTAATGGGTATTGTATGCTGGTTTATTTGTTTGCTTGGAGCGGTTTTGGGCAGTCTCTAGAAGATTACAGTTGACAAATAAAAAATAGTCTTCATCTCAAATGAAAAATTGCCATTCTAAAACTTCAGATTAAACAACTAACAAAGTGTTGATTAGTAAACTTCTATGTGTTGGTAGCCCAGTTTTGCTATTTTGGACAGACTCAAGATAAGTGTTCAGTTTTGTGTTCAGTTAACTTCCTGCTGACTTCTGCTTAATCTTTGATGGACAGGAATGAAACCGTCTTCACCAAAAGGCAAAAAGTATAAACTATAGCCTTAAAGATTTTAGTTGTATATAAAATATGTTTAAGTTTCTCAAATTATCAATCATACATGTAGACCGGTTAAACGGTCTGTTTATCATCTCAGATACCCCTCTGTAGATGTTGCAGTAGTATCAGATTCCAGGCTTGTGTATTTTTTTCTCATTTGTTGAAGTGTTGTTTCCCTCTTCTTTGATTTGTGCCTTCCAGCCATCAGTATTTTGGATGCGACAGTTTGTGCCATGTAAGACGGAACAAGTTAAGGACGTTGTGAGTTATAGAGCTCTTAGAGCAGTTTATGAGCACTATTATCTCTCAGTTAGTCTCAGTTTTATGTGCATTTTCTCTGGGCTGGTCGGGAATCATCAATTTAATGCTTTCATAAAGCAAGGTTAGATAGCACTGAATCAAACAGAACGCTTGCTGACACTCTCCTCTAAAGTAACAAAATAGGAGACGAAAGAAGATGATGAGGAGAGGCAATGAGAGATGGAGAGACAGTTTTATGACGTCTTTTAAAAGCCAATTTAGAGCAAAAGTTTTGTTTCCAGCTGCAATAACAATTGAAAATGTAGTCACATAGTCCAACAAATATATTTCCCCCAGTACACTTGAGCCTCTGCTGCAAGGACACTTGACGATCCGACATAACTCTGCGTTCATGTATCAGTCAGACTTATGTCTTCTGCACATTTTTCCAGTTTCATAGCAGAACCCCCCCCTATGTAGTTAATTTCTGATATGCATATACACTTAATTTCAAAACAAATAACAAGGGTAAAAGGGTTCAAAAGATTTGATATGTATAATTCCATTTCACAATTTATGAGTTATTTGTGGCTGACATTGTGCAAATTTGCGTTTTGAGTGACGCCTTCATTTTTTTATACCGGTGATGGCATGTCAGGATCAGAAAACAAATAAATTATGAAAACATGGTAGAAGAACTTAATGTGGAAGCGCTTATATATTCAACATACTGTACATCCACATTCTATAGTAACATTCTCACATGAGGTTAAGAGATGGATATGAAGTAGTCAGTCTTGTCTGCAATGTTTTTTTATGCTTTGAATGTATGCATGTACTTTTTAGATTTGTGTCTCTTGTGTTAGAGTGTGTATCTGTGTGAGAAAATCAGCCAGTATCTAAATTTGGTGCATGGTATCTATTATTTGTTTGGGGGGGATTATATTTGCGCATGGTCTCTGCCCTAAATTAACTTTATTAACTCTACTTAATCCGGGAAGAGATTTTTTTGCTTTGCTCGTGTGAGTTGTGTGTCTCAGGACTTTTTGACAAGGAGATTTATCACTCCTCAGCGGTAGTTTACACTCTGACAGTAAGAGAATCCCCTCGACACACACACATGTAAACTCAGTTGTACTCTGATGTGTTGACTGTGTGTGTTTTGACAGACAGCGCTGGCTGAGGGTCCTCAAATCGGATTTTGACGACCATGTCATTAGCAAAGACAAGAAGGGACTCATCAGTATTTAAGTAAGGTGACATCTCAGTGACCACATTTCTGCGGCTTTCTGCCATCCAATCCTACTTTAACAGCTTGTCTCCAGTCTGTCCTTTTATCCTGGGGTTCTCTGGTCCTAACATCAGTGACTTTGTCGTTTTTTTCCTTCTGTGTCAGTGGGTTTTGGAATTCATTCATTAAGTTATCTTTACCTTAGATGTGCTCCAGAATATTCCTACATGGTGATAAACCATATTTGCACTCAAAATGATCCTGAATCTTTCCTGCCGTGTTCCTGACACTATATTTGTATGCTGTACATATCTGCTCAGAAGCTGCTCGTGATGCAGCAGTGAAATGCCCCTGACGGCAGTCTTGCTCATTTATTACCTATTCAGCGAGTCACTTAGCGCAAAGAAATACTCAAATCTACAGGAGAACTGAGGGAGAAAAACCTTAGTCAAGACAGGCTTAATTGTGATTCTGATTTGAATGTGAAAGAACCTTAATAAACGGACCGTCAAGGCAGAATGGTAAAAGGTTTTACCTTTAACAAGCGCTGCACTGAAACAACTCTGAATCAGAAGAGGTGCGCACTGAAAGGCATGTATAAAGCTCTTTGTAAGTGTCTGCTTATGAGTGTGTGTGTGCGTGTTATCAGCTGTACATGTGTTTATATGTGTGCATGCCACACACAAAAACACACAGCGGTGATTTATTCGAAGCATGGGGCAGGTAAATTGAAGCAGGGCTTTCAGGTTTGTTTTCAGCTCCAGGTCTAATGAGAGCAGCGTTTCCCGTCTCTCCAAACAATGCACTCCTGTCTCTTAAGAGTCCTTGCACCCGCCTGCAGCCTAGCCACTCTACATTAGATCTGTGGCCTGCAGCAGGCACTACAGTGAAAGGCCTCAGGCTCTGAAATGGCTGTTTGATTCTCTCCCTGCTTTGCCTCTAAATGAATGATTTATTGGCTGTCAATGAGGGGGCCAAGCGTAATGGACAAAAGCAGCACTGCAGAGCTCCAGTCAAGAGGATGTTGTTGTGGATGTTCTCTTTGAGGGTCTCCCTGCCTCTGTCTGGAACTGTAATGAAGAGAAAACAACCTTGCTAGTGTCAGACCAAAGAGGGTTGCATTAAGAATCGTATTACTTTAAATGAATGTTTACATTTTGCACCCTGAGGCCTCAGAGAACATTTTTAAATCTAATTCCAAGTTTTTAAGAGAAATTGCCGAGGAAATGACACTCCCTGTCAGAATATTCATAGAAGGAACCAGATTTCCAAGCCACAGATGTGATAGCCAGTGATGGTTATCAGACCAGCACGCTCACGCTGACTGGAGTGGACACAGGCGGCGATGGAGACGTGTTATTTAAATTCCCTTTTGCTTTTGTTCTCTAAAAGGGGACATTAACACCCGCTCGTCCTTTGGCCTCCACTTGTCATCCAAACGGCTAATTTTTCCAGATCCCTCTAATCCCCCAGGGGAGACAGCGGGGCTCGGGGCCAGCCGCGACGAGGGCCTTAGAGGCCAGCCGCGAGAATAGTGGGTCGATGGGGTCTCTGAAATTGACGATCTAAAACGTGCCTTTGTTTGCGTCATGCTCCCTCGTGTCCCGCCTTTCAGCGGTTCTAATGATAAGTGACAAGCCATTAATTGAAGCTCTTTAGGAAGCCATCATCATACACACGTCTTATCCATCTCCACTGAGACCGGCAGAGTAGTATCGCAGAATGTAAATGACTAAATTGTTGGGTTGTTTCATCTGTTTGATTTTATGATTTTATTACTGAATGTAAATCATTGGTTTAAAGAATTAATATATTTTTGGCTGTATTGCTACTGGGTTCTCATGCTTATTTTGAAAAATAACAACAACAACAACAACAACTGCATTGTCTATTTTAAAGAATTTTTAAAAACGTTGTCTTTTTTTCAAGGTCAATAGCTCATCCAGCAGATCGTACACAGAGAATGAAACAGAATGAAACTTTGTTGGTGAAGTTGGAATAAATTATTTTAATACTCCATTCTTCTCCGACTGTCAAAAAACTGAATTATTGTTTTATAGATACTCTAAAAGTAGCATAATTCACTCAAATGTATTTGTTTTCAGGGTGGGCTTCCAATTTGGACATATTTTTCTACTTCTCTGCATGATATTGTCCAGCACGAATAAACACCGCGATTGCCCGATGCTGCTGCGGCAGCTGACAATTTGAAAACTGCTTCCACTGTTTGATTACTGTGTTCATGATAAACACTTGAGTTCAGGAATATTACAGTGCCATTTTCAGTATATGAGGACAAAAAAAAAAAAATTAAATCACAACAGGCACCAGAAATGATGATGATGACCCAGATTGAGGAGGATCACATAAGTCTTATACAAAAAGATGATTGATTTCAGTTACATGATTGACACCAAAGGGTCTATTTAGTGTTGTAAAGGGTTTGTAAACACGAGGATAGAATATTTGTCTATTTTATTTATTTCAATTTGTGCCTCTATATGTGAAGAAGAAAGTAAAAGAAGATTACCCTGTAAAGGTATTTACCAAACAGAGGCATAATTTATTATCTGTAAATGGATAGTAATAAACTAATGCAGTATAATACGACAAATATTAATAAAAAAATAAAATACAAATATTAATTAAAAGTGAGGGAGGGTCGTAGATTTTGCCAGCCGATTAAACCTTCTAAACAACAAAATGCACGATAAAGGTCACAATCGTCTCCATAGTGGTTATGTCATAACATACAAGGTCATAGCTGTCACTGGACACCATTTATAACCCAAATATTCTCAGCTACCCATCCGAAACCTGCGTTGCATTTACTTTGCAGCCCCAAGTCAAATCATTGCGCTACAGTTCATCCCCTCCAACCTATTTACCATCTGCGCAACTCTCTATCTGTTCCCTAAAAGAGGGAAGGAAACAGTTGTCGGTGGTTGGGTTTTAGGGGCTAAATGATGTCGCTAATCACCAGCTTTTAGTGGGGCTGATTTATGGAGGGGACATGAAATGTTATACGCTGATTTGTGTGAGTGTGTGTGTTTGTGTGTGTTTGGGTAGTTGTCAGAGAGGCTGCCTGTGGGATAGGCTAAATAGTCCTATTATTTATCGTCTCAGAGCGGCCTCTCTGAACGGAAGAGCGGCTCTCCAAATTGAAATATAGCTGAGTTTACCCTTCTGATTACCGCAGTAGTTTACTCCCAGAGCCCAAGGAGATCATTAAACAACGGCCGCCACTTGCAACTCAGCACCCCATTATGGCCCATGATAAATGCTCAGACTGAGACATACAGTGGCTAACCCTACTGATGGAAAATGCCCTGCAGGAATACTTACCCACCAACCTCCGCTCCCCAAAAACTACCTCCCCGGGCTGACATCAGAATAGCAATTGTTTCTTGTCTGATATAAATTCCTAGGAGAAAGATTCATCATTCTCCAAATAAGGAAAGGCACTCAGCAAAAGGGTAAAGTCATTTTTAAAAGTAACCTGCCCAAAAAATGTCGCAGATGGTGTAATCGGTTCACATAAGAAGAAGTTGATAGTGTGGTAATGATATATTTACAAAAACAGAGCATATGTGTGCAGGACTATCCTTGAATTAACTGCAAAATGACATACTGGTCATGCTTTAAGAGTCACCAAGAGCAGACAAGCTTGCTTAATTTGGCCATCATTATCCAACTTTTAAAACATTTTTAAATATTTTTTTTTACTTTTTGTTTTAAGTTTTTCAGGGAGATTTTAAAGCATTTTTGGTGTCAGAAAACTGTGTTGCTCAGTGGAACCATGTCTCATTTTATTCCTGCCATCAGCGTCACCCAGCATTTCCACAATGACCTTTGCAGTCGTGATGTTGCTCTGGTTTGCAGGAGTCCTTCACACACTGCTGCTCTGATTACTGCAACATCTGTAGCATAAACAGAAGAGCAGGACATCAGCACAACAGACCTAACAGCCATGACAATGAAGTGACAGCGTCAGCTCAAGACATGACAATGATGTTTCTGTCTTATTGTGTTGCTCTGAACATTGTGTCTCATAAAGTTGCTGGCTGTTCTGGATAAATGGGGAGTGATGCTCCCGGCGTCAGTCACAGCAGCTTTTTATGTTACAAAATTAATATTTGACCTATGATTACCACTTCGATTAATGCCAACGGCACAAAAAAATCCTGATAGCATTGTGGAAGGGTTTGAGTTTCGCTGCAGAATATTACCCTCGAGATGTCTGAGGCTATTATCAGAAAATAGAATGTATGTTAGTGCATCAGCCAGCCAGCAGTGGCTGGAAGATCATCACCAGTAATAATTGACCTTATTTGATAATTATTTAATAATTAAGCCTATAAGTCTCAAAAGAGACCTTTAGGCTTGTAAATTGCTGAAATTAGGGGCTAATATGACTTTACTTTTGGTAGGCGCTATACTTAACTGCTGTATGGAGGGCTGAAGCTTTGTACAATTAGTGAAGAGCATTTAAGGCCGAGCGGAGATACTGGTCATGAAGTCTATCCTGCTCATGAAGTCCCCCACTGCTTACGAAACTGGATAATGAGACGCACACTGTTGTTTAACATGCAGAAACATCTGTAAAGAAAAGGAGCTGCTTTCTGCTGCTGAGAGGGTTTGCATCTCTCCCATGTAGCGCGCTGTTTTTGTGGCTGTTGTTGGTGTCTGTCCTAACACATTTACCTTAAGCCATCAGCACTCATTAAATGCCTGCTGGTGCAGGGAAACAAAAGGCAGCCTGGCGAGCCAATATGCGCTTCTGACACGTCAGCCAATCCCCAGACGGTCCACAAAGTCTATCTGCGCCACGGAATTCTCAAACATATTTTTCTAATTTATGGATGGATAATAAATCAACATTAAGGTTTGGACAACGAGTTATATATCAGAGTGAGATGGCTGCAAACTGGGCCACAATGCAGCAGGGGAGTCACACTGTGTATGTGCGTGTGTGTGTTTGTGTGTTTGTGTGTGTGTGTTTGTGTGTGTGTGTCTGTCTGTTTTTGTATATATGTGTCTTTACTGCCAAACTCAGTTTAATTTCAACCTCTAAGTTGGTGGACATGCAAACATTTTTAATGTCACTGCTTAGAGGTGGTGAATATGAATATTATGAATGGGAAATTAGACCTTTAGGATTTACTACTGGAGGGATGGTGCTTTAAATGCTTCATAAAATTTAACACTTTGAAATATGCGTGCGCTTGCATTTTAATGGCCATGAATTGGCCTTTCACTGATGTGGTAGGTCAGTCGTTCTATACAGAGCCTATGTGTCTAAATTCATGCATTTAGCAGACAGGGCTTCGGCAGGAATCCCATACCGTCGTATTTACCGATTAACCGTTTCTTTACTGTCTTCACGAGTGACTTATGCAAACATTTCATGTAATCGGCAACAATCAAAACCAAACTGATAGACAGACATGTTAGAAATATCCCTGTTATAGACATTACGTGAGTGTCTTTATTCTAATTTCCAATGACAAATAACAAATGCTGCCTGCTGTTAGTGCGGCCAGATCCTTTCTGGATGATTTCGGGGGAACAGGACTCATTTCAAAGTTTGTTTGTCTTGATAGTGTGGTGTAAGGGTGGTAGATTAATCAGACACGGCTCTCAGTTTGGTGAGATTTTTTATTCTGATTAACCTCAATGTACAAATTTGAAAAAAATACACAAATCTGAGTGTCATCAAGAGACAGAATAATAAATGACAGACATTCAAAGGAAAATTATTTAATTTTAATTTTTTTTCACACAATTCATTTATACGTCATTATCTATTGTTTCCAGCAGATGTGATGGCGTGGCCGTATTCTTATCTAATTCCTTTAAACAACAGAATATTATCGACCTCACTTGAAGATTCATACACCAGATCTCAGCGTCTCACACAATATGGGCAGTGATAAGGACATCCTTTTGAAATGTTATCATCTAAATTTAATGTTTTTTTATTTTTATTTCTAAACGTGTTCTCCCTACCTTTCTTGTCAACAGTGACGGTGAGATGGTTTCTTGTTGCTGACATTCTCACTTTGTTAAACGTTTGATGCATGGCGCAGCTGAACTGGAGCTCCGCTCTAAAATTATTAGATCTAATCACTCATTAACCTCCATTACACTGATAGGAGGGTAAAGCTAACGCCTGATTACATTCTGAGTGTGTGTGGATGGAAGTTTGTGTGTCTATGTCTGTGTGCAACTCTGTAGACTGTGTGCACGGGGTGGATGTAGGTGAGTGAAATTTACATTTCCACTACACTGCTCATCTTTGTGTGAATGTTTTTGTGTGCATGTATGTGTTTGTTTGTTTGTGTGTGTGTGTGTGTGTGTGTGTGTGTGTGTGTGTGTGTGTGTGTGTGTGTGCGTGTGTGTGTGTGTGTGTGTGTGTGTACGTCTGTGA
Source organism: Lophius americanus (assembly GCA_037951165.1). Classification (NCBI taxonomy): domain Eukaryota; kingdom Metazoa; phylum Chordata; class Actinopteri; order Lophiiformes; family Lophiidae; genus Lophius; species Lophius americanus. The sequence continues at coordinate 6,722,571 of JBBDHG010000032.1, read as the reverse complement.
ATGCATGTGCAGTAGAGAAGGTTTGTCATTCATTAGAGAGGAGCACAATCAGAGCTAAACTAGCCATGGCGGCCTGACTCATTATAAGCTGAAGGTTTATTTAAAAACTCACAGTGCCTCATTCCCAATCCACTCACTGCCATATGCATACAGTAATTACACAAGTGAGGAGGAGGAGAAGGTTAGTGAGCTGCTGCTGCTGCCGCTGCTGCTGCTGTGTGTGTGTGTGTACGTGTAGGTGAGTGTATGTGTGTGAGTGTGTTTGTACCCTGAGAGAGAGAGAGAGAGTGAGTGTGTAGGCCTGCACGTATGATTATTTTTCATTCCATGTTTCGCCTGAGTTCTGCCCCTATAACTGAGGATCTAATCAATCTGCCGGCTATTAAGTTTGTTAATTGATAATGCATACTAATTAGGCCCGGCTCCGTTACCACAGCGACGACGGGAAGGTGATTGTAGGCAAGAGTCCAAATGGCCTTTTAAAGCAGGGTGCATGAGGTGTAAGCCATCAACTGGGCACACACACACACACACACACACACGCACACACACATATATTTAAGCAAAAATGCAGCGTAAAGTAATGTCGCTGCACTGACTGCAACAATCTGTGCTGTCCTTCCCTGTCAAGTTATTTATCTGTCCAAAATTGTTTACAGTGGAGCTTTTTATAGAACCAAAATGAAATTAACCGCAACATCATTGATAATCACTCTTTGAACATTTATTACATGGCTTTACGAATCCCCAGACTTGCCGAGATGGTCTGTATTATTTCAAATATGTTTTATTTTTATTATTGTTTTTATAAATCAACTTCTAGAGAGGGTTTATAAGTTTATCGAAAGGATTTGTTTTTCATTAATTAATGTTTTGTAATAGGCTAAAAGTTTTTTATGTGGAAAAAGAACTCAAGGATTGCAAAAATGTAATAATGATAAATACATTAAGAATTTTTCCTCAAATTTTTACATCCTCCAGCAGCTTGTTTTTCCTGGCTGTTTTATTCAATGATTATTCATTATCTCTATGAAAACATGTATTAATATTCTTGCTGGAATAGAAATACTTGACTCAAGTATTTGCTTCTTGGAGGGATAGTGTGAGGAGGGTTTTTCCATTTCATAGCAATTCTATATCCAGTGAATCATACATCAGATACATGTATCACATCTTTAAAGTTTCTAAACACATTTAAGTAATATAAGCAAGACTTGAAAGTCTTACGAAATATGATGCAAATATTAAACTGTACACATTTAAACTGGTCAGATAATTATCCCCTACTTCACCAGCAAAGACAATAAAACACTGATCACACATTAATACACCAGTAAAAATAATCCAGTAGTCTACCACTAATATTAAATTAATAATAATAATCCAATAATCTAACACTTATAGTAATAATCAAGTAATACGAAGTATAGCAGCCACAGCTGCCCTTTCTTTACATTATAACTACTAACCAATAACTTGACTCTTTCTTTTTTGAAATTCTTATTTAAAGCAAACATTTACATTTGCTGCTACAGACTTACTGACTCATCATACAGGGAGAGACCCATCAGGGTTCATTAATGTTTACCGACATTTGAACTTAATTATTACCTTAAAGGTTTTAAAGGTAACCAACAACTTTCTTTTCATGGCTTCCTGCTGATCTATGACACATTTGTAGATTACTGGTTCCTGGTTCATTACTAGATAATGACTAATTAAGCCAGGTGACTTAGTTAACCTTTATGAAAAGGCTCCTTCATATGAAAACACTACCAGTCGCTTTATATGTGTTAACCCTCATATTTAGTCACAAACACACAAACAGTTATTAATGTACAATAGAATATTTTTGAAAACAATTTAATTTTTTTTTTTTTGTTGCAGAAATTAAATTAGACTGTGTAGCAAGAAATATACTATTATTCTCCAGCCTAATGTTACTTAATTGATCTTAAAAAAGACAACAATTTCTGTTGAAATGTATTATGTACTACACAGATAAGTGGTAGCAGGTATGATCTCTATTGTGTGTGAATGCGTGTGTTTATGTGTGTGTGTGTGTGTGTGTGTGTGTGTTTCCAGTCATTGCCTTTGCAGAGCTCAGTGCCTCTCCATTTGTTTTTTGCTTTTGTGAATTACATTATGGACATAGACACAGACACACACATGTGCACTCAAGCACACAAACCATTTATCACCTGCCCAAGAGCCAGAAATATTATCTCTGTGGTTCAAGGTCAAGGAGATGCAGCCGATAAATTGAACTCTGAGAGGTCAGTGCAGTTTGATCACTTTGTTTCTTAACTGTCCTTTGGAGGGAACAGCCAGAAAAAAAAGTGAAGTGTTTTCTTTTTTATGACACTGTTGATGGAGATGTTTCTTTGGATTCATTTTTGCAGAAGCGTCCATCTCTCTGACCTGTGTCACATACTGCTCTCCAACAGGAAGTAGACCTCTCAGCTCACCTCTGCATATGTGGTCATAAAAGTCCTGTCAGTGGTGCTCAAACATCACTCTACTCCCCTGATGGTCTGCTCGTGTGTGTGTGAATGTCTCCGGTAAAGGTAGTCAGGGCTGGTCTATTTGAAAGCAGCGTAGATGTTATTGTGCAGAGGAGGATATTACCCTCATTACCTCATGATGAAGAGCTCAGTAGATGGTCATATCACTGATTTATCCTGCCTGCTTTGTCTGTGTGACTGATGGCGTTGTACACACCAACCAATCCCTCACCAACTATTCAGTATTTGACAGCTAGGGATTTATAAATGAACCAAACATTTTCCGGAGGATTGAATCGCCTTCACCAAACGCTTTAATTGAGACATCTGTATGTTTTCCTCACGCTTTACTTTTGCGGCTCAGCCTATGAATATAAAATCAGCCTGAGTCAACCATTTCATGGCTTTGTTAAGCTATAAATATTACAACCGCTGCTCTGCTCTCCGCACCCTTCCTCACCCTTTGTCCGACGCTCTTATCATATATTTTGCTATGCCTCATTTTTCCCCCCTTTTCTTCTTCTTCTCTCATTGTGTGCTTCTTCAAATGTGCATGTGTTGCATGATTTCTGTGTCTTCACTTACTTCAGGGTTACATGAATGTGTGTATTTATCTCTCCACAAGTACTGTATTTGTGTGTGATATGTGTGTATGTGTGTAAGTGTACGTGCGTGTGTGTGTGTGTGTGTGTATGTGCGCATGTGCTCAGGTACTTGTGTGTAGGGTAGGGGGCAGAGCAGCCAGCTGGGTTGGAGGGGTAATAAAGAAGGAGAATCAATAGGCCATGCAGTAGAGCCAAGGTGCTGCCATTTATCACACCGCCTCCATGACTTCCATCATTCATCATGCCCAATGAGGCAGCAAATAGGAAAATGACTATTTGTATCAAACACATCTGCACTCATCCACTGAGGTATTTTATTCCCATTAACTCAAAGAGTAGAATTCGCCAGTTTCAGCTGCTGCTGTTGTTGTTGTTACCATTGTGTTTGTGCGTGTGTGTGTATGTGCGAGATTCTATTTGTTCAAGCTTGTAGTTGTGGATTCATTGGGAACAAATTCATGGCTGCTGTTGTTTTTCCTTAAAAGAAACAAAATGTGTGCTGTGGTCCCTCCAATCCCTTTTTTTATGTGTTTGGTCGGGATATCCTCTCTTCTCTCTCTCTCTCTCTCTCTCTCTCTCTTTCTCTTTCTCTCTCTCTCTCTCTTACTCCTTCTCTCTCTAACTCTCTCTCTCTCTGTCTTTCTCTATCTCTCTTGACCTCTGCTCCCTTATTTTATCCACATTCTTCCATCCAAATCTTCCTCTTTCTTGAACCATGGAGTGATGGTGCGAATAATATCTCCTGGCTATAAGGAGCCATTCCATTAAGCTTGCCTTTCATTGTCAACTATAAATTAGCCCTGGTACTGGTCTGCCCAGGGGTTGAAGTGTATATCTGTATGTGTGTAGCCTGTAGGACTGTGGGATGTAGAGGGGTGGATTGTGGTCATTATGGTCTAATATCCCATGATATAGTGAAATTATTATGCAGCCTATTTTATGAGATACCTATGAATATTAAAGAAGGGTATTTTGTGCGTTCACCCACCAATAAATCAATTTCATTGTGTTTGTTTTTGGTTTGCTTTCGTCCCTCTTAATAAAATCATTCTCCCCGTGATTCAGGGTTTCCATTGACAGACGTGATGCATATTTTCTAGACATGTGTAAAGTCTTCTAGTAAAAGCTGATCGGCAACAAATCATATGTGACATTTATTTTGAAACTATAACCATGCTTTTAGAAAATTTCAGGGAATGATCCTGCTTTCAGTGTGAATCAATTTGATAAGCTATTTTGATTTTGATTTTATCGTCCAAAAAAATAATAAGTTATTACAAATAATCAAAATGCTTTGTTTTTGTCAATGGTTTGGAAACCAGGCAAACAGTGGACTTTGTAATTTTCCAAAGATAAATAATACATTTACATACAGTAGATGCCCAAAGTTGAAGACCTATAGACATAATTACTGTTAATTCATGGGCGGTCTTTCTTGTAAAAACAATCTAGATATTCTTCTAAAAGTGACTAAAACACAGCCTTTAAGCTGAATACACATGTGTTCTTATGCTTGACATGACTGGATACAGTTATACTAATGTTCTCTGGTCCGGCTTTGGAGGAGATTGTAGTGTACCAAGGTCACTTAACACATCTATCTCTCAGACATTCATCAGCGCTCTTAGTATCTTTCTTTTTTTTTTACTGCTTTCTGATATATGGCTCTCAGGGGGCTGAAGCCCTTATGCATGAGGAGGACACACACCCCACCACCAATATTACCAGGTGGAGCATCCATGTAATGGTGTTTCTGAGAAGAAAAAAAACCCTCAAAGGAGAAGTGTCTTACTGTACCTGAATTTAGCCTCTTGATCTAATTTTCTACCTTAACCTAATACTTCTAACAATGTTAATGTGTGTGAACAGGGTAGTTCCTCTTTTTGTTGAGTTTATTCTATCTAATATTTGATATGCTAGAGGTGAGCTGTGTGAGAGGCAACTAGGGTTAACATCATTACCTACTCACAGACTCATAATCATTACTGATTGGACAAATTTCTAAAATTACCGTCTTTATTACCAATTACATAGAACACTTAGCTTTCTCAATATCAATCAGCACACAGTGATAATGTATAATTAAGTCTAGCGGACCAATCTGGATGAATTATCTAATAGAAACCTTATGAAAAAAAAATAAAAGAATTCCGAATAAAAACCCATTCATACATATTGTTTGTTAACTAATGTAAATGAAAAAGATAACCCTCTGATAATGTTTAGTAAATCAGTTCAAAGTGGCATGAAGCAAATTCCATTACATAGCTTCCATCACTAATGTGTATTCTCATATATCCCAGTGCAGGACTATTGTGATTGTATGGGATGGACTGAATATCAATCAAAACGATTCAAGTTATTTTATTTACAATGCAGTGATCTCTGCATCTTCCACTGAAGAGAAAGAATCCTCTCGCTGCAGCCCTGCGTTCACCCTCAGTGCGTCTGGAGCGCACATGGAGACGTGACCGTGCCCCGCGCAGGCCCCCCTGTTTCCTCTGGGAGCCGAGGCAAAGTCATCGACCGCAAGGGGATGGCTTTTAGATTCATAAAATTCATAGAATTCTTCACAAATGGATGAACACAATTTCCTCCCAATTTTCTCATTATGCAAATATGCAAAATATCAAATCTAGACCAATTAGGGGCAGCCACAGCTTCAAATTTACCGGTTTAAGCCGTAATTGCAGGAACCCTCAAATAATTACGCACCTAATTGGGAATATTTGTGACAGATACAACAAATTCTCTTCACAAATTACATTTCATTCGAGAGACCCCCGTGCCCCATTGAATTCCTATCGCGCTCTAATTTCTCTTACGTAATGAAAGGAATTGAAAACTTGTTATCAAATTTGGGCACTACCATGCTTTGTAATGTGGAATGATCAAATAAATGACGGTGGAAATCATACATATTTCTCTAATCTCTTTCGATTGTGCTTTATTTGTATAGGAAATAACTCTCGGGTCATTTATATACGAGCCATAATAGTTGGTTAGAGCTGAGGAGAGGCAGAGGCGCACAGGAAGATGCTATTTCCAAACGCATGTGGGGAAATAAAGCGGTCACCTTCAAAACTTCTTCACAAGTCGGGAGGTTTAGCAGAGCTGCACCTCGAAGCTCTGGTTTGGCCTTTCCGGAATGCATCACCATCTCCATCAAGGTCATCAGGCCGTCTGCGGACGACACACATGCGTAGGTCTGTGCACGGTTGATGGAGCAGCTCCGTGTGAACAGGCAGGCAAGGGCTGATCGAACCTTCGCCGTTTAATCAATAAAACGGTACCATTTTAAAATGATGAACCTCTTCATAGAGGGGACGCTGGATCTGGATTTGTTTACAATGAAATGATACAATGAAATGATAAGCAGTTACGGATAATGACGGATAAAACTCCACAGTTTTGAGAACTTGAAACTATATCCTCAATTTAATTAATTGGGATAAGTTGAAAAATTTTTTAAAAGGAGTTTATAATTACTTTATAATCAAAAGAATGTTGAGAAGTAGTAGCATTTGTTTTATTTTGACTTTATACGATTTATACAATTTGATTAAAAATAATTTAGTTGATGCAGTGAATTTTTTTGGGCGAAAATATTTTAAATTAAAATTACGTTAGACTTCATAAAATAGCTATATTGACAGGTAATATTTCTAATAGTCTAAAGCATTCTAAATTTTCTAAGTTAATAGAATAACAACATTCAAGCTGTCAACAAAAGGAGGCTATTAGAAAAGTCCCTTCTATTGAAAACGTATTCTCACTTATAATAGTGGCATTATTCTAGAATTGAGACCATCACATACTTGAAACAAAGAAGGACATGGATATATATATATATATATATATATATATATATATATATATATATATATATATATATATATATATATATATATATATATATATATATATATATATATATATATATATATATATATACATATATACATATACATAAAATAAAATTTGTTTTTATGTTAGCTGGAAATAATCATATTGAGTATTTGAGATATTTTCAAGATTATATGCCTGAACAAAATATTCAAGATACATTGTCTAAAAACAAGTCCCCATATCTCACTGAGCTTACTTACTTACATTTTTTTCTTCCCAACAGGCACAATAATTGGGCTTCTTGGTAGATTTTTGCAATTGTACATCTATTGTTCCCAATGCTAGATTTGAATAAAAACCTATGTTAATGCTATAGCCAAAGGTTCTAGTATGTGCATAAAGCTCCCCCTAAGGGACATAGTTTGTATTCTGCAGCCAAAATCTCTCTCTGGGGCCAAAATCCCGTTTTTGGAGTCCGCTTGTTCCTATCCCACAAAAACTGTGTACAATAACATGAGCTTGCCTTTGATAATAAAAAAAAATATTGGTATTTTTTTATGTTTAATCACAGATTACTGACACATAGTAAATGGTAGAATGTTATTGAGAATGATATCAAATATTTGAGGTCTTACCTGTCCATAGACTTCAAGGCTATGCAAATAAACCTGATAGCTGTGGCGCTATTTTAAGTTTATTTTTGCTATAGGTTACCTAGGCGATCCTTAATTTAAAATAACCAATGAGGGAAACAGAGTTAAGTCATTATGACTTACATCAGGTGCAATGAGATTTTTTAAAGATTGGACAAATATACTGAAAAGATTTCGAGTTTTTGCAGTACAGTCCGAGACACAGAGTCACAGAAAAGCTAATCAGGTACTTGCTGGCAATTTAGTCCGTCCAATAGCCTTTTACATTTCTTCGGCTGATGGGAGGGAAACCACGCAGACCATGTCCTGTGGTTTAGTGTCACCGGACTTTGGGCATGTGCAATTATTTTGCTAGCTAAAAATTCCGTCTGTCCCCAAACCTCAAAGTTATTCCTTATATAGTGATCATTAGCTTTTTAGAAAAATACAGCTCTAATATGTGTGGGAGTGTCTGACTGTGCACACAGAGTAAACAACTCATGCACTTGTGATGGATGGAAGGACAAAGTGTTGTCAGTGAGGACAGGAAGTGGACTCAGAGAGACTGAGTTGAAGTGGAATTGTGCCACATGGTAACTCAAATCATCCCTCCCCATTCCTGGTCATTCCCACATCTGCTTGTAGGAGGAATGGTTTGACACATCACTCTCTCTCTCTCCATCTCTCTCTTTCCAAACACACTCACTCACACGGCTGTCAGACGTGTGCAGTCTTTGATTTGGTGGACACAAGTGTCGCTGACACTGGACAGATGAGACTAATCTCAAATGGCGCTCTGCTACCCTACGCACATTTTCTTCCTCCAGACCAGAGATCAGAATCTGACGATCACCAGTACAATGATATGCCTAAACCCATTTTGCAATAAAGACGTTTGACGAGTTCAGTTGTCGCTGAATCAACAGTTCTGGGATTGTTGTTGAGTTTTTTATTTTATTGTGACACGTTTGGTTCAAGGTAAAGGTTGTTTGTGGTGAATTCGATTGTGACTGATAAAGAGCTATAGAAGAGAAAACCCATCAGTCTGAACTAATACAACACAAATATTAGCACAAATGGCCAATACTTCCCATACCTGTATCAACAACAATTTGCAGCTATAAGTGTCACAACATGGCTGCTGTAAATTATATTAGATTGCAAAATGGGGTTTCTAGTTAACTGGTTGCAAACACTTAGAATGTATGTGCAAATATGTGTGTTTAACAAATTGGTTATATGTGTGTTGGGCCAAAGAGAGGCTTTTTCCTATGACCCATTTGTGCGTGCATGTGTAACTGTGTGTGTGTGTGTGTGTGTGTGTGTGTGTGTTCTCTAACACCCTGTTAATTGCCTGACAGAGTTCCCACACACACCTCTACTAATGTTTTGCTTGTGATTCAGTCTGCGACCTACCTTCTTCTTGCCTCCCACTTCCCTCCCCTTTTGGTACGGATTGTTCCCTTGCAATAGCACCGTGGTTTGATAATTTGGCTACCTCACTGGTGATGTGTTTTTGTAAAATAAAGGCACTCCAAAAAATATAGGTTTTGAATAGATGTAATGACATTTCTACGATGGTGGACTGCAGTGGTAATTCTACATGGTAAAAATGGCTTTGATGTCCCTCATTATTTACCTTGTTTGTGCACAGAAAATATATTATGTGAAGAGATAAACTGTTTTTGACACCAATCAGAGAGCTAAAACACAAAAGAGAATATAATAAACAATAATTTACAAAAAAAAATCATAGGAAACTATAATGTACTGCACATTATTAAGTTGTTTATTAATTTAAATAATTTATAACCATATTACCCTAAATCAAGAAATTGCACATATCTTTAGTTCGCTTTTGTGATATTTGGGAAATCACAATTAACTGTTATTATATAAACTATGAAAATTATAATTCCAAATCAAATTTAGAAAAAATTATTTCACAATGAATGAATTATACCAAAATTACTGTTTGTATATCACAGAATTTTTTGACAGAAACAATATGTTAAAATATGGCTTCGATAATGTCAGTTAATTACTGTGATTTTTACAACACATTTTTTTATAGTGCACCTCAATGTGCATGTTGCTTTTACCTTTAACCTAAAAATTCAGCACCTTGGACAGCGCCCTATGGCTTTGCCCCTCACACTGAAATTCTTCATCCTCTCATATAAAGACAGAATCTTTCGTCTTATTGGTATAATTGTATGCAATTTTTTTCCCCGGACCCTGAGAGACGCTGCATGTAAGCCTTTTTTCTCAGGCTGTGCCACCACTCTCATTATACAAACTGATTTCAGCATAGATTAGCCTGCTGTGGCCATGTGCGCTCCTCACCAGCAGCTCGCTCAATATCAATTAGAGGCAGCTCCAGAAGCAGCATGTCCACCGGTGGCCCTCCATCTCCAGCCTCCTGCCTCCTCCTCACAGCGCTGGCAGAGAAAATAGGGGAGAATGGAGGTTTGGGGGGTTTCAATCATCAACCGTGAGGGAGAAATGAGAGAGGACAGTTAAGGCAATGTCCCTCAGATGGTGCCTCAGCTACTCCAAATAAATAATATATAGGCCTATTTTAATCTCAGGCAGCCACAAATCTATGTGAAACATTTAACTGGGTGGAGGCTCTCACATCTTAGATGTCTGAGAGGCATTGTTGAAGCAAAGTCACTCTGATATATTATTCAATGCAGCACAGTCCTCCTCTGAAGAGCTCATTAAGGAAATAATGTATAACCTTATTGATTTTTTTCCTTCTATTGCAAATTTTAGAGATTTGAAATGAGTTGTGTTTGAAAATTTGGGCCACTCATTTCTATCAATCGTATATTTGTGTAATATTAATTTATATTTCTGTTTGCAGAGGTAATAATGAGAATATCAGTGATGTTGTGATCAGACAGAAAAAAAAGTTTGGATAATTTAATCTCACAGTCCACATTGATTCGTGAACACCAGTTTTAGTTTTCACATGATATCATTACATTTTATAAATTTCTGACTCGGTCCTACACATCAGAAGCCTTGACAGGGCTTTTTATAGATATAATATCCTTCCTATTTATCCACAATAATTATGTGATGAATATAGTGTTACTCAACCTTCAGCTGTTCTCTAACAGACAGCCTGTCCAATTAAAGGTGGCTATCGATTATAGATAGCTGCCTGCTGGCTTATGAGGGAGACCATGTTGGATGCTATGCCACTGCCAATACAGGCCACAGTTAGTAGAGAGCTAACCAGAGTTGACACCAGCATATTAGATCTGGACTGGGTTAATTCACCTGCAGTTGGCCCCTGTGTTCGCTGTATAACCTGCCCGGTCCAAATGCTGATCATTAAGTTGCTTCCAGCAGCCATGATTGGTGCAGAGGGGCTCATATCACTGATTGGAAAGGAAGGCTGATATTGCAGTTTTTTCAGCTCCTTCCTCCCATGCTGGAGAGGGCAAAGGTAAGACTAGTCAATTTGGTTCACTGTAGGAGTTTATGCCACCATTTCGGTATTGTTTATGTTTAATGGTCCTTTAGACAATTGGGTTAGAAGTGACAATCAACCTGCTCTGCTCATTTGTTATTTTATTTTAAGCCTAGTCTGAGCTAAACCTAAAATAGACTTAAAATAGCTCTAGAACTATCAGGTGTGTTTGCATAACCATGGTGTCTATGGACAGGTAAGACCTAAAATAATTTCCTTTTCAGTGTCATTTACGTTGTACCTGTTACTATGTGGGTTTGAAAACTACTGCATCAAAGTTGATAGAAATACCACAAAATACATTTTATTCTACATTGTTTTTGTAGGATAGGACCAGGAGGACTCTTGGTTTGGCAATTTTTCCCAAAATGCGCCCGAAAATTAGATTTTGACCTGAGAGAGAGGTTTTGGCTGGAAAAGACCACCAATGCCCACTAGCAGGAGCTGCATGCACATACTAAAACCTTTGACTGTGAAATAAATCAATATATATTTACTCTAATCTAGTATTTTGAACATTTGAAAAATGTGCGCGAACTTAGATACAAGTCTGGTTATTGGTCTATTATGGAGAATAAATTAAATATTAAATAATTTAGTGACCAGTTTTAGTTGCTAGGATATTCAGGAAGCACAGATATACCTGTGAGGCTCATGGGTATCTTGCTATTGCGTGTGAAGGCTTCTGAACGTAATTCCAATTTTCCCTCTCCTATTTTCCAGCAAGCCGCGTTTCCATTAACTTTGGGAAAACATGGTGGCAGGTCCATTATAAAAAAAAACAGTGCTCCACCCAGCCCATAAGCGCTGAGGAAAATAAGAAATTAAGAGCAGGGCCCTCTCATCATCAGCCCCTGTCTGCCTCCCCCTCTCACAAATAGGAGACTTGCTCCTTGGGTGGAGCTCTGGAGGGCGGGACAGCGGGAGCTTTACCTTAGCATATGTTAACTATTACAAGATGTCTTGATGGAACACAACCAAATGACTGGTAATTGACATAAAATATGACAAAGTGTTGCAGTCTTTTTGGGGAAAGCTGTGTGTATTACCCCGTATCAGCTGCGTAATGTGACTGATTAATGATAGATCGGCCTCGCAGCCACTCAGCTGATTCGGTGAAAAATGAGTTTTGTGTTGTCACTCCGGCAAGCTGGCAACCACGGCCGGAAAAGACTATTAGTCGGAATCATTATCAATAGCCATATTTTCAAACTCTATTATGGCAATCAGGCTGGAATTTATTCAATAGATTTAGTTCATTTGGTTGTAATTGATAAATAATCAAAATTTATCAATGTACTTGCACACATTTCACTAACAATCAGGGAAAACTGCCCCATTTACCAGCTGACTTGGTCCAAATTAGAGCTAAATTGATGATCAATTAATCTTAGGAGGGATAGCATGCCGTGTTTAGCAGTGGAGCAGCAGAAAACGTGGCCGTTGGAGAGGAGGAAGGAGAGAAAGGAGAGAGAGAAGGGGAGAGAGGTAGGAGATAAGGAGAGGGTGGTAAAGAGAATGGATGGACGGGAGGGAAAGTGTGGAGTTTGTGAAGTGAAAGACGAGCTGAACTGGCTGGAAGAGTAATGAACTTAAAACACAAGGAAGCTCCAAGGTATTAGTGTGTGGGTGTGTGTGTGAGTGTGTGCGTGTGTATGTGTGTGTGTATGTGTGTGCGTTTGTGTGAATGTCTGTCTTTTAAAGGATTTCCTATAACACAGGTCATTTTCAGAAAGTGTGTTCTTGTGCAAATGTATGCTCTTGTATTTGTGTATGTTTGTGCTTGCGTGTGTGTACGTGTTTGTGTGTGTTTGTGTGTGTGTGTGTGTGTGTGTGTGTGTGTGTGTGTGTGTGTGTGTGTATGTGTCTGAAAGTGAGTGAGTCACACACTTGAAGTATCAGGTAGATCAACTTCGGCAACTCAGAGTGAGCAAGGTCAAAGAGACTGATCCCATTTATTCTTTAATTTGCTGATGCATTAAATTGCTTGATGTAGCTTTGCTGCAGTCTGATAATTACCAGCACATGTTTCTAATTTCAAGCTACTCAGAGACACTACTGACCCAAGTCCTCCCTTTTATCTGCTATTTTAGGAGCACAATTGTCTGTGTAGGAGGTATGTTCTCACCCTCAACTATTAAGTGATAGGTAATGTGATTTCTTTTGAACTTAATCATCATTCTCACATTGCATCTGTATCTTTAATGTAAATAAAATCTTTTAAAAAAGACCTCGGGTCATTTGTTAGCCATTTGTCTGCCTCCATTAGTTCACTCTGAAAGATTTGTGGTTACAATTAATAGGAGTAGACTTGTTTTCAGGCTCCAGAATAGGAAAGGGTCTCGTTCAGTGTGTCCAAGGCTGGCACCTGTAATGTAAGGCACTCATTACCTTCAATGATGCATTACAGCGTCCTAATGATGGAGCCGCTATATGGACCTAACTAATGACGGAACTCAATAAAAAAAACGTATTCTAATCGCTGGATCAGAACTGCAGGAAAAGTGGAGGTGTCAGGGAGGAGAAAGAATGCAAAAACAATAGATTACAGTCTAATCTACTGTATTTTATTTGCTACATTACATGTTTTTTGATTTGAAGTATCTGAGAGAATTCATGCATAAAATTATATCCTGAAAATGCATGGATTTATGGAATCGTCATTGCCACTGCCGCAGATCTTTCAAGGTAATGTGATTACTCAAAAACTGCTTAATGGGTCAATTTTAAGTTTTACACCCTTCTAGACCTTAGGGCAAGGAAGAACGGGATTGAGGGTGGGGGTGTTGCAGTTGGCTTTGTCAGGGTGCATTTGAAGATGATTTAAGTGGAGTTTAGGCGTTTCATACGAGTCCGCAGAAATTCTTTTAGGAGTCTACAATTAAGACAGGACAACAACAATAGGAAATGAATAGTGTGGTGTTTTAAATTGTAGCTCCATCTGCTTTAAGTTTCATTGGGTTTTATAACAGAATATATGCATGATTTGGTTAATATGATTGTGCAATCATATTAACCAGTATCAGCAGTCCCAATAGCCACTTATTGTTGAGATTTACCTGCCACATTTTGGTTGGTTAGGTGACTAATCAGGCGCTGAAGAAATAACACTGTAGTCAATATTTATAGTTTATGTATTGAGGAGAGGCATTATCAGTCATCCACCTACAGAGGGACAGAAAGCCAGATGATGCAATTTGACAGGCTTTTGATTTTGGCTTTCAGGCTTTCAGGTTTTGAAGAAATGATCCCAAACGAGGCTTGTTACACTTTTATTTCTGGTTCTAGCGTGAACTCTAGTATGGAATGTTTGTGTAGAAAGTTATATTTCTGTTCTGTGAAGATGTGTAACTTAAAATGGACTCTAAAAACCTGCAGATGTCATATCAGCAAGCTTTGGAAAGCTTGTTGCAATGGCTTCATTTTTGGCCACATTGAAACATTCCACCTAAGCTCTATGTTTAGTTATTGATAGGAGTTTATTTATTGTTTAGTTATTGATATGAGTGAGGATGATCTGATGAAGCATGTGCGGTGGTAGTTCCCTAATGTTTACAGCCATCACAATTTGGAGATGCTTTAGTTCTTACATGTGAGATGTGTTAGATTTCTTATTTTATAGTTTTTTATTTATATGTGAGCCCCAGAATCAGTAGCTGACACTTTAGTAGCAACTACTGGGATGCAAATAAATAAACACATATTTTATTTATCTTGTGAAAAGAGTAGTGTTGTAGAATTTTTTTTTAGAGTTTCTGTAGAAATCACAAAACTATCAAGTGGCAACAGTAAAAGATCGTAAAAATTCTAAACAGTGTCTCACGTAGTAGATCTGATTAATTCTCTTGAATAAAGAAGCAAAAAATTACTTATTTTTTCTTTTTGACATCACAATATATGGGAAACAAAGAATTTTACAGTGAAAATACAAACACTTGGCATTATGGCCCACTACCATATAAACAGATACAATGTCAACGTGTTTACGGTTACATAGTTTATTGCATCAAATAAAAGTAAATCACAATAAATTCAGTATTCAACTTTGAAACTTATTTCTGTATATACATATTATGGTGTTTTCTTCTAAATTGTGTCAGTTAGTTATTTAATTTTTCATATCAGCAAACTGTCATAAATTCCGAATAAAACTCTACTGAAATGGTATTCTTTGGTATTTTCCATTCATTTTACCAAAAGTTTGTGTTTTCACAGTAAAATTCCGTGTTTTCCACCTATTCTGTGCATAGATAATAAAGTTATTTACTGTTTCATTACTTAAGATGAGTCACCGATATTGACTTACACTGTTTTGGAATTTTTTTGGTATATTAATGATGCCACGTGAAACTCTTTTTACAGTAATTTCTACGGACAATTGTTACAGTGCACTGTCCTTGTGAACCATAATTAGCTTGACAATATTTATGTTTCCATCACGGTAATTGACCCTAATGTCGTGTAAATGGGAATTGTATTTTATGCAAAATTCTGGCAACCTTAGCTGCTTGTATTTTGCCTCAAATTATACAGATTTTTTTTTTTTACAGTATGGTTGTCCGCACTGACAGTTTGTCCTGAAAACAGAGGAAATGATCATCCTAAACCTGTAACAGCAGACAGTGGGGTCAGCTATTATCGGCAGAGGTGATGTGACGTTTTAAAGTTAATGACACTTCCATTGCTGTGTTACAACACACTGAATTTCCAAACACGCGTACGCACGCACGCATATATCACATGCACTCTCCGTGACTCACGCCTCTTCCCATTCATTACGGAAATGGCTCTTATTTGCTGATTATTTTATTTGAGGCCGTTGATTACCGCTCCGCACACCGGATCATGCAGTAACGGAGAGCAGGCGGAGGGCAGTGGTCCTAATTGCGCCATCAGATGCGCAGGCTGGTGCGGGAGGTTTGGATGGTCGAAAAGGGGACCCTCTAATGGGTTTGCCTGTGTGGTTATCTCTGCAGCTCTCCATCTTGGATGCAACGCACTTATTGGTCCTTTCATTCTGTCATCAAAACTCCTACACAAAACTACTGTGATTTGTTCCAGAGACGTTTCTGCAAAATGGAAAATCGATTCTCCGTTTAGATTTCTTTATATCTGAGTGAATGCAGATCAAGTAGTCCCGAGCACGAGAAACAGCCGGTCCAGCTCTGGTGTGCAGGATCTTATCCCTGCAACTTTCTCGTGTTACAATGTTTAAGCCCATTCTGCAAGAGCTCATGTTGTTGTTTTTTTATCGCAGTTTGATTACTAAAAAAACCGCAGAGAGTGTGGACACAGAATTCTTGATCTTTGAAATTGCTCTACAAAATTGCATTTGTTTTTGGTGCGCTTCCATTAAAAGTGGCTCCTCGTGTGTAAACAGCCGTTCCGCACTCAGATGCGCCGCATTAACCCGAGAGGATTGTATGTGAGTGTTTTTTTACTGGGGAAGATTGATGCAGCCCAGTTAGGGAGGCTGAGTGAGACATAGACCCATTTCAAGTGGGTTCATCTTATTACAGCAATAAGTTACAGCCAGAGCATCGGACAGCTGAGGGGATGTCTACTGTCCGGGATTGTTTTCACTGCAACAAACCATCCTTTCAATATATATCACAGTGGGGTCCTCACATCAGTAGACTGCTAGTCCTAGTCTCAATGTATAATTCTAATTCTAATTTTTATTATTATTATTATTATTGTGATTATAATTATTTTGATTATTATCATTATTAATATTAGTAGTAGTAGTAGTAGTACTAGTGTGATAATTATTGCTATTATCATGTAATTATTTTGTTATTATCAAATCAATGTGTTTCTTATAACTTCTTCTACTACTTCTACAGGAAATCCAAGAATAATATGAGTACTTTTACAATATATGTTTGTTTTTGTTTTTGTTTTTACAAAAAACAACAACAATTTTAATCCTAATAAATTTACCATAATTTCAGTCAATATGTTTGCCTTAAATAACCTTATATACATAACTCCTATATATGTTATGCACCTTTATGTAACAAGAGATAAGAGAAAGCATAATTGCAATTTTAAAATTAAAATCTTTATCCAGCTACGGTTCGAAAAAAATCCGATTTTTTTTTTTATATACATTTTTTTCCCCCAATTTTATTTTAACTCAGTTTTCTCCTTGCTTGCACGAGCTGTGAATCAAACAACGACCAGAGAATACAGACCGTAGATCCAGGCTCAAGCCCTGGACAAACACAGGGCTGCATGGCCTTAACTCCAACACAGTGTCCCTCTCCTCTTTCCTGGTTTACACGTCTGAATCAAACCAGTCCAGGTTGTGCTGCTGCTACATTGCTTCTCCCGAACCTCCGGGAGCTGCTCACAGCATTCCTCGTCTCAGAGGACTTCACACCAGTCCATTTCCGCAGGTTTTCACGCTGTGCCGCATACAGACAGCCTCCTTGCGTGCCGGCAGGCTGCGGCTGAGGAGCATAAAGGATGAGCTGCATGTGGGGCTGGGAGGAGAGGGGAGTCTTCGCTCGGACACCTCTTTTGTGTGGCTGCACAGAAACCCATTTAGTCCCAGGTCTGGTCTATTCAGCAGGCTCACCCTGACATCTGTCAGAAGCCCTCTCTAACCAGCACTGTCTGGGCTGCAGCGCGGATCAATTGCTGTCCTGTTAATTGTATAATAGACCTACTCATGGACCACTAAAGGGGCAAAATCGTTTAGGGTCTACCACGTCTGATTTTGTTACAGCCAAGCAGGCCTAAATACCTTTAATTGCGCCCGCCTTGATGAAAAGTCGATGGGAGTTAAAGCGGCCGATCACTAACAGAGCTTAAATCCATCTGTACTCTTTTATTTATTTATTTCCTCGATTTGTCTCCACAAATCACCTGCCATGGGGGAATGAGAGCGATATTTGTTTTGTTTGTGATCCAAGGACGGGAGGGAAGAGATGCTCTGGGGTGCCGAACGGAGGCCTGCAAGCTTGTACTACATGTATTTTTCCAAAGTCCACTGATGTGTGCAGAATACATCCAGTCAGCAGTGCAGCTGTATTTTCCTTCATGTGTTCCATGTTGAGATTTTCTTGTTAATTTGTGAATGTTCCCCCCCTCCCCCTTTTGTTGAATGATTACTGTGTGTAAACAATATAATTGATACGGTCAAGTGATTTGAAAATGGACGTTTTGTTATGGCTAATTAATGAACAAACTTTCATGCAGGATTAATTATAAACAGAGCAATGTTTTCTTTATATATTATTTTTTACGGATAATGACACATGTTGCGTTTTTGACGCCACCAGTGTGGACTGTGGAATTAATTGTGACACCCTTAGTTGGAATTTCCCCCAAAAGCGTAATTATTGTACTAAACAAGAAAAATGTAACTTCATTTCCCAGCACATATCTCCAATTTTTCATTTGTTTGTTGCGGCGAAGTGGCCGATGTGCAACTTTACCCATAAAAACAATACACACACTAGAAAATGTGATGACAAACAGCTGTCGGCGCTCGACCACTATGCGTGAAAATAAAAATAAAAGAAGCCTTTGCACGAGCTCACCTCCCATAGCTATCCTGCATGTATCTATCTATCTACAAACAGTCCTGTCATGGCACAGGCTACATGAGATTAAACAAACACATTAAGATGTTTAACGTGAAATAATTTAAGCATGAAAAACTAATAAATCAGAGGACGGAATGGCAGAGGATGGAATTGAATTGTAGCGTCTCGTGCACGTATGCTTCTGCACATGCGAGTGCACGCGTGTTTGCGTATGTGTGTTGAAAGGAAGAAGGAAGGGGGAGTGAAAAGGAAGGGGGGAGTCACGTCCCTGAATTTCCCAAGCTCCTGCTCTGATTGGCTCTTATTTGAGGAAGCTCATGGGTTCTTTCAGCTAATAAGCGCCTCCCCGCCGCGCTAAAGGAGATTATAATGCAAGGGACCTCCTTTTTTTAACCACAACCTGAATTTTGGTTCATTTAGGCGATATACACTTTTTACATTTTCACAAAGTTGTAGTGTTTTTCCGAGCGCTTTTCACCCTGGAGCGGTACGCGATGCTCTCCCACGCCGACCTCCTGGATGCTCGGCTCGGTGAGTTTTCATCACTAAACTCCGGCTCTAAACTCCAGTGTAAGATTTCAACTTCTTGTTCAACCTTGTAAAGTCATAGATAGACTTTGTAGTTAATTATGTTAACAGCTAAATGGTTTATTGTTGTAATTTACTAGGACTGAGAAATTTTGTGATGACATTAATGTATGAATTATGTTTTGCTTTCTTTCTTAAAATAACTAAAACACCTCTGCTAAAAATGCTATGCTTGAGATTTGCCATGCATTTACTCAGACTCCCTCTCCTCCTCATCCTCTCAGGGATGAAGGATGCTGCAGAGCTACTCGGACACCGAGAGGCTCTCAAGTGCCGACTGGGTGGTGGGGTACTGGATCAGGGGCATCCAGGAGACATGGCCCCTGGCTCAGACTCTGTTGAGGGAACCACCCTTTTGCCAGGAGAAGACATCACCACAGTGGGATCCAACTCTGGCGGCATGTCGGTGAACGGGAAAGAGCAGGAGAAGCAGCAGCAGCAGCCGCAGCAGAGCTCCAGTCAGACCTCCAGCCAGCAGAAACAGAAGCGGCACAGGACGCGCTTCACCCCGGCGCAGCTCAACGAGCTGGAGCGCAGCTTCGCCAAAACCCACTACCCAGACATCTTCATGAGGGAGGAGCTGGCGCTGAGGATCGGTCTCACCGAGTCCCGAGTTCAGGTAAACACTCACACACGCACACTGGTTGGTTTTACAAGGTGCAGGCTCGGGTATGATGTGGTGGGTTATGGCTTTGGGTCGGAATTTCATTTTGATCCTCAGATAAATCATGACAAATGAGACCTCTAAGTGCTTTTGTCAAAGATGGTTTTGATCACATCTGAGAGTTTTCACTCATCATAATGTTTCACTTGTCATTTGTAGCCGTCCTCCGAAATGAAATGTGCGAAAAATTTTCAATCTAACCGCTCGATTTAGGCCACTGGTGAGGCTTAAGTTATATTAAACTATATCTTAAAGTATATTAGTATACTAAGTAGTATATATTATTATTTTCAAAGAAAGTTTAGGATTGCCTGACATAACCTTATTTTCAGGTATATATAAATTACAGTACACGCATGAAAAGCACTCGTAAGAAAGGGCAGTAGGCCTATATATTTGATTGGTTCTGATATTTAAACTATGGTTACTTTAGAAAACTAATTAACTTCTCACATAATTTTAAGATCCTAAGATATTTTCTTCAATATTTACCTGTACAGAGGATAGTATTTAATTCCAGGGAACCATGCTAATGTTTTAATACAGAAGGACGCTGTCCATGGTCCTGAAGTCTTACTCTGTCACGACACAACAACGGACAAGAAAACAGTGCTACTGATGTCAAAAACTTTTTGATGGGCTTTCAGAACATGTCTTGTACACCATAAAAATCACCAGAAATATTGACATTGGGAATGTTAACCCACATTTTCATTCTTTAATATTTTCTCTGCCATTTTAGTTTACATTTAAATTAAAGTTTTATGTCATTGTGGAAAGTACAAGAACCGGGAAAACGAAATTCAGATAAGGAATCGGAAGAGCAAAAATGGAGTAGGTGTACAGTGATGTGGAAAGAATGGAAAAAGTATGGGCGGATATGTGTAAATAAGATTCATACTTAAGGTTTGAGGGTTAGGGGTATGTCCACATGAGGAGAATATGGTTAGTTTTAACAGTAGTGTTGGCACTATTATGGTAGTATGAATCGTAACCGCAGAGGGATATAAATACACTAGGAGTAATTATTCAATTATTTACAAAAATTGCAGTACTAATATTCTGTATTATTATTTATTAATTAATACCAGTCAGCATTTCCCACAAAAAATGTGCATTTAAGTTACATGTATTTTGTATTTTATGTTATATGCATTTTCAATGTTATTTATAACAGTGCAGTGAACGGGTTATTAACCAGTGATGTGAAATTCATGCAAATGATCCCAATGAAAGCAATAAAAACAGTATTATCATTAGTCACCCTAATAATCAATCCTTATATCTGGTGCCGAATCATGACTGCCCTGGGCTTCGGTGCTGGACTGCTCGTGCTTGCGTTCGGTAAACATTCTTGAGGGCCGTGCCGGTGCAGCATTCAGTGGCCATGTTGGCCCGGGCGAGTGCCTCTCCTCCAAAATGATCCATCAGCGACGTCTTAATAGCCCTCAAGAATATATTGTAGGTTTTTAATGGAATGAGAAATTGCATTTTCTTTCCCTCCGAGTGTAATGGGTTTGGGCGACGTTTCACGGATGGCCGAGCGGAATGAGAGCGAGATTTCACTTTTAATACGTCGGCATCGACTCATGGCCTCGTGCGCGCATTAATCACGCCCTTAGATGACGAAATCTTTATGAAGCTCAACTGGGGTGCAAGTACGTTTTTTTAAATTATTTTAAAAACTTTTTCATCTATCGTGACAGCTAGGTGAGGCCTGAGTTTTTGCGAAATTATACACACACAAACAAACAAACATACACACACACACACACTGGCGCGTGCTTGTGGATGGGTATTATTGTTTTGAAGTGGATTGTTTACAGTAATGCAGCCCAATTGTTGGCCTAATTAAGATCTCATAACTCTTAGCACCATTTTCATCGTTCAATCGTTATTGTCCCTGCCCATTGTGGCAGAACACCAGCGAAATTACACAAATAATGTATAAATTCTTGATAACACATTCAAGTATTTGATTGCATTTACAATTTAATTGTAACTCTGAGATTGGAAACATGGGATGTTTTTTTCATGCTGGTCGAATTATAGGTATTTATGAAATTAACCTTTCAGAGCTGAATTATCAGAATGGGGAAAACATTCCTATAAAATTCCAAACTGTTATTACCTGTAGGACGGCATGAATATACAAACGCCAACATATTAAAAACTAGAATTAGTCCGAGTCTGACCAGTTTTTACAAACGTTATTGTTCTTGTTAAAGCCACAGGGGACATAATTCCAACATCACACGCTTATGATGGCTCACTGTTTCTCTGTCTGCAGGTCTGGTTCCAGAACCGACGCGCAAAGTGGAAGAAAAGGAAGAAGACCACCAATGTCTTCCGAGCCCCGGGGACCCTGCTCCCGACACCGGGCCTACCACAGTTCTCTGCCGCGGCCGCCATGGAAAACAGTCTGTGCTCTTTCCACGCCAACGACTCTCGCTGGGCAACGGGAATGCCGGGAATGTCACAGCTGCAGCTACCACCATCCCTTGGTCGTCAGCCGGGAATGCCACAATCCCTGTCACAGTGCAGCCTCGGTCCAGGCCCGCCACCAAATTCTATGGGTCTTTCCAACGGCCTTTCGTCCAACGGATCCGGTCTGCAGTCCCACCTCTACCAGTCGCCTTTCCCAGGAATGTCGGCCTCTCTCTCTGGCTCCACGAACGTATCGGGCTCCCCACAGCTGTGTGGTTCCCCGGACAATGACATGTGGAGAGGGACCAGCATCGCGTCACTGCGGCGCAAAGCGCTGGAGCACACAGTTTCCATGAGTTTCACTTAGTAACTTTTGGGGGGGGGAAACAACATAAACCAACACAGCCACTTTCTCGAACGCCCCTCTCCCAGCCACACACGCTGACTCCTTTTCTGTTTTTCTTATAATATTTATTTAAATGAAACCCAGAGAACGAGCTAATCAGAGCAGACATGTAAGAAATGGAGAGTGTGTGTGACTTCATGACCAAGAGAAAAATGCGCTGCTGATGGACACATGGATGAGAAATAACTTGAGTTTGGGGTTTATCTCGTTAACTGAGAGGGATTTTATCAGATATTGATGATAAATATTATTGTAATGATCTTTAGACTATAGGCCCTAATTACTGGGAGCCAAACAATCGTCGTATTTACGTTTTCACTGAGCGCGTTTTACGCACAGATGTTATTGTGTCCAGGTGAAGTCGTGTTATTTATAAGATTGGTTATAACTTTTGATAAAAGCTTTCAGAACAGGTACCATACTGTAGGTGGGTCTATGGGTCTCAGGCATGCTCTGTACATGTGGATTTAAACGCTTGGATAATTGTAAACGACAGGGGGCCCACAGACAGAAGAGGTACTTTTTGTGAGGAGACTCCATGCAGTCTCGTCTGCATGATGAGGCGGGAGCAGAAAAACCTAAAGAGGAAAAAAACATATTTTCAGTCCTTATGCTCTGTTTTAGGATGTTTTGTGTAGATAAAACATTCTTTCTATAGACGCTGGTCTTTTTTGTGTCATGTTTTAACTTCCTGTATGTGCTGTTTCTTTGACACATTTTATTAAGTGTTTGATCTTCGACCGAAATGCGCCACATTGACGGGTTTGTACCGACTTAAAAAAATGAAGAAACGAATAAAACTAATTTTCAAGAATGTCCAAACAAGGATGATTCATGTCTCTATTACATTTTTACGATCTAACGTGACCATTTTGTACATTTTCCTGTCGTCAACCCTCGAGAGAGATTGTTGGTTTTACTGTTTATATTAATTACAGTCATCAAAAACAAAGGTGGAGTTGTTAGATTATTACAGTTTTATAATACAGCTGACAATGTATGATAGCCTTGACTGCGAAAGGTATTTTTACAGCGGACTAGGTGACAGGGTTACAGGGCTGGTGATGGGTGACTGGTCACACGGTGGCAGACAGCGCCGGTAAAGATGTCAGTGACGTGAGGTGACGGTCATTGCCTTTTAACCATGACGGTCAACCTACCGGGTCCACTCTGTTTCGGAGGAATCACACACACCTGGATTCCACAGCCTTTATCTTAAGGCTTAAATTGATCTCAACCTCACGCGGCAGAAATTCCATAATCGATTTTTCGTAATGAGGATAGACTTGATTTAATATCAAAGATGATTTAGAGTATCATATAAATAGACAACCTGAAGAGGAATAGCAGGGCCGCCCGGGAATATTCTGGACACACACAGTATATATTTTAGGCCATTCTAAAACTGTTAATGGCCCATCAACCCACATCTGGGTCACAGTTTAATCTATTTTTATCTGCAGGTTACTCCTATTGCACTGTGAGCTACGGCACAATAATTGCCAAATGGCTATTTATACAGTTTATCTGCCAAATACATACAATTTTGTGTCATACGTAAAGTCACGTGTTTAATTCACGAACTCAGAATTAATATCTTTCATTCTAGGATTGTTTTTGATTAACTTTTCGGTTATGCTAAATTTGGGGAATTGGTGGTAACATGGTGTCGTGTTCTTTTGTGATGTTATGCAGAAAACCCAAAACAATTCCTTGATATATTGACTCATACACAGGTAAAAAAGACATAAACTTATGAATTTGATGAGTTTTTCTCCAATAACTTTTATATTGACCACACAGTACAAACCGCTCTCTCACACAAGTCAGCCAGGTCTACTCTAATAATTAATAAGCAATAAATTCAACAAGTAATATATATTTTATTGGCGATGATCCTATGCAAGTTCTAATCATAGGCATTATCAGTAAAAGGTGAAAATATATTTTCACTTAGCTAAACCACATATGTTGGCATTTAAATTGAAACCATTCATGATATTAAATATAATACGCATAAACATATGTTTTAAAAGTACTGGACAAACTCCATAAGCTGATTTATGAATCAAAACGGATACAATATCACGGCGAATGATGAAGCACGTTTTCATTCATTCTGAAGTGATTGATTATAGGGCCAAGCCAGTTGTTTACGATTGACTACATTAAAAGTGTTTAATTATAAGCATAAAACTAAACAGTATAAACAGTCCAACCTTACACCCTTTTGATCATTTGACTTTCATTTAAAATTCCTTATGACTTGCGCGTCAGTTTCGTAACATGCAAAAACTCTTGCCTCGTTACTTTCATTTCAAATTACGCTGATGTGAGATTAAATGTCCATAAACTGGGCTCGGGGAGGAGTAAATAAAAATTTTCCATTATCAAAGTGAACGCACCTCCCTGTCTGTGTCAGAGATTAGAAGTGTCAACCTAAGCCTGAAATCACAGCAGCTCACATTAGTCAGCGTGTTAACCCCATCTCGTCGGCGGCAGTGAGGCCAATTTACGGTCACGGGATGGTAATTGATGTGATATGGCATTACCATAAGCATTCCCACCGCCTGAAAACTTATAATTGGAGTTTCAGTGACAATGCGGGGGGTTAAACAAAGGATTAATCATAATTAACAAACGTGTATTACTTTTCCCATATTTAACGGTTGCCTCCCACCTTTTCTAATAACCTTAATTTGTTTGTAGTAATTAACGGAATTGTTGAAAATATCAACCCAAGTCAAGAGTCTGAGAAGAATGTATGCCTGTTTCTCTCCAACCCTTGAAATCTGTTGTTCATAATTAGTTTAAATTAAATAAACCTGTGTTTCCCAACTGACTATATTTATTCATATGTTTATACTTTGGTCTGTTGTATTATTTTACAAACTGGGAGTAAGTTTAATTACTGAATCTCAAAGAAACCTTTCATGTCTTTCTTGATTAAATGTATCATCAAGTTCTCACTAAATGTATAGCGGGAAATCTGAAAGTTATTGATGGCTTATTACATGTTTACTGAATATGAAAATCCTCGGTAACAATAAATGTGAGTGGATGTTGTGTGGGAAAAAGTTCACTCTGCTGAGCTGTAGTGACTGTCACAAACTCAAAGTTGCTATACTTTATCTTGGTCCACGCTTTACCTCTAGACTGTAAAAAAAAACCAACTATATTATTTATGGTAAAATACTGATAGGTATGATTGCCAGAATATCCCCATATGCAACACGTTGACCACGAACAAGGAATTACGGTGCATTACCTCGAAAAGACATGTATACTGTAAACATCTTTACAAGGAAGTTAAATAAATTTACAGTAAATCACAAAAAATAAAACTTTAATTAATGGTATTTCACAAATAAACACCATATTTCGAATATCTGGTTTCTGAAGAGATGAAGGGATGTTCTTATTAAATGGTTAAACGGTTTTACTGCAAATTTTAATTGCATATACCAGCAAAATCTTTAATCATTGTTCAATTTAGATAGAATAATATTTTAATGGTGATGAATTGCCTTCTGGCATTATGATATGTTACTGTTATTGGTTCTGTTATCATATCAAATGTTGTATTTTCACTGTAAATTCGGTTTTTAACTTATTCTGACTGACTGTATGGTTTTTATGTAATGTCCTTGTAAGCAGGTTTCATGTATCTTTTATTTCATGGTATTTTATCCTAACATTCTCTTCATGGTGAAATTCCGGTAACTACACCAGTCAGTATTTTACCATAAATTATATTGATTTTTTCCCCCCGCAATGTAGGCTACACTCCAGGCCTTGTTCCACCTCCAGCATTGCAGCAGTCTATCTTTTTTTCCGTTTCAAAATTATTGCAGGAGGTCCACCTTCCATAGTGAGGCATGTAATCACAAGATATTGCATGAAACAATTGATCAAACGTTATAACCACAGCTAAACTGAGTGCTGCTCCGCCCATTCCTGCTGGAGATGTGTTGGTGTCGGTCTGAGTGTGTGTGTGTGTGTTTTTATGGTAAATCTAAGTCTATGTGAGGCCCAGCCCACCAGATCCAGCCCTGTGCTGACTACTGTGTCCTGGGCTGCAGTAACAGATGTGAAATCACATTACCCAAACGCTGCAATTAGTCTCACTCGCTCGCGGGTTAATGAGTTTGTGGAAATGTGCGACCCATTCCTCATTAGGTAATTTCTCATGCACTGATGAGAGAGCGAGAGAGATGTGGTTAACGCAGCTCAATGGAAATGGCATACAGTCTTCCACAACACATAGCCTACTGTAAAGCAGAACGTTATGGGGGGACACTAAACATCTTGAGCATTATGGGGGATTTATCACGCATGCATGCTTCTCGGTCCTTAGAACTTTCTGCTTCCATTGTAGCATATTTCAATTTACTGGAGTTCAAAGTCAGATTCTATTGCTTGGTAGTTACATCAGCCAGTCTCATTATGGACTAGCTATACGTATTTCCTTTCTGCGAGACCAGAAAGTCAGTGTGTGAATAGACAGGCCGGGGAAAAGCTCTGTCAAGACACAATGGACGACAACAAAGGAACTAATTAACAATCAATTACCGACATGTTTCTTTCCTGCACCTTTTATCTGTGCGGAGTGAATAGCAGGTTACCACACTCAACCTGCCCCATTCACATGTGCACACCACCTGCTGTATATATGTGTGCAAGCCCTTTGATGAATTTGAATTATTACAGAGATGTATGTGGTAACCCAGTGATAAATGGTTTAATGCAAAGAAATGCAACCTCACTCCTTTTTTTTAATCTTTAGATGACAAATCTTTAAAGTAATCTTTTTTAGACCTTCACTGGATGTGGCTTTTAGCTGTGGCTTAGCATAGAAGATGTTGTTTATCAGCCTCATATGTGCCATTCAGCCTCTAAACTCTCATTTGCTGTATCTCATTGCTTCTGGTTATTCTTGTAATTACTTGTAGTTCCATTAAGCTGTTCTACTCATTGGTCATTTTAAGTTATCCTGATTACTTACACAAAATAAATTAAAATTCAGGTTCATTTTTCCTTGGTGTCTATAATAATTTATTTTTAGTGTCAGGAATATTGTACCTGTTACTATCTATGAGTAATCTGCAATTAAACATAATAATTACCAATATTTCTATCCTTGCCGGATTATGTTTTAAATATAAAAAAAAGGTTATAAAATCATTGTATTGCAGTCTTACACTTTGATAACTTCTGCATCAAATTCGAGAGACATACCAACAACTACATGTTATTCTACACAGTTATTTGTGGGACATGACCAAAAAGATTTTTCATTCATTTCAATAAGTCCAAAATGTTCAAAAAAACAAAATAATAGAGAACGTATTTCCAGTATGGAGATATATGCACACACACTTCAACCTTTGGCTGTGACATGAATCATTGTTTTCATTGAAACCATCATTTTTTAATTTTTTTTTTACAAAAACTATGTAAAAGCCTGTCGGGAGGAAGAAGTTAAATCATTTTCAATTAGCAAATTCATAAAAAACAACTCAGATAAAATAGTGTTCACCTAATTTGGGTATTTGACTTGCTCATTTCAGCATCTCCCTGTTGTGCAGCACTCACACACACATACACAGACATACATACACACACGCACACACACGTACTGACATCTGGGAGAAAAGTGTGCCGTGAGGAGGCGGCGAGTGCCTCTCATGATAACAACTCTGCATCTCAACAACCTGCATCCATCATCATCAACACTAACATCTGCTCTGAGCCTCTGCCTTAAATCTCTTTCTACCTCCCAAACCCTTTACCTCCCCCTACTTTTCACCCTCTCTCCCTCCTTTTCTTCTCCCACTGTTTCTCCCATCCGTTTTTCACCTCAGCTGCGTTTTTTTTCTTTGAACCAGTTCTGCTTTGAATCCCATCCAAATCTTCTCATCTGAAGAATGTGAGTGTTTTGTTTCAAGCATCCTTAAAATCAATATTTAATGATGATGTTATCAGTGCTGTTATGTGTAATTTAGCCAGAGTGTCAGTATGAATGAGACTCTGTCAGCTTTATGGCATCAAGCATTTGTTTTCTGTTAATGAGTGCTCCTGGTGGTAAACCAAAACCCAGCGGACGTCTGATGGATTTTTCTGTTTCTATTGTAATGCATACATTCACAGCCATGAAGGCAATCACAGTACCTGTCTAACAACACACACTCGCACACTCAGACACACACAGAACAATATGGTGCAAATAGATGCTGTGAATGCCTGATTTGGACGTGACAATTCTTGCTTCCCAAGAAAACTAGGCCTTGGCTGTCGTCCTCGACAGCAGTGGCATATCCCCTCAATGAGACAATCTGGACATAATGTAGAGAGTATTTTAGTAGGTAAATTATGGTCAAAAACTGTGCTTTTAGAAACAACAAGAAAAGCCCCCTAGAATGTGAAATATGAATAGTTCTAGTAAAATATGACAAATATAAGTTAGATCTCCTTGAGGCGGTTCCTAACAGGTAAATTTACACTAAAGTGCACCAATGGTTAAGTACTTGTGTTCCGAAAACAGTGTTTTTTTTAGTGAAAAACCTGCCTCTAGTGAGTAAAATATGACATATCAGAATAAAATATGATAGACCTCCTCAAGTCGATTCATATATCTAAATTTATATATATATATATATATATATATATATATATATACAAAGAGGGGAGGAGATCATGGCCATAATATCAGTAGAGACAGACGTCAGTCTACAGACTGTCCTGGATATCCCTGTCTTCTAAAAATGTTTTTTTTTTATTTACTCTAGCAATATAGATGTTAGATCCTACCTCAATGGAAATTGAAGCAGTAACAGACTAATATAAATGATAACTGCCCCATGATCCCTCAGTGACTTCTTCCTTTCACAGACACTGCTTGAGTTTAAGCTCCATCCGTTGGGAAGTCCTTGCAGTCCTCTTACAAAAAATAACTTTATTCAAGTGTGCTATTAGTATACTTGTTTGAAGCTAAAAAATAATATAGTATACTTCCAGAATACATTTCAAGTACTTACCAAAGACACAATTAACAAAATTATACTTAATATACTTGAAAAGAAAAAGTATATAAGGGTAAAAGTACATTTAGATGATTATATATATATATATGTATATATATATATATATATATATATATATATATATATAGAGAGAGAGAGAGAGAGAGAGAGAGAGAGAGAGAGAGAGAGAGAGAGAGAGAGAGAGAGAAAGAGAGAGAAGATAATCTCCTTGTGTTGATCAAATATGGACTAAATTGGACCAAGGGAAAAGGTTGAAAGAATGATGTTCCAAAAAATTTCGATTTTCTAGATAAAGCTACCCCTTGTGATGGAAGTATGACCTTTTCCAAAATCAATCTAGTTCTTTCTCTCACCAGTCTATGGGGGTGTACAATTTTGAAAAAATTTGAAAACGATCCATGAAATAGTTTTTGAGTTATCACATTAATACAGCGGATCTGCTGCAACGGCAATCCCATAATTTCCCCGACTTTTTCAGAGGTACAATATATGCATCCTATTGGTTTGATCTTAAAACAAAATCAATCAAAGCAGGTGTTGGTTTCAAGATAGATTGCGTCACCAGATTTTGACATTTTCCAACACCACAACAATTACTTCAGCACTTCAGCTCTGGGGACCAACGTCGCAGAGACGCAATAATCATCATAGTTTTCTCAGTCATTTTTCTCCCAATAACAAGCCATTTTTAATCCAATTAGGAGTGCTAACGTGAGAGGCATAATAACATGGCCCCTGGGACAGATGAAGGAATATGCAGGACATTTATCCCGACAGTCAGTATTGGATTTCTCACTAAGCAGCTGTGCCTGCTCTCTCTGACATTCTCCACCTCTGCATAGTGATCCGTCCTGATTAAACAGGCTTTTCTACTTTATCAACATTCATTACTTGACCTGGTCATGCATGTATCCAAGAATAGCAAATTTACATGCTTCATGTTAGGATTTTTCCTCCAGCACCTTTTCTTTTGAATTCAGCTGTTGAATGAATACTTCTGTCACATGGCCTTCTCTTTCATCCTCAGTGATTTATTTGATTCTACCAGACAGGTGTTTTCTGGTTTGCCCCAAAAACAGATTTCTCTTTCCTGACCTTTTACCGGTTGAACCTTACAGCAGGCTAGCACAACTGGATTTTAAGTAAGCTTATAATTCCTCTTCCATTCAGTTCACTTACTCCTGGTAAGACAGGAACAGACTTAGGATAAAACAGTAATGTTTTATTCTAAACCAACAGAAGCTAAACATTGCCACCTTCTGGTGATTGTTGAAATGATCACAGTGTTATGCAGAAAATATGTTTCACAATTGTTAATTTTTTTTTGTGGAATCTAGACAGGTGGTCAAAACATTTTATGTCATCTTAGTATCACTCATTGAAATATGTCTGCTTACTCTACAGAGAGTCATGCAATCCTTTGTTTAATAAAAATGAAAACCTAATAAATGCAGAAAATGCATGAAAAAGAGGGCTGCTGTGTGTAGCTGATTGCAGTCGATACATTTATGCAGAGCACTGAATCATTGTCATTGAGTGCATTGATTATGTGGACTAATCAATGTTTATAAGGGCTGCTGAGATGGCCAGACCACAGTGGAGACAGAATGATGAGGGAACACATTTAGTGAGTATTCACCACCCACCTGCCCTGAGGAGATGTGCTCCGGGGTTTCAGACATCTTCAAACTGTGTGTTTAGGCTACAACAAGCAGTACATTTATCCATTTTCATTTTATGTATCCAACCCAGTAAGAACTTTGGAAAGGGATTCAGATTTTGATGGTGTTCAATGAGATTTAATAAACATGAAAGTAGGACTGTCCTTACTCCTCTGCAGAGACTTCATCAGTCAAATTCCAAAGATCCAAGAAAGAAATAATTTGTAACACATGAAAAGGCCACTTGGTTTTTAGAACCTCTTTTTTTTGGCACAGGTTCCACTTTGAGCTCTTCTTGCATCAAAACCCGAGGTCTGAGATGTTATGGAAACCTGTTGGCACTAGGCGCCATAGTTCATAACTGCTTAAGAAGCAATCCTTTATTGATCACATACAGCCATACACAGTACAACATAATGAAATAATTTCTCGGAATTTTACCTATCCCTGAGGGAGCAGTGGGCGGCCCCTTTCAAGCGCCTGGGGAGCTAGGATTTCAGGATCCTTCTCTAGGCCCCTGCGACAAGTCGACCCTGCTGGGACTCAAACCAGCTACCTTTCAAATATAAAATATGTGAAGATTTTTGACTATGCATCAATTACTTCTTTGCTTATTTGCAAAACGTTAGATTTGGTACCACAGCTCTCCAATCAAGTCACTCTGTCTGATGTGCTTTTCCACGGAAAACCACTCCCTTTCTGTTCCAGAACAATTATTCCACAATGGACTCAGTAATTATATGATTATGTATAATGAATCTCATCATCTACACCCAACATTAATCATTACTGCACTATCCGGGACAAATACCAACAAAAACACTTCACAGCATATTCCAGAAGCTCTTTACAGAGTAAACCTCAACCTAACCAACATACATTTTAACAAATTCTACATATTCTAAATGATTAAGAGAAGGTTTTCCCAATATCCTTGTCAATATCTGATAATTGTGGGAGCTTAAACAAGCTCAACCAAAAGGACCAAGTATTCCACATACTTTTCAAATTATTGTAAATATTGAGTATGTCCCACTTTTTTATTCATATCTCATATTCTTATCTTTTAGATAGAACACTATCTTGAGGTGTACCACAGGGTTCAATTTTTATGTCCAATTTTATTATCCCTATTCACTTGGCTAGACCATCAAGAATCATAATGTGACCCTTGACTGCTACACCAACAACACACAGATTAACCTTCCCCTGATAGCCTCCGCTGAGCCTGGAAGATTAGCTGCTGTCCTAGATTGTCTCAATGACATCAAGTGTTGGAGGACACAAACCATTCTTCAGCTCAACAGAATCCAGATCAGAAATTGAAGTTTTTCAGTTCTAACACCATCAGTTCATTTCAAGTCATCAAGCGCCAGAGACATGGGATTTTATATGACGCAAATCTCTACTTCGATCTACAAATAAAAAATAAAACAACTTTTCCAGTCCTGATTCTTTCCTTTTCAAATTGCCCAAATCATACCCATAGTATAGCAACTAGTCTGGAAGAGGCCCTCCAATCATTTCTTTGTCTCCCAACTAAACTACTGCGACTCCATCCTTTGGACTAAGAATCAGAAATACCTGTCTTGTCTTTAACCGGTTCAAAATGTACAAGTTAGGGTTCATACTGTTTCAACAGATGACATCACAACACCACTCCTGATTTCGCTACATTGGCTCCCTGTTTGTTTTAAAATGGATTTTAAGAGGGTCTGGCTCCAAGCTTTACAACGGAGCTCGGAGCCAGACCTGTGCCTTTGCTGTCAGGGTGTCACAGTTTTCTAACAGCTGACCGAGGAGATAGATGGGATCATAGATCAGTGATCTTTTTTAATCACTTTTTAAAACACATTTTTATAGACTCGGTTTCAAGTGATGTCATCCTCGTTCTTTTATCCTCCTATTCTGTTTTATATTGCTTTGTTGCCCTGAGGGACGGCATATTTCATTATTTTGTTTCTTTTTTATGCCTTTTATCATATGATTATTTATTCTACGCCTTTATTTATATTTTCTTTTATTGTTTTATCGCTATCATTATCCTTATCATTATTTCTCTACTTCTTCTTCTTCTTCTTCTTCTTCTTCTTCTTCTTCTTCTTCTTCTTCTTCTTCTTCTTCTTCTTCTTCTTGTTAGTATTATTATTATTATTATTATTATTATTATTATTATTATTATTATTATTATTATTATTATTAATATCATTGTTATTATAATGGGCGGCGCATGGTTGTCCCCCGAGTCAGATGATTGGGGGTTCAATCCAGCCCTTGTTGCCACCTGCCACAGGGTCCTTGAGCAAGACCTTGAAACCAACATTTCAACCCGGGTGCTTCATAGGTGCTTTCCATTGCTCCTGAGGGATGGTGTAAATGCAGAGTATAACTTTTGCGATGTTGTGCTGTGTATAACTTACATTTATGTATAAGCGTGTGATAAATAAAATAAAAATTATTAGTAGTTACCTTAATATACAGTTAGTCTGTGTCTTACCCATAAATTCTCTATCACATGTTACCCTAACAACCAAATCATCAGATACAGGCTCGGATAGGTAAAAAGAAAACACCAAGCAGGCCAGCGTCAGATGGGAGTCAATAGGCCTCCCCTGAAGAACTTTATGGGAAGGTAATTAAAAGAAGAGTGTGTTATCCATCGCTCCTCATTAATACACTCAAATGAATCACTTTTTGGGTAGAGGAATGGGGAAGAGGGGACAAGGGAAAAATCTATGCCGGTTTTGAAGTAATCTCTCTTTGTCAGTTGGGTCCAAGCAGGGAGGGTCGGCTCATTATGGTTCCAACAGGAGATAAATGGGTCAGTCCGGTAGTGAGGCCGGACCGCTGTGCTGACAGACATATCGAAACAAGAAGTGTGCATGCACGGTTGTGTTTGTGTAAGGGAGTCCACACACACTAAATTAAGAGCCAAATACTCAGCTACATATGCTGTCTTTGCCAGGGAGCAGGTGTGTAGAAGAAGGTTGCATGCTGGGATACCAAGCAGGGCTGAGTAGCTAATAATAACTGGACTCAGCAATGATTCTGAGCTAACTTCGACCACATCAATGGGTTTGTGTCACATCATCTTAGTGCAAGCAACTATCTATCTAACTAGAGAGAACCCATATCAGTTTTCTGCTCTGATGAGCAGAAGAACGTTTAAGGAAATTAGTGAATAGATGTATGCATATATTGGATCGGAACAACACTGATGGTTTTGCCTATTTTTGCCACCAGATGGTGTTATAGTTTTTTGTGTTAATAGGATGGAAGCAGAGATCACTTCCTCTATAGCTTTACCATCAAACGGCTACATTGTTTTAGTTCAGTATAAACACATCTTAATTTCATTGTCACAAATGTGTTTACCAACATTTATAACTAATAGAAAATATACAAATGCAGGTTCAGGCTCAGGTTACTTTGATCTAAATGTTCAAGGCATCCACTGACACAGACGTCACAGACATGATTACCCCGGGATGAAACATGACAAAGGGGGATGTATTCTACTCCAGTGCTTACAAAAATGTTAAATACCTAAGAAATAAGAATGAGATAGAATATAAATAAAAATAAAAGCTGATTAGAACTCTTAAACTGTACAACCTAACAGTAAACCAAAACTAAAAAATTATTCCTATGTGGGGGACATAGGAATCATTTTATAAAAAAATGAATAAAGGAATCTTCCTCCAAGATGATCAGAACTGTTCTTCGTTTCACAACGTGGCACTCAAAACCTCCGTCAAGAGGGGAGAGACTGAAACCCATTGTGCAAGTTGTTGTTCAAAATGTCGTTGGCCATCCGCTGGGGTGGAATCGGGGACAGAAGAGCAGATTTCATTTGTATGTATTTGTTAGTACGTATTTGTGTGTTATATATTAGTGCGATACTTTTGCCTTCTGTCATGTTTACTTACATGATTTCTTGTTCATTTGATTCGGTCATTGTTATTTTCTCTAATTGTGATTACTGCCAGACAAACAGATGGAATCCGTCTGTGGGCCGCACATGATGTTCATTCATTTAGGGGTTTCAGTGAAAGGTCGGGTGTATGAGGGTGTATGAAGTACAGATCATAAATATGTTTGGATATGATTAGATTACATTAGATTAGATTATTAAGTCTGTGAATAGACCAATATAATATAAAACGATATATCTACTCATCATTTAGAGCAGTATAACGAGACTGTGGGGTTACTTGTTCTTTAAAATCTATCAATTCATTTAATACATTTGATATGCACCATTACAACCTATATCATGGTTCCAGATCACACGCATCACAGCATTTGTAAGAAATCGCCGAGGGGCAAGCACTTGTAGCACTTGTAGCACATGTAGCACATGCCGGAGCATGAAATATCACACTTGGTGCTTTGCAAACAATTTCCTCTTCCACTGCTGTCATTGACATTTGCAGAACTCAGTGTTAGCCACACGAGCCTGGCTAATAGGTTCAGGCATAATCTCACCAAGACAACAAGCTGTTATCACTGACTACCGGCTTTAAGATGGAAGTAATAGTCCTTGAATAGGTCATTAGCATTGCAGGACAACAGGCTGAGGGCTGTTAGACCTAACGCTACTCATTCCGTTCCTTTCTGTTGTGTTTTTTTGGTCATCTTTTCGGTGGGGGGTTCTGTGATCCTGTGTGTGACATCACAGACCTTCATCACTGTCAATAAGATTATTTTCAGGCCAGAGTTTTACACAGAATTTCTGGTATGATCATCATCTCTAATGGCCAGCTATGTCTGAGTCTGACCTTTCACAATGGCAGCTTGGACACTCACAATTAGTCTCATCCAAACAAATTTGTCATGGCATTACAAAACTCGCTAATTCTGCCTCTAGCTCTCCCTCTCTCTCCTTCTTTCTCTCTCCCTCTCTCCCCCCTCTCCCTCTCTCCCTCTCTCCCTCTCCATAAGCAGCTCTTTTGTGCTGCTGAATGACAGGAATGCTTTGTTATAAAATATTTGAATGTTAAACTTTCAGTTGGGTCTTATTAACGGAAACCAGTAGAAAGTAGTTCATTATTGGCTGAACACGTCATCATACTACAGACAACCAATGATCGTCTGGCTGATTCGTTATTCTATTGTTTTTTTCTATTGTTTTAAAATAATGAATAAAATATAGAAGTATTTTACGGGGCTGTGCAGCGTTCAAGGGCCTAGTAACATTTTATCTGATCAGTATTTTGGGTTAGTTGAACTGATAAGTAATAACATGTCATGATTTCTCTTTAAATGAGGAGATCATGGCCATAATATCAGTATAGACAGACAGCAGTCTACACACTGTCCTGGATATCCCTGTCTTCTAGCAATGTTTTATTTTTTGATTTAGTCTCGCGCTATAGATTGTACCTCAATGGAAATTGAAGTGGTGACAGTCTACTATAAATGATCACTGATCCAGATCCATGATTCCTCAGTGACTTCTTTCTTTCAGAGACACTGCTTGAGTTTGAAGCTCCTGCCCTTGGGAATCAAACCCAAGTCCCTGCAGTGCCCTAACAAAAAGATAACTATATTATTGCTAAAAAAATAATATAGTATACTTGCAGAATACATTTCATGTACTTACCAAAGATATACTTAACAAAATAATACCTAATATACTTGAAGAGAAGCAGTATATAAGTATATTTGGACTTCATTTATACTAAAGTTTTAGGTAGTAAACTTACTGTATATAAGTAAACTTACAATCAAACCCAAACCAGAAGATTAGCAGGTTGGTGGTGCAATACCAGCATTGTACATGATGTAGGGTCCATGAGCAACACCCTAAACCCAAATATCCTCCTTGAGTACGTCAGAGGGGCTGCTCACTGCTCCTCAGAGATGGGTGATTAATGAAGGATACATTATTATTATAATTTCAGAGCTAAATTAAACTTAATATTCTTACCCTTAGAGTATAATTACAAGTATACATTTTTTGGGCCAGCTTACTCTCAAGAAAAATTAAAATAGTACACTTAACAAGACTGTTAGTGCATTGATATAAGCATAATAATAGGATAAAGTATCCATTAAAATTGTACTTGAACTTTACTGAAATATACTTGAGGTATACTTCTATTTTGTTAGGTCCATATTTGCATGTGTGTACAAGCATTTCATACTTAACAATAATTAACCTTTATTTATGATATTTTCTTTCACAGTACACAGTACAGAAATGGAAACGTCACCCATTGCCAGTACAGCGCCCAGGGAATGAAGGACATGTTGACAGCAGGGGCCCGGTAAGTGGATGACCACTCCACCGTTTCAATCACAGCCACCAGCTATCTTAACTTGGCTAATATTAGATTCACACATGATATCTCTATAAAGAGCGGTATGCCTCTAAGTGTCTTCTTCATGTTTTCATATTAAACCTATACTTATGGAAGTACTTATTCATTAGGGAAATAGAAAATAAGCATGTAAAGTTAACTTATATCTGGCCAAATATATATTATATATATTTTCTATATAATAGAAAATATATATTTTCTATTAAATATTTTCTATTATATATTTTCTATACACAGTTAAGGCAGTGAATAAATATAGAAAATGATTGATAAGATGTGAAATAATTTGCGTATTTGATAAAATCCCTTGTTCCTGTTTCAATTCACAATAAAATAGAATAGAATAAGCAATGGTTATTTTCAGGTTCACCCATCATGCCTTTTGATTGAATCTCGTATTTCAGGCAGTTGTAATAAGGTCCTGCGCTGTGAAGCATGTGTAAGTGTGTTAGTGCTGGTAAGAATGGCAGGTTTACACACATGAGTGAAACAACTGAAATTACGCCATGTTTTCCAGTGACTCTCTGATGGGGGCCTGCCTATCTCTCTGTGCTGCTATAAAAGCTGCCAGCTACCAGGCAGCGCTGTTATTTCCCCCTCTTCTTCTGGAAGACTTCACCGAGAGACGCACTTCAGTATGTCAGGGTCTCTGCGCACACAGATGTTTCTCTTCCTGATCTCCCTCTCATCAAGGATGGGGCTCAGTCGCTACATAGAGGTGAGACTTTTGATGGTCAAACAATATTTGTATGGATGATTAATGTCTGTAAAGTTTCTTTGTGCACGGCTTGAACTTAAAGCATGACCAATTTTTCTTGCTTTATATGCAGGAAAATGAATCTTCAGATGGATTATATTCTCTGCTGAGTTTGGACCAGAAAAGAGAATCAGAGGATTTTATTTTCCGTCGACCTCTCAGTAAGTGCAGCAGTAAGCAATGGCTTTATTCAGTGGCTAATTAAGCTGAACAATTTGTACCGACTTCCCATGCAACAGGTTAATCCTTTTGTATGTGATGTAATTCATTCCAAACATTCAGTGAAGAGATGGTCAGAGAGGGGGTGGAGAGAGGGATGGTATCCAGCCAGGCAGAACACATTTCAATAATCAATCATCACTCAATCAATCCATGTTCACCTCATTTCTGGACATCATTCTGAACCTGCTGCAACTGTACGACATCCATTTAGTTTCCCCCCGAAAGTGCACAAAGCATATTGTAAGAGATCAACAGAAAACCTTGTGTTGGGTGAGTCCACATCAATCAGGATTAATACTTTTAGATCATTTTAGAAACAGCTCCCCAAAGCTTCATCAGCTAT
Source organism: Lophius americanus (assembly GCA_037951165.1). NCBI lineage: Eukaryota > Metazoa > Chordata > Actinopteri > Lophiiformes > Lophiidae > Lophius > Lophius americanus. Next base: position 6,683,504 of record JBBDHG010000032.1, on the reverse strand, counting down.
GATCTATGAGCAGAAAAAAAAATCATCCAGTCAGCACTTATAAGTGCTGACTGACTAAGTTATAAGTTCTGACTCTAATCATATTTTGAATTCTAGGCCAAGTTTTTTTTTTTTTTTATCTCAAACTACCTCCTTAATGTTTGCATGTTTTCAAAAGTCAAGTGAGACTGTTTTCTAAATGAACCCTGTCATTGTGTGCGTGTTGTAGGATGCCTGGACATGCTGGCCACTGATGGCTACTTCACCTTCATGGCGTCTCAGCCACAGATGGCCTGTGCTACCTTTATCATTGCTGAGCCAAATGAAGTCATCAGTCTGGAGTTATCTGACGTCAGCATCGACTGCAGCGCCGGAGACTTCATCAAGGTCGGTTCCACCACGAAGAACAACACCCACAGATCTCCCACCCATCTGGGAAACGGTTCAGGGCTTCGTCATTCAGACCGTGAATTCGGTTTTGATTTAACTTGTGCCAAACAGGGTTAAGGCAACTTTTGAGGGCCAAACAAACAAACAAACACTGGATCCTCTGCATTGGTCACATAACCCAGAGCAAGTCTGGGCTTTGGTTCTGACGCCAAGCCTGCCAGTTAAAGCATGAGCCTGTAGACCAGTGGTGAAAAGAAACTGGAAACAAAACAAAAAACGTTGACTATATGACAACGGGCTGAGCTGAGGTGATCTGGTGATCAGTGGTTGGTCACAAGTTGACCAAGTACAAATGAACTTGTATAGATCAACTGTAGCTGGAGAAAAATCTTCCTCACAACTTTGTTTTTGAGCACAAGATTAGATTTACAGAATATTCATAGAGCATGCATTATGGTTTTAATTTAACATGTATCACTTCACAGCAGTGAACATATATATAATAGAGATAGTTGAACCTAGTGTAATGTTGCCACAGCATTTATTACCCAACGTATTCTTTGTTCAGTCACTCTTATACAATATATATGTATATATATGTATATATATGATGTGTCCATCTTTAAAATATCAAACATTATATTAGTAGTAATTATATTGTATAAGGATGACGGAACAAAGAATACATTGGCTAATAGATTTCTGTGTGCAGTTAATATGATGTAAATTGGCACTAAATCAGACGAGAAACAGTTAGGAAGTCATGATACAAAAAATTATTATTTTTGTACTTTATTTGGAAGAAATAGAGACCTGAAAACGTTGGGCAAATAAAGCTTACCTAGTGGCATAGACATGCTACAGATTTTTTCTCAAGTGAATCCAGTCCTTCCTCGCACTAAGGTCGATGTGGGCATAACAATTGAAAATGAACCATGAAACAGTTTTTCAGTTATCGCATGGACACAAAAGGTCTGCGGCAGACGCGGCGATGACAATGCCATAATATCACCTGACTTTTCGGGGACATAATAGAATTATGTAAATATATTGCCAGGTAAAATGTAGTGAACAAAAATCTAAATGAAATGAACAAAACAGTTTTATCCTGAACCTGGCATTGCTCACAGGTACTTCAAGATCATGTGTTTTTCCTCTTGCAGATGTTTGATGGCTGGGTTCTGAAGGGAGAAAAGTTCCCCAGCGGGCAGGACCACCAGCTTCCACTGCACCAGCGCTACACAGACTTCTGCTCCTCCACAGGACCAGGGGCCTCCAGCCGCTCCTCCCAGAACGTCGCTATGATCTTCTTCCGCATTCACAGCCCTGACAGCGCCTTCACCCTAGCTGTCAAAAAGCTACATAACCCCTTCCGTGAGTCTGGCGGCACATCCTTTAGGTTACTTAAGGGCTGAAACAAATCCAAAAGCAGAACTTAAAATAAAAATAATCAAAAGAAAAATGTAAACAAGGACCAAAGACCATCTAAATCAGTTTTAGACTAAGGGCTCCTGGCTTGCGTGAATGCATGTGTGTCCTTCCTAGTTATTTGTGCTTGGTGAAGCGTTCATCAAGGCCGAGAGCGACAGGAAGTGATAGAAAGAGAAGAATGTACCTGCTTTCCACCTGCTTGACATACACAGTGTTAACACCGTGTCAAACAGACTTTACATCACAGTCTGTCTGAAGAACAACGACACAGAGAAAAACAATGGAGTTTGAGTGGATAATCTCAGGGAAACGTCGTCCAATACAGCAGGCCAGTGTACAAGTATGTTTTTACTGAACAACAACTGCAGCTGTCCACTATCAAATAATGAACTGATCACACGCCTGTATGATGTCACTAGCTGGCTTTAGATGGGTTCAACCCTTGTGCCTTATATTCCACGTTAGAAATATTTGACATGTTGGGATAGTCCCTTCGGAGGACCGGGTCAGTTTTAGAGTGATGGGGTGTGATTTAAATTAGAAGCAGATTTGATTGCGTTTCATTTGGTTCCTTCATAAACGGGAGTGACGGTCCAAACCCGAATCTTAAAAGGGTTTTAATATAATGGTTTGGTCTTGCATTCGCAGAACAAATAAATCTTCATAAGGTTTATTAACCGGCAATCAGTGGAACAGCTCTTAACTTAGAATGTCTCTAAATGAACAACACATCCACAGGAGTGAAGTCTTCCAACTCCCGTTGGAGGCCGTCTACTCTGGCATAGCGTTAACAATTCATATTTCATTATTCTCATATCTTTGTCATCAGAGCTAGAATTGGCTATCCATGCTCAGGCCTAATTGTGTCCCTCCCACAGTCAGCCTTGATTATGTCCAATCTGTGATATGAGGTGTCAGTAATGAGTTTCTCTGGTGATGGGGAACTGTTAATTTGAACCCTCTCCTCCTCCTCTATGTCTGTGTGTGTGTCTTTCTGTGTGTGTGTCAAGCCTGCAACATCATTTCTCAGAGTCCAGAGGGCAGCTTCACCATGGTGATGCCACACCAGCAGAGAAACTGCAGCTTCTCCATCATCTACCCCGTGGAGATCCGACTGACAGAACTCAGCCTGGGACAGGCCAAAAGCAATGAGCTCAGCCCACATGTAAGACACACACACACACCCACACACACACACACACGCGCAAACACACACACACACACTCCCCTCTCTTTATGAAAGAAGACCTCATTGTGTGATTGCAAATATGCACACAATGAGGTCTGTTATATTGTTATGTAGACCAGTTATCCTTATCATATGGTCCTCTATGTTATTCCAGCATTACAGTTTGACATAATCCATTTATCCTTTTTTTTTTGCTTGAAGTATGAGGTATTGCCTGAAGGCGTTAGGTTCTCTTGATGAGGGAGATGTGGAAAGGAGGGAAGGCAGGGAAGTGACAGGAGTTTGGAGTTGAAGAGTGGAGAGGTTCAAGGAACCTTCTCATCCTTCTGAAAATGAAAAATAAATAAGATGACTTTGCATGTGCTCTTGCCTTAAGTCTTTAGAGATTGAATCATTAAAATACATGAACATATATTTGCATGTTCATAGTAGAAAGTGGTAGAAAGGAGCTCAGTCAGATTATCAGAGTACGGGTTCAGTATCATCCCTAACATAATTGTAATCATCATTAAAAAATCACTGCTTCAGGAGTTGTTATTTGGCAACGTTACAACCCTTATTAATGATTCCGTTGCTGTGAGATGCATCAACGCATCTGGAAAATATTTGATTAAGAAATATTTTAGTTTTTAAAGAAAATCTTCAAAAACTTTATTTAACAGACTCATCTTTTTGATATGAAAGTCAAGATTATTGTTAATCGTCATTGCCATCGCGCAGATCCGTCATGTGAGTACGATAACTCAAAAACCTGTTTCAAGGATTATTTTGAAATTGTACAACCCCAAGGACCTTAGTGTGAGGAAGAACTGGATTTATTTTGTGCACGCCACAGATCCGTCATGTGAGCTGGATAACTCAAAAACTGTTTCAACTATTATTTTGAAATTTTACACCCAATGTACCTTAGTGTGAGGAAGACCTGAATTGATTTGGGGAAAGGGAAGTTGCATATATCTGCCACTAGGGGGAGGCAGCAATATGACAATCTCCAAAATAACAGCTTTCAGGCCATCATTCCTCAACCATAGGTCCGATTTAGTCCCAATTTCGTTGGATACAGAATATGGCTGCATGATAATTTTTTAGGGAACTCAATTCTGACTTTACAGGTTATCAAAGTCAGAAATCTGAGAAGTTTTCAGTCTTTTTTCATTTTCATGTACCCCTAAAAAAATACATTCCCAAACACCAACAAGGAAAATGTTACTACATTAAGTGCAAACAAAACTTTTAACTGTGTAGATCGCTACTATACTTCTGCCAATTCAGTTTCAAACTCAAGTATTACAGTCTCGAAGATGATTTTTTTAATGAACCATTTTATAGGCATTTAAATCGGATTGTTAATCAGGTAAAGCTCACTCTTGGCAGTTTCTCTTGTTATTGAATATTTGGCATTAACCGGCAGTATTTAGGCCAAGCTGGAATTTGAAGGATTTTTCTTTTCTGTTATGTTTACTTAAACCCGATAAAAGTGTTGAATGCATTTCCCACATTAGTTATATAACACTGATCAAAGGTCCTTTCATATCTTTTAGCTGTGCAATTTTCTTTTTGTTTTGTTAGTTACATTACAACTTATAGGCTTAGATCTCTGCCGTTTTCTTGCTTATGTATTTTTGTCTTGTGATTTTGTATTTGAAACCAACCTATCCAGGTAGCAGGAGTATGTGCTGTGTCACATGACCCATCCCTGTGTCTGTAACATACAACATACAAATAGGTCTGCTCATCAACATGCTGCTCCGTCGCAGCTGTATCGCTATTACTCAGACTTGATAAATCACCTGATGGTTTCAGTTGCAGCAGAATGTGTTGTTGTTTATTTTTCACAGAGGCAGGTGTGGAGTGGCTGTTCAGGGTCGGGTGACTATGTGGAGCTGCTAGGGGGGAATGGGGTGGACACTTCTAAAATGTTCCCTGTTGCAGACCTGTGCTTCTCTCTCAATGGCCTTGGTGAGTCTGAGCACCCTTCACTGTACTCACAGCATGAATCTAATTTTAAAGTTTCTGTCAAAACAGTGGCAATATTGACATCTCACTTCCTGTGTGGGGCAGCAACTATATATCAAACCCCCCCAACTTATAGTATTATAAGTTGGGGGGGTTACATATATATATATATAAATATGTGATTGCAATGATTTGCAATTATTCTTATTGCAAAATAAGAATAGGAAAATCATAGATGATGAAATAATCCAACATGTAGAGTGCAGATTTTGGCTGGGGTTCTCAATAAGATGAATATCTACGTCCATGACAACGCATATGAGTGGACGTAAAACTTACAATCTTACAATACTAAGTTGTATTGTAAAATGAAAGCAGGAAAAGCATATTGTTATGCTAATTGTTAAATGATTCAATTTAGCTATGTTTATTTCTCCAAACCAGCCCACGTTTGTGCATTTAAATGTTTATATGAAGTAATTACATCTTTATGTAAATCTTCATTATACATTTTGATCGATGGGCCCTCAGGTTTTCTTCAGGATGCAGTCAGAGATGCTCGTAACTCTTTATTGAGAAACCAAGACAGGACTTGAGTCTTTAAGTCTCAGTCACATCCCAAGTCTTTTGGGGTAAAGTCAAGTGTTGAATATCTGTCTTTATTCCTCTATTTGACAGCCTGTCTGTTATGATATTTGCTTTGCACTAAATTAAGTATTATATGCCGTTACTGTGTTATCAGAGCAGTATCAGCATTAATTACTTGTTTGTAATATAATCACTTTAAACTGGTATTGGTATGGAAGAATAGAATATTTGACATCCTCCATGAAGCCAGGACACAAATAAACCTTTTTTATGGTGTAATACAAAATGCTTGAAAAGCAATGAAGAAAAGCATCCAAACATTGATGCTCTGTTTATGTTCCAGAGTAAGACATTTCCTTTCATTTCTCTCTTTGGCCCTTCAGCCCAGATAAAGATTGGTTGTGATAACTCGGTGGTGAGGCTGGTGTCCAGTGGGAACTACATCAACCGTGTGTCCTTCCAGTACAAACTACTTGAACACGGCGAGCTCCCCAAGACCCAAGGGAACAGCCTGAATGACTTCTGTGCTGTGGAATGAGATCTCACACGCACACACACACACACACACACACACACACACACACACACACACACAAACACACACACACACACACACACACACACACACACACACACACGCAAGCACACACACACAAGCACACACACACAAACACACACACACAAACACACAAACACACAAACACACACACACACGCAAGCACACACAAACACACACACACGCACACAAACACACACACACGCACAAAAAAACACACACACACAAACACACACACACGCAAGCACACACAAACACACACACACGCACACACACGCACACACATATATCAAACATATATAATCACTCATCTCTCTGTAAATTGTCTGACAGCTGCCGTTAGGAAATATTTTGTATAATTTTTGGCTAATAATCTATTCAGTGTACTCGTTATATTTAGCTTTGATCTTATAATGTTTATGTGATGAATTATTTGAATTCATGTCAAAGTGATGGATGATGGTGGACTGAACCATTTCCTTTTTAGACCTTTGGCAAGAAAATCAGTGGTACATTTAAGCCTATTGGCAAAAGCGTTCATGTTAAAACTTCCCTCTTTCGTTTTTTTCGTTGTTTTTTTTACGTTTTCTTCTCTCTTTTTTTGCCAAATTTTACTTAGAAGCTGTCTCTTCTGTTAATATTGCCTTGAAAATTATAAAATAAATATGACTGGCATGACTAAGCACACTTTTATGCTCTGTGTCACTTTGATTTTTCTGAACCTTATTGCATTTCATGGCAGAAATGAAGAAAGTCTTCACTCCTATGGTTTTTGTTTGCCAGTATACTTTTACATGATCCACCCACTTTGACCGCAACAGCATTCTTATTTCTTTCTTTCCATTTGAAAACAATAGACGGTCACTCATTCTACCTCAGCATTAAGTGTCTCTCATAGTCTGGGTTTGTTCCACGATGTCGATCAGGACATTTGATGAGTGTGTTGATGGCTGAAGGACTGAAGTCTTGCTCTATTAACCAGGCTAGTGACACCACTTTAGTCCAGACTGAAATAAAGCATTATTGGGTTGTACTGGGCATCATAGTGACAGTATTAAAAAAAGGGGAAAAAAAGAAAGAGGGGGTGAGGACAGCAAAGGGCTTTGGGCCGGAATCAAGCCAGGTGTGGGGCCACGCCCACAACACATCTTCACCTACAGAAGAAAAACACATCGGGGTCATGGACAAGCTGTGGCAACAAACCCAACAAAAAAATTGCAGTCAATCAACCATCAGTATCACGAGATCGATATTTTTTTATTTTTTGATGTTCTGATGATGATTTTCATCTTACAATGTGAAAAACTGTTCTTCATTGCTATGACGTAAAAATCCTTTTCTGGCATGACAGCAGTGCCCTTCTGTATAAACCACGACCCCTTATAAGTGGATGATGGCTCCACCTCCAGAACCAAAGCATACATGTCTTAAAGACTAATCAACTTCTCATCAGTTGCAACAGAAGGCCTTCTTTGTTTTTTATGCCAGTAAATGTTAGCCTGCGAACAGGCTAACATTTACCTATTTTTTGACACAATTGAAAAATGATGAAGATGGCACACATTATACCTGCAGCATTGTCATTGTGAGGATATTAGCATGATAATACATCTAGCTCAAAACCTCAGTGCACCAAACGACAGCCCCATGATATATATGATAGCACAGAAATGATAGTATTCATGCACAGAAACAGGTACCTTAAATCAAAAGTCCACGAAAACGATGTTTAGAGTCAAACACATGCAGTCCGGGACCACGTCACTGATGCGAAATGCAACCATAACACATGTTTGCATGTACACTGCAAATGGGGTCCATGTCTTTTGAAGTCAACATGAAGCATATGACTCATACATTTCTCTTATTCTTTTGCAATCCAATCTGTTCCAGACACAACCTCTGAAATAGCTTTCATAGTGATTGATCATTGCTCACAATCCTAATTAAAAAGGCTCTCATAATAAATCCGCCAAGATGTTCTATAAGCCAGGGACCAGGGGTTTTCTTCTGACCCCTCTCCAGCTCTGACAGTTTCATCCTAATCTTTCACAGTCTCTAGGGCTGTGTGTTCTCAGTCTGAGTGAATGTGCAGCTCTTAATGGGATTATCCCACAAGCCTCAGCGCTCTTATTCCCCTCGACATCCCCCTAACTAGCTCACTTTTGATCTTCTCCTTACGTGGAATTAATCTCAAACCTGCTCAACCACGATGATTCAATTAAGCAGCGGATGTCTTTTTTTTTTCGCTCCATGTGTTGCAATTTTCAGTTTTCATTAGAGGATGAAATATACTTTGGATAACATCAGAAGGGATAAAATCTAATTATTTGTTTTAAGCAATGGACACGGTAGTTTTTAGAGCCCTGTTGTGTGTTATTTACAAATTTATTGTGATTTCTGGTGATGAGTTTGATTTTGCCACAGGGAGTGACGAATCCTTGTGGATGTGATGTGACCAAAAGATGTTTTATTAATAGCATTGAAGAAAGTGAAATAAAAAATAACGATTATTTACGGTAATTACACTGGACAGAGATCTGCTACTCCTCAACAATGAGATTTTCTCCACCATCAAAAAGAACATGTCATCCTTGCACATGGGAAATTCTGTACGGTAAGGTGGGAGTTGTTGATCCATTTTTTGTACAAATTGAGTAGCAGTGATTTAACTGCCAACAAGTTCACACTCGTTCAGATTAAGATTCCTGTCATCACACAGAGAGATAAGTGCTTCCAGGTCAAGTCTGAACTGGTTAAGTAAGAATTCAACTCAGATATACAGATAGATAATATTCAGATATTCATCAGTCAGCCACAACATTATGACCACAGACAGGGGATGTTATTGAAACATTGCTTATCCCGTTATAGTCTTTTGTTGGCTTTTTAAAAAAAGATTTTTTTTAGCAGTTTGCCCAAAGTCAATCTCATGGCGACTTTGGTTTGATTTCCCTTTCAGAAGCTTTACATATGGCCTGGAACTGCAATGTCCTCTTGGAGATTTTTTGTGAAAGACTGCGAGTCCGTCACGAAACATCCAATAAAAAATACTTATTAATAATGATGTTGCCTTTTTTAAATAATCTCTTTTATATTTCTGCAGTGCTTCCTTATTGTAAATGTGCCTATTTTCCACCAGTCACCCATAATATTGTAACCACTGACACGTGAAATTAGAACCGCATTGATCATGCCGTTACAATGTGAAATTAGAACAGCATTGATCATGCCGTTACAATGTGAAATTAGAACAGCATTGATCATGCCGTTACAATAACACCTGCTACATTTGTGACATTTGGTCCCGGAAGTTGATGTGTGCAAACCAGGGAAAATAACAAGTGTGAGGATGTGAGTGAATCTGACACGGTCAAATTTGTGATGGCTAGACGATTGAATTAGAGCCTCTCTAAAACTATAGCTCTCACTTGGTGTTCCTGGTCCACAATGTTTAGTGCCTACCAAAAGTAGGCACTAAACATTGTGGCACCCAATGGGGTGCCAGCAAACATTGTGGCACCCAAGGTTCACTGCTGTGCATGAGAAGCAAAGCCCAGTCAGTATTTTCCCATCCCACAGAAATGCTACTGTCCCACAAATTGCTGGACGTATTAACACTGGTTCTGATTTAATGGTATCAGAACACACAGTGACATCACAGAACTGTTTAAATGTTAAATACTCAACATACGCAATATTAGCCAGGTGGCTTTAATATTATAGCTTTTAAGTGTTTGCGACCTATCAGTCCTTTTATGGGAAATGTGCTTGCCGTGGTATGAACAGTATAATTCCTGATGTTATAAGTAGAATTAAGTCTGTGTAGATTCTCATTCATCCATGTCATGGGGCCTGGATGAGAGATGCAATCTATTCAAGTCAAAACAGACGTCCAGTTGCTCTGGATTCAACCAACATGGATCACTAGAATTCAAGCATTTTACGACGGGGGTTGTACTTATTACAGATTTAGTTATAGTTAGTTCAGCAAGTTTAGAAGTTTACACACCATCTAAATTGGTTGCATACACTGTTTAATTGTGATCTGGGTTGGATAGTTCCTGCGATAAATGTGGATTGGTTATTAAACACTGGTTGCTGTGAGCAGTGTCAACACATCACTATAAAATAGTGAGTGAGGTCAACTAACTGCCATTTGCTATTATAATATTAGGAAATGGTTATAATGGATGTTGTAAGCATGTAATCATCTGCGTTCGATGGCATTCGAGGGTTAAAGATTATATAACAAATCAAATTTGATTTTCTTTATATTATGATCCCCTATTGCAAAAATAACATAGCCCCGAGGGTTTGGTGCTCGAGCAGAAAATCATCTTGATCCTTGAAGGTCGAGGGACTGGCAGCAAATAAAGCCCCCACTGAAAGTATTCATTTTACATGCATGATAGCGAAAGCATGAATCCATCTAAATTAACAAAAAACAAATACTCGTTAATACACAAACACTCATTGGTTGAGGAGGATCACGAGTCTTCTGCTCCGTTTAGCTACCAGTTCATGCAGCGCTGAGGCTCTCTCAGTGGAAAGCATTAAATCAATTCATTTCACAATTTATTTATTTCATCGGCTGACCCCAGAGCAAACACATCACGACTAATTACACATACTTTGTACACACATCGCTTGAAAGAGATCCCCGAGTCTCTCATTTATAATCATTCATTTCATTTCTTTAAAACATTAAGTGTACCACATTGTGTGCCCAGAGTCAAATCCACATTATCCATCAATAGTAAAGAATGACCTTCTTGACTGCTGATAAGAGGCAGGTAAGATTTAGTTGCATAATGATTGAAACACATTTGTTTTGTGTAGCGTTAGAGCAAATTCCTGCAGACCGATCTGTGACTATCAGCTATTATTTTATAGCTGATATCTTTGCTGCTTTTCCCCCGTCTGTATCTCTCCTCACCCGTCTCTCTCTCTTTCTCGCTCTCACTCTCTTCTTTTTCAAACCCGACTGGTCATGGCAGTAGGCCGTCCACCCTGAGTCTTGGATCTGCTCGAGTTTTCTGCCCGTTAAAGGGCAGTTTTTTCTCGCCATTGTCGCCAAGTGCTTGCTCAAGGAGGAATTTGTTGGGTTTTGTAGATAATTATATAAAGAGTCTGGTCTAGACCTGCTCTTTCTGGAAAGCACCTTGAGACAACTGTTGTTGTGAATTGGCGCTATATAAATAAAGATTGATTGATTGACTACAGTTAGGAGTTCAGATGCTCTTCTGGGTGTGGTCCTTTCCCGTTCAAAGGTGCAAACCCAGTCACACATTTGTTTCTAAAACACCTCAAGGAAGAACTGAACCACATGAATTATTTATATTTTACTCCACTGCTACATAATAACAGAGCGAGATGGAAAACTTCACTAACTTATTTTATAATATGTACATATTTACCTCCATGGGGGATGGTTCTGTTTTCAACCACATCTAATGTTGGTTTGTTTACTTGTTAGTTTTTCTTTCAATTAGCAGGGTAACACAAAATTCTTATTCAATTTCTTCTTTTTTTTAAAAATATTTTCTTCTTTTTTTTAATGAAACTTAATAGCCTATTGCCAGAATTCGCTTTTCTCACTATTTCTGTTTATTACTAGTTAACTAGCTAACAGGTTTTAATGAAACATGGTAGACAGGCTTGGCATCATGGCAAGGACGAACTCAGAATAGTTTGGAGCTCGTTTGGATATGGAGGTGGCTATTTTTATACTTTTTGTTGTATGCTTGTCTGTTTGCTTGGTTTTCATTTGAATTTTTATAACGAGTTGATTTAATTAAAAGAATGGACTGTGGGGCCCTGGTAGAGGTTTGTGATCTACAGGCGAGGGCTCTCTTAGTTTATGTAAAAGATAACAAGAAAAAAGCATCATAAGTGAACTGATATCACACACGCAGACACACACGCACACACAAACACTTGCTCAAACAAATAGAGTTTGTGGACTTGCAGTTTACTGCATACATACTTCACGTATTGATAATCCCACCACTCTGAAGATTTGTGTGACACCTTGTGATTTCTCCTTTGCTGCCCTCCATTGCTTAACTTTATTAACTACACACAACATGAGGAATAAAATGTATTTCTTCTATAATGTAAAACTTATATTTATATAATTTTTTTTATAATATATATATATGTTCTTATATTTTAAAAAAGGGTAGAGAGAAAAAGTCTAAGTACCACGGGTAAAGGGCAGAGTTGTTGTCTGAACATGAAAACATAATATTGGCAATTCTTACTTTTTATTTAATTACTTATTTTGTATAATGCAGATATGAGAAAAATAAGGGGAAATCATCCATCAAAGTTTTATTTTTAAAATACGCTTAGAATGGATTTCAAAGATCACCACTGCTTTAAAGATTACTCATTTGATCCCCCACCTTTGAACCCTCAAAGCACGAAATGGGATTGTGAAAAATGAAGACCTTGTGCTTAAACCAGGAGTGGAATGATGGCTAAGGGTGCCAAGATGAGAGGAACAAAGACTCCAGTGTGTTTTGCGTCATTACACAACTCTTCAGCACAGCATCTGACACCAACGGAATCAACTCTTCTGCACACGTCGCTTCTCATGCATTCTTTGGTGATCATATTTTCTGCCACTGCAACGGAGACACACAAGAAAAAGTATCGAATTTAAAAGGGCCAACAGCGTCTCAGACTACGTTGTTCATATAAAGTTGGCTATGGCTGTAATTTTACTGATGCAGCTGCAAACACAATGTTGGGAAACTGGAAATCACTATTTATTCAATGTATTCCTTTTAACCATGATTCATAAAAATAAAGTTGAGACGAAGGGTCAAACAATTATTCATTTGCATATTGTACATATACTCCATTCAGCCACAACATTAAAACCAGTTAGTGGTGTGATGATTCGACTATATTAAATCTCTCAACCTTCCTGACGAAGTAACATTGTTGTGTTTTCTTTTTTGCCTATGTGTCTTTATCAGACATCAGCCGAAAACTTTAATATTGCTTAGAGATGATTGACGCACAATTAGCAATAACATATTTATAGCACTTGCTCGTTCTAATGTTTTGGCTGAGTGTTGCATCTTTCATCATTTATGGCACGATAATATTGTCGCGTTTCTTTCTTAGATGTGAGGCTTTTTGTCTCATATAAACAGCATTAATACGGTTTAGAACTGTAAATGTACTTTAATCAGCCAAAACATTAGAACCAGTTACTGGTATGAATATATGTTGTGACTGATCATGCTAGATAACAGCTGTTCTGCTGCCCATGCAGTGACATCCTTTAGAAAGTCTTCTGCCTCACCGCATGCTTTTGGGTCTGAGCCTTTCGAGGATTCATGATATTATCATCTGCCTAATTGACCTGTTAACCTGTGAAATGTTACAAATAGGCGTTTTTGAACATCCAGAAACTTCCCCAGACTTCTGTTGACCCTGATTCAAATTTTGGAATTCAAATTCAGAGGACGATTATATTTACACATATTAATAAAGCTGATGAGATAAGACAATAGATATATCGTTGACGTTTTTATTTCACTGTAAATAAATCTATAGATTTAAATGTGTTTATTTATGTACGTAGTCAAAAAGGATTAGTAAATAACACTTTCTGTTTTTGACATGTTTTACCAGACATTTATAAAATTTATAAAAAAGGTTATATTAAAGCCACAGATGTTAACAAACAGAACTTACCAATTGTGGTGGAACAGCGGTCAAAATTTTTCGGACAATCCCAGATCTGATTGCAGTTACCAGGATTTACACCCCAGCAGGTGAAACATTTCAACCCACACACTGCGCACAAGGTAAAATGAAAAATATAAGTGCAAGTGAATTACAAGAAACTCAAATTCTGTATCTGCGTGTTGACTGCTTAACTTCATTGTTCTTACCTACTGGCAGCGTAATATAGATGAACGCCAAAGAGAGACAGAGCCTCATTTTCCCTCCTTCAGCATAAAGGACGTGCAGAGAAGTGAAAGCGTCACATGAATAGACCTGCTACCTTCAGTGTTTTATAGTCTCTCCTCATCGGTTAAGTACCAACAAACAATCTTTGGGGAGTGCCCACCGACCATTATAAAGGTAAATATTTGATCATCTTTTGTCCATGTTGAGGGCTTTCTACACCATTAATCCCATTTTCAAAGAAACTCCAGTGTAAACATGAGTTAACTGAGTCAAAGTATATATTTTTCCTGAATTTGTGTGAGTAGTGGAATGAACTGTAGCAGACACACCTGGAGACGTCAGTGTGTCATTTATCAATGTGCTCTATAGAAGCACGAAAGAGACATTTTAAACTCTACCACTGGCTGTATGTGAAATATGATCCAGTTCCTCACTATCCCCGCTGAGAAAATTTCAAATCCAATTTTTAGAGTTCATCCAATGAATCCTAACCTCCTTCAGAATGTAATAATTGCAGCCTTAATTCTTTGCTAAGGCACTCTCACGCACACACTTCCAAGCTCTTTAGTGTTGATCTGGAACGGTAATACATCTACGTCATTAAACTGCTGCGAGAGAAGGAAGAGTGACTCAGACTCACTGAGCAGCAGGATTTATAAGGGCCATTCACCCACATAATTACAGCACTAATTTCTCATTGAAGGCCAGCTTTACTCATGAAGTACAATCCCCTTTTCCTAACTCCGAAGAATAAAAAATCAGGTAACCCTCTTTGCTATACTGTTAAGCAACCACCAGTATTAGGCCTGTCTGGTATCTGCCAGTAATGAGCTTTGCCTGATACCGATGGATTAAAGGCCTTGCAGGAACCAGGTTAGGTCTGAATTCCATTTGGTGTTGAGGCGTCATCCATCCTTTTAGCACGCTACTTTTATTCCTGTTGTTGATATTGTTTTAATCTCCATTATTGTTAGAGAACAGATACGATCCACAGAAGAATATGGACCAAATTGTTGCAATATGGGGTGACTGTAGCTCAGTGGGTAGAGCGGCCACCTCCCAATTGGAAGCTCAGAAGGAAGCCGGTTCAAATCCCACCAGGGTATAACTTGTCGTAGGCTCCTTGAGCAAGACCCTGAAACCCTAGCTCCCCAGGCGCTTCAAAGTTGCTTCCCACTACCCCCTCAGGGGTGGGTCAAATGCAAAGAAATAGTATGTGATCAATAAAGGATTTCTTCTTTAATAATTGTAGCTCTAGACATTTTTGTGAGTCCCAGAGAAGGACGAGCAAGACTTCAGGACTTTAATCATAGAGTTGCAAAGGTTGTGGCATTATTTTCAAAGAAAGCTTCATCTTATCTAGTCTGACCTTTAAACAAGATCTCTGTCTGAGCGGGTGAGAGAACTAGCCAGGCAAAGGGGAGAGGAGGTCTGAGTCTGTACTCAGTGCTTTCTTTACCGATTGACCTATATGTAGGTCTGTTCTCGTGTCTCTGTTTACAGGTGGTGTCGTTTTATGGTCAAATCAGATCTACTTTTCCCTCACCTTTCCATGTGCTTCTGCAAGATAGAAGCAGGATGTGGTTGCTTTTTTATGGTGGTGGAAAAGGTTTATTCTCCTTTAGTAAATGCAGGCTACCAAAACATGATGTAAAATTAGAATATATCAAGTAAAAAGAAGAAAGACTACTGTTTTTTATTATATCATTATACTCACCGAGGAGGTTATGTTATTGCCAGCGTTGGTTTGTTTTTTAGTTTGTCTTGTTTTTTTTGTCTTTAAATGGTGGAAAAAGAAAAAAAGGATTAGATTTTGGTAAACTCGATTGTCCTCTGGATACAGAATTTATGAATTTGAACATTGTGGTATCTGTGTAATCACAGTGTTTTGTTTTAAATGTATGAATTATTCAAACAAAAATAAATACACGATAACATCCCCATAAGATCTACCGCACATTAAAATATGAGTGGGATCAAATTTTCCAATTCTGGATGTTCAAATGTCAACTTATTACTCGGGGTAACAATGAATGCTACTGGTAAGATTCATTCTCGCTTGTCAAAACTGGTTCGGTTAAAACGAGCTCTGAAACGATTGTTCTGTTAGTGAGGGTCATTTGAACAAGTGTGAACATTTTCGCATGAAACTTGGTAAGCAGCAAACCAGTGGACTGTAAGCCCCTTTAAAAGAGGGGTCTTGTTCATCATCCAAACAAACTCTGATGCGATTTGATTGAAATCTGAAAGCAGCACGGACCAAAGATCAGTAACAAGATATAATGTCCCAGAATACCACCTGAATAACATATGATTTGAAAACAGACCGGGATCAATCCAGCCAGGTTTACTACCTCATACATCTGCCTTTTGTTTAGCATGTTGGCTTCAGTGTTAAAAATGACAGTGAGAAAGTTCATCAGGATTAAAATTTGTTTCTGCAACAGCCTGAGATCAAACTTAAGATGAAACTGTCCTGATTCTGTTTGTGTCATATATTTCATATCCTCAAATGTACTGAGCTGGATCCTGAAGAGACATTTTTCAATCACTATCAAACTAAGTGAGGTACCGAGGCACAGCAGTACCCAAGCTAGACATTATTGCCATCAAAAACCTCCAAAAGCACCTTATCTCAAATTGGTTGAGAAAAAAACTCTCATGACATCACGTTGATTACGTAACGTCACCAGAATTGAATCATCTCTAGGATGTGTCAGAACCTAGCTCTGAGTACAATTTCCTGCAAATTCCTCCAGTAGTTTTTCTGTCACCTCACTAACAGACAAACTGCTTTTACCAGCTAAGGTAAAAATATGTCCTCCTCGGCAGGTGTCATGACTGCAGATTAAAGGTTCTCTAGGTTCTCACGGCTCCTATTACAAAAGTCAAACAACCAAGAGACTATATTTCATAAGTGTAATGACATAATCTATTCTATTCTGAAAAAAACTATTCCGCCTTGGCGGGGGGTTTCACTCTCTGGGCAAAATCCAGTCGATACTGACACATCATTGCAAGAGCATTTTCTATCACAGCACGTTGTGACGTCTTGTTTTTACTACTGGCTACTTCTCTTAACAAAGTCCTGTGAGTCCCAATTTAGGAGAAAAATCCCCAGGAAGGGATGGAAGAAACTATCCAGTCGATTATCTATAGGCCAGAATTGGAGATGCCAGGGTTCCCAGCATCCCAGGGTGCCTGATGTTCATTTTTTGAACTGAAGGATATGGGAGGGGATCTTGATGTCTCACCCCTTTTTCTGTCTCTTCTCACATTCGGTCAGGTAGTTCACACAATCGACCACAAACTCCACCTATGGAGACATAATAACTAGAGTCTTGATTATTACCTACGTCAATACGTAACATTGGAAATTCATATCTATGTTTTTGATTATGATGGGACTCAGTGATTTTCCACGAGATTCCGCAATTTCATTTGATTTTATAATTTGGGGTTAATTTGTTTCTCTCCATTATATGTTTTTCTGAATTAATATTTTCCTTTTTAATTTAATTTTACAAGTGGATATAAATAAAATACCGATAGGTATGCCTGAATACTTTTACTCTAGTCCTGTTTTTGTTTCTGGTTGTCTGGTTGTGCATCTGCTGTGTGTTATCTTCTGTCTGGATCATCCTGGCTTCTGGCAGCGATGGCATGGTCCTCTCACATAAGGGGACTTGTTTCTAACCTTTAAAGCAGGACTTCCTCTGCTTAAGTGTTATTTGTTGGTTCATTCTATCTCCAATCATAACCATGACTTTAATCATGCATGACCTTTTCAGTCTTTTTTTGGTGGCTTGCGTTTGGAGGCCTTCGTGTCTGCCTGTTGGTGCAGCATGAGAGGCTCAGCCCAGGAAGCACAAGTCTTTTAACCTCAGCTGCCACATCCCAACCTGGATTACAGAATAATGATCAGCAGGGGGGTTGGTTCTCCACAGCCCCCGATTGTTGGGATGGCTTCACCCCTGTTTTTCTTTGCCAGCTGCTCTTTTGAACTTTTATCTGAGTTGTTTCTTTCCTCTTTAGGTGTTTACCTCTGACTTGCCCAGACAGTCGAGATTATCGATGTCAATCGATAGTGGTATCTCCAGTGGCAGCCGAGTCAACACCTCATGTGCCTCTCAGTCCAGTGTCAGTCCATATTGACTCAACCTAACTATTTCCATGAAGTCAGCGATATGCCCTGAGATAAGATCCCATAGTAACTCAGTAATGAAGACAAATACAGATAACTAATTTTCTGAGTTCAGCAATAAAACAAGAGATATTTCCTCACAAAAGATAAATTTTAGACACAACTGGACTTATGGTTACAAGAAACTGTGTTTTCAGCAAAAATCTCCCAAAACGTGAGTAGAATATGAACTATTATTGTGAAATAACATTTAGTTAAATCGGTTGAGAAATTATAGCCCGAAAAGTTAGATTTTGAAGAAAAGCTCCCCCTAGTGTCAGAAATATGAAACTGACCTTTCCCAAAATCAATCCACTTTTTCCTCACATTAAGTCTATGAGGGTATAAAATTTTAAAATGATCCATGAAATAGTTTTTGAGTGATCAAGTTAACAGGACATCTGCGATGAACGTGGATGCGAATATGTACACAAGCCCTGAGCCTAGCGCCGAGGTTTGAGGGACTGGTGAGGATGTAGCCCAGACGTTCATTCCACAAGAACCCCCAACCCCTCTCCCTGATCAGATGCTCAACCTAAAGGTTACAAGAGAACAATTACAACACACTCATAGTTAATATTTGGATTTCTAACACAATTCTAGCACAGTCTCAGGAAATGAATTCATTACTTTTAGATGAATTTGATGGATACATAATATCAATACCTGTTTAAGTCTACTGCAAAACCTTTCAAACACTCTCTTCATGGTCGCTCCTTTCTCCATAGATATGATCCTCGTGTGGTCCTCCTCATTGATCCAGATTAAGAAGTTCTTCTTATTGTTGTGCCTGAGACAATCTGACAGACAAGATTAAACTCACAGTGGGGAACTGGTGTCTTTGCTATTACATCTACTGATGCAAATCATGTCATCATCTAGGGAAAAAAGCTATTTTTCACATTTTTCACAGTCACATTTTTAGCAAGATAAATGCGTCAGGTGTCAGACGATGGCTACAAGTGGGAAGTCGGGGGTCAGAACACTTCTAATTTATTTTAACAGAAAAGAGTTATGAAAATAAAAGAAGAAGAGAGGTCCGAAATTACTTTATGGATTTGATGAGGGTGGTGACATTTCATTGATCATCTGAGCATAAAAAGGAAGCTTCAGAAAAACATAAAGTAACCTTTTACTTTTATCCCGGAGGATTCGGGACTCTGTCAGTGATGTATGGGGCTATAAATGTAGCCCCATACATCCCCATACATGTAGCCCCATGTAAAAAGCATTTCAGTGTTCTAGTATTATAAAACTAGGAAAAAAATAATTGCAGAATTGAGACTTGCATTTCTGTGTTACAGTGTTCCCCACATAATCTGCTCTTGGATAATACAGCAAAAATCTAGTTCATGTGTATAAACCACTTTTCTCCACTGGCATTGCTGCAACTGAAGGTGGTGCATCATGCAGTCTGACGTCAGACAGTGTTCCCAAATCCTGTATTTATGGATTTCTATTCACCACAGCAATACCATTGTTCAGCAAAACATCCGATGTAGGTAGCATCAGGAAATATTTCCAAGCACTCTGGGGCCATCCCAGCTGCCGCGTGCAGAGGTGACACAGGCTTTTCAAACAGTTATCCTGATTGGCCAGTAAATGGACAGAGGAATGGTTGGGTGTTAGATGGTAAAAATCATAAAAAGTCCAGAAACCCACCTTGTTTCAGAGAGTGTGTGAGGCGGAATGTGTGTGATAGTGCACTAACATCAATAAGCTCCTTCTGCTCGCTGTCAGACATCTCTCCCAGGCTGTAGTAGGGACCTGCTAGGTCCCCCCTAAGGCCTGACAGAGCAGTCACCATCACATGCTCCACTTGACAGCGCTCAGAGCGCGTACACCCAGGGGGAAGACTCAGTCCACGGATGCTGCGACCAGTATGGACTTGAGTTGACAACACATAGTGCATGTCAAACTTTCCTGACGTAATCTGAGGAGAAGAAAATTCATCATATGTAAGACTGGGTGTAGGAACTGATGACTGACCATATAGATGATACAGGAGGGAGGGTGTAACCTTGGAAGCATCCAGGTCAGTGGGGTGCTTCGTTGTGCGAGGGTCATAGCCATTATGTCCATCCTTGATCACAGGGTCAAAGAGTTCAGCAAACACCTGGCGGAAACGATCAAACATTTCCCCCCCTTTTTGCTTCCTATTTTATAAGCAACGCACACAATACAATGATAAAAGTATCAACCCCAACCTCATAGCTATCCTCATCTCCAGTTACCATCCCAACAGTCTTGATGAAGGGATGTCCAACATTGTCTCCCCCAGAGTGGATGCACTGGTCCAAGGTCCAGCTGTTGGCAGTTTTCTTGTCCCTCAGGTTTGCATTAGTGGTTGGGGTCAGGGTAGTAGCCATGCAGTTGTTGTGATTTCTCAGATCAGGGAGATTTGCACTGTAGAAAATTATCAACATGAGGTTGGTCTAATCTAAACTCTAATGTAGTGCTCCAATCTCATGGTAAGGTAATATATATCGAATTAAATACACATCTTAACAAATCAAGAACCTTAATATTTCATCCGTTAAGTAGTCAGTCCTTCAGGTGGGCTTGATTCAGGCCTTGCCAAAAAATTTTGCAGTAAATTTTACAGTTTGGAAAGATTTTAACTGGGGAAACCGTCATATTAAGATTCATCAATGAGAAAAACACTTAACTCAGTTCCACATGGCAGTCCAGATGATTATTAATACACTTTACAAACACCCTCATCCACATCGGCACATGTACCTGAGTGGATAAATCCTCTTCTTCACCACCTCTTCTTCAGTGTGATGTCACTGAGGAGGTATCTGGACATCAAGAACGACAACAACAACAACAACAACAACAATAACACCAACGCCGCAATGTTACCACCAGACATCACACAGGTGAAAGAATTTGCCATGTTTACCAGATCTGAGGTATAACATGGTGGAAAGTGAAAGGAAAACTTTTATCACGATTAAATTTGTCATTGAATCGCTCAAAAAATTTAAAAAGATCTAAAATCTACATTCTGCCTGAAAGGGTTATTTGTATTGATTTAAAGATTGTAACAATAGTCCATTTATTTCTTATTTCTTTTTTATTTATATATATATATATATATATATATATATATATATATATATATATATATATATATATATATATATATATATATATTACTATTATTGTTGTTTTTCTCAAATAAATTAGACTTACAATACAAAGGAAATAATAAAAATCTAAAATTTTATTTCACAAAAACCAAAGACATTTGTGGTAAATGCAGTTTAGCTCCTGAAGGATTAACATCCTGTGGTCTCCATGTACGAGGGAAGACAGGGTTGCCCTATCTAGTCTCTTATTTGTCGATGCGTAGAACATAAGGCTGTTTCCAAATCTGTTCAATCTGTTCAAATTTCTTTCAAACTTGTATTTATTTTCATTTGTCAAATAGGCAACACCTTCCATACTGAGGAGGTCAAACAATTCTTTGACCATGATTCTATTAATAAACATTTTGGAACTCTCTCCATATTTCCATACCTCCGTATCTCTCCATATTTGCTCCCTCTTTGTGGAAGTAATTGAGATCCTCAAGGCAAGGCAAGTTTATTTGTATAGCAAAGTTCATACACAGGACAACTCAAAGTGCTTTTCAGAGGCATAGAAATACATTAAAGTTACATTGAATCACAGAATAAAAGCAAGATAAGATGATTAGACATTGAAAAAATTAAAGCATTAAGAAAGCAAAAACTGCATTTAAAAGAATAATGATAACTAAGATGGTTGCCATGAGAAAGCTGCAGCAAACATCGGTTTTCGTAGGCCTGATTTAAATGAGCCGACAGTTTGGACAGACCTCAGGTATTCAGGATGTTTGTCCCACAGGTGAGGAGCATAACAACGCCGTTATGTGCTTTGTAGACCAAGAGTAAGATTTTGAAATCTATCCTTTGACTCACAGGACCAGTGTAGTGATTTGTGGGCTTGTGTGATATCGTCCAGTTTTCCTGGTGTCAGTAAAGACTCTGGCAGCTGCATTCTGGACCAGCTGCAGCTGCCTGATAGATTTTATGTTCAGACCTGTAAAGAAACCATTACAATTATCCAACCTACTACAAATGAAAGCATGAACAAGTTCGTTTCTGTCTTGTTTGGATAAATAAAAAACCTTGATGTTTTTCAGGTGGTAGATTTAGTAATGGCTTTTAAGTGGTTGTTAAAATTCAGATCTGAGTCAATAATGACACCAAGTTTTGGGGCTTGATTTGTAGCTTTCTTTGACATGGAGTTAAGAAAAGCCCTGATATTTGACCTTTCATTTTTGGGGCCAAAGACAATCACTTCTGTTTGGTCTGAATTCTGGCCAATCCACTCATTGATTTGATGAACACACTTACTGGGTGAAAGTAAGTAAGGGACTGTAGTCATGTGATGACAATGAAATATAAAGTTGTGTGTCATCTGCATAAGTATGATAAGAGATGTTGTAGTAATCTATAGTCTGAGCATGGGGCAGCATGTGGATGTTGAATAGATGTGGTCGGAGAATGGACCCTTGGTTGAAATCCTGACTGAAATTCATTGAAAAGATTGTTACGCACAGAAAAAAGCAGGAATTTGTGTGAAAACTATCTTTTCTATGATCTTTCCCAGAAATGGAAGGTTTGACATGGGCCTGTAGTATATTGCTGAATCATCCAGATTAGATTTTTTTAGATATGGTATAATTACTGCACTTTTCAAGGCCTGAGCAAACTGCCCTGACGGAAGAGACTTATTCACTATCTGCAACAAATCAGAAGATATTTAATTTAAAACAATTTTTAAAAAAAAGGTTGTAGGCAGATTATCAAGGCAGCATGTCTATGATTTAACTGTTGATACTATCATGTTTCGTGAGCTGGAGCTGCACAGTTTTTCTTATACTTGATATTTTGTCCGTGAAAAAAGCTGCAAAGTCATTGCATGACCTTTTGGACAGCAGTTCAAGTGGGACTGATGCTGTTGGGTTTGTCACTCTGTCTACAAAAGAAAACAATGTGCGGGCACTATTACCATTTCAATTGATAATCTCCAAGAAAAAGCCTTGAATTTATCAGTTCCTGGTTGTAGAAACTGAAAAATGTTTCAATTCCTCAAGTCTTAATCCCACTTTGTCTGGGTCCAAAAATAAGCATTTGGGAAAGAGTGAATCCTAATCTTATTTGGACCTGAGACAGTGCCTCTTCCTAACGCTTAACATCATTTTGAGAGATCATAATTTCAAAAATGTTTGTCAAATTTTGAGAAAACAGATTTTAATTTTGCATATTGTAAGAATTAGATGGGATCCAAATTGTACCTCCTTTGAATCTCCCCAAAATAAATCAGTTCCTCATTTTCTACTATTTGTGATATTTCTATGAAATTATGTTGTTGCCCTACATGATTAAACAATGGATTCCTTGGACTCTTGGACCTTTTGTACAATATCGCAGAAAAACTTTGTAATACAGTCATTTGTTTTTGTGTGTGGGATAGGGTGACATCACATTGAAGATAATGTAATCATTTTGTTCTTCTCCTTTACCATATGCTCCTCTAGACAATCCCAAATACCTTTATCTCTTGTGTTATTATAAACCCAGATCAGAGGATATCCTGCAAGGTAATACACATTCAATCCATTTATTTCTGTCTGTCGATCAAATCGTACGTTTAACTGCTTCAACAGAGTTAACCACTTGATATCAAAGCGTACATATTCATAATCACCATCAGTCAAAACATCAAAGTCACTGACGGGTGAAGACCGAATTGCCCTGATTATCTGCTTATAGTTGCACCTGTCAGTGAGAGGGATGTTAGGCTGCAAGTGAACAATTTGTCATGAGGCTGTTGTGTTGGAGGCAGGAAAAAAAGGTGAGCTTAAAAAAGGATCTGAAAGGACCTGAGTGACGCTGACAAGAGTCAAACTGTGACGTCAAAACGACAGCGTCAGTCTATTACCTAGTCCCAAGTTGTCTATCAATCAGCAGAGTGAGAGGCGTCCAAAGCATAGTAAGGTGCGTAGGGAGGAAAGGCTTAACCATGTTGTCCAACCTCACAGAAGAGCTACTGTAGACCAAATGGCTGAAAAGTTCATGCTGATAAAAAGGTCTGAAAACACGCACACATCGAAAAGTGCTCTTACACAACATGAGGCAGGTGGTTACATGATTTTATAGTTGATTGGTGAAAACTGTAGAAATAGTTGGCTACATCATCATTCATCATCATCGGGACACCTGAATGTCCCTCGGGATGAAGAAAGAATCTATCTATCTATCTATCTATCTATCTATCTATCTATCTATCTATCTATCTATCTATCTATCTATCTATCTATCTATCTATCTATCTATCTATCTATCTATCTAACTATCTATCTATCTATCTATCTATCTATCTATCTATCTATCTATCTATCTATCTATCTATCTATCTATCTATCTATCTATCTATCTATCTATCTATCTAACTATCTATCTATCTATCTATCTATCTATCTATCTATCTATCTATCTATCTATCTATCTATCTATCTATCTATCTATCTATCTATCTATCTATCTATCTATCTATCTATCTATCTAGCCACCTATAAATGTGAGATTATACAGTATATTTTTGTTTATACTCTGAGTTCAGGTTTCCTTTCACACACATGAAAGGAAACCTGAACTCTACGGCGATCTCATCCCCAAATAGCAATTAATGAGATCCTTAGCTCCAGCCACACACACAGGGTAGAAAAAGGGGCAGAAAAAATCCCCCTGTGGTCTATCGATGTATCTGTATCTGAGCAACCGCATCATCTTTATGTCCATCTCTGTCTCTCCTGATTGAAAAGGAAGTTTGGATCCAATAGAGTGCTTGGATTACTTCAGAACTGAAAGAGAACCTTACTGTATGAGATCATCTTTACAGGAAGTACTTAGAGACCAGGAAGTGTCCTTTAAAGGTGGTGTGACATCACACCTTTTGTTGTCTCAGCTCTTCTCGTTTTAGCCGTGTTAAATATTCAATAAAATACATTATACAAGTCTCCCCCTTCACCCCCGGGTTGTTCTTACCTGAATATATTCCCAAATTGGCATCCCAAACAGGATTTAAATGGAACAAAGACTGGTAAGGATTTCCACACTGGTTCTGGGTTTTTATTTAAATAACTACTGGCAACCTCAGAATTTAATTCATATTCTACTTCTTGTATTTTGTCACTCCGTCCACAGTGCTCAGAAAGAAAATACACTAAAAAAGGAATGTAATACATATTTAAAAGGTTTTGGAATGCAGGTCAACAATCATCTTAATTTGCATTTACCCTCTCCTTTGTCAGCACACATTATCAAAGGACCATGCTCAGATCATTAATGCATTAAGTTACCAGATGCTTAGGAAACAGATCCTCCAGCAGTCTGTGGGATGAGCTTATTCTAAAGGCCTGCTCCCTCTCCCTCTGATTGGTCACCCTTGGGTGAACCGCTGGCTCACAGCTGTTTTGTGTTCTGGAGCTGTGAGAGATACTGGAATATCAATGAAAAGCGTCAGCTCCACTTCTAACACTTAGCCTCAATCCAGCAAAGAATGATGGATTAACCCTTTTTATATGGTTTATAGTTGTGGATTGGATTCATTGATGTGACTGTACTATGAATAAATAACACAGCTGATGCAGCTGATTGGTCAAATCAACCTAAGCTATGGTAGGATTTCTCAATTCTTTTGCTAATCATGTTCAGATTTATTTGCCCATAAAAGCTGTTTTTAAAGATTTTGAGTAGTCATTGTTAAGATTATTTAGAGGACATGAAAAAAAAAGAAAAAGGGATACACTTAAGTAATGAAATGGTTAAGGTGCAAAAGATTAAAGATTAAGAGGAGACCTAAAAAGGGAGAAGACAACACAGGATTAAAGGCATTCCCATCAGAGATGATTAAATAAAAGGGGAAATGACTGAGGAGAGGTATTTGTGCCCTTCGGAAGATGCCCTCACATGAGGACAGGCTCATTTCAAAGTGTGTTCATGCATTTTGAATGAATATTGTTTAAAGATGTTAATGGTGATGTAGAATGTAAATGAAGGAATTCCGTCCTGGGTGTGGCGTCTGCTGGTCCTTTGGTGAAGGGACCACCTGCTGACAGGTGGGTGCTCCATGTCAATACAAGGCTCGCTGAAACGCTGCTGTGGACGCCATATAACGTGTCACCCATCTAGCGAGTATCAAAAGACTCAGCCTTGTGATATGTGTATAAATGATTCAAACCCGTTGCAATCGATTCAATCCCATTGAAGTCATGCACACTCTCACACAACAATACATGCACTGATGTATTTCAGAATATCCCATGATTTTGATCCGAAACACAGAGGATTTTAAAGTCAGCCTAAACTGTTGCAGTTACAGTGACTTTCTTGTCCAGGGGAAGCATAATATCAGAGTAGGCAGGAAAACACTCATGGGCAGAATGACTGCTGGCTGAAGGAGAGAGGCCAGAGGGAGATGAGAGAGGGAGAGAGAGGGGGAGATGGGGACACAGGATTGGGATAAGCCCCTCAATGGGGAGCAGACAGAGAGTCCTCTTTCTACTGTCAGTTACTATTACTGGATATGCATGCATACACACGCTCACACACACACATACACACACATACACGATGAAATTCACAAATGACTTTAAATAATTTGTGTTTTTCCACACATAATCAACATAATTTGGATGATCAGTCAGTCTGAGCTGCAGTCACCAGACACGTTAAAGGAGAAAAATATTAGCACCCTCACTAATCCAGGCAGTAGTGCACTATGTATTAAATTTAGTACCTTACATAAATTAATCAATATCACAGCATATGAATACTGCATTTCAACCACTGAATTCTTTATTTCACATTATGAAAAAGTTTTAGCCCCAGAATGTGCTAAAAGTGTTTAAAGTAAAAGTTGTAATAATATGCTAAGTGTTTCGCCATTATATTGTTTGGTGTGTCAAGGTCACTTAAGTGTGTGTTGACATCCATCTTCCCCTCAGAAATAAGTCATCATCCTGCAACAAACGTATTATCTACTGAACGGTTTGTGCAGTGGATAATTTAAAATGTTTCCTCTTCATATTTTAAAACCCACCTTTATGTCAAATCCTATAAATTAAAGATTTTAGACAAAAAAGTTATAAAATAATTGATGGTGTTGTGAATCCTCCTCTTTATTAACTCCTGAAAGTTCAAAGACTTGAACTGCATGTTTGTCCAACAGTTCTTTGTGATGTCCGGCTGTTACTTTCTGCGCTCTCTCTCGAGATCACAATCATTTTATCAAAGCAATTTTACGTGTTGTTATTTCACAAAACTGAGAGTGTTTAACTTCTGATCAAAGGTTAACTTGGTCACATCCGTCATATTTCTGCTCCTGCGACAGAATGTAATTCTGCACATGACCAGAGGGCGGCAGCATAACTCCATTCGTCCTACTGTGGAGTGAGTGTGGAGGCCTTTGTGTCCTTCACAAGGAGCCATTAAATAGTCCTTTATCAACTGGTGAACGACGATGGATGAAAAACAGCTGTGTGGAGGTTTCAGGCTGCAAACCACAGCTCTAAACACTGTTTTATGGTCATGGAAGTAAAAGAAATCAAACAAAATACTAAATGGTTTATAGTATTGAATAGCTGCCTTCCACTGGAAAAATGACATACTCCCTCAGAAAATAATACACTTTTCTTGAAATCTGGCAACCATACTTGATGTACACTGACAGTTCACCATCGC
Source organism: Lophius americanus (assembly GCA_037951165.1). Classification (NCBI taxonomy): domain Eukaryota; kingdom Metazoa; phylum Chordata; class Actinopteri; order Lophiiformes; family Lophiidae; genus Lophius; species Lophius americanus. Next base: position 6,655,515 of record JBBDHG010000032.1, on the reverse strand, counting down.
CTTTACTAGATCTAGTATCCCACCAAAAATTGATGCATCACTGGTCTATATTAATAAAATATATTGCCTCTTAATATATATATTATTACTATTTTACTTTTTAAAATTTCTTATTTGTTTTAGGTTGTTAGTTTGTTATTTTAAAATTGAAATCTCAATATAAAACACATTAAAAACAAAAAAAGAAATCCAACACAAAATTACACTTTGGGATTTCTTTCTTTAAATCAAAAGACTTCCTCAAAATGGAAAGACAAAAAAATATTTATATTGACTCATAAAACCCCAGTATTTAGGAACCAAATCAACTTTTCAGGAGCCAAAATATATGAATGTCAGAGTACAATGTTCAATGTCTGCCGTAAGCTTTTCTATCCCGTCTGTACTGTCTGGATTTGTTTGCCCTGTGTCCTATTGTGTGGACAATTCATTCTTTGCACAATATGTGCCATGTCCAATACTGTGCAATCTTGTTACCATATATACATAAATATATTGAAAATGTCAGATCTTATTTTGTCCAAATTTGTATTGAACTATGTAAGATTATTATGCTCCCCTGGAAGAAAAGTTAAATGCTTTAATCTGCTGCATTTGAGATCAAAATTAAGAGGCTAAAGCTATGATTAACTTGTTTTTTTACTCTAGTAAAAAAGCTAATCTGATCACAGACACATTGATTGTATCGACGGGAATGCATTATAAACCTAATTGGAGGTAGTTCACGATAGTTAAATTATAATGATAACAATAATCAATGGAGTAGGGTAAACATTTGAACCAACAACAAATGAAGAAAACCTGCAAACTTGTGTTTAACTGGCTTATTTCAGAAAATCTAAAATAATTCAGGATTCCACACTGATTTCCGGTGTTTTATTACACCTCGATGGCATAAACTCCTATCCAAATATTCCCACATACACCCAGGTACTACTGAACTTCTCTGATACTCTGGTCCTTTCCCTGCTGTTAGAACTCACTTACTGCACCTCACTCAAGAGAGCCAGCCTCCATGTGCTTGCATTCCCTCTCAAAACAATTGCATTAATTAAACTATCATTATGATAGATTATCTGAGACAACGACAAGGTAAACATTTTTTCCCTCTCTCTAATATCAATTTGGTATTGCCATGAAAACATCTGTAATTCGCCCATTCAAATAAGTTTAATTCAAGTTTGTGGTAAAAATACTCCCGTTTATGAGATTACATTTGAACATATCTTGATGACCTTACAGTTCTGCTTCGCCCGAAACTGAATGTTACTGAACAGAGATTTGTTGTTTACACTTAACCATTATTGCTTTTGCTAGTCACTTTTTAGGAATGAAATAAATAAGAAAAAGAGTGCGCTCTATCTCATTCAGACTTTCATAATAAAAATATTATATTATTTATAAGCCCATAGATCCGGTTGTGATGTAACACACAGCTTTTATGTGATTTTTTTTCCTGATATCACTAATAGAATGAACCACTCACACTACTCTTATTACATTATTACAAACTAGACATCTTTTGCAATGATAAGGTCAAATATCCCTAATTACTTTGCAAATGAAGAATTCACTCAACTGTACCCTATTACTAAGATGAAAATATCTTTATCATCTTATTATTACAAATACACTCTAAAAACCATAACTTCTCAGAGAAGTGATGACATTAATTGATTAACTACCTAAAGTATAACATTAAAAAAGAAAGTAAAACATTTTATTATATCCCAAAGTCAATAATGAAGATGAATACGTTTTTTCTGAGCTCAGTAATAAAAGAGGACAAATTTCCTTCTGTCAATTCATATGAGCTATGAGAGAGATGAGAACAGATGTGAAACTGTTTTCCACCAAAGCTCCCCCTTGTTCTTCATCTTTCCGTTGTTCCCTTTCGGGGTCATCTGTTTCCATCCATAGGCCGGTACCCTGCTGGCTAACAGTACCACAAAAAGCTCCCCCTAATGAGTAAAGTATGAACTATTCAAGTGAAATAATATATATACGATCCTGTGTAGATTCACGAGCCAATTTGGATATAATCGGACATATGGTTGGGAAATAACCGTCAAGAAACAATTTTTTTGCAAAAAAGCTCCTCCAGGGAGAGAAATAAGATGAAGAATGGCTAAAATTATAGTACTGCTCAAGAAAATGCACACACACATAAGGCATTTTGAATTTATTTCCCCTGCACATACAAGTGAAAAATGCAGACAAAAACACAAAATTATTACAACACAAACGACTCCCAAACTTTTCGGTGATATAGACATCCAGGATTACAGACGCAGTGCCATGGACAAGTAGTTTTGTTATTACATTTTTTTTCTAAAGCAAAGCCTGGAAACATTTCCTCTCATTCAAGGAGGATAGTTCCGCAAACTCTCAGCACTGCTAGTGCATATCAACAGGCTGGTTTTCAGATGACATCACCTAAAGATTCTGGCTGACTTTGTGATGTACCCTAATTGACCAACATACCAGATTTGACTGACAAAATATTTTCTGTTTCCCGACATCTACAGCGACAATATTCAAATAGAGAAGCAAAGGGAGAACGTAGAGAGAGCGTCCAGTCAGACAAACACAACATGCAGCTGTTGTGAGCATGCGGGACCACTATGTTTCATCATATCAACAATACAGAAAACAAATTCTGGTTATTCAAATGCTACATATCTTTCTTTTTTTTTACCTTCAAAAAATATAAGGTTAAAACAATACAATACAAGGGCCCGGAATGCAAAAACTAAGACTAAGTAACAAGCAAGGGAGACAAAAAAAAAGACCAAGAATTAATAGCATGACCATTCAAAGTGTTTCTTTATGAATCATATGTAATGTCTGGAGTCACTATAAACAAAAATAAGATAAATACAGCATCTGATGAAATAAATAGCATAGTAAATAACGATCATACTGTCACTTAAGCAAAGCTACATTTCAGAGGAGTGCAAAAACAGTCCCAGCCTACATCCGAGAGTTACACAATGGGACATGACAACACGAGGTCAGTATCAGACAGAAGAGCGACAGAAGTCAAACTGCTTACTGGCAAACAGCACTAAAAGCGTTGGGTCATTAGAGGTCGTGACAATCTTCAAACACTAGGGGGCGATATCCCCTAATGACTAGATGCTGCAAAGACACTGACATGCCACTGCTCAGTCTACACCACCAATCCTCTGACAGATGAACTGACAGCAGACTCTAAGAGGAAAGCTTAACATATCTGAGCAGGAATTATATATATAAGAATTTGTGTATAAACCTTTATGTATTTTAATTGGCAAGTTTGAGAAAAATTGACCTACACTAATGGAAGGCACTGATCATATTTTAGCTTTTGAATCATTCATGTGGACATTTAAAAAGAAGGAGCTCATAATTGTCATGGGACATCTTTCAGCAAAGACCGGCAAAAGTCAAATACATAATTCAGTCTTTAGTCGATGAGAAAAATAAGCACTCTGTCAAAATATAGCAAAATTTCCATTTGAAATGATCTATGCGTATTTTGTGTGAGGGTCTCTCTGCATTAATTAAGGAACAGACTGAAAGAAGTTTGCATCCCAAGCTGAAAACATGCAAGTTTAATCGAGTGACTATTGTCACAGAAAACATTTTCGGGGCTCTTGCTCTAAGACGCGGCATGGAAATGTGCAGGCATCAGAACACAGACAACAGTACCGAGACACGAGCTCAGACCCCTCTCTGTCACACTAACTGTATATGCTACATCTTTGTTTTGTCGTTCCATGCTCTAAGCCTTTCCCGTAAACTCAGGTGGGCTGAGGAAGAGCGATGCCAGGTTCACAACACTCTCAGGTGAGGAATTTCATGTCATTTACTAAAACAATTATGCAATATAAGCAAAAACCTTTTACCACCTCCTCTGTTTGGACAAACAGTCCAAACACCTTAGAAGTTCTGTCTCATGCTCCTTCAGTCTCTTTTAAATCTCTCATGCTCCCTCATCGCTCACCTCATCTTTGATCACTCTCATTTCTATTTCCATGTGGCTCTCAAAACTTTCAGAGTTTCTCTTGGTTGATGAGATTACATAGGCAATTTCGCCCTTTAGGGGCAGGTAGGTCTAGGTTTGGCGGACCTCCACTGGTCACAAGCAGGTGTAACTCAGGCAGGAAGCCTGGGCTCGATCTTCAGTGAGAGATCATACAGCGTGTCTTCATCCATTGTCAGCGTCTTATCCAGAAGGTACTGGGTCACCTGCACAGGAAACATCACTATTGTGAGAGACGTTTCTTACTTCAATCTGTGGATTGTTTTGCAGTTGCTGTTTTCTTTTGTTTTTTACACCTAAATGCTTTTGGAAAACCAAATACGGTGCTAAGTTCAAAGAGGTTCTGGATCACACGTTGTATTTTTTCTAAGCAATGCAGCAGGCTTCACTGATTCCTATGCCCACTATTTAATAACTATACATCTTGTGAAAGAATCACAGTACTGTTGAGTGGCATTTTCAGGACCACAATTTTGTCCATCAGAACTTTATTACAGATACACCCACCAGCCACTTTATTATGTACACATGTTCTACTTCTCGTGAGCGCAAATACCTAATCAGCTAATCATATGGCAGCAGCTAAGTGCATGATGATTGAGTGGCAGTTCTCTGGGACAAAATGCCTCGTTGATTACAAAGGTCGGCGCAGAATAGCCAGACTGGTGGGAGCTGATAGAAAGGCAACAGTAACTCAAGTAACCACTGATGACAACTGAGATTTGCAGAAGAGCATCTCTAAATGCACAACACATGGAACCTGGAAGCAGACGACCGGATCGGGTGGCACTCCTGTCATTAAGAACAGGAAACTAAGGCTACAATTCACACAGGCTCACCAAAATTAGACAATAGCAGATTGAAAATTTTGCCTGGTCTGATGAGTCTAGATTTCTGCTCTGGCATTTGGATGGTAGGGTCAGAATTTGATGTAAATAACATGAAAGCATGGGTCCATCCTGCCTTTCATCAACGGTTCACGCTGCTTGTGGAGGTGTGATGGCGTGGCGGGAATTTTCTTGGCTCACTTTTGGCCTTTTAGTACCAAGCGAGCATCGTTTAAAGGCCAGACCGTACCTTAATATTGTTGCTGACCATTTTCATGTCTTTATGATCACAGTGGACCCATCTTCTGATGGCAACTTCCAGCAGGATAACGTGCCGCCTCACAAAGCTCAAATCATATCAAACGGGTTTCTTTGCACACACCAAGGAGTTTGCTCTACTCAAATAGACGCCACAATCATCAGATCTGAATCCAATAGAGCCTCTGGTCGTGGTTGAACGGGAGATTGGCATCGTGGGTGTGCAGCCAACAAATCAGCAGCAACTGTGTGATTATATCATGTCAATATGGACCGAAAATCGCTAAGAAATGTTTCCAGCAGCTATATGAATCCATGCCACAAACAATTAAGGCGCTACTGAAGGCAAAAGGGAGTCCAACTCAGTACTGGTGTAAACAAACCGCCCAATAAAGTGATGTGTCTACTTAATAATAACTAATAGTAGTCATGACCAACACTTCTACAGCAAGCTTCTAATCTTTTGATTTAATTTCTTTACCTTTTTTATTAGCCTTACTGATTTTTTTGTTTCGCTGATTATACCTTTAAACACTAGGTTATGAAAGTTCTATGTTATTCATGTAATGTTGGACAAAGAAAGTACCTTGGCTTGATGCTCTATTCTGTACGGGGTCTGCTGGAACTGTCGGATCTCTCTGATGATGTGAGATATCTAGAGGTGTGGTATTGAAGTTGGCATTTAATGAACAGCGTAAACATACAGTTCATTCACATCCCCCTTTGTGCTGCTGTCTGGCGGGTGCCTACCATCCTCATTTTGGAGAAGTTAACAAGGCCATCCTCAGTAAAATTGGGTGTCCCCTCTTCAATGAAGGCCAGGTCTGTCAGATACATTCCCAGGTACGGCACACATGGAGGGTTGCAGCTGCAAGAATAAACAGTCTGAAGTAATAATATGCAACAAACTGACTCATATATATGTGCAACAATCTGATTCATATATATATATATATATATATATATATATATATATATATATATATATATAAAGTTATCAGGGAGTAATATTGAAGACTGACTTTTTCAGGGTCTCCCTCAGATTTTTAAACCTTCCCTCAGAGGACACGGTCTTTTGCAGTTTGTCCATCAGAGCCTTAGTCTGGAAAAATTGCATATGGTTAAAACAATTGGTAAACATTATCATAGATAACACAAGATAGAAAAGACATATGCATCAAATCTTATCTATCTTGATGAAAGACAATCGTAATAAAATCGTAAAATCACATTTGCCCTGGTCGTGAATGGGCGCGGCTGGAGAGACAGACTGTCTGTCAGGTTATTGGATGATTATGGCTCTGATCAATTTAGAGCGCATCAGAGTCCGATAAGGCTAAATGCCTTTAAATGACTTGCCTCCATTGTCTTTTCTGAGCTTACTAATGACATCAGTTCTATTAGGAGGATACAGATAAACATTTGTAGACATACCAGCCACAAAAAAAAATGTCTTCCTGCATACTTTGATAGAATTCATATATACTTGTTTTTAGTAATATTTCTTTTTTGAGACAGGGCCATTTTATACATTTCTTATTTTAGAGGGAAGTTATACAAACAAATCTGTCTGATCGGATTTTGAAATTTAAAAGGGGTATTATATGTAGCACCAAATTTCTTTGCATTCAATCATCTAGATTTGTTTTTTGCCTTGAATTCAACTCTTGAAACCCCAACTATTTATTCTCACTGCTATTCTACGCCATCAGAAACTCAAACTCAAAAATTAGCTCTGAATTTCTGGACACTAAAAAACTTAACTGACAATAAGCCAACAAAACTCAAAGAGTTGAATTCAGTACAAAAACTCATGTTCATTATTTCGTTGCAAAACTTCAGCTGCTTATCTTTCAAGCAAACATGTCCAATGCAAGAAATTCAACGACTTTCAAATCTCACAGTCAAATAATAGCAATGGATGTTTTAGTCTAACTTTTGGGGAAATAAAATGCAAATAAATTACAAAAATTTTGAAAGCTGAATTCAAAAAAAAAATTCAGGTGCTTTATTGCCATTCAATAAGAAATCTGATGCATAATTTCCTCTCAAAAATTTAGATGCATAACTTCCTTGCAAAAAGCATTTAGTGCATGAAATTCAATTTCTTTTAAATTAAATTTTTTTGATGAATTTGCTTGTATTTTCAGCATCCAGAAGTGTCTTTCTAAGTTTTTTTAGTCTGAATTTTTGGACCCTGAAAAATAAAAGCGACAAGGACCATTACAAATCCAAGAGTTGAATTCAGGGAGGAAAAAAAATGTAAGTGCATTAATTTCAAAGCAAAAGAAATCAGTGCCAGAAATTCAATGTTTTATACTCAAAAATTTGAATCTGAATTTTGGGCCACTTATAAATTAAAGTGAAAATATGTTGCTGAAAGTTTGAAAGATGAATTGCTCATTTTTGAATCGGACTTTTTGGACACTAACAAAAATAAAGGCGACAACGATCAAAATTGATTGATATTTTTTACGGACAGGATTGATTTTATATTTAATAATTTTTTTTCACCTGTTTGCTGACTTTAGCCCAGGTCTTTTTTAAACGATAGATGGCGCTGCGATTGAGTGCCGATGTGATCTCCAGGACTCCGTTGTAGTTGTTGAGACAGCGGCAGATGTCGGCCACAGCAATCCACTTCTCTATGGAGCTGGCCCTCGAGCCCACATCCGTATGGCTCATGATCTGTGACGCCACCAGGTTGCTCATCTTCACAAGGAAAAGAGTCCACAAAATGACACGAACCGGATATTTACTGAAGAACAATGCCTTATAAATACAATTAAAAGGCTCACATTATTGAAGTATTGACTGGTTTTCATGATGTACGGTGTTCTTTCTGTCTTATCCACCTTCATCCAGCCTTGGCCCAGGAACTCTCTGAGAGAGGGAGATAGAGACGTGACACAACAAAACAAGATCATTCACACAAAACACAATTCATTCAGTCAAAACCTGGGATTTACAGATATTAGGGTTTCCCAATCGGGGGGTCTGAAAGGGATTTCTTGAACTTATTTTTCCCCTTGAATGAAGGAAGAGGTGTCCTGTGAAGCTGTCAATAAATCAGGTACTGAACTCAGGTTTTATAATAGTGTTGTTCAATGGAACTTACTTGCACACTTACTAGTCTTAATACTGTGAGGAAATACAGAACAGCTTTGCTCATAGATTCATTCATTTAAAAATTGGTTGTAATTCCTAACAGTTTCAATATATTCTTTATTGTAAAAAGCAAAAAATGAGATTTTTTAGCAACACAATAAAGTGCATTTAATACATATATAATGGGCCTTTCAAACCTGGTTTACTATGAAGTATTATATATAATAATGTGGATAATACAGTACTGTGAAAATGCTTTTCAAGTTTAAATCTCTTCTGTTTACTTTTTGTAATCCCTATAGAGCCTTTGATGGAAACTGTGGATTAACTGTTCTAATGATAAACTGCCTCCATGAGGATGATCTGGTTTTGTTTGATCACAGTGCGAGAGTATTGTAATATTGATTACTGACTCATAGGGAATGCTCCTGAAGACAATGTGATCCAACAGAGTGATCTGCTCAGCCAGCTCCATTGCTGAGAGAGATTCAAAATATTCTGCTTTCGGACAGTCCGCCTAGACACACACGGCCACAAAACAGAGCGATAAACAATTAAATACTCATAGTTTAACACCAACACAAACAACATTACATATAAAATATATGAATATAATGAAGGCAATGTCCGTGAGGAATTCGTTTGAATTTGTTTGCCGGTCATCACTGAGCCAAAACACAGCGGGAACCTTCATGAATCCTGATTATTTTCAACTCCGGGTACTAGTAAAGCAGAGAGAACTAAGTACTTGGGGTAAGTACGTATAAAAGTGTAATTACTTAAGGGATGCTACCTTGGTGGAACCCAATCGATCCCTTAAAGAACAACCAAAATTTTCAAACTAAAATTTCTTACTGTTGTGGACTTATGGATATTTATGTGATAGAGCAGATAACCTACTCTCTGAGATTACAAAAGAACACATTGGATCAAAGATGGAGTCCTATAATGAGCGTATTAATACCGTGATAACCCCAGCTATCTGAACAGACTTGTAGTCGCTGGAGGCATTATGCACTTTTTTCTCACCATCTGTAAGATGTCCTCTATTCTCAGCTGGGCATCATCCTGCTCATCTTGAGAAAGGGCACTAGAGTAAAATGGGAATAAAATACAAAACAAAGTAGAATTAAACAGTACAATACAAAACAGAATGAAAAAAAAATGAATACAATTTACTCAACCAAAGAGGCAGAATAGAACATATTCTATTCTATACTATTCTGTTTCTCTCCGTGTTTGCGTGTGTTGCACCTTAGTATGTTGGCAGTAGCTTTCCTCTCCTGAGGCAGAAGATCTGGATCCCTGTGCACCTCCTCCAGGAGACAGATCACTGACATCTTCAGCTCCTCGTTCATCTCAAAGTCCTAAACACCAACATGACATGAAGTTGAAGGAGCAGAGGCACAGACGATGGTCACATGCAGGTGATTCTGTACAACCCCCACTGATGACTCTCACTAGCCTTCCTTCACCACCAAACATCTATCCCTCCTGCATCCTTCTTTGCCATAAACCCCCCCTTTCTCCAAGTATCTACCCCTTATTTTCCTCTTTTTTTTTCATCCGTTATTTCTGCTTCGATTGAATTTTTGTTCAAAGGTCGGTTTTAACAAGCTCGTGGCTCTTTGGCCTCCAAAAGAAAACTGTGAGTGGGTGAACGTGTGTTTGTTTGTGTTAATAAGCTGACAAAAGATGGACCGCCATCTCAACTTTTTTTTTCATTAAAGAAAAATACATAAAACAGATCGATGCAGTGCAGGGTCTCAGGCAATTACAGTGACACTCACTTCATTAAAGCCAACACCGGACGCTTAGCAGAAGGAGGACTGAAACGGGCTGTACTGGTCGTCCTGCTGACAAGGCCACAATATTTGGTTTAATACGATCTGCTTTTTTTACACGCCAGATACCCGAGAGAGAATGCCTCAGACACTGCATTAATGAGACCACAGACTTGACCACCCCAGCGTAAACACAAGACCCCCCGCACACACACAAACACACACACACACACACACACACACACACACACACACACAAAAAAGCAGAAAGGCGGCGGTTGGCGCAGGCAGACCTGTGAGTGTTTGGAGACCCAGTGGCGCAGCACGTTTAGAACTCTGTTGGTTGCAGCTCTTCGGATAATGAAATCCTTATCACAGGTTCTTTCAGAGTTTGTGAACACTGGGATAAAATCCAAACAAAAAGCCGTAGAGATAGAGAGAGGTTTAGTTCTTATTGTGTGATAATATAAAATGTTATGTTGATGAGCTGTATTTATGGAGACTTATCAACTTCTTTAACGATTTCTTATCTCCAAATTCTTAATAAGAATTTTCTAATAATCATTATCATTCATTAATAATTCATTATTATCCCCCAAAACAGGAAATTATGGAATCGTCATTGCCACAGATCCTTCCTGTTAATAGGACGAATCCCACACTAGTTCAGGAATGAGTTTTTGAAAATGTTATACCTGCATAGACCTTAGAAGAACTGGAAGCACAAATGGAACACAATTTCTTGTCTGTTGGTCCAATTAAGTCGGACTTTGGTGCATATGAATCGACTTCATTTGATCTATCTTGTATTCCTCTTCCTTTACTCTAACAGTTCATTTTTTACTCACTAGAGCAACGTTTACACTGCAGGCAAAAGTGGCCCAAATCCAACTTTTTTGCCCACGTGACCCATATCTGATTTTTTTAATTACAGTCAGAACAGAACAAATCCGATTTTTTCAAATCAGACCCAGGCCACTTTCATATGTGGTCCTAAATCGGATACGTATCTGATTTTTTTCAAAGCGACCTAAGTCTGAATGGTCGTGTCGCATTTCATCTGACTTTTACGTCATTGAAGTGAGACAGGCGTCACATTTCCGCAGAGGAGGAGGGACGCGGCAAGATCAATTTTGCTCTCTTTTTTATTTATCTGCTTCTTCCCTTAATCACTTGGTCATAATTTTGTCGGCTCCGATTGTACAACAACTTCAAAATTGATACACACACGCTGACATGTGTAGCATCCATATTAACTTCCAAAAACACAGCGTGCTGCGTCTGACGTCACGTCTTACTCAGCGCGTGCGGGTTACTTCAGGGCCTTAGACTGTTCACACTGGAGTCTGGTGGCGGTCGCATTTAAAATATAATGTGAGCATCCACGCAAAAAATCAGAATTGAACATTAAGACCTGCAGTTTGAACGTAGCCCATGAGGACATAACTTCCTGACTGTTGGTCTGATTTCGTCCAAATTTACCTCATATGACCCGCTTCACGGATACCTAACATGTATTTGTCATATTTTACTGTCATTATTCATAAGTCATTCACTAAGGGGGAGTTTCTACAAAAAAAACAACAACATTGTTTTGATTTACTTTCCAACCATAGGTCTGATTGTGTCCAGATTGTCTCGTCTGAATCTACACAAGGAGATCTGTCTTGTATATATATTATATAACTATAATTGTACATATTTTTATGTACTATAAACCTTTATATGTTTTGGCTTGTTTCGGCCGGTCCCCCTAGCATAGCAGAGTTTTGTCTACATCCATTTGAGCTCACTTCATGCAGGTGTTTCTTCACCTGTGTTTGTCTTAAACTCATAAGCAGATGGAGGACCTAGTCTCTAGTCTATCAAAATTTGGCACTTGTGAAAGTAGGAAATATTTTAAACTAACTTTATTTAATGATTGCAAATGGAAGTATGTATTCTGAGAGTAGTTGCCCTCCACAGTTTTGACATATTAAGGCTTCCATTTATATTAAGGCTTCCATTCCATTTGTGGCCCATGGCCAACGTCCCCTGAGTGGCCTATACATAAATCTGATACTTGACAAATTATATAAACTACACGTAAAGTGTTTTAAGATGGTTCGAAAATATGGTCCAGATGAATTTATAAACATGGTTTTCAAGGGATCATTTACAAAACTTGAAAATTTGAACATAAGTAAAGTGTAAGTCAGCCTCTGTTCTAAGAGCCTCAGTTTTGAGTAAGAAGGAATTCAACTGTTGGTGTGTGTGTGTTTGTCTACCTGGTGGTGAACCATGTCCTGCTGCTGCTGTCGCAATAGCAAAGGCTGAAGCAGGAGAAACTGCACAGCGGGAGTTCTCCCCTGATTGAGCTGCAGACACACAAACGCATATTTATCATCAAGCCGAGGGGCCACAGGCAATTAAAAACAGTGCTGCCCACCGCAACGGCCTCTTGTTATGGAATTGTGGACTGGTTATGACTCATAAACCACACGAGCACACATGCGGTACCTCCAGGCTGTCTGTAGCGGAGGTGTCGAGGAGTGGAAGGGGAGCGACATGGAGACATGTCTCCTGCCTCGCTGCTCTGAGGAGATTCAGGGATGATTTTTTCCAGTGACACCGATTCCAGCACAGCTAGAAAGCAGAAGAGGAAGAAGAAAATCAATGATTATGTTGATAATAATAAAGATGGTGGTTATGGTCATCAATCCTCCTGCTCTACTGGAGAGGAGGACTTTATTATGCTTAGGTTCATAGGCATGTAGAGATCATTTAATAGAACTAGTAGACAACATCAAGACTTGTATCTGCATATGTTGTGTATTGTGAAAATGGCTGCAAGTAAATGTTCATTTATGTGCAAGGCTTGAAAGTGTGAGTATTTCACTTTTGTTTGTTTTTTCTTTATTTGTCCATTCCATGTCCACCCCAACCCACGTCTTCTGGAAGAAAAATAAAAACCTGATAAATGGAAAAGCGTTGCTCAGGAAACATATAAATAGCTAGTAGGACTGGAAGAGGCTGTTCTCTGATCACGTGGACCAAGCAGTTCACAAATAAAGAAAAAACAAACAAATGCTGAGAGCAGCAGCAAAAGTTAGTGTCTGCCAAAACTTCAGTTTGGGGAACAGCCTAGAAAGAAAGAGAGAAAAAAAAAGCCAAACCCCCGTGATCAAAGAGGATGATAATGAGCAACATGTCATTCAACAAACAAGAGAATACCCCATTCAAGAACTTCAATGACATATTTTTAACATCTCTATTACTACTGCAATGAACCTTAATCACCCCTTTAAGTGTTCTTGGAGGAAAGCCATTATGGAAAACTTATGCGGACCCAAAGGAATATTTGGGACTTGTCAGCCATAAAAACTAAAGGATCCTTGGCAATGGCACTAGTAGATGTCAACTGGATAGAAGATTCTGGAAACCAGATAAAAACTACTGCAGAGATATGGAATATTTTCCTTGCAGCACTTTGACCAGTTGATCCCTTGTTCCCGAATTGCATTATAATGTAAATTATGATGAAGCATCCTTTGAATTTGAAGGGAAGTGGACCGAGGAGACAAGATGACATAATGTGAACTTCACATCAATAAATGTCATCATGGGACAATATGGAACTGCATGTAAGTAGAACAAAATGATATCCTCCTGAAATGGTATGACATTAAAAAATACAAGCCTTCCTATCACACAGATTGTAAATATGCGTATTGTATGACTTGGGAATAAGGATGAAGAAAACTAGGCCAATGCTGTTGTCATCCCTTGCTGTGTTATACAAGCAATTCCACTAACTGAACTCCTCAAATTAAATCTCAAACGGTCCATATTGGCCGTCACTGTTTTGTGACTTTGGAGGTAACAGTCACAAAACTACTCTTGGTTAAAAAAAAACAAAAAAACCCTATTGATTGAAATATGAACAATTCAGAAAAATATGACAGAAGTTAGATCTCCTCGAGCTGATCAAAATGACCAATATGTTGACTTAATCGGACCAATGGTTAGGAAGTTATGTTTTAAAAAGTGTTTTTGTAAAAAAAAAAAAAAGAAGGAAAAAAAGGTCCTCCTAGTGGGTAAAATATTCAAGTTAAATCTCTTCGAATCGATTCATATGAACCATATTTCCACTAAATCAGCACAACAGCTGAAAAATTATAGCTTGAAAACTGTGATTTTGTTGATAAATCTCCACCTGTTGGCGGAATATGCAACTGACCTTTCCCAAATACAATCAAGTTCCTCCCAAGGATCTGTGGCGGACATGGATGCAGCATTGACAATTCCATAATATGTCCTTTTCAGGGACATAATGATGAAAAACGAGTGGATTCCAACACCCAACCAAGTCATATTCAAATCTCAAGATGCCATGTTTATGCAAATACACTGTCCAAATGACCATGGGTAACCCAAACCGAACAGCAGCAGAGATCCCTAGAAGCAGGAGAGACTGAAGAATTAATGGAGGAAATTCTCAAGGCAAGTACCAGATGTAGGCCTTATCAAGATTGCATAACCTGTAAAAACACAGTTGAAGAAAGGAATAACGTCAACAAAGAATCCACAATATCCACTGAAACAAGAGTCAGAGCAAAAGAAAAAAATCCAAAGATCAACAAAAGCAGGAGTAAAACCAACTAAAAGCTCCTGCAATAATCCACTCTACCTTTGGCCAGGGCAAAGAGATTTAAATAATCTCACACAATTACTATAACTGTTGATCATGAGCAGTTATAATAGTGCTGTAATAACATTGCACTCGCCGGGGCAGCATCATGCTTGGGGGCGGCATGGTACACGCATCAGCTGAAAAAAATAAATCTGAATGGTGACATCACTGATCGGTTTCCTATCGCTCATCCCGCAAGTCATGTTAACTATAACGTCAACATGTCAGTCGATTATGTTCGTTGTAGTGGCCGCTCCTCTAGTTTGCGAACAGACAAGGAGGCCACGGCCAGTCACAAATATAAGTAGAGGTGACCAAAACAAACCGTTAATATTTGTGCAAACTTTGCAGAATGTTTAACATTTATTAATAAAGTATCAGTAATTAATTAAAAAAGGGTAATACCGTACATTGCATATAAATGTCTGTCTCAGTCTCTTCTTTTTCAGAACCAAAGACTCCTAATATTAACAATAACTTGAGTGCTGCTTGGCCTGAGAAGATAATTTAGGAATAATTCTCTTTCATGGAACCAAGGCCATAGCTTCGCCGCAGTCGCAGGCAGTGCCATCTTCAATGAAACTCAAACAAATGAAAACTTTTTCAGGAATGACAGGTGCAGAAGTGGTCCCATAATGTGCCATTAAAGCGCTGATGGGCATCAACTAATGAGCCCGAAGGTTCTCTGGAATCAGCAAGTATGCATCAAAGTGGAGATACAGAAAACTCCTGCAATGTCCAGCCAAAATTATGAGAAGAAGTGTTATTTGTATGTCTGTAATAGAAGGGTAGGCTTAGCTCTAACTGCTCTGATGCAGGATACTGGGACAGGAAGGGACAACCAACCAATTGCCCACCATAATGCAAGACCTGATTTGTTATGTTCCACACAAGTTACATTTTGTTAAATGTAACTTCAAGTTACATTGGATAATAGGAAATTTGCACTGAGCACTCTATTAATAGCACCAGATTTAACTCTTTAGATACGGATCCTGAACCAATAGGATCAGAGAACATTGCTTGAAGATGGATACTGCTATACAGATTGCAAAGTCAATCATGCAGGATATGAAGCTTATGAAGTGATTAATGACATAAAAAAAAAAAAAAAACATTTACTCCTGCCTTTGCCAATGCAAGTCCAGAACCATGTTCTACACAGACAGCAGGATTAAAAGTGTCGCAGCTGAGCCGTGTTCTGACAGTTTGACAGGCTCTCCTGTTTTGCTCCTGTCTCTCTCTCCCTCTCCTCTCTATGTGTCGCTGAGGAGGCGGATCCCGCATGCTTGGCGCATCTTAACACCTGATCCGCATCATCTAATCACCACCTGCAGTACTTATACCCCGGTTCCCGTGCTACTCATCCCCAGATTATACAGTCTCGTTATGTGGTAGCTATCCGTTCAGTAGCTCAATAGTGAGAAAAGTATTTTTTCCCCTGAGTGAATTTTTTTTATCGTTCACTTGTTAATTGTATTTTCTCTTTCTCTCGTGTTGGAGGCACGCAGCCAGCACCTGCCTCATCTCAACTGCCGTGACGTCGTCCTACTCCTCCCGGATCCTGGATGACAATAAAGTTTGTTTTTCAGTTTATTGGACTCCGAGTCTGCTCCTGGGTCCAATTACAAAGCGCCTAACAAAAAGCACTTAGTGCTGCTTGTAAATAAGGGGGAGAAATGCAAGTAAGCTCTACGCTGACTCAGAGTATGCAGACGGTATCTGTCATTCTTCTGTGTCAATTTGGAAAGAAAGTGGTTTCAAAATAGCAGATGAAACGCCATTCAACATGCAGAGACAATTGGACAGCCTCTGCAAGCCATGATGCTACTGGAGAAATAACCTTAATCAGACCTTAAGCCCATAAAACGGGCAATGATACGGTCACTCACGGAAACGAGGAAGCAGCTGAATGTGCAGACAGAACATCAGGGGCATAACAAGCAATAATGTCTCTGATAATACAGGTGAACCTTTATTTATATGTGAAAATCTGTCAATAATGCAGAAAGAAGCGGACCCACATGAACATTCCAGGTGTGCTAAAAGGATAAAATCGACTAACGGAAGAACCATGAAGGGTTAGCGGTAGCACCTATTTCTGGTTCTTCTTATTAAAGACATGTATGGTGTACAACACTGTGCAACAGTGGAGGTTATAAGTATCAAAGAATATTTAGTCACTATGTTGACCAGATATTTACTTATCTGAAGGCCTGGGTAAGAGTATCTCCAGAACAGCAAGTCCTGTCAGCTATTGTTTAAGCTATTGTTTTAAGTTAATGCCGATTCGTCAGAAAACAGTTCATAATATTAGACAGGTTTTTGTGATCTTATGGCTAACTGGTGTATAATCAATTACATGGTTTTCTGTGTGAGGTTAAACAATGTTATGCATCCACTGTTATATACTTAAGTGATGTTAACTATGTGAAAGATTATGATCTCAGTCAATTCTCTGATTCTGCTCTACTGAAAAAGATCAGTGACTGATTAAAACCACACATTAGCTGCAACCAATGAGAAACTTGCAATTAAAGGAGCTAAACATTTGTACGGTTTGCATCTCCTTACGTTGTGCCAGTGCCTGGCATGTTACTTTGAAAAATAATGTTATGTACAAACAAATTTCATTTAGATCTAATCAGAAGTTTCACCTCTTCACCATATTTTCAGAGGGTCTCACTGCCAGTTTGTCTGTATTAGAGAAAGACCAATACAATTTGTGAGAGGTACAGATACAACAGCTATGCCTAGTATGCAAAGAGCTGTAAGTGCGAACATATAGCGTATAAACCGAGACCGTATGCAGCGGAGGTGAGAACGGCTTGATGGTTTGAGTGCTAATGGGTTTTTGTCTCCTGGTGAGCATTTAACAGCTGCCACACATGAATATATTCAAGCAGACACACACACACACAGTTGCACATTCAATCACACAACTGGAAGTGTATGCACTTGCTAATGAGAGTCTGTGGATTGTCCTTGCCATGCTGCTTCAGATATCCATGAGAGGGCTATGTATTATTGCTGTTATAAGATCTAAGCATGTAGAGATGATGTCCAGCCAGTTTCCCCACTTTCAGGGACCCTTTTGCTCTGCGTCGACTCCCGATTGACCTCCAGCTCTTCATAAGCATTTCCGCACACCCATAAGGCCTCAAGTCAATGTTGAGTCAAAGACGATGTATGGTTTATCTACACAAGTAATGAAGATGTGGAAACAGTGTAGAAGCCTAGCCTGAGAATTCAGATAATCTGCAAACGTTTAAAAATTTGCCCAACAAACAAAGCCCTCTCAAAAAACAAGTCTGTGATCTTTTTCAACCCGGTGTTTACATGCATCGACTCACCTAATCGGAAACATTTTCACACATGCGCAGATGATCCACATTCCCGTTCATAAGGTGGTGATAACGCTTCGGTGAGCTCGGTGCCGACCGCTAACAAGCGGCCAGTTGAAAAATACGTCAAAGGGGGCGTGCGTGGAAGTGAGGATTTGTTTTGAGGTCACCATATTAAAAATGTGCTGTGCATGCACTGAAAAAACTCAGCCGGAGCGTTACATCACGACGCTGGGCATGCACAGATACAACTCAGAGACATTTTCTGAAATAGTGTTAATATGCAGCGACTGGTTATCGGAAAGGCTTTCTGAAAGGATTTAAACTACCTCCTTGCAAAGGAATGAAAGGGCGAAAGGCTCGTTGAAATGCAACATTTTCCCGATTAAGCGCCTTTTCAGAAACTATTCGGGATGACACTGTCCATGTAAACCCACCTAGAGAGAGTAACTGCACTGGAAAGGTTCAACCGGAGAGGCTTATAAACACAGTTTACCAGACTGCTGGTTTTTGATGATCTTAGACTATATTTTGTATTGTTGCTTGTGATCAAAGTTTGAAAACATTTTTATAGGGAAAAAAGGATGTTCTGAGAAAACATTTTGATATTTCTGAAAGTAAGGTATCAAACCGCATTAGAGCGATAACTTTCAACATGACTGACTTTAGTGTGAGGAAACTCTCACATACCTCTGCGGATGCTCCGTCTCAGTTTGCCACAAAATGGGTCCATCTTGGTCATCTCCTCCCCCTCTACACTTGAGCATGGACTCTGGTCCGGGGATGAGGGTGAGGAAGGAGCTTGATCTGGAAGTGGCTTAGAGTTGTTGGGTGTGGAAAAGGTGGGAAAGGGAGGAGGGGGAGATGATGTAGTCGGAGTTGGTGTTTGGGGGGTGTGGGCAGATGTGGGGCTACTGGTAGTAGATTGGGAGCTATTTTGGCTTATGCCAGAGTTTGACAAAGGACTGGTTAAGTCAAGGCCTCCTGCCCTGGCAGTGACGGGGGAGTGGAGAGAGAGTTTCCGTGTTCGAACTGGAGAGGAAGTGCGGGATGGGAGGGACAAAGGAGGTGGGGAGGAGAACTTGCGGCAGAGACGAGGAGATTTGTCATTCATGTGCTCACCACCTCTGTTGTTCTGATTGGTAGCAAAGAACAGTTCCAAGGACCTAAAAGGAGCAAAAAGTAATTGTGTTAACAAAATCAGAGGATAGTTGAAAATGAAATCCAAGACAAGAGCTTGTCTGTCCATATGCTTTAACCGTCGGGAGTCTGAGATGACGCTAGGTTTAGAGTTTATGCTAAGTCTTTATATACCACATTAATTAAGGTTCAAAATGCCAATATTTGATATATTTTTTTTACAGACCCATTGGTTATTTCATCACTTCAAGAGACAGTTTTAGTATATTGAACCCAAAAAGATGTAGGATTTAGGGTTAGGCATCATGCCAAAATTATAGCATTTTTCCTGCTTTACACAAACTGTATATCTGATATACTGCGGTTTCAGGATTCTTAAAGGATAGCAGAGGAAGAGTAGAATCACAAAAATATTTCATATTTGACAAGCACACTTGCGAGACGCATCATTTTACATTTGGGCATTTGGTGATGAAGTTACCCAAAGGGATTTACATATAGTGAGTTCAAAAAATTGGAGTGCAGAAAATGTATATTCTGCAGTCCAGCAAATGCACAGGGAAGCACATGTTTCATTTTCTAGTTTCCCATTTATGTTGTCATTTCTACGGTGGCCGACAGGGGCAAACGCAATGCAAACATCAATTTGACAACATGCGCCTGCTACAAACTAAGAAAACATCTTCATCAAGTTGACAACACAACACATAAACAAACACGATCTGCAAAGAACTTGATACGACAAGCCGCGGCAGCTGTGCTTAACTTTAGGTTAATGCAGTTATGTGACTTTAAAACTTCAATCAACGTCGCAAAAACAATAAAGTAAGTCAATATTACCCAAATAGTACCCAAAACTACAGTAAACAAGTTGTATTATACTTGCTGAAGAAAACTCTTAACCACTATCGTGCACTACTGACTTCAGTTGTCGCCCTGGCAACGTGAAAATAACTGTCAGAATGTCACAAACAAAAGCTACTTAAATGGCTGGTTAAGATTTTTCAGCAAATATAATACTCTGTTTACTGTAGTTTTGGGTACTGGGCATGTTAGGGTTAGTATTAACTTTATGTTTCTTTCACTATGTTGATTAAATGTTTATTCTTAGTCACATGACTGCACGACAGCTGTCAAGCGAAGCTACAGCATCTCATCAAAATATCCTGAACGGTTTGTGCATTATATCTGTTTCATTCACTTAATGAAGCAATAAAAAAAGCTTGTCCAGCTATGCATCCCTTTTCAGTGTCCTTCGTAAACACTTCGATTGTCCTGTGGCTTTTCAGATCGCTTTTCTTAAAGTGTTGTGGTTTTGTCAACACATTTGTCTCCACCATTGTTTGTCATTAGACAACACTGTTTTGTTGTAAAGACAGTCATTCAGTGGATATCTGTTAAATCAATGAAACATTATTCAGGCATTACTATGTGCCTGCATAGGCAGGTTCATAACATGTGTCTCTGCTTTCTACACATTATCATGACTATTGTAAAGTGTTATATTTCGCATAGCTATATCAAACTATGTACATCTAGCTGGGTTTTCAATATATACTGAACATGTCTAAAATATACTCTTTATTACTGGAGAAAATGTTGCTTTACACATTCCTCAGGTGTCTTGTATAATGTTTTTGGTATTTTTGTAAAGCTGTCCTTAACTTGCTTAACTTGCTGGTCTATGCATAAAAAAAGGCTCCGACTAATCTAAAACTGTTCAGCATAAATGTACATAAACACTCTTGAAACTCAAAATAAGTGACTATAACTCAAGTACCTGATTATGTTCCTAAAACAAGATCATCATTGTATACAGTAATGTATCCACTTCACTGATTAGTGAGAAAAAGTCCTTTTAATTGCATGAAATTTGCAACATCTAAAAGCCTCATTTACTAGGTAATGAAAGTGAAACAGGTTCAATCAAGAAGCATTTGGTTATTAATTGTTTGATGACATTAGCACGGCTCGGAGAAGCACGTATGCAGAGAGAGGAGCAATCTTGCATAGATAAACACAGCTGTAATTTCTGCACACAAGTCTGTTATTTACCAGGATATAGAAAAAACTGCATTGCAGATTGAAAAAGCAGGGGAGAAGTGTCGAGGATAGAGGAGGGAAAGATGCATGAAGAGCAGGGTGCTGAAGAATTTTAAAGTAAGTAAATGAAAGAGCAGCAGAAGATGCTTAAATGGTGGATGTAAAACAGACGGATAATGAATGAAAAAGAAATCAGTGTGGATATATAGAGGAAAATATGATAGGGGGAAATGACACTCAGAGAGAGAACATGCTCAAGACTACATGCAGAGTGAAGAATATACAATCAGTCATAACATTATAACCCCAGACGGGTAAAGTTAGTCGGCAGCTGACAATGGGGTGAGATATATTAAGCAGCAGGATTTCCCTCCTTGAAGTTGATGTGTTGGAAGCAGTATAAATGGACTTGTGAGGATCTGAATGACTTTGACAGGGGAACAATATTGATGGCTTAATGGCAGGGCCAGAGCATCTCCAGAACTGTAGGTCTCGTTGGATGTTCCTGGTCTGCAGTGGTTAGTACACAAGGGGTCGGATAAATGAAAACCAGGGAACCCGCAACAGTGCCATGGACACCCAATGCTCACTGATACATACAACATAAGAGCTTAAGCAGCACAAATTGCTGTTAATGTCAATTCTGATAGAAAAGCATCAGAACACACACACAGCTGTTAGGGGGCAACAAGGAACCTACAGAAGATGAGGTGGTTCTAATGTTATGGCTGGTGTGTATAAATATTTCCTTTCTCCATTCCTGTCCATTTACCGTTGAAAATGCCAACCCTGTCATTTGTGGTTGTTATTCAAACAATGAGAGGGATAGCAGGTAAATGATAAAGGCATAGCTCAGGGGAAAGGTGTGCGTCAATAAGAATTCAGACCAAGACCTGAGTAGAAGAAGGAGAAGCAGGAGGAGAAGCAGGAGGACAGAGAGAGGAGAGTTGGTTACTTGGACTGATCCATGGCTATCTTCTTGATCTTCTTACTGTAGTCAGGACAGATTGATGAGATGGACAGACGGTCAAATGAGAAGTACGGCGCCCTGTAGTTGGAGGGGACATGAAGAGACGGGATGGATGACAGAACAACGATTACATGGATAGTTGGATAGAGACATGAAAATACAATACAATACATAATATGATGAACGTAGAGCGGGTTGAAGGAAGATGATGAAAAAAGGATCAATCCGTTTGTTAGTAGAGGAAAGCTGCATTTGAGGAGGAGGAGGCAGGGAGGCAGCGTGAGGGTAAGAGAACAGCAGCACATGATCAGTCTACCACATGTTGACACATCGCCTCAAGGGAGAAAATTCCAGGACATAAAGTTGGGCAAATATCAATTAAGGGAGCACCTATAATGTGTGGAATTTGAGAACAACAATATAAAAGATCCAGTAAATAAAAATAGACAACAGTCCAGAGCATCATGACAGTGAGGAAAAATATTCAGATTTTCTCTCAACATTAAAGTTAAGAACTATCAAGTTTGATGGGAGTGACTAATGATGGCTGTTGATGAGATGATAAATTAAGGGATAAACATAAGCACACATAATCTAGGAATCTAAAGTGTCTGCACACTATCTGTGGTTATCCATCTGGTAAATAATGAGATTTTTCTATTAATAATTAAAACACATTACAGTTTGAGGGCAATGCAACCATTATTTGTTGAGGTATTTGAGTGTGGACCGAAGTGATTGACCATCAAGCACAAGCTCCATCGTTAGTGTCTACTAACATGGATGAGAACATCCCAACAATAAAGAAACCACTGAAAAACAATCAATTATTTTTTAAATGATAGAAATAAATACATATTTTTTCACTATTGAGTGGCTCTGTGGTGGATGAAGGACAGGAAAAAGTTTAAAGGTTTTACAAAAAAATCTTCTTGGCCTGCT
The DNA here is from genome assembly GCA_037951165.1 of Lophius americanus. Classification (NCBI taxonomy): domain Eukaryota; kingdom Metazoa; phylum Chordata; class Actinopteri; order Lophiiformes; family Lophiidae; genus Lophius; species Lophius americanus. The sequence continues at coordinate 6,632,400 of JBBDHG010000032.1, read as the reverse complement.
TAAGCGCCCACCTGGAATGAGTTTAAGGGCAAAACTAAAGCATACTCTGTTTGAGAAAGGTCTGAGCAAGGGGACTCGCTCCAAAGATTCAAACTGCTCTACCTGCACACCTCAGGGCTCTGGAGCCCTCCCTGTCCTCATCCACTGAGGTCAGCCACAGGCCATGGTGAGTTCTTCCTCACATACAAGCCTGCCCTTAGGGGAAGGATAAGACCGAGCTTTCCCAGTTAAAAGCCAGATTAGGCCAAGGAATAAATATAAACAGACAATTCTGACGCAGCCAGAGAGAGAGAAAATGAAAAAAGCATAAAGGCAAGCAAGAGAGAGAGAAAATCTCCTCATCTATCATACAGCATATTCCTATAGTCGTGCCGAAAAACATGTAGAAGCATCTATCTTCCACACATGTATTTTCTTAATGTATTTTAGCCAATTTGAATTCAAAGTTGTGGACAGAAACATTCACATGCATTCAAAACAAGAGGAGAAGATATTAAAATGTGCAATTCATAAGAAACATAATGGCATCCACATTTCATTTCATTGTGTTTGTGAATATGCATGTTTGAATTGTATGACCTGATTGGTATGGAGGAGAAGGGCTTCTTGTAGATGTCGGCCAGTTTGTCCATGACCACAAAAGCCGTGGTGAAAATCCTGTATGTGTGCAGGAAGGTGTTGAGGAAGTCAATGGAGAGGAAGCGCAGGTCAGTTAACCTCTCAAGCAGCCGCTCAACGCTGGCATAGCGGATCTGGGGGACCTTGCAGGAGTTGAGCGTCTTGCTGAAGCAAATGTCAACATCATCTTTATGGAGACGCACATCAGATCTGATGGATATACACGTAAACACATACACAAACGTAAACCAGTATGGGTGACTGCTGGGCTACTAAGCAAGGAAAAGCTTACAGAAATAGCTGGGCAAAAACGGCCATGTGAAAGAGAAAAATTAAAAGAGTACACGTAATTCAAAGAAGGTATTTAGCCACAGCATAAACAAAGAAAACAAAAAGAAAAATGCGTAATACAGAACAAAGAAAATAAAATTAACACAAGTTTACCATTTTCACTCGGCTATGCTACATCATAAACTTATGTCTAGCAGCACTGGCATGAAGACACGAGTATTCCTCCTCACAAACACCAACATACTTACTTGATCATATGAGGCACAGTGACCTTAGAGTTCTCCTCAAATACACTGGTCATCAAGCCATTACAGCGGATATTATCTATGCACTGTAGACACAGACAGAAAAAAGAGAGAGAGAATGATCAAAGAAAAGTTCAGTTACTAGTACAAGAAGAAGAAATCTTTTATTGACAGCGGCCGTCTCTAAATGGAAGATCAGGAGGTAGCCGGTTCGAGCCCCAGCAAGTTTACATGTTGCAGGGTTCTTGAGCGAGACACTGAAACCCCAGTTCCCCGGCCACCCAAAGGGGCTGCCCACAGCTCGCTCAAGTCCCTCTCTCAAAAGCAGAGAAATAATTTCACAATTTTTTAATGTGTATTAATGTGTGTGATCAATAAAGGATTCATTATTATCATGAGAGGGTGAAAGTGAAAACAACTTTTTTGTTTTTAACTGAGTCTCCAATACCAAAGATCTAAACATACTCTTTAACCACCAATCTTCCGCTTGTGTTCATCTGTGTGCTCCAATGAAACAGGTAATACTGAGAATTGTTGGTAAAATAATGTAAAAATAGGCCTGGAAGGGGGTTGTGGAAAAAAGGAGACATTTTAAAAATGAGACGTAATTCAGTCTGATAGGCTTATACGGTGCTCCTCTGTTTGTGCAGCACTGAGGCAGTGAGCCGAGGTGACCTCAGGGGAGCTGCACCCTGTCTGTGTTTACCTATCACTGAGCCTTCTAAACACCCTGTGGGGACATGCTCTTGAGGCTCTTGTTATTCTGTGTTTGTCTGGGTGTGCGTTTGTGTTTTACCTGGCTAATGTCACTGGTCCATGCTGACTTCTCCTGCCGCGACGGTGCCAGTAACACAACAGTGAATGCAGGTGAGTCTGTCGGCTCGATCACAAGTTTAAAGTCCAGCTGACCAAATACCTGACCACCAGCTTTGGCTGCATGATAGAGAAAAAAGAAAGAGGTTGTGACAATACATCAGTCCTCTTAATGATGGGAAGAACCAAATATATACAATAAAACCGACGTACTAGGAGGGTTAATTACACCGACCCACAATCTATATTTCAAATGCCCCTGTGGTGTAAGCCTGAAGGTGTGTTATGCTATGTGCGAGCATGCATGTAATTGTCTGCGCACTTATGTCTATGTGGCTGTAAGTGCGTTTCATCAATCTGTTAATTTGCCAAATGAATCCTCAGGAAAATAAAACAGAACCCATAATGTCAGAAGATCAAAACCTGACATTAAAAGCAGTGAGCATCTGATATTTAAAGGGAAGTAATTTCTCGACACTTATCATCTATCACCTAATTAACCTTTATGGGTGCTGAAAGGCCTAAGTGAGCCAATAAGGGTTGCCTGTGTGTAGAGCCGAGAGGAAACACTGCTTCATGGATGGAGTAAACTTACACTCCTCATCACTGACATCTGGTTCTTCTATGAGTGTGCAGTCTATTAGAGACAAAACTCCACCTTGCTGCAAGAGTCAAATACAAATATTAACACTTAGTTGACATTTTGGTAAAAATGTTTTAATTGATCACCTGCAAATATATATTTCCTCTAAGACGTACCTAAATCCCTGAAGTTAAGACATACTCACCTTCAGAAGGTGCAGTTTTCCCCCGGAGCTGCGTGTGCATACAAGAAAGTGTTTGGTGAAGAGGAAGCACTGTCTTTCCCCTTCCTTCTTAAGCGAGAGAGAGCCCAGACGCACCTTACTCAGCTTCCCTCGCTCCACAGACGGCAGCTGGATCAGGGAGCCTGAGGATCCGGAAAAAGATTACATTCCATTTCACTTAGCTGAGGCTAAAGTGAGGGCTGTGTTTAGTAAGCTGTATAAGCATATACATGTTTATATTTTCTCAACATATCTATTTCCTGTGTGCACCTGGCAGACATAAAGACATTTCAAATATGAAGTAGGTCAGACATGCCTCTCCTGACCGGCGGAATGTTTTATTAATCGGTATATTTATTTTAGAATTACCATTGATTTGAACAGTGTGTTTTTGTCCTCAACAAATCAGGAAGGATCATCCTGATCATCTTCTTCAGAATGGAAGATCAGGTTGGCATGCTAAATATAGCTGCAGTTTTTTTTATCAACAGCTCAGTACAGAGATTTCAGGTTTTAGACCAGAGCCTTATCAGATCTGTTCCACCCACTTGTTGCAAAAAACTGATAATCCCAGAAAAATGCAGTAGTCTTTATGTTGGGCATTTTATTATCAAAGGATCAATACTGTAAATCTCTTGTCTAGAATCTCTGGGTTGTGTTTGAGTCTTCTTTTAAAAGAACTTTTATTTATTGAGTTTTACAAGCTGTTTTTTTTTTAACTTTGAGATTTATCTATGGTCAATCCCTCTTTATTTAAAAAGATAGATTTGTGATATCATTCATGTTTCTATCACTTTCAGGTTGGACTACAGCATCTTGTTGTTCACTGAAAATTTACACCATAAATCAACTAAAGCTTTGTGTGTCTAAAAAAACGGGTGCAAACTTAAGAGCACCTGCAAATAAATGCGCAAGCTGATCTACTAACGGTGCACTCCGTGGGTGGCAATGTCTGTCACAACGTGAAAAATAACACGCGCTATTTAGTCTGATTGACTGAACGAATATGTAGTATCAGGGGTTTCTACCAGAGCACCCAAAATACTGGGAGGAGTCCATGCAGGTTATGTTTTTATTTTATTTTTATACAACAGTGCTAAACATCAGTTTAGCACTGTTGTATAAAAAAACAATGCTAAACACAGCACAGCGCTAAACATCACTGGTTTAGGTTGAGAGACCCCCCTGCCTGTAGCCCATCTCTGATCCCTCTCGCCAGGGCACTGATGGCCATCGTCAGACCAGATCCAACGCTGATCTGTTGCCTGGTGGTCTCCCGCGGTGATCAGGCGCTTGTGCCAGAGTGAGATCAATGAAGACGTACCCTGCCTGACGAAGGTCTGACTGGTGTCCAGCAGGATGTCACAGCCCTCCACTATCATTCGCTCTATGGCCAGGTTCTTCCGGATGTTCTCCGTGTCACTCACTTCATCATGCATTATTCTAGAACCCACACAAACACACAAATACTAGTTTATTGCCCAACATCAAAATGTATCACAGGGTTCAACCAAACACATACCTTGACAGCTCCTCTAACTTGGACTTAGCAAATTCAAGACTCTTGCGTTCCACATGCTCAAAGGGTGTGTGTGCCAATAACTCGTGCAAAGTGATGATGTAGCGAGGAATCTTGTGGGAGAAAAGAGAAACATGAAATCGAACAAGATATACACACAGCTCATAAGAGATGGTTTAGATCCATAAATGAAGCATAGTCTTAGCATGTTCCTGAGAAGCAGTGTTGGCTTGTGTCTGTGATGTACCTGGAACATTGGATATGTGAGGAAGGTCTCGAGCATCCGTCCCTCACAGGCGGCATTGGACTCATACTGTTTCAGGAGCTTGTCAAAATCTCTGTTCTGCTTACAGTTGGCCAAAACCTGCAGGCTGTACTGATGGTTACGCACAAACTCTTGGTAGATGTTCAGCATTGGCAGCAGAATGTCAAATAGATCAGCTGGAAACAAAACCACAAAAATATGCCTCTACTGTATAGTATATAGGTCTCATGAAGGTACAAATCCAAGAATTCACTATGTTTAGGTTGTCCTAAACTTGCTAACCAAATTAGCTGCCAAAAGCTTTGTTCCAGCGGGAAATGCTCTTAAAATGTTCCAAGGGTCGGATATTCCCCAAGTCAACATTCCTTTTATACTGCTAACGTTTTTGTGTCAAAACCTAAACCCTTGGGAGATAGCACCACATGTAGAACTGGGGGAAATTTTCAGACAAAAATAACAGAACTGATTCAAATACAACACTCTAGATAACTTTACAATACTTTATTCTACACCATTACTCTTCAGGAATCCTGTTCATGTTTTCGAGGTTAATTATTTTCTGGCACAGTTATCACATTCTTTACTTTAGCAGAAGTAAATGTATTATGTGTAAAACATTGTGATTCAACCTATTCAGTCAAGTAAAAGCGAAAAAGCATCGATTCTGACGTCAGAGGAAGCTGGTCCACAGAGGTAGAGGAGGTTGGTCCTCTTCTGGTTCTGGATTGGTGTTTTATTTTTGGTTTTGTGTGTGTAGTTGATAAGGTTTATGATACACGTTTATACTTTGAAACTACAAAATAGTAAAACACGCAGTAGATGTACTTTAACATGAGGAGAACCACTCCTACTTTATTTTCTCATCAAATGTCTTAATGTCAGGAAAGAATGCAGCGATGTTTCAGCCCAGCGGCCTTCAGAGCATAAACGGAAACGGAGATCAGGTCATTTGCATATAGGAAGTGGTGTGATTACTACCCAAAGTTACAAATACATCTTGTCAATTGTCATTTTAATAAGAAAGATGGTATTTGTAACAATGCAATATTGACGTTTTAAAAAGACAGATGTATTTGTGGCCTCAGGAAGTAATCCTCATCTGTCATGATCCAATAAAAGCACTTCCTGTATATAAAATACCTGATCTTCATTTTCTCATAAATGCTGTGAGGAAGGCCTCCAGGCTGGAATGTCAACATGTTTGTTTGGAAAAGGCCAAAATGATAAGTCAACTTGCACTAGAATTTTGTTTGAGCTACTTTTCCCCTTTGGATTTCAAAACTAATGTAAGCTTTTCAGATTTGAAGCTTGGAAACTGACTCCTTCAGAATAAGCACAGTAAACACTGCTATGATAATCACATGAATCACCACATCCCATATTCTTCATTTACTGTGCTGCCTCTCTCAAACAACTGGTTTAAAAAACTTGACCACGGTTTAGATACACGACGAGCTCAGAGAATGAGCCTTCATCGTATTAGCCACAGATGGAAGCTTCTAGTCTTTTGATCCTTGTCTGTGTTGGGTTAAATCAGTGTTGTATTGGATGATAATTAGCCTATGATAATATCAAAAAACAGAAAATAATCTGAAACACAGCAAATACAGAAACTGAACTTTGTTGATCACAAATCTATGTTTGCGTCAGCCAGAAGCAGATAACGTGAAACATGGCCCCTTACTTTTTGAATTTGTCACAACTAATTTGCTGTAGTGTCTTTCATCACTCTGTCATCTTGGTGATTCTTATTAGCCGAGGGGGGTTTCTGTTTTAGGAGGTGAATTTATGGGATGCCTTCTGGTCCGGGTGGTCATTGTCTGTCAAGACAATGAGTCAGCTTATTGCAGACTGTGATACGGAAATCAGCATATGCGTGTGTGTGCGTGTGTGTTTGTGTGCGCGTTTGTATTTGTGTGGTGAGGCAGTAAGACACCAAGTCCATTTCAACAGGTGGGTTTACATGGACAGCCTAATTCTGATAAGATTTGGAAAAGACGCCTAATCGTAAAGAAATGTTACATGTAAAAAAGAAAAAGGCCGTTTCCGAATGAGATTTCGTTCCTTTGTAAGGAGGTCGTCAAAGTCCTTTCAGAAAGCCTTTCAACTAGCCAGTAGCTGCCCGTAAACATTGTTGTGTCTCCGCACATGCCCTCTTTGTGGTATTCTTCTTCCCATTCGGTTGTCACACAGCTCATCGTAGCATCATCTCCACCTCATGAACTGGAGTGTGGATCATCTGAGCATGTCAGAGAGCTCTTTCCGATTAGATGAGGTGATGCATGTGAACACCGTGTCAGAAAAGATCACAGGTCATGTAATCAGGTGACAAAATTGCAATTTCGAAAGGCTGGCCGCATGGCTGCAGAGCATATTGTGTACACACAGTACATGATATGTATGTATGTATGTATGTCTTTATGTATGTATGTATGTACGTGTGTGTTTTGTGTAGGGTAAAGAAACATCTTACCCAACACCAGGGTAGGCCAGTTGGCTATTCTCGCCTTCAAGCCTTGATGGAAAATCTCATGTAGGAACATGATGGTCTCACTGATGACACGGTGCGAAAACAAAAAAACAAAAGATTTCTTAAATCTTCAGTATCTGTCTCTACTGGCACCTTCAGCATAATTAACATGTAAGTTATTTGATGCAAAAGACGAGGTGGTATGAATAAGATGCTTAATCGCACGGCAATATATTTACAAAACCATACAGACCTGTTAAGGAAGATGCTGCTGACGTCATCATGGCTGATGGGGGGTTTCTTTGAGCTGGCAGCCATCCTCAAAGGTCTGAGGAAACAGTTAACCAGGATGTAGAGCTGTTGGACGTACCTGTCCTCACACACACAGAAAAATACCAAACCCATGTTAGAATGTGTGGGATTAGATTTTAGACAAGTGAGATATTACACACTCTCCAGAAATGTAAGGAAAATTCACAATTATCTTCAAAATACATATATTAAGAGAAAATGGGTTATGTTGTGACACATATCCTAAATGTTGATTTATGGTTAGATGGCAAATTTGACCTTAATATTCATATCCCCGAAAAGTCGGGGATGTTATGGATTTGTCATTGCCACGTCGGCTGCAGATCCTTGGTTTTAATGCGATAACTCAAAAAATGCGATAACTGTAACGGTTGATTGTCAAATTTTACACATACATAGATGTTAGTGCAAAGAAAAACCGAGTGATTTTGGGAAAGGTCGGTTGTATGTTTCTAACACTATAGGGGAAACTATATCTCCAAAAGTTTTCGTACCCTAATTTCTCAACTGTTGGTCCAAATAGGTCAAGGTCAAATAGGTCAAATGTGGTGCATATGAATAAACTCGAATGACATCTATATCAAATAAACCACTAATAGTTCATATTTTACTCATTAGGGGTAGTTTTTTAGAAAAGAGAACAGTTTTTGACATAACTTCCTAATGTTGGTCCAATTTAGTTCAGATTTGGTGCATATGAATCGACTAGAGTTCTATAATGCATAATTATATTAATATATAAATATGTATATATAAATATTTATGAAATTTCGCTCAAATAGTTCATATTTCACTTACTAAGGTGGTCTTATTATGAAAAAACACAGTTTTTCTGACATAAAAGGAAACCTCATCAACTTTTCTACGGTTGATGACGTTTCCATAACATCCCCTTTTCATGGACATAATATGTAATATTACAATAATGCAAAAAGCATTATTACCCAGCATTAATCACCCGAGCCTGCTCCTATTGTATGACACTCTGAAGAGCATTCTTTCCTCAGCACTAGTCTACAGGCATAAAGCATTTACGTACTCGGTCTCTGCTTCTACCATATTGAAGACGATCTGGTTCCTTTTCCTCATGCTCTCAGCATGAGGAGAGCAGATGTAGTCCTGAACAATGATCTTCCACTTCCTCCGGCAGAGCCAGCCCCGCATGAAACTCTGCACCTGAGGAGACACAAGTATTTATCATGCTAACAACTCATCTAAAAAAATCCCGGTAGGAAACTATCAGAGAGTTTAGAGAAAGGTAAAGGTGAAGTTTAAGGAAAACGTAGTTTTACCTTTTTGATCTTTTTGATATCTGGGTCTTCATCTTCATGGTTGACATGGTAAGGCCGCATCCGCAGCTTAGTCTTGTTCAGAGCTACAATCTTAAAAATTTGACCACAAAAATATATTACCAAAATGTTTAGAAGCCTCAATATTACCTTAAACAGAAACAACCTCTGTATGTACCTCTGATGTGTAGAACATGATCAAACTGAATAGATGAGGATCATAGCCATATCAGCCATAACATTATAACCACTGACAGAGGAGGTGGATAACATTGATCATATGATTGTAATGGCAACTGTAAGTAGCTGATGTAGTATATCAGGCAGAAAGTGAACATTTTCATCTGAGTGACTTTGACAAGGGAAAAATGGAGATGAAGGCCGGAGAATTTTCAGAACTGCAGGTTTTGATGGGTATTCCCAGTCTGTATTGGTTAGTACCTACCAATGTGGTCTAAGGAGAGAACGCCGGTGAACCGGCGTATGGGTCATGTGCGGCAAAAGACGTTGGTCAAAGGTCGGTGGGGAGCGAAAGCTACCCCGTTGTCCAACATGTCACTTCATGGGCTTGGATCGAACCCTAAAACTTCTGTTCTACTTACTGAGCTAAAGCTTGCTTCATATTGGGCTGGGTAGCCGTGGATCAGTCCCACTGCCTATGCTGACCCCTGTCCACAGCTGAACGTGCGTCAATTGAGCTGCAGCATCATATTTGGATTAAGGAAGAAAGTGTTTGGGGTCGGAAACATATTTTCTTTACATCTTACAAGGTACCAAAATGCACTAAGGGAGTTAGTGTGATTCTTTTGGGCTTTGGGAAAACATCGGTCCTGCCGTTGTCGTTGATGTTACTTTGATGTTGATGTTAACCTAAACATTTTTGCAGACCAAGTACACATTTGGAAACAATATTCCCTTATAGCAATGGCTTCTTTCAGCAGAATAAGACGCCTTGCCACGCCTCAAATGGTTCAGGTAAAGGTGTTTTCCTGAATCTGGTTTGAGGAAAACAACAATGAGTTCATGATAATGACGCGGCCTCCAAATTTCTCGAGGCCAACATGTCCGATTCCTGAAGGCCTCACATACAACTTACAGGACTTGCTAATATCTTGGTGCGAGATACAGCAGCACACCTTCAGAGGACTTGTGGAGTCCCTGCATATAATGATCAGGGCTGTTTTAGCAGCAAAAGAGGGATGTGCACAATATTAAGGAGGTGGTTATAATAATTTGGCTAATCTTTGTATATATAGGGATTACCTTGTGGGTGAATGGTCAGTGAGCTGTTGGTGTGTATCTTCCAGATAGCTATCAGATTCCCTCATGATGGAAAATTTGATGCCTCCATTCAGAATGAGAGAAAGGGGGAGGGGAGGGGCTCTCATTTTGTCAAATTTTGCAGATCAAGGCTCATGGTATGTGTCCAATAACTAGGATTGAATCCTAATCCATGGGAAACATAAACCCAAACTCATCCAAGACACAATAATGTCATGCTTTTTAAATCAGATCATCATTTAGACTTTTACTTGGTGCAGGTAAGAAAAGCCAGTCAAAAAACACAAAGTTCCTCGGTTGGCTTTCAAAACGAGGCGAGCATGAAACACATCACAAAGAGCAGAATCCAAACACCCAACCTGATCAAGCAGTTCAGAGTAGACTATTTCTATTCATTGAGCATTGCGTCTTTTGATAACATGGGTTTATGACAGATGCAGAAAAGCATGAAAGATGAAACCAAAGTCATTTCCAGTCGCACACAAGCTTTTATCCTCATTTTCCTCTTCACCAGCTCGATCCTGCAAATGGAAACCGAGAAGAGCCAGTCTGCCAACTGATGATTGCAGTGGCTAGTTGGTTTAATTATTCATAAAGAAGGAGCAACACACTAAAACAAACAAACAAGTGTGTGTTTTAATGAGATGGATCACCAATAGCACACTAGCCCCCCAAGTCTAATCCTTCTTTCATGAGCAGCCCAGTTACACGGGCAGATGTTTCCGAATGTAAAATACCTTCGTTAGCATTTTCATTATCAATAGGGCTTAATGTATCATGCAGATAAGATATAATCGCAGCGTGTAGCGCACTCAAAGGAAGTATTAAAATTAAAATCAGCAAAACAGGCAAACCCATTAACAACGTGCTGCTTGGTATTGAAGATAACAAGTAGACTTAGCAAGCAAATATTTAGCCGTTGTTGAAACAGATGAGCCGAGAATGACAATTCTGAGCAGAGTGGTGAGATTTGGAGATTTAGACCAATGAGCAAAACGCTTCCTCTGGAGTAAGCAGCTGCACAGACTAGAGGTTAATTTCAATCAAGTAGATGCACATTAAGAACAACCCTGGAGGGCTTTGTGATACTATGTCACATAAGAGAGAACAAAGAGGCAGCAGCATTTTTATGATGAAAATAAAGGGGAGGCACAGCTTTTTGACTCGCCGACACAACCCTCTGAAGATAAAAGGGAGATTGCTGCAAGAATAATTTTACAAGAAAATACATTGTGTTAAATCTAAAAACAAAAACACTGCTGGGGAAAATGTAGAAATGGATTTATCAAAATAATAATTTTTAAAAAAGTAAAAAAATTATGCATTTAGTTTTGAATTGATGTTTTCGACATAGCATTGTTTTTTTCCAGATCTTGAAAAATCTGGAATCAAGAAAGGTGGCGCAAGGGAGGTGACCAGGAATGTTCTGGACATGGCCTTAACCGGGGGGCCCTGAAGACTTTAAGAACTTACATGGTTCAGGTTCAGAGGAGGGATTCTTCAAACAAATAGTGGGAGAGGCAGATACAAAGATGTGACAGGATCAACTCTGTGTTTACTCCAGTAGGGTCTGAGGTCACGCATGAACCCAAACCCTTTAAATAGCAACTTTAATCATTTTAATCAATAATCAATCAATAATTTTGGGTTATATTTCAATGTTAAACAATAAACTATGATTGATAGTTGGCCAGCCCTAATCAAAGTGATGTGAACCTTTTTCTGCAGTGACTGTGACGGCAAGAACAAGGTGAGCTTCGATATTTTATTTATAAATAGATTTTTAATAGTCCAAATTCCACAAACTAATAATATATATAATGGAATATCCTCACTGCTGTGTCCGCCAAAGATTAAATTTGTGTTAATGCAATAACACAAAAACGATTGGATCAATGGATCATTTTCAAATGTCATGCCTATAGAGATGAGTGCAAGGAAGATGGATTTTGGCAAAGGTCAGTTTCATATTCCTGCCACCAGGGGGGATAAAAATGCTTTAGGGCCATCATTTTTCAACAATTGGTGTGATTTTGTCCAGATTTGGTGCATTTCAAAAGCCTCTAATAGATCAAACTAGTATTTGCCACATTCTACTGGAATAGTTCATATTTCAGTCACATGGGAGTTCTTGAGCCAAAAACACATTTTATTTTTCCATTACTTACCCTCCATATACTGGATCATATCCACTACGCTTAGGAGGTCTATCTCGTATATATATTATTTCACTATAAAAGGTCATATTTTTCTCATTGTGGGGATCTTTTTGCGGAAAACACAGCTTCTCGTCAGTGACATCCCAATCATAAGTCCAATTGCGTCTCAATTAAGCTCATATGAAATGATGCTATATCTGTTTAATTATATTACCGAGCTCAGAAGAAATAGTTGACTATACTCATTCATTAATTACTCATTGATTTTCCATAATCATTTATCCTTTCCATGGTCCTGGGGGCGCTGGAACCTATCTGAGCTCAGACCAACATCTTGGACCAACACTAGTTCCCCTAGTGGCGCAGATATGGACACATCTTTGCATTATCGTGCTAACAAAAAGTATTTTTGGCGGATGGAGCAATAAAGCTGAGTAGTTTTTAGGGCTATAAATACTGAGAAAACAGTCCATTAAGGCAAATAATGGACTGCAAATAGTTTTTTCAAGATATAAGTGACAGTATAATTTAAGTGTGCATGTGAATCAATATGTGCAAACTATCTTTGGAGGGTTAATGTAAAATATTAATACCGGGGACAAAGAAATAAGGAAAAGAGCAGAGGAAGATCAATCCAAGTCTCCAGCTCAGCCATACTGTTTGCATGAAAAGTCAAGATGTAAGTTATCAACCGCCACACATCCTCCTCCAAAGCTCACCACCGGCTGCTGTCTTCTGTGAAGAGTAGGCACGTACTCGCTTTTGTCTTATGCGCCTCGTTTCATGCATAGATTGCTTGTTTCCAATATCTATGGATTTTAAATCACACATGGTTAAGACAAGCCCTTATAGAAGAACCGATACAGTTCAAATATTGCCAGCCCTAGACAGAAGGAAAATTGGGTTTGATAAGATGGAAATCTTGAAGATTACATTTTTTTTTAGGTGTACAGACGTGTGTTTTTGTGTAAACATGCATGTTGTACCTCTGCTTTGAGTCTCTCAATTTCAGTGTCCTGATCTTCTAATTGGGTGCGCAGCTGATTTGCAGCCACCTTCTCGGTTTCCACGATCTGTACAAGGTGTATGTATTTCTGCATCAACACCTCTCGTTCTATGATGATATCAGAGTAACTGAAAATAAAGAGTTCACAAATATATCAGGTATGGGAAAAATGTGAAGACAATGTTATATTATGGGAATGATTGAAAAGCAGCATGTTGGTTTACCGCGTGTCAAGACAGAGAATGAGGAAACAACAAAAAAACACAAATTATTTAAAGAATATTTAAATGAATGCTAATATTCTAAATTCGAATAAGTTAAAAAAAAGTTAAATACAATTTGTACAGCCTTACAACTGTGGAGCTCATGGAAACTTACTTTATTCAGTTTTTAACTGTGCACTATCCTGCCAAATAAACACCACATCTTCTGTTGCAGTTGGAACAGTTTGATAAACGGTTGTTTGACTATATATTTCTGTGTTTCTGCCGTTACTTCACTGGTTTGAACTTGGACAGAGATACATTATGATGAGATGTAAATGAGGTAATCAATTTACATGCCTGAAAAAGAACTACACAGAACTACACAGAACTCATAGAACACAAACTTCTGCGCAGAAAGTTTCTCCATTTTGCCATTGCACCTAAAGCAGTATTCTCATGATATTGACGGCCTCCATAACATGATTAATTGACCATAACTAGGCCTTTGCTGTCATCCCTGATGGCAAGGGTGTATCCCGAAAAAGGCCCCAATCCCCTGTGTAGTACAAATAATCCCCCTGCTTGATAACCTGACTCATTAATAATCTCAAACGATCCACATTGATTCAACATATTTCTCTGAAGTCAGCAATATGTTCTAAGAGAAGATCTGATAGTGACTCAATGATAAAGATAAAGACAATTAACTATTTTCTCTCAATCTAGATGTCCTTAGTGTAGTTCATACGAATTGCATTTGGATTAAATTTAAATAGCTAGGATATTATCAGAAGAAACAGTGTTTTTGTTAAAAAGAAAACTGCCCTAGTCAATAAAATATCATATATAATATAAGATAGATCTCGAGGCAATTCATATGCCTCAAAATTGGTCTAAATCGACCCAAAGATTGAGAAATTATGATGAAAACTGTAATTCGGAGCTAAGGCTCCCCCTAGAGGCGAAATTATACCACTGGTCTTTCCCAAAATCAATCCAACTGTTCCTCGAACTAAGGTGTTTAGGGTTATAAAATTTGAAACTGATCCATGAAATATTTTTTGAGTTATTACATTATTACAAAGGATAGGTTGCGGATCCATTCTCAGGGATATAATAAACTACCCCTATAAATGCTCCATCCACCGGCCAAATACTCCACCCTCCTACCATGTTTCATCAAGATCTCTCAGTTAGTTTATGCACAATTACAGTAAATGATGACATCATGAAGGTAAAGAAAGAGAAAAGAAATTGTAGATCCAACCCTTTACCCCGATCCACTTCATAATGTAATGGGGTTATTCCTACCATGTGACCTCACTCACAGTTGAAAGAAAATCTGACAAGAAGTTATACAAAGCAGCACCGATGAAAGCATTACCACCTTGACATAGGTAATAATAAAGGTTTAGAATATCCTACAATCTTAACATTGAATCTAATAACGTAAGAAGGCATTAAAGCACAGGGATTGGATTAGTTGGCTGATTGGTTACAATATGAGGGAGTTCAGAAAATAAAGTGACCACTCAATCACTCACTATGCACCACAGATTATTTTCAAACTTTCAATTGCACATTATCTTTTTCTGGATTTGTCTGTGTTTGATTTCTTAGCAGCAGAATACAGTATTTGTTATGAGTTTTTTAAAAAGCTAAAAATCGGCTACTCCATACCACAATAATCTTAGCTTTATAAATAAAATATGGATTATAAATGAATGAAATCTTCGAACATTTACGACACAAACAAAGATATTGGGGAAGGGAGCAAATACTTGCAGAAAGTCATGTAGCCTGTTTTGCAGTAAACCATATATGCTATTGTATATTCAATAGGCTATGACCTTCAAAGTTTATCAATGCTCTCTCATATTAATATCCCGGCACATCTTAATCAAACTGTGCTATTCATACTTCCTGCTACACAAATATCCCTTTTACAACACTATGTGTGTACCTCGCCTGCTGGATGACATCCACCCATTCATCGCACTCAATCTCCTCGTCTGTCCGCAGCTCCAAAGGCTTCTGTCCGTCATGGCCAAACACGATGAGGAAGTAGTGCTGACGGGACAAAGAGGAAGACAGAAAGGTTGTGAACGTTTCTGACCCTCATATCAAACACTCCTTTGAGATGCGAGATGCAGCTAATCAGATATATATTCAACCATTTCCTTCAAATGCTTTGCTTTTGATGCTTTTATTACTAGGATTCAGCCCATTTAATGTTCCACACACCTTACATGTAGGAGTCAGAGTACATATTATTTGCTTACTGAAATAAAACATGTCATCACCATCAACTCCATCAACAGCCCTCTGTCTGTCTCGACTCCAAACTCTGATGAGTTTGTGCCTTTCTAAATAATACCTCACACTTACAAGAAAACACATTCCAACACATTAAAGCAGAGACACACAACTACTGTAGATGTCCAACACACACACTCACACACATGATGCACTCACACCCACAAACTCGCACACACAACCACGCACACCCACTCACAAACACACACCAGGCACCCACACCCACACACACACACACACACACACACACACACACACACACACACACACACACCAGGCATTATGTGAAGTGATGGAGGCTTTTATTAAAATGGTCATGTCCTGGGGCACTGGGTTACCAGAAGAGTTGCTATTCTTAGTCAGGGAAAAAAGACTGAGCTCTTCATGGACTTTATCTCTCCTCCTCTTCTCTTCATCCATCCACCTCTTACCTCTTCTCTCCCTCTCATCCCACTCCACATCCTCTGTCCAAACAGCATCCTCGTTTCTCCTGTTGTCAAACGCCACTCCTCTTCCACCCCTACATCGTTTTTTATTTTTGTCTCTTTGTGTTTCTCACTAAGGGTTCAGTGAACCAAACCAAGGCCAGAGACGTTTACCCCGCAGGAGGACGAACAGGGCTGGGGACAGCAGATTAAGGTTATTGGAACACACACACACACACCCACACACACACACACACACACACGCAAATACTGTCCTCCATCTCTATCTTTCTATCTCTGCTTTTCATGTATCCTTCATCTTGATTCACTGGACTTTATTACATCAACAATAATCTGAGAGGAGAGGAGGCTCGAGAGAGGCTGTAGTTACATAAGATTTCTTAACTGAGCACATATCTCTAAATGATGTCACCACCTAACCAGATAGCATTTCCATGGAAACGCATTGTCTGATGCTTACATCGTGTTTTGCACTTCCATCTTCTGCATTATTCATTTCATGCTCTCATTCATCCATCCTACCATTTCATCCATGAGACCGTCAAGTCAAAAGGAAAGCAGATTTTAGAGATGTAGATGGGAAATCTGAGCCGCTTTTTTTCTACACATTTAAGGTAATGTAGCATAGTGATGGAGCACTAGTCAAATATTTATATAAATATTACAGGGCTTAGAGTACATTTACATTTCATGGCTTTACAAGACGTGGTTGAAGAAACTCATTTACATTACTTTGGCGAAAGGAGCAACACTTTTCTATGGTTATGTCAGTAAACTGCTCATAGCTACCAGAGAGACTCCATTCAATAACAATTGATTCACATTGTTGATGCATTAATATGTAAGCAGCCTTTTAACTTGGCAGGTCAGAAGTATTATTTCTTCATATTTTAAGTTTACTGTATGATCATAGGGTTAATGTGTGTTGTCCAGCTCAACATGTAAATAGAATAACAACATAGAATATATAAATAAAGCAAAGTACCTCAAAATAGCAAAGACAGTGATGAAGAAGGGTCCATTAGCAAACATGGATAAGGATGAAGCACAATTTCAATTATTTAAAGGAATCATGTTAGAATGTATTTCCCATATCATTAAGTACTGAGATAAATGGACTTAGTTATTATCCATCATTGATTACTTTCGTGCTCCCTGTGTCGTTTCCTTTCTAGAGTACTTTCTGTAATGTATATGTTTTGTAAATTCTCCCCATACTGTCTTCTTAATTAACATTGTTGGTTTGCACGTTTAAATATAAACAGATTTTATATATTGTGGTGCTGCTTACTATATTCCTACATCTATTTTACCCTGCTATAGTGTACTACTATTTGATGCTGCAATCAGCAAGAAGCCATGATTAAAGTTTAATGATATCTCATCCTTTACGAAAGCTTCCTGCATTGAAATAAATTACTATTTAGCCCTGTACTGTGTCGTCATTAAGAAGAATGTTCCCTACTGGACAGCACCATTCAGTACTACACCCTCGCTCTCCCTTCAGATCAGCTCCACTGTAGCCTCTATCCCTCAGGGCTTTCATTGTACTGTAAGAAACTTTATTTAAACAAGTGAAGACAAAGAGGACACATACAAGGAAAAATATGCACTCACTTTTTTCTACTCTTTCACTCCTCGTCATTAACAACCAATTCACTTCTCACTTGAAACATGTTCCCCTAATAAGAGCAAAACCCATTACATAAAATGAAATGAAACTGACAGCATGACACAAAACAGTGTGTAAAACCTCGGGGAGACCGGGAGAATGAAGGGCAGTGAATTTTATTATTCAGAAGAAATTTCGGTTCAGTCATTTAAAACCGACGGTTTTGAAAAACAGAGGTGGCTCTCAGAGCAGAGACACTTTCACTGCCCAGCAGACTGATGTTAGGATATTAAGGACTACCACACATGAACACACACACACCAGACTCTGCAAGGCCCTGGGATGAAATAGATGTTGTCTTTATTAATGATTAAAGAGAAAGATGAAAGGTGACATAGCGGTTACACATTCATTAGACAAACAATGGCGAGGGGTTTCAGAAATACTCATGTGTTACATTCATTTATTCAGATCCACTACCATTTTTGTTTTCAAAGTCATCATGCTATAAAGTAAACACTGAACGTTTATTTTCATATCTGCAAGAATCATAGAGTGCCTATCAAGAATTCCTTTGAAGATTGCAAATTTCCAGAAGTGCACAAGAACACATTTTTACACGGGCATTGTCATGAGAAATAGTCTTATCCACGCAATTATGAGAAAACACTGAAGCAGCGCCTTAAAACTTGTTTTGGTTGTATAATCCACATATTTACATATAATATTCACACATTTGTGCATCCTCCCAAGACAGAGGTCTTTTTGTTTGTGTTTATGTTTGGATCAAAATTATCCAAACATTTATAAGCCAAATTTATTAAAAAAAAATGTGGGCAGGTCTGGGTCCACAGGATAAACAATTCAATTATGGTGTGGATTTGGATCAGGATCTGGATCCAAGAAGTTAATGAATGAATGAATTTTCTTCAAAATTGCAACATAGTGCATACTTTGGTTACATATAATAATACAATAATATAATAATCCAAATCATAATGGTCAACAGCAAACTGAAATACATGGATTAACTAAGAAATAGATTTTGTTATCAGTACAACATGCTTACTAGACCTAGAGAAGTATTTGTTCTATTTGAAGGGAAATATTGGGACCAATTATTTTGCTACAATTTGCAGAATAAACCTTTTTATTTTCCACATCATAGTTTTTCTTTATTTTCTGGACTTTGCTTTATAATTGGAGAATGGTTTTGCCTTGACCAGAAGGCCCTTCATGTTGCCAATGTGTTGACGTCATTGAGGTTGAAGTGCAAATTGGTGTAAAAAAAATCAGATCTTCAAAGTCAAAAGAAGGGAAGCTGAAAAGAGCAGTAGAAAAACTAGTTGAAAATTAAAAATGTTACGGTTAATGTTTTCCTGAAAATTATTTGTAGCAGCCTAAATCATATGGTCCAAATGATGAAACGGTGAAATGTGTGATTATAGGAGAGTAAAATATGGACTGGATTTGATGGTAGTGGTAAAATACAGTGCCGTGGATCAAGTATGTGAGCAGTGCGGGTTCCACAGGATCTCAGAGAAAATGTCTGGACTGGACACATATAGTGCGACAAATGTCTTACAGCATTCCGACGAGGACTCTGACTTCCGTTACGAGAAGCACAGCTGGTGAGTTCATGAGCGAGATGAAGCAGCAGTGGAGGGAGACCAGGGCACTCATCAGCAATGTATGAAAGTGTGTGTGGTGTGTCGAGCTGAACATGTGAACTGGAGATTTAATTCAACCAAACAACGTGTGATTTTTGGGAGAGACAAACGGACAAATGCAAGATAGATCTACTCAAGGCGATTAAGAGTAAGTAAGTAAATTGGATTCAATTGCACCAATTGTTAGGAAGTTGTGTTAAAAAAACTGTGTTTTTGAAATAAAAAAAACAGCTTGTCTTAGTGAGGAACCTAGAGTACGAACTTATTCATTCATTTATTATCCGTGACCGCTTATCCTGTTCAGGGTCGTGGGGGGCTGGAGCCTGTCACCGCTAACAACGGGCGAGAGATGCGGTACACCCTGGACAGGTCACCCGTCCATCACAGGTCTAAGACTATTACAGTAAAATAAGATATATACAAGCTAGATCTCCTTGAGATCATTCATATGCTCCAATTTTGGGCAAAATCCTTCCAACGGTTGAGAAATTATGAAAGAATGAAAGAATTAACAAACTGTATGTATTGTTCAGAATCAACTAACATATTTAGAGTAATTAAAGGTACCTAGTTCCAACACAAAAAGGCTTATTCATTCAGGTTAAGATGTAATAAATCACTGTTGCCAATTATAAAATTTAATCATGCAACCATTACTTCTAAAACATTAAAAATGACTTGCGAGAAGAATTTTTAGTGAGATAATTGAGAGAATGGAATATGGGTGGATTTCCCCCCAGGAACATGACAGGGCTTCTGCTCAGAGAGGTGAGACACCTCCGCCCTGGATGAAGTCACAGTTGAAACCCTGAATGCAGCTTCAAGATGGGCATCACTAAGCCTGGAGATACACTTGCATTTATATTCATAGTTGAGAGTATTTTCACACACGTGTGCTTCAATAAGGGACATCGCTCCACTGAACACTTTGGACAGCTCTGGGGAGGATTGAGGGAGTTCCCTCAGAAATTCTCAAACCATGTCTGCCTTTACCTGTGCCTCTCTTAACTTAATTGTTATCTGACTTCTGCACTGCAAGTCAGTAAGTTTCATTTGTGGCACACTCTCCACATCAGCTGAGAGGGGGTCGGCAAACCGCTGGAAAATGTCACGGTTAACCTTGAAGTCAGCAAAACGCTGGTCAGATTCCTGCAATAGCAGAGGTATATTCTTCCTCATTGTATGTTGTTGTGCCCTCCTTGACTGGAGATCTGCATGCTGGGAAATGACTGAGGTTTTTTTCCAGAAAGATGAATTTTCCGCAATCTCAGTTTTGTGGAGAAGTTTCACACTTGAATAAGCCGGTGTGATAAGCGGAGAATGGTCCTGGAGCTTCAAATTAAGATTGTTCAGCTCCATTGATATGTCCTCAAGGAATGCAAGGTCCGTGACACATTTTGGATGGTTGAATTCAGGAACATCTTCCATGAATCTCCTCACCTCTTCTCCTAATTCAGAGGATCTCTACAGGAATTTTCCGCAGCTGTGCCAGTTCACCTCAGTACAGCGAAGGACATCACAATATTCTGATCCAATTTCTTCCATAAAGGCCCGGAACTGGCGTTGATGATAACTCCAGATGTAATTTGCAGTGTAGGACAACAGATATAACAGGTTCATATTTCAGGCATTTGCAGCACAGTGCCTGTTGATGTGTGATGCAGTGTAGAACAACTGCTGGATCTGCGTTTTCCTCCTCTCACTTTCTTTGAACCAGTGCTACCGGTCTTCCCCCCCCCCCCCTTGTCATAGGCTGGGCTCCATCAGTGCTGGTGCCTACCAGTGTAATTCACTGCAATCACTCAGGCTGTGGTATGGCTGGACATTGGACACCAACTCAGCGACTCTTCTGTCAGTTTGAATTTGCCATTAATACGCCATGATGAGAAAGGCAAGTTGAGGGTTGTCTTCAAATGTCCGTACATTCACCAGGTGCCACAGAGTATGCAGGGAAAACTTGAGCTTTATCACGTAACTGATCATGAAAGTCACTAGATAACTTGTTCATCCTCTACGCCACTGTGTTTGCCGACAAAAAGATATTGTTGGACAAGCTCTTTTTTTCTGGACAGAGGACATCAGCGACTTGTGACATACTGTCATTCAGAAACTGCCCTTCGGTGAATGGCTTTCCTGCTTTGGCAAATAACTCCCTCACTCTGTAGCTCTCTTCAACTGCAGCAACAGCATCCTTCTTGGCTTTATGGAAAAACCTGCAGAGGGGTTAGCACTCTCCGAATTTCACAAAATAATACTGCAATGTCTACCTTCTTGAAATTGTCTGTGCACTTAATCAGGTTTTCTGTTCGGTTTAGAAAGCGACATCCTTTGTTCCTCGCAGCCAAACAACAATAGCGCGTGATCTCCTTATCACGAATTCCATGAGCATGTGTGGGTACCTTTGAACCATCCAATTATTTTTGCGACAAACGACTCTGTTTTAAAATAGAATTA
Organism: Lophius americanus; assembly: GCA_037951165.1. NCBI lineage: Eukaryota > Metazoa > Chordata > Actinopteri > Lophiiformes > Lophiidae > Lophius > Lophius americanus. The sequence goes on along the minus strand of JBBDHG010000032.1, from coordinate 6,610,622 downwards.
TGTTTTTATTTGAATTTTATATGTATATTATATCTTATATATTATATATTTTAATTAGTATGAGATAATTGGAAAATATAATAGATTAAAAAAATGGGGGGGTTGGAAGTGGCCTGCGGGCCTCCAGTCAAAGACTTAAAGGACCTTTAAAGCCTGTAAATTATGCGGTGGAGCGTCCATGGATTAGATTGTTTGTTTGTTCAGGTAGCTGCTATGTGTCAATGTAAATTTCACATGAATGTTAAGTTTTATACAAGATTATTTCCCAAAGCATCACACTGTTTGTTCTGACGGCTTTCTATCAGAACTAGCATTAAGCTTTTCAGCAATTTCTGCTACGAAACTGACATTAAGAAAAACTGACACAAACCTAAAGTTTCTCTCCTTCATTAACCTCATTGGACTCCTACCCCCTAAAAAAAACAAGGTCTGTTTCAACTCCATAATTATGTTTTGAAGTAACATTCAATAATCTGTGTGTAAATGACTTCAAAATCTAACAATAGCAACCGATAAAACGCTGATTGTCCTGTCCTCTGCCGTTAATGTTATGTAAACTGTGTTTAATTTGTAAAGATGATCATTTATATGCACATGGTGCTGGTATTGGCTCTGTGATGCTGTGATGTGTGGGTGTGTGATGTGTAGGCTTAATACATTGTGTGTGGGGTGCGAGGGGTGGCCATCATGCACCCACCTGTTACACACACAGAACTTTGCCTTGCGATCAGCATATATGGTTTATATAGAATACTGTAAGGAATATTTGGTGAGAACTCTCACTTCCTCCATACGATTGGCTCCAATGCCATTCGCCTACATGTAAATATAAATAAAAGATGGTTATTTTGGTTAATTGAAAGACACGTATTCCCCCCCAGCATAACAAATGGAACTTTAAGGAAGTGGTTTGCAGCTCTGGCTATGATAAGAAATACAATAAAATAAAGAGATTGACACACATATTGTTAAATATGTTACAGAAAGCATCTAGTGTGAAACTGATTGCTTAGTTGAAAGTGTAAATCTACCTATGAGTCACTCAAAGGCTCACTCAACAAATTATATTACTATTCATTCATTCATTTTCTACGACAGCTCATCCTGTTCAGGGTTGTGATTTGATTAGACTGGAGTCTCCACTGGCTGAGAACAGTTATTTCACATGTGTTTGAAGTCAGCAATAAACATGACTGTGGCAGAAGGGTTTGGTTTGATCAGCCACAGGAGGGAGAGAGCTCAGGGATTGAGGGAAGGTTGCCCCTAGTTGAACTGATTGCTCTATCCTCCACCCCTCTTCGAGTTGTGTGATGGACCTGGGGGGAGGTGTCTGCGACAGACAGCAGAGAATGTTGTGAGCTGAGAAGCTCAGTTGCAAGAAAGGCTACGACACTGCTCACGTGAGCTAATGTTTTGATGGATTCAACTTGCAAGTTCATTGTCGCCATGGCCTCTGGTGAAAAAATGTTGTGTGGAAATTTCACCAACATTTTGTATTTCAAACAAAAATGGAGTACAACATCACAGGTCAGTGCAATTTGTGCCTTCAGGGTGAAACATTTCTGTCATTTCCCAAGGACTACAGATCCAGTTTGAATTAAGATTTACCCGTAAGAATGCATCCAATACATACAAGTTGTATGTAAGACATCAAAGGAACAAGGCACAACAGTACCCATGGTTTATGAAAAAATCATCGGTAAGTTACTCCCTTATCCTACCATATCCTACCAATGGATCAAATTTCATGCATAGCTGTTCATTATTTTTACGTAATCTTGAAAACACACAGAAATGCGGGTGCAAACATAAACTCCTTTTTTTTGCGGAGGTAATTATTGTAGTGTAATTATGCGGGTTTTCTTACCATTGGTTAAAGCCAAGCTAGCTGTTTCTCTTAACTTATGGTCTCCTACTATTAGCAAATAAGCAAATCAGTGGTCTTGTGTAAAATTACTGTTAGTACAAGAGGTATTTCTGACATTATTTATCATGTGAGTAGTCTGATTCAGCTGAGGTAGATTGTGAATATAAAGCCATGCATGGCCATCGATTGTGACCGTTTTTACAAACTTATATGACAGGATATAATAATATACGATATACATTGCATTATTTCCCACAGGTTGTGATTTTACTTGTGTTGGTGGGTGCACAGCATGTGACGGATAGTTCCACTAATAAACTAGTCCAACAAAAATGTATCACTTATTCCATTAATGGCAAATTAATAACTGTTTTAGGTCCACATAAAGTAGTATTTACAAATTAAAATAAAGTACCATTTGTGAATAAACCACCGATTTCTACAAAAATAAATACAACAAATAAATAACAAATAACATATTACAAAAAATTCCATTTGCGAATTAATGAACATGCAAAACAAACAAATCCCACTTAGACTCACTCTGTTGCATATTTAAAATAAATCACTGTTAATAAAAAACTATTAGAGTCTCTGGGTCCAGATATCAGGTCGCCAAAATATATGAAGCAGTGGATTCATGCAAACTCTAAGTAGCACCTGAAGACCCTTCAGTAAAAATGTATTATCTTGTGAGCAAAAAATAAATTAAGCATTGAAAGGTGGGTCTGTTTTTTGAAAACCACTAGTGTCACTAAATGCTTCCTACTGATGAAGTTCTAGTATTTTAAGTGTTCTTATTTGGAAGTATCTCAGCGGAAGTCATTTTGTAGTTGTAGTAATGTGCGCTGACTTGATGAAAGTTGTATGCGATGGGTCCGGGTGTGTTTCATAAAACAATGATATGACATTTTGAAGTGAAAATAAAACTTTGTAAGCCTTGTTCAGTCCATTATATGTTCAATGCTGGCTTTGTTCATCAACAAACAAATATGGGTTAACAGAAATTTAACTTTTTCACACTGGATGGTTCGCCTCTCTTTATTATAATAAAAATAGTCAAGACCAGCTTCTCACTAAACAAAAACTTCATTAAGCTTTAACTGACAAATACATGCAAAGTGAAAAAGTTTATTTGAACATATTTGCTTATTGTTTTATTATGGTTGCGCCTCCATGCTAATTCTGTTAGCATGTATATGGCAATTCCCATTAGCCTACATGTTATTATCACGATAATGGAACAAGCCTCTGGCTGAACCCATTGGTCAGCAGATCTCCTCCGGCTATGCAAATCTAGTGTGCATTAAGATAATGACAATTGCACGTTTTGCTTGGAAAAAAAAATTATTACAGATTTTATCCACCTGGGCAGGTGTTAATTTACCTGGTGGGCCGCCCAAAGAGAGCCTATGTGAGGGAAACACTCCTTTGTCTACAAATGAAATGCCAAGCATATGGGTGCCTTGGTACCACACATGAACAAAACACAACCAGTTTATAGTAACAAATCACAACGTAAATTGCACATAATGTAAAGTGCATATACAAATTATTGCACAACACATGTTGCATGCACGCACGCACCCAACAATCCCTACAGCCTCAAGCAGTATTATTTAAAAGTTTGATTGAGGTAGGAACAAATTAGTTTTCAAAATGGGTGAGTGCTTATTATCCTCTGCCAGAGGGCAAAAGCTCTTATTCTGCGTAGACGATATGTGATGGTCGGTGAATATCCTCGGAATTTGCCTTAGAACAGACTGCTGGATAGACTGATAGATAAAAATAATAATAATAATAATAATAATAATAATAATAATAATAATATTACATTTAATTTATAACTCACTTTAAATTAGGACCACATCTGAATGTGCTACAAGGTAAAAGCAGATAAAAGTATCAATAAAAATATATAATAATAATAATTTAAAAATAAGAGCAAAGAGAAGCAATGTTGATTAAAAATTATAGGTTCTGCTTAAAATTTAAGTTTTCCGGGGAAGTAGGAGGTGGGTTTAGTGTGTAGAACTGAGGGATTTTGTTGAGGTCAGTGGGGTGAGACGTTCTTTCAGGTAGGGGGTTTCATTGCCATGGCTTCACTGTGAGTGAGGAGAGAGATCTTATGTTCGATCCTGAAGGAGACGGGAAGCCAATGAAGGGAATGAAGAACAGGGGTGATGTGTTCGTGTTAACGGACTCTCATCAGGATCCTTGCAGCACTGTTTTTAACATACTTTAGTCTTTGAAGACTTTTATCAGGGATCCCGATGAGAGGTGAGTTACAGTAATCCAGTCTGGAGGAGACAAACGCCTGGACCAGCTTTTCAGCATCACTCAAGGTTAGTGAAGAACGGAGTTTGGAAATATTTCTGAGATGATGAAAGGAGATCTTGCAGATGTGTTTGATGTGAGTTGAGGGTCGAGTCTTCGCCGAGGTTGGCGACTGATGAAGAGAGGGGCATGTCGTGACCAGAGAAGGTAATACTGGTTATGGAGGAAGACTGGGTTTGATGTGGGGTGCCAATTAAAATTGCTTCGGTGTTGGAGCTGTTCAACTGGTGAAACCATGTTAGAGGTAAAAGAAACAAAAAACAATGACCCACTCCTGTGGGTTTGTTTGTATGTTTTTTTGTTTTTACAGAAAAACTAATTGATGGATATGGATGAAATCATACGCAGAAAATTTACAGGTTTTGCAGCATTTTAAAATAATTTAAAAATAACAAACATTATCGTTATTTCTAGTTGCGTCCTTTATCGTTTATGTCTTTGCTCCTTTGATGTTCCTTTGGGGGCAGCTGAGGGCTACTGTGCCTTTTTTCCTTGTGCCTTGGCAGGGCCTGGAGAGGAACAGGTAATGACGCAACAATTTATTTTTACTGGAGAGGAACAGGAAATGACAAAACACGCGTCATGAACAAGTACACCTGTATGATTCTATACGGATTGTTACTCAGAGAGTTAGTTGGGGTTGTCGGTAGCTTTAGAAGCTGGCAATAACTCAGATATTAATGGAAAAATCTGCATTCATTTTTGATAAACCCTGGGTACTGCTGTGCCTTGTTCCTTTGATGTTTTACACTGGAGTGGAACAGGAAATGAAAAAAACAATGTCTTTTAAGAGTAGGTTCAGAGGTTGCTTTTTGCCGTTGGCAGAGGTGTGCGCTCTCTAGGAAAGAGTGCTTTTTCTAGAGAACATTTATAATGATATGGTCGGCATCACACCAGTGCACATTTTTCCGTTTCAAAGAAACAGACTTAATTGATATTTCAGTGAAAATGACATACTTAATTGATCTCAGAATGGGATTCTCACTTATTGCAGCTGCAGTTTGAAATACGCATATAAACATATAGCAAGATAGAAATATGAAAGCAAGAATATAAGTACATATATATATATATATAGGCTGATGGTGTTGAAAACAAGTTAACCTTTACTTGATGACTGTATAAACATAACCGGCAGTAATTTTCTTTTGTAATCACGGCCCATGCATTTTCCCGCAGTAAAAAAACCATAACAGGTGTAGAAAAAGTATGCTCAGAGGTGACAAAGTGCTGAGGAGATCTGGTTATGTGACGATATTTTCTGCCATGAGTTAAAATTACTCTCTTTAAATATTTCTAATGCAAATAAAACAAATTTCACTTTCACAACAACATAACACTGTTCCTTACTTTACAGTGAAAGAACACATTTCTAATTTCCTTTCATTTTGAGGAGATAAAACATGAATCCAACTACAACAGCGGCAGTACGTCCTGTAACCACTGAACAACTAAGGATCATTCAGCTAATAGTTTAGCAGCTACTGTGAGAACCACTGGATCACATGCGCTGCTGCTTCTTCACTGACTGCCATTCTGTTCGCTTCCTGCACAGCATGGCAGTTCTTCAAAAATTGTGTTGTTTTTTTTCTCTTACACAATCACCTTGCTCCGTGTCTTGTTCTTTGAAATGCCATTTATTTACATAAGCATTATTTGACTAGATAAACCCTTAACCTAAACCTATCTTTACTGCGAACTTAACCCGTTTTAAGCCGGAACCTTTATACCACGATATTAATGAAATGGGTTTTGCCCCAAAACAGAAGGAGAGCATCACAATTTGAGATATGTCCCCACAAATTTGGTAGTTTACTGTGCGAATACATAAGATTGTCAGAAATATAAATATCTCGCACACAAACAAACAAACAAACATTGGACTACATAACATTGTTAGAAATATAAATATCTCGCACACAAACAAACATTGGACTTATAAGTATAATCATATCTCCTGTACTCAGAAAAATCAGTACAGGATTTGTTTAACTGCAGAAAAAAAGATTGGTCCCCTCCTCCACTTCCATTGCCATCCTCCTACATGAAATAGATAAAAGAAAACAAAAAAGCCTATACACACAAGTAACATCTTGCTATTATTACCCCGATTTTCTCCTATCTTGCATATTTGTTGCTCTGTCAACACTTCTACAACAGGAATTTTTGTTCCTTGGAGAACCTTCTGCTGCCCTGATGCAACAGATGTTGGACTGCTGAGTTTCTTCCATGATGCTGACTGTGAGACAAAAGAGATGTCAAACACCCTCACATGGTTGCAGACCACATCTTTTTTTAAAAACTGTTTTGTGAGATATTGCCGAGCGCAAACAACAACAGAAAAACATGAAACCACTTAACATTATTTAATACCCACAGCAGAGCGAAACACACTGCTGATGATGAGTATTTGGTCTGGAATGTACATCATCTCTCCATATCAGCTGGTTGATGTTTTTGCTGGTATCTTTTCATATACCACCCTCACCTGCTCCGGGAGAGCCACTATCACCCTTGTAGCCTGTAGTGTTATGACTGCAGCGCCCCGTGGCACCACCCCGGATTCTAATGACATCCTTTGAGAAATCGGTTGTCCCAGTGACATCATCAGAGGCACGTCAGTGACAACATCGCAACAAGCCTAGACCCCAAATCAACTAGCTTTTAAAGACAACAGATCCAGAAAGGATGTCCTTCATTATGAAGTAGGCAGAGGACAGAGACACCACCTCACAACAACCTACTGCTGGCAATTCTGCCAATACAAACCCCTGAGCTGACAGGGGACATTAGTAAAGGGGAGGGAAAGGTAACCCTGTTTATACAAGCGGAGTTGGAGCAGGTGGGCAGGTTCTTTGGAACCAACGTTGCATAGAACATCACTGGGTCTCATCTCATGAAGAGACCATAAAGAATAATTAACGACAGCATCCAACCCAGCTATATCCTGTTCACCCCCGCTGCCGTCCTGAAAAAGACACAGAAGGTGGAATGTCCCACATGTCGTCAAGTGGACAACACCATCGGCTGTCCACACAATTTTATTCATAAAGTTGATATGGATGATTTAGAGAATGTGTTTATTTTATTTTTTTGATTAGAATTTCGATCATGATTCCCTCCATGTTTATTTTTTATTTTTTTCAATTTTATTGAACACGGAACAATCTGCTAGAGGTTCAACAAAATTAATAAAGTACATGATATGACAAAATGAAACAAAAATATAAAAGAGCTAGCTCATCCAATCATAATTCAGAATTGTCATATAGAGCTTTGTGTTGACGAGTAAGGTGATTGTATAGATGTGTGCTATTGATACACCGTTCTGCTACATTTCTAACAATGCACACAGTGCTGGGCAATTAATCGTGAAAAGATCATGATCTCGATCCACACATTTATACGATATCATTTCTGATATGTGGCGATTCTCAAGCATTTTAATTTATTACATGAGCTGCAGCAAGACTCCCTAGCTTAGCCAGAACTTCTGTTACAGAGAGCAATGTCTGGGCCTTTAAGACAGTGGCCTGGTACCTCTGATGCGGGCAATTTTTGGAGTTGCTAAATACTAAACTTAACTTTAGCTTAAGTGTTCAGCTATACACTGAGTTAGCAACTTAGCGCTAACTAGAAGGTACACTGAGTAGCTGGAGAGCTAAGATCACGTAGCATAAGCAGACACTGGAGTGGTATTCTCTCATCACTCCTAAACTCCTTCTTCTTGTCATCTTTTTCTTTCTAACACTTTATTTGTCCATGGTTTCATGACGGCTACGAATCCCTTTCATTCCTGACAACATGGAGGATGTGCTCGATAGAGTGTAAATACCCGGCCAAAGCCCGGCCATTCCCGTCGGACCTCAACAGGCCGGGTGGGTTCAGACGTAAAAAAAAGAGGGCCCGCCATAATTGGGCCAGGCTTGATCAATAGTCTCTTGGACAGCTGCAACCAGCTGTTGATTACAGATTGACAGTAACAGCCGCATCTGGTCCTATTTCCTGACTTGTAACACACACAAATGTGAGCATAATCATTCATCTAAATTTCTGAAGGAAGCCAATAAACATATTTCCTAAAATGCTGAATAATCTCTTCTTAAGATTGTTTTTTCTGTGTTCATGGACAGTTTTCAGTAGGTAAGTAGAGTGTATATCTCAGGATATACATATTGGAGTAAGGGAATGCTAAAGATTACATACATGAACTCTGTTGTGCATTTTGTGTGTATGTTGCACTGGGAGTGATGATGAAAGTAAAGTCCACTATTATCATTGAAACTTTTCCATTGCAGTATGGTAAACAAACTAATAACAGTTTGAAGCTCTGATCTGACATTAATGAGGTTTATAATGGGTAATGGCAGGAAGCTTAGAGGGAAATACAAAGCAACCTGCAATGGAAAGCCGATCAGTCTCCAGGAATATAGGAAGAAAATCGTCTGCATCAAGAGCCAAATCTTAGTGCAGGATGTTGAGGATCTGAGAGGAGTCTTTAAAGCTGGAGGAGCTTTCTAACGAGAAACAACTACACAAAAACATACATATGCATGCATACAACAGGAAGCACTGACACTGAAGTGTTAAGTGTTAAGTGTCTCAGATTTTTGCACTAACTTTAATGAGGAAGTAAAGTAATAAAAGGAACCATGTGTCTATATTTTAACAAACCAAAACACACTTTATGAAAGCCAATGTTGCTTTTTTCTTGCATGCTTAAAGTTGAAGTTTGGTAATGAAGTTCCTATTATCCTCCAGTTATGTGTTTTAACCATGAATTGGGGTAAGGGTCCAAATTTAATCTCCTAAGTAGCCAATACATCAAATTATTTCGTAACACCATCGATGATAATACTGGGTCTCAAATTCCACAAGCATCCATTTGCGGGATCATCCTTGCCTCAGAGTAAAAATATTTACTAAGTCAAGTTTATGAATACTCTGATGCTGGTTTAAAACATTTTAAAAAACAATTAAACCAAAATGAAATTATTTCCACAAGTCCCAAAACAAAACTTTACAAACATTTCATCCATGAAACTATTTCATGGATCATTTCAAAACTTTTTACCCAACTAGACCTTAGTGCGAGAAAGAACTGGACTGATTTTAGGTAGTAAAGGTTGGTTGTATATTTCCAACACTAAGGGGAGCTTTATCTCTAACCACAAGTCAGTTTAAGTCCAAATGAATATGAATATGTATCAACTCAAAGAAATAAGATAAAGATAAAGCAGGGATTGCTTGTACAACGCAGGAGATTGGGGACCGGAGCCTTGCTCTCTGTGACGACAGCCAGGGCCTAGTTATACATTTTACTGGGTTATTTGTTGTATAAAACTAGGTCAAGCTTGCATGTAAGATAACAAATGCGGTGACAGTCCCAGCAGGGCAGTAGCCACTGTGTGTGAAATCTCACTGTCAAAAAAGGGAACCATGACTTGTGAAACTTCTGAGAAGTAAATGGTGGGGTTCACACACCCCGCACTGGGGGGTTTAACTCCCACATGTTGTGTGAGTACTCACCACCCCTTCCAGGAAGGAGATAGGACACAGAAAGTAAGGGATCATCTTGCACCATGCTGCGGCTCCTCACCTGCTTTAAATCCCCGCAACGACAACGCTGACTCCATCAGTTTACCTGACAACAGTGTCACGAGTCGGTTCTGCATGTTTTCCTCCTTTGATAATGAAGTTTCATGCGCCTTTGCTTTTTCTTATGATAAATAAGTATGATTGTCCATTTGTCAAAACTTTTGTTTTCAAAATTGACAAAACAGTTAGCCAGCAACAACTTATTCATCGTCTTCTCCAGCGTTTCTTCATTTACCATGAAATGAAGTAACGCTTCAATTTAAAATGCCACTTCAACCTAAAAATGCAAAAGGCCCTCTCTAGAAGTCTGACTGTTCTATTCTATTGCACAAACATGACAGCGCAACATGGTGGACACCATTGATGATGACACACTTAGAGAGATATAAAGGGCTTATTTTAAGCTCTCTTTTCCATGTGTCCAAAACTCAAAAAAAAATCTCCATCTGGCCTCTTTTAATTTGTCTCCAAATGTCTAACCTTGGCTGTCCTTCTGAGGTGCTCGCTTCTAATCTTCGCTTTTAGTACTTTGAGATTTGATCCAAATGTAAAGTGCGTTATAAATTAAATGTATTATTATTATTTTTAATCCTGTCCTTCCTCATCACTTCCAAAGAAAATCTAAACATCTTCATCTCTGCCACCTCCAACTCAACCTCTGAACCGTACAGCTGAGCAGCTCTCACTACCATCTTGTCAAACTTTCCCTTTACTCTTCCTGCTTCCCTCACAAATAACTCCTGACAATCATTTCCACCTACTCCAACTTTTGATCAGTTGACCTCAAGCACCGTCTTCACCTCTACTCCTTGCATCTTCACCGTTCAACCAGCCTCCCTATCATTCACACACATCTTTTGCTGCAGCTGACCTTCATTCCTCTTCTCTCCAGGGCACACCTCCACCTGTCCAGTTTTTTTTCCTCCACATGCTCCCTATTCTCACTACAGATCACAATGTCAGCCGCAAACATCATAGTCCACAGAGCCTCCTGTCTAACCTCATCTGTCAGCCTGTCCATCACCAAGAAGAGACTCAGAGCTGATCCTTGTTGCGGTCGCACCCCTACCGGAACCCATCAGTCACTCCTTCTGCACACCTCGCCGCTGTCATGCTGCTCTCATACATATCCTGTACCACTCTAACAAACTTCTCTGTCAATTCAGAGTTCCTCATACAATACCACAAATCCTCCCTCGGAACTCTGTAGTACTCTTTCTCGAAAACTAACCAACACCGATCCTTTTGGCCTTCTCCATATTTGTCTGGACTCCATCAGCCCTCTCATAGCACAACATCGCATCTATATTATTCTTTCTTGGCATGCAAGCACACTGCGTCTCACAAAGTGTCACCACTTTCCTTAACCTACGTTCCACTTCTCTTTCCCAGATCTTCATTGGCCCTGTTTAGACTTGACTTTAAAATAAGTTTTATACAATCAGATCACAACCAGACCGCGAAACACATCAGCGTTTACACTTATCTCTATCATGCATCTCTGAACGTGTCCAGCTAACAACTTGAGTTCAGATTTTCTTGCTTGCCTTCGCCATTTCCACTTCGGATATTTCAGTTACATCGGCTGTTTAGCGAGCGAGCAAGGGTTACTTAACAACCTTAAGCTGTTCCTTAAGCTCTTCCAAGGGCTAATATATATGTACGGACTGTTCGACCCGTTGAAACAGACAGGACAAAGTAATTTGTGAATAGCTAAAGAGGGCGCGCTCTTTAGCGAGTCGCCTCTCTAAGATTAACGCACCTCTGCCAATACAAACGCCACGTCCAGCACTGTAGATGTATTTTCCTGTTATTATTCTGTCCTGAGATGCATCAGGACAAATTGATATTTACATTACAAAAGATGTGTGGTAAATGCATGCCAGACCCCCGACGTGAGTGGTTTAAGTGACCAGATCACAACGCGTCCTGGAAGTCGTTGACACCTTTATTTAGCGATGTGTCTTGCTCCCCGCTGGTGATCCGAAATCAAGAGTAAACAGGGTCATTGATCCGGTGCATCAGCTTTATACATCTGTAGTTGCTAAAATTTGGAACACTCTCTATAATTTCTGCCACTCCTCATGCATCCTGTCACTCTCCAAGATCAATACTTCACTGCCCTTTCTCCTACACACCCCCACACCTATACCTATGGTCATTTCCTGAATGTAACAAAGCTACATATGCTAGCCTGTTCAGCTAAAGTTAGCCCTGTTATGTTAGTGTGTCAAATGTCTCATGCATACCCTGGTCTTGGTTAACGCTCTGTGAGTCAGGAGGTAATGGTGCAGTACATGACTAAACGATTCTTTGTAGATGCTCCAGCAGCTTAGGGATGGATGATCTGAGCTGTTGGATTAAAATCCTTCTTTTCCCTCACGGGTCTCCTGTAGTGATGATGCCATCATCATCTCACTGGTTGGGAATTGACAGATTTCAACTCAGAACATCAGTTCAGCACTGTTTTGCAACACTCAGTTTGAACCGTCTTTCTGAACATTATTCAGCAAAAGTTTGTCCTTCATTTAGCAAATAATTGTATTTACATATATCTATAACGATGACCCATCTGACGAGGCAGCCGTAATCTTTGGGTGTGTACACAATAATTCTCTGAGTTTTCCAGAGGTAATATAATAATTACAAGACCACATAAAGATATATAAAACGGCTGAAACAAACAGCAGGTGTGTGGATACAACCACCTGTGCAGTGCAAACACATGTCCAGATGAATTAAAAAGGATCGTGACAATAAGACCCGATTCCATATTTTTTTAATATAAATATAAGACACATTATAGAGTCCAATGACATTAAAAGAAGAAGCAGTTAACTTCTATCTGAACAGCTTATATTATTATTCTTGTTTTGAGAAATTAGAAATACTGCTTTAACATAATGATTTTGACTGACAAAACGGATTTTTTCATTTTCTTCAATCAATTTTTTTTTCATTTTATCCAAGAAATTTGACATGTGGGCAAGAGAAGCTGGGGATCAAACCACCAACCACAAACTCTTGGATTCTACTCCTTTCACTTCCCCTTCCAAACCATGCAGTTGCCAAACAAAACCCTTTGGACTTTTTGCTTTTAATAATCAACCAAGAGAATCGAGGGAAAACAACAATTTGGCCTTTTTCCTTACAAGAGGCTCTGCTTCCTTTATTGAACTTTTAAGGGGTAGCAGAAACTTGAAATCATTCAGAGTAAAAACCTCCACCAGTTTGTGTCAACGTACCTAAGAGCAATAAGCCATAATAGTTTGACCCTCAGTATTATCGTTGATAATGAAAACCTTCTTCCAAACATGGAATCACATTGGCATTAGGGCATTATCTAACGCCTATTTTCATAGTCGATTAAAAGTTAATAATTTTTTAATACACAATTACTAAATAGCTTTTATTTTGCTATCAGTTTTTGAAGCTAGCTGACAGTGAAACCAAACAGGTTGCTACACTAACGGTGTATTTACTGAACTGGAATTTAGTCATTTCATGTCGCATCACATCACCGCTGATACAAAAGGTAAATAAAATGTATAAATAATAATATAACATATATATATCTATAAAATACAGCAGTTACTCTGGAATCACGTCAGACATCCATGTAAATTTAGGAAAATAAAGAAGGATGGGAAAAAAATAAAGTTTGTGCTTTGTGTATTTTGTGCTCAACAACTACATTAGGCTAAATCTTTTGTAAGTTAGTAATGTGAAACCTTTCCATGAGTGATGTAATGTGTATGATTTTAACGTAGGGGTACATTTGTAACGTGAAGAGGATCATCGTGATTTAATAACAGTTATTTAATACTCTCAATACTCTCAACAATTCACTACATTTCAAAAGTCACGTTAAACCCAACAAGTGTTAAGTAGATACCCTTTAACATTCAGCTAGCTAACTAGACTAGAGACCAGTCTTCATCGTCTGCAGAGCCAACGTGACTCCGCTTCAGATGCTCCAGCATTACTGATGAGCTCCATTCCAGGAAAGGTCAGCTTTACAAATCCTGGAGTTTACATCATTTTTTGGCCGTGTTGAGGGAGAAATGCTCCCACACCTTGGATATTTTCTGTCGTTATGGTGTCGCCATGGCGTTAATGCGTACATCCATCTTATTACGCGGTGTCAGAGGCAGTATCCAATGTTGTCACCGACTAATCGACAATTAAATTTGTCGACAACCAATTTCATAATCGATTATTGTCGATTGTGTTGATTATTCTTTCAAGCCCTAATTGGCATCATTATGAGTTAAATAGTTATTCAATAAGAATCACATTTCAAAACATGATGTAGCTCCAAAGTGTAATGATTTCTTCCGACGATACAAGCCCCACCCTTCCAAACAGTTTCATGGTAATTTGTGGAACGATTAATGTGAAACTGACAAAAACTGAGCAAACACTCTGTATCAATGTTCAAGAAGTAGACAAAAAGAATTCTTGACTCAGCTCCTTTAATGTCATGTAAAAATGAGTACTTCCTGTTGCATGACCTACCCCTCTGCTAAGTTTCATTAAAATACATCTATTATGTACTCTATGAACTCTAAATAGAGCACACTTGACCTCTATATTCATATTTATATTCTAGTCTTCATGTTTTTATCATGGTGTATGTGTTTATTTGTCTTTCAAACTACCACATCTGCAACAAGTGAATTTACAATCTTTGGGATGAATAAAGTTACTCTAAGTCTAAGTACTACCTGTCGTTAAAGACCCACATTAGTGATGCGTGGTCAGATTTAATGTGGAAATGAAAAAAAATAGCCCAAAAAGACCCATTGTGCAGTAGAGTTCAAAGGAGAAGACAATTTCCAAATCCAGTCCTTTATCCAGATCCACTACAAAGTTTAATGGGTTCTTCTTCGCTATAGACAAAAACTTTCTACCTCACTCCGTCAAAGTCTGTCAGGTCAACGGTGAAGTAAGTACCTGAGGAATTGGTGCAGTACATGAGTTCAGAATGTCAAGGGTTCTTCTCTTTCAAATTCCAAACCCTTTACAGAAGTCCTTCAAGTATTTTTTTTGAGTAGTCCTTCCAACGGTCAAACAGATAATCAGAGGGGAAAACACAACCTCCTTGGTGGATGTTAAACAAAAAGTAAAAAATAACACTTCCTTTGAAGCAACTCCTTTGGGATTTCAATTGACATGTGCGGTAATTTTTGTTGGCCAATTTGATCAGTCTCTGTAGCCGTATTGATTTTCGGATCCTATCTATTACACATATAGTTCATGGCCCCAACTTCAAAATCCTTTAAGGTTCAAACTGATTCCTGCAGCTTTTCAATAGAAACAGCACAAGGCCTTTGAATGGCTCACATAAATTGAACATGTGTAGCGATGTTTGTGGAAACAAACTACACCATATGTAATAGTCAGAGCTCCTTGTGCAGAGCCTCTAATGAACCTGGCCTCTTACTGGGATCAATAACCAACCAGGCTGCCCGACAATGGGGGAAGGATACTTTGATTATTATACACAGCTAAAACTAATGGCCCCTTACACTTATGTGTGGATTCACATAAAAAACACAAGTCCATAGTCACTGTGGCAACCAATCAGACAAGTACCAATGATCTCCAAATGATTTGAAGCATTTGTGTCTCTCTGAGAGTCCAACAAGAAGAGACAGAGAAAAAGACAGTAGATGTGTTATTTGTGTGTCTGCATTGTAGCTTACTGTGGGGGTGTGATATTGCAGGTTGCTGTCAGGCTCACTCTACCGCACGGAACGGGAAAAAAGCAAAGAGCAACATAGAAAGATGGAAGGCCTTCCATCCCTTTCTCCCATCAAATCCTCACATATGGAGTAGAACCCGGGGATCAACTGAACTCGGGAACGTTTGCTCATCTTAAGCTTGGATACATTTCTACTTTACATGTTCCAGACTCCTTACCGCTTATGTGTGCATGACTATGCAGTTACACAATAATATGGTAGGACACACGGTTTTAGCTGAGGGCAGATTGAAAATAATGATGTTCAGAGCTTTAGCGAGAGAGTGGGACAGATGGGGTGAGAGAGGGTGAGACGGTCAGTGTCCGTGTGTGAAACCAGAGGAGAAAGTAAGACATCAAAATTGCGAATCACAAGTAATTTTGTACAAATAAGAGATTTTTCCTCCTTCAAAGAAAGTTAGGAGCATACAGACAGAAAGACCCAATATTCTTACTATACTTCTGCCTTCATTAAATCACATTCCACCATGTCCTGTCTCTCCCAAAGCCCTTCCTCATTTGCATACATCTGGAATGGATCATCTTTATTTGAGCAGTACATTAAAAGGGACAGACAGCTACTTTATAAGTAAATGAGAGTTCATGATTTTTCTGTGTGATGGGGGCTGGTGGTCAATTTAAACTCCTGTGTGATCAACTGAGCCTTCACTTCTTGTCTCTGCCTAAATTGCAGGCAGTACATGTGTTCCAATGTAGCCCTCCCCCTATATAATACATATTAAACGGGCATGGCTGTGCCTACAGACACACACACTCACACACACACACACACACACACACACATAAACACACTCCCTGATGCCAGCTGAAATCAGAAAGCATTCTGTTTTCTTTGATTACTTTCAAGAAGTTGAGGTTAAGTCTTTAGCAATATATAACAAGGACTGATTGTTTGAAATGAATCTGGGATTAATGGCATACTAGTGACCTGTACATCTGTGTTTCATTTTTTCTCAATGAAATGCATGTGCAAATGGTGATTCAAATGTTTCCTAGCAACAAGTTCTACCTAACTGTTGGAGCCACCGTGCTGAGGCAACTTCCAGGAGCACAGTCACTGAGATATCCGTTCAATCTTTCCCAGCATGCAGCTTTAAAGTCATGAAGCTTTAACGTTTTCTTGATGTTTCATTATAAATATCAGTTGCACAACAAGCATAAAGATGCATCAATATTTATAGTCCTTTCTGCAACTACGTG
Organism: Lophius americanus; assembly: GCA_037951165.1. Lineage (NCBI taxonomy): Eukaryota > Metazoa > Chordata > Actinopteri > Lophiiformes > Lophiidae > Lophius > Lophius americanus. Next base: position 6,593,853 of record JBBDHG010000032.1, on the reverse strand, counting down.
TAAGCACAAGATATCTAAATCAGTATTACTGATATAATGAGGTGGACATGGCATCATACGAGTAAACATTCGATTTCATGTACATTTAATATAGACTCATTTATATTAGGATTAAGTAAATGTAAAATAACTTTGCAGCATCCATGCTGTTAAATACAATAACCTGTTGCTGCATTCCCTCCGACTGTCAGACTCTTGACTTTAAACTGAGAAATATTCAAACTCGTCTTTGAGTCACAGCCTGTAGTAGAATAGGTGCATTTATGGTGGAAAATGCCGTCGTTATGAGCTTGTCGAAGCTCTTAAACAATAGCAGATTGATCAAAAGAGGTTTTAAAAATAGGAAGTGTGCCATCTGAAACTTGATTTTTCATTGTTTATAAAAAAACAACATATTATGGGTAATGTATTTCTACATCTGAAGCTTTGGTCGGTGGTCGTCTACTCAAAGGAGATGCAGCTGGAGCTCTTGGCAATGCAGTGCCTGTGAAACTATGGTGAGCACAGAGGTGACTGCAGCCACTTCACCATCATGCTGTATGACGCATGAGGCACATGCTGTTTTTACATGGGGAACAGGCTGTTATTAAGTGTTCTTCATTATGATTGATTACAGTGAAAAATAATAATCAATGCAAATCCAAATGGAAAACCTTATCTGAAAAGCATAATAGCCTTCAAAAATGTCTGCAAGGGATGTGCATGTCTTCCTCACCTCATTCAACCATCAGAGGCTGCACCAATCTGTCCGTTTGGAGAATATTTCAGGAAGTTGTTCCTTTTATATAGCAAAGAACGTGATGACTTTCATTCACATGAGGGTTTAGGGGAATGACAAGCCCCTGTTCGGTTTAAACCTCTCACCTGTTTCTCCAGTGCCTCCTTCCCAGTGTTGGACATCTTGGGCGCCGGTGCGCGCTCGCAGGTGCATCCCTCCAACAGGTAAATCCCGGCTGGTCGGGCGCTCTGCTCGTTCTCGAAGTAAAACAACACATTCTGGTAAAGAGCGAAGAACTTTTCGTGCCATCGACTGTTTTCTGCCGTTTTCTTGCTCAGGTAGCCGCGCTTAGTCCCCTCTTTACGCGCGACCACCGACAGAAACAGCGCGTGTCCTTCGTTGTACCGGACGCTCTTCTGCATTTTGCCGCGCCGTTTAGAAGAGAGCAGAAAGTGGGGCAGTTGGAGCTTTCACCGCGTGGCCATGGTCTAAGGAGCAGGGTTGCGCGTAAACTTTCTCACGAGAGGTGTGCTCTGCTCTTCAGTGCGGTGGCGCGCGGAAAAGTTACCCGCCGACGGGAGGAGAGCTTCTGCGGAGGAACTCAGCCCGACTCACACGCGCCCAACAGTCCATCCATGCTGCGTGGAAAGTAAGCGCGCTTTCTGGAAACAAATACCAGCAAAACGTAGGATAGAATCACAGAGCAGATAAACTCTAATCGGCTTTGACAACTCTCTCTCTCTCTCCCTCTCTCTCTCTCTCTCTCTCTCTCTCTCACGCGCCCACTAGGTCTCCCTGTGTGATGGACGCTGATCTTGGGAGTTTGCGGATTTTAAGGCGGAGCATGAGTGAGTGGTAGATAAATCATGCAGATTATAGCTTTTCTGATTTAACTGTGGTTTTGGAGTGATATTTATATAAAAAAAAAAAATATTCCAACTTTGTCAGCTTATTTTCCTTATTTCTAGCCAGCAAGAACAAATATTTTTTATTTAAACCCATAGGAACCCTCTTCTTCGTCTTTAGATTAGAAACTAATCTAAAGACTCCCCCTCAAGTGACATAACATATAAACAATTACAGTCAAATATGACAAATGCAAGTTAAATCTCCTTAAGCCCGTTCATGTAAGGCAGTAAAAATATAATATACAAGATAGAGCTCAGCGAGTTGATCCATAGTTTCCAAATTTGGACTAAATCGGACAAACAGATAACAAATAATAGCCCAAAAACTCGATTTTGGAGAAGAAAATTCCACCTATTGGCGGAAAAATCCACCGACTTTTCCAAAAATCAATCCAGATATTTGTCACTCTATGATCTATGAAGGCCTAAAATTTGAAAATGATCAATGGAATAGATTTTGAGTTATCGTGTTGAGTACACGAAGGATCTGTTGCGGACACGGCAATGTTAATTCTACAATATCCACGATTTTTCAGGGAGAAAAGGAAAACTGAATTGATCGCATGGAGCACCTTTCAGGAAATTATTTTTTATTCTCTTATGCTCTTTTTTTTTACTCATTTGAAAATAAGTCAGTTCACGGATGTGGAATCTAGAGCTTCAGGGGTTTGACCCCCCCTACAAAGGAGGGCGTGGCAGAAATCCAGTGTGGACCCTTAAGCAAGGTCCTTTTTGCTACCAGCCTACCCAGAAGGTCCCAATGGGCGGGCTGTGTCAGTGAGGACATTTATCCCAAATCAACATAAGAATCCAAACTTACATTTTCATGATGTTAAACAGACATCAGGTTAAATGTAATACAGGACACATGATTAAAAGTACTTTTACGTTTCAACTTGAGGACAAAGCTTGGTATGGAACTTTCAAAGAGACTTTGGGGTTAAGGTGAATTCCTGTGTGACTCTCTTGACACAGTCAGCTTCGGGCTAAGGACAACCAGCTTGAAAATAATAAAAATCAGTGAGGTTACCAGGCATCTGCAGGCCGCTCACCATCTCTGATACTACAGGTTCACGCGCCTGAATATCCAACTGAACCAACAGCGGTTGTGTTGCATTGAACAATGTTTAGAACGACCAGGGAGATGAATAAATGAATTCAAAAAAAGCAAAAATCACTGCTTCTGGTGCATCAAGTTTGATCTTTTAATATCTTTTTTTTATTAATCATCATCTGTGAATTCTATTTCTACGGTTAAAGAGCAGAAAGTGTGACAGTATACAGATATGTATTTTTATTTCAAATTTTATCACTTGTGTAAATGTAATCAGGTAAATCAAATCTTGTTGAGTGACAGTTAGATTACAGTACATGATCATGGTGATGATAATATCCTCAGAAAGCGTAATCCTCTGACCACACACCACTACGCTCGACAAAAAGGGTAGCAACCAGTCCTCTCTGAAAGACTTTACTAGTTTTAGGCCGGATGCTCTTGTCTGAGCATGTTCATCCAATGATGACAGGCTTTTCTCTCTTTCATGATCTGTTTTGCGGATTGCAGCGATGTCAGGAGTTTGACTGCAGCCACTCTGTGAGAGAAGATTTGTCCGAGATGCTCCAAAGATCAGACAGGAGTTTCTTATTCTTCCTAGAGTTGACAGAGACAAGGAGAAAAAAAATATTACTATAACAAAATATTGTATCCAAAGCTACTGTACATAGTCTCAAATATGTTGTGACTAAATGCGGTATGCTCTGGAACACAGCTGTGCTTGTGTACAGTAAAATCCCTGCTCTTAATCTCTGGTCAGCAGCTCAACTCCTCTGTGTACGAATATCGTATGCAGTGTAATGCAGTATTCAATCCAACAAGGGACACTCATTTCATATAGGAAGGATTACATTTTTGAAGGTGTGTGTGTGTGTGTGTGTGTGCGTGTGTGCGTGCGTGTGCGTGCGTGCGTGCGTGCGTGCGTGTGTGTGTGCACTGACTGATATTTCATATCAGGGGGATTACTTAGGAGTAGCCTGAGGAGAACTACCAGGAGGCTGTGTTAAAGAGCATGGGGAAGCTGAGTACAATTTTACAGAAACAGAAGTCTAGATTTGGGGAAAGGAGTGCAGACGAGGCTCCACATTCAATTGAATTGGATCGACAGAACTATTTGTGTCTTTGTTATTTGGTAGTGAATGTGGCTGGCTGACACAGCTGCATCCACATAATGAGAATTTTCTAAAACCACTGACAACACAAGATTTACAAAAATATTTAAACTGAACTAAAACTGTTTTTTTGTATCTCCTGAGTCAAAAACGCAGGAAAGAGCCCCATATTTGTTTGTGCATCTCTGTCTGCCATGAATCGCGTTCGTTATATCAAGATAGAAACTGCACCAGTAATGTATACCCAATCTGATTTTCTGGTGATACTGGTCCATTTTCAGATTCAAACAAAATCAAGTTTATTTCACAGACGGATGACGAACGTTTTTTTTTCACCCAGCTTTTGCTTGGTAGTGTTCACAACAGTAGAGGAACAACATATGCTGGGAATTATGAGGAATATTCAAGCAGTATTTTTTGTTCCCTTCAGTTAAAATCCTTTTAGAGATATTAAAAATGTAAAATGTAGAAACGGACAAATATTATAACATTAGTCTTTAAAGATCAGACCCAAAATATACTGTCAGTTCATTACCTCTTGGAATTGACAATGCTCTCCAGCTCTTGGGCTTTACGTGCTGCAGTGCGTAGTATAGAATCTGTTATATCAGCCAGTCGGGCAACATTTAAGCCGTAGCTCCGCCCAGCAGCTCCTTCAGTTAACTGGTAGAGGAAGGTGATGAACTCTGGCTGAACCTCTCCATCTGTAAACACATTCACATTCAAAACCCAACAGGGCCAAGTGATAACTAGGCCTACACTGTCATCCCTGACAGCAAGCGTATCCCAAAAAACCTCAATCCCCTTCACTCTACAGAAGAAAGAAATTCCCTGTTTAAACTCTTCAAATTAAATGTGACCAAATTAATAATCTCATTCTGAATTTTCTCAACCTATTTCTATGAAGTCAACAATATGCTCTAAGATAAGATCCCATAGTGACTCAATAAAGAAGATAAATACAGTTAACAATTATTTCTGAGCTCAGTAATAAAACAAGACGGATTCCATTGGGTCAGTTCAAGTGAGCTAAATTAAGACACAATTGACTTAAGTTTGGGAAGTAACGAAAGAAAAATGTGTCTTCCACAAAAAGCTACCCCGAATGAGTAAAATATGAATTATTATAGTTAAATAATATTATATAATATATTATTAAATATTCAATTAAAATAGTATATATATATATATATATATATATATATATATATATATATATATATATGATACATCTCCTTCTGTAGATTCTTATGAGTCAATTTTGACATAATCATACATATGGTTGGACAGTAACAATAAAATAACTGTGTTTTATGCATAATAGCACCCTCATTGAGTGAAATATGAACAATTCAATTAAACTAGACCGATGCTGTCGTCCCCAACTGCAAGGGTATATCCCCGAAATGTATTGTATAAGTTATCACCCTGATTTAACTCCTCAAAATTACATCTGAAGTTATGGCCACACTGTTTTTTGAATTTTCATTAAAGTCACACACACGTACGTACCGTGTGTGTCCGTAGCGATGTCAGGCTCATTGAGTAGGAAAGCCATGTGGTAGTTTGAGACGTGCCCAGGGTAAACCCTCTCCAGCTCACACAGAGGAGGGTAATGGGTTACAAACAGAGTGAGGGATTTCACCTGAAAAATAGACGGGGCGACTGAAGTGTTAAAATCCAGATAAATTGTATAAATGACATCTGTACATTGAATTCACACTGGTAAATAATAAAGACATATATCTTGTGGATAGGCAGAAAACTAAATTATTGGAACACGCCCTCTTCATTGAAAGGAGTAAAGTCTTGGTTCCGCTCCTTATTTTTATATGTATGTTTGTATTTCAAACAAAACTGTGTCGGATTATCAAAACATATTTAACATTAAACAAAGACAAAATGAGCAAAGTACAAGTTTTAAATTAAAGTAATATAGCAAAAAAAACAACTTTGCCCCATGAATTTATAACTAGTAACAACTTCAGCCAAGCACATCTAATAACTGAGATCAACCCTCTGAGATCGCTCTGGAGGGAATTTGGCCTGCTTCACTGCAGCGATGAGGGAGGTTTTTGTGCACATGAACTACTTTTTTTGTTGGGCCCAACCACAGGATCTTAATGGGGTTCAGGTCCAGGGTTTCGACTAAATCACTCCAAAACTTAAATTGTATTCCATCCAAGCCATTTAAAGGTGGACTCTCTCTTCTAGCTGTGATCATTGTGATGCTGCGTGACCCCACCGGATTGTGATTGATGACATGACATTCCCCTTCAAGTTTTTCTGGCAGAGAGTAGAATACAGGACACAGTTGTAGCAAAATGTGTCACATAATGCATTTTTTATTTATGCCGAGACTTGTAAGAACCATTCTTAAAAGAAATACATGCAGTTGGATCTCGCACCAGATAAGTGTTATTTCTGAGCGTGTGAGTGAGTAAAATTGACCGACACAAACCCTCTTTGAAAGACTTATGTTTTATTTGAAAGTCACACTTATTTCTCACCAAAGAGGGTGTGAAACACAAAGACAAAACAAGACTAACAAGTACGAGAGGCCATGCAATAATGAAAAGACACAAACTAATATCAGTGTAGTGATTTTTGTTCCTTGCCCCCTTAAAGACAACGAGCTGTTAGCCGTTAGCATGAGACCGAACTATCTACCGAGGGTGTTCTCGCATGTTATCGCAATAGCAGCGTACGTTCCCCCCTCTGCCAACGGCGACGCTGCCTGTGACGTCATCAACTCGGTGGCTAGCAGGCTGCAGACACAGCACCCACAGGCTCTCCTCCTTATCTCTGGTGACTTCAACCATGCCCCCCCCCCTCCTCCACACTGCCCACTTTCACACAGTATGTCACATGCTGCACCCGTGTTAATAGGACACTGGACTTGTTTTATGCCAACACCAAGGAGGCAGGCACCTCATCACCCCTCACTCCCCTGGGAAGATCAGACCACAATCTGGTTCATCTCCAGCCAGTGTACAAACCCATCGTACACAGGCAACCAGCCGTGAGCCGCACAGTGGGGAAATGATCCCAAGAGACTGAAGAGGCTCTGAAGAACTGTTTTGACACAACTGTGTGGGAGGAGTTCTCCCACTCCAGGGAGGAGTGGGGGGATGTCCTCCCACTCCTCACTGGAGTGGGAGGACATCGATAACCTTACAGACTGCATCACGGACTATATCCACTTCTGTGTGCAGAACACCGTACCCACCAGTTCAGTGCGGTGTTTCTCCAACAACAAACCCTGGATTAGTCCGGACATAAAGGTCCTCCTGAAGAGAAGAAGAGGACCTTTAGGTCAGGAAACAGGGAGGAGCTGAAGGTAGTGCAGAAGGAACTGAGGAGGAGGATCACAGAGGGGAAGAACTCCTACAGGAAGAAGATGGAAAACCAGCTGCAGCTGAACAACACCAGTGGTGTTTGGGGAGGCATGAAAACCATCTCAGGCTTCAAGGGGCCAAACTCCCAAGTTGCAGGGAACCAACAGCGGGCAGATAACCTGAACCAGTTTTTTAACCGGTTCGACCAATCATCTGCCCCCAATCCTCCAGCCCGATTCCCACAGCTGGAACCCCTCTCACCCCCCTCAGTGCACTCCCCCTCCCCCAACTCCACTCCCACTAGACTGCGCTCCCAGCCACATCCCACTGCCTTACCTAACAACCCCCCCAGCTATCATCCCTTCACCATCCACCCCCCCAACACACAGCCCCCCTACACCAGTCTGTCCCTCACAACACCCCAGGTGAGGAACCAAATAAGGAAGATCAAGGTGAGGAAGGCCACGGGCCCGGCATCAGCTCCAGGCTCCTGAAGACCTGCGCAGACCAGCTGTGTGGCATTGTGGAGCATGTCTTCAACTTGAGCCTGAAGCTGGGGAAGGTACCCCTCCTTTGGAAAACTTCCTGTGTGGTACCTGTCCCCAAGACACAGCACCCCAAGGACTTCAACAGCTACAGGCCGGTGGCATTAACATCCCACCTGATGAAGACCCTGGAGCAACTGGTCCTTGGTCATCTCCGCCCGCTGGTCAGCCTGTCGATGGACCCCCATCAGTTTGCCTACCAGTCTAACATCGGGGTGGACGACGCCATCATCTTCCTGCTTCACCGAGCTCTTTCTCACCTGGAGAAGCCTGGAAGCACCGTGAGGATCACGTTCTTTGATTTCTTCAGTGTCTGCAACAACATCCAGCCCACGCTTCTGAGGGACAAACTGGAACTGACCGGAGTAGATGAGCACCTCGCATCCTGGATCCTGGACTACCTGACCAACCGTCCACAGTATGTGAGGACTTGGGACTGTGTGTCGGACGTGGTTGTCTGCAGTACGGGGGCCCCCCCTCGCAGACGGGGACGACAAGGAGTATAGAGGACTGACGCAGGACTTCGTACACTGGTGCAAGTGGAACCACCTCCAGATCAACGCGGGTAAGACAAAGGAACTGGTGGTGGACTTCCGCAGGCACATCCCCCCTCCACACCGGTGAACATCCAGGGAGTGGACATTGAGATGGTCAAGTCCTACAAGTACCTTGGTGTTCACCTGAACAATAAACTGGACTGGACTCACAACTCCACGGCACTTTATAAAAAGGGTCAGAGCCGACCATCTGCTGATGAGACTGAGGTCTTTTGGAGTGCAGGGGGCGCTCCTGAAGACTTTCTATAACTCTGTGGTGGCGTCGGCCATCTTTTATGGAGTGGTGTTCTGGGGCAGCAGCATCTCGGCTGCTGACAAGACGACACTGAGTCCAGAGGACATCCTGGGATGTCCTCTGGACTCAGTGCAGGAGGTGTGAGACAGGAGAATGATGTCCAAACTGTCATCTCTCCGGACACAATCTGCAGGATCTTTCCTTCCTGCAGCAGTCAGACTCTTCAACCACACACACGTACACACGCACACACACACACACACACACACACACACACACACACACACACACACACACACACAAACACACAAACACACACACACACACACACACACACACACACACACACACCTCACTTGCACCGTTCGGACAGTATACTATTCAACATGTCCACATTTCAACTGCACATTTAATTTAATTTAATTGTATATAATGTTATTCTGTAATATGCTCTTTGCTGCTGTATCCCTGCAATTTCCCCGTTGTGGGACTAATAAAGGTTAATCTTATCTTATCTTAGCCAGTCCAGTACTAAGAGTCCCAAGAAGCAAACACAGAGCGGGGATTTTGGCCACAAGCACTGGCTCAGCAGCCACTGCTGGGGCCCAATTGCCGCTGAAGATTGGGTTGTAGCGGTTGCTGATGTGTTTGGCCAGAATCATACAGCGGAACCCACACCAGTGTAAAGGGTCCCCCTTCAGTGTCCATGGGTTAGAGGCAAGGAGAAAAGGTAAAATAATGTAGATGAAGTATTTACCACTTCATCTACATAGCAGCCTCTGCTCTATTTAACAGCCTTCCAAACCCGAGAGCCACCAGGAAATAATAATAAATAATAATACATTTAATTTATGACTCACTTTACATTTGGATCAAATCTTGAAGTGCTACAAAGAAAAAGCAAATAAAAGCATCAATAAAAAATAAAATAATAACTATATAAAAACATGACCAAAAAGCAGCAATGTTAATAAAAAATTATAGGTTCTTCTAAAAAGGAAAGTTTTAAGTCCTTTTTTAAATGTGTCAGTCGTCTGTGGAGCCCTCAGATGGTCAGGGAGGGCATTCCACAGATAAGGGGCAGCAGAACAGAAGGCCCGATCACCCATGGTGCTGAGCTTAGTCCGGGGAAGGAGGAGGTGGTATGAGTGGGTAGAACGGAGGGATCGTGTTGAGGTCAGTGGGGTGAGTAGTTCTTTTAGGTAGGGGGGTGCGTTGCCATGGATGCACTGGTGAGGGAGGAGAAAGATCTTATAATCAATCCTGGTGGAGATGGGAAGCCAGTGAAGGGAGTGAAGAACAGTGGTGATGTGTTCGTGTTTACGAACTCTCATCAGGATCCTTGCAGCATTGTTTTGAACATATTGTAGTCTTTGAAGACTTCTATCAGGGATCCCGATGAGAAGTGCGTTACAGTAATCCAGTCTGGAGGAGACAAACGCGTGGACCAGCTTTTCAGCATCACTCAAGGTCAGTGAAGAACGGAGTTTGGAAATATTTCTGAGATGGTGAAAGGAGATCTTGCAGATCTGTTTGATGTGGGATTCAAAAGTGAGTTGAGGGTCAAATCATACGCTGAGGTTGATGACTGATGAAGAGAGGGGAATGTCGTGACCAGAGAAGGTAATACTGGTTATGGAGGAAGACTGGGTCTGATGTGGGGTGCCAATTAAAATAGCTTCGGTTTTGGAGCTGTTCAACTGGAGAAATTTGTTTTTCATCCACACCTTTATCTCCTCCAGACAAGCGTGGAGAGTTGACAGGGGGAGATGATGATGACGATGAGGAGGGAGAGGCTGCGGATAGTCAGTTTTTATTAAGACTTGCATGTCATCAGCGTAGCAATGGAATGAGAGTCCATATCGACAGATGACATGGCCAAGGGGGAGCATGTATAGTATGAAGAGAATGGGACCAAGGACTGATCCCAAAATGATGAAATGACATAACGCCACATGCCCCATAAAATTAAATGTATTTGCATCAAGAAAAGCTCTATTACTTAAGCAGTCAGTTAGAAATAAACCTCAAAATCTAAAAACACAGTTTACAAGATGGGCTTCAAAAACAAAAACCCACATTATAACTTTATTATTTCCCACAAGGGAGATTCAATTCATAGGTTCAAGCTGTGCCACTGAAAAAATTTAAAATTAAAAAATTAATAATATTCTAAATAGTACAAGATTCCCGTCCAGCATTATGGTTGATGTTTATGCAGTATTTGTTGGAAATATATCAACTATTTTCAAGGTCACACACTGAACAAACCCATAAAATAACACAAATTGAAAACATATATATATATATATATATATATATATATATATATATATATATATATATATATATATATATATATATATATATATATATATATATATATTATATGTCTAAATATAATCACTTAATACAGAAATACCCCAAATTTACCACTTTAAATATATTGGATGTGTTAGTGGGGGTGTAACTATTCATCAATCCATATTGGTATATCGGTTTGTTGAACAGCATTCCAAACAAATAGATTTCCACACAAGCAGACTGAATGTTTACTTCCTCACAACAATGTGTTCAAATAATTTGCGCTTGGTCCTCTAACTTATGGCGAAAATATAGTGGGATTTGCCATATTCATGCTAACATAGTTAGCGTTGACAAAAGCGAGCATAATCAAACAATAAATGACTATATACAAATAAACAATTTCATCAAACATATATTTGTCAGTTAAACATAAAAAAGTGTTTCTTAATGAGACGCTGAGTTCTAACTTAACACAAATGAGTTAATGGAAAAAATCTTGTTCAGGAGACATTAATTATGAGTGGCTGTTTACAGAAAACCCCAGCTTTTTGTTGATGTTTTGTTCTGTAGGATGTAAAACATTCAGAGTTTAATACTTCCAAACTACTGAGCACAGAACCTATCAGAGCCATGTAAATACACTCCCATGAAACAGTTGTGTTCATAATTTAAAGGTAATCAGGGTTCCTTAATGTTAACTGAAAAGATATAAAAGCATTTGTACCCTAACATGAAAAATGTGTCACTTTACTGTGAACACAGGTCTTTATTATTATTTTTTTGCATTATCACATTTCAGAGTAAAATTCTCAAAACATATCAAAATTGCTTTATAATTTTTTCTTTCTTAAGGTGTAATGTAACTAATTTTGTTATATCTGTACATAATATCATCAAAAATCGAAAATCGCATGCCCCTTAATTCTATCATGGCAGACTTTGTGATATTGTCAATTATGGTATCGTTGCCGAAAGAATCAACGAATCAAGGATCAAGGAAATCAAGGAAAGAATCAAGAATTAAGTATTTGACTGTTGACTTACACCGCTATGTGTTAGCAAAGTTTAATGAAGAAAAAAAAACAGAAGATAAATTAAATATATAGTTCTTAACAAACAAAAAAAGCGTGCAGGTTCTGCCCCCCCCCTCCTCCTCCATAACTCTCATACATTCTCAAACACACTCACACACAAACATAAATATGTCTTACCCATAAATAGCCTTTTCTTGGCAGCCTAAGCATACTAATGGCCCGGATGAATATTTGGGGAGCCATTTCAACAGTTTTTGTGTTCCAACACAGGGAACGTGGCCACCCACGGTTGAATATCTAGAGGGCAATCTTCCCACACTCTACATCTTGCATCTAGAGAGAATTGCTAATGCTCTGCAGAGAAAGATGTATTTCACTATTGGAATGAGCTTGTAAGAGCATCTGGTTGATGCATAATCATTTGGTACTAAATTGGCCGCAGCTTTATGAAACAGTGCTAACAATAAACAGTGCTAACAACAATCCACTCCAACCACTTCTCGCTGGGAATACCCTCCATCACCTCATCCAACTCTCTCAAAAAATGTTCTGTCTTTTCTATCTCACAACCAGCTTGTGGGGCATAAGCACTGACGACGTTCATTATCACTTATTTGATTTCTATACTGACGCATCACTCTGACGGACAGTCCCATTGCCTCCCTAATACTCTTGGACACACAATATATGTACCATTCTTCTCTCCATCCCTAGCTCTCGAACCTTTACCTGTCATTATGCTAACATTCAAAGTTCATACTCTCACCTCCACACTCCTGCGCTTCCTCATCTCTTGCTGTCTCCAGGCACGTTTCCCCCTTCTCAACCTTATTTTTCTTCAACCAACAGTAGCATAGTTTCTGCCAGCCCCATGATGGTAAGCATCGTCATTGCCATGCCGCGTCCTGACCTGTCCAGTTTCGAAATTAGTTTTGTGTTCTGTAAATGTTCTGGCACTAGAAGTACACTGGCTCGTGACCTTTTTGTGGGTGGAATGATCTGACCCAGTTAATTATCCATCACAAAGTTGCTCAGATCCTTATGTTATCCTGTTTTTCTTGCTTCTAACGCATAAACGTCAAGGACAAATTGTTCACTTCAGCCATTTTAATGATATTAACAATGTTACCCTAGCTTCACCTGTAAGTTGTTATAATGTAATCCCTGATTATATATAGTATATATCTTCATGCTGGTGGTAATTATCAAATAGAATGTCTTTATGAATTATTTTGGATAAGGGGAATATTTTCCTGTTGAAAATATTCCAAATATTAAATCCTAATGTTTCTGTACTGTTCTATCTCCTCTTCTTATGGCTGTTGTCTTTGGTAGGCACCACAGCGGATCATCTGATTTCATCTGTCCTGACCTCTGCATCGTACTCTGCCACACCAACCAACCTTATGCCCTCAGGATGTGGTGAAAGAGGACATAACCAAGTCTGAAGCTGATGTGCTGGAAGCAGGAAAAATGGTAAAACATTAGGATCTCTGCGTCTTTGACAAGGGCCACATTGTGATGGCTAGATGACAGGGTCAAAGCATCTCCAGAACCGCAGGTCTTGTGTTCCTGGTCTGCAGTGGTTATTACCTAACAAAGGAAGGGTAACTGCTGAACAGGCAACAGGGTTGCCTTTTCTACGCACATCTATGCATGTGCGTAGAAAAGGCTCCCCTGTGTTGATCGTACAGGAGAGCTAGTGTAGCTCAGATTCCTGAAAGAATTCATGCTGAATCTGACAGAATGGTTTCACAAACCACTTTGAATTGAAAAGCTGTTTTGGCTGCAAGACAGGGACCAAAACAATATTAGGCATATTAACTCCATTTTTCTTCCGGCCACTGTAAATTTCAAACCTGGCTTTTTAGGTTGTGCAGAGAGATTGAGTGAAGTCAAGATGACTTCAATGGCATTAAGGGTAAGACATGACTATCACAAAATGTGGGTGGTATGTGTGCTCACTCTGACACCCCTCTCTCAAACGCATGCACCAGCGTTGGCCCTTTCAGCGCTGCCCTCTCAGAAAAAGCTATTGAGAACCGTAAAAGAATTGTATTTCCTTTTCCTGTATGCTTCAGTAACCCAATCATATGTCAATGAGAATTTAAAAACAGTCTTGAAAATGTAATCATTAATGATCGTGTAATAGTTATTTTTACTATTATGATAATAATAATAACAATATATTATAATTTATAAGCACGAATGGTGAAGCGACCCCAATCCTTACGTCATCGCTGCAGACAATCAACTGCAGGACTTTGCTGGCCCCATGGTTGGCGTGCTTTCCTGGTCGGTCTAGGAAAGGTCACGTGTCACTACTAATACTTTCCTCGGCAACAGACAGGGAGGGTAACTCCCACATGTTTCAAACAAAGACACTTGGTCCTGAACCTGTGTAAACACTATAAAACACGATCACACTCACACACATAGGCCGGCAGCCTCAGTCATTCCCGTCCACCTACACGGACAGGTAAAATCAAATTAAGTGTTGCAGATGGACGCTGCAGCTTGAATAGTGGTCTGATTAGGCACTAATGGCAGTTCATTACCACACTACCCCGGGGTGCACTGACAGCCCAGGTCTGCGGAGCTGGACGATCTGATGAAATTAGCGCTGAAACAATTAGTCAATTAAGTGAATGATAATCAGAAAACTGATTATGGGTGAATTGGATTATCATCAACATTGCCAAATAAAACTCCAAGCAATTAGCTTTGTCCATGCTCTTGAAAAACCTATTTAAAGTCATTCTTTGCTGTTCTGAAAACATTGCATCTGTCTCTGATAGTCAATTTAATCTAAACATTAAGATTAAGATTATAATTTTAATGGCACTTGGGACTGGAAACTGAAAATACAAGATTGATTGATAATTGTTGCTGCAAAATGTGGATCATTCACATATTCGGTTGGTAAACCGAATGACTAATAATGCATTCTTTCATCTGTTTCACTTAACTTTATATACTAATTATATATCATATAAATATACAATTGGTTTTATTAAGACTTTTTCACTAATGATAATCTACCTGCTGCAGCAGTGACAAAAAAGAACCCTCCAATTATGGGCCAGACAACCCAAACAATGAGCTGAAACAACTTGACAATGAAAGACTACATAGACTTGTGGGGAACTGCAGAACCATTTCATAATTAACTGCAGGTTTGCTTCTTCAAACATCAACTCCTGATTTGATCCCAAATTAATTTAAAAATATTGATAAGAGCCGCTTTATGTCAATTCCAACACTTGCAGTCCTTGAAGAAACCATTTCTGTTGAAAGATAGTCCAACTTCAAATATGAGCCAGTGCGATTGGTGTGTATGATCTTGAAAGGCAGCGTCCAAGACGGCTATAGAGGATTCTTTCTTTTACAGAAAAAAAAGAAGCTAGAGGCAACATTTTGAGCCGCGCTATTAGAAGCGGTAAACCTTAAAATGGAAAACTTAAATCCCCATCATTAATGTAAGACTAAATCTACTATTTGTTTATAATAGTGGGATGTTTATAGTGGACAGACATCAAGAAGGTTGCTTCTAGAGCAGGCTGCTGGATTGGTCTGACATTATAGTGGACATCTCTGACGGACTGCTGATCTTACGTACGACACAAATGACACTTTCCTCCTCTCTTTCATCTGTAATACCACGTCTTGGGCAGGTTTTGATTGGTGTGAGTTTCACTGAACACTTGGAGCACCCCACCGCACTCTATACTCTTGCATGCAACATGCAATTGTTACATCTCTAAGTCATCTCATCCTCAAAAACCCAAATTTGCTGTTTTGCTCTCTCGTTACCTCTCTCTATCCAATTCGACACAAATCCAATTCAAACTTCCAATGTGTGATCGCCTCACAACTGACAAGGCTCTGGCTGCTGCACTGTGTGTGTGAGGCAGAGAGAGAGCGATTCAGAAAGAGAAAGAGAGACTTGATAAGAATGCAGCATCTGCTGTATTGTATGTGTGTCACTGTTGTCTAAATTGCAGGCTGATCCTACTTAGACACTCATAATATGTCTTAGGAGTGTATTTGACCCTTACGTGCCTCAATGTACTATTGGCAACGTCTGGGCATAATCCTCTGGGTGGGGGATCTCCATCCAGACCTGGTTCAGAATGGATCTTAAATGATGCAGCAATTTAGTTTAAGCAACAGGAGTTGGAAAGTAGCAGGAAGAGATGAAGATACTGCTTAAATATATTATTTAATATACCGTGTCGGGAAAAAGAATTGGACCGCTCTTCATTTATTAGGGTTAGGTGTTCATGGTCTGAACTTCATTTCTAGCTCTGCCACTTTTAGCAGCAACAACTGCAACCAAAGGCTTCTGGAGATCAGTCAGAAAAGTTCATCATGCTGTGTTATGACAAAACTGAGAAGAGTCTTCTTCGGGCCTAGCAGCTGCTTTCACCTTGCCACTCTTTCATGGATGTCATTTTTGAGCTGTGTCTTTTAAAAAATGGGTCAAAGAACAGTGACTTTTATTGATGTGAGACATGTCTGAGGTCGTTTGGATGATTTCTTTGGCTCTATTCTGAATTCCTGAATGAGAATTTGCCGTGCCCTCGAAAGAATTTTGGGTGGTCAGCCACATCTGGGAACATTCATTCTTCTTCCAAGTCTTCTCCATTCTTAGATAACATTCCTCTCTGTGGATCCTAGTAGTCCCAGGGCCTCAGAAATAGTTTGACCACTGTTCTCAGACGGATGCCTTCCAATCAACTTCTTCCCTGTCTTTTCTGGGATTTCTTTATTTTGGGATAGTTGTGCTAATGGCGAGACCGACATGCAAATTCTGAAAAATGGTCTATTGAAGTAATGACTTGGATTGAATACTGGTAATAATCAAGGACGGGGATGTCTAGTCCAGTTGCATCCACTTATTATGCAGTTTGGTAGTTCAGTTATTTTTAGCAAATTCTAATTGGTTGCCTCTTTAATGTCAAATTTGGTTTGAAGTTATTAGATAATTGATTGATTAATTAATTTAAATTCTTAATTGATTTATGCAATAAATATTATAATTATTTTAAAAATGTAAAATCCTGATTTTCTGTGCAATAGACTTTAGCATGACAAATGTCGTCAGTGCTATTTATCCTTTGTAATAAACCTTTTCTGTATGACAACAGTAAATAGTCTGCATTACTCTAATGTTGATATAATGTTTATTCATAATACTTTGTACTCAGTATAACATCCTGCTCTTTGCTGCTTAAACGGTGACTTTTCCAAATAGAGGATTATCATATCTATGTTTAATTATCCTAATAAATGTATTTTGCACTTGCCAAACAGCTCTTTCCGGAAATGTACTATATTCTTGTGAAATAAAAACTATGTTTGTTACAACATCGGCTACTGTGTGTCCATCAATATTTGCCTTTATGAAGGTGTAGATCAGAGAATTTACATAATTTATAATTTTGCCACAAATCTGAAGGGCATATAGATCAATTATACAAAGAACAGTCCAAAAACAAAGACTTTTCATTTGTCTTCACAAATAACAAAATAAAAAAAGCTTCAAATCTTTGAAAAAGACAGAATTAGCAAATATCTAAAATGTTTTCCTTAAGAATACCAATCCATAATCTAGTTATATGGTATGATCAAGTATACTAAAGGAGCAGGAAGAATGATGAGACACCTTCTTCACGTTTACTTTTTCAAAATCTTAAGCAAATTTGGAATCCTTTCTGATTAACACGGGGAATCGACCATGCATCAGGCACCTCTGCAGTGCTGTACATAAGCAGAGTGAAGACACAGTGCAGCAAAGAGAGTGCAGTGGTGCACATGTCTGTCTTTGTAGGAGCTTTGTGCATTAGCGTTCGACTGAGAATTTATCCATCGCTGTGCAGCCAAAGCAGTGAGCTTTAGTGAGTCCTGGTTCTCTTGTCAGTCCAAGTACACAGTGCCAGTATTACAATGCCAGTGCAGTCACATGCACGTCTGAGTAATGCTTGGCTTAGAGGGAAGATAATGGCAGGACCTGCTGTCGGAATGAAGAAAAGGGAGCACCCATATCAGTGTATGAGACCAAATCAGTCAAAAATTTACGGAACCAACTAAATCGAGATCGTGATTTCCCAAACACGGCAACTTCCCATTTTAGTGGTCTTTTCTCATCTGCTTCTCTGTCTCATTGGGTGTGAAGGCTGTCTCTTTTACTGAGCGGCGTTATGAAACTAATCTACATTCTTAACTACCTTTCAGGTGAGTGCCACGGACAGGGAAAGTTGTGTTACTATAACAACCATGTCAAAGGATGAGACAACTGACTTTTGACGTGAACATTTGAGTCTGGTGTGGAGGAGGAGGAGGAGGAGGATGGGGCACAGTAGGTGGAGGATGAGGAGGAGGAAGAGGAGTGAGCATGAACCACACTGCCTACAGTGAAGAAGTCTTTTGCTGTAAAGCATAACTTGTCTTGCACCCTTTTGTTTGTCTTTCCTTTAACAGCGAGGCCTTCCGCAATGATCGATGGTGTTATACAACAGGTGGTTAGCGATCTACCTCGGCGTGCCAAGAGTAGCTCCCTGCTGCAGTGGCTGCTGCTTACACATTTTCATTCTACGTTTTCCAGCAGGATTACATAACAGCAAAATCCTGTCCAGGGATTAATGTGGAACTGGCAAAACATGAAAACTGGAAAGGGGTTGTTTTTTCAAAGATTAATGTTGATTCATCTATATTTGAACAGGGCTAACTCGGGGCAATATGGAGCCTTTTTAATAGATCTAAGTGGCCTTGGAGAGCAGAAAGCAAATAAATACCAAAGTACCATGTCTCATAGATTTTATACAACCTCTGAGCTTATATGAACCAGATGGATGGCAGCATTAAAGTAAATATGCTTCATAGTTAAACTCCACAAACCCATCAATGGTATCTGGCACCATGCAAGAAAGTGGGAGCTGTACCTTATGGCTCAGACACAAATTCAGAATAATTGGTTTGTGTAGCTCATGGACTGTCACTTTAATAGCTGGTAATGTGTTTACCCGCAATAGCCATCAAAACAAAGTTCCTAAAGATTGAATATGCGCTCCCTAAGGTCAGCAAGGCACATCTGGATTGATAAATCCTTCCCAGAGAAGCTACAGCGTTGAGCGTACTAACACCACACACGCACGCCACCTAACTGCTAAAAACACTGGACCTCTGTGCCACTTGCTAAATAAGAGATGACTCTCCTGCATACAGTCGCAAACCCAGCTTTGTATTGAATATCATCCCTACCATGTCTTGTGCTGAAATTACTCATCTTTAAAGGCTTTTCATGGAGGACAATAATGCATGATCAGTGTTCCAGGCGTTCTTCTGTCAGCCTACTGGCTTGATTACTATCTAAATCTAACCTGTATCTAGTGATCAATAAAAATAAATATCTGGATAATTTTTCCGTGTGAAACATGCGTTAACTGCGACGTAGGATCAGAACAGCCTGCGAACCAGACTACCTGCAGATGTGGTCACATCACCATGCATTCTTTCTCTCCTGGATATGAATTCTATTTGAATGCTAATGGTATATGAGGTGTCACTGACATCCTCTATTTACCTTAACATCCTTGGTTGTAAAGTTAGTTGTTCAACCGTTATCCTGCCCATAAAATCCACATGTATGCAAATGCCAGATGAAAAACTTGTCTGACAAGTCAGCCAAATGAGGAGCGAGCAAAGACAAATGTCTGTCTCCTCATGAGTAAAAGTAGAGTCACACTATTTGACATACAAATGTAAAAGGATGTTGAACAAGGGAGCCACAACTCAAAGTCCAAACAGGTTATATTTACAGGCTTATTAGAGAGCATGGAACGAGAATAAACAGGATGGCTTCAGTCTCTTCAGTTTATATTAACTTGAAAATAAAAATATTGTGATAGGAGCTGAGAAAATGAACAGCTGTACGCCCTGACCAATGCCATAACCATACCTATGCTTATCACGTGATCTAAGAATAATGGATTTTCTGTGTTTACAGTACCGATCTGAATGTTCAACAATAGCTGACACATATAAACAGGCATCTTTCAATTATTTGAGTTCATCACATCCTTCATCGCATAAGGATGAGATTGCATAAACCAGCTGATTAAAACATAAATGTTACATTTTAGCACTATTGGCACATAATTCTCCAGCATTTGATGTTTGACTAGCCCACAATAATGATGGAATTGCTATTATTCTGATATGAGTGGAGAATTAATTTATCATTTTTAGCCTTTGACTGTTTCTCTCTTAATAAGCTATACATTTTCAATAAGCATCTACTGAAAACTGTCATCAATCATTTGGTCACAAAGACAAACAAGTCTTCACTGTGGGCACATCTGGTTTAAAGGACAAAGCAGAGCCTGACAACTCCGAGGAGGCAATTTGTGAAATTTGCAGCAAGAATGTACCCATACCCAAAAATCCAACAGAGTCTTTATGGATCCAACTCCTCTTCAAATTCACCGAACTTTGACAGACTGGCCACATCCGATGGCCCGCCAGGTGATTGGCTATTACGGAAGCTTTCAGGCGAGAGTCTATAGATGAATCTGGCAGTGCCAATTTAAGTTTCCTCTTCTTCCTCATCTTCATGGGTGTGTGTATATCATTGCATCGCGATTAGACTTATAGTGATGCTGAATAAAATGAACATATATTGGTTTGAGCTAAAATTTCATGATCGTGATCATTCTGCTTATATGGACTGTTCTCCATAAGAAATAACCTCTCCCAGTGTGTATCATTGATTTGTTCAGTCAAAACGGAATGCACGCAACTCTGTAACACAGTACTCCTACACCTAATTCCAAGCAAAATTTTCTTGCGTTCTCTCTTCCGAACACACACAGACACCCACACAGTATAAACACACATTGGCACACACACGGACACACTCACACTCACACACTGTGGGTACTCTTTCAAAAGAGTAATGATTCCTACTCCATGCTCAAGAGCTACAATTATAACCATCCGCGTTTCATCTGTTCATCGGAGCCTTACACATTTCCCTTTATTACCACTGGCCTCATTTGCTGGCTAAAATTGGACATGTCTGCTTCCCATGATCACCATTTTATGACAGATGACAAGAATAAGCAGAAAACATATTATTAAGAGATGGCAACTATGAGGACACATGATGGATGGAGACTGCAAAGGTGGACACTGGACAACCTGTCATCAGTCTAGATATTCTGAGTGTTTCTTAAGGATTAAATTAGACCTTCTGCAGTTTAGTGTACATCCTTTGAGCAATTATGCATCTAGGGGTCAATATTTCTCTCTTGTTTTCCATTACAGCTTGCTATTACAGCAATTAGCATATTAACATTATAGATCAAAGATGCTCTACATAAAGCTCAGTTTTCTAGCGCTGGTCTGAGCGGAGGACCTCTCTGGAACCTCATCTCTTCTGAAAAAAATCACCGCAGTCTGCAGAGTCCACATGCAGAGATGGTTACAATCACACACCCGCATGACCACAAATAGACATGCACACACAAAGCTCTTTGCTTAAGGCCATTAACTTTATGGTGAACTCAGCTGACCTGAGGTTCCAAAGAGGCTGCTGGAGCGAAAAGATGAACATGTCAATGTCAACAGCACTGATTTCAGTAGCCGTACTACCCTGACAGCCCCATCAGGGGCCTTCCATCTCATTTCTGTTTCTCTATACAACTTTAAATTCTACATTGCTCAATCTGTCATCAATACAGTGTCAAGTCACAAACACATGCACACACACTTACCTCTCTGATGAAGTACTCCAGGGTGGCATAAGCTATGGCAATGCCATCATGTGTGCTCGTGCCTCGTCCCAGTTCGTCAAGAATGACCAATGAGCGTTCAGTTGCATGGGAAACTATGTTCGAGGCTTCAGTCAGCTCCTCCATGAATGTGCTGCTGCCCTTGCAAATGTTATCTGAAGCCCCCATCCTGACATGGAATCAAATAAAGAGATAAAAGTCATCTAAACATGACCCCCACAAAATATTGTACAACAAATAATCAGAACGTGACATATCTAACATTCCTATGGTGAGTCTTGAGCAGTGGATATTGTTTGGATACATGTTGCCAAGAAGATGAACAGCCATAAGCTTTACCTTTAAAAGGAGAACTCAAAATAAAAGTGATTCAAATATCTTAATGTTAAAAGGCAAAACTATTTTCCATGGTTTAACTATGCTTTGCCAATGTGAGAAGTTAAGTGAACCTAGTATTTCTGGTTTGTTAAATACAGTATGCTAAAGACAAACAGAAATATAAGATGGACACAGTTATGCCTACAGTAATCTCCAGAATCATTGAAAAAAAAAAGTAATGAGTAAATTAAATAGAAAAAAAATGTGGTTAGTGTCTATCCTCAAGATCCTTAATTCAAAGTATTCACAATTTCATTAAGCAACAATATTTAAAATCGCATTTCATTTTTAACATAAAACAAATATTTTTCTCAAAAACGTGTGTGCTACAATTACTGGCACCCTGCTTTTAATATTTTGTGCGGCCCCCTTTAGCCAGAATTACGGCCCTGAGTCTCCAACTGTAGTTTACGATGAGGTTTGAGAACACACAGAGAAGATCTGAGACCATTCCTCCATACAGGAACTCTCCAACTCCTTCAGATTCTGAAGTCGTCGCTTGTTGACTCTCCTCTATAGCACATACTGCAGATGTTCTGGGTTGATCTTGAGATATGCTTCAGATCAAGGTCTTACTGGAAGGTCCAACCACAGCTCATTTTATTTTTTTCTAGTATGGGCTGATATTTGATTTGAAGTCCATGGTGCCATGAATCCATCTATGGATCAACCTCTTTCATTTCAGTACTACGGACAGTACCAAACCCACATCCCACTTCCACCACTCCTTATTCATTTAACCATTTCATGGCATTCTCACCCATAAGTCGGAGGTCTAGAGTAATTGTAAAGACATCAAAAATGATTAAACCACCTGCCAACTCTCTCATTATCTCACTCTTTTTAGAATCGTATTTTGAATGCAATACAAATAGGCAGTAAACGACTTACAACTGGGTTAACTTCAATAATAAGGTTGCATCCGTGGTAAATAAAACATTGTGGACAGTTGTGCACACAAACTAATATCTTTAGTTTTATATATATATATATTTTATAGTATACATGATGGAAGTAACTCTTCAAAAAATCTGTCTACAGTTAACCAGAGAGATCAAAACTATGACCTGGTCCACCCAGGTATCAGCAGTGGTCCTGTGACATTCCAAAGTAGTCAAAACTTAACAAAGTTGTTCTTGCTGACTTGAACAAACACTACTGTGCCTCTGGATGAAGATGCTCTAAACACCATTCATGTCCTTGAAAATCGATAGTTATGGATTACAGAGATAAAAGGACAAAACAGTGGATTCTTCCCATCTCCAAAATTAATTTTAGAGCTCCTCAAATGTTCCGAAACACACTGATAGACGTCATCTAAAAAAACAAAACAAAAAAACAACAACACTCCAGCCAGATTATAATTAGAACATCTCTCTCCCAGTCAATGTTTCTCAACTCTCAATCAGTTATTTCCTGTCCTGAATTACCCTGTAGATTTTACCTATCAATGGACTGTCGTCTAGATCTCACAGCTGATGGGTTACTATGGTTACATCACACGCCATATAGGAGAGTGGTGTGGTAGACGTGCTGCAGCATGTCATTAGCCAATTTATAGTGCAGGTCTGTGTAGGTAAGCCTTTAACCTCAACAACTGGACAATGGGATCTATACTGCATGGCAGAGAGGACAGACACAATCGGATGAAAAGAGTGTCGTTCGCACACTTTGTCCATCCTGAGGGGATGGACAGCACAAACACTTTTTGCATTTTGCTCCAGCTGTGTATCCTGCTGCTCTCCTCTTTCCTGCCAAACAAAACCATTCTGAAAATAGAGACCATCTATCATTACCTCATAGCTTGCAGTAAAACATCTTTGGACATATTTTTAAGTGTTTTTTCTGACCTATGTTGTTCCCTCGTCACTTTTTGAGTGTCCTGACATTTTCACTTTTAGATGTTATTACACCCTGATGTAACAATTTCATTTTTCGAAAACTAATCAATCAAAAAGCATTTTGGCAGTGAGCCAATATCAAATCCCTAAGACACTAGCAAATAAATGTGTGAATACTTGCATGACTATTTCAAACACTGTCACACAAAACTGAACTACAGTCATATTATTTAAAAACATAAAACACATTTCATTTGGCCCAATGGAGAAATATTTTATTTATTTAATGTGGCACACTCCAGTTGTGGAATCTGAGAAAGTGTTCAAGTTGTTTTTAAAGAGGCACATGTGGAAAAAAGTAAAGCGTTTTAAATCCCCTGAGTGTATTTTCACAGTGGAGGGCAGATACTTTGATGAGACATGAGTGAAGTCTTTATTCTTTGATAACCGACGTCCTAAATGATTTCGTTTTTTTTCTCAGATGTGTCCTTCCATTCCGAGTTTTCTATATCACCGTTAACTAATTCTCTGATGTCATCCTACAGATTATAAAAAACAGGAGTTTCAAACTTTTTTTTGCATTGCCAACCAGTTTTAAGCCCAGAATATTCTAGTGGACCGGGGAATATGTAATCATATACTGCAAGATGCAGGTTTGCTATAGGACAATGCTTTTCAAATGGGGGTAAGTCTATTCTTTTGGATACTGCATGGAGTATATGAATAAAATACATATAGACTAATATGTATTTACAGACTAAAATACAAATTAGAAAAACACAAATATGGGGCTAATCGAAAGAATTTGATCTCCGGAATTCTTGTTTTAGATGTAAGCAACAATTGCGTTCCCTGTAAGAAGAATGTTTGGAAACTGAGTGCATGACAAAAATCACCAGTAATTCATTGTTGAAAGGAGTAAGAAAGAAAACTTATACTGTTGTAAACTGAGTCAAAAAAATTCTCCGTTCGACTGCAACTACAATACAACCTAATTCTTGATTCATAATTCTTGATTCAGACGACAGTATTTCAGCACCTTACACATTAAAAGAACTAATGGAGCTACAATAATACGAATGCCTCGTCGCTCCAGCGGTACCCCCAGCATGTATATATATATATATATATATATATATATATATATATATATATATATATTCACACAACCATAGAATTGGTATCTATGAAGTTCAGCTTGGGTGACGCCAATTCTTTGTTTTTTTACCAAAACATTTATAGTCTAACATTTATTTATAGACCAACCATTAGTTCACATAATCTTAATTTTTGTTTTTCTATTTCATTTCTTTAATCTGTTTTCCATGTTAGAATACAATTGCCCTTTCAGAGGATTTTTATCTATATATTGTTCTGCTAAAACTTATTTGTTTTTTATTAATTTCAAAATGAACTGCAGTGAAAAAGTATGTGTTCATAATTATTTCAAATCATTTCATTAAAACATCTTTATTTGAATGAAGAATACGGTATCTTTAATTTGTTAAAAGTAGAATAATTTTCCCTTTGTTGTCTGCAATGATTCCATACCTTTATAATTAAGTTTATGGTCCACAATTATCATCATGAGGGCCACTGCTGTACCTTATAGTGTACTGAAAAATGAAAAATGCACCTTTCAGAACAAAAATGAATCCCCCATTTCTCTGTGTGCATGCCTTCAGTGAAGGATGGTTAACATCTGAAAGGCAGGAAATAAGTGTTTGTCAATAACAAGTTTTTTTGCTCAGGAACTCGGACACCGATGCTACAGCATTGTATGGTATATCTTTATGGACACATTTCTTCCCGTCAACAATGTTTTGTGGTAATCAGGCGGTACTTTGTTGGAAAAAGAAAAACATTGAAAGGGTTAGATTACTATAAAAACTTTGAGAACCCCTGCTAAAGACCAATAACCGTCCAAGTGTGCTAACTATGAGATGGCGCTGCAGAAAAACTCTTCAGGAACAAAGAGTCAGATATAGAACTGTTCCACATTCTTAACATGGATCACACTGAAATGCATCACCTGTCATCTGTCAGATGATGACAGACTTTAAGTGCCGTTAGTGCCCCCCAAAAAAGTCACTGCATCCTCTAATAGGAGAGGAGCTTGTGTGAGGTCTTAGTAAAAGGATGTAATCACTACTGGAGTAAATGGTCGAATTCAGAACACAGTTTTAAATCCTGCTTCCTTTGCTGTTTCCATAACAACCACAAAGGGATGGAAGAGTGCGCTCCATAACCTTCAGGACTCAATACAGACACAAAACACACATAGCAGCTGCCAATGTGCAAAAGCACATCTTTCCTACACCAGGCACCACACGCATAGCATCACACATAGTAAATGTAACTATAGTGTGTTTATAAAATCATGTGAAAGAACAAACCCACAGAGTTCTGCTCAGAAAATAAAATGGAATGAAATGGGTAGGAAACTAAATGAAGACACTGTGAGGTGATAGGATTTAATGCTTCAAACCAGTGTCCAGATTGTTCCCTTAATTCTCATTGATGATCAATCTCTTCAGACAGGATATTCCATTAAACGCCTACACATAAGTCATTACCCATAAAGTCTGCTGGTTCAACTCCAGTAAGTCACTGGTGGCTCTCTCTCTCACGAATGAAAAACAACATACACACAAGATGAAGCACTTCCCACTGCTGTGTCTATTATGCGCGACACAGCGGTGGGAATTGATTGAGCCTTTATCATCAAAGAGATTCTCCACTGGTTTTGGTACTCAGTTGCAGAGAATAGCCAAGCGGTCCAATTAGAAACAAAGAGGACGGGAAAGGAAACAGAGGAGACATGACACTGGAAACTCTAGGTGTCTTTTCTCTGTCAATATTAATTAGCTCTGTTTTTTTCTGTGAGAACAAGAGACCATTAACGTCTGACCCCTATAAAAACCCTGATTAAACAACAGGGGGTGGAAAAAACGTGCCAACACATGCACCAATCTAAATCTGTTAATTTTGCAGACATTCAATACTGAAAGGCAACAAGCCTACCTAAAAGCCTAACCAATAACCATGAACTGCTACCCTGAACTAACAAATATGACAAATGTTAACTAGGCCTACGCTGTCTACGCCAGCAGCAAGGGTATTAACCCAGAAAGCCCCTAACCCCTTGCGTTGTGCAAGCAATTGCTAAAGTATTACAGTAATCAAATAAGAAATATCTATGAGCTAAATTTAGACGCAATTGGACATACGGTTGAGAAGTAATGATGAAATATGTTTTTTGAATATAAGCCCACCTAGTGTGAAATATGAACAATAACGTTAATACATTTGTTCTTTAGTTGAACAAGTAAGATCCCCTTGAGATGATTCATGTGAGGTAAATTTAGACTGAACCGGACCAACGGTCAGGATGATACGTCTAAAAAACTTATTTTGTAAAAAAGCTCCCACTTGTGAGTAAACCATGAACTATTATAGTAAAAAATATATATATCAAAGATCGATCTCCTTAAATCGATTCATATGTGCTAAATTTGGACTAAATTGAACCAACTGTATATACAACTGACCATTCCCCAAATCAATCCAGTTCTTCCTTTTACTAAGGTCATCAGGGGTATAGTTTTTGAGTTATTACATTAACATGACACATTTGCAGCTGACAAAGCGGCGGCGATGACGATTCCATAAGATCTCCAGATTCCATAAAACCAAAAAAACTTTTAAGTATTTTATAATATAGGAATATATTTACTAGATGAAGCAAAGCAGATCAATTTAAAAATTTCCAAATCCCAGGTCCCAATGTTTGTTAATGCCACAGGAAGAGCTGTAAGTTAAAAAAAAAAATTATTTTCTTTTGACATAATAAAATTAATGAAATAAAATGTTTGTAGAAGTGAAAAAAATCTGCGAGTATTTCATTTCATTTAAACATTGAGTTCAAACAAAAAATAATTTATATTTTAACAATTCATGAAAACAATAAATTTGACACACTAAACATTCGGAAATTATTTTACTTTAAATCTCTAGTTTTCGGTTTAGACACATGACCTGTCGTATAATTAATAGACCTGCATGTTGGCCGATCTGACCATAGATGTTTTGATTGGTTCATAGAACTCCGACCTGATCCCTGCAGTTGATGATGACATGTGAATAATAAAGTAACTTTTAGCCCGATATCTTTTGGTTTTTTTTGTTATTTATTTCTAGCTGGAACATGTTGGTATGAGGGTTTTAATCTTGGTTAAAGTAGGGTAATGTTTTCTGATAAGTTCTGTATCCATTCTATAAACAGCATAAATCCAAACATTTTTACATTCCCTTTTAAACTCCAACCAGCAAAATAATCCACTCATCAGACTAAATAATTGATGTCTGAAGCCCCAACCCCAACAGCTTCTCTTCTCACTCATGATACGTCTCTGGCGCCCACTGTGTTAACGCATAAGAACATGCTTAAACCCACAAAAAGACAATTACACACATCTACAAGCCATTAGTCCTAATCACACAGTGCAGCAGACGCAGAATAACAGATGTTATATATTGGCCTTTCCTCCTCACTAATATGGAGTCAGGATGGAAACGACATGCAGCACTTCCTGCTACTCTCATCATAATGCGAACAATCTTAGGCCCAGCCTGAAAAAAGATCATCTCCAAAAGAATCTTTGTTGTCTGAGGGCTCCTGTGACCATAACATACCAAAACATGACAGACAAATACAGCTGCCTCCACAAACAACACGTGTTCATGTGTGGTGAGGATTTGAACAGTTTAATCTGATCAGACGTCCTGTAGATAAACTTGTAAATAGTGGCCCAAAGGTGACCGATGTGCTTTTTTTCTGCAGCTTGTTCCTCGAGCCCGGGTCAAGATCTTCAATATGATAGATTAAATAAATGGTCCGTAAATGATACGTATTATTAAACAGTAGTTATCATTCTATACATTGTGATTTTTTTATGTAATTGGGAGAATCAAATAATTATCCGTAACCCCTTACCCTGCTCAGGGTCGCGGGGGCTGGAGGCTATCCAAGCTGACATTGGGCGTTAGGCGGGGAACGCCATATATCCCGTGTCCTGACTGGTCATTAACTGGTTTGTTTATTTATTTAGTTGCCCATTAACTTCTGCTAGGGTAGCAGCAGCAGCAGCAGCTAGGGTCAAAATGTATCACCCCGATAGACCTTGATGCGAGGAAGAACTACATGATTTTAGGAAAGGTCAGTTGCATATATCCGCCACTAGGGAGAGCTTTATCTCCAAAAACAGTTTTCAGGCCAAAATATCTCAACCGAAGGAAGATTTTATTTTGTCAAAAAGTTGGGAATATCACTCAAGATTGTTCAAACTACCATCATCGTTACGTAACCAGTTCCGTCTGTAAAGTTTGTATCAGCGGTGGAACAAGACGATGAAATGCACTCTCTCCTTTTCTTTCCAGCATATAATTTAACTAGAGCAAAAATATTAACCTTCTTTAAAAAAAAATACAATATTACCGTCTACTGATGACCAGAAACTGATAAACGATGAGGATAATCCTGCATCAGACGCTATATAA
Organism: Lophius americanus; assembly: GCA_037951165.1. Classification (NCBI taxonomy): domain Eukaryota; kingdom Metazoa; phylum Chordata; class Actinopteri; order Lophiiformes; family Lophiidae; genus Lophius; species Lophius americanus. The sequence goes on along the minus strand of JBBDHG010000032.1, from coordinate 6,564,473 downwards.
ATTTAAGTTTATCATCATTATTAACCTCCTTCATTGTACAAAATATGTGAAAGAAGCTCTTTGTTAGAAAATTTTATTTTGTCTTAGTTTATGCAGCACTTTGTGTTTTTATGTATCTTCCTCTCTTCCCCGTATCCTTTTATGTTCCGTAGCTGTCTTTTCATTTTTATTGATATGAAGGCACGTCCTTTTTTTCTTTCTATTGGGCTCTCCAGTGTCTCCTATTGTGTCAATTTTCTACATGGAGGAAATGGAAAACAGAGCCATGAGCACGTTCAAGGGAACAACACCAAGCCACCAGCTCAGAAATGTGAATGATACCTGGAACAAAATCAAAATCCAAGAAGTAGATCACATCAACTCAGTGGACAGCAACATCACAAGGGAGAATATCAGACGCCTTCACTACCAGGCTGACAATGCATCTACTAAAGCGGAATGCAACGAAGAGGAGAAAACAGACTGAGAAAGACCTGAAACCTAAAACCACGCAATCAGAAAAACCTCCAAAGAACAACTCTAGATCCAACACTGAGTAAACAGACAGGCACAGCATCTATGTGACAGCCAGCAGGTTCTTAAGACCAAAACTGGCTCATCCTAATGATGAAACCCCCAAACACAAGCAGGGAAGTTGTCTATGAAGTTCAATGCAGCGCAGGGTGTACTAATCTGTACCAAGCAACCACTTCCCAAAGATGTGACCACTTCCACAGCCAGAATTTCATTACCTACACATTCATTATAATATATATAATCATAAAAATATCTAGTATCTCTTTTTATGGGGATCTCAAACTCACACTCAGCCACAGATGCAGGGATTTTCTCTACGATCATATAGGATCGTAGTTTGCTCCTAAACTGTAAATACTACTATGTTAAAAAAGTTAGAATCATTTGCGTCAACAAAGCGGCTATGTAAACATCTTTTCTAGTTTGTTTGTTTGTCATTTTTCATTAAGCTTGGTCAATTTTGAAGGAGGTGTAATTAAATATATTTCTATACTGTCAACTATCTGTTATTATTATTTATATTATGATTATTACTACCATCGGTGCAAATGTTTCGAAAATAGGGGTAAATGATTTTTTAATAAGTTTGAAAAACATCCTTAAAAATATACAAACTTAAGTCTTATAAAGCAAAATTTAGATTCACTACTCCTACTGACAATGCAATTGTTATCTGCCATTAACTACAAACAACAAACAGAATGACTTTGACTGTGAGTGGGAAGTTTGGATATTCAGTGACAGAAGAAAAAAAAAACCCGAGAAGAAAGTGAGGATTAGTTAGTATTCAAATCTTGAATTTTCTAAACCTCATGATGTTTTTGTCTTTATGGTATCTAGGTTTGTACTGAAGACATAGATTATATACCATTTTTGTAAGCAAATTGTTTGATTATATCTATGTAGATGGGACTGCATCATATTGAGTAATATGATGCTTGACATTATTCTGTTTCATTTAAAGTATGAGTATTTTTTTTACTCTTTGTATCTGTAATTTGGCCAGTCTTCAGAACTTTTCCCGCCAAAGCAAAGTCATCAGTGATGCAACATTAGTAGCTAATCAGCGATTACATAACTGCCACAATTAGATGTTACAGTGATGCAACATTAGATAATCAGCAATGTGTTAACATTAATTGAAAGTGTAACAAATGACTTTTCTCTGCGCTGCTGTGCTGTGCATGAACACAACAGACAGTATCATATCAACATATGCGGTCAATATGATAAGTTGTAAATCTCACAATTATGGCATACTGTATCAAGATAATCACACCTGAACATGACTTCATCTTCAGGTGTACTTGTATTTGTCACTTAATTCAGATCAGAAACCCAAAAATCACAATCACAAATCAGTGATACCCAAATTGAGCCCATTCCTTACATTAATATGTACAATAACAATCAAAATAAAGTTTCCCACTGAAGTGAATACAATAATTACAACTCCAAACTCCAATCAGTCCCATAACAATTCAGTTTGCTCCTGAGTGGGCTTTTATTACATACCTGATATAATGTTGAAGACATTACCTTAATGCATCGGGTCATTTCACAAAACATAAACTCTTATGACCATGGACCTTCATAGCTATAAAATGAAGCATTCTGTCTGTAATGTTAATTCTAACTTCCTAGGATGTTAAATCTTTTTTTAATCTCACTGCAGTACAAAGAAATATACTGTACAGCTGTACACTTGTGTTCATACCTGGTGTAAATAGCATCAAGGATGCCCAGATGGGCTTCAGAAGCCGGTACAAATGAGCCCATCTGAGCCATAACACACATCAGGGCCACCTGGCGGATGTAGGAGCTCTTACCCCCCATGTTAGGACCAGTGATTATCATAGTTCTCCTGCCGTCCCCCTGAGTGGAGAGGAGAGGAGAGGAGTTTGAGAACAACCTCAATAAAAAGTGAGCCAGCAATCCATCTGTTGTAGGCGCAAAGTGGCATGAAGCACACTCAAGTGTCAATGCCGGTTTCCAAACAACACAGTTGTCATTTTCATGCCGAGAACCAACACCAGTTAAATCGCAAATGTTCTTCCGCTCATGAGACTACTGGTCTGAAATTGAGTTGATATTACTGGGTGTTTTGTATGATATCCAAGAGTGCCTTAAAAGGTACCCAGAAATGAAATGTTATTATAATATTATAATTTATTTTAATATTATAATGTTATTATAATATTATGTATCAGTCTTTACACTCAATTCATTAATAAGCTAGAAGTTAATTAAGTAGGTGAAGTTAAAATGCAGTACCTTGTGCATAAAAGGCACAGATGATGGAGATGCAGTTATTGTCTCTGTAGCTGGCATGTTACTGTTCTAATAAATATGCTTCTTATTGACTAATAAAATTATAGCATTCAATCTGTTATTCATCCGGAACATTATTTTTATGATCAAATCCATTTGGCAGTTTAACTTTAATTGGTTAAATTTACTTTACACCCAAAAAAATATTTTTTCCATAAGCATGAGAAGAAATAAAACTCCTTTGTAGTGTGCCATACGTTTCACCAAGAATCGTTGCATAATTTGATTCGAAAAATATAACTGGCCTCGCCTTAAATGCTCCTGCGCCATAGACGTTAGACCGTGCTGGGACTTGAAACAGGGGCCAGACGTGAGAGTACCTGCAGTTCCGTGAGGTTGGGCACAAACTGGTTGTTCTCTCCCATCAGTAAGTCGATGACAGGATGTTTGCCGTCCTTGATCATAATCTGACGCCGACCTTCACACACCTCTGGTCTGAAAAAAACACTTAATACATTATTATTACTTTACAACCAATTAGGTAAAAATAACCACAAACATACATACACACATGTCTAGAGATGGCATTATTATGAAAGGAGAGATAGGCTGCGTCCATTTTTAATGAGTAGATATGTGTGTATGTGAGATGTTGGCGTTTTTGGCTGAGCATGCTGATGAGCCTGCTGCACACTCCCACATACAGCCTGTCTGAGACTATAGGACACGACACAGGACACCCACCCTCCCACACACACACTCACACACACACACACACACAGAATATGTCTTACACAGAAATACAAACTCACATATAATAATACCAATGTTTAATGCTTTATGAGTGGACATTACCTGCAATAGTTCCCTTGTTTAGCCACCTCAGCCAATGAAAAGAGACAGTCCATGGTTGCTAGGTGACTAATAGCCCTTTTCATGGTGTGATAGTGCTCCCCAAACCGACTGCAGAGAGAGAAAGAGAGACACAGTCTGAGAGGAAGGATATTCAAGTGTGAATTATGATAAGTGCATACTCTGTTCTGAGCAGACTGAGGGTGTACTAGAGTAAAATAGACCAATTCTGGTATGCTGACAGCTCGGCGAGAATCTCACCAAATCCGACTGACATGTGCTTTCTTATTTTTCCATTTGACTTTATAATCAGCTGAATGTGTGCATGTCTGTCATACTCAAGAAAATGGGTCCACTCCCTTTGGCAGTCCAGCAGCAGCTGTTCTCGGAGCTGCATCAGCTTCCTGTGGCGCTCCACCAGGAAAGGAGAGTGATACCTAGTGACTGCCTTGGTACTGCAGAGAAGAGGGGACGAGAGGTTGAGGTTGATGCGACTGAGAAAACATGAAGCAATGACCATTTTGTTTACAGCTGAGGATCAAGAGTTGCTGGAACTCAATTTTTTTTTTAACTTTGGATCATTTTCGATTTTTATACAAAGACCATAGTGTGACCAAGAACTGGATTTTGGAAAAGGTTGGTTGTATTTCTGACACTAGGGGGAGCTTTATCTCTAAAAGCTTTAGGAACAGCATTTCTCAACAGTTGCTACGATTTTGACAAAATATGGTGCATATGAATAGATATAAATCTTTGATATATAATAATTTACTCTATTTGTTTATATTTTACTCACTAAAGGAGCTTTCTAACGAAAAAACACTGTTTTTCAGACATAACTTCACATAAAATTGAAGGCGTTCAAACAGCGGGATAGCTTGTAAAACGCTGGGGATTGGGACTGTCAGTTGGATCATTTAATAGTGCAATTACTTCTTTTCAATCTGAATCTGTGTCTAGTCAGAAATGTGACCTATTTCTATATGATGCTGAACAGATCCACAAGGTGGAACTTAATGATCTACAAGCAAATATATGAGAGTTCCGGGTGGAGTTAGTGATCGGCCTACTTCTCCGATTTTCCCTTGACTTCCCAAATTAGGGGTGCGACCCTGTTGACCCATGACCCTGTTGCAGGTTCACCAGTTGCCCTTCTTTGGACCACACTGATAGGTACTAACTATTGCAGACCAGGGACACCCAAGTAGTCCGGAAGTTCTTTGGATGCTCTAACCCAGTCATCTAGATATCATAATTTGGCTCTGGTCAAAGACACTCACATCTGTAAGTTTCCCCATTTCCCTGCTTCAAACACATCAACAGAGTACAAAATACTGCTTTCTATATCCCACACATTGTCCAATGCCATTGTAACGAGATAATCAATGGTATTCAACCTTCATCTGGCAGATATAATAGTGGAAAAAAGTTCCATGTACAGGACTTTTCATGCACCTTGGAAGTTGATGATAGTTCTATTTAGATTTGGCAAATGGTCAAGCTGAGATTACTTAAAAGCAGCAGAGGCGAGAAATTCTGATGTGACTCACAGGGCATGAGAATCCTCCTGCCCGAAGGTAAGGAAGTGCAAATGTTTTTTCTATCCTCCATGAAAACTTCATGGTTAATTATTGTCGATTTTTGATAACGTGTTTACTTATTGTTGTTGTTACTTTTTTGGCTAATTACAACATTTGGCAGAATAGAAAGTATAAAAGAGAGGCTAGTATATTCAGTGGTTTTCTGCCAAAGCAACCCCCAGCCTGTGTCAAGCAGATGCCAGACAAGGTCAAGACCAGCAGCTCCACCCCTTCTCCTGCAGTTCAGAAACCTGGAAGGTGGCTGTGGGGGCAAAGTCGTCTATTTATTGGATTGTTGCTTGTTAGATAACCCCTGCAGTCTACTTGTGGAAGTGTCATTGTCTCCTGATGAGCAGACGGTGCCTTGCAAATGGCCTCATCCTCTGCAAACACCGCATGAATGTCAATGAACGGCTGAATGCTGTCTCATGTGAATAGAGCAGACTATAAAGGTGCTCTATGAGGACACTCCATTTGCCATTTTAATATATATGATCGATGATGTGTGAACGGGTAAAAAAAAACAAAAAACGCACTCAGCAGATTGTGTAAGCAAATACCAAAGTGTCTGTCCCTCATGGTGATGAAGTTGAATCGATTATTTGCACATAATAGCCGAAAAAAATACTTTGTTTAGTTCTCCATTGATGAAGTTCAACTTTTATGGAATGAATTCAATTCACATTGCAAATTGTCAGCTTAGGAGCTGATTCATTTTCCAGACTTCACCAGTTAAAGTACTGCATTTAGCCTTTTTGAATGAATCAACAAACCAACAAATTAGTTTCTTTACAAAAGCAGCCTGGAAAACAAAGGAGATGTTCAAGAAGAAGAAACGTTGTTAAATCTTACTTATGCCAAAAATATGTTAATGTTAAACTTTTAAAACTGATTTATTCAATCTCAGCCTTTTAGCACTTTGAGATTTGATCCAAATGTAAAGTTTGTTATAAACTAAATGTATTATTATTATTAATCTGGCAAAAAGTATGAGCTTGTATTTGTCGGTTTCTGGCTATATGGACCCCGGCAGGGGAGGAAGGTTGAACATCCCCCCGTGTCTATAACTATTAGCTATAACTATTTTCATTCTAGAAAAACTGTTTAAAGTGTTGATATTGGTGGAGTATGCTCATTCTGATATGTGTGTGTTAGAGAGATTGTGTGAGTGTGTGCATGTGCTGCCAACTGTGAGCTCACCTGCTGATTTTGACCCAGTCAGCTGGAACGGTGGATGACAGAGAGTTCTTCACCTCAATCAGAAACTGAGGATGGAGGAGGACGATTTTTTAATATGACAGGAGTAGACCAACAGGCAAAAGAACATGTCACATTTAATTGAACGCGACACCAGCACTCTGATCCAAAATCCCACACACAGACATCGTATCATCAGCGTGACTCAGTCATCGACCCAAATCTAGCCATCAATCTCTACCCACACGTGTCTCACTCCAGACTTCAAAAAAACACATGGACAGCACCTCCTGTCCAGAGACAGTAGTGTAGTCTAGAGCCGGGGCCTTCAGTGCCAGACGGATATCTTTGCGATGGCCGTGAATGTCACCGATGACGGTGTGGATCCGCTCCCTGCTTTCCTGCAGCACTGGAAAACTGGTCAGATCTGAGAAGAGCTCCGTCTTATTTCCTGACCTCAAGAAAATACACACAAACACAAAATTCAAACGTGCGCTTTTTGGTCAATTATCAAGCAAAACGTATGCTTTTCTCTTAAAGTATAGTTTACTGCTTTTCTCTGAGTGATATCACGAATCATGATATCATGAATTGTGGTTTTACATCGTTTTTTCTGTTATTTTAAGGAGAATAGACTAAACAATTTGTCGATTAAATTACAAGAATACATTTATTTGTCTGTCATTTTTAATCACAGCCCTTCACTCATACCCATGGATGTCTGGATGGATGGATAAAAATTCTAATATTTTTTCACTCTATATCAGTATAATTCTGTACACAGAACGTTTTTCTTTTACCCTGTGCTAACAGCATTAATCCTAATGGAACATGTTTTGATTTTTTTCTGGAGAAACATGTATCTGTTCTCAATCAATAATCCTCCTATCTTTTCGGACTGCACAGCACTCAATTTCCAAATACATTTTTGTACCGCGTTTCATGCAAAATATCCAAAATATGACCGTCTTATAATTCTTCTGGATACTCACTTTGCTGCATTTTCATTGAGCACCTTGAGGAAGCTGTGGGCCGGAGCCAGCAGGTCAGGGGTATCCACTAATAGGCTTTGGAGCAATGATGAGCGCATCTGCGACTGAATAGCAGGGAGCAAAGCCTGCAGCTCCAGTCCTAAGCGAGAAAGGCTGCTACTGATAAGGTAGAACTCCTGTGTGGAAGACTGGAACACATAAACAAAAAAATGCACTAATTGTGATAAGCTGATGCAAACTAAATGCCTGTGGTTCTGATATAGGAAACCTGCAACCAATCACAAAGCATGGTTATTTATGGAACAAATAAAAAATACTTTCCTTCTTTTCCAAAAATCAAAATAATTTCCTCTTGGGTGACAAACCAATCTCAATAGAAGTTATGCTACAAATGTGAGTTGATAAAGATTAATGATACAAACATCTCATTACAGCGCAGAATAAAAACAGGACTAATTAATGGCCGGTCTAGGAGCAGCTTCCCTGTCTCTGCTCTCTGAAGTGCTGCCTGGCCCGAGGGCTCAGACACATAGAGCCGACAGCAGGTTAACTTCAGAGTAGAGCCAGCAGCAGCAATAATGACACGCACTTTAGGATATATTTGACTGGAGTCAACAATGGCAATGTTCATTATCCACAAGTTCAACAGGAGGTAAGCAGCATGGTCAGTTTATAAGACACGTGGAACAATGACTACAGATGTGACATCCTCACCCACTCTGTCCACAGAAACCTGCTGCCCCCAATTAATACACAATGTCTTTGTTTTACAAAGCCACAAGAGAGTGTTGTGCTAAAAGGGATGAAAGTGAACTCCCACAACCCTCTAAATCGGATAAAGTTATTGTCAGAAAAAAATTAAAGGAGAATGTTTGGAAATTTAGGTGATAAGAGAAAAGATATTAATCAGTTTCAACCAAGAATAGAAACACAATAAATCCTTTACATCACATGAAACAGCACCATCGCAACTAAATCATTACTTCATTCATGGGGTTGGAAGCTTGCTCATTTAAATCATTTTATTCTGATAGGATTAAACATGTTTACTCTTAAACTTGATTCAAATGATAAATATACCAATCAGCCCCAATATTAAAACCTCCTGCCTGATTCTTTGAAGGTTTGGTTTTACCACCAAAAGAAGCCTTGTGACTTACTGTGTGTTCTGACACCTTTCTATCAGAACCAGTATTAACTTTCTCAGCAATTTATTTGTGTTGCAGTAGCTCTTCTGTGGGATTGGAAAACACAGGCCAGTCATCGCTCCCAGTGTGCATTAATGGACCTTGGGTGTCCATGACCCTATCGACGGTGCAATGGTAGTCCTTCCCCATATTACATTGGTAGGTACACCAACAACTCCATGCAGCTCCTTACACCTGCTCATTTTCCCTGATTCCAACACATCAGCACATCAACCCACTGACAGGTGCTATTGAAAAGAAACAAGGTCATTCTGACCTCTCCTGTCAGTGTTTATAATGTTATGGCTGACTTTGTGTATTTTTAACATAGAAATGGATCAATAAGGAACCTGTTATTAAGAAAGTATTTTAGCCATTTCCTATGGCCGTATTTACTCTTTACACCCCGTGTTAATGTGTGCAGGTGTAAGTCAGTTTGTGTTATTGAGAGATTCTGTGTGCCTGCAAGATTAGATCCCTAAATCTCCTCTTCATTGTGGACAGCACAGCTTAAAGAGCAACAATTTATCACGCTCAGCTCCCTGAGAGACACCAATCATTAGCATTAGTGCAGACTGATGTCAGACAGACATCAGTCTGAAACAATGGATTTATACTGAACTTAAGACAATAAGTGAGCAACAAAAACAAATTTGTATTATCACTTTTAAACTTAAACCTTGTCTCTCCGTCAGCGAATGTATATCCCCGATTAGCAAATCCCCTGATGGAACTCCCAAATTCAATGAGACTCATTACTAATTTCACACAGTCCATATTGACTCAAAGCTTCTTGAATTTTTTCTAATATCACTAATGGAATTAACTCCTCACAATATTATATATGTGTGTATTCGTATAAAGTGGAAATTAACTACAGTATTTATTTGTATAATTTGCATATAAACCTATATAAATATATGTATATATACATATAAAGCTTTGACAAATTTTAAAGTGATCCTTTAAAGTTTGTTGAAAAGTGTATGATTTATTGAGAAGTGTGTGAGCTATGTATTTAAGTTTGAAATAAGATTTATTCTGTACATTCTGTGTATATATACATATATTTATATATGTATATATACAATCATAAATACATTGTGATCACGATTCAGATGTATAATACGATCTCATTTCTGAATAATGCCGATTTTCCAGCTTTTTGATTTAAAACTTGCTAGCTTAGCCACAGCTTATGTTAGCATGAGCGAGGTCTGGGCCTTTCAGACTATTGGTATTTTGTATCTGGCTGATAATGGGTGATTATGGTAGTTGCTAAGTGCTAAAATTAGATAAGGCTAAGCAAAGCGCAAAGGTAAATGGGAAATAATTGATTTAGCGTTAAATAGAAGGTCTACAGCGTAGCTGGGGGGCTAACATCACGTAGCACAAGCAGAAACACGAGTGGTATTCTCTTATCCCTCCATAATTCCTTCATGGGAATTTTCATTCCACTATTTTACTTCTCCATTGTTTCACGGCGGCTACTAATTTCTTTCATTATTGACAGCATGGCAGAGGCTGCACACTACAATGTAGATATCAAGCTGGTCTCACCAGACCCAAGCAGGCCGGGCTGTTCTGGACTAAAAGACTGAAGGCCAACCAAGGTTGGGACAAATATTTAGAAATTGTAAAAAAGTGGGAAAAACATGGGGGCACTAACAAAAAACCAACTTGTGCAAGTAGATAGATCTCAATTACTCCGATGTTTAAGTTCTTCATTTCAACTTCTGCCAACTTTTCGGTTTCTGGAGCCTTCTTCTGAGCAATAGGAGGCTCTAATAATAGGATATAATTTGACTCATGATGTCACAAGTAAGTAAAAGTGCATTATAAATTAAATGTATTATTATTATTGTTATTATTATAAGGTGAGGATAAAATGATCAAAGAGTAATAAGTATGATAGGATGAGAGTAATAGATAACAGGAAGTGCTATGTGATTGGTTGCAGTAGTTGTATCCTGGGGTCACCAAGGTCCCTGGTGTGTAAGTATGTTCACAATCAGAATGTGTGTTTTTATAGCTTGAAGTCAGTACAGAGAAAACATTTGGAGGTTTAGCCATCATTCAGTCCAGCAGGTGACATGGTGTTGAGGTGTTTCACAAAGACAGCGTGTGAGGCCTTCTTACTTCTCATGTACATAACGGTATATATGATGTAAACTGAATGGTGAGATCGTGGAGAGAATAGCGCTCAAATCTAAGCAAAAAAAGAGTTGATTCTTTCTTTAGCCAGAATTGTTAGCAACAAACAACTGTTTTGATAGAAAAATCATCGTTTCAATAATCTAACGATTAATCATAAAAAAAATTTCTCCTGGTTAAATAAAGGTTAATTAAAAATAAAAATAAATACACAATTACTAAAAGACTCTTATTTTGCTGTCAGTTTTTGAATCTAGCTTTGGGTTGTTTTAGGCACATTCAAACTAACAATAAAAACAATAAAGATAAATTCTTCTTGCCAAAAATGTCTTTAATAAACTTTACTGCTTTTATAACTGACAGTGAAACCAAACAGGTTGCTACACCAACGGTGTATTTGCTAAACTGGAATTTATTCATTTCATGTCGCATCGCATCACTGCTGATACAAAAGGTAAATAAATGGTATAAATAATAAAAGAAATATATATAAAAATACAGCAGTTTCTCTGGAATGAAATCAAATCAAATCATTTAAATTTAGGAAAATAAAGAAGGGTAAAAAAGAAAACAGTGAGTGCTTTGTGCGTTCTGTAGTCAACAACTATATTAAGTTTAAATCGTTTGTATGTTGGACGCAGCCCACATTGGACACACACACATGCAGAGACGTGTGCACTCGGCAGGCAGCAACACACTTTCAGCAGTAATGGGAAATGTCTCCATGAGCAATGTAACGTGTAGGATTTTAACGTAGGGGCTCATTTTTGGAGTCCTCATCGTCTACAGAGCCAATGTTAATCGGCTTCTTATCCTCCAGCATTACTGATGAGCTCCACTCCAAGAAAGCTTTGCAAATCATGCAGTTTACAACATTCTTTGGCCGTGTTGAGGGAGAAATGCTCCCACACCTTGGATTTTTTTTTTGTGGCGATGGTGTTGCCATGGCGCTTATGTTTACTTATCTACTTACTTGTCTATTGTCTATTGTCTACCTATTACAGGGTGTCAGAGGCAGTGTCTGATGACGTCACGGAGTAATTGACTATTAAATCCGTCCACAACTAATTTCACAATCAATTTTTTTCAATTACATCTATTCGTTGAAGCCCTTCTATATATATAAAAATAAATATATATTAATATTATGCAAATAATTATGAGCACTTTCTGCTAAATAAAAGGCTAGTGAGTCAAATATGAGTTATTACAATAATATATGAGAAAAACACAAGATAGATATCCCACAGTCGATTTATATGGACCTAATTTGGAATAAATCAGACCAACGGTTGAGAGATTATTACCCAAAAACTGTGATTTTGGAGATAGCGCTTCCCCTAACTGGCAGAAATAGGAACCTGAGTTTTCACAAAATAAATTCATTTTGTCCTCACAGTGAGGTCTATGGGGGAATAAAGTTTGAAAATGATCCATGAAATAGTTTATTAGTTATCGTGTTAACACAAAGGATCTACGAAGGACGCAGCAATGACGATTTCATAATATCCCTTTTTCTTGGACATTTTAAGTTGACTCAGTTATGAGCAAAAGGTATCAATATTACTCTCAAGCTTATTGGCTGTAAATTTCAGCTTGTTTGTTACTTTCTAAAATTCCATGATAAATGAAACATTCAGTAGTTGCCGGTATTCTACCAATTAAGAAGTTAATTGTTCCTCCGGATCAATGAGACGGATTTGAAAATAAGTTAAGGATAAATTAATGCTATGTGTGGAAAAGCCTCTGCAGAGATTCAGTATGATAGATTATATTGACTTAATATCCCTATTAGTGCTGTCACAGTATAGTGCCATCTCATGAAAGGTTAATGAGTCACGCTCACAATGGTTTATAGTATCACATGCTGCTAGTTTAATGGCCTCCCATGTCTGCAGCCTCTCTGACGCCTTTTTATAAAGCCAAACAGACAGTGGCCAGAAACCAGAGGATGCCCTCCTTCCCATTATGTCAATGGCATGCCCATAGAGACACAGACCATTACACACAGGCCCATCTATCCACAGATGGTCAAAATGACAATGAAGCCATTCTGTGTGTGTGTGTGTGTATGTGTGTGTGTGTGTGTGTGCGTGCGTGCGTGTTTGATCAGTCAACTGTTCAGTGATACTTGATAATTTTCTCTGAACTATATATGAAGTCAAGGTAAGTCATCAAGCTCAGAAGAGAGTGCCTCTCTCATCTCTGTACAACACACACACACACACAAACACACACACGCACACATGAGATGTGCGTGTGTGCATGAGATGAATCCTTCTGACATTTCAACAGGTCTGATGGGAAATGAGATCAGACAGTCAGGGAAGTGCTAGTGAGGCGACTGCTAACTTCTGTTAATGATGACGAATACCATAACCAGCTGAAAAAAAACGGGGTGAGAAAAAATGGTCTTGGTTTTCATTTTTATGCAAAACAGTAAAATAGAAAAAAAACGGTCCGTTTTCCTCTGCTCCTGCATCACATTTTTACTCACATTAAGGGGATAAGAATTTTGCAGATATTTTTGTGTTCTTCTCAATTATCATCTTGGCAGGATTACACAGAACTACTGGATGAGTTTTCATGAAGCACGGAGGGAGTGATGGACATGCAGCAAAGAGTTGTCTCAAATATGCAGAGGATCCAGACAAAGGGACAGATTCTTCACAACATCTTTGAACATTGCAAGACAAGGATTTTTGGTGAAGCATGTGAATTGAACAATCCCACATGAAAGGACAGTTTATATTCTAATTCTATGATAATCAATAGCAGACGAGAGATTTTCATAATACTTGTTGGAAGAGCAGGACAAACTGACAAACTTTTAACTATGAACTTTTAACACCTCTCAGACGGTAGAGGTGTATCCATGGTTTTCAGAACCATTCTAATTGGACAAATGACCCTTAATGTCATCATATTGAGTGCACTTTTATTTGTAGAGCGTTTCACTATTGCCACAGATCTGTTGTCAAGATGTAAAAACAAACAGAAGTTTTTTTTCTGGCCTACAAAGTCAAAACTTTGCAAACATATACAATATCAGTGTGTGTTTATTACTTTTACCTTTTTGTGGTATATGCTGCAGACACCTCTCTCCAGATCTGGCAAATGCGACAGCAGAGATCGGACAGAGTTTAAGGTCAGGGAGTGGGAGTCCAGGATCTCCTGCACAGCATCCTGCCTCTCTGAGATAAGTCTGTGGGTTCATGGGAGGAAAAGATAGAAAATATTAAAAAAGGTCAATCCCAGTCATCCGGAAAGAAAACACGTCAGACATAAAGTCGTCTCGGCTTAAATTGACATTAACTTTTGACACTCTTCATTATGTCCACCATGCCCACTAGCTTCATCATATTTTTTCCTCACTCCCCGTTGCTCTGAACAGTAGACCCCAAGTACTTAAACTCCTGCACCTTCCCCAAATCTACTTGCATTCTCACCCTTCAACCTGCCTCTCTTTCATTCACAGGTGTATATCCTTCATTCCTCTTTTCTCCAGTACATATATCCCTCTCTCCAGGTTTTTCCTCCACCTGTTCCCTGCTCTCACTTGAGATTGTGATGTCATACGCAAATTTTGATTTTTTTCAGAATATGGATTCGGCATAGGTTTTACGCCGAAAGCCCTTCCTGACGCAACCCTCCCCGTTTATTTGTGTTTGGGACTGGCACTAGAAGTACACTTGCTTGTGAGCCCGTTGTGGCTGGGTTCCTCCTCATGCTGTCGTACACTTTCTTTAAATCCAAACAGACACAATGCAACTCCTAGAGGCCTTCCCTCTACTTCTTCCTCAGCACTCTCAAAGCAAACGTCTCTTCTGTAGTGCTCTTTATTGACATGGAACCTTATGGCTGCTCACAAATGGCCATCTCTTTTCTTAACCTTCCACTACTCTTGCCCAGATCTTCATTTTGTAGCTCATCAGCTTTATACCTGTGTAGTTGCTACAGCTCAGCACACACCCATGTTCTGGATAGTATGAGATATACTCAAACATCAGTAAAGCTCTAGTTTGGAAACAAATTCGAATGCATCCCAGCACATCACAGGACGCTGAAAATAAAGATTTGATTTGATTTCACAGTTATTACATATTATCTTATTAATATTGAATGTGTTTCAGTAAATTTCCTCCTGTATATATGTGGAGTAGGGAGATGGCAGCCATTCGGACGAATACCGACTGCTGAGACCTCCTCTCTGTGATGGATTAGATGAATTTTACTGGAATGATGAGCTCTGTTGTGACTATCTGACATGTTTCAGTAGACGGTGTTTGACCAGAAACACCAAAAAAGACCAGAAACTGCTGACAGTTGCCACAAATTCAATCTGTGAGCATCTGAGAAACATTGCCTGGCTTAGTTATGTAATAAAATGAACACTAAACCACAGTCGTGGATGGGTGTTCATATTACGTGCTGCTTCAGTGTGTTGGAATTAATAGGCCTGGGTGTAATCTGGGTTTTATTGATGCTGAAATTCTGTAGACTCTCAGATTCTGTATAATCTGAGAGTCGTGCCTGATCCACAGCAATAATCCCTGCACTGTGGGATGGAAAAACAACCCAGCCACACATACACTCAAAGAGAAAATGAATAAATAATACACAAATACAAATACTACACCGCAGAGTCCTGGAAAGGCTCTGCTATATTAAAAGTGAGAGCTTTTTCTGTGGCAGAATGGCTGTGTGTCGATTTCATCATGTTGTGCTTCCAGAACCCCTTTTAGGAAGAGAATCTGCTCTGATGGGTGAAAATAAGTCTTTACATCATGGTTTCTATCTTTCTATCTTCCAGAGAAATTAAGGGCACACCGAATTCACACATAGGATTTTGATTAATCTTTATTTATATACATTCTGTAATTCGTTAAGAACAAAATGACGTGAGAACATTCAATGGAAATCCAAGGCATTAACCCACCGAGGGCTGGATTCTAAATCACACCCAAAATCAAAGTGAAAAATTTAAATCACAAGCTGACTCAAATTGTGTGAATTTCATCACAACTTATAATGTGTATCAGAGGTGTGTTTGACCTGATTCCTGACAAGTCTGAGCAGGCTCCTGATGAGATGGAGAATGGTGTCTCAGGGGATCTCTTCCCAGACATGGACCAGGGCATCAGCGAGCACCTGGACAGTTTAGGGTGCTACTTGGTGGCATGTTGGCTCGATGCACCAACGCATAACGTCCCGAAGGTTCTCAGGGGAATTCAGGTCTGGGGCGGCGTGTTGAGGGAGAAATGCTCACTCAATGACCCACTGCACCAGTGTAAGGGCTGACATTGGGTCTGAGAATTTCATCCCCGTACCTAACAGCAGTCAGGGTAGCGTGGGTTAACACATTCAGGGCTGTGCGACCCTCCAAGGATATGCCTCCCCAGGCAATCCCTGACCCATCACCGAACAAGTCCTGCTTAGGCTACCAGATGTTGCTGGTAGCCTAATGTTAACCAACGCCGTCTCAAGAATCTTCAACGTCTGCCACGTGTGCTCAGTGTGAACCTTCTCTCATCTGTGAAGAAAAAGAGGGGCCAATGGTGAACCCACCAATTCGCCTTTTCTCTGGTGAACGGCAAACCAGGTACCGGGCGCTGGGCTTTGAGCACAGGTCCCAGGAGAGGATGTTGGGTACTCCAGCCACCCTCATGGAGTCTGTTTCTGACAGTCTGGTCAGGAAACAGACACACCAGTAGCCCCCTGGAGGAAATTGTATAGGGATCTGGAAGTTTTCCTCCTTTTAGGCCAATCTGATGCAGAAAATGGAAACGTCCGAGATCAGACTCAAAACTCTGCAACTTTCCAGAATGACAGGAGGACGAGGACTCCCAAATCTTAGATATTACTTTTGGGCCGCACAACTGAAACTTCTTGCAGTGTGGATTAGACACTTCATAGACACATGGTGGTTTACCACTGGAAAAAGTCAATACCAACAACCTCCATCTGAACTGTCCTTTCAAGGTTGTTCTTCGAAAAAGATTTAAATGGGGGAGTTACTATTTACACCTCAAGAATATGGAGAGGAAAAATGATCTTGATGAAACTATCCAAATCAATTTCTTTTCAGACATGCATCAGATCAATAAGAAATTTCACACCCTCTCAGTTGAACACAGGACTCAAAAGACAGTTAGTTCAGTCAGACAACTTGCGTTATCGTTGTTTATTACAATGGCAAAACTTGTCATTTGGTCTAGGCTCCAACCTCATCACTCCCCGCAGATAATTTTTGTGAGTTTTGGGAAGTGATGAGCAATTATCCTAACCCCCCCGTCGGAGCCTCTAGGACGTAGAGGCATCCACCTAGAGTCTAGGTGGATGCCGGGGTGGTGGTGGGGCTTTAACGAGCGACTGCTGATGCAGGGCAGTTTCGGCATAAGCAGAGCAGAGGGGAGAGATGGGAAATTTTGCAGTTAAAATACACCGCCAAAATTTGGAGGGCGTGATTGGTAATGGGTTATGGAGGTTGTGGCATGTCAGGTTAGTAAGCAGAGCAGGCCCACAGGTAGCCCTACTTCGGGTAAAACCTGAAAGCATAGAGGGAAGAGCTGCAAATCATTGATTTCATATTGATTTTCATGTCACTAAGCAAGGTTTAAAATGAAATATAATCGCCTGAACACCTAACTAGAATTTGTGGACTCTTAGCATTTGGCATATTTATGTGATGGAACAGATAACCTAATCTCTGAGGTTGAAAAAAAACGAACCTGATAAAAGATGGAGTCCTATCAATACCAACTTGGCCCTTACTGTTTCGGATGTTTCTCATGTTATATCTGTCGATGATGGGTGCAGTGTTCTCTCTGAAGGACAGGATAGCCTGACCTGGAAGATAGGCTGACATTGTAAGCATATAATGATCCTGCTGGATCTGAACGGCAGGATTCCAGGATGAGATTCGCTACTGAGCGTGCCGGGAATTTCTCTGTTATAACAGCACTGTTTGCAATAAACCCTTATGTTTAAAAAAGATGACTGAGACTTCTACAGTTAATTCCTTTCTTCAAAAGCTCAGAAGACAAGCTTTTTCATCATCAAGAGCAATAAGCTGCACTATCAGGATAGGATCAGATTTAATACAGAGTGTGCAATCTCCCCAAACTTTTTAAAAATGTATTGCTTTTGTTTCCTTCTTTTTTTAAATTGAATTACTTACTTTTGCGAAGCTGTAAATAATATGATTTCACCGAGAAAGAAAAGGTAAAGAAAAAGTAAAAAAGGAAAAAGACGGACAAAATTGGAAGTAGATAACAAATTTCAAAAAACAAACAAATATTGGTGCCTCATCTCAGGACAAGTGTGTTTCTTCAGGTTATTAAAGCATTTTTTAATCAATAAAATGTTATATCGCCATTCTCTTCACACAGTCACCTTGAAGGAACACATACAAATGATACGGACTATAAATGTTAACGTATTTACCAGTTAACCTATAAGACCTGAAAGCATCACAAACACTTCCTGAGCCTCTGAATTCAGGACCTCATCATGGTTCTATCATCAGGGGGAATAAACAGCAGGAATCCTTGCTGTTTGTTGGATGTTTCAACGACAAGCAGCAAAAACAGTTCAGGGATGACAGCCGTGCTTCACTTGTACTCACTGTGTGTCTGTGAGGGGCTGGCTCACCCACTTCCTCATGAGTCTCCTTCCAAATGCGGTGCGAGTGTGGTCCAAAACCCATAACAGACTGCCCTTCAAATTGCCATCTGTCTATGAATAAAAGAACACACAAACACTAAAAACACATTTCAGGAAGAACTAGAACCTCAGGTAGAACTAACAAACTCCACACAGAAAGGCCGGCAGAGGTAGATTCGTACCCGGTACCTTCTTGCTGTGAGGCAGCAGCGCTAAAATCTGCTGTTGACGGCAGACGGATAACATGAAAACAAAGTCATTGCTAAGATCTTGAAATTTAGTAGGTGTGACTTCCATCAATTCTCTTTTGCTTATCCGGGGTCAGGTCATGGTGGCAGCAGGCTAAGAACGGTGTCCCAGCCCGGTGTGCCCCTCCCCAGAAACACTCTCCCGCTCATCTAGGGGGATCCAGAGGCAGATGAAATACAGAGTCCTTCTAGCGTGTTCTGGGTAAACTCTAGGGTTTCCTCCCAATTGGATGTGCTTGAAAAAAAATCCAAAGTGAGGCATCCTGGATGCATCCTGATCAAAACCATCTCTAAACCATCTCAACTGGCTCCGTTCACCAAGAACTCATGACCATAGGTGAGGGTGGGAACAGAGATGAAGTTGTAAATTGAGAGCTTTGCCTTACGACTCAGTGCTTTCTACACAACAGACCGATACAAAACCCTCATTACTATTACCACCATGCCGAACCGCTTTGTGCATCACCCGATTAATTTTCCCATCACTCGGGAACAAGACACCAAGGTACTCAAACGCCCTCGTTTGAGGCAGTAACTCATTACCAACCCGAGGGGGGACATACCTTCATTTTTTCAGCAGAGGACCATGGCCTCAGATTTAGAGGTGCGGAATTTCATAACAGCTGGTTCACATTCAAATCTGGAGAGCCGAATGAGGTGGGTCGTTCACTACTTTAATCATCGTATCCTAATATAAAGCTGTTGCACAAAACACTTACTTAAAACTATATGATGAGATGGTTTTTAGTCATAAACATAAGTATTGGATAAAATGATACTTCAAGTTGAAGGTTTTAAATGAGTGCTGAAAATAAATCCTGAACAGTGTATTTTAATATCCAAAATTGGATGGTAGTGGAACTGTTACTGCACTTCCACTCCAGCTTAAAATTAAAGTATGTTACACAAATCATACTTCTTTCTTTCCAACAGTTTACATCTTCCTTTGCTTTCAATCTATCAAACAAATGCCTGAAATCTATATAATCTGTATATAATCTGTATATAAAATAATCTTAAACATAAACACCAACCTCATGTTGGCAAAAGAGTAAGACTTATACTATGAGAACAATAAACACGAAAACATACGAAGCCATGAGGACTAATACAAAATGGTATGATGCCATTGATCATTGAGACAGACCTCCCAGTTTTTCATGCTTGATCAGTTGCCATGTCTGTCAAATGAGTTGTGGTATTACCTGATTGTTGAGGATTTCCAGATTCCTTAAGGTGGGGACGCTGAGGATCATACCATCTGACGCACAGGACAGGCGCCTGAATGAGCTGAGCACAGACACAAATGCAGCTGAGTAATTTAATGATTAATGTTCCTACTTTTAATATGTAACAAACAAGATTAACTTTACCTTCCTAACTTGCACGGAAATCTCTAGCCGGGAATTCAATTAACCATGAAACCCATGGATAACTAAGCCTACACTGTTGTCCCCGACATTAAGTGTATATCCCCAGAAAGACGCCAATCTCATCAATTGAACATGCAACCTACACTCTTCAAATTAAATGTGACCCATTAATAATCTCATTCTCAATCTCCATACAGACTTTACCTAACTATTTCTATGAAGTCAGCAATATGCTCTAAGATAAGATCCCATCGTGACTCAATAATGAAGATAAATACAGTTAACTATTTTTTTCTGAGCTCCACAAAAAACAGGAAAAGATTTCCTTGTGTCAAGTCATATAAGCTAAATTTAGACACAATTAGACTTCAGATTGAGAGGTTTCGGGCGAGAAACTGAGTTTTCCACAAAAAGCTCCAACTGGCGAATAAAATGTGAACTATTATAGTGAAATAAGCAAAGATAGATAAGCTTGTGTCGACTCAGAGTCAATTTGGACTAAATCTGAGATATGGTTGGGAAGTAAAAAAAATGTTTTTTGGAAGAAAAAGAAAAGAAAAGCCCGTAGAGAGTGAAATATAAACATTCATTCATTCATGATCCCAATAACTCAGAAATCTGAGCTATTGGGTTAACACAAAGGATCCATGGCGAAGGCAGTGGACGTGTCTCAAGCAAAGCGTAGCCTGTGGGCAGATTGCGGATGTAAATCTGTTTGAATATACCTGACATTCCATAGAACTCTTTCTAGGTTGAACTCTTGGAGGTACTGGATTAGTGGCCCCAGACAGCAGATCACTGGGCTCTGTAAGGACGCCACACTGGACAGTGGGAAGCAGCCTGGAGGACACAAACACACAACACTTTTCACAGATTCAACATAAACATAAGGTACAGGCCCACTTCTCAGACACCTCTAGTGCGTCACAGCTGAATACCTGTTCCAGTAAGAGTAAAGAGTAATCAGCCAAAACATTAAAACCATCTGCCTTATATAATGGGGCGATGGTTGCTTAGTTGGTAGAGCGATGTTGACTCGTGTTGTAAAAGCGCTTTGAGTGATCGAACAGACTAGAAAAGCAAAATTTAAGTAAAGTCCAATTATAATGCCTTTTTGTCAGCAAAACAGCTCTGCGATGAGCGTCATGTTCTGACACCTCTCTGTTAGAACCAGCATCAGCCTTTTCTGCAAATTGTGCTACAGTAGCTCTTTTGCATGATCGGACTTCTCAGGATAGCCTTTTCTACTAACACTAATTAATGAGCTTTTGGAATCCAGGATCCTGACTCTGGCTTACCCGTTGTCCTTCCTTAGGTAGATACTAACCCCTGCGGACCAGGAATGCCAAACAAACACCCGCAGTTTTGGAGATGCTCTGGTGCATTCATCTAGTCATCACAATTTGGCCCTTGTCAAAGAAGCTAAGACCACCTGCACCTGCCCATCTTTTGGTTACGATATTCACAATTCTACAACAAAATGTTAATATTCATATCAAATTTTATATAGTGGTTGAAACTTTATGGCTGATTTGTTTACATACCTACATGAGTATCTTGGTAGATATGAGATGTATGGTGGCAAAAAAAAAAACACACCTTTATCCTCAGTGTGGCAGTAGAACTTGGTGACTGTGCCCATTGCAGAGGCGAACTCAAACTGGGCGCTGTCCCTTTTCTCAACCCTCACTCGGTCGTCAGTCTGAGTACTGGAGCACAAAAACAACATGGCAGCATTGATTCAAGGGGTAAGTGGTGCTTGTGACTGTACAAATAAAAAGAAACACATTGTAGGTTATCTGATCGCCTTTCCGTCAGAGAGAAAAGAGGAGGTGCGGCAGTGCTGCATGCTCCGACCACCCTTTTGTTCAAGGGGACACACAAACTCACAATTTCCCTGCAGCTGCCCATTGTGCTGTCACACCTCACTTTTAACCCATGTGTTCTATCAGCGCTGCTGCTTCCAAGAACTCGCTTGCCTTGTCTGCTCTGCTGTTGCCGGGGCAACCAAGGTAAACACGTGGCTGTGGATGCAGTCCTTGAGAATTCTCTTTCTTCTGTTCCCTACAGATTTCTACACACGCGCAGACATACACTAACACACAGAAGACTCTTCATGTTTGATGACATTCACTGGTCGAACTGGGAGCACGGCTTGTGATAAAGACAATCAATAGGCCACAATTGCACCAGCAGTAAAACTACAACCATTAATCATTTAACCAGTGAATTCAACCGGATTATGAGGTTTACAAGAAACAGTGGCAATTTCTGGTATCGATCCAGGGGGTGACATATCTGTAACACCCTGACAGGTCAGAGAGTTAAGCTAGGTTTAGGGAGACTGATATATTACATATATTAGGCATTTATAAACATTGACCGGAGTGGTCCTGTTCTTTATTATATCACAACTATTTTCTTGTTGCACATTCAAATTAAACATGTTTTCCATGGGTATGAAGCAAATAGGAGGAAAATAGAGTAGAATGATGCAAATATGCAGATATTTAATGTTACAATTTAAGACCCTTTTTTGTTTGCTGGGCACAATGAAGCCTTGCCAGCAGCCCATCTACTTTGTTTTGTGCATGTATGTGTTCAAAGCACTTACACCTGAGTCTAAAGTTGCACTCTTACCATTACTGGTACCTGGCCTCGGCCAATGGTGTAGCTATGTCGGCTCTAATATATTAATGTCATTCGTTGTGTTTTTTTCCTATTGTTCCTCTTTTGCTTTACAGCTTTTGTAATAGTCCTCACTTCTCTTAATGTGCTCTGAAAGCCCCCTGTCTAGCCTATATTATCTGCCCCGACTCACGACCAGCAATCGCAGAATACAGATCCCTTCAAGCCCTTTCTTCTTTCGTCATATTCACTTTAAACCACGCCTCTTGTCTCCGAATCCTCTGGTATCTTTAGTGCAAAATGTCTTGAGATTCTATTCAGACCATGTTTATCGACAAACACTGGCAAATACCTGCAGTTCCAACACAGAGTATTGTTGGAGCCAAAATTCATGATTATAATTTATCATCAGAATATAAAGTATTTTCATCTTGAATTTCTGTTTACATTATATGATTTTAGAAGGATTTGAGTGTTAAACTGACAATATGGAGGGGGACGTTGACACACCCACCTCATCAGGCATCAAAAATCTTTGATGGTCGGAAAACAGATAGACAGCCATACAGTTTTTATCAGGACCAGCATTAACTTTTACATCAATTTGTGCTACAGTGCCAAAATGCTACACACACTGTCATGGTGATAATCAATCAAAAGCAGAGTGTTAAATGTTAGATCAGGTTTGTTGTGACCCAGAGATCAGAGGTTAATGTGCCTAACAGATTAAGACCTTTATTAGTATTCATCACTCCAGGGTAAACACAAAGCTCTAAGACTGGCCGTGCAATTCTTTATCCATACTCAAAAAAACATGCCAATAATGTCTTTTGATGTGTGTTCTTTTTTAGAGCTATTCTGATACAAACCGCTGTCTTACCATGTAGCCAAAATGAAATATTAACTTTTAAGACAGTCGAAACAAGAGCCAAGAAAATGTGTGTTGACAGCAGCAGCCAATACGCTTTTTCTGCAGCTCTAATCCCCTCGGCTGACTTCAGACTGTGGATGAGTTAAGAAACGAATACAGCACCGAGCCACAGGCGACCTCCCAGGGACTCATTACCCGCCGCTCCATAGACTGACATAATTCCCGTTGCCAACAGGGCCCGTCTCTTCATTTCACCCCAGAGACATAGACAACATAAGCGGCCACAGAAACTCACAGAAACTCAGACCTGGGAGGTCTTTGATGTTATTCCTGATGTGTTGGAGCAAAATTAGAGTAATATCAATCCTGATAGCCACCAAAATTTATTTCAAAGCATTTGTTCATTTTATGTCGATCCACAGTCCAATTAACAACGAAAAAAATCCACCAAAAAAATATCTTGGGAGGTCATCAGTAGTGATCTATAGAAGGCTTGACATCGATAAGAGTATCTTGTAAATTTTGAGTCCGAGTTAAAAAGGCAAAGCCGCGCTGTATTTGTACGATACAGGCTGCAAATAGGAGAGTCTTGTCTCTGATTAGCACAATGTTGGACAGCAGTGCTGTTCAAACACAGTGATTGAACTGGCATTTACAAGCCTGTCTCTGAAGTAATCACTCAACGTGGACAGCTAAAGAAAGGAAGAGGCGAGAGGGATTGAAAGAGAGGAATGAATATATATGGATCAAATTGTATTTAAGCTGAGAAGAAAAAAGCCAGTGGAATAAAAGAAAAAGGGAAAAAGGGAAACAAGCACCTTCAAGGAGTCAAAGGCAAGAAAAGGTAGAGAATAACAGACATCCCTCTCATTAATCCAACAGCCCTCTAATCAAATCCACTCCACTCCCTTGTTCAATTTTTACTGCATAATGGGATCCTAGACAGCCTCTTGGGAACCAATCCCCACAGGGGTGAACAGACTGGGTGCAGACTGTCAGTGAAAGGCGAGATGAATGGTGCAATAAGTGGCAACAGGTGTCTAGAATACTTCAGTTCAACATTGCTGTCACTGGCTGTGCTGTTAGTCAGCTGATGAGCTATGGTTAAACTGTTTCATTCTTCATCTTATACAGCAGCTGGAATGCTTAAAAGGAAGTTTGCTTTTCCATTAATTGATCAGTCCCTGAGAAGATGATGCTGAAAAGTATCTAGATATAAGCTGTTGCCTTTACCGTATATTCAGCTATATGCCTCACTGGTTCGCAATATATAGTCAGGTAACGTTACCTACATTTGCTGGAACTAACATCTACAGGAGAAGCAACAAAAATAACAATAACAGTAACTACTTATACATAAATATGTATACATGTCAGGAAAACACACAAATATACATACGCAAATCAATATTACATTAGTAACTATATCATTTTGTGTTCATCTTATTCTGAATGTGTGCGCATGTGTTTGTTTGTGCGAGCGTGTGTGTGTGTGTGCGTGTGCGTGCGCGTGTGTTTGCGCACCCCAGAGCATGAATGATCCAAGGCCACGTGCTCCCCGGCAAATCCCACGCCAACCCAAAGGGAAAGCCAGCATTAAGTTGGATAGGTGGTATGTGGGTATCTAAGCAGCTATGATTCAATTTGGAAGAAATGGGAGCAAAGAGCCACCCACTGCTGGCAGACAGCGGAGCTCCTCACCATGTCCAACCTGTCCCCAAAGCCAGACAATCATTCTACATGACAAGGCATCATGACAGGACAGGTTAAAATAATAATAATAATAAGTTAACTACATTTGCTCCTACAGCTCATTGTATACTGAGGGATTCTCGAGGTTGTTGTTTGTTCTGGCTATGAAGCCTGTTAATGTGAATTTGAAAAATGTGACTGAACCTGTTTTTAATATGACCCAGTGGCAGCACTTGTATGCTAAACAGTAAGGGGCCACGGATGGAGCCCTCTGGGACACCAGGGGTAAAAGGGGCAATCAATGTGGAGGCATTAACCATGGCTATTGAGAAAGTCTAATTCGATATATAGGTTTTTTCTTTGGCATATTAAAGCATGTGAGGACTTACAAAACAGAATTCTGTAATTCGATAAAACCAAAAAAAGTCTATTAAGGGCCTAATCGTTTTCTAAAAGCATGCTTTACCAAAAGGATGAGTTAATCTAATTTAAAGTGACTTTCTCCGGGAAATACAAAATCTTATCTTCAAATAATTTTAGAAGTCAGATTTTTGTTTTTACTGTTTAAAAATATGTCCGACGAAATAATGTGATTTTATGGTAAATTTAGTCTTGATGTCTACTAAGTCTTTCAAAAATATATAAGCCCTGCTAAAGCAATATTTAGCCCAGCAATGGCACCCAGGATGCTGAGAATCACTATGACATAAGCTCTTTATGATGTTGTGCTGACTTCACTAGAGTCCACACAAACCAACTGCCTACCTACAGCATAAGCCCTCAGCATCAGGTGGTAAATAGTTACAGACTGCCCCCTACTGTCATGACAGTAAAATACCTGGCATTGGTGATGCTCTGCAGGAGTCGGCTGGTTTGCTCAGAGAGGTCAGAAGGAACTAGGATCTCCACTGGGTTAATCTTCAGGACTCGACCCTCCACCTCAGAGCGAGACGGACCATCAGGGAAGCAGTCAACTAACACGTCTCCTGTGCTGGGTTGAACAGCCTGCATACACAAACACATGCCTAAAATGAATACACCTAACAAAAGTGAAGAAACAACAACAACAACAAAAAAAACGGAGCTAAAAAATAAAAATTTCCATGTGGTGTTTTTGATGTTTGTCAGAAGTGGGGTGTCAAGATGAAGGTCACCGGTACATCCTAACGCTCAAATGTTGCAGGATGATTTGCCCAAAAAAAACAGCATTCTGACGGATTTCACCTCCCAGTTTTGAAAATGCATCTTGTTCTAGTTTCATCATAAAAAGATAAAGAAAGTAAGTACTGTGGGAAAAGCACTTTATGGTTGAGACTTCTGAGAGAACTAGAGAAAGGTTGAATGCAATGGAGCAATTTTAGTTGCCTAAAGCAACAACAGAATAGGAAATATGAATCAGTATATTTTACACTGAGAGATGCAAAATGTTGTTCTCAATAATGCTATTGTCACTTTATTTACAGGCATGATATAAGTCTGTAAAAGATGCTGTCTATTGAGGATTTTATATTTTTATTGAAAATTTTTATGTATGAACTGTCAAAAGCGGAAAATATGTGTCACTTAATTTATACTTCTTCATTTAAGATCAAGTAAATAAAAATCATTGTTGGAAAGAGGTAATATAAATATAAAGAGTGCTTGTTTTTCTAATACTCATTCTAGCCACAAGGGGCTGAAGAGCACCACTGACCTTGGATCTAAATGGAAATAAAATCCTTTGTTTTCTTTTTTCACCATCAAGGACCTTTTAAGCATATTTATCAATATTGTAAAAAATAAAAAAGATTTTGATGGACTTCATGCAATTGGATCCAGATCCAGGTCACAATCTAGAGCTGCGGCAGTATAAATAGTACATATATTTATTATTATTTAATAAGGGGCAATGACTATTACATTGCAGTATTTCAATAAGAGGGGTAGACACATGATACTGTCACCAGTACGTAAAAAATATTATGCAGGTCATATCAAATTATATCAATTATTTTAAATATCTGTGAAAGGTAAGGCGCTAGATCTCCATGAAAATAGAACCATATCCACCATGATGGAAAACCACATGCTTGTTGAAATTTCATAAAATACTTGTGATAAACCTATGATTCCATGGTCAGCAGATGCTGATCGTATTACTTCATTTTAAATGAGGCAAGTTAAGCAATGATCTCTTCGTATCGATACAAGATGTAAAAACATGATACACAACAGTATTATATGACTTAGTTGTCATAAACCCTTTAATCTATTTAACAGTTGTTCAGCTTTTAGTAACAATGGTTGGAATGTAGGTTTGCCCTCTCTAACTGCTTTTGATTTGAATATTGAAATTATTTTGGGATGCCCTTCAGTGGAAGTCTGATGCACTTGTTTTGGACCTTTTTAAAGGCCAGCCACCTTACTTTGGTTCAGAGACACAAAGAAAGTCCAAAATTGGAGTAGACTGAACTGTTTTATCCTCAAGTCAAATTCAGATCTTCCCTCTGGAATATTTAACTTTAAACAGTCATCCGACTCACCAATAGCCCGACGGTGAGCTGCTTCTTCAGTTTGTCCCAGTTTTCACTGACACACAGCAGGAAGCACTCTGAAGGGTCTGACATCACGTCACCATTGGCACTCTCCTCCACATCCTCCATTCTGCAGACCGGGTTCACATCTCAAAGAAATTGGTCAAGGACAATGCTGGACATCAAGAGACAATTAAAAAAAATATTGCATGGACACATATAGAGACATTGACTGTCTATAAAGATACCCTCTCCCACCAGAGTGGACTTGGTGTACAGAGCAGTGAGCTGACGACTGAACAAAGCATTCTTATTGGTCCCTGAGGCTTTGATGGCAGATGTCTCCATCTGCTTAACAACACCAACCTGGACATAAAAGTCAATATTTTACAGATGGGAAACAATGAGACATAACACTTGGAAACAAAGACACTGTGCGGGTTTAACTTCATACCTTGTGGCCGTGAGACACCAACCGTCTAACGTGAACAAACAAACGGTGTGTGGGGATGCTACAAGTCATGAAGTTATGATCCAGATGACAGACGATGTTGAGCTCCTTTGCAGCTATCTGTTCACACACAAAAAGACGATTTCTGGCCTCTAACATTTTTATCTATTGTCATTTAGAATAAAGAGTTGGCATGCAAGACTTTTGTACTTGGCGTTACGTATTAATCAAATATTAAACAATCACTATGACATTGATTTACATCCATACAGATATTTAATTTAGGACATATATTGAAGCATCTATTCCAAAAAACACACACATTGTATAGACAGAGAGCAAAAATATTAGCGGTAAATATCCTTTACATCTACTGAATCGTTATTTCAGAATAAAGTAAGCAATTTAAAGCTATTGGATGAAGTTTGGATGGTAGCATGTATCTAAGATTGAAATGGCAGAAATACTATTTAGTTCCCACCTCAGCATCCTCTCCAAAGAACCTGTACTTGTATCCACACTCCACAGCCAACAACTTGTCCTTATGCAGCTGCTTCAGTCCAATGACCTGCTGCTCCAAAGGAGTGAACACACTCTTTGAACGTCTAGAGGGGGCGCTAGAGTCTGACAGAGAGATTGTCTCTTCAACCCGCTCCTGTCCTTCTCCTGACTTGGCAAACTGGGATAGGCGGAAATCCTACAAAAGAATGATGACAACATGACCCCATTATTTGGTTTTCTCTCATATATAATTTAATTCCCCATTGAAAGTTCTCCTCCTTTATTTTAACCCCTTATATGCTGTTGTCTGTGGTCAAACGAATACCACATTTTAAAGCTTACGCCCAATGACTCAGTTAATGACACCCTATTGTGATGCTGAATATTCATAAGGAGAAATTTGTGCCCAAGGACACTCTTACTGCTGGAAAAACTCAAACTGTGCCGTTATGCCATACTCTCAAAGAAAATGGGACCGAACTAGAGAGAAAATCAATTTTCTAATGGCCTGAAAGGGATAGGTAATAAATTAAGCCAGTTGAATAAAATGAATGAGATGTGCTTTGGGATGGAATTATTATGTGTTGAATTTCATTGAATTCGGTCCATCTATTTATTTGAGAAGGTGTGGATAAATAATAACCTTGTTTCCTGAGTCAAATTAAATATAACATCATTGCAGTTCTAATGTGATAACGAAACTGAAGAAACAAATTACGGGTTACGCACCCTATTAAGCCATCGTGAAATTTCAGTGGGGTTTGATGGGATACGGATGAATTATTCCCTGTCATGTACAGATGGTCGAGTAGCACTCTTTTATTGAGTCATATAAACATAGACATAGCCATGCCTGCATACAAAATTGGTATTTAAAATACAAAATTCACTCTACATAAACACAGATATAAAAAATAGTGAATTGTACTTTGCGTAGCATCAGACATGCTTGTGTTGAAGAAATCTTAGCAAGAGACAATAGTGAAACTCTAAAAACCTTTTCATCACGCTCTAGACTTCAACTTACACTGATAAAATTGTTTGTTTTTTATATTTTTGATTACATTTTTATTACGTTCCCTCAGAAAAAATTCAAAGCAGTCCTCTTACAGTACTCTTGACCACACGTTTAATAAGTTTAACATCTAACTTTTTCATTTCAGTAGAAAATATTTCATACAATTGTGTTTTTAACAATCTTTTTTTGAGATTCATCAAGAATAATCACAGTTTGGTGTTTTACAACGTGCGTGTTTTTAAATGGACATATGGTTTGTGGCAGGATGGACAACTCCACTGTGAAAAGATAAATTGTTGATGAATTTTAACAAATTACTTTAACCAGGAACATTCAATTAAATAAATATTTTTCATATTCTCTTATTAAATCTTAATTTGTTTAAGTTAAATTTTTGTTTTTCTTGTTTATTCTAAATAAAGGGGCGGTGGCGTAGTATGCAGCGCAACTGCCATACTGTAAAAATGTTCCTGGTTCAAATCCACCTCTGAGCTGAAAACTTATCCAGGGGGGATCCCCACCTCTCACCTCTCTCATAGGATGGGGGGATGGACGGATGGATGGATGGATGGACGGACTGACGGACGGACGGACGGACGGACGGACGGACGGATGGATGGATGGATGGAACATTTTGGACTGATGGATAACTTAACAAAAACTAAAAGATTAAGGTGTAACAAATTTTACCTATTTTTCTGTTTAATTGAAATTGACATTTTTAGTCAGAGAATGTTTGTAAAATGATGTTGAAAATATCATCCCTTTAAAAGGTCGGGGGTCAGAGTCAGCTCCTACAGAGGCGGGCCTTGTTCATTGACACTTTGGTAGGGCAGATGTAGGTCCTTGTGAAGCTGTTAAATGTAATCTGTGGGGCAGCCTGTCATTCAAACTGTACTCTGATGACAGTAGTGTAAGGAAGGGGTCGACATTTATATTAGGTACCTGTTTCTTAGCAGCCGGCCCTGAACTCTCCTTTTCTTTGACCTCGTCCTCTTCATCCAAATGCTCCTCCTCTTGCTTCTGGGTTCTGTTTTCATCCCTCTGTTTATCTGTAACGGGCCGAAGAGGAAGAACACTTGTTTTACGGGATAACAGCTTACTGTTAGTACCATCGGTTTTCTTCTCTCCCCTCTCAGTATGACTGGGTTCGACACAGCAAGTGAAGTCTTTCAGCTTCTCCAAAGTGGAGGCGCAGAGGCCGCTTGCTCCTCGAGATGAGGTTGGAATTATCTCTGGCAAGAGAAGAATACCATTAAGTGTGAGAACATAACCTCAAATCCAAAACATAACAATTGTACAAAAAACTTCTCTTTTAAGGCCATCTAATCACCTTTATTGCCCTGAGAAGAAGGAGGCTCACACTCCTCATCCTCAAGCTGCAGGCCGTGAGGAGAATGCTTGGCTCTTTTTCTTGGCAATCCAAAATCATCATGACGAGAGAGAAGTTTGTGCTGCAGGACAATTGGATAAATTAGGCAAAAGAACACCATCGCAATTATTTGAAAGAGTGTTAATCAAATTATAGCATCTATTATTATGAGAACCCTAAGTGGTTCATCTTATCTCTAACTAGTAACTAACTAGACACTGAACTACAACTTCTGACTGTTACTGATGTTGCTGAACTAAGGCTTGAAGATCAGTTCATGCATAAGAAACATACTCAGCATAGACGTATGACGTCATTTATTGTGGCCATTACTGATGTCAGTGGGAGATACAAAGTTCTTCACAGATTCCTGCCGACATTTGTGGTATCTATGTTTTAGGAGATTGCTGTGTCTGTATGTAGGGATGTTAGTATATGAAGTTGGATGTTTCTGTAGGCTATAGCCCATGTATTTTTACGTTCATTTCGGTGTTACACATTAGACCTTTGCGTTTATGCACGTATGTTGAATGAATCAACCCCACCTTGCTTGTACAGCGGCGGTGCTCAGCAGGACTGTGGGTAATCCCACTCAGATTAGAGGCGGCGCCGCTGAAGTATCTACTGATGGAGGTCTGACTCGCGCTCGACTTCCTCACAGATTTTGGCATCTTTTAATCTACTTCACATCACACATATTGTGGAGAAAATCTGGCACATGCGGCATGACAAGTGGCTTTTCAAAAACAGAGGCGCATATACTGACATCAAACAGTCGCGTACATGACGTAAAAGTGGGAGCCAATGAGAGAATCGCATGGTTTCCGACTTCCGGGTTAAAAATTTTTGTTTGGCGATGCAATTGCAACGTTTTGTTTGGTCCCTCTTTATAGAATCTATTCCTGTCTGGATATCATTTTTCCTAAGTATTTAATGTCCTCATCAAATAAAAAACAGATGGAATAAATTATTTTTCATTGGGGCATTTATTAATTTAATCTAAGACACCTTATTTTACCATAAAATGACAAATCATTGGGGCAAGCATGTTTTTAAATTATAAAAAAAATTATACTTATGAAATTATATCAGGTTTGTATGATAAAAATAATACATGCATCATGACTTTTTGGGAATTTTGTATTTCAAGGAAAATTCTATATTAGTCTATATAATTTGAAATTTTCAATAAACAGAGACAAAATGACTGGATTGTTTTCTGGCTATTCTGAGACACAGTGACATTGAGTGGATATTTATTTTTAAATTAATTAACTCAAATAGGTATTAGAGATGGTTGGATCAAAGACGAGACATGTAAATGTTTGTGTCCCAAGGCCACGTACCCATTCAAAATAAAAAGATAAATATGTAATTAAAGGTAAAGGTAAATTAAGGGTTATTGAGCGCCCCTGTCCCGATTAAAAAATTGATGATCAAACAAGTCATGAAAAAAAGTTTTTGTAAAATTTAGAAATTCATCTACGAAATAAATTAAATGTACACCAATGACAAAATTATATAAGTGTTTTTGATGAATAAAAATCATGCCTTCTGATCATTTGAGGAAAAGTAATTTACTCGAGAAGTCTCAGTTGTCTTGCTTAGATATATGGGTTTATTACAGACAGATCGGTTTTAACGGAAAAGATCCCAGCATGCTCAGGTGCGAGTCTCATCCTGGAATCTTGTCATTCAGATTCAGCAGGGTCATTATATGCTTACAATGTCAGCCAATCTACCAGTTCAGGCTATCTTGGGTCCTTCAGACAGAACGCTGTGCCTATCATTCACCAGATATAACATAAAGAAAGATGTAAGAAACAAGCCGGACAAAGGTAGTATTTTCATTCGCCTAACAGTTTCCAACAAAATGGGTAGGTTGTATCTGAAAAATATTTAAAAACGTGAAAAAGATTTGTCCCGACTCTTGCCCATCATTAATATCATTTAGTTCAACAATGGTAAAAAGCCATTTTAAAGCATATCACATGATGTTAATTGGTTTTAGGTCAAGGGCTCTTACTTTTTCCCATACTAGCTACACAGATCCCTCTTAACAACTGGAGAACCCTGGAAACACTGCGAGGGTCATGTTTTTTTTACTTCTCCAGTGGTTTCAACACAACCCAGCTCTCCCTGCTGAGAGGGAAGCCTGAAGAGGCAGGGGTTGACCACCACCTGGCTGCATGGACCACCAACAACCTCACTGACACACCACAGTATCTCAGGACGAAGAACTGTGTGTCTGACGTGGAGGCCTGCAGCACGGGAGCTCTACAGGGGGCCGTGCTCTCCCCCTTTCTGTTTACAATTTACACATCAAACTTCAGACACAACACAACTCACTGCCTTCTCCAGAGGTTCTCTGATGATTCAGCCATTGTCGGATACATTTCGGAGGGGAACGATCTGGAGTAAAGGAACATCAAATACTGGTGTTAGGTCTGGTGATTGACATCTGCAGGAGGACTTCACACATCAAACCGGTGGACATCCAGGGTTTGGACATTGAACAGTTGATCTCATACAAATACCTGGGTGTTCACCTAAACACTAAACCGGACTGTTCAGAAAACACACATGTCTTGTACAAGAAGGACCAAGGTCATCTCCACATACTGAGGAGACTGAGGTCCTTCGGAGGGTGCAGGACTCTGCTTGTTTAAGATTTGGCTTGCTTACCTGTTGGCTGATGAACTTTTTTATATAATAGAAGCCTGCCAAAAAGCTTCATATCCATTATTGAGTGTAAAAAAAGGTTGTCATCTCTAGCAGACTGACTTGACCAATAAGAGGAACACTCTCACACATCGCCTTTGTGACATTATTTTCAAAGTGCTTGGAAAGAATGAAATGCTCCCTACCCGTTACTCTATTTGGAAGTATTAAAGGGAAGTGAAAGTGCTTTTTCTGTTTAGGTTTGGTTTTTTTCTGCTACCAAGGAGAATATTAAAAGTTATTTTGCAGGATTATGTCATCATTTATTTTAAAAATGCCTATTTGACAATTAAGTCTCTTTATTGCCAACATTATTCAGGTCACCTCAGGGGATGCTTTGTGAGGACATGCAAATGTCCAAATCCAGACAATAGTTTCAGAGGGTGTTGGAGAGGAAGAGGCCGAACTCTCCCAAGTTGTCTGTTTTTCTCAGTTTTCAAGATGCAGCTTTACGGCGCTCTGGTCCTGTTTATGCTTCTTCCAACCGGTAAGAACCACTTATGAGTTTTAAAGAGCAACAAAATATCTCTAGGTGATAGTATTTCTTACCAATGCCAGCCGTCTTTTAAGCAGTTAAACCACAGCTCGGAGCTGTTTAGCTTAGTTTAAAATGACAACTGGAAATAGTACAAAACAACTTGTTATGTACTGTTATGAACTGTTATGCACTGTTATGAACTGTTATGCACTTAACAACTCTTGTCAAGTGCTTCCACAAAAAAAGTAGGACTAACACCGAGAAATTCATAATGGTCAGTATACTTCAAGATTCGTTTTGATAAGACTTCTCCTGTCGCAGAGACACATGAAATGTCTAAATATCATAATGACCCATTTAATAGTCCGTTTGGTCGAGCACATTTTGAGTCACTATTTCTTATTGAAAAATGTGTCTGTGAGCACTTTGACGTGTCTAAGCCAGCTTCCTCACAGGACGTTAGCAAGAGCCATTTCACTCCAGACATATGGACTCTATTTGGTAAAAATGTCAAAGGTAAGGGTTTTTATCATATTATCTCATGTAAAGACTTAATGAACAGAATAATATGACCTGATACACCCAAAAAATGTCTAATAAGTGTCCAATAATTTTTGTAAAACATACTTAACCAAAGAGAGGCCACTTTATAATAAAGGTAGTGACAGTAAACTAATCTCATTACATTTGAATATTTTCGATAATATACAGAACTCCCGATAAGCCTTTGCTGCCATTATAACAAATGTAATGTAATTTCATCATATTTTTGTTGAAATAATTTAAAAAATGTGAAGCATTTGTGTAGCAATTTGTTATTTTATAGTAAATGTAGAATGCCTAATACAATGAATTGACAATTTATCAAAAAGAAAAATATGAATCTTCAATATTGTAAATATAATGTATATTTACTATATGTATACATCTTTGTATGTATATGTTATACCATTTAACATTCTTTGAAAACACTATAATCAGGATTTTTTTTTTTACGTACCTGGAAGCATCGCTCGTACTTGTAATACTACTGATTCTTTGGTAACAATAAATATTGGTAGACTAACATCACTAGAATTATCTGTGTATGGTTTGAAATTGTCATATTTTTTGTGTTACTAAAAATTGCTGGATGCTTAATTATTTCCCGGTACAAGGCCATGCAATTTGCCAGCCAGTAGTGCAGAAATTCCTCAAGACTGCGTGTGATCTGATTGATGATGATGACCACACAGAAGATCTTGATTATAAGCCCATTGGAATTGAAAATTCTATTCCCATTAAGTGACATCTCATTTGTTTGTTAGACCCTGTGTTTTAAAAATTGTGGGGTCTGTTGAAACAATATTTTTGATTCTCGTTATTATAGCCCCGAAGAAATAAAAATGGAAAGACATTTATTTTCCAAAGCCTTTTTTCCTGGTGAGGACATTAATATTAAGAAAAAAAATATTAGAAAAAGAATCAGACTTATATGATGCAATTTTGTATTTCATACAAAATAGCTATTTTCGATTAGAGTAGTTCAGTATTTCTGTAAATAAGGTTTTTCGAAAACCAACTAACATTTCTAGACTCTTTAGTTGTATCAAGTTACAAACTTCTGTCTAGTAAGTCCTCACTTGATTTAATACGCCAAAAGAACTTCTACTTCCTCTGTACCCATGGTTAAAACCTCCTCAGTGCCCCCTTTGACCTGCGGTGTCCCCCAGGGCTCAATCCTTGACTCTTTACTCTTCAGCAGATACATGCTGCCACTGGGTCATATTACAAACACGTTCAGTAAAGTGGTTTTTCTGAACATTTTTCATTAAGGAATAGACTCAACATGTGCTCAACCAAACAGTTGAGCAGGACATAAAAGGGTTAAAGGGATAAGAATAAATAGATCATTTGTACAACTATTCAGTTAACCCTGAGAGCATGCTAAGCCGCCGTACTTGTAGTTGCATTTAGAAAAGAAATTTGAAAAATAAGAGAAAACATCATTTGCAGGCACTCAGTCTGTGTAATGTTATTTTTTCCTTCACTCTGGGAACACTCTGATAGGCGTTCTTCTCAGGACGTGATTCACTCAAAACTGCCAACCGCTTTTGGAAAGATGATGGAGGTTTAGAGTAATGGTTCTTGAGTGAGAGACACATCTTACTGCAGGTTTTTTTGTTCAAATTGTTCATATGCATTTAAGCCATAAATGCTGCTAGGTTCTTATTATTCTACTGTGGAGAAACTCTGCCTGTTACTATGACAACAAAAGGAGCAGAGAGAAGCCTTGCTGTCAATCATAAGTGAATCAAAGGTTGATAAAACATGTTGAACTGGTTCTTCTTGTGTCTCTGTACAGCGTATGGATTGATATGCTACACATGCACACTGGCAGACCCTAGATCCTGCACCGACACCAAATCGTGCTCTATGATCTTCAACCGTTGTTTCTCTTTCAGAACAGACGGTACGTTTTTCCATTACATTTATCATTTTCATAATTAATAATGAGAATCACAAGCACAAATTGAATGTGTTGCTCTAATCTAATGAGAGCTCTGTGGTTTTTACACACCTTTTGACTTGTTTGATTTATGTCCCTGAAAAGTTGGGGATATTATGGACTCGTCATCGGCGCCATATTCGCCACGGAACCTTTGTGTTAACAGGATAACTGAAAACCTATTTCATGGATAATTTTCAAATGTTATACACACATAGACATTGAAGAAAGGACTGGATTGATTTTATGAAATGTTGTATATGAGTTTTAACTCTAAAAGTTGTCAGGAAATTATTTTCTAAGCGTTGGTCCGATTTAGTCCAAATGTGCTGCATATGGATTGACTCAAGGGGATCTACCTTGAGTATATCATACTTTATTCTCATGGTTTATTACTCACCAGAAGTAGCATTTCTTTAAAAAGAAAAACACTTTTCCTGACAAAACAAAAAAGGAGTTCAATCAGGGGGATTGCACTCACAACGCAGGGGACTGGGTCCTTTTCGGGGATATACCCTTGCTGTACGGGTGGACAGTGTGGACCTAGTTTATAAACTGATCCAGGGTTTTGTCTTTTTTTCTTTCAGGCTATAATGTGGTAACCAAGGGCTGCCAAAACAGCCTTACATGTTATGGTGCCATGGCTTGCTGTGAAGGGAACATGTGTAACGGTGCCATGTCGGCTGGACCCAGTGTCGCCCTCCTGCTAGTATCCTCAGCCATCATTGCAATCTTTCTCTGAAGCTCAGCAACTTTGTTATTTCTACAGTATGCTGTACCACAACCCAAGATAAATAAACTGTATTCAAACATCATAATATCATTTATAATGTCCTTTAAACCTGCTTGAATTCAATGTACTGCCAACTATAAAGACCAAATAATAACCGGACACACAACAGTGATGAAACAGGAAATAAAATATTAATCGTGAGAAAAGGACTTATGAGTCTATCGCAACCTGAGCTTTTACATTATAGACCTACAAGCATACATAAGTGGGCTTTCAATCCTTCTTAGAGCCATTTGCAGGCAAAGGGGGGCCTGTTTACCAGTGTACAGTTTCCATTGAATAATATATGTCAATAGCGAGCCTAATGAAGCCCACTGTGTTGTCAGTGATAACCACATCAATTCACATTCTGACGTAAAGTGCATTATAAATTAAATGTATTATTATTATTATTATTATTTCATAGGAGAAAAAGTACATGAGCTCCATTCCTTTCAAATGTCTAATCCATGGCCACCTGGCTTTGAGCTATGTCAGAATAAATAATGAAGTCAATATCAGGTCCCTGAAATAAAAGCAGACAAATGGAATTCAGCCATCCTCAGTATTCCTATGTTAGGTTAAGAGTAGTTGGTGTGTACATCCATTTAAATTCATCATCAATCTCTGCCTGGAGCACATCACTCAAACTTTATATTTTAGCTTCACCAAACGCATACAGAGAACTAACCATGATAAGGCAGCGTGCCTTTTCCTATTTTCAACTCTACTCATTACATTTTTGTCATTTCCATGGAAGCAGGATTATAATGCCAGTCTTGATGCTCGTCATTTTGTCAGCAGCATATTGGTTGTAACAGCAAATCAGGCAGTACAAATGGAATCATTAAATAATGTAGAAGTGAATCAGCAGCTTCTGATTCCCTCCTGAATCGGTGCAGAAAGTACATCCTTTTGGTCTTCTTGTTCTTTTTCTTTTGCTGACTAATCAACGGTTAACGGATGTGGCCGTTAACCGTTGTTCGAGCTCTGGATTTCACATTCCTCTACAAACCACGGCCTAAATAAGCACAATCCAACTCATAGCCCTCCAATCACAATATAAGATCACTGGGTTTGTAAATGTCAAACAACTAAATCTGGTTTATCAAGATTTTTATTTGCATCACACACTTATAGATACCAACCTTTAAATATACCTGATTTTTTTTCCATTGAGATCCATTCAATTATTCTCTGAGAAATAAATAACACATCTAAAATGAATGCTTTGTCTCAAAGTGTTAAAGAATGCGACACAAATATCTGGGACTGCGCGTCTATTTTGTGGAACTTGTTCAGTGGAGTTCATAAAAACCACCCAACAAATGGAAACTGTCAGGTGAAACTGTAGCTCCTTGGTGGAACTAATAGGTAATAGTAGGATTTAATATTTCCATCTGTTTACCTCGCCCTCCCCACATTGTTCCATGGAAGTTGATTTAGTAAAAGAGAAAACTGCAGGACCGCTCCAACTCTCAGTTCTTTCAAATCACAGTTTAAAACTTTCTTATTTGCTTCTGCCTTTTATCAAATCTTAAATGTGAAAATGATTCTTATTTCTGTCTTTCCTATAAATCCTGTTTAGGGAAACAGTGTTTTGTGTCTTGAGGTTGAAAAGGCTCAGACAGGTGATTGTCATTTTTTAGCTTTTTTTTTTTTTTTTTAAATCTTAATGTTTTCATAACTGTTTTAACTATGTCTTAATGTTCTTTTGCACTTTGTCGCAATGTTCTTGGTTGTTTGTGAGAAGCACTTTGAATTGCACTGTTGCTGAAATTTTGCTGTATAAATAAAGACTAAATATTTTCCCCGCAAAATTCTAAGTAATGAACTGGCAGCAGCTTCACAATACAGTTAATGTACTGTGTGTTAGAATTACAGTAGATTAACTGAAATGCAAGTTTAGTTCTGTCAGAATGTAAACTGCATGGAATTTATG
Organism: Lophius americanus; assembly: GCA_037951165.1. Classification (NCBI taxonomy): domain Eukaryota; kingdom Metazoa; phylum Chordata; class Actinopteri; order Lophiiformes; family Lophiidae; genus Lophius; species Lophius americanus. The sequence continues at coordinate 6,524,991 of JBBDHG010000032.1, read as the reverse complement.
GAATGTATCTTGTTTTTTAATGATAATTACAGACATTTTCCTTGATGCCTTTCTTAGAATTATAAATGGACAGTATTAATAAAGCCTGGCTCTAGTCTCATGTATCAGTGTGTTATAAACTTTATACATATACTTAAATTTAAGACAGCATTCACCCACTCACAAAGATCACCATGCAGAGCCAAGCACCAAATGACAGGCCAACAGGAGTAAAAACAATTCACAAAATGATGAAAACCTTAAAGTAATAAACCAAATGAAGACACAGATAAGGAGAAGCGTACCTTTAGGTCGAGTACAAAGCATGTGGGAAATTTCATTCAATTCTGTCAGTTTTAGAGGATATGTGGAGAAACTATACCCACTTTCAATCCTTTGGATAGACTGAAGGATACTTGAGTGAAGAGTATTTCAATATGTTACCTTTGGGAGACATAATAAAAATGGTGAAATCTAACCCAACACATTTCTTTAAATAATGACATTCTTCCCTCATAGATTACATGGTAGTTTACAGCAAGTTCACCAAAAACATCTGTAAATCATAGTAAATTTACTTCATAGTTGTAAAACTAGAAACTATATTACAACTTGCTTCTATAGCCATAAATTCATTTCTAATGATTGAATAATTTTAATATCCAATACTTGACCCTTATCCTTGTTCAATAAAAAAATAACAAGAATCAGGATCTGAGCCACTGACACTGGATCAGAAAATGTCCATATTTGCAGACCTTGTTTGGTGTTACTGTTGGGCTGTGATTCGTACCCACCAAAGCACAACTGGTGAACAGGTGACAGGGTCATGGGTGACCAATGCTCACGGGTGTTGGTGGGGAATGAAGGCTCGCCTAACGTAGCACAAACTGATGAAAAAGATTATGCTGGTTGAAGGAGAAAGGTGTCGGAACACATGCATGCATAGGGCATTGCAGAGATGTTTTGGCAGCACAAAGATGGACCAACAAAATACACAGGCAGTGCTTTTAATGTTGTGACTGATCAGTGTGTGTAGTATGGTTTGTAGACAGATAAAAAATATGTTTTCGATTGATGTAGGAATCAATTCAGCATTTTAAAGTGAATTACTGCAATATTTAAATCCTGATTTACAGTATATCACCCAAAAGGGCCAGGATGAACATTGTTTTTCATCCCTTCTTCTTTTTTGTCACAAAATTACTTCTAGGGGTGTTAATCATGCTTAAAACTTTAAAAAAAAATTTACAGGCACATCAGTGGTTGAGAAATTTATATTCATAATATTTATGATTTTGTGGGTCCCGACAGAGCGACAAACATCTGGAAGGAAGTCTGACATTTTGAATTGAATATCCTTAATGCTGTGTATAATTATATGTATAAAATATTTATGAATAAATAATAATAGCAGTAGAGATTTTCATGATGTAATATTTATATAGAAATGTCGCCCACTCACCCATGGGTGTGCTTGGGGTCTTCCTCAACCTCGGGTCCTCTACTAGAGGCCTGTGAGTTGGAAGTTTCAGCGCAGTGTTCTAGGCCCAATGTCTCAACTGTCTCCTAGGCTGGCACTCTTCTGGATCGAGATCGCTGATGTTGTTCCTGGAATCTGCTGGAGCTACTCTTCCAGTTTGCTGGACACAGTCCGTGATGCTCCATCACCACTAGGACAACTTTGGCTTTCACTATGCGAGCAATCTCAGTGAGAGGGGAGTTATATATATATATATATATATATATTGTTTTTTAAGTGAGATTAGTTAGTTGACAAGGGCTTGAATAGTTGTTGGCAGTTAACCTTCATAATTCAGGAAGAGCTGCAATAAAAACAAGAAAACACTAAAACATTCAAACAATTAAATATTCACCATTTCATTTATTCTCCTTTTGCATCTTGAAATCCATACACAAATTAGAAAAAGAAATTGCACTGGGAATTTCTCAGTTATGAAACTATCTTCTCTACATATATTTGAGTAAGATCATTCCAGATTTTGCAGCTTTCAATCTGTTTATTTCCTGGTGTTTGTGCGAGACTTCATCTTTGCAGCAGCTGGTGGCGGTAGTATCGACAATACACTGAAGCAACGCCAAAGACCTTCAATTTACAGCAAGTTGGTTTCATATTTCAACCAACCAAAAGTAATATCTGATCCAGTGACAATTCTATTAAAAGAAACATAGAAAATTAATCATCATATAACTATTTTTAAGCATGGCATTAAGATGACATAACCGGCAGTATGCTTTACTCTCATGCCATCAATCCCTGCTCAAGAAGAGATATATATGCAGAAGTCAGATGGCACATTTCTTAATGTCAGTTCCTAATACTGGAAGGTGCAAAAAAAAAACATCCCCTAGCTCTCTGCAGAGAGGCGTTTTTCTCACTGTACTCATTATCAGTGCTGTGGATGGCACAGCTGAAGGCAGCTGAAATGACAAATAAAGTCATAAAGATGTGACAAGCATGGAGTGCACTTCACAATGACATCTTCATGTTTGACAGGGTAAACCAGCAGTAACAAGAAACAGGAATCACTTTGTTACTGAGAATCAACAACAGGGTTTCTAACAAACAAATTTTCTTCTAAATCCACCCTGAGCTGTGAATCAAACTTTTGCAGATGACCAAACCTGAAAGAGCGGAGTTTGGCACAGAAAGGACAGAATGGCAGAACAGATAGAGGAAAGCTGGAATAAAAAGACTTATCTCTGTTGGCGTGAGCCTCCCTCTACGTAAACCACATACATTTACTGCATTCAAAATTAAATGCTATCCAGAATTCTTGGCAAAAGACTACATAAATACGAGTATCAAGGGAGTTATTTGTTGTTGTCATAGCAACTGAAGCTCAAAGTATTGCTGGTGTCCTCACCCATTTGTTACTTTGTCACACATAAAAATTCAGAAACACAAATCTTACCGAAATGATTTGTTGTTGTGGAAGACAGCTGTGATACAATCTACGTCGGGTTCATAATTGCAGGTCATCTTTACATTTAATGACTTTCAAGACCTTTTACTATCTCAAATAGAAAAAGAAAAAAAACACCAATATTTTGGAAAAAGAAAAAGACACAGTTTACTCCACTGGAGATTATTAAAAGAATGCATACTTTCATCTCACCAAATATCATTTAAAATAAGAAAAAACGCTGTGTACTGTACAGGATTAGGAAATATGTCGGCTGGAGATCCTATATTATAACGTTACATACTCTGGTTTAGTAGATGTTGCCAAAGTGAGAAGTGCTGACAGTTGTGGTGAGGGAAACATGCTAACACATCCAAAGGAAAAGCCATTATCTTCCACACACTGTGTGAGAGAGAAACGGCTGTGGATAAATGCATATATGTGAATTTGTTTGACACTCTATAAGCAACTGTTCTACAGCAAATTGTATTTCTGAAATTTTATATCATCCTCCGGAAGGTGACATGCAATTCTGATTCATCCTAACATTTTAAAACTCGGATTCTAATACATTTTTAACTGCAGGGATATATGTATCATTATTTAGCCGTGACAGTTTGTATCAATTACAAATAAAGTGGAACACACAGGCATATTTCTCTTAGCTATGGAAATGAACTGCTGTGAGCCATGGAGTTGCCAAAATAAAAACCTACAATATAGGTTGTGATAAAACCAAAAATATAGTTACTACCTCTCACCGACATAGTCTTACTCCTTTTGATTAATTGATACATAAATAAATCAATTAAGTATTTCCTAAAAAACAACAACACTATGTCATGATCATTCATGTTCCTACTCCAGGTTCATCTAAACGTTATCAAAATGCGCAGCTCCAATTTCCCCTTCTGATGCTCCAGATGTAGTCACGCTGTCTTACATTTAACGACCAGCTCTGAGGACCGGAAATATACAAGGCCAGGATCAAAGCATTTATCATGAGGCAGCAGCCGTCCACAACATCTACGGGACGGACCAAAAGCCTTAGCACCGCATTCACAGCTGCTGTGTTCGCTGATGACAGGTACTTAAACAAGATGCAGGTTTGCTAGAAAAAGAAAAAAAAATCAAACATTCTAGTTCTAGCTGTGGAAGGCACATGAGGATGAGGATCAGCTGGAGATAGAACAAGAGACTGACATGTTTCTAATGTGTCAGGTGGTTAAAATTTGCAGGCACATATCAATAAAACAGGCAGGTCAAAGAGACATAAGGTTAATCTTTACCTAAATTACCCTCGGCTGTGGCAACACGTCCCTTGCGGTCATTTCCCTTTGAAAAATCAACAAGTCTCTTGCGATATCTCTTGGCATACAAGTGTACTCACAAGACTGTACACATGCAAACAGTCTAAGTGTGTCTGTGAGTTTGTGTGTGTGCAAGAGAGGTTATGCGTCTCTAATTCTTCGTGGTTTTCATTGAACTCGTGTAAAGAAAGCTATTTCATCGAGGTCCACAGGGTAATCAGTGAGATACATGGGACCTTTCTCAAAATGTTCCCCCTTGTCGTTTCTCCACCGTCCTGCAGGTAGGTAGATGTCTCTCTCCTGCTTTCCGGGCTCTAACACTGGAGCCACCATCAAATCATCCCCAATCAGGAATTGAGAGTCAATTTTGAAGGCTGCCACGTCATCATTGGCGATCCACCAGAGGGGCCTTATGATTGGGTCCCCAGTATCAAGAACCTTGCTTGCTAGTTCCAGAACCCTTGGGGCCACCAAATTTTCATGGAGCCGTGTAAACTTCTGTGCTATCTTCACCACCTGCAGATGAATACAGATGAAAGCAGGCAGATATGGTGTTACAGCGTTAGTGAATAAGTTTCTAAGATGTTTGTGTCATCAAAACACATACAGGTTAAGTATTCCTAACAAATTATCTACAAGAACATTCCTTCAGACTAATTAAAAGATGAAACAATCTCCCAATGATCGCTCTCGGTCTTATCCAACATTTTAAATTTCAATCCCCTTTTTCCCGGTTGACTTCCCAGTTGGCTTGTGCTAATCAGAGGTTGCCGAGTTATGGAGCCTGCATTTGCTATACAGTTACTTTAGACTTAATCAATTTGGTTGAGTTTAAATAATTTGGTGAAATCTTTGTTAATAGCTTTCCCCCCATTTCCAATGCTTGTTGTATTTGTCTAATACTTCATAAGAAAATAATATTTGGTAAATGTATATATAACATAGTAACGCCACAGCATGGGAACACTATTAATGCAAATGAAAGATACTACTGTATATTTCCAGTCCATTTAAGTTTTAAACAATTTAGTTATTATAAATGTAATCAAATTCATTTATAAAAAAAACACACAGACTGAAGTTAATTACCCACTTGTATTAAATAAACTGATGTTAAACCAACAATACATCACATCTGTTGTATCACGTTCACCTCATCGTCATAGGCCCACGGCGGAATGGAGAACTGCATTACAGGCATGAAGGCAGCCAGCTCCAACCATCGGATAAACAGCTCTCGGTTTGGTAAACCAGTTTCACCATCTGAACTGCCTAAAACACAAACAGACATCAGACTCCGGAGTGTGGGGTACTTTACAACGCAAGCCAGCATTCCCGAAATTCACACAAACATTCATAAAGGGATTACAGAGGCCGTCATGCAAATCGGCACCTGATCATCAGGAGCGGTTAGCATTCACAGCACCATTCACGCACCAATTAGATTGAGACTTGAGATTGGCCATCTGAGGTTGAATATACTGCTCAAGGACACTTTGACAAGACTGGAAGGGCTTGGGGGGAATGAAGGCTAGCCCGTATTAATATTCCCACAGAAGAGTTAAAGTAACACAAATTACTGAAAACTTTCTGATGGAATGGTTTTAGAACACACAGTACATCATCAGCTCGTTGTGTGTGGGGCTGCTTGGCCGCAAACTATTCAGAGTGGCCATGCTCAACCATGCCCACTGCCAGAACCTGGAGCTCAGAGCAATGGGAGATGGTGGCCAAGTCCAACATGTCTGCTGTCTTTGAAAAACTGAAACTCTCTCACAATGCCAAATGGGACAGCTGACTTATGCATCGGAACTCTACTCTTCACAGCTGCAGCAAGAATCCAGGTCTGGTCTTCAGGACTCTTTCCCTCCTTTATAATAGTAATTTTGTATTGTATAGCAGACTAAAAAGTCATCTTATTATATCACCTCTTTATTTCTGCTGCACTCTCAATAGACCTATATGGTTGTATTATAATGTCTGCTTGGTGCAGTATGTGGCTTGCCTATTCTATGAGAAGTTTCTGAGTAATAACCATCTCATCCATTGGCTGGGTAGAATATTTCAGGGTATCCTGCCTTGTCTGACCACCTGAAGAAGGTTTGTGGAAAGTGCTGGATCTGTTCATCGAACTTTTATTTTGATATTTTAACTGACTGTCAACGTGCATTTGCACATTTGCATACGACATTTAAGATTTAACTTTCATATATATCATTTAAATGTAACAATTCAATTATATGTAATTTTGTTTTCCAAGAAAAGTAAATGTGATAAAGATTCCAAATTTGCTCTTAATTTGGCAATAAATGACATAAATTCACACCCCTTTTTGGTGAGTTGATTTTTCATCATCAGTCACTCCACAAACAATGCTGTATAATGCGGTACTGTACCTGTGGTGCGGTTGGGATATGCATTCCCTCCTATCATATCAGGTAAGATGAACTGGTAGCCCAGAATGCCAATGGTCAAAACAGTTGGGATAATGGACTTGAGGCCAAGGTCATAGCCCCACACAGAGTCTCTGTCCATGATCCTGAAGAGGCAGGAGATGTTCTGACTCTGGTAACCCACTCTCAGTTCTGCACGGTCACTAAACGGTATGGCCATCTCTGTGTAGCGACGGGTGAAAGTGGACGGGTCAGACATTGGAACCAGAGTGCTAAATTGGCGTGGGAGGTAGCTTATCTCGCCAGCATCAAACTTAAAGGATTTGACATCATAGCGGTGCTTCAACATACGCAGATTTGAGGAATACCACTCTCGGGCCTCTGGATTGGTGAAGTCCAATATTCCCCCAATACCATTCCACCAGCGAACTAGAGCAGGTAGTTCACCACTGGGCTCCCTAACAAACAGTCCTTTCTCCACAGCAACACCGAAATTAAAAGAGTCGTAGTTGATGAAAGGATGTGTCCAGAGTGTCACGAGGAACCCGTCTTCAGTGAGTTTTTCAAACATACCACTGGCATTGGGAAATTTCTGAGGGTCAAAATCAAACTCTCCATAGTCGGCAGTGTAGCGGTCATCCAGCTCCAGGTGGGAGCATGTAAAGCCGTGTTTGGTGATGTTAGAGGCGTAGCTCAGCAGCTTGTCTTGAGTTACAGCAGTCTTGTGGACAGCCCAAGTTGACCACAAAGGCTGTTTGAAGACCTCAGGTGATGGGACCTTGATAGGCTTTGGAAAATATCGGCGCACCTGCGAAAAACACATACATACAGAGCAGAGATTTACTATAAGGTAAAAGATTCATTTTCTTTAATCAAGAGTTAATAGTGTTCAATTTTCCTTTTGTTCGTTTAGCTCAAAGAAAAAGTAACTAATGACTAACATTTTGCTTTCTAGCAATGAGATAGTGAAGGATTTCCAAGCCACTTCATAACTATCCATTATAGGAAATGATAGTCAACGGTCAGAAACCATCGCTCAGGAAGTTACTGCCCCCTGCCAAGACATAGCCCGACCTTTGTAAAACTACAAGTTTTGATACGTATATTATCTAGCGCTGCAATTTTCTGATACCAGCAGCATACCTAGAAGATGTCACATACTTTTTCATTGCTGTTGGAGCAGTAAATTGGCATGTATCTACTTGTACAGTAAATATAAGAGTTCAGACAACCAGACCAAACTCCAAAAATCTCAAATGGCTAATGCTCCAGACTTGAATTTCTTACTTTAAACATATATAGTTCACACACATATTAAACTCAAATTGAAAAGAATTTACAACAACTTTCTCTTAGAATAATAAAAGTATATAGGAAAGACACAGAACAATATACATTGTGTGTATACTGACCATATATTTGTGAATAGAGGTAACATCCGACCCTACACAAACTCTGTAGCTGAGCTCAGGTAAGGCCTGCAGACCCTCTGGTGGTCTGTAGGGAGAGTCCTGGTATCGGGCCTGGAATCTCAGTGTCCCGTCTTTTTCCGACCAGCCCAAATGAAATGGTACTGAGTCATTAATCTTAATGGCTGTTGCTTTTGAAGAAAGCCAGTAGCGTTCTAGGATCCCCCCAAAAGCGTTCTTGTTAAAGTAGACATCACTGGTGATGAAAGGCTGTGGTTCCTCCTCTCCCTGAATCCCAAGAGGCCAGTACTGGGTTGCTGTTTCGGCCCCTCCGTACCAATGAGACTCATTATAGACCATGGCGTGCTCCACTGAATGCTTATTTTGCAGTTCCTCCCAGCGAACACGGTAACACATCACTGTGTTACCGTGGCGAACCGTTTGGATAAAGAAGTTGAGTTTTCCAGAATCTGACCGAGAACAGGCCAAAGTAGTTCCCTCTTTTGAGCAGGAGTTCAGATCCAGATTTCCAGACCTTAGAATGAGCATGGGTAGATGGATTAAATGAACTTGCCAAACACAGCGCAAACTGAGCCAGTGCCATTAGATAAGGCAGGGACTATGTTATACATATAGCACATTTCAGCAACAGGGCGATTCAAACAATCAAGAACACTGGGCCAAAGAGTATAAGAACATTAAAACGAAGTTAAAAACAGGTTTTAAAATAAAACAATCTACAAAATATATAAAGCTAGAACAGAAGATAGCATAAAAAAAAGTTTTAAGCTTTTATTTGAAAGCACTGACAGTGGGAATGGTCCTGCAATTCTCTGGGAACATATTCAAAATATTTGGTGCATAAAACTAAATGCTGCTTCTCCATGTTTAGTTCTGGGGACAATGAGCAGACCTGATCCAGATGATCAAAGAGGTCTGGATGGTTCATAACATTGCAGAAGATCGGATATGTATTTTGGCCCTGAACTGTTTTGTGCATGAATACTTTAAAATCAATTATCTGAGAGACAGGAAGCCAGTGTAAGGACCTCAGATATGGACTGATATGATCCACTTTCCTATTAGTGAGGCAGCAGCAGCATTTGGAACCAGCTGCAGCTGTCTGATCCATTTCTTAGGAGTCAAGTGCGCAGAGGATAAATGCATGGACTAGTTTTTCCAAATCCTGCTGAGTCATCAGTCCTCTAATTCATGCTCTATTTTTCAGGTGATAGCAGGCGGTCTTTATAAAGGTCTTAATATAGCTGTTGAAACTTAGGTCAGAGTCCATGACTGTACCAAGATTTCTGGCTTTGTCTGCGCTTTTAAACATTACGGATTGAAGGTGATCACTGACCTTTAACCTTTCTTCTTAAGCTCCAAAAACTACATCCTCAGTTTTGTCTATTGGTCTACTAGCAGGAGGACACACTTCTTTATAGCTGTGATCACATCAAACTCACTCACTCTTCTAAAGAATGCGACAGTTAAGAAATTTAATCACAATCCAGCCAATTTCATATATACTCATAAAGGATAAAATATTTTATTATATACTACTATCTCCCTGCAAGTGAAGGGATTGAACTGATTCTGTTGTTGTGAGCACTGCTGATAGAGGACATGACATCTGATTTGCCCAAGGGTATAATCATGTGTCTGTCTCATCTGGCTTTCCATTACCCATCCACAAAGTGCAGCTCTTTGGTAAGGTTGTGCACACAAAAAGGAACAACTGTGCAGAGGCCATAAAAGTGTCATAGGGTGTGTTGCAATGATTATTGTTAGCCAAGATTTACTAGCTGCTGGTTTCGCAAGCATAGTATTCAATACAAGAATACCCTTTGATTGCATAACAGAGTACAAATGATTCTTTTGTATTGGTCAGTGATCACCTTGACTGGCTGGATGTACACACTGCATAAGCAGGGCAATTCTGACCACTTATATGGTCTGCTTTCATCATTTACTTTGAATGTAATTAAAAATATTAATAATAATTTAATAATAATTACTTAATAATTACTTTCAAGGCAGAAAACTTCACAACCCTTCGGCACCTCTTTACATTTGAGTCTTTTTTGCTATTATTTATTTTATCTTAACGTTAATTGAATATGTTCAGGTGTTTGGCTGTTGGTTAGACTAAAGTAAAAATGTCGGCTACTTCTTTGTAAAATTTACATAATAGAAAATATCTTCTTTTTTTTTGATTTTACAGACTAGAATTTTCAGAGAGACAATCATAAACAGATAAGTCACTAATGAAAATAATTCAGAAGGGAACACACCTGAAGGCCATGGTGAAGATGACAGCCCCCGTCTGGTTACGAATGATAAAACCATCCTTGTTGAGGTCCAACAGTTCAGCTTTTAGCAGCTGTGCTTTAAGGAGGGATGCTGAATAGTAGCACCAAGCAACCACAGCAGCAAGCACCAACCCACAGCCCAACATGCCAGCCATAACCAGAGGCCGGCCTTCATTAGCTAGTTTCTTCTTCAGTGGAGATCCAGTCCGATGCTCTGCAGGAGCTGCTGGAACAATCTGGTACATGCTGTAGACTTTAATCCGTGGTAAAAGTAGAAATTGGGTTTGGAGATGAAGCAGCAGCTTTGGTAAGCTCACTATCAGTGTAGCGAAAATGTCTGGAATCGACCCTGATGTCTACCTGCTGATCCTCAGCAAAGTCTCCATTTCCGAATGAGGCCTTATGTTTCCAAACCTGCAAGATAGAAAAGAGGGACAAAAAATATATATATTAAAGTGCTGCAAATATTATGTTATACAGCTAAATGATTCAAACAGGAGAAAACAAAAGTAATTGTGCATTGACAATGCAAAATACATTGATCAATCATTACATTGAAACCACGTGCCTAAGGTTGTGTGGATCTTTCTTTTGCCCCAAAAGAGTTCTTCGATGTATTGTGTGCTCTGTATTGGTAAGCATTTGCTCCCCAACCGCATCAATGAGCCTTGGGCACCAATGGCCCTGATGCCAGGTCACCGTTTATTCTTCCTCAGACACATAGTGTTGATTGCTACCAACGGTTACCTAGTAAAGCTCGACTGCTGGCAGATACCGTTGTATTGATAAAATCAATCTTATTATCTCATTTTGACCTGACCTTTCGGTGGTTATTATTGTAACTGCTGATCAATATACAGGAAAGAAATAAGCTAGAGAGTGAGATATTAACCGTCAAGCACCCATGCTCTACGGAGGCACACGGGGGGTAACAAGAGCCAACGATACAATTAAAACAGGGCCATTATCATGAAGAGACAGCGAGTTAGCATGATTCAGTTACATATCTATCAGGAGAGAGTGTCTTGGACATGAGTAAATACTATTTAGCCCACAAATAACTGTGCTGCAGCAAGACAACAGCTTTCCTACAGAGCCCATGCCAATCATCCATAAGAGAACTATGTTTAACCAGCCAACAGGTATCATTACATGCCAGCTCAATGATCATATTTTATCCTGATTATGGTTAGATTGCAACACAAGTAGAAAAGAAAGCTTCAAAATGATTTCCTTTAGAAATCTCAAAACTTTGTTGTTGTGATATCCCCAATTTCAAATCCTCATTCATATAATTATGCATCATGCATTCTTTTGTCCATATTTCTAAAAACCTTTTTTTCATATTTTAATTTGTCTGTGCATCTTTTTGTAGGGCAGGTTTTGCGATGATTCTCTATAAGGTTTTGGTTGTGTGCTTTCAGACTTTTCTCCAGTCTGTTTTCAGACTCGAGAATTATCGAGTCTGAAAGCACAATTTTTCCCAACTTTTATCTCTGCTACACCTCTGATCCCTCTGCAACATGCAGGGACAAAAAATTCTTAACTCTTGGGTTAATAAAGTCCTGATTGATTTGTAAATCGGGTTGTTGTTTTGTTTTAATGCCTTACTGTATTTTGTGTGTGTTCAGTACAAACTGAATGTATCTGGGTTAACATTTATTTAACACAACTTAAACTTAAAATAGTCCCGAACATCACCAAAGAACGCGGAATCGTAAAGACCCCTTTGGTGTTAGAAAACAATTGATGACATATTTCGTCGGCAGAGCCAGTGGTTGTGGCAGACAGAGACAGCTCTGCATTACTGGAAAGATCAGGAATAACAATTACAAGCTTGAATATGGATAATCCGCATGCATTCCCCTATAACTATTTCAAGGATTACAACAATAAGCTAACTCTTAGTAAATGTTTGAGATTTCCTGAGCTGTACTCCCCCTCGGTCACTCGGTCAAGGATCTAACAAAATGGCTGACAGTGGACAGATATATTTGTATACTTTGTGTTAAAACATCATCTATATTATCTATACATATTATAATACAAATCACTTCTTGCAATTAATTTCGTACTTTGCGATTTGAGATTGAGATTTACCACGATGTTGCCATGATGTGACTAGCAATCAGCAAGGACATAAAACGCTGCTGTACAAGACATGGGTTGTCAGAAAAAAGTAAAACAGCTACAGACTTTATACAAATATGATACATTTTATACTGAATAAAATATATGATATATAATAATACTTAACATTAGAGAATATCCTATTTTCTAAATAAGAATTGAGTATGTTTTCATTTAAAATGTTGTATTTATTCGATATAACAGTTAGAAAAACTGAAATACACCATGTGACCCTTTATAATTCGCTTCTCACTTCTCATCGGGATCCCTGATAAAAGTCTTCAAAGACTTCAGTATGTTCAAAACAATGCTGCAAGGATCCTGATGAGAGCCTAAACACGAACACATCATCGTGCATCCACTAGTGCATCCATGGTAACGCACCCCCCTACCTGAAAGAACTACTCACCCCACTGACCTCAACACCATCCCTCCGTTCTACCCACTCATACCGCCTCTTCTTTCCCCGGACTAAGCTCAGCACCATGGGTGATCGGGCTTTCTGTTCTGCTTCCCCTCGTCTGTGGAATGCCCTCCCTGACCATCTCAGGGCTCAACAGACGACTGACACATTTAAAAAAGGACTTAAAACTTTCCTTTTTAGCAGAACCTATAACCTTAATTAACATTGCCGCTTTTTGGTAAGGCTTTTATATAGTTATTATTTTATTTTTTATTGATGCTTTTATCTGCTTTTGCTTTGTAGCACTTTGAGATTTGATCCAAATGTAAAGTGCATTATAAATTAAATGTATTATTATTATTATTATTATTATAAATACTATTAAAGTCAAAGTTAATTTATCACACCATTACATAGACAGCAGTGTAGAACTGAGACCCGAAAAAAGTGCAAGTATAAAAAATTATTTAATAAACCTGAAATACATCATGAAACATGAAATGGATGTTGGAAATGTAGATGCCCTGTCAAATATCAATGCATCATTAATTTCATCCTTTGGCTCCAGCAGATTAAAGAATCCTGGCTGTGATGTTATTTGTTTTTCAGAAACAGGGACACCTCAGCCTGGTGACAAAAAGAAACTCCTCCTGCTGGTGTTACACCAGTTAAATATTCAACAGTATTGATATGCCCATAGTCGGACCATGTCTGTGCTTGAGCAGTAAGATTAAAAAATCTCAGTACCAACATCGGCTATATTTACTTCAAAAAATGTTGGAATTTTCCTCGGAATAGCCTTCCTGGTGGGCCTTTTATGATTGGTTTTAATGTCGGGCACTGACACAAGCAGCCAGTTTCTTCAAATATTGGAGATGTGAGTATCAGTTACAATAAATAGGCTAAAAGTTCCATGCATCACCGCTACACTGTCTGCCCGTTTTAATATCACCCACTCAAAAATGATGGTGATCAGAGCAGAAAAGAAAAGGAATTGTTGAGCTTTGTTTCTGATTGAGATGAAACAAAATCTGCTGCTAAGTGTCTCCTCCAGCTGCTTTCTCTCTGAGTGTGCTGATTTTTGTGCGTAAGTTGATCCACTGTCTCAGAAGCTAGTGGTGAACGGGTTGTAGATGTTTGACCATGGCATCTTCTTCATCTGAGATAGATGATAGTACGTACGATTAGTCCAGTGTGTTGACCGTTTAATCTTACAGAGGTGGTTAAGTGTCACACATCTGTTCTGCACCTGTATGCTTAAGGTGAAAGGATTAACTAAGGAGTGGACAGCAACTCCCATATCTTTGAATGTGTCACATTACACAAACCCAGCACAAAAGATTTAAGTGATCAGGAAGAATATTTATAAAAATGCAATGACTAAACACCAAACCAGTTGCTGTTAAATCAGGTAAAGCAGATTTCTGAACAATAATGTAACTCAAACCACTCTGGCATCTTACATAGGTTATTATGGAGCTATCAATGACTCTGGTTGATCACAAAAGTAGGATAGCTTTGCTCAGAAGTACATGTGAAACTCTTAACTGTACAGAACTCCTCTTGATGATGATGTTGTCTATATTTGTGTATGATAAGCATATTAAAAAAATCTTACCTGGTATGAAATATCTATCGCAGAGATGATAACTCCGGATTGTTTCATCAGTGATATCCGTCCGTTTAATGGCTTGCAACCATACACATCTTCGACGACGGTATTCTATAAAATGAAGGTCATCTTTTTCCGTTTCTATTGTGGCATCCAGAGACGCAACAAGACATTTTTCTGTTATTCTGGGTATCACCCAATCTCTTTCCATTATGATCCGCTGTTATCCTGCCACCAGCCTTTCCGCAAAAATGAAGGGTTTGTGTGTGTGTGTGTGCACACATGCGAGCGTGCGTTTATTAAATAGTATCTGTGCTCTAAATATCCATTGTCTGAGCGGAATTGTTGTGGTCCACCAGATTTGTTTGTTCATAACATTATAAAGTTTCTTTGTCTTTTATCACCCTACAGGCATATAATAGTATATAACCTAAAGCAAGCAATGAAATTGGACTTTCAATGATGTGCTAAGATTAACTGCTGAATGCTTGTGAGATGAGATGATTTTCAAAGTCCTAAACTGTCAAGATCTCCACAGAGAGCATAGAAGACTTTGCAAAAGGTACAAAAACCATTGCTGATGGTAAAGGGTACAATGATTAACTTTTAACAATGTAAAGGTACAAATTCCTGATTAAAATAACTATTAAACTATTTCTTAGTGTGTAGAATACATCCTAGGTGGTGCCACATAACATAATATTGAATTGTTGGTTCAAAGTGAGAAATGATTTGGCTGCCTTCAGATTATTAACGATTGTGTATTATTAATTCTAACAGTATGAAACCTCTCATTGACTCCTTGCACTGTTTGTTTGACTCAAAAAAGGAACTCCTTAAACAGTGCCTTCAGTGTGTGGTCACATTGTATAGAAATCCTCGGTGGTGCCATCACACATAACACGGAATTAGTGGTGCAAAGTGACAAATGATTTGGCCCAATTCAATATTATTTAAATCAATGGCGCTATCGTGTGACTAGAAGTCATCTTCATGTTGTGGTTAGGGATCAAACGTATGCAGTGCAAAATACTTCCACTCATACAGTTTGCTGTCTCGAGCTCCTACACAGAGGGAAACGTTTACTGGAACAATTGTTGACGTTAACACTTAAAAGATATAGTCGCGAGGAAAACACTATCACACCGGACACAAACAGCGATCATTTTCCACACGACTATCAAGGTGACCTATAACTCCGTGCACAAACATTCCAGATGTGTCGGTACCAGGTGATTATGACAACAAGAACCGGTCGACAACGGGACAGCACAGCAACATAACCTGCTGTACCAGTTTCCACGAACTGGGCTTGAAACTGCCATGTTCTAGGTCAAAACCTTTGCTAGCTATGTCAATAACTATACGCATTGTAACATAAATTACCCACAGTGGGTCACAGTGGTTTAAACGACATTGTTCGAAAAAGTAGAGATATCTTACCTCTGCATCTGACTATGGTCAAAGTGTACATAATAACATAGCAGCTCACTGCGCAGCTGCCAGGCGATTCAAATTTATAGAGCCCCGCCCATAACCAAACAAACCAGAATTCTATTCGTTCAATGACCTGTCACTCAAACACTTCACTTTTTAGTGGATTTCTGGGAAATGAAGTGCGTGTTTGTGTTTACGGCCGCTTGCGCGCGTCTTAAACTATTTTATATTTATTCATTATACTCTGAATATCTATTGTCTGATATGAATTACTGTAGTCCACCGCAATTTCCCATAAACATTTGACCTGTGCATGACTTTTACTTGGGTTCCGTGTTTAACATTTTGTAACATGAGATTAAGTTTCAATTTCGGTAAATTATAGTGATTGTGGTGAATTCATATTTTATTTTCAGTAAGACGTACGAGATCGTGTAATTAATAGAGTTGAGGCATTCGGAGTGATACAGTCTTTATCAAAGTTTTACCTATTGTTGTGATAAAATATTGACCAAAACCAGGTCATTACAGTTTAATTAGGTCATCTCTACCGCATACTCCTCTTCGCTGCTTCCTGCTTCAAGTGAATCATACTGGTGACCATATCGACCACAGCCCGATCCAAACCCCACCTTTCACTTATTATATTAAATTATCCATGTGCTGAACACGAAACTTATTACCACAATGGTGTCGACCCCGAAAAGGAACAGCCGAATGATGAAGAAGATTGACGGCCGTAAATAAGGCAAACGCAGCGGTGACGTCACAGAACACTTACAAACTAACTGCGTCCTCAAGTCATCTACTTAAAGGCCGTGTATCGCGTTATTGGTACAGGAAATTGATGCCGTAATCAGACAATAATCGATCTGGTAAACATTTATATGATATTGTGAGGTAAGCCTATTTACAGATCGGATTATTCTAAAACATTTTTTTTATGTTTGGGATTTAAAATCTGGATGATAACACATCAGTAGTTTGCTGTGTATTTCTGTTTTGTCTTTCCTTATTAAAAGCTTACTTTGGATCTAGGATTATATAGGATTTTGTTATTGGTCTTGTTATAAAGCATTTGAATTTGACTTGCATGCAAACATCTGAGCGACATCGACTGCACAACAGTCTCACATTAAAACTCCAAGGGTGAGATCATCTTAAGCCAATAGGTATGCTGTTATTGTGACATGTTTTCTACCACTGGGTGACAGCATCAAGCCATAAACCCAGAAGCTGGTTAACACAACGAACAAGAAGTACAGAACAATTTCTTTGCTGGATTTGCTTTGTCCAGAGCTACTTCATATTCGTTATTCTTGTTCCTTTTCAAATCAATTGGTCACATCAAATAATTTAGCCAGTACTTAGTGCTAAAAAAAATTTTGGTTTTCAATTACCCACTGTAAATAAAAAAAATATATGAATGACAGATTTCTGAGAAGCAACAGAAGCATAAAAACCCGGTCCTGCTTGGGAAGGACGACATCTGCAGCAGGGTTCTAGACCCTTCACAGAAGTTCTGGGTTCACTGTGTGCAAGTTGGTGTTGATAATGCAATACAGATGTTTTTCGCTAATCCTTACCTCGTATATCAATGTTTATCAATTTAGCCTTTTGCCCCCTGGAGGTTCCATGCCCAATAATCCATGTTTAACAGCTTAATCATTCTTGTTTATGCTTTTGTTGAAAAAAAAACATAGTTAAAGGATTAGTTGATAAACAAATTATTATCACAATTTGTGTCCTTTTGGGTTCTTTAAAAAGGAAAATTACAGACCTTCCACCTTCAATCACTGAGTCAAATAATATGACAGTAGACTGAATGCTCAGGTGAATGTGATGGGCAGTCGACACTTATCAAAAGAATAAAACTTGGTACATATTCCTTAATTAAATGGATTTCAGTCAAATAAAAGGCCGTACAGCATGTTCTATTGAACTTCAGGCCTTTTTGTATGGAATATGTATCTCTTCCCCGTTTCTGTATGGGATTCTTCTGGGTGTTCCACCTTCCTCACACAAGGTCCGAACAAATGCAGTGAGGATGAAGTTCTGCGATTGGAATTCATCGGTTTCTGATAAAGGTAGAAATAGGAGTGATGGGAATAACATGAGTATACGTGGCAGTAGCAGTAGCTGTAGGGGGGTGAGATTGTTACGGTTGTTATGAATCTTTATTTCTTTTTTTCAGAATCTCCACTGAGTGAAAAAAGCAAAGCAGCCAAAGTTAATCATCAGGGAGCGGATGGGAGATGATGCTGATCTTGGTGACCCTGCTCTGCGGTCTCCCTCTAGTCAAGGCTTGTCTGCAATGTGACCCCACCATTGAAAGACTACATAAGGGAATCCTAATGTCTTCTACTGTTAAGTTGGACGTTTTGAAACATGATTTTAGGTGGTTCAGACAGGAATGCGGTAATAGAAGAGATTTCATTGGTGAGACAAAGTCCCGGTTTATATGTCATGACTATAATGATAATTAATTCCAAAACTAAGCTTACAGCCAGGTTATATCCCAGAAAACCACAGGCAATTCCCCTGATTGAACTGAATAAATATGACACATTAATAATGACAAACAGTCCATATTAAGACAAACCTAACTATTTCTATGAAGTCAGCAATGTTCTCTAGGATAAGATACCATCGTGACTCAAAAATGAAGATAAAAACAATTAACTATTTTTTCTGAGCTCAATAATAAAACAACACATACAAGCTACAGTAAATGTAGACACAATTGGAATTATGGTTGAGAAGTTTAAGCCAAGAAACTGTTGTTTCTCCCACAAAAAGCTTCCCTAATGATTACAATATTAATTATAATATATATACAAGCTAGATCTCCTTGTCTAGATTCACACGAGCCAATTCTGACATAATCAGACACATGGCTGGAAAGTTACAGTTACTATTAGTGAAAAAAGTTATTTGCACACACCAACTCACTAGTGAGTGAAATATGAATATTTACACTAAAATATGACAAATTCTTGTTAGATTTCCTTGGGGCGATTGATATGAAGTAATTTTGGACTAAATTTGACCAACATTTACGATGTCATGTGTGAAAAAACGTTTTTTATTAAAAAAAAAAGAAAAAAGAAAAAGAAAGCTCCGCGTAGTGAGTCAAATAGATGATAGATATAAGGTCCTCTCTAGGCAATTGATATGCACCAAATTTGCACCAACGGTTGAATAATTATTGCCCCCAAAACTTTTGGAGATAAAGCGGCCAGTTGCTAAGCTGCAACTAAACTTTCCCAAAAGTCAAGTCAGGGGTAAAAAATGAAAAAAAAATTCATGAAATAGTTTTTGAGTTGCATTAACATGAAGGATCTTTGGCAGACAAAAAAATATTTTTTTGTCCGCCAAAGACAAACCGACGCCAGGATTATGCAAATACTGATAATTGTTGAGCTGTGCTTAGTTAAGTTTGGGTGTATTATTTAGGAGAGGCTCATATTTGAACAAGCCAAGGTTGATCAAAGTATTTACTACTACAGCCCTCAATTTGTTTCTGAAAACAAACACGAGTGACAAGCTTAAAGTGTAAAGTTTTAATATCAACAAAACTATATATATATATATATTTATATATTTGTATTTTTTACTGTGTGTTACCCTTTGCTCAGATCCCACGACTTTTTACAGAGCCAAAACAGAGTACAAGACTGAAATTTACCGTCTTCAGACTATGGCACTCAAGGGTATGGAAACAAAAAAAAAATCTGTCACATATTTGTTATGAATTTTAGATAAATACATCATAGTTGGAAACTTGATCAAAATGTAGCAAAAGTCTAAGGCTGTGTCTTTACTTTGTTTGTAGTATCATATTAAGAACTGTTAATACATGTCCACCAAATCTGAAGACAACGTCTTCATATTTTATAGGGTCGATAGACAAAAACGTCAGATCGCTTGTGATGAAAGGCGTAGATATCTTGTCGAAACACTTGGCCATATTGAGTTCTGAAGGTAATTGGCTTCATTACAAATGTGCTCTGCAGATTAGGAGCTGTTATTGTGCACAGGACACATTCGTTTCTGACGGTTTGTTTTTTCTGTCCCTCAGGATTGTGTCCTAACGAGTGTGGTAAATGTGATCTGTCCAATCCTCCCGTCTGTCTGTGAAAAACCTTCTAGAAGCACAATGTGTGCACACACTATATTCAACGCAAGAACCTATGTATGTGTGTGTGTGCTACGCTTTTCAGGGATTTTACCACGAAGATTATTGAAGTGCTCTTCGTGCCGACAAGAGATACGCACCTGCAGTTCTCCCACTCTGGACATCTTTTGTGGCGGTATATTTTATTTAATCGCTTGTGTTTGTGTGTGTGCAATGTACTGTTACACATAGTGTGTGTAAATGGGCTAATAATAATAATAAGAAGAAGAATACATTTTATTTTTAACGCACTTTACATTTGGATCAGATCTCAAAGTGCTAAAACAGATGAAATGAAACAGATTATTTATGTAATCCTGAAGCAAATGAATGAACTATGTCTCATTTTCTCTCCACCTCCACTTGTCCAGTTTTCCCAGTGCATGCTGAGGAGGGAGAACAGAGAGTGTTTAACTGTTTCCGCTCGTGGCATCATTTAATAGCTGAAAAAATAGAATACCACTTCTCCATTGCATCCGTTGTGCCGGGAACCAGAGAGGTATCTGACAAAGCTGGGTCTTTCTAATGCTAAACACTAATGCGAAAAGAAGCGTTAGAAGTAACTTAGCCCCATAAAACCACCTGAGGAGAATCTTCTTTTTGTATTCTTCTAATTCCCTGGGAACATTGTTTGTCCTATTTAAAGTGTGCAGCATCCTTGTGAATATGCATATTTACTGTTTTCCACCAGTCACTCCCTCTTACATAAATAATCATTTTCTACTCTGTGTGTACGTAGGTGGTAGAGAGCGACTTTGTTCTATTCTTTATGACAAGCGACTCATATTTGGTCTTAAATCATCTGCAAACGTCTCAACAAGGGACAATTCGTTGCACCCTGCAAGGTCAAAGTGGAACTGTCTTCTACCGGGTCCATTTCCAACTCACTGGTAGAGTACCGCTCTTTAATATATACACATGTATATAAAACGCACATCAGTATTGAAATGTGCTAAATAATGTAAAAGTATCCTGTAAATAAAGTGCACAAAAATCCCAGGCCTTGAATTTGTGTGATGACATTAACAAAGCTCACACATATCCGTTGGAATAGATTTCACATGAGAATTACAGGAAGGGGCGGGAATGTTTTCATTTGAATGATTTCATCATCTAGATTTCTCTTGCTGTTCTATCCTAGCCCAGCTTTTATACATGTTTCTTTTTCTTTTTATTCTCCTTCGTCACAGTTTCTGCTTTGCCTCCCAAAACTCCGCGACCTATGATCACTCTGCCTCCCCTTCCTCCAGAATATGGCATCCCAGTGCACGTCTATAAGATCCTATTTCTGACATTCTTGGCCACGATTACTGCTCTGTCTCTGGTAGCAAGTGTAGGCTTCACAGTTATTCTGAGGTGAGTGAGAAAGTAAGTAAAAAGGGTGTAAGATGGGACAGGAGTTGGCAGCAGGTATGAGAGGTAAAACTGAGCAGACGTCAAGACTGACAGAGAAGGAGTAGTTTGGAGAGACTGTGACTGTGAAGGCTTGATATGGATGATCTTTTGCCAAAAAGCAATGATGGTTTTAATTTGTTAGAATTAGAGCTGAATACTTCTTCTCATTTGCACTACAAATATATGTACTTGTATATAAAGATTTGTCCCCACATTTACAGACTCATGTACACATTTTCAGATTCGTCTACACTTGCACAAGTATAACTACATTTCTGGAGATTTCTATGTGCATATTTACAGGCATGTCTACTAATATACCCTAAAATTAAGATTTGTCTTAACATTAACGGATCTCAGTGCATACACAAGGATCCTTAATACACATTTGCAGGTCCCAACACATTGAATGCCTCAGTTTGATTTACGCATTAACAAATCTAATTACACACACAGGGATTTAGATAAAGTTAGGTATCTCCAAACACGTGTGTTCAAATAGCTTTACCATGACGGACTCTTTATGATTGTGTGTTGTGGTCTTTGTAGACTGATCATGAAACGGAGGAGAGCTGCAATAGAGTTGCGACAAAGGAGAGAAGAGGAAAATGAATAGAGCCCACTGCCATGAAGAGACTTTATGAACAGGGAGGTTGTAACCTACTCTGTTCAGGTTGCACGATTCTCTCAGTGACTACAGAAATGTCTCAACACAAAGTATCAAGTTGTTTCCAGAAACGACCTCGAAGTATGGAAACATGTTGGCTGCATAAAAATGAGGACACACCAACACATCACTGATTTGATCCCTGCTCGCACATGTTCTCCTTGTCCGGAGAGATGATGATGTCACGTGGCTGTTCATGAGAGGAATCACGGATGATCTCCTAGATAACACTGTTTATCGAAGATTAATTTCCATAGACATCCAATCATTCCTGGATAATCTGTGTGCGTGTGCGTGTGTGTGTGTGTGTGTGTGTGTGTGTGTGCGTGTGTGTGTGTGTGTGTGTGCGTGTGTGTGTGTGTGCGTGTGTGTGTGTGTGTGTGTGTGTGTGTGTGTGTGTGTGTGTGTGTGTGTGTGTGTGTGTGTGACCCATGTATTCATTGAAAGCGACTGAGTGCGGGTGAATTTCACGCTGTGATTACTATCAATGTTCTTTTAAGTTTTCATTTTTGTCTGCCTGCTGCCTGTAATTCGAAAAACAGTCACTTCTGTTCTCACTTGATTTTTGTCATGATCTCAATCATATGTCTTATTTCACTCACTGTTGATGTGAACATAGAATTTCCCACCGTCAGATGGTTAACAGAAAATCTTCGTCATCAAAACAACAACCTTTGCACCCATGACACAGCCCTACATCAGGGCTGATGGTCCCTGGCTGATTCTTCGCCAACCATGACACACTGATTTGCTAACATTTGAAATATAATCAAATATTTGAACAGTTGAAAATGAAAGTAAGTGATTTTTTCTTTTTGACTCACCATATCTAAGAAACAAGTCATCTCTGAAATATTGTATCTTTTGCCCGGTTTTTCACTGACATTCCAGGTAAAATAACTGTGTTGTATCTATAAAATGGTGTAACGATACAATATGAGTGTGTGGGTGTTGAGGCCTGCATGGTCGGTGGCAGGATGTATGTGCAATGTTCCATTTTGGAATACTGAGGAAGAGGGGAATAGTAAAAAAAGGATATTCTTTTAGACCATCACCAAACAGACACGCCACAATCCTCCAACACAGACAACCTTGTCACTTCACTGTGGAATTGTGTATTTGTTCAAGCCTAAAATATAGGTTGATCAACGGTAAAAGTGAACTCTGCGGGTCCACTGACAGCCATGACGAACTGCGTGCCAAATGTTTGTGTGGGTGTGTATGTAGACCAGCTGGCAGCGGTGAAGACGGAAGAAGGGATGTGGGAATAAAGTGGAGTCAGAAGTTTGAGTGGGAGGTGAGTGTGGGAGGGCAGAGTGGTTTTAATGTGGGTTGTTTGCTTTGAGGAAATGAAGAAAAAACGTCAGATTCCAACCGATGACACGACACTGCACTTAAAGTATATATTTCAGGGTCCTGTACCCAGTGGTGACAGACACCCAACAACTAATTGAATTACTATATTGTGTATACTTATCGAAAATTGAGAACTTATATTGCACAATAATTGTCATCACGTCTACATCATCATCAAAACATATAAAATACACGATGGCCTTTGTAAATGGCGACTTGTCCAGTGTAGGCCTCACCTCTTGCTGAAGCCCCTTGATCATAAGAGATTACAGAAAAATTAATGATGGTCTTTGGTGTTTAGTTAAGTTCATTCGAAATAAGAATAGTTATTATGAAAAGTTTTTTTTAATTGCACTTATATTTACATTTTTCTTTACATGAAAATTATTTAGGGAATTGTGCATGATGGGTATTTTGTTTTTACTGTAAATTCCCACTGACAGGTGAAATCGGAGTCATAATTGGTGGGATATATTAGGCAGCAAGTTTTTGTCCTGAAAGTTTGTGTTGGGACCAGAAAAAAAAGGAACCAGAATAAGGGTCTGAGTTACTTTCACCAAAGCCAAATTGTGATTTCTAGACGACTGGGTCAGAGCATCTCCAGAACTGCCGGTCTTACTGTTACTGTACATATGATGTCTCATGTTTTTCTTTCTCATCTATGATATCACAGCCTTTCTCAGTGCAGGAGCATCTCTGTCACACACACCTGAAGGGAAACATTTGCGTTCGATGATATTAGAACATGCATTATTGCCTCAAAGCATCAGTGTCAGTTTAACCTCAATAAAAACAACCTCAGCATCTCTTTCCTCTAAAAATCGCAATTTCGGAGCACAGAGCAGGGGGGTTTGGGTTTGAAAGCTCTCTTGCCATGGCGTCATTCAACACAAAAACACGGGATAACCCCAAACGAACATGTGAGCCACCGGAAAATCAGCTTAGTCGTCACTGTTCAAAGAAGGACTACCGGCCGGACCATATATGGTAGATCCGCCTCCGACTTTCTTTCTTCTTTGGAGCAAGGGGCGGGGTCGATATGCCCCCCACAGCTGTTACACTTGAACAAGCAAAGCTCTCAATCTAAAACTGCTACACGAGTGAGAACTGCTCCGACACTCTTCACACATCTTTATGGATAATTTAATATATATCTCAAATTATTTTTGAACCAGTGCGAACCATTTAAGACACTGACAACTTTTTCTTTTTTTTTTCGTTTAAGTTATATTGAAAGTTACTTTTTTCCGCTATGACGTCATTGGAGGTGCCTCTGGAAATAAATGCCACTGAGCTGGTCCACATACTCAGGACCCACCGGGACCAGGATCCCTCTGAGTGCGTGGTGCTGGACTGTCGGCCTTTCCTAGAATTTTCCCATGCGCATATATGCGAGTCTAGAAACATCATCTGGAATTCAATGTTGCGTCGTAGATCCAAGTGTTCGGTGGTGGCCCTTGAGTGGCTCATCCCGGACAAGTCCCTGCTGGGCCAGCTGCGGCGCGCTGACTTCTCGACGGTGGTGGTGGTGGTGGTGGTGGATGAGCGCAGCCGCTCCGTGGACGAGCTGCTGCCGGAGAGCGTGGTCCAGATGCTGCTCAGCGCCCTGCACGACGAAGTCCACACGCGTATCTGCTTTCTGCAGGGTAATCCTCTCCATCTGTTCAAACTCAACAAAATCTACTATGATAGGCAACAGACGAAAGAAAAGTGTTTTAAAGGTGTTTCACTTTAGATAAAAATATATATTTCGTTCAAGAGTTCAGAGTATGGAACTTTATGCCTCCAAACAAACAAATAACCTTTTCATTTAATCAAATGCTTCAATTTTATGGCACTATTGACATTCTGAAAAAAATAATTCTAAATGCATAATTACAGGATAAATGAGATAAGTTGGGTTAAAGAAGATTTCTTTGTGTTACATACATAATTTTTGATGAGTTTTGCATTGTTAATAATGTTGGTAATAACACCACCTGAAAAACTGGTGTCATCTAAACTCAAATTTCTGCATTAAGTGGTTTCAAATACAATTTAAACTGTAACATCAAATTGGCTTAATGAAAGACTCCTACTTGCATAATGAGTTTATCCATGTTCGCAAAGTTATAGTGGACTTATACCTTCTAATGACAAATGCTAACAGTGAATGATATATATAGTAGGTGTACTACTATGTGTAACTACACATAGGTCTTTAAATACACTTTAGTGGTACATGAATAAGACAAGAAAAAATAAAATCTAGTCGAAGCAATTTATCTTTTAAGGCACCTCTATTTGAAAGTCTTGTTCATTATTATAGTAATTAAGGAACTTACCGCTTGAAATACATGTTTAATTCAGTGGGAAAATTAGTAATAAACAACTTAAAAAGACAATGCAACTAATGAAAAAGTAAGTGGTAACTAAATATTTAATTTCATGGTAAAGGTAAAACTCATTCTCCTAACTCACTTTAGTTTGTTGGTTGAAAAGAATGTCCATAAGAAATGACTCTAAAAGTACTTAGTTATGGTTTGACTAAACTTTGTGACCTCCATTTAGGTGGATTTGAAGGATTTGCAAGGGTCTGTCCGGAGTACTGCTCCAGTTCTTCCAACAGTCACTGTTCTGTGGAACCAGAGCCTGCAGTAAGAGACATGAGGACACCAGGATATGATCAGGTATGGCTTTCTTTTTTACGGCATCCAAATACTTTTTTGTAGCTTGAAACCAAAACTGCATGAGAATTTTTCTTGAGTCTAAACATATTTTTCTGTCTGGATGTTATAAATTACAGGATGGTCCAGTTGAGCTGCTGCCCTTCCTGTTTTTGGGAAGTGCCATCCACTCCTCTCGCAGAAAGACCCTGGCAGCAGTGGGCATCACAGCTGTGCTCAACGTTTCTTCCAAGTGCCCCAACTTCTACGAGGGAGAGTTTCAGTACCTGCGTCTCAATGTGGAGGACAGTCTAGCTGCAGACATCAGAGCCTGCTTCTCCACAGCCATCGCCTTCATCGGTGAGTTTTTCCTCTCGACATCCACGGGTGTCCCGCTGTGCTTTAATTGCTGCATGAAGGGGGTAAACTCGCAGCTAATTAGTCTTGCCCTAGTTCATAAACCTTTTGAAATTCCCAACATTAAATCAAATTCACTAAGCAGATAAAGCGCCGTAATCCATTTTGCAGCCAGGACTCCGGGTCCAAAAGTTCAATCATCCGATTACAAAACAACTGGACTATACGGCATTTCCTGTTCTTGTTTTGATCCCTTTACCATATCAAATTAAGTTCAGGCGAAGAAAAAAATCTCATTCCATCCTTCCCCTCTCCATGCTGTCTTTTCTGCTCTGCCTACAGACTCGGTAAAGCAGGGTGGTGGTCGAGTGTTGGTGCATTGCCATGCAGGTATCTCGCGCTCTGCCACCATATGTCTGGCCTACCTCATGCACACGCAGCATGTCAAGCTGGATGAAGCCTTTGACTTTGTGAAGCAGAGACGTAATGTCATTTCCCCCAACCTGGCCTTCATGGGACAGCTACTGCAGTTTGAGACTGACGTTCTCTGTCAGGGATGAAGAAGGAACGTTCAAGAAGGGAAATTTGACTGACTCATTTATTTATTTGCCCTGTTTCCTGTTGTATGTTGCTGAACTGACAGCATCATCGGGGGTCACATGTACAAATGGGGGGGGTTTATATTAATGAATGGAATGCTGATTGTGCTGCTGCCCGGATGGCATTTTCCAAGAGTCAAAGATGAATGGGATGCTGACCCAAACAAAGATACAGAAGTTGTGAAGAATGTGATTCTTAGCCAGCTCTGAGGTGATTTACCTGGTTTTAGAACAATGGCCATGCCTATTTGTCTGACAAGGGCTGTCTTTCTTTCATACTGAAAGTCATTCTTTTGTGGCATGTCTTTTGTTGAGACAAGACTGTGTTACCACTATTTAAAGCAATACTGGATTAATATCAGGTCACATTGTATAATCTATCAAAAGGCACTACCTGCAGTTGCTTTCAAATTTAAGGTCTCTATCCTCAGAGGTGAGACACTTTATTCACTCAAACTGAAAGAAGTTTAATAACATGTAAATGTCATTTTTTAAATATATTATTTCAAATTGTTTTGACAACATTCAACTCATATACAGCAATTTATACAGATACAATTCCTGATCCCTGTTCCAATAAAATAAAAACATGTTGGAGGACTTCAAAAGTGTAATCATATTTCTAGTTCTAAGAAATGTCCTGATTTCATATCCACTGACATATTCTTCACTTATTTCTGATTAGATATTGTGCAGAACTGATTTTTCTGGCTCTTTGCAGAATCCTACAAAGGTATAACCTTGCTGAACTTGTTTTGGTCCTACCGACCCAGGAGGCATTCAACCCACGGCTTTGCAGAGTATTTTGGCGGATTATCCACAGAGAAATGGTTTTACAGTCTGAAACCCTTTTGGCCACATCTACCACCGACATACATTTCAAATCCACCCACTCAAGTTGCAAGAGCAACTTTGGACATTTGTCACAAGAATATGTGTATTTCTTTTTACAAGGAGGGTACACTTGTGAGAAAGCAGGGGGCCATATAACGCCTTTGTTATCAGGAGGCTTGGAAAGTCCATTTCACTGACTTGGGTTTATTTGTGAAGTTTAGATTTTACCAATCTACTCACACAAACTTTTAAGTAAGCATGCCAATAATACATCCTTTTAAATATACTTTATGATGATAATTTGCTGTATAGCTTGAACAAATGACAGCTCTCTATTTGTCTGCTGAGCCACTCACACACGTACACACACACACATCACCCATAGCTAATATAATCCACTTCCACTCATATGTTATTACCGATTCCTCACAATTTATTAAAGCATGAGTGTTTCTGGCTGAGTATTTCCTTCCATTAGAGACAATTTTAAAGTGCAGAAAAAGGCACCTTGGAGTTTTCAATAACAACTGCTTTTTCACTTCGACTGAAATCCTTTGATATAAAAAAGGTCACATATTTCACATGCGTGAAGTTTTTTATCAGCTCAACCAAAAGGGCATTTCCACTTAAAACTTTTCATAGAATTTCATTTAGAGATGTGATTTAGACATGCGTGATTGTGTCAGGTTTGTCTTGGGACTCTTTGGAGGGAATTACTTGAATGTGGTTTCATCATTTTGTAATTTACATTTTGATGATTATAATATATTGCATTATTTATTTTCAGTAACGTTTGTAGAGTTTCATAATCAAATATTTATGACAACATATTTTGAACAAAGTGATATTAAAACAAGTTATGCACTATTCTTAATAATAATAATAAGTATAATATATAATCCATTTGGTCTATTTTAGAAATGGGTCTGAGTTCTCATATGGCTCACGTAGGCTTTTTGCAACATGACTTGTAGGGAGGTATTTTTACATAGTTGAACTTCTATTTTTACTCTGGTAAAATATTTGATGATTTCTAACACTGAAACAGGTATGTCTATTAGAATTAGAATAATCCGCCGGATTAAGTGTTGGATATTCGTTTCTGATGAGACAGTGCTCCCTAGTGACATCATATGTAACTTTAGAAATGTAGGTGGTTCTACTGGACCCAACAGATGGCGCCAGCAGACCATTGATCAACTTCTGCAGGGTCCCCACTTCTAAAATAAGGAAGTAAAGCCACAGACACAAGCGTCACATTGTTTCCTATCACGTGATTTTAAGTGATCTATTTTTCTCTGGAAGCAGATTGTTCCACCTCCCTTTCATATTAATGTCCATCTCCTGTTTGCTGTTTTCAGTTCCCCCTCAGCCAGCCATAAAGTAATGAGTATAGATAGAATCATGCTGTTATTACAATACCCCAGCAATGTGTATCAGGTGTGTGTGTGCTTTTGTGTGTAAAGCCTTCATAAGAAGAAGCAGAGTGTAGGAGATGAGGGACTGCGAATGCATCATACGTCTATTCGATGTGTTGATTTGCAGCATCTTTTACGTTAAAATAACGTTTGGAAAAATCTGCAAATAAACACATTTCACACAATCCGTGTGGTAATGCTTGCTGGAGAATTACAATCTGGTGATATGATACACACACACACACGCACACAAACACACACACACACACACACACACACACACACACACACACTCAAACAAATGTTCCTATGCTCTGATGCTGTGAAAGATGTCGCAAGAATATGAACAGCTGTATAATCAGATGAATTATATATTTTTTCTGACTCTTTTTTTGCACTTTGAAAAACTTCACATTCATCATTCGGCCTTTAAACATATGCAAACTTTTATATTTGGTTTTACCATATGGTATTACTCATTTACTTGCCAAAATGTCCTCAATATCCAAGTCCCTCCTCATTCTTAGTTTCTAGAAAACAAGCCTGTCCTCCTTGAGGCAGAGCCACATGAGCACAAACAAACACAAAGAAGACTGGAGGCCAACAACTTAAAAAAAGATCATTTGAATGACTTTAAAGGGCAGACAATTGGCTAGAGATGGTGCAGATTTAAGCTAAAGTGTGGGCAGACTCCAACCCAGCACTGCATTGTGCTGGTCATGCATTTAAATGGAAGTCAAGTGATGATATAAATGCATAAACACA
Organism: Lophius americanus; assembly: GCA_037951165.1. Lineage (NCBI taxonomy): Eukaryota > Metazoa > Chordata > Actinopteri > Lophiiformes > Lophiidae > Lophius > Lophius americanus. Next base: position 6,494,869 of record JBBDHG010000032.1, on the reverse strand, counting down.
GAATCAGTGCCTTACCGTGCTGCCCTGTACCTCACTCAATAAGCAGAGGTGGAAAGTCACAGTGCATTGATTTAAGATAGAGATGGATGAACATAATATTTTGGATGGATTTATTCGACCGTGTTTCATAAGGAAATAACTCTATCTGTACTGAAACGTTTATGTGTCCTTGCAGAATCAAGTACTGAAAATTGAAAGCACCCAAGGGCAAGTACAAAGTTATAGTTGATTTGGAGCTGATTCATATCGTGAGCACACACCCGGCATAAGACTGCATCATCGTGACATGCAGTTATCTGCCTCTCATTGTCTTTTATAACATAAAACTCTCTTCACTGCTTTTAGTGTTTTATTCAGGAATTATTTTGAAAGGAAAGAGGTAAAAGGTGTAAAGTTTTCTTCAAGAGAGTGTGGCCTTTCTAGAAAAGGTGCAAAGTTTTCTGGTTTGGATGTCAAGCAATGAATACTACGACCACGGTGTGTGATACGTGACGGCTGAATCTCTTCCAGGTGTGTGTATTATGTGTATCTATACATTTTTAGCTCTTATACAACGAGCACTTTAGAAGTGATGTACTGTGCAGAGAACACTGTTTGTTCTCACTCTCTATAACCTTGGCATCAGTGACACACCCCTCTCGCCCAGAATGCATTTTTCCTGTGTTACTAAGGATTGTTCATACATTGAATCAGAGACACTTGATTGAAGTGCTCCCTTTCCCACTAAAAGCTTTATTCTCTTTATATTTAGCATTTGCAGCAAGGGGAGAAAAATGTGTAACCATTAATGGTGGCTGGCTTTCAGGTCACACAAACACAGAGCACGGCCTCCAATTGTACTTCCATGGGTGGATAACAGGGCCTCTCTCCCATTATAGCTGCAATATGTGGGGGATGCACTACAAAAACAAGCAAATAGCGCCTCGTACCCACACACCATTCATAAAACTGTAAGTGTGAGTTTGAATTGTTGCTTGACTATTTACATGCAGGGGCCACATACATAAACACTCAGCTAGTAAACTTGGCTACTGTTCAATTTATGGCTCAGCTGAACGGCTGAGCTATAAACGTTCAGCACCCTGCTGAACTTCTTCTGCAGGGTGCTTAATTCCATCGAGGCTGAGGGACAAGTAGCTCTGCATGAGAAAACTTCATTATTTTAAAGGAACATATTTCATGACAAAATTACTCTTTTTTCACTTTTGCTAAAAACAACCTTCACGTGATGGTTGTAATTACCAATTTTGGTGCGGATTAAGCTTTAGAATAGAATATCTATAACCTCCTAAAATATGTGATTTATTTTTTTGGACTAACACTTTAAGATATCATACATGGAGGTTATTTTTTCATGAACCCTTTGATGTCCTCAAAAAGAAAAAAAAACTATTGAATTATTATTTATTTATTTATCTTATATCATTTGGGGCATCTATTAATTTAAAATCTTAGAATCTCTAAATTTACCGAGCATTGACAATTCATTTGGCATGTTTTTAAACAGTAAAAAAAAAAAAGAATTCAGACTGATGATCAGAATTATTCCTGATGAAATGTCTGTGTTATGGACAAAAGTCAATTTTTGTAAAATCAGTTCAAAATTAAAAAGCATTTTTTTTATTAAATTACATGACCCTTATCAGACTTTTTTTTTCATAAGTAGTTACATAATTTTGTTCAGAATGTCATGCCTACCATGCTTTAAAATACCAAATAAAATCCCATTTATCAAATCAGACATTCTTAATAGCCGGACATCAGTATCCTCTTAAGCCGGTGGCGTCCCCAGGGCTCCATCCTTGGCTCCTTACTCTTCAGCACATAAATGTTGCCACTCGCTGGTCATATTATAAACAGGTTGAGTCAAGTGCCTCACATTATTAGCACTTTGAGATTTGATCCAAATGTAAAGTGCATTATAAATTAAATGTATTATTATTATTATTATTATTCACTTAGAGCTAGGGACTCAAAATGGGCTTGAGCCAAACGGTTGAGCAGGACATTAAAGGGTTAACTACTTTAAATCCTTACAAAACTCTACTTGCTCCCCCCATCTGTTCCCAATTCTATTTATTTATTTATTCATCTTTTATAGTTTTAGTTTGTGTATTTTATTTTATTTAAAAACATTTTTTTAACCATTTTTATTTTATTTTTAATTTCCCCCGGCTTTCTACAGAGACGTGTTGTACTTTTCCCGTTGTTCCTGTTCTTGAAAATCAAAAATGGGACTTGTTTTTTAAAAATGTTTGCGTGTGAATATGGCAAATCCCGCTAAATACAAAAACAACAAAATAAAACTTACTTAACTAAATTATCTCTACTGGCCTCACAAAACTTGGTTTAATAAATGGGAAAGAATATGTGAAAATGTAATATGGCTTAATATTTTCAGGCAATTTGTCACCATACCCAGTGTTAAGTGTTACATCGTGCAGGTATGTTAATTAGCACTTTGAGATTTGATTAAAATGTAAAGTGCATTATAAATTAAATGTATTATTATTATTATTATTATTATTAAACAAATGTTACAGGTACTAAAATCTATTTTATAATCCTAAAACTTTTTTTCTCTTACGCTAATTGCATTGTATAAAACTGTCGAGTTGTTTCGACTCATAATACATAATTCAAAATTAAAGAATGTCCAATGTTTATTTACTGAACACCGATTATATTACTTCAAAACCACTTACTATTAGATAAATGCAATGATTCTTCCTTGTCTTTATTTTCAAAGATGCAACTATTTAGTTCTTTCACAATATAGAAGTCTCTTAATAATAGGAATTCATTTTTTTTTCCTACTTGAGAAAAGAAACCTCTATGCCACAAAGAGGTGGGGGGCTTGGCAGACTTACTTGGACCGACTGAGAAGACCAACTAAAAGTGAGGTGAAAGATCGTACATCAATATTTGAAGTGGACGTAGAGTCAGCAAAAATCCCTAATAATGTTTGTTCCTCAGAGAAGAGAAAAACATGTGACTCAAATGGCAAGGGGGGGGTCTGGCATTTGTCACAGCGGTCAACAATATTTTAAATCATTTCTGTTTTATCTTTTAGAGTGTACGGATACTACTCACAGATGAATGTTTCAACACTTAAGACCTCCCACGGAAAGCCAAAATAACAGCTCCAACTTCAATAGAAGATATAGAAAGTTGACCTACTACTCACGTTACATTTATAATGGTCTTTCAGTCTATTTGGAGAACACTGGTGACACCAACCACTTGACAAACGACACCCAACATGACATAACAGTGTGTTCTCAGGCTTTAGGTCTGTTTTGCATTTAAAAAAAACTTCAATATTGTGACCTTACAGAACCCTTATCCAAAATTAAGGAACAAGCGTATGAGCAGGTTGGGTAACTAAAAGCAGGCGAGTAACTGGATGTCCAGCTCCAACATGTTTATAGGCCCTAAATGACTGGGAATGTTGGAGGTTACTTGGAAACTGGTGTATGGAGCAAAGTCTAAAAATGAAGAGACCAAGCCGGCTCATTAATTTGAAAACCATCATTCAGCCACATGTGCTTTGCCAGATATTGCATGGAATGAGGATGATGATGACAATGATGAAGTCCAAGGTCTCAGCTCCCAAAAAGCCAAATCTAGAGTTAATGTGAGAAGGAGGGAAGGAGGAGCTACAGGGATAGAGAAAATCAGTATAACATTATGCCCACTGCCTCTCTCTGACATCACTGAGCCGAAAAAAAGAGCAGGAGGTAGATGGGAGGCACCCCACTTATTAGATTTCGTTCTGAGGTCTCGTCATGTAAAGATGCTAGTGCGCCTCTGTGAGGCAGCCTGTGATGATCCGACGGAGAATCTGAATCATGGAATCCTGGTAAACTTTCGACGAGACACAAGCGCCGAAGACGCAAGAAACAAGCCTGAGACGGACGGACTGACGCTGATCTGCTGGGATAATTTCATGACAGAAGAAACATCGCGTTATAACCACATTTCTTCGTGCGCAAAGATGGAGAGCTTAAGGTTAAAACTGACTTTTCTTTCATTTGATTGACTAAACACGCTGCCATTAGTCAGCCTACCATCTGCAGGGGAACTCCGTTGGTGAATTACTTTAAATGGGGACATTATTATTATTTTATTCATAGAAATGATTTGTTCTCTAATCAGAATGTCAGGCGCGTCTCCAGCCGAGGACGCACGGGCAGCGCACAAGTGGAGAGATGATTTACTTAAATCCTTTGCTGTAAATCCAGTCACCACGCAGCAGGCGACCCCAAATTAGATTAGACCACTATAAATGAAATGTTGATGTCACCAAAACAATGATTATCACACTGAAGACAGAGGGGGTCAAACATAATGACCCATACCTTTCAGTTTTTTGGTCGATGTTCCAACGATGCAGAGGATAATGCGCAGCAGTCACTGAATTTTATTATTGACTATTGGGGGGAAATTTGCTGCTGTAAAGTCGTTTTTAATTTGAAATGCACTTAGCCTGTTTTCACGCATTGTCCAGGACCCTTTTGTGCGCTTAAAATGGACTTGAGGTACCACATGTGGAGGTCATCAAGGGAGCTAAGACTTGGACACATCAGAAAACCCGAAACCAGTGAGGTAACGATTTATGATATCAAAATATTTAATTTCAATCATCATGAAACATCTTAATTCAAAAGTAAACAGTATTTTATTTGATATGTACTTCATAAAAATGAAGTTAAAAATGATTCCTTATTATTTTGAATCTATAGAGACTCCTGGACTGCTAATTCCAGTATGGCCTTGGTTCCTGATAGCAGCTGCTCCATGGAGCTGAGCAGCTGGAACAGCAGCATGAGCAGCGCTGGACCGTCTGCCCCCTGCAACCAGAGCATCCTGAAGCTCGCCCCGTACTCCCCTGAGGCCACAGCGGCCTTTGCCACAGCCATAACATTGATGGTAGTCTTCACCATCGTGGGAAACATCATGGTCATTATCGCTGTCTTGACCAGCCGATCACTCAGAGGTCCGCAAAACCTGTTCTTAGTTTCGCTGGCTGCCGCAGACATTTTAGTGGCTACACTCATCATACCCTTTTCCCTGGCTAATGAACTTCTTGGCTACTGGTACTTTAAGTCTCTGTGGTGTGAGATCTACCTGGCGCTGGATGTGCTCTTTTGCACCTCTTCCATCGTGCACCTATGTGCCATCTCACTGGATCGCTACCTATCAATTTCAAGGGTAACTTATGGTCGTCAACGGACTCCCAAGCGTATCAAAGCTGCAATCTTGGTAGTCTGGCTCATCTCTGCAATTATATCCTTCCCTCCACTGCTCTCACTCAACAAAAGTGAGGTAGGGGACCAACAGAATGAGCGCGGACCACAGTGCCAGCTGAATGATGACAGCTGGTACATCCTTTATTCCACCATCGGCTCCTTCTTTGCTCCGTGCCTCATCATGATCCTGGTCTACATCAGAATCTACCAAATTGCCAAGCAGAGGACACGTTGCCCACCAGGTGAGCCCAGGAAGGATGGAATCGGCTGCCTAACACCAAGTCAGCCTCAGCGATATAGGCAAGCCAACGGGAACAGTGATGAAAACACAGTCCCCACGTCAAACCTAACTTCCAAGACCAGACCCCCTACCCTCGCCATTAGCAATCCCCCTTCACCTGGAGAGTCTCAGACCTCCCAGAATCCCATCTCCAACAATCTCCTGCAACCTCCATCGGCCTCTCCAGCCATAAGCCCTGTCACAGCCTCCCTTGATACCTCTCCGCAAGGCGCCACAACTCCCTCTTCTGAGCCTCAGTCTGCCCCCACCAAGTCCAAAGAGGCGAGGAAGAAGGGCAAGCAGAAAGTGAAACAGAGTGGGAAAAAAAATGATAATAACAACGGCGACAGCTCAAGCACAGATAGCGATATGGAACACAGCCAAGGAGGAGGCCTAGGCGGCACCAGCCTTGGATCACCGGCAGGAGGAGGGATCCAGTCCCCAGCCTCAGTCAAGCGCTACCGGGATATGATTGCCACTTCAAAGGGGGCTCGGCTCGTTCCTGGGAGGAAGAGCAAGACGGAGAACAACCCCGGAGCAGCAAGGCGTAAAGCAATGTTGAACAGAGAGAAGCGATTCACTTTTGTTCTGGCCGTGGTCATAGGTGTCTTTGTGGTGTGCTGGTTCCCGTTCTTCTTCTCCTACTCTCTAAAGGCAGTGTGCCCAGAGACATGTGCCATACCTGATCCACTCTTCACATTCTTCTTCTGGATAGGTTACTGCAACTCCTCCCTCAACCCAGTCATATACACCATCTTCAACAAAGACTTCAGAAAGGCCTTCAAGAAGATTGTGTGCCAAGGCACCAAAGGTACTTTCTTTTAGACTTCAGATCCGACGCATAGGACCTGACACAAAACTTCTTTTTGCTAAGATGAAGGAAAAAAAAAATCCTTCAATCTTTTTCAATAGTTTTTCAGAACACTCAAAGGGCTGTTTCACAAACACGTTGAACGGTGGAATTCCCAGAGCTTTTTACAGCCACAAACAGACTACATGACTGTGAAATCCCAGTTTGCAGCGGATAATGTTATTTTCTACAGTGTGTTGTGTGAAAACAAGACACACACCCGTGTTGGACACATAACGGCTTAAGTACATGGTTACTGCTGATCAGATTTTTAAATGCTATTTATACCTTCAGAATACATTTAGTAGTGGGTAATGGTGTGAGTCTGAGAGAGAGTCTTGAGGATAGTGGGAACATGGATGAGAATTAAAGTCAGTATGAGAAGAGAGCTTTTATTAATGTATAATCTATATAGTTTTATAATTATGAAGGGTTTCAGGTATGAAGCAAACAGGTATAAAGAAGGAAATGTTGCCTTAGATTCAAAAAGTCTAGGGCCCGTTATTGATCAATACAGAAAACAAGTGGCACAAAGTGATATCCTATGTCTGGAGTCTTAATTTGCCCTGCTGCGGGGCAAACATGTGTTCCTTGATTTTTATTTAAAAGAGAAACAACAAGAGAAAGGTTCTTAATCTCAAATGCCATAGCACAAACAAGGGCACCCTTTCAAAGTGAACTTATGGACTTTTATGTAGAAAGTCCACATGGCAGACACCTCGCTCTCGGCTGAGTCACAATGCTCAGGTTGTTTGTACTGATGCTCTTGGCTTTCCCCGTTCATAAAATACTGAATAGGCTGAGGTTTGGACGACTGTGTATAATCTCTACTTCATTGAGATGTAGAAGAAAGACAGTGCCATCATCCTCCTCCTTTCAATTTGCTGTTTCCTGCTTTTGAACGTACTCTGGACAATCACATCAGTGGACTGTGCTGAGCAAGCCTTTTCATGAATTGCATCAGTATGGGACATTTACGTAATCATTTGTACAATAATGATATTGGTCTCAAGAAAGTTCTTCTGTATCTTATGGAAGGTGCATCTGCTGAAGACTGAAAAACCTAGTCTGGTACTGTTTAACATGTGACAGACATTTACATTGACTATAAAGGATTCGTGAACAATGCAATCAAGAATTTGTAATACAAGCCGAAATGACGTCTGCAATGGGTTATTCTATTTGGTCGAGTAATGCTTTCATTACGCTTCTGGCGTACCATCGCTCGCGGCGGCCCTCTTCATGGCTCTTTGGTTCGTCAGGGAGAAGTTTGTTTTTCTCACCAGGAGAATGAGTCCGTAGGTTTCCTCAACAACAATAGGAAAGAAAATGTGTCAATGTAACTGTGAACAGTGTGGAGGCGTATTGACTCCATGGGACAAGGGCTGTCAGCGGAAACACTTCACTTTACCAATTGTCTAATTCTGCTGACCTGAGTGCGTGCGTGCATGCGTGCGTGTGTGTGTGGGTGCATGTATGCGTGTGAGGGTGTCCATGGACTTAAATTTTTGGGTGTATGAAATGTGGGTCAGTGCCTCTTCCGGCTGCTACGTAGTACAGTTCTACTGAAATACCGTTAAAAGACGGAGAGCCGATTTCCTCGTGCAGGCATCATTTGATCACCTGTCGTGTGAATGTTCCTCGATGGGAGTCCTGCTTCGCCGAGAGAGCCCTATTGAGCTGATAGTCCATTTTAATCAGTGATACTGAGTACATGGCTTTTTAGCGCCAACCCTCAAGGAACCAAAGAGCCTTACAGGACAGCAGCTCGACTCAGTGACGTCTGGCTGTGTTTCGTTCAGTATTAGAACTCAAGGTTGAAAGCAATGTATTATTTATTTCAAACTATTTTAAGTCTGATATGTATTTATTGTTGAGTTATAGTGCTTTGATTCAGGAAGTCAAGAGAAAGTGGAACCGATCAAAAGCAAGTCCACTGTAGGGATTTTTAATATCTTCCTTCGGGTCAAAGTTGAATCAAGCCATCGAGTGCTTACAGCGAAACTGAGGCATATTCAACCATGTGAGATGTATTTTTGTTGAAGGAACTCTGAGGCATGTGCGTCCTGCCGAAACATACAATGCAACACTTGTCATCGTTGTTTCATCTAGTTGTATTTATTACGATTCAGCATTCACAGATACGAGCACATCAGTGAATGTACAATCCATCAAGCATACTGCATTGGCCTTTGTTTTTGTCAAACCTGCTGCTTGGAGATTCAAATAATAAAATGGTTGAGAGCGCCGTTGCACAACTGCTCCATGTCTTCTTCTGAAATGGTTATTTTCTCTCCGGAAATACAAATAGCTAGCAATGCCATCAGAACAAAAATAGAGACATGGGTTTTGGATTCATGTCTGTTTCAAACAGATATGACTGGCAGTGCTGCTCAAACCCCCATATGTGGTGAGACTACTGCTTTATTTTCAAAATTATAGCTTCAAGGTGACAGATGTGTGGTAATCTGCCTCTTGATCACCATCTTTTCCCGGGACACCGCCTGTATTGTCTCTTGCCGTGTTTGGACCAAACTGCAAGGTCTTAGCTTTGCAATCTTCTTCTCCACCATCTGTCATCATCCCTCCTCAGTTTTGGAAATAAAGCTACTTTAAAAAGCACAAGTTGGTTTGTTTATTTCACATGATGCGACAGAATGGATGAGGGATAAGAAAATACTTCTAGGAAGACGATTTGTTATAAAATATTTCAGAAATAACCCTTAGCTTAAACAGAAGTTTAAGCTAAGGTATATTTGTAGATATGACACATCAGTGAAGAATGATATCACAATTTCAGGAAACACGTCATAAGACTGTGTTCAAGATATTGCTGGAGAATCTCCTATCACAGCAGGGCATGAGAAGTAGGCCAGAGCAGAAACAGTATTATGTTGCCCAGTGCCAAGAAAATATAAGAAGTCTAATTAAGGAACTTGAGCATGTTGGCAAATATCACACATGCATAGTCTTATTAAATGTTTTGATCCTGCTTTCACGCACACATGTTTCCTGTGACAGCTTGCTATATTTGACATCAGCAGGTCTGCCCTAAACAGTAATTGGTTTATTCATATGGGCTGTTTTGGGATACCTCAACACTGAATCGAGCCTCTATGACATTTATTTCTCTCTGACACATTTTTCCGCTCAAAGAAGCTACACTACTCAAGTGATGCCACATGTTTATACCCTCAGAGCTTCATTTCCATATTCATGGGTAAGCCCTGATTTGAAGTGCACAAGGAGGTGAAGAGACAACTTATCATAGCCATAGCATCGAGAGCCATCAGGCATATGTTCACTCTTGTATATTCATACAGAGATCTTCCCTAAGCTCCTTATTGTCTCGCTTCATCTGTAATACAAAGCAGTAGCCCCTTCACAGACCATCATCATTGGTAACTCTTATCACGGCACAATGACCTCCTGTCTAAGGAGTACTGGACCCACAAACACAGCAAAGACACACAAAGACAGACACACAATAACTTTAATTCTCAGATTTATGATGGATGTAGCATCAGACTGAATGAATATTTACGTGTTCTAAGGGCGTTCCACCACTGAACATTTCCATTTCCAATCTCCGGCATGTGTAATGACAGATTTTTTTCTTTTCACTCTGTCATTTGTCTGTTGAAAAAGTCCTGGAGGCCTGTTGAAAAATGAAAAACAGAACAGACATGGGCTCTCTCCTTGGAGAAGGTGAAGAAATTGAAATGCTGCCTCCGTTGTGAAATCTGTGATAAAAATTTCATTTTTCGAGGGTAAAGACAATTTTGATTAGAATCATGGTGGGAGATGTGCCTGTGTTCTTTACGTGTGTGTGTGTGTGTGTGTGTGTGTGTGTGTGTGTGTGTGTGTGTGTGTGTGTGTGTGTGTGTGTGTGTGTGTGTGTGTGTGTGTGTGTGTGTGTGTGGGCTCTCATACTCACTTCTGGGTGGACCTTATTGAACGTTTGACTTTGAAAATGAGTAAATCTCTGGTAACTTTGGACTTCTTCTTCAAATACTTGTTTAAAGGGTTTAGGCTGAGGGTTTAATTATGGAGTTCTTTATTGTTTATCAGGCCTCCATTTTTAGTGACTTTGTCAACCGCTGCTCTTTCTGATCTCCTCCAAAAGCTAATGGATCATTCCATGGCTCCTATCCTACCTCTCCAAACCAATTCTAAACTTGTTCATTACCTTTTGAGCCATCGTTGGGACGGACACACAAACCTCTACATACACATTACTCTAATGTATGTCGATCGTCCCGACCACATCTGACCAAGTGATTTCTCATTACTGCCTTCAGGATGTCACTGAGATTTATCTGCTCATGCAGATATTTTCACCAATAATTGATATTTATTGTGAGTTTGATTTCATTTAACTCCTCCAAGCTGTAACTGGCGATCTTAGCCACTGATATAATGACATGTATTATACGCCCTCTTGCAGTTTCCTAACATAATCAGAGGGGAATTCTCTTGTGTGGGTAGTGTGAACGGAAAAATCATTTACATGTCTAAGTATTTTGTATTACAGTGGCTGCCTGCAGCCGTCCCTCGGGGATAAATACATCTTTATTGAACTGAAGTGAAAATGAGTTGTAATTTATCCCCTAAGGCGCTTTACACAAAGCGTGCGTTTCGTGTAAAGCGCTATATAAGCAAGGTATTATTATTTCTATTATTAAAGCGAATGAATTTGCCCCAGACATCAAATTGAATTTGAACACCCATTCTGCCAAGATAAATAGCTTTGAGGGATCTTGTTTGACCAGATTGTTTGGTTATAAAAAAGTTGCACACCATCTCAGTGAGGTCTGCTTCTGTACAATACTTTAGATTCTTTGATTTTGAGGGTTTGGTTGAGCAAAATTGTTGTGTTCATTTCAGAGCTAAGACATACGAGTCTGTCCTCAGAAGTCTGATAAACAGTTATTTGTGGTTGTGTCAGTTTGTGACTTTGAATGAGCAGATATTATCTTTAGAACAGTCATTTATTAAAAGTTTTCTCATTATGAAGATGGGTGACAATAATGCCATTCATATTTTCATTTAGGGAAGGAAATATCATTCTGGTGTGACTCATCATTTAATATGGAGTAAGCATCATTTGTGGTTTCCCTTTGGATACAATTACTTTTCATATTTTTCATGTTTGCTCCCCTTATTGTGCCTTCTGGTATTAGTAAAACAAATAATTAAGATGCAGAATTGTGCCATTTTTATGAGTGGCATCAGGTTATGCCGTAATAACTCTATTACTACCGTATTTCGTAAAAAATTCAAAGTTCAGCCAGAGCTCTGATGAATATTCAAATCACAGCTGAATCATCTGATTGAAAAGCACAGGTGCAGGCTATGGAAATCCATAAAATCAGCAGCTGATGTGTTTTACGGATCAACAAACAATACATGAGATGATACGTTCAGTGGCGTGAGACTTCCAAGCAAGGAGGCCAAATATGAAGAAAAAAGGTGTTTGTGTCCTTTTTTTAGCTGAGCCATTGCATTTAAAGGTCATGAATTTCATTTTGACACATTGATATGTACATATAGATCACACTTCTACGCATACGTTTAAAGAAATACAGTCGCACACAAGTTCAAGGAAGACATACGTTTGCAGAGTCAGAGCACACCCAAAGAGAAGCAAACCCAAGTCTAAAATAGAGAAACTGATGACTAACACTCAACTGCACAAAGGTATACGTATGTGAGTGTTGATACACACACACACACACACACACGCACTCCCCATAAAAAAGAATATTTGCGCAAAGCAACAAAATAAGAGGAAAAAATACTGAAGCTGACAGTCACTGGTTTTCTGGCACAAAAATTGGAGCTCAAGGGGGTTCCTGACCCACATTAATTAATATGTGTGCATGCATGTGTGAGTGTGTCTGTGCGTTGGTGTAAACATGTGTGGGACGTTTGGCATAAGAAGGAGAACAGGATGTGCTTGTTTGATTTGAAAGTGTCACATTCCTTCTGGGACATACAGTAGTACAGTAGGCCAAGTAATGGACACAACACTTTACCAGAACTTTCCATTACAATTTCTTTTCTGTAAATAATCACAAGAGCAATCCAGATCTACCCTCTGATGAATTGATGACTTTACCAGAGTCTCTCACCAAATGTCAGCTGGGATAGGCCTGCACATAGGAGATGGGTTTGTAAAAAATGGATTTGATGGATGGATTTAAGGGGTCGCATAAGTTGGACACCATCAAACACCGGCATTCTGAGGCGCTCGCTTTGTTTGGATCCACCTTTTCAGTTTCAATAAAGTACTAATAGTTTTACATCAGTAGATTAAAATCACTTTCCTTTGGTGTCTACATTCATAAACGAGAAAAAATTCCTTTATTTAATGAGATAGTGGTGAATTTCACATGACCCGCAATTAAATGATAACCACTGACAGGTGAAGTCAGAATCACATTGACTATCATTCATCATATCATTATAATGGCGACTGTCTGAGGGTGGGATATACAGTATAATGCAGCAAATGAGGTTGTTGTATTGGAAGCATGAAAAATTACAGTCCTTGTTCTTGTTCTAGCTACAAAAGTGTTAAAAAGAAGAACAGCTGGGGGAACTGCGGCATGATCATCAGCTCCTAAGGCTCCATGATGTGAGAATCAAGGCAGGCCTGTGTTGCCCAATTACACTGAAGAGCTACTGTAGCATAGACTGCTGAAAAGTTCAATCCGGTTCTACTAAAAACACAGTATGTTGCAGGGCTGTTATAGAATTGAATAGAAAAACTTTATTAATCCCCAAAAGGGGAAATTCAGTAGTTGCAGCCGCTCCTGCATACAGTAGTCTAAATAAAAATTACACATGTATGTTCAAATACAATAAAGTGCATGCAAATATAGAGAAAAGAAAAGAGTCTGATCTCCAAGGTATTTATAATATAAATTAAAATAGTCCAGTTAGAGATCTGCAAAGGTTGTCCAGGTGCAGATGTGCAGTATTGCTATTAGAGCAACACACATGGTGTTCAGTGAGGTCACAGAGTTCTGGGTTTCTCGGTTTCAGACATGTCACAGTCTGACAGGGATTTGTTGTAGAGTCTGACTGCAGTCGGAACAAAGGACCTGCGGTAGCGCTCTGTCCTACACTGTGGGTGTCGCAGCGGGCCGCTGAAAGAGCTGCTCATGGCAACAAAAGGGGTTCCTACACAGTTTGAGGCAGATAGTTTTAATGTTTTGGCAAATCTTTTCATAGTTAATACCATATTATACCATATGAAAAGACTTAAAACTTTCCTTTTTAGCCAAACCTATACATTTATATATAGTTATTATTATATTTTTTATTGATGCTTTTATCTGCTTTTACCTTGTAGGACTTTGAGATTTGATCCAAATGTAAAGTGAGTTATAAATGAAATGTATTATTATTATTATTATTATTATTATTATTATTATTATTATTATTATTATTATTATTATTATTATATTGTACAAACCAGCCTCCTGTAACTCAAGGTCTAATTCTAATTTCTGAGAACGTCTCTGTACTGAGTGGTTGAAAGCCTCAGTAGAGAAAGTCTTGTCCGACTCGTGATGAAGACTTCCCAGGAATTTAATAAATGGTAATACAACGAATTAAATTCCTGGAATGGTTCTTTGAATTCACCACTATATTAAAACTGGTGACACACAGGAAGAGGGTTCTGGTTTGTATCCTGATGTGGGCCTCTCTGTGTGTGTTTGTATCCTCTCCTTGTGTGTCAGGACTCCCTCACACTCCCCACAAATATTTCATATGGGTTGAATATTAACCCCAAATTGCCTGTTGCCTCATTGTTAGTGTGAATGGGTTTTTTTTTCTCTCCATGCTTACCTAAGACCTATGTCGACCTATCCCGGCCCAATCCAGGGGTCACCCGACCTCTCTCTCAGTGTCAGCTGAGACAAGCTCCATGATAATATTTCACTAACCTCGAGTACCCTCCATGAAACTGTTAAAGGCAGCGTATATTTGGATGATATGAATGATGAAGATTGAATAATGTCCAGAAAGGTGTATTAGGCAGAGCTACAGATGGTATCTATTAAAATCTATACTTGCTCAGTGTTCCTTCCATTGACCACACCCATTGGATCCCAATCAACAAACTAACCACTGTAAAAATGTTTAATCATTTATCTTTTGGCTGCTTTACAAATATAAAACCCCATCGATCAATAATTCACAATAGGTAAATTCATAATTTAAGATATTTTTAGTGTAAAGTGTCAGTTTAGTGTGTGAACAGTTTCATGATGTCTCTTTCTTAATGATGACCTATTGAGAAAATATTTTTTGGCCCGATTTCATAGATGGTGTCAAAGTGCCATGTCTTATCTAACCCAAGGCCCGGAATGGACACAACACTTTGCAAGAAGGATCCATGACAAATTTATTGTCTGCAAATAATCATAAAAATGTACTTGTGTCTAGTCTGTATTTCTATTCTACAGTACAGCTCAAAACAAGTTTTAATAAACACACTAGTCACCTGATTGTTTGTTTCTGCAGAGATAGTTAAAGATGATTAAACATAACACATTTCATAAATGAGGTTGCTGACCTCAGTTGCCTGGCATCATCCCAGCCTCTCCCCACTGCTTTGAAGCCCTAAAAGCGCCTGATTTCCGTGGTTGGCCTCTCATCATTAGTGTGGATGAAGGTCTCCATGTGACTAACAGGAGGAGAGCATACAGCATAGCAGAGAGAAAGAGGCATTCATTTCTGATCACAGTCGAAACACTCAATCTTTGTTTACATTTTTGTATCAGAAATCTCTCTTGGTTTCAAAAGCTTTTCATAATATTTTTTCTATAGCCATAGTTTTGGTGTGCTTTAGAAAACAGGAATGATGCCATTGACAGGCACTGGGTTCACACAACATAGGTATTCCATTGCTTCATTTTCAAAGAGAAAGATCTCAGATGTTATCTTCTCTTCTCATACTGCACACAGCTAAACTTCACATTGATCTTTTTCTATGGCAGTACTTTAATGCTCAAAGCACTAAATAATTCGTTATTATTATCCAATTATTCCAAAAAACGTGGAAAAAGTTTTTGAAATGTCGGGCAGTTGACCTGCAGGCATAACAGAACTGTTTGTTGATAGTGGAAACTTCTATATCTCCTACTGCAAGGCATTCTGGTGGACTGGGAGTGCCTACAAAGTGAGAGTAACATTGTTTTTTATCTATTGCATGCTGAGAAAAGTCATGTGAGATGTTGAAGATGATCCCTTCAAATCTCCCTATGAAATTATTTTTTTCCGGAATATGGAAGTAAAAATACAATGTTCCCTTGGTAGTCATTTAGCAATGTTGAATGTGAGATACCCAAGGCGGTTTTCCCTGAGACCTGCTGCAAAATATAGACATAATACCCTGCCCTATTGCTATCAGTTCAAAAACAAAATGTACTCACAACTATCAAGCACACTTTTTCTTCTAAATGTAGAATTATTTTTTCTGTAATGGGAGAATGTCAGGCTCCTATTATGAATCATGTGTTTTCCAAGTATTTCCCTGTGTTCTCCCCCCACCCTCCTGGATGCTGCCATCTCCCAGCGTGTATGTGTCTTTGTGAGAGTGTGTGCTGCGGTATGTGTTGCTACCTCTCCCTTCCTTTTCATCATTAGCTCATTAACCTGCAGTGCTATATATAAGTATTCATTAATTGTTATTATATCATATATCATATCAAATCAATCATATCAATCATATCAATCATATCTTATCAGTCATATCAATCATTTCTTATCATGTCATATCAGATCATATCATATCCATTATATCGTATCATATCAATTATACCATATCGTTCATATCCTATCAATCTTATCATATTTATCATATCATATCATACCATATAAATCAGATCATATAAGATCATACCATATAAATCATATCAGTCATATCTTATCATGTCATATCTTATCAGTCATATCAGATCATATCATATCAATTATATCGTATCATATCAATCATACCATGTCAATCATATCATATCATATTTATCATATCAATCATATCATATCATATCATATCATATCATATCATATCATATCATATATCGTATCATATCATAACATATAAATCAGATCATATAAGATCATACCATATCAATCATATCATATCAATTATATCATATTAATAATATCATATTATATCTATCATATCATATCATATCATATCAATCATATTTATCATATCATATCAATCATATCATATCAATCATACCATATCAATCATACCATATCAATAATATCATATCATACCATATCAATCATATCATATCATATCATATCATATCAATTATATCATATTAATTATATCACATCATATCAAACATATCATCTTATGTCATATCATATCAATGATGTCAATCATATCAAATCATATCATATCTATCATATAATATTATATCATATCATATCATATCTATCATATAATATTATATCATATCTATCATATAATATTATATCATATCATATAATATCAATCATATCATATCATATCAGTCATATCATATCATATTTATCATATCATATCAATCATATCATATCAATCATACCATATCAATCATACCATATCAATAATATCATATCATATGGTATAAATCATATCATATTAATCATATCATATGGTATCAATCAACTGATATTGTATCATATCATACCATGTCAATCATATCAATCATATCATATCAATCATATCATATCGATAATATCACATTAATAATATCATATTATATCAATCATATCATATCATATCAATCATATCATATCATATCAAACCATATCAATCATATCATATCAATCATATTGTATCATATCGTATCAATCATATCATATAATATGGTATCAATCATATCAACTTCATATCATATCAATCATATCATATCATTTCATATGGTATCAATCATATCATATCAACTTCATACCATATCAATCATATCATATCATACCATATCAATCATATCATATCATTACATCATATTAATTATATCACATCAAACATATCCTATTAATCACATCAATCAATCCATATCAATCACATCATCTTATGTCATATCATATCAATCATGTCAATCATATCATATCATATAATATCATATCTATCATATAATATTATATCATATCATATGAATCATATCATATGATATCATATCTATCATATCATATCTATCATATAATATTATATCATATCATATCAATCATATCAATCATATCATATCAATCATATCAATCATATCATATCATATCAATTATACCATATAAATAATATCATATCAATCATATCATATCATATCAAACCACATCAATCATATCATATCAATCATATTGTATCATATCATATCGTATCAATCATATCAACTTCATATCAACTTCATATCAACTTCATATCATATCAATCATATCATATCATATCATATCATATCAATCATATCATATCATATGGTATCAATCATATCATATCATATCATACCATATAAATCATTTCATATCAATCATATCGTATCAATCATATCAACTTCATACCATATCAATCATATCATATCAGTCATATTGTATCATATCATATTGTATTAATCATATCAATCATATCATATCAATTATATCATATTAATTATATCATATTAATTATATCACATCATATCAAACATATCCTATTAATCACATCAATCATACCATATCAATCACATCATCTTATGTCATATCATATCAATCATGTCAATCATATCATATCATATAATATCATATCTATCATATAATATTATATCATATCATATGAATCATATCATATCTATCATATAATATCATATCATATCATATCATATCATATGAATCATATCATATCATATCTATCATATAATATCATATCATATCATATCATATCATATCATATGAATCATATAATATTATATCATATCATATCATATCATATCATATCATATCATATCAATCATATCATATCATATATCATATCATATCATATCATATCATATCATATCAATCATATTGTATCATATCAATTATACCATATAAAAAATATCATATCAATCATATCGTATCATATCAATTATACCATATAAATAATATCACTTCAATCATATCATATCATATCAATCATATAATTTCAATCATATCAGATCATATTTATCATGTCATTTCAATCATATCATATAGTACATAAATTGAGGTAGGAGCACACAGGTGGACTGCATCTTGTGTATAAGATGTAATCTGAACGACATTGGAGACCACAAGGCAGTAACCAAGGAGAATGTAGCCAGAAAGCACAGAATGGTGGTATGAAGAGCAACGGTACAAAAGAGGAAAGGGTAAAACGCAGAGCAAAAGACCAAATGATGGAAGCTGAGGAAGGAAGGCTGCTGAGTGAACTCCAATGAAGAGTTGAAATAGGATCTGGGTGGCAGTTAAGAACTGTCGGATGACAAAGTAAAGTGAAGTGGCGGAAATAATGACAAGTGGCACAGGTAGAACGGACAGAGGAAAGAAGATGGAGACTTGGTGGTGCAATGAGGAGGTTCATGAGAGTAAACACAGTAAAAGGTTATCAATGAAAGGTGTCATAGTATGAGAGATGTATAAAGAAATAGGAAGTACAAAAAGATAAGGCGTAAGGCGAAGAGTGAGCAGGCTAAACGAGGAGCCTATGATGCGCTGTATGAGAAGTTGTACACTAAGGAAGGAGAAAAGAAGTTGTTCCAATTGGCGAGAGAGAGGGATGGATATGGGAAGGATGTGCAGCCAGTTAGGACACTTAAGGATGGAGATGTAAATGTAGTAACAAATGACGAGTGAGAGGATGTCTGAGGAATATAAAGAAAAAGTGTACAGGGGCTGATTTTCAAGAACAAGGATGAGCTGTATCATCTACATAGGTTTAAAGCTGGAACAGTTGGGATGAAAGGAGTAGAGGTGAAGAAGGTGGAGGAGTTTAATTAAGTAGGATAAACTGATCCGAGCAACGAGGAGTGTGGAAAAGAGGTGAAGAAGGGCGCACAGGTAGGGTTGAGTGGTTGGAGAAGAGTTCCAGGATTTCTCAGTGGCAGAAGAGTAGCAGCAAAATTGAAGGGAGAGGTTTACAAGACGAAGTGAGACCATGCAGCTCTGCTGTTTGGTTTAGAGACGGCAGCTCTGACCAAAAGACAGGCGAGAGAGCTGGAGGTGGCAGAGTTGAAGATGTTAAGATGTTCTTTAGAGCGATGAGGATGGAATTGATTAAATACGAGCACATCAGAGGGACACAAAAGTTAGTATAAGAGGTAAGATTGATTGATGGTCTGGACATTTGACGAGGAGGAATAGTGGATCTATTGGTAGAAGGATGCTGGAGATGGAGCTGCCAGGCAGGAGATAAAGGGGAAGAACAAAGAGTGAGTGACTGGATGTGGTGAGAGAGGACATGCATTTGTTAATGTGACAGACGAAAATGCAGAGGACAAGGCCAGAAAGTAACAGATGATCCGCTTTGGTGACCTCGAAAGGGAACAGCCGAAAGAAGAAGAAGATTGTTTTTTTCCACATTTGGGACTTTTCCTGCGTTACAGTAGCAGAGTAAAATAAGCAGAAACATTAGTGGGTATAACAAATTCAACAGTAGGAGATTTATAAAATCAGAGTAAATAGGCTGTATTTTATAGGTGTGATGATTTTACAAGCATGTTTGGAAGTTCAGTTAGTGTCTATTTACTTGCACTTTCTCCTTTCCTTGATTGACTCCCAATGTTTTCCACCTGTGTCCTTTTTTTGGTTAGTTTTTCTCTCTGTGTTCCCCTTCTTTACATTTATTTGCCTTCCTCTTTGGGGTTCCATCTTTCCTGTTTCAACAGTTTTGCCTTGGTTTTTGGATTAAGATGATTTTGCCTCTGATATGAAGGTAAAATTTTCCTGTATTTAGAGATCAGAGCTTTTTCATTAAACTTATTTTATTCTTATAACCTTTTGACTGTGTTTGTATTTGTGTCCTCTTGTTGAATTTAACCTTAACGTATGTATTGAGTTAGGTACTAATGATTTTATTAATGCGATGTTTCGACAAAATTTGTAGATTGACCTGATATCAGAGTATGACACTTAGTATTCCACAAGGTTTAAATTCATAGGGCTCACAGAATAATTAATTTCAGTGGTATAATAAATAATGATGGTGTAATTCTGATGCAATTAGGTGCCAAATTTGACATATCTTCAAAAGATAACGTGCTGGATCTTGAACAAAAAAGGGATTTACGCAAATATTTAACTCATAATGATATCAAATGTGATCCAAAATTCCTGGAGCAGATTTTCATGGTTAAAGAGTCAGGAGTGATATAAGGAGAACACGCTGTCATGATATATAATGGTTTATAGAGGTTTGTGCTCTCTTGAGTGCAGTCCAGCTCCAGAACAATACATGTCACTGTATGATTGTTGAAACCCAGATAGCCTCCTGTAGCTATTAGTACATCCCGGATTACAGAAACACTCACCAGGAGTCGATTGCTTATCAAGCCTTGTGGTCACCGAGTGATAAAATGAACAATTATGAAACAGGGCTAACACAAAGGCTCATCTGCTGGTGCTTATGGTAGGGATCTACAGTATATCTTCTCACAACACACCTCACATTTCAGAGTGGTACTTTTCTTTAGCTGTCAAACAAACGTTCCAAAGTTCCAACTAACAGCAGCGGGTCAACAAACCAGGAAGGCGCTAATTCATACTGAGACTGAAATCAGCAGAGCCTCGGTGACTACAAAGCACGCTACTGAGGAGTCATCCTCTAACGCATGACATTGCTGCAGACGAGTCTTCCATGTTAATGCCATCACCAGATAACATCACGCAGGTGCATTATGGGAATAACAAGAGTCTCTTAAGTAGCACTAAGGTATGTTTGTGCACATAGGGGAGTCTTGTTCTATCAATTGTGAGACATAAAGAATCGTTTTTCAAGCAATTATCCCATTGGTACATAGTGATTCGCTTTAAGGAGAATTATAATGTACCAGTTTAGCTTAAGTCTGAAAACGTGTGTGCTACCATGTGATTCCTGTGAGTGGATGCCTAATTATCTCAATATTCTGCCTGACTGAAAGCACACTAACTGCTTTATTGACAACGTGTATAGGGTGGAGATGAACACCCACTTACAGCAGATAATAATCAAAGTTATTTAAAACATATATGCAGTGTCATAGTGAGTCAGTAATGGGTGAGCAATATGGACATCTATGGGGATAATATGGGGAATACAAAAAAATGTTGGTACCTACAAACATGTAATTAGGACATTCATCATGACCCATTAGCAAATAGGTTTTGGTATATTTGTGTGGAAAGCAACTCATCAATTTCAAAAGGACTTTAAACAAGCCCCTTTATTGTCAGGGCCAGGTTTCATATAAATTAGAGACAAGTAGCAGTAAAGCGAAGTAGAGAAGTTGATGATGGACAAGGAGAAAGGGGTGAGCTACTTGGATAAGGAAAATGTAATGTCAATCAATAACTTAATATATTAAAAGAATATAATGGTTTAATGTATAGTAGGGGGCAAACATGTTGAGAAGGAACTTATCAGCACTTATCAGTATTTATTTTGTTTTCAGAGAAACATTTTAACTCTTTTCTATCATCTTATCTATTTCTCTCTGTTGCCTATTCGTTAACTAAGGCGTCTATGCACGAACCCTGATGTCTGACTCCTGCACTTTGTACACTTTTATCCTTCCCCGTCTTAGTACATTTTTGCCAACATTTCTAGGTGGACTGGTTTATAAAGAGAATATTAAATTCTGTTGTGTGTGTTTGTGTGCGTGTGTGTGTGTGTGTGTGTTATGTCCCCTGGGTTCCTCTTGGGGGTGGCATACTAAGTAACTTGTGTCTTTTCTGCAGGTGGCTGATAATCTGGAACACCTGCGGCGCCCAGGAGTTCCTGTTTTACTTAAGGCCATGCTGCAGATTAATCACTCTCTCTGCTCTTCCAACAGGCAACATGCATCCGGATTTGATATTTTGAATTTTGCACCATACAATGCCCACACACACACACATAGTCCATTCATGCATAGCTTACACCACTGACTCTACTGACTGCTCACATCCATATTGTAAATACTTAGTGAAGTCGTTTTTATTTTTAACATGGTGTGTCTAACCGTCTTTGATGTGGCCAAATGAGCCAGGTTATAATTCCTGTTTTATTAATCTGATTTATTTTGTCCAGTTTCTTTTTGCATATGCATATGCATGTGCACTTTAAGCACAAATCCTACATGCTGTTTTACAAATGAGACCAGTGGCGATTTCAGTGATTAACATTCATCCACAAATAGAATGGGAACTCATTACCATTACCCGCAATTAATATCAAATCTATCTGTGTTCACAAAAAAATGTGGCCAAATGAGATTTGAAATGCACTGAATGTTTGATAACAAAATTTGGTGGATGACACTCCTCATTTCTCCATCTGTGTAAACAGGACGCAAATACAGTAACGTCAAGAGATTTATTACCCAGTTTGTCAGCTTGTTCCACGCTATTCTGCATTCTACCTACGTGCTTTGGTTTGGTTTCGGCTTACCTCTACACCGACTACACTTCTGTATTTGAGATGAGTCACTTTTGTTTGGCTATCTTATCTGTCTGGGCCTTTCCTCTTTTTTTGAGCATCTATTTTAGACAAACTAGAGTTTGCCTACCTTGGTTTGTCCAGCACTGTTTGACGCTGCCAGGTCGAACATGTGTATAGGTGATTATTGATGGAAGGGAAATAAGAGGGTTTCCAAACTACAAAAGGTTCAAACACAAGATCTTCACATGTGGCCATAGTCATGAAAATTATGGGGTTATTTAAAATGAAGCTTGTAAGTAAGACACACTGATTAGACCAGCAATTTGAAGTAAAGCGCTGAAATTAGAGGAAACAGATGCATAGTAAAATCAATAAAAGGGTATAATGAAACATTTTCATTGCCAAATGCTAATCCCTTTATGATCTTCCCATTATTATTTAGAAGACATATAAAAGATAGCATTGTTTGGAAAAAAAAGTGCAATAAAAAGCCCTGTCCCTGCTCCGGAGAACACTATGAAATCGATTTCCACTTATCTTTCTTATTTAATGTGTTGACTGTAAATATAGCATTTGTAAATGTTATAGAATGTCCCTTCTCTCATACTGAAGATGTTCGTCACTCTGGACTGATGAGGGTTAAATAAATGATCCATGGTAAGTTATGACTTTATGCATCATTGCTTGTACTTAACTCAATAATAATGGCCTGCTTTTATGACCAAACATGGGTTATTTAAATGACAACCCATTCTAATGTTACTTTGTCAGTGAAATCAAGATATGATAAAACGAATGAGACCTCTGGAGGTGGAAGCAGCTGAACTAGTTGAAACCTCTGAAATGGAAATGGGATTGTTCTAAGTAGATAATTACGATTAATTTTTCTTTCTTCTCTAAAGCACTGCTAATGATAAGGGCACTTTCATAACATTAAACTTTGAATTCAAGTTTCAAAAGTTTGCATTTCCAGGCCCCTGGTCATATGACAGTATGAACCAAAGTCCGAATTACAAATAAAAGTTACTGTTCAATGTGGAAAGTAAAAATTGAGTGAATAGACTCTTGAAATGAGGTAGAGCTTAAAATACCTATTGCATTTGATTGTTTCTATATAAGCCCTGACCACTGAGACAAGCTTGTAAACTGTCAGGTGCACTCTCTCTCTCTCTCTCTCTCTCTCTCTCTCTCTCTCTCTCTCTCTCTCTCTCTCTCTCTCTCTCTCTCTCTCTCTCTCTCTCTCTCTCTCTCTCTCTCTCTCTCTCTCTCTCTCTCTCTCTCTCTCTCTCTCTCTCTCTCTCTCTCTCTCTCTCTCTCTCTCTCTCTCTCTCTCTCTCTCTCTCTCTCTCTCTCTCTCTCTCTTTCAAGTTGCCCAATAACCCAACCAGATCAGGAAATTAATTTTAATTAAAATGTCAGCCTTCTAAATGAGTGGATGTATCAACTACCCAATCCACAGCTTAAATAAACAATACAAAGGACACATTTAGTTTAAGCACTATTTGAGCAATATGCCCCTGTGGGTAGTACACCTGTAATAAATACAAACTGTTATGGGAAAATTATAAGATAGTATCTCTGTACTGACAGTGCTTTAAATAAAATAACTAAGAAGTATTTACCAGGAATAGTTGGAGCTGTATAAAGACAAACATAAAGTAAATATCAAGCTGTAACCACATATTAATAGTAGACAGTGTGTATTTCATTTCGCCTTACAACATGCTTACTGCCAAAACACCAGCGCTTAACCTCTAGAGAGGTGAAACCATGCAATAATGAAACCTTAACCATAAACAGATTAATTTTTGTAACAGCATTATAAAATGACATATAGTATGTGCAACCCTACATGATGATATGACTACTAAACAACTTTGGTTTGGGGAGCTAGAGCTAGAAAGACGCTGATCATTTAATGAATATTGTGCAGGTCAGTGTCATGTCAGTGTCAAAATGTGCCTAAAAAGGGATTTTGGCCCCAGAAAGGGTTTTAGGCTGCAAAAGCAACATCACTAAGAGGAACTATATGCACATTCTACAACCTTTGGCTGTCAAATATACAATATCCAGTGCTTTATCAAAATGTAGCAATGTGCACAGTAACAATGACTTAAAGGCTCATATATGGGCCTCTCATTACTGCAAAATAAAGGTGCAGTGTGGAAAATTCAAGAGTATCTCTTTTTGAATAAATGGAATGTAACATTCATAGTGGGTAATCAATTGAAATATATAAATATGTATGTATAAATCTAAATGTATATATATATGTGTATATATTTATTTATATTAAGTATGTATTTATGTATGTGTATGTATATATACATACTGTATATGTATATAAATATGTGTATGTATATTTTTGTATGCATATATGTATGTATGAATGTGTATATATGTATGAAAGTATTTATATATAAGAATGTATGTATATATCTGTATATATGTGTGTATATGTATACTGTAGATTTATGTATATATGTGTATATGTATATATAAACTGCTGAAAAAGATGAAGGGAACAATTAATCAACGCAGTATGACAACAAGTCAGTTAAACTTTAGGGATAAAAATCTGTCCAGTTAGGAAGCACAAGTGATTGTGAATCAGTTTCACTTATATTGGTGCAAATGAAAGTGATAGAAGGTGCAATTGAGAGACACAAGCATGTCAACACATATAAAGGGAATGATTCTGCAGGTGGTGGCCACAATCCATTTCTCTCGACTTATCTTCCCTGACTGACTCTTTTCTAGTTTTATGTTTTTAGTTTCTTTGTCATTACTTGTGACATGAGGCCGTACCTGAAGCCCACTGACGCTACATAGGTGGTCGAGCTCCTCCAGGATGTCTTATCCCTGCGTATAATTGCAAGACGGTTTACTGTGTCTCCCAGCACAGTCTCAAGAGCACGGAGGATATGCCAGTAGACAGGCCGTCACA
Source organism: Lophius americanus (assembly GCA_037951165.1). NCBI lineage: Eukaryota > Metazoa > Chordata > Actinopteri > Lophiiformes > Lophiidae > Lophius > Lophius americanus. The sequence continues at coordinate 6,468,928 of JBBDHG010000032.1, read as the reverse complement.
GGAGGAGAGCTTGACAGGTCCGTAGAAGGACAACAACCCAGCAGCAAGACTGGTATCTTTTCCTCAGTGTGAGGAGGAACAGGAGGAACACTTATCACAATCCCCAAAAACTGACCTCCAGTGGGCTACTGGTGACAATCTCTAACAAAACTGTCAGGGTGACAGACTGCATGATGGCCTGACGTCCTCTACTGGGACCTGTCCCCACCGACCAGCACCTTGGAGCTCAATTGGTGTTCACCAGACAACAGCAGAATTAACAGGTTCTCCATTGGTGGCCCGTTCTTTTCACAGATGAGAGCAGGTTCAAACTGAGGTCATGTGCCAGACGTGACAGAGTCTGGAGACTCCTGCCTGTGGAGAACGTAATGCTTCTGCATCATCATCCAGCAGGACCGGTTTGGTGGTGGGTGAGTGATGGTATGGGGACACAAATCCTTGGATGGTCTCTCAGACCTCCACGGATCAGACCTTACACTGGTCCAGTGAACCCTGGGTTCTTACTGGTCCAGGACAATGCCCGGCCTCAGGTGGTTGGAGTGTGTAGAATATGAAGGTATTGATGCCACTGACTGATTCTAATGTTCCCTAAACCTGAATCCACAAGAGAACCTCTAGAACGTTATGTATGGCTGCATCATACGCCACCACCACTGACCACAGACTGTCCAGGAGTCCTGATCCAGGTATGAGAGGAGATCCTCCAGGACACCATCCTGCTTCCGGAATCCGGACTGTGATTTAAGTGTTCCCTTTTTAACCTTTAAATTATGAACCTAACTATCTACATTTATGTTTCATGAGATTGTATTAACATGGTTCTGATCGGTGCTGTGCTGAGTGGTTTAGAGGTATAAAACTCTGAATGTTTTACTTCCTACAGAATAAAACATCAACAAAACGCTGGGGTTTTCTGTAAACAGCCACCGATAATTAAGGTCTTCTGAACAATATATGTTTTGCATTGACTAATTTGTGTTATGTTAGAATTCAGCATCTCATTAAGAAACCTCTTTTTATGTTTAACTGACAAATATTCGTTTAGTGAAATAGTTTATTAGTATACAGTCATTTATTGTTTGATTATGGCCACGGCGACAATGCTAACTACGTTAGCATTTAGACGGCAATTCCAACTATATGTTAGCATTAAGCTAACTGACCAAGCGCTAATTGATTTCCACATTGTTGTAAGGCAGTACATTGTTGTATTAAGCTGCAGCCTCCGGCTGTTCCCATTGGTCAACAGTTCTGTGTGTTGATAGGGTAGGGAGCCTGTGTGTGGGAAACACTGCGGATGTGCCCTGTTTGTACAGTCACTTGAACAGACATCCGGCTTCAGAGAGGAATTTTTGTGTTTATAGGTCGAAGTGGCACTAAGATGATAAAGAAATGCTTTGCCTCTAAAAACCCCGGTAGAAAAATGAAGAATACATTTTGCTGGATAACTCTTTTGCTCTCTGACAAATTGATGTTCATACTAGAGGGGTTCATACTAAAGTTGGTTTAGTGGAATCTCTGAGTTTTTTAACCATGAAATGAGGAATACTCTGGGTTTTCCATTCCAGAAAGTAAGGGAAGTTAAACTCTGAGTCAGATATCATGTTAATTTACACTGTGAGACTATTCTGCTCACCCCCAGGTTTTCTTCAACGAACCCTGAGTTTGTTCCTGATTCCACTCCCCACCCACTCTGAGCATGAAGCAGAGCTGTCAGACTGTCAGAATAGTGAGACCTCAATACAGGAGGAGGGTTTAAAACTCTTTATTGATTAAAGGCAGGATGATGTTGATGGTCAGGCAAGGTCTTCTAAGACACAGGCTGGGCAGAAAGAGCATGACAAGAAAATGGCTAGGCGGGCTAGAGCAGGTGGTTTAAGTAGCATGGCAGATATGAGTTTACAGGCAACCTGAAGCACAAGAGAAAGGTGTAAGCAAAGGGAACAGTGAATGTGGAAGCTTTACGCTAGAGCACTACCACTACCACTACCAATATGAGCACTACCACTGAAGTAATCTGTACGTTCTGGCGGAGTGTCTTGGTTGAGAATGGAATATACTGTTCGGGGCGACGATGGCTCAGTTGGTAGAGCAGTTGTCCACTTCTATGAAGGTCAGTGGTTCGAGGCCCGGTCACTGCAGTCTGCATGTCGAAGTGTCCTTGAGCAAGATACTGAACCACAGGTTTCTCCCGATGGCTGTTCCATTGGTGTGTGAATGATGGCGTGAATGGTTACCGCTCCTGATGAGCATGTGGTGCCTTTCATGGCAGCCACTATCATCACTGTGTGAATGGGTGAATGCTGACTCGTGTTGTAAAAGTGCTTTGAGTAGTCAAGCACACTGGAAAAGTGCTGTATTAGTACAGTCCATTTAGCGTTGACCATTTTTACAGTATCTGCTACCGGTAAACTGCTGATCTTGACTGTAGACAGACTTGTTATATTCCAGACTTACGTTGTGAGAGGACCGTGAGACCTATATATTGCATGTGTTTGCATTCCCTGGCTTATCTGAATGGCATTCCCCAACTGTTGGTCTCAAACATGAGTAGGCATGGGAGGAAGGGATTGATAAGATTTTATTGATGCCAATGTCAACATCGATTCTGCTAATCAATTGAATTGTTTATCAATTCCCTTAAAATTGCTGTGGATTTTTTTGTGTGGAAAAAAGCCCATACAGGTTTTCTTTGTCAACAACACAAATTGTATTGAGTCTCTTCACACAACACACACATTGCAAATTTTTGAATGTGTATAGGCTGTATTCATCACATACTCATTATGAGAAAGTGTGTTACAATATTAATATATGGCACAAAGTTGTAGGCAAGTTGACATTGATTAATAAATAAATATGGTTAAAAATAGTCTCCTATTATTTAACCAAGTCACCTGCCTTCAAATAATGTGAACCTAAACCTACCATAATGCTTGTTCCTCATGTGTCAATTTACCCTGTGCCCGAGTGTTAATGGGGTTAGATGCTGGTTATCCCTAGGCTCAGTGGGGCTGGGACATGAAGCTGAGCGAGGGATGTTAGCCTGGGAGCTAACGTTGCTATTAGTACTTGGTCCACCACTGCCATCGACTAAAATGGATCAGATGAGAGACTTTCTTTACAGCGTTCATTTCTTTTCGGTCTCAAATCAAATAAAACATCTGGTGTTGTACTTAGCTTGCGTACATTGTGCTAATGTTAACATTGGATAGGACATATCCACATCATGCACTATGAGATTTGATCCAAATGTAAAATGCGTTATAAATTAAATGTATTTTTATTATTATACGTACCTTCACTGCTCTGGTGAGATGGGGAAGCACTTGTTGACTGGCGGCATAGAGTGCCAAACACATGGCACTGCTGATATTTCATCAGCAATATCAGCAGTTCTGCGTTGGCAAGACCCATTGTGTTTACTGGGTACCTTTTTTTAGACAAATGGAATAGGATTGCACTGATGATTTCAGTTTTTCTATGTGAGCTGAATGGATCCTCGTGATGCACAATACAGGGTTATTGATGAACGCTTCACAGCAGAAGTGTTTGTCTTGACCTGCATGCAATAATTTTGCAGAAGTTTTTCGGCTGTTTCCATAAATAAATACATTTGATAAATGTATAAATAGTGGGAATTCTACTTCTATCATATCACTGGCATTGTTTATGGTTTTACACTATTCATTTGTCTTTGCCCCTTGCTCCTTTGCTATCAGATGAATATGGCTGCTCATTGTTCACAATCTGCAAACAAAATTGCTTCCATGACCCTCAGCTTGAAATTGTCAGAAAAACGAACAACCTGCAGTACCATCACTGGAGGTCTGAGACATTGTTACCCTCTTTGGAAATTTGTTTTCACATAACAAGTTCTGCCCTAAGCAACAATGCATCCCCCTCTGTCATGAGTTTCAGAAAGCTAGCATATGAAATCTATAATCAGTTGTCAGAAAGAGCCAAGAAGTAACAGCCTTCTCACATTTTGCCTGGAAAACTCTCAGCATGGGAAGGGATGATATACTGGCCTCTTATTCTTGTTATGCTTATAAATACTCTGTTCCTCAGAGAACAAAGTGTGGCCTCTAAAAGCTGTAGCAGAATGGTAAAACCAGGGCTTTTCTTACACTTTGGTCAGATTGAAATTTAAAAAATATCCTCATTTCTTGTCAGTTAGTCAAAAACTGACCTTAATCTGTTATGCAAAATTCCTAAAGCCTTCCCATTGTGGGTGAAGGTCTGCAGGTTTTTATCTTAATCCTAAAGCGTGGATTGATTTTGGGGAAGGTCAGTTGCATATATAAGCTTAGGTCGTCGATTAGAAGGTAGCCAGTACGAGCCCCAGCTAGTCTACATGTCGTAGAGTCCTTGAGCGAGAACCTGAACCAATTACGCTCCCCGGGTTTTTCAGTGGCTGCTGACTGGGTCTAATGCAAAGAACTTGAATTTCCCTCTGTAATTGATGAATACATTTTTTTTTAAAAAGTACTAATGAAGTCTTTCGGGGATATACCCTTCATGTCGAGGACGACCGCTAATCCGTTTTTTATTTCATGTAAGAGCGAACATAATTAAGATTATTCCAAAAGTAGAGGTGAAAAAACAAACAAATGGCAACCAATCAATGACAGCTGTGGAGGTGGAACAGGTTATCCACGCCAGGATCTATCCAGTACCCAACTCCAACTCCACTTGACCAAGACACTGTCCTGATTGTCGAATGGGTGAACGTAGAAATATCGAGCTGGCCCGAGGGAAGCGCTGGATCCTGGAGGGCAGCTCTACCGACAACGTGGAGGCAGTGAAGGAGACCTTTGGTCAGTTCATTAGTCTTTTGGAGGACAAAGACACAGAGCCTACAAGAATATGAGGCTAACGCTGCTAATGCTAAAGTACATTAGCAGCTGACGACCAGGAAAGGGCCTGTCCTGCTGGTGCCCATGAACACACACCCGTACTCAGACACAAACAAGTCAACCCAAGAAAACACAGCAGATGTTGTCCTATCTGAGAAGTTTATTGTTTGGTATCCTGCATCCACTGCACTCCACTTTAGAAGAGAGTGCAGGATATCTGCAGTTAAAGCACTCGATATAAATCAGCTCATCGAGTCAAATCACTGAACTTTACCAGAAATGAAAAAATCTTGTTTACTACTGTTTGTGCCGTTGTGATTAAACCAATGGCTATGGGATGTACAGCATTCATCAAGTCATCATCGGACACACGCATTCTACACACACACACACACACACAGTCACACGCAAATGAATTCCTGGTGTCTGTAACTACAGGATGTTTGAATGGCCCAGTTGATCCTATCCTGAGACGTGACTGTCAAGTGCTCTTCTTCGTTTGACGTGGTAACAACGAAAGTGGTTATGTGACCGAGTATCTAGTCCAGAGGCTTGTGTTATGTATGGTAGTTACATATCAGTGTGTGGCACCGTGTCTTCTACTAGTGTAGTCTGAGTATCTCCATGGAGTATTATGTACATGCTGCTGTGTACTCTCTCCTGTACAGCCATCCACAAGTCCTGCTAATCCTGTAAATAAGTGCTACATGACCTTGTGGAGGCATGAGTCCGTTTGGAGAGAGCAGGAACAAGTCTGAGTGCTTTTATGAACGTGCAACATATTTTATAGCTCCTAGTTACCTACAAAGAGCTATATTCAGATTTTTATATATCACACTACACTTAGGATTTATTTCTAAACAAGGACCAAAACACAATAAATAAACGCAGGGATTGATGTGGCTGGATTGAGCCGCTGTAGAGCCATGTGATGGATTTCATTTCACCTCAGTGTTAAGAAAATCTGAAGTGTTTTCTTAAATTTTTTTACTGTATTTTTTTCCCCCCCTTTTGACATAATCTATCATAACACTTGTTTGTGACGCCAAACTCCCATCATGTTGTAATAAAACTATCAATCAGCAACAGCAACAGCTGCATTCAACAGTTCCTTTTTCTCCCACAGTCTGGCCCCACACTGTGGAATCCCCACCTTTAGAATGAGTTGTAGTGCCTACATCCTCAAGATGAGCTTCATTAATGTTCACTCCTCCTGCCCGTCTACTCAATATTTTTGTTGTTGTTTTGTTTAGCAGTTTGTCAGGTTTTTAGAGATTTAATCACATTTTGTACCTGTTCTCGGATCTGTCAGATAGTTTTAAGAGTTGATTTTGTTTTTTAATTTGGAGGTGTCAGTGCATTCAGAGGCTCAAATACAGAACTACTCTGTCAAGTAGAGATTATACCAGTGATTGACTTCATACAATTTGTTCTCACTTAGGTTTTAAAACATTTACTGCAGCCTGTTTATTTGTCTTTGTTTTCTTGTTTGTTTGTTTTTGGTTGCTTTTTTGTCATATTTTCAATAATGTGATTTTATTCTAAAATGGCAATGAAAGTCTTAATGACCTGCTGTGGAAATCTGAGACACTGTGAGATAATCTGGAAACCGTTGATGAGCCAGTGGAGATTGGGCCCGAGTTGTTTTTTTCACCCAAAGTCAGAGTGTAGCAGGTGAAGAACATTTTGAGTGGAAAGTTAACTGAATGAGACGGGAGGTCCTGAAAAATATCCCGTTCTCTGTGCTACCTCCTCTTTCCTTTTTTGCCCTTCGTCCATCTCTTTCACATTAACTGTGGATTTAATACAATGTGAGTAAGGCAGGTTGCCCTGGGGATTCTTTGATCCTGTTTTCCAGTTTCTGCCTCTGGGGCAGACGTGCTTCTCCACAGTCTGCTGCACACCAGCTCTGGAAGCTGCCCCAGCCCTAAGACAAAGCACGGGCTGCTGCGCTCCCCTCGCTCCCCCTCTTCCTCCTGTCGCTTTCACTTTCTCTCTCTTAGTTTTCCTTTCTCTTTCCTCTTCTTCCTCTTTTCCTCAGGTTCTCTGTCTTATTCTCTCTTTCTCTCACTCGCCCTGCTTCCCTATGGTCACGCCAAAGCAGCCCTCCCTCAGCTTGGACATCCAGAATGGCCAGAGGAAGGGAAAAGGCCAGGAACTCAGTGAAGCAGCCCTCCTGGAAAAATAAGAGGGATGGAGGAGCTAATCTCTTCCACGCCCCCTTACTCACTCCTTCTATCTGTACAGTTGATTCTATTCCCCTTAACAACATACCGTAAATTATTTTTCCCCCACACTCAACATTTACCTGCTCTACCTGCATAATTGCTGTTTGTGGTGTAAAGGTTTTTTTTAATCACCTGTCCTCATTGTTTAAAGAGCCTCAGCGTGGTTTACAAATGAGAGGAATGTTTTATCATTCTGGTTGTGCAGTAATACTGAGACTAGATTTTTTCTGTCACGAATACAGTGTCAGAAGATGTAAAAATTTATAACGTGATTTTTAAAAATTCAATAAAATGACTGGCTATTAATTGCTGCCTGGAATCAGTGAAAAGACCAGCTGTTGATAGTAATATAAAAGTGTTTTAACTCCATTTGTAACTAAACATGTAGAAACACTAGACCGGTGCGATTAAAGGATTTCAACACACAGAAATTTGGTACGCACACGAACCAAGCCGACCACAAACAGAGTTCTAACCTTCTAAGCTGCAGGTCCAGCAGAGATTTCTAATTATTAGTCACTCTGGTTTTTGATTTTCTGACACAAAAAGAGCTGTTTACAGGTAATTACTGATCTCTACTTTCACAGCCCCCTTAGCATGTGTACAACACAAACACACACAGACACTGGGGACAGGGGGACTCCAAACTTGAACATTTGTTTCTCTTTTTTTTCTCACTTTTTTATCTGGAAAAAAAAGTGTAAACGAAACCTATTAACAGATTTCTATATAAATCTGTGATGATGGCCCTTGGAATGTTATCAGTCTATTTTATATTTATCTTCATATGACATAGCTCATAATGCCACATACAGTAAACGACCCACCAGAAGTGTAAACAGATGTGATCACACACAACAAAATGAACCCTGTGAGCTTTGTAAAATGCAAATGTGAGACTCGACAGGGAACCTTACTTTCGTTTGCAAGAAAAACAAATACAGGTATGTTTTTTTAAACTCTGCAAAGAATGCCCTTCTCTCGTTGTCTTCTCCCGTCCAGTGTGTGTGACAGCATTTCTGCTGATAAGACCCAGCAAGGAGGTGCACCAGATGTTACCCTGAAATCCATTCCGGACTTGTACCTCTGCTCTGTCTCCCACGGCTGATGCTCCAAGCAGGACACCCTACATTCCCGACCCCTCACAGCGAGGGGCCGCTCACACAAAAAGAGAGCTCCCCTGCTCAGGATCCTGGAGTGGTGGCATAACACAGAAATCGGTTCAGCTGCTGCTGCTTTCATTCATTCATTCTTTCATTCTATGTGTTTGTGTGTGCGCCCGCCTGTGTCTCTGAGTTCACCGGAGGTGTTTCCTCTTTGTGTTAACACTATCCTGACCTCAGGACGCTCCCTCACACACACCCCTTTAAAAAGCAAATACAAATGATGGAAATGCTTCGATATAATGTAAGCGGGAGTAAATGTTCCCTGAACGAAATAATCATTTCCAGATACGTTAGAAAGTATTTCCAATGACTCACAAAATGTGTAGCGAGCTGACATTCCCACTGGTGTCCCTCCACAGGTCCTTGTTTATTTAAAATAACCAGCAAGCCTTGATTTTTTTAGTTGTTTTTGTTGGGGCTTTGTTTATGGTATTCATTTCCGGTCTATCATGAGATGTGTGGCCATCGCTTTTATCTTGATTTGGGGCGGAAAAAAATGTATCAGTTGCCTTTTTTGTGGCTTAATAGAGATGTTGAGCAGTGAACGAAATAATTTTTAATTTGCTGCGTCGGCAAATCTTTCAGCATCACAGCCACAGACATCGCATGTTATGCTGTTAGCATCATTTTGTGTAAAATGAAGCCACAAGTTGGACCGCTTTTCTCTCCTGTCTGCCATGATTGCTCTTTAGTTGTCGTTTGGACTGACTCAGGGGGAACGTGAAGTCATTGTTTTTCAAGGCACGCAGAAAAAAACACATAAGGCATCGATAAGGGAATCGTTAAGCATAAAAGCAAATGATATCGATGGCTCGAGCTTGTTGAAACCGGTTCTCGATTCCCATCCCTAAACATCACACAACATGGATGTCTCTCACACCCGAGCAAAGTCTTTTTTCAAAGGAAAGCTCCCTCTACAACATTGGTGACTATGATGTCTTTGCTGATTTCATTTCTTTGTGAGGAGGTGGATGGCAACGGGGATGCGCTGCACATCATCGCTGTTAAAAATAGCTACTTATTGACATCATAAATATGTTTCAAACCAAAGTGGGGTATAATTATAAACTTATCCAACATCCATCAAGTTTGTTCGGGTCGGGGTTCTCAGAGGCGTTCCCAAAAAATGTTTCGGATTAATTATAATATTTTTCCCAGCGAGTTAACTCAACTTGTACTTTATTTTAAGCTGCTATCGTGCTTAGTGCTCAAAAATTAATGTTAAAATCTGTTCATTATCGTTCTATCACCTTTCCACAAATCAGAGGAAATTGTGGTAAAACTAGTAGATACATTCACTCAGGCGGCAATTTTCACTCATGCCAGTTTCTCTCTTTCTCTGATGAAACCGCTTTTCCCTTTTAAAAAAAAATTAAATATCGTTAGTGCATTAAAACATCCTGCTTAATTGGCAAGGGGTGGTTACTTTTAAAAGCATTCCATTACAGACTACAGGATACATGTTCCAACATGTATTTGTGTAACGTATACCCTTGAATGACTCAATTAAAGTAACGTATTCTAAATACTTTGGCATACTTTTGGATTATTTTTAAATTGTGTATGAATGTTGCATTTGCATAAAAAGCCTAGTTCTTACTCGATTAGACCATTCTCTTGTTCTCTTATCTAATAACTATTGGCTAAGTGTATTTAATTTACCCTGAAATATATTTCAACACTTACTGTAAAGGAGCAAAGTTTTTAAGAGAATGTAAGTACAAAAGCAGTATAATGTAGTTATCTAAAAGCAAAAATATATTGTGTTGAATTTTATGTTGAAAAAGCCTAAACCTATGCGGTCAGCCCCTACAGCAAGAGTATATTCCCGAAAAGTCCCCAACTCTCTGCATTGTATAAGTGTTTTTGAAGAAAAAAAAGACTTGTGAGTAAAATCTGAACTTTCAGAATAAAATATGACATGCAAGATAGATTTCCTTGAGTTGATTCATATGCACCAAAGTTGGAAAAAAACGGACAAACAACTGGGAGGTTATGACTGAAAAACATAAGTCTTGTGGAAAAAGTTCTCCCTAGAGAGTAAAATATGAACTACTAGTGTAAAATATGATACCCTATATCTCCATAATTGTATAACTTCAAAACGCTACAACGTCGTATTTCAAGGAAAAAATGTGGTCGCCTTATTGTCCTCAAAATGGTATATCGTCACCCGCAGGTTGCTGCTTATTTGATATACGTAAACAGCAGCCTCACTATGTCCCGCCCCTTACATACTCCAAACTGAAACAATCTATGCAAAGACACAGGGCACTATTTCCAGTTTTGTCAGCACTAAGGAGCAATGGAAGGACGCAAAAGCGGGTGACAGGAATCAACAGGTTGTCTTCCCTCAGAAAAGGGCGAGAATAGAATCTTGTGTGAATCCGGGACCCTCAGCAGGTGGAGGATTGCACAAGTAAGTCAATTATTTGTGGGAAAGCAAGGTGTATCTACAAGGACCTGAAACGTGATAGGGGCGCTACAAGTGCCGATGAAAGCACTGAATTTGAGGAAACCACGCTTCAAAGTGTGTAGGAATGCATTGTGTGGTCGGACATAATCAGGCTGCCAGTTGTGTCCATCAAGCAGCTAGTGGACTATGTAGCACTCAAACCCAAAGGCTTGGGCAACAAGAAGCCTCTTTGAGTGGTTAACTGAGATGTTTTGCCCCATGGTTCAAGAATACTTGAGAAAGAAGTTTCCCATGAAAGCCTTGTTAATTATGGACAATGAACCTGCCGTTCCTCCTAATGTGATGGAGGAGCCGCCTCTCAGCCATGACTTTTTGCAGGTTCATTTCTTTCCAACTAACTTAACTCCGTGCAATCAGCCCCAGGGACCAGCAAGTCATTTCCAACTTCAAAAAACTGCAAACTGAGTTCTTTTGAAAAGTTTTGAGGCTACCAACTCCAGTCGAATGAGACTGATAGAACACTGGAAGAGCAATTTTAACATTGCTGATTCTTTGCTGATGATAACCAAGTCATGGCAAGAGGTAAAGTGCCTACGGGCAGCTCGGAGGCCATTTTGTTGGACAAATTTCCTCCTAAAGAATTTGAAAGGGCTTGTAAGGCGGAGACAGCAGCAGTTCAGTAATTTGTCTGCCTGGGCAACTCCATGAGCCTAGAGTTGGAGGAAGAGGATGTGGAAGAACTGTTGGCAGAGCGCAGTAAAGAGCTTACCACAGAGGAATTGAAAGAGCTCCGTCATGAGGACACAAAAGTGATGCAGAGACTGATCTCTGGGGAAGATGAGATGAAAGACAAAAGGGACAACATGACATCACAACAGCTAAAAGTTGCGATTTTCCCTAGAATGCACTCAAAGAAAATGTCAAACATCACCCTGACATTGGTGTAGTGGAGCAGGCAGGGAATTGCTTCGCTGACACAGTGATGAACCGCTTCTATCACAAGAAGCAATATTTGGCACCATGGCCAATTTCCATGGTTAGTTTCATGTTTTTGTTTTATAATTTATTTAGATAATGTTTAGTAGTCTCAGATTGTGGTTTGTTGTCGTTTCTGACAGTGTCATATGGTTATTTTGTGTTTTGGGGGGTCTTCAGGAACCCATTTTTAAAATAGGTTCTTCAGTTCAACATGGGTTTTGTTGTATAGTCATGCACCATGGAACCAATTAACGACTATATAGGCTACCCCGCTGCATGTACAAGATAGATTTCATTGAGTGGACATATATGCACCAAATCTGTACTAAGTAGAAGCACTGGTTCGGAAGTTATGTCTGAAAAATGTTTTTCATAAAAGGCCCCCCCTGGTGAATTATATGAACTATTAAAGTAAAACACATTGTAAACAGGATACATATGCACTAAATTGGACCAACGGTTGAGTAATTATGGCATGACAATTTGAGATAAAGCTCCCCCTAGTGTCGGTAATAATACAACTGAGCTTTCACCAAATCACTCCAGTTCTTCCTCACACTAAGGTCTATGAATACAAGATTTTAAAACGTTCCATATTATTTTCGAGTTATTGCGCTAACACGAAGGATCTGCGGCGATGGCGATGACTATTCCATAAACTCCTTGACTTTTCGGGGATATGATTAAATCTGTTCCAAACACAAATATATTTGACAAACCTATAACATGTCACTCTACCGCCATCTAATCTGACCCATTCCACAGACACACGCTTAACAAACAGAAGTTACCCCTTAACAGTTTGTGCAATTACACGGTTTATATTAGCAAAGACTAAATATGTGTCAATAACATTGAAAAGGCATGTTACATGTTTACTTTATTCAGTCTTTTTAAAGGGGGATAACAATTGTATATTAAACAATTATAATTGTGTTTTTACTGCTCATTAACCATGTGTAACTAACTAAAGTTATTAGACCAATGCGCCGACACAAAAGACAGGAGTTGTGCATGCAGGATTTTATATATTAAAAGCAAAAGCTGAGACTGGTTTATGTATACCGTGAGTCACTGAACTCAGTGACACAACCAGAGACATCTCTGATCTCTGCAATTACCCAACCCTGTGCATGAAGACAGAAGCAGTTATTTCATTTCCCAAATTCCTTGAAAATATCACAACTGCACTTGAAGTCTACATTTTTTTTCCAAGAGTGAGTGGAGTTCTGACTGTGACTAATTTTTTCTGCTAATGAAAATTGTATATATTGTTGTTATTTCGAACGTACATATTTAGGTGTATATACATTGCGTATGAAAGTGTGTGTTTATTAGGGGTGTAAATCACCAGTTCCATCCCAATGCAATATTATATAGATGTTTTAGACAACGGTTTGCTATTTGCTGATATCACAGTCATCTGCAGCATACAATAAAGGTCCCATTCGATTGAAGGGTCTGCGATATATTTGAGAAAATATTATGTACCCTTTTTACAAAAACTGGATTGCCAAGTCTTCCACAAATACGTGACAAACAAATAATACATCGCAGTCCGAAGAATCGATATATACATTATACATATATACACAACCGCGGAGGCAGAGCAGATGCAGTTAAAATATTTAATAAAAACAGAAACCGAAATCTATAATCAAGAATGCAAAGTCCACAAACAGGCAGGGTCAAAAACCAGCAGTCCAAATCCAAATAATATGCAAGGAGCAAGGCAGGTCAAAAAACAGAAATGACTTGAACAAAAACATTAGGAAGTGACTGGGACGTGTGATGACATGAAGAAACAACAACAACAAACTGGCACAGAAGGAAAGGTGAGCACAGACTATATACACTGAGGTAACGAGACAATGAGACACAGCTGGAGGGAGAACACAGGTGAACATGATGGACAATCACATAGCAGGAGAAGAAGTAAGAAAGTAAAAGACAGACAGAGAGGCAGAGTACGAGTGAAAACACAAAGACCACACATAGACAGAGGAGGGAAATAAAAGACAAAAACTGAACAGAGCGTATAAAAGGGTAAAACAGATCACCAAGAAACATTCTGGAAGTGTAAAGCTAGTGGAACCACAAAACTTTCAAAATAAAATGAGAGCACAGGAAACGGGCAGCAAGACTATACAATAAAGTTTCAAAGTAAAATCAGATAACCAAAACTGAATAAACTAAGAAATAACTCCCAGAATTTAAATAACACAACAGAGTGGTGCAAAATCTATATTTTTTTATCTATATTATTTCAGTTTAGAAGTTCATATTATGATGAGGGGGAGTTTTTTCTGGAAAATAGTTTCTTGTCCGTAAGTCCAACTATGTCTCTATCTAGTTGATAGATTGATACAAGGAAATTTCTTTCATTACTGAGCTCAGTAAAAAGAAGAATAGTTTAATGTATTTATTTTCATTATTGAGTCACTACGGGATTTTATCTTAGACAATGTTTCTGACTTCATAAAAAACTTTTAGCCAGTTTGATATTTGAGATCATTAATGAGTCACATTTACCCTGAGGGGTTTTGTCAGGGAAATTGTATGTTCAATGCACAGCATAGGACAAGTTATTATGCAGGCATCTCACACTTTATACGGTACATGTGCTGTGAGACGTCGGAGAAGACTAAGGATTTGCAATTACCTGCCATAGAATTAGCTGTTAGAGCCGTGTACAGTACATTTTCCATTTCTGAAGAGCAATTTGGAATCCAAAATATTTTCCATGCAGCCTGGTATGTACAGTCTAACCACATAAAACCTAATACTGTAGGTAATCCTTGATGCATATTGGTGTTATGATTGTGGATGCATATTTATTTCCTCAGGTGTATGGGAAATAGAAATTAGGCAATGCTAGTGTGGATTCAAGTCAGATCAAGGCCTATTTTGAATTGTTGAAAGTGTTCTACAGGGCTCTCTTTCCACCCAAAATATGGGCAGTAGTGCAACAATATTATCATTTTTTCCCCCACTCCTCTCCCCATAAATCTGTAGATATATATTTGCTTCCTGTGTGCAGAAATATTGGGAATATAAATCCTTGAGATAAGCTTTCTCTCACATGGTTTGCGCTACTGTTTTAAGGCGATTGTATTTCAAAACCCTGACATTCTTTTATGACAGAGTGTAGTGTATACATACTTCACAAATATTTTGAGAATGATAATAGCGGACAAATTATTAGCCTCCCAGAAAGAAAAATAATTACAGGAAGTTATACTCAAACATACATGTCTTATTTCCATACTGGTTTAATTAAGCTTGTGTTGTAAAAAAATAAATATGAACAGTAAAGAAAGAGTCTCTCATCTTCAAGAACTCTAAATAGGCTTTAAGTAGTTTATTAGTATATATTAAATTCATCGAGGTGCAATTCAGCTTGACTTAACAACAGCTTGAAGCAACCAGCAAGCAGCTGAATAAAACTGATTCTTTCATGGAGGAGAACTCTTTTTTAAGGGTGAAACAGTAGTAGTAGTCCAAGTTTGTGTAAATTTAGCCCTTTACACAAGTTAATAAAATTCCCAGTAGTCATAATTCAATGTCCGTGCCGCCCTTTTGTTGAAATTACCGTCATGATCAAACCCTCCAACTTTGCTCAAACAGGCTCATTTGGAACAACTGGATTTATTGCAACAACCTCAAAGAAACCATTTCACCGTTCACCCCTCCTCCTGGAGGAGGTGGGCCTACTGGAATACAGAGTGTCCAGTGAATGAGTGTCTCATGAATAAGCTTCTGCTCGCGCACTGAGCGGAACATGGCGTCGAAGGAAAATAGGGTCCAATGCATCGGGTGTTCAGTCTGCCCCAAAGTTTGGAAGAAGTTCTTGAGGAGGACAAAGAACCCCAGACACAGCAAGATGTTTTTTTTTCTTGGTTAGTTATCAACCTTATCTAAGGAATCTTAGGTCATGGTTACGCTGCCTTTAACATCGTCCAGCAGGACCAGTTCGGTGGGCAGGGTTAGTCTGGGGAGAGCAGAGGAGGAGGATGTGCGTACTGGCAGCAAAAGGGCTGAGGAGGGAAGAGAGCCATATTTGAAACCGGTGCAGCTCCGTAATTGGTTGACGTAATAAAGAGGTGATATGCATTGGGTTCAAGTGAGCAGCTGATGGGGGAGTAAACAGGCCCAACTGATAATGGCTGAGAAAGAATCGGAGCATGCAGCTGCATGACAGCTAGGGAGGGGAGAGATGAGCCGCGGTGAGCTTTATAGACGTCCTGAATGAACTTTCGCTAGATCTGCCATTTCATTTCATGCTCAGATGAGTGGAATGGAAGAAAGCCTGTATGTGTGTCATTTCGGTACATCAGCTTATCCTTATTGTAATGCCAAGCATGTGTGAGAGAATGTTTTGCTGCTCGTTAAGTCCATCTGCAATGGTTTACTGAAAGTGTGTCAAAAAATGTGTCAATGACCTTAAATCTGTACCTCAACTGTACTGTGCATGTAAGTTTCTATCTATATCTCTCTATGTCTCTATCTATGTCTCTGTCTATCTATCTACCTACCTATCTATCTATCTATCTATCTATCTATCTATCTATCTATCTATCTATCTATCTATCTATCTATCTATCTATCTATCTATCTATCTATCTATCTATCTTTCTTTCTTCTTTCCTTCCATTCACATCCCATCCCTCTCCTCATTTATGTTCTTACCCGAATGTTTTTGTTAAACGTGAGTTTTATCTGAATTATTATAAGGCCATTATTTTTCAACCATTAGGCCGGTTTAGTCTCAACCCAGTATATATGATTTGCTTCGAGGAGATCCATCTTGTATGAATTGTGATTTACTCTAATAGTTTATATTTTACTCACTGAGGTTTTTTTTTTTTTGAGTAATAACTCATAAAATATTTTTTGGATCTTTTTGATATATCACAAAAGACCTTAGCGCGAACTGCATTGTATTTGGCAAAGGTCGGTTGTTGATTTTTGACACAAAGGAGAACTTTTCATAATCCGGACATAATTTGGTTCGATTTAGTACAAATTTGTTGGATATGAATCGTTCAGCATAAATCTATCATGTTCACATTTTGTTTTACTTTAATAAGTCATATTTTACCCACTAGGGGGGACTTTTAAAAAAAACGAATCGTTTTTAGCACATGTGATTCAAGTTGAGGAGTTCTTTCTTGTATAAATCATGTTTTACTTAAATAGTTCACTAGGGGGAGCTTTTCACGAAACACTGTTTTTACAATATAACTTCTTGGTTCAATTTATTCCAAATATGGTGCTATTGAATCAAATTTAATAGCTCTATTTTTTAGAGCTATTCAAAGATAAAGCTATAGATACACAACATTGTATGTGTCGTGTTTTATTCTAATAGTTCATGTTTTACTCACTAGGGGGAGCTTTTTTTCCAAAGAATACTGTGGAGATAACTTCACTTCTATTTTTTAATTTTGAGGAGTTCAATCAGCGGGATTGCTTGTACAACGGAGGAAAATTGGGGACGTCAGTGACGCAAGCATAGGTCAAACTCAGTCATTATTTAATCCCCGAATAGTCAGGGATATTATGAAATCATCATAGCCGTATCAGCTGCTGATCCTTCGAGTTAACATGTTAACTCAAAAAGAATTCATGGAGAATTTTTTTAGACCTCGTTCCTCCATAGGCTTTAGTATGAGGTAAAACTGGACCGAATTTGGGAAAGGACATTTGCATATATACACCACTAGGGGGAGCTTTACCTCCAAAGTTTTTCATGACGTAATTTCACTCACAGCACTTTTGAGGTTTTTATTTCCTAGCCTGGCCCTTATTGCACAGAATGTGCTTGTCATCCCATTATCGAGCGCAGCCAGGGAAAGATACTTTTCTACCACTGGAATTGTTATTCAAGAACGGAGAACCCAGCTTAATCCAGAGACGGTAGACAATATTATTTTCTTGCACAGCAACCTCAGGTTTAAGGATTAAATGTCAGCTGTAGGCCGCATACTGTGAGTTGTAAATTATTACCTTGCCTCTGTTTCTTTGTATTATTTCAAAAATGCTTTGAATTTATTGTTCTCCATTCATAGTCTAAACAATATATTTGTTCCTGTGAAAAGTCAAAGTGTAAGCCGTTTTTGCTCAATAATGGAGTGGGCTTGTAGTGAAACTGGTCCGGCGCCATGTGATATCTCTTTTTGTCTACGAGTTACGCTCAACGTACTTGTTCAGAATAATGCAGAATTTTGTTTTGACAGTTGAAAACGGAAGTTCTTTGTATACAGTGCCACACAACTGACTGTTCTGTTGTCCTAAATGATCCAGAACCAGAATGCCTTTATTGTCATCGGATGTTCCGTATACAACATATGTGGCATACAACGGGGCGTAGAGGAGCGGACTGAGCACACAACCCTGCGGTCCTCCTGTGCTGAGGGTCAGGGTCGCCGAGGTGTAGGGTCGAGTGAGGGAGGAGAGACGGTTTAAGTGACCTAGGACCAGTCTTTCAAGGCACTTGGAGACTACAGATGTAAGAGCAACGGGCCTGTAGTCATTGAGTTTGTCTGCCTGGGCACCGGGATGGTGGTTTTCAGGCAGGCTGGCACGGTGGTGTGTGCTAGGAAAGGTGAAAATCTCTTTGAATACCCCAGCGATCTGGTGAGCTCAGTCCCGGAGCACCCTGCCTGGGATCATGTCCGGGCTAACGCCCTTACTAGCATTAAAATTTCTCAGGACCCGCCTTACCTCCTCTAACTGGAGGGTAAGTGGCTGGTCAGCAGGGTCCAGTTGGAGTGATCAGGCAAAAAAGGGGCTGAGCTCCTCTACTAGCGATGTATTAGCAGCTGTTGGTGGGTCCCTGCTGCCTTTGAAGTTTATTAAGTGCTGTATTCTCTGCCAAATGCATGCTGTATTTCTGGAGGGGAAAGGGTCCTCCATCTTCTTCTTGTAGGACATTTTGGTTGAATTAATTCCATGATTATAGTTGTGTCTGGCAGCGCTGTACAGATTTGTGGACCAAGTCCCGTTTCTTCTGAAGGAACGGGACTTCCGAACTTCCTTAGTCATCCATGGTTTTCTGTTTGGAAAGACACGGATGCGCTTGTTGATGGTGACACACTCAACGTCTTATGTAAAGAGTACCGCTGCGGTGTACTCTTCTAGGTCCTGGTTATAAAGTAGACTCCGGTCTGTGTTCTGAAGGCAGTCCTAAAGTTGTAAGGTTGCACCCTCTGGTTCTAATAATTATGGCAGTGGGTTTCTGCTGTCTGCTGATGGGGATGTAGGCTGGGATCATCACGATAAAAACCCCATCATGATGTGAATTCTGTTGCTTGTCTATAGCATTTAGCAAGTAGCCCATTGCTACGTTAGCTTTAGCCTCCGGAGCTAAGTACACGGCTGTAATAAAAAACACAGAAAACTCTCTTGGAAGATGGTAGGGTAGGCGTTTAACTACTATCATTTCTATGTCTGGTGAGCAATGGTTCTCAGTAATAGTAGCATCCGTAGTCCAGTGATTGTTCATAAAAACAACCAGTCCTCCCCGCATTGTTTACCTTAGGCCTCGGTTCTGTCTCTGTGGTGTGTAGCCCGGCCTGCTAGCTCCATAGCAGCATCAGGGAATCCAGGAAGAGGCCAAGTGTCACTGATTATCAGAAAACAACTTTCCCGGATGGCTGATTGCGATGATAAACAGAGTCTAAGTTCGCCCACCCTGTTGTTAAGTTAGCTGGCATTTGAGACAAAGAGGATGGGGACCGGTGGTCTGTCAGGATTCCTCTTTAGCCGAGTTAGCACGCCAGATCTGCGCCCTCGCCAATGATTTGCGGCCTCTCCATCTCCTGCGGTGACTGTTGGGGGAGGCGATCCATGGTGATCCCGGTGCTCTACTGATCTCGTATATGTGTTGGACAATACGCAAAACCCCCAGTCGTTGGGTCGTTCCAATATAAATGAGGGATTCACGGGTGTAGTGAATCGTGTTCGGTCTACCCCGGCACATTTCCCACCATACAAACAGAAGTAAAAGGAAGAAACAGTTCAATCTAGGAGAGCTCACAGCCGCAGCATCCTTGCGCGCAACCATCTTACAGCAGGACTCTGGCGTTCCCCGCCGTTACCACTCTGTAAACTAAAAGGCATCTAGTTACATCGGGTGAATGTCCAACAATTATGATTGTATATGCCAGATAACTTCATATCTGCCGCTGCAGAATATTGTATCTTTGTTCCAATGCAAGACATGTAAAAATGAAGCACTTCAGATTGAGTGATTGTTTCAATATGCTCTTTGTGTAATCACGGGTAACGGGTCAGGCAACGGATCTTTTTATTGACCGGTCGGGCTGGGCCAGGTTTCCAAAACTGGACCTGTGCAGGATTCTATTACACACTCCTTACTGTTAATGATTATAATTTATTATTATAGATCACTTTTATGTGCGGAGAGGTTCTGTATATTAAAATGAAAACAAATGATACTTATTAATTATTAAAGTATATAAAGGATATGATTGGTGCCATAAAGAAGCGCTAACAATCATTTGTGTTTTCGGATGAAAACAAAACTAGCAAGGAAAAACTCTAGAGACCTTAATTGTAAACTAAACTTTTGCTGACAGCAAGGGAACTTCCCTAAAAACTCCAATTCCCAATCTATTGAGTTGTGCAAGTAATCCTCTTGATTGAAGTTCTCCAATTAAATGTGAAATTACATCTACAGTATTTATTGTAAAAAAAAAAAAAAAAATTCGACCTAGGGAGTAAAACATGAACTACTACAATTATATATCATATTAAAGAAATAGATTTCTTTTTTTTTCAGCTGATTAATATGCACCAAATTTAGGCGAAATTGAATCACTGGTTGAGAAACTATGATGCAAAGACTTAGTATCATAAATATTCAACCCAGATTCCCATAATACCTCCAGATATTTCTCGCATTAAGGTCAATGGGGGTATAAAGTCTGAAACTAATCAATGGAATCCTTTTTGAATTCTGAACGGGAAACTGTTTTCCATTAAAAAAGCTCCCCTTAGTGAGTAAAACAGGAACAACTAGAGTAATGTATGATATTCAAAAAATAGATTTTCTTGAGTTCAGTCATTTGCACCAGATTTGGACTTAATCGGACCAAGGATTTAGAAGTTATTTCCCAAAACATGTTACTGTATAAAGCATCATTTATTAAAGTGAAACACAAAGTTTACATGATAAATTTCCTCTGGACGATTCCTATCCAGAACATTTTTGCAATCGGTGGAGAAATTATGACCTGAAAACTTTTTAGAGATAAAGAGCCCCCCTGGTGCCTGAAATATACACCCGACCTTTCCCAAAAACACTTCAGTTCTTCTTCACACCAGGGTCTATGTGGGTATCGAATTTGAAAATAGTTTTGGAGTTATTGCGCCAGCAAGAAGGATCTGCGGCAGCGATAGCTATTCCGTAATATCCCCGACTTTTTGGGGATATAATAATTAATACATTAATTAATTGTAAATCTACAGTGTGTCCACCTCTATTTTAGATACAGTTGTCTTATAAATGCAGCACAAAGAACATGAATGGATCTAGTTAAAGATTCTGTTTTAACACAGGCTGGAATATAGCCTATTTTGTGCCTAGCAAGAGCTCTGTGTCAGCAAAACTCAAGCATTCATCTTATCTTGTGGGCTGGGATTTTATCCATCTCTGTCTACATGAGTATACTGGAGGGATACTCGGTTCATATATGTCAGTTTGTGTTTATCAGTGATATAGCTGTACGTGTTCTCAAAGCTCACATTTGAGAAATTTTGTCATTCATTTTTAAGCTACTCATAGATAATTCCAAGATATTATAATAAATAATACCAAGGTGTAGCTAATTTAAGAAGTTTGTGGGCACATAATAACAATAATGATAATAATAATAGTAATCTTTACTTTTATTTAACATGTTACACAGTACATAAATACAGTACAACGTTTTGAAATGTATCTCTGCATTTAACCCGTCTTTGAGGGAGCAGAGGAGGCCCCTGTGAAGCGCCCAGAGAGCTGAGGTTTCAGGGTCTTGCTCAAGGACCCTCAGCATGTTGTGTCAGTGGCTGGGCTCGAATCCTGGTCTCGTGGTTTGAGTGACGACCGCCAAACACAGAGGTTAAGTGATATTTTAGTCCTGTGCAAATTGGCCTCCCAGTTCGTTGGCGGCAGAATTAATATTTATTGTTTCCTCTGTCTTTTTTTTCCTGCCTCTTTCCTGATCAAATTATGACAATCGTGGTGGATATATCGTAATACTGTTTTGAACTGCTTTCAAAGTGTTGCGTCCTGCGTCCTGCAATTCGTATTAATAATCCCATTAAGCTGCATTCCTCATTATCACCGAGCCAAGTTATTCACTGTAAGGAGTTGTCACAGAAGGGGGTTTAATGCGACAGACTCCAGGGCGCTCTGCACCTACTGCTGTCAGCTGCACTTTGGGTTAAGAATCCCAGAGGGTAGGCTTACTTCGGTTGCCGCCAGTGGTCTCCACTTGCCCGCCCGTCCGTATGACCTCCAAAACCCCTGCCCCTAGTCGCTGGTGTTAAGCAGAGCCCTGAGATATCCGGGGGAAATGTAATTAAATTCATGTAAAATGCAGATGTGTGGTGCATTAGCGCAAGCAACTCAAGTCGGTATTTTACTTGGTATTTACTGACATAATCTCCCACTGACATACCCTACCTTTTAGCGTGTCCTTTCTGTGACAACTCGTATCGGTGGATGACTCTACTCTGTGTTGACGAGGAACGCAGCTAGCTACGATAACTGATGTGAATTGCTACTCCAAACACAGGGTTAAAAACAGTATTACATCATGTCCATCGCAGCTTCCATAATTTGATAAGGAAAAAGCAGCAGGCGACAACAAATATGAATTTGGCCCTCAAATTACAAAGATGTTGATTTGTACGGGACTAAAATGATCAACTAAACTCTGTGTTCGGGGAAATATGGTAAGTAATATGTTGTGGAATTTTTACTTTACAATTTACAGGTATTGCACATTCGCACAGGATTAATAGCACAGACCTCCTTCGTAATTACTACATATTACCTCATTTCCTCAGGTTATCCCTGTGCGAATAGGGCATTATTTAGTTTTATTAAATAATGTTTAGTTTCGCTTTTCTAAATTATCAAAGAGCTAAAAGAAAGATGAACTCTCCCTATGAATGAACTGACAAGACTTTTGCCTTTTCTGGCGGTCCGTCATGCTGAATAGCGCCTGTGTGTTTATCTCTTCGTGCATATCACTCATGCTGCTGTGGTATTCTAACTTTAGACAGGGTACAAACCAACTTCTTGTTTCTGCTAAAATGAAGTATTCCCATAGTTTTGAGGCTGGAGAATCCTGAGAAACTTATAGTTTGAAACGAGTACGAATCAGCAGTATCTTTTTCAAAGTGTGTGGACTTGAGGTGCAGTGGTCAGCCGACCAATGACCGGAGCCAAAAAACAACTCACGTTATGACTTAGAAAGTACGTAATGGTGTTACAGGAAAAACAGCTTTACTCTGTATGAAAATCAATATCCCGATAAAAATTGACATTGAAAATGTTCTGCGTCAGCGTAGACTGGATGTCTAAAAATTTGGGCGGGCTAAGTTTGACTTCATGCCATTGGTGAACACCACAGCTGTGAGCATAGTGCCAATGATTTGGGTCTGCCCTGTTAGTCCTGCTGTCTGCCGCTCCCTCTGTCAACAGTGTAACGGAGCCAACTAAACGAGGACCTTCGGGGGGGGGGGGGGGGGGGGGGGGGGGGTATTATGGAGTTGGATATAACAAGACACCTACAGATCATGATGTAGTTATTGTGAAATCAGCACAGATGTTGGTCTTATCAGAATTGTGCAAACTACAGTATAAAGAAGCCCTCATGAATCATTAGTGAGTTACATTTTTTTCATAGTGCGCATTTCTACTGAATGGGCTCTCCCTGGCCTACTCACAAAAAAGAAAATATTAAGTAGGTTGTCGACAACCACCAATAACTGCAAAAAATAAGGATAGAAAATGATAT
Organism: Lophius americanus; assembly: GCA_037951165.1. Taxonomy (NCBI): domain Eukaryota; kingdom Metazoa; phylum Chordata; class Actinopteri; order Lophiiformes; family Lophiidae; genus Lophius; species Lophius americanus. The sequence goes on along the minus strand of JBBDHG010000032.1, from coordinate 6,445,243 downwards.
AAAAGAAATCTGTCTGTGGTTTAAAACTTTGTTGAATCATTGTTGTCCATGAGAGGTTCTCAATGTCAGATATCGGTTAGTGATAGTATTGGTTAGTAGGTTTCAGTTAATTGCTTCGCTCTATACCTTACCAACATGGCTCTAATGTCATAATGAGTTTAACATGTCTTAAGCTACTCATCTGCCTTCAGTATTGTCCTCAAGAAAGTATCTTTTCTGATGCACCCGCCTTATTATTTTGAGGATTGATACTCAACACGCGAGTACATCCTGGACAAATGACTCCTGTTCTAATTGTTCGATCAGCCTTGAATGTTAAGGCATTATTGTTGACTGCTGTAATATGTCCTCTAATCTGGTAGAAATGACACATGTTTATAACATTTTTAATGATCAATAAAGGCTGTTAAGTACTTATTATTCTGATGTTACTTGCTGGTTAATGTGAACTCAAAGAGGTGATTGTACGTTTGCTTCTGTTTATAAACACCACAGTCAACTGACACACTATCCCCCCCAACCGCTTCTGTCTTTTAACTCCTGAGGTGTCACTGACTGCAGAACCACAGGAACAAGCTGGAGGGAAAGTGTTCTCTTTTCCTCACTTTTGCCCTCATTTTTAATCTCCCTGAGCATGTGCTATCATACAAAGCTGGTATTCTCTTTTAACTGCTCATGGTGTCACACTTTTGTTTTTCAGCAGACAGTGGGTGGGCATCTATGATCTTGTGGGTTCAAATTTGTCGATAAGAAAAATGGTTTGCCCTGAGGAGAATCAGTAGGTGAAGGGTATACACGGAACACAGTGAATGTAGTTACATTAGCCGTTGCCATAAATGAACAGTACAAGAACGTAAGTACGTAAAGGCATTCTTTTGAACTAACATTAACTGTAAATTTATAACATTAACTAAAGTACATTGGTTTACTCTACCTAAGTGTTGGCCTACACTTGCTGTTCCCTTCAATGAAATTAAACTGAGTATCGCAGTTTAATGGGTTGCCTGATGTCAATTTCAGTAGCATGTCACAATACCTGCAGCCCAATCAGATTGCACAGATGGACCAGCTACTCCACGATGGAACGCTTAGATATGCAGTTGCACGATGGTTGGCTGGGACTCTCTGCCCAGTCAAAAAGCATGGAGGAGCTACAAAGAGACGGGCAGTAAAACGAGGAGAGCTGGAAAGGACTGTATAGAGGTCAACAACACAGCAGTAGGGACGCTATCTGCTCGTTTGTGGGAGAAAGAGCAGGACGAACACTGCAAGAGCCCTACAAAATGACTTCAAGCAGGTTACTGGTGTGCATGTTTCTGAGCAAACTGGCAGCCCAGTACCTTGCAGCTGGATTGGCACGCTTCTCCATTGGCACCCCATTCTCTGCACAAATGAGAAAAGGTTCACATTGAGCTTATGTGCAGACAAGTCTGGAGACACTGTGGTAAACTTTACGCTGCTTCAAAGATCATGCACAATGAACGGTTTAGCTGTGGGTCAGTGATTATATGTGGAGATACATGGAATGGGTACCCAGACTGCTATTAGCTACCAGGAAATCCTCAGAGCCATTTTTAGACCGTTTGCTGGTGCAGTCGATACTGGGTTCCTTTCCTTTCTTTCACACCCCTTGTTAAATCATAATCTTTCTGATTTCAGAAAGATTAGGATTTAACAAGGGGTGTGCTTTCTGATTTTGGAAAGCACACCCCTTGTTAAATCATAATCTTGACATGATGCAACTGCCTTGTAGATGGATTGTCACTTACTAACACGGATTATAAGGATATATGATAAGTATTTGTCCTTAAATTTTAGACAAACGATTATTTTTTGTGCACAAAAGTGTCTTAAGAATATGACTAAAGCTTGTAAAAAAAAAAGAAAATAAAGGTAAAAAAAAAGAAGTGTAGTATTTATATTTTTGCTTAGTGCCCACGTTCAAATACAGACTCACAGATATTTTTAACTAAGGCCTGTTCCAATAAGTCCATTGTTCATTGATTTCATGAAGTGTTCTGCCTGACCAAAGCTCAGTGTTAGTGGCAACTCAAAAGACCTCTGTATTTCCCTCAGCATTTTATATATTTAGCAAGGTGATGCGACTTTGGAAAAATAAATGCTTTTGTCCGGTCAGATAACCATTTTGTTTAATCTTTTATCATTCATGCTGTTTGTTGAACACATCTGTGGAAACGAGGAGTCTATTAATTGCTTTCTGTTGCATAATCGGCATTTTATTCATCATTGAATTAGCGGGGGGGGGCCGGACTGGAAAGGGGGCATGGTATGGTGAGGCGAGGATCGGGGGTAGACAGTGAAAAGACAGAGAGAAACCCAAAAGGGGATTGGGGACAAGGGAGAGAACAACAACAAAAACAACAACAAAAAAGACAACGGCAACAATATCAATATCAGCAGGGATATAAAGACTATATAATATGTTCTGTCATCAACATAATAATCTAAACCTCACAACCTTGTTCATGGACATGAAGCCCATTCAGGTTGTGCAGGTAGTCCTGCTCCACCAGGATGACACTCATCTGTGTCCATGGTTTCCTGTGTCTCCTAGCACAGACTCAAGAACGTGGAGGAGATACCAGGAGATAGGCTATCACATGAGGAGAGCTGTCTGAGTGCAGCAACCCAGTATAGGGAGAGGTATCTGCTCCTTCGTGTGAGGAGGAACAAGAGGAGCACTGCCAGAACCCGACAAAATTACCTCAAGCGGACTACTGGTGTGCATGTTTCTAACAAAACTGTCAGAATCAGAGCCCATACAGTTGCTATGAAGGCCCAACATCCTCCAGGTAGGTTAGATCCATCAGGATACCATCCACTGTTTCAGGGACGTGTCGGTCAAACATTCTACTGAGACACATTGAGTTGTCTTGAGGAATTGTTTCGTGATTGACACAAGCTGGATCAGCTTGTGGTTTTAGATTTTCACTTTTGGGGAAATTTAGAATCCACCCCTCATGGGTTAATGATTTTGGATTCCATTCTGTTCTCAAATAATACACAATGTACATCAATAATGTTTTTCAAATTGAACATTGATCATTAACACATTGGACTGGATTCAGAATCATACTCAAAATCAACGTGGAAAATTTAGATCCCAGGCCGATCCAACTTTTGTGAATTTCCTCAAGACAACTGATAATGTCTCTCAGTAGTGTGTATGGCCTCCATGTGCCTGTATGCACTCCATACAAATTCTGGGCATGTTCCTGATGAGACGATGGATGGTGTCCAGCGGGTTCTCCCCCCAGACCTGGATCAGGGCATTAGTCGGCTCCTGGACAATCTGTGGTGCGACGTGGCGGCGGTGGATGCAACGATACATCATGTCCCTGAGGTGCTCCATTGGATTCAGGTCTTGGAAACGGGTGGGCCAGTTAATAGCATCAATGCCTTCGTCATCCAGGAACCGGTGACACACTCCAACCCCATGATTATCATGCACATGAATGAACCCAGGGCCCACTGCACCAGCATACATTCTGACAATGGGTCTGAGGATCTCATCCCGGTACCTAACAGCAGTCAGGGTACCCCTGGCTAGCAAATGGAGGTCTGTGCAGCCCTCTAAGGATATGCCTCTGATCATCACTGACCCATAGCCAAACTGGTTATGCAGGAGGAAGTTGCAGGCAGCAGAATGTTCTCTCCAGACTCTCTCACGTCTGTCACATGTGTTCAGTGTGAACCTGCTCTCATCTGTGAAGAGAATATGGCGCCCACGGCGAATCTGCCAATTCTGGTGTTCCCCGGCAAAGGCCAATCTGACTGCACGGTGTGGGCTGTGAGTACAGGCCCCACTAGTGGACGTCCGGCCCTCATGCCACCCTCATGGAGTCTGTTTCTGACAGTATAGGCAGAGACATGCACACGAGAGGCCTGCTGGAGGTCATTTTGTAGGGATCAAGCAGTGCTCCTCCTGTTTCTCCTTGCAGAAAGGAGCAGATAGCGGTCCTGCTGCTGGGTTCTTGCCCTCTTACGGACCCCTCCACCTCTCCTGGTTTTACTGGCATGTCTCCTGGTATCTCCTCCACTCTATTGACACTGTGCTGGGAGACCAAGCAAACCTTCTGGCCACGGTGTGTATGGATGTGTCATCCTGGAGGAGCTGCACTACCTGAGCAAATCTGTGGGCAGTAGATACTGCTTCATGCTACCACTCACGGAGAGGGTACTGGGAAAAAAAATGCAAAACTAAGCAAGAATCAACCGAAATGGACGATGAGAGGGAAATGGTCTGTTGCCACCAACTGTAAAACCATTCCTTAATAGGGGTTATCTCACTAATCAACTCTCCTTTCCACCTGTCGTCTTTCCCATTTGCGCAACAGCAGGTGAAATTGATTCACGATCATTATTGCTTCCTGACTGAACAGGTGGATATCCCGTGGGTGTGATTGACTTGGAGTAACACTCTTTTGAATATGTGTTCCCTTTATTTTTTTAAGTAGTGTATCTAACTTACATTTAATCATATTAATAATATCAGTTGGGTTTTTTTCAGCTGCTTTAATACCTAATATTCACCAGTGTTGTAGAAGAGGCTTCTGTTTGTGTAAGTCTAGGGAATGTCATTCATATAAATGATGGTATGAAAGCTTGATCAATCTGGAATTCACAGTCCTCTCCCAAAAATTGTAATAAATCTCCAATATGACAAATGAGAAACAGATACATAACGTTTGACAGCTCTGCTTCAGGCTCAGAAGGAGGGGAAGTGAGGAAGAAATGCAGGGTTTGTTGAAGACGACAGGCCAGCCAGCAGTTTAGTTTCACAGCTTAAGTTACCATGGTAATTGACTCAGAGTTTATTTGTAACTTTTCTCCTATCTCAGTGTTAACAAACTCAGAATTTCCTCTAAACCCCCTTTCTTTTATAATCTCCTAGTAGGGTTTGAGTCCTGACGCTAACTTGAGTTTAAGAGCAGACAACACATGTTGTATGTGTGAGAAGTGCAGGACTGATGCTACACTCAGGAGGTTCTTTTCTCTGAGACAGTCTTGGGTTGTGTAAAGATATCAGTAGCAGGGAGACCAACAAAGGACACGTTTATGTTCAAGTGCATTCCATTTAGTCATGGAGTCATTCATTTTGGTGTTGCTAAATCCTTTTTCACATTTCTAGTCTCTACTTTTCACTTGTGTACTCAGTGAAATGCTGCACTGCAGAGCTCAGCTGTTGGAAACCAAAGTAGAGCTGCAATATCAGCAAGGTGAGGATACGAAACAGCTTATGATGGTGTAACAAAGAAATCGCCTCTATTTTCGCTGATACAAGTCCATCAAAATATGGCCGGGCTGAGCTCAATACCGATTCTTAGTATTTGCTCAGGAAGAAATGTAGAGACTTATCTGGTGGTGATGAACTAAATCAGCATTGGGTAAACTTGTTTGGCCCAGGGCTGAAATACAACAGTTCATCAGTGCTGTAATTTGTATAATTCTAGCATTACTGTTGAAACTCAAGCAGTTTCAATTTGAGCAGAATTAAAAAATCGACAGCTGTGTGCCCTTTCTGTTGTCCAAACTTAGTTTACAAGTCAGAATCACATATATTCAGTGTGAGTCCAATGCAGTTTATATTCCTTATTAAGACCTGTGAGAGAAAATCTTCATTTAATTGTATCCATTATGTACCGTAATTCTACCTTTTGCATTTTTTCAGCATTATCTAATATACATATGTGTGTACACTGTTTTTTACTCTCATAAGGCATTCCAGAATGCATTTTAGAGGATGAAACAGTTGTGCGTCAACGTGTTGCTGACGTGAACTCACCCTCACAGGAGGACTTTGTCACCAAGTCATCTGTGGAACTTTTTGTGTGCATTGTCCCCGCCACTTAACATTGTGGTGCCTGCAGTACTTTCACATAAGTGTGATATTGAGAGGCTGCTCAAGTGTTTATTTGTTTGAATATTCCTGCAGGACTATGTTTTTCAATAGTGCATGAGCAGCTTTGTACCTCAACCAAATTAACACTCTTGTGTTGTTTTTGTACAATCTATTATTCTGCCTTGCGTTTTGCATTTTCAATTTCTCTGTCCTCTTCACTGTTTTCCATTTATCATTTTGCCGTCTCACTCCTTGTTTTATTTTCTGTAATAGTCATCTCCACCTCTCCCCTTCCATCACTGTGTTTCCCACTTGGGAAATGAAGTTAATTTGCAATGTTTACGCATATCACTAATGAATTGTTTGTCCTGATATTGACGAGCAGGCCTGCCATAAGAATTGTTAATCTGATTTGATCTTCGGAGAATCACATTTTTCATTATTTTTATAATATTAGAATCCCATGGGACAACTATTGTAAACTCTACCCAAAACTCAGAGCTGTTGGTTTGTAATTTTCCGTCCTCTTTTTTTGAATTTACCCTTAACTATTATTTCATTATTATCATATTCGTTTTGTCCGAATGATGATGGATTTTAATGTTGACATGCGCTGATTCAAAATTCTTACATCCCAAAAAGACAGGGATATTGGGGAAGTGTCATTGCTGTGTTTGATTGTTAGTGTTAACGTGATTATGCAAAAACTATGTGATAGATCAGTTTCAAATTGTATACATTAGTAGACCTCAGCGCGAGGAAGAAGTTCATTGATTTTGGGAAAGGTCACGTTCATGTAGGGCGGAAAGAATTCCTCAAATAATTCGAGTAACTTGATATATAAAAAACCTTAGGCTTAGTTTAAATCAGGATTACTATACAGCTCACCGTGTTGTAGCGCTCTGCGCCTCACCTAACCATGACGTCACATACACTCTCCGACACACCTCAAACAATGAATGGCTGTCTGATGAATACAGAAACAAAACACACAATGGAGCGACACTGGAATGGGTCAATGGTGACTAACCCGTCAATCGTGATCAACAGGTAGATCTTTACCTACTTTTCGGGTCGATCTTTAATGATTTGAAAAAGTTTACTGGTTTCCACCAATCAGGGTTCTGTCTTTGCGTTAAATTTGGTAGTTCCCTGGTAGTTCCCTGGTAGTTCCCTGGTCGGTTATTTCACATGTCAATTAACTCATTCCGATCCTTATTCCATGACACCTGAATTATACCAGAGATGAAGAGCCTGGTTTAGCTAGCAGTCTGGATGGAGGAGAAATGGGGAAAAAAGTCAAGAACCTACAATTTTCGCTGTAAATGCAAACATGATTTTTTTTTGTGCACTTTAGTTAAAGACAAACCCGTTTGCCTTATTTGTCACCAATCTGCTGTTCTTGCTAAAAGGGGAATTTAGAACGTACCACACAGCCAATATAAGTTTAGTTAGGACGACCCGCCTAATAGCGCCATGCGCACCTGCAAAGTGAGCGAGTTAAAGTCTGCACTGAAGGCCCTGCAGCCGCTTTTCACCAAACCAGTGGACAAAAATAGAGCCGCAAACTAGGCATCGTTCCTTTTCAGTCACCTTTTGGCCAAACATAAGAAGCCTTTTACAATGCAGAATTGTTTAAGGAGGCCATTTCCATTACAACTGTAACCTTGATCAGAGACTATAAAAATAAGGATGATGTCAAACATGCAATTGCAAGTCTGCAACTTGGTCCAGCAACTGTGACAAGGAGGATAGAGTCTCTGTCAGAGGAAGCATCGCAGCAAGTTATGATGGATTCATCGTTGTGTGAGTGCTTCCCACTGCAGTTTGATCAGTCTGTTGATGCCACTAATACTGCACAGCTGATGGTCTTTTTTCGAATGGCTTTTGCGGATTTAACTACCAAAGACAATTTCATCCCTATTTTAACACTGAAGTAGAGGACGAGAGGTAAGGACATATACACTGCGCTCAAACGGTACGTGTGTGACAACATTCCATTGCATAAGTTAGTTAGTTAGTTGTTTTCCATATTTTGTTAATTTTCATTGTGTTATCCACCAGCAAGCTCTTGTAAGTAAAGTTTTGGACTTTTTACACCGGTGATAAGGATTGTTAATTCCACATGTGCGAATGTACTGCAGCACCGTTTGCTGAAGTCGTTACTTGACGAGGTCGAAACTGTTTATGGTGATTTGATTCTGCATGCTGAGGTGCGTTGGTTAAGTTGTGGCAGTGTTTTGCAGAGGCTTTATTGACCTGTTGCATGAGATGCGCTGCTTCCTGGAGTCAGGTAAAGAACATCATAAAAAACTGTCAGATGATGCATGGCTGCGTGAACTGGGATTCCTCACAGACCTGACAGCCAAAATGAATGAACTCAACAGAGAGCTGTAGGGTAAAGACAGAGATGAGACACATGATTAGCGCTGTCAACGCATTTAAGGCAAAACACTGTCTCTCTCCCAGATGAGAAAAGTGAAAGTCACACGTTTCCCAAACCTGGAAAGACTTTCACATAATGTGAGAGAAGCCTGCTCTGAAAAATTCATTGTCCACCTGGATAAAGGGAGGGCCAAGTTTGACTGGCGTTTTGAGGAAATGCTTAAAATGGAGTATATTGTGAGATTCATCAGCTGCCCATTTATTACCGCTGACACTGAGGCAGTAGTAAGTTTCAGGAGGTGTTTTTTCTTACCAAATGGTGTGGACATGGAAATTATTGAAATGTAGAATGACATTGCAATACAAGCAAAGGCTAACAAAATCTGACATGAAAAGTGATCTTGGCTTGGAAAAGGTTGGTGACAATTGCCTAGATTATCCCGTACTATCCGCCGTTAGCCTGCCAGCCCCTGTTATCATTTTGCGGTTCGTGTTTGCTAGGTACTCGTTGCAAACTGGATCAACTCTCTACAAGGTGCTATATAGATGTAAGTTATTATTATCATTACAAGTCACCTCATCTCTTCTCACTTCAGCCTCTCGTCACCTGTCGTACCCTTAGTCTCCCAGTAGATGCATCTCACCCAGTGAGGAGAGGTAAACGAGGGGGATAACCTATCTTTGAGTGCGAACAGATGCTCACTCTGCCTCAGATTTGGGGAGGTTAATAAAGCTGACAAAGACTGAAAGATATATAGTGTAAATATTGACCCTGGGGTTTATTGAATTGGTTATTCCTTTGACTCTGCACTGCCATAAACAGACATTAGTTGAATTTACATACTCCTTATACCAAATAAAATCGGAAGAAATTCCTAATTAAAAAAAATTAAAAAATGCTCCACGTAAACACCTCTTTCCGAAGGAGGACGCCCTTTCCAATAGGAAAGTAAGAAATAATTACCTCTAGAAATAAGTCCAAGATAAATCATCACAAGTCGCAATAGACCAACGCTGTGAAAAAATTAAAAAGCCCTGGAAAACATTGCAAATTCTTAGGATAAATTCCATAACAACAAATCTCATTTGTTATTATAAATGTTCAGGTGCAGACTACAGAGACAGATATTACTGCAATTCAAGCAATAAACATCTTGTTTTTCTAAAAGGGGAACAATTAGTCATTCATCCAAGAGACCGGTCATATTCTATTTTTTATATATCTACTGCTCACGAGCAAAGCAAAAGTGATTTAATAAAAAAATTATTGCAGTGCACCATATATTTCTTATTCGATGACTTGATTAATAGCCAGAATAATCGATAGAATACTCGATTACTAATATTATTATTATTATTATTATAATCAATTACTGCGTCCTACTTGCATTTGTCCACCACCAGGGGAAGCTGCAATAGTTTTTGGGCAATAATTTAGGCTAGGCTTTAGGCTTTTGTCCAGTGCTTCCTAACCACGTCTGATTAAGTCCAATTTGGCTCATAAGTCTTCTTAAAGAGAGCCATCGTTTATTTATATTATACTACTATAATAGTTTATATTTTACTCAATAGGGGGCGATTTTTGTGGAAAACAGTTTCTTTTCTATGCCTCTCTAACAATAAGTTTAATTGTGTCTAAATTTAGCTCATATGATTTGACATAAGGAAATGTGTCTTGTATCATTACTGAGCTCATTAAAAATAGCTACATTTATTTGCCTTCATTATTGACTCAAAATGGGATCTGATCTCACATCATATTGTTGACTACATAGACATACTTAGGTTGAGTCAATAGGGACTGTTTGGGATGATTAATGAGTCACATTTAATTTGAGGCAATTGCTCAGGTAGGCCTTGTTACACTCTATTCTTACAGAATATAAGAGGACATGGGACTACAAATTACTTTCTCTTTAGCCTAGCTGAAGTAGAAATACAGCAAAACTCCTTCAGTAAGTGGTCATAGCTTTTGTATAGTAGTATTCCCTAATCTACATAAACATTAATCTACTGTCTGATCCAGATGTTCATTTTTCCATTCATTCATGTTCCATCATCCACTATTGTTTGATGCCCTTGCATTGCCTTTCTATCCTTTTGGAGACACCACAAACATATCTGCATCATTTTATTTTTCTCGGCAGACTCTCAGTTTGTTTATTCATGTTTTATTTTTGCAATTTGTGTTGTTACAAAAATGCTATTTTATTTGAATTTTGTATGACATAATGCTGTGACCTCTGTTGTGTAATAAACCTTTCATATTTGGAATTTCATTTTTTTAAATTTAGTTCCTGGATGGTGAAGGCAGTGATATCGTTGATTGGTTTTCAGTTTTCCCTGACCTGAATCCACTTGAGGACCTTTGGGACATTATTTATTGGTGCATTCAAGGATTCTAAGTAGTGCCACAGACTTAACAATGACTTCACTGATGCCCTGATTCAGGTTTGGGGAGACATCAACCTGGACAGCATCCATCCTCTCATCAGGAACATGCCCATGCATTTTCAGCAGTGCAGACTGACACTTGGGGGTCAAACAGACTACTGAGGCAAATTATAACTTTTTGATGTGATTTAGAATTCAGCCCTCAATGGGTTAATATTTTTACCATTCTTGCGTCATTTTGTTCTCAACAACAATAAAGATATCAACTTGAATACTTCCTTAATTTACATGCAATGTGTGATTTAAGCGTTCCCCTAATTTTTGCGAGTAGTGTAGTTCATAAGTGAATGAACAGAACAAATTACATAAATTACTTATGCATTTACATACCACTTACCAATTTACTTCCATGATTGTCACCGGCCCAGAGATATTGGATAAAAAGACTGTAAATTAATTTATTTTTTTTAAAATCTCCCCTCATCTTTGTACACATTTTAACAGTTTATCATAAAACAGTGGCGCCACCCTTATTTTATTTTTCTGTATGTATGGCTAGTAGCATTGGATCAGTGTTTCTTCTGGACAGCTCTTTGTGGTGTTGACCTCTGCATACACACACCATGCTGAAGATCTGACTTATCAGTTTTGGCATGTGGACTTTGCATGATCTCAAAGGAATAATTGGAGGTTTATCAGACTGCGGCTTTCTTGACCAGTATCTGAATAAGCAGAGGATGGATAAATGATTGTGTGGATAGATCCATATTCCAAAGCTACTGATAGCATTTCAAAATGTGTATTTTGGTACTTCCTTTTTCATTTTGGCCAGAGGGTCGCCACAGGATGTTTATCACCATATTCTCTAAGTTATGGTTCATTATGAAGTTCAGGAGAAAAAAATTTACAAAGTCATACATTTTTTAAATTTTTTTCATAATTCACAATCATAAGTATGATTTCCAATATTTTTCTTTCATCAACTTTGTCTATTAATCTCTAAATATAGAAAGTGGCAGTTTATTTTGGACCCAGGCGCAGACACAAGACAGCGAGGCAGAGCAGGTGCAATTGTAATATTTATTATAACAAAACTGCGCGAGGAAAATCAGGGGATCAAACCGGAACAACAAACTAGGATTACTTACAACACACTGGGAAACAAGGCTGGGACGCGTGATGACACGGGGGAACATCATGCAACGAACTGGCACAGAAGGAAAGGTGAGGACAGACTATATACACCGACGTAAGGAGACAATGAGACACAGCTGGAGGGGAAACACATGTGAACAGGATGACCAATCACAGGACAGACAGAGGGAGAAAGAAACACAAGTGAACACAAAAAGGCAACCCAAATCAAAATGACAGAACTGCCCCTAATAATATATAAACACAAACTCTTGACAAATACGATCAGTGAAAAGTTCATTCAAATGGGATAAGTAAAAAATTTAAATGACAGGACAAAGAGAAAATGCATGTGTTCAGTACAGGGTTGACTGGTATTGATGAACACCAGAATTGGCAGATTATCCATTAGTGACAATGGAGCTAAATGAGTAACTGTGAAAATAATGGGAATCTTGTGCTCTTCACTTTTAGTAGGGTGAGGCCTCCATTTGGGATTCAGAAAAGATGAATATGAGACAAATGTTAACATGTTGTTTAAAATTTCAATTTTATTTCCTGTTATTTATAAAGGGTAATCATATAATAAACTTTCCTTCATTTATCACATGTTACACTGTACATACAGACATACACACATATACTTGCCTGCAATAACTGCCCTAAGCCTGTGATCCAATGACGTCACCAAACTGTTGCACTCTTCATTTGCAAAGATTTTCCAGCCTTTTAACACAGCCTCTTTCAGTTCTTGTTTGTTTGGGGGGACTTTTCCTTCAGTTTCCTCTTCAGGAGGGGAAAAGCATGCTATACTGGGTTAAGGTCCGGTGATTGACTTGTTGTCTTTTGAGTCGTTGTTTTGCTGCATGATGAAGTTCCTCCCGAATTGTTTCGATGCATTTTATTGGTGGAGATGATTGTTTTCACTGATTGTTGTTTTGGGTTTTTTCTTCACAGCTCTCACAATGTTTCTGTCATCAACTGCTGTTCTTGTCCTTGTCCGACCTGTTCAATGTCTGTTGCTCAGTACACCCGCAGTTTCCTTCTTTTCCCAGACATTCCAAATTAATGTATGGCTATGCTAATTTCTCTGCAATAGCTCTGATCGATTTTCTCCCTCTTCTCCGCTTCAAAATGGCTTACTTTTCTCCCTTAGACGGCTCTTTGGTGTTAATGTTGGTCTATCCTTTCTTAATAACAAATGCAGTTTTGACAGGTTAAACCTAAGGCTAAAACCAAGTGTAGATATTCAGAGCTATTGTTTAAACAATCAATCCACAAGGCAACAACTGGGCAATGAGAAAAATGTGTGGGTTCAAACATAAGGTACTATGTCTTGGGTTGATGTACGTACCAGGAAATGAAAGCTGAAATTCTGAACCTTTGTCTCATATTCATATTATGGTCTCAAACCCAAATGTCTTCAGCGTACAACAAAAACAGAGGAATTGACCTTTGCTATTCCAATACTTTGGAGGAGACTGTATATGTTTAACAGTAATGGGCTACAGAGGAAGTCTTTGGGGACGCCACAGGTCGAAGGGGCCACCGAGGAGGAGGCGTTGCCCATGGCTGTAGAGAAAGTCCGATCAGAGAAGCATATTTGAACCACCTTAAAGCAGTCCCTCTAATGCCAGACCCTTTTCAGGGCATGAAATACATTTGGATTGTATTATCTACTGTGTCAAAAGCAAAGCTCAAAACCAAAAAGGTGTGTACCCGAGCTATCGCCAGCATCAGGTACAAGTAAGAGGTCATTAGTCAGTTTAATGAGTGCAGATTCAGTGCTGTGACATGGACGGCAGTCTGATTGAAACTTATCAAACGTGATGCATGTGTCCATGTCCAAATCCACTGTAAGTAAACACATTTCTCTAAGACTTTTAAAAGAAAGTCTGAAATTATTATGATCCGTAGGATCAAGGCTTTAATCTACATCTTTGAATGAGGGTGCATGTCAAAAGTAACAAGGAGCAGTGCCTGTTACCCATTTTTGAAAGCTGCTTGATTAATAGGAATTTACAGTATCACAACACCATGAGCTCATAGACCAATATCAAAATGCAGAAAGTTAACCAGAGCACTTTCTGCCGTTACCACAACTCATATGTGCAAATAATCACAAGGACTACTTTCTTAGCATAACAGGATATATTTACATTAAGCAATAATGATCGGTAATCAGTAACACTTTGTAAGTAACCTCAGATACATACAGCAGTTGTTCACAAACACAAACAGAACCTAACACAAACAGAACCTACCACAAAAAGAACTTAACACAAACAGCTGAATCTGAATATGCATGAATATAAAGTATATACATTGATCTGCCCTAACGTCATAACCACCTGCCTGAAATTGTCCCCCTTTTTCCTTCGAAAAATCTCTGATCTTTCAAGGTATGGGCGTTAGGAGCTGATCCTTTTTTAAGTCCCGTTAAAGGAGCACCAACTTGCAACTAAGTCCTGCTATTTGCAAGGTAGTTACATCCTGGTATCTCTTCCCCATGTATTCGAGGCAGCATCCACATGATTTAGAAGAAAACATGATTCATCAGGCTGCTATCTTCTTCAGTTGCTCCGTCTAGATATGATGCCGTTGTTCTCCTTTTAGTATCTTTCGCTGGGACAAAGGTCAGCGTCGGCACTCTGACCAGTGGCGTCGCGGCCCACTACCAGCAAGCTGTGATGCACTGCGTCTTCTGACACCTTTGGATAAGAACCAGTTGTGGGATCAGACAAAACGAGAGTTGGGCACCCATGACCCTCTCCCTGCTTCACCGGTTATCCTTGCTTAGAAACCGTTGATAGTTACTGAACACTGAAGACTGGAAATAATCAACAACGTTGGAGAAACTCTCAAGTCTCAAAGCCAACATAAAACTGCCCTTTTCTCTTCAAGCCTTAAAATCGCCTATTTTTCCTTCTTCCAGCTCATGAATGTTTTCACTTGCTCACCAATGATCCTATCTACTGACGGGTGCCATTGTAAGGATGTAATCAATTTAATTCATGTCACCTGTCAGTGGATATGATGTTATGGCAGACAAGGCAAGGCTTGGCTGCAATTTCCGATGCTGTAAGAATAGAATGAAAATGTAATAAATGCAGAGGTTTTTTTTTGTAAATAAAAATAAATGTGAAAAAATGCAATGTGTGTCCGTGTCCATCTCAGATTCGACAACGCTCATGAACAGTTTAAATAATACAGGTGTTTGACAACATGGTTGGACCCTTATCATCCAAATCCGCGGGAGTGATGAACACAAGATTTTTGACATGATTCCAATGACAGAGTCTGCTGAAGAAACCTAAAATGTGTGATTGCAGTAGGAAGCCCTATAATAAGATGTCGTTTTTCGATAACGTGCTGCTGGCGTTTATGTCGTTACCTTGCTCTGGTGATTAAACTGGCGGAGAAATGTTAGAACTCAAATCTCAAATTTTAATTATTAAGATTGTGTGGCAGGGGCAACTTTCTTTCAAATAGTAGATTAGAGAATCTTAATTTAACGAGGATTAAATGGTATTTCCTTCTTCTTCCAAGAAATGAATGTGCAAGTAAGGTGTGTGTCTAGTAAGTGAACTGAGGGAAGTCAAACAGAAGTGATTAATGTGCAGACAGTGTAGAGGAGAGAAACTGATAAAGCCCAGATCTAGTAAAGACAGACAGCCGTGATGAGAGAATAGGACAAGACAGTGAGGAAAGAAGTAAATCAGACTTTGAGGGAACTGAGAAATTGCATGGCCTCAGAAAAGGCTCTGGGGACATTGAATGATAGGTAATGACTAGTCTGTTGTTGATCACTGGAGTGAAGATGGTGTTAAGTAACCTTCACTGTAATGACCCAGAAGTATGAGATTGACAGAGGAGAGAGGAAGAGAGTGGATGAGAAGAAATTATTTTTGTGGAGTTGGAGGTCGGCATAATAGGATTTTAAAGTTAGAGACAAAGGCTGAAGACAATATAGATAAAATAAAACTTAAGCCAATGCCAGGCAGCCCAAGCAATTTCCCTTAAGCTTAAATAACTTCTGTTCCTTCTTTTCTGTAAGCCATATTTCCCCTGCATGTGGGAACACAAACTTCCCTCCAGCTTCCTCTTCTACCACAGGCATGGGCCTGTTTGGATTCTTAGCATTATCTTAGATGTTCTTTGGACAGCACTCTTGGAACCCGCTCTTTGGGTTTTGTATTTTTGAATCTGCTGGACCAACTTAGGTTAACATCCCATATTGCTATGTTGATTTTCATAGAACTTTGAGTTTCAAGTTGGACATCTCTTCTTTCTTAAACCCAATGTGCTTCTTGATCTTCTCATGGTCCTTCTTCCTAATGTTACTAGCACCCATCAGGACTTTGGGACTTCATTTTAATCAATACATGGTGCAATGGTTGCTGTACACTACCCCAGTTGTGAGTCTCTGTGTATGCTGTCCGCCATGGTTCTGATGCTTAAGGACTGTTCTTGAGCATTAATAATCAGAGCTTTTGTGCTGTTCTTAGTTTCTGTCTTTTCTAGCAACTCATACAGATGTCAACTACTTGCTCTATTTGTTGATGGTAAATCCCATCAAGGGTATTGGTCTTCTTCTTCATTATCACAGTGGGTCCTCTGCTGCCCGGGACAAGGTATATCTTATCTTATTTTAGGAGTCCCAGGGGGCATCTTCCTGAGTTGTTCATAAGACACTCCTTACTTCATCCTGGATGATGGAACTCACCAATCAGTCCCCTTCTTTTGGTAACTCCGTTCCTTCAGTCCTGTCCTTGCTATAGATCCTTATCAGGTGGGTCAGTGACTCCCCTTCTCATTCACTTTTGACATCAACCATGCGTAGAGATTGGCTGATGGTCATTGTGCTCCTGAACCTGTATCTATATCTGGTATTTTTAATGACATGGCGTAGGGTTATAGCCTTACACAAAACAGCTACTGACTTAATAGTTACTTCAGGGAGGGATTTGGACTTGTGCTCCAGTCTCCATGTGTGGGGCATTGAGATTTTATTGTAGTGAATCCAAGTGGTGCTACGGAATCATGTACCTCTTGAACATTGCTGCCATAATACCAAAGAGCTTCCGTGTTGTTGTTGTTGTTGTTGTAGTGTTGTCAGTATTGTTCTCTTGTGTGCATCCTTTATGATGAGTGTTGTCCGGACCTTTGTTAGTCAATGGTAGTCAATATGTTTTGCCTGGTCCTAGGATCTCAGTGTTAGGCATTTGTTCTACCAGTAACAAGGAGTTAATATAGTTCTTTGAGTCTGGGATCTGGCTGGAACTTATTTTCTTGCCGTTATCCCCTGAAGCTGGGAGTGCACAATGTGTAGGGGAGGAATCAACACTGCATAATATTGTCATATTTTACATGGTAATAGATGTCAAGTATGAATACTTTATTATGTAATTTAAATAATATAGGGCTTTGTCATCACCTTAGGACATTGGAACCAAGGTATTTGCACTGTTGCAATATTTTTCATGGATCTGGCTGTGTTCGAGCTTTGAGTGAGACTCTGTTTGGTAGTCTCTAGAGCCTCACCAACCGGTATCTTGTACTTCTTTCCTTTCTGGATATTATATTATTTGACACTCTATGACTCAATCTTTATCTATATTTTTGTATCTCACATAGTTATTTTCACAAAAGTATCAGCAGTGAAATAATGACCCATAACATGACTGTCAGTGTTGTGTCTTGTTGTGACTCTAGAGATAGCATCCCAATCTGTCTCTGCAGATTAATAATGTCATATATACCCTCTTCTCTGACAGCAAGCCTTCCACATGGATTCACAAAACTTTCTCTGCTGCTGCTGGAGAGAAAAATATGAATTGTACGATGCATTGGGAGAGAAGTGTTGCCTACAAATTTGTTTAGGCCCGATTACAAGAGCGGATGGAGACCATTGATTTTTGTTATTTTATTTCCAACACTTGAAACAAAGAGATCTTAAGCAGAGGATGACCCACTAAACTGCATTTATTACACGGTACCAAACTTCACTTGACTCGAAGAAGTTAGAGAAAATAGCCGAAATCCTTTGGTTATCTAAGGTTAGTTGGAAAATAAGTATTTCAAAACTTTGCGAAAATAAATACATGAAAATACAAATTTCACATTTAATATTATTTGAAATGATAAAAGTTTAATAGAGTCAAATGAGTCAACTGTTTAAACTTCTTGCTTGTGCAAAGTACACACTTTTCCCATTATGAACACAGCACGTCTTATTTGTGCATTTTGTCTCACTTGGCTTGGGGACATTTCCCACCATGGTGTCGTGGAAAAACCTCCTTGTATCCTGTTACGGAGGTCTGTTTTCACATTACAAAAAGGGAGATTTCTCTTTGTTTAGTAATTTCCTTAAATTTAAAGATAGAATTGGAATGCTTAAAGCAATCATGGGTAATCTAAAACTAAATATTGTTCATAGTACACAGTATTCCGAGGGTTGGTGAACACTATGGTAGCATTCTTGCTCAGGCAGGGATAGAGTTAGTTTTAAATTGGGGTGTCTTGTTTTTCCAGCCATAGTTGATGATGACTGAGTCTAGTGATTTGAACCAGGTGTGGGTGGGTTGAGTTGGGATATTTGTAAACGGTTCATTTATTTTTAGAAGTATTGTCATTTTAACAGTGGCAATTCTGCCCATTATGGATAGTGGAAGTTCCATCCAACGTTAGAGATCATCAGTTATTGTTTTAAGAAGTGGGGTGAAGTTTAGTCTTGGACTAAACTTCACCCCAGAAGAGGGGGTTCACCCCTTGGGACTTGTGGGTCAGTAACATGAATGAATGCACACAGGTAATGTAGTGATTGATTGAGTTGATCTGTTAGTTGTAAATAATGCTCCAGCTCCTAATTTGTTCAAAATAGCTTGATAATTATGTGTCAGGGTTCAAACACTATGCTGGTATCCGAACACTTGAGTGCAAAATATTAGTCATTTAATACCCTTACAGTCCTGGGTTTGAGATGGAGAGGAGAGACGGATCATCCTTTCCACGTTAACTGGATCGCACCAGGAACTCTGAACGGGCGTAAAAATAAAGGGAGGTGGAGGCGGTTCTCAGAACAGCACAGCACAGCACAGAGGCTTCCAGATGCCAACAATTACTTTTGAATGAATTCATATTTGATGGTACTTCGCATATTAAAAAACGTTTATTAGCCTGCTGTTGGCTTGGCCGGGGGTCTCGTTGGCCATTCTGGCACACATGGACGGTACAATGGACTGTGGAGAATGAACCTGAAAGAAATGACCAGATCCAATCCAGATCATTTTCAGACGTGTTGTCCGAAAATCCCAAAGGTTTTCCTCTTCGTTAGTTTTGTAGTTAAACAGGTGTTTCACTTATCCTGCTGATATGAGAGCTGGGACTAGAGTTCACACCCGCTTCATTTACATTCATAGAGGGCAGAGATTTGCAAAAGTGAAAAGCCCTTTCTCCATTCTTCTGGTAATTTGATCTTGAACAATGTGGTTTTCAGTGGTATTCCTCTTAGTCCTACTGACAGAGACAATTCATCAACTGACTGATAATTTAGGGTTATATTTGAACTAATTGTGTCACTACAACTCACAGGGTGGACTGTCTTTCGAGTACTAGTAACATACCTTCTGAAATCTTTGGCTTTGCATTCATGCAAATATTCACTGGTCTGTATTTTTTTTTTTTCTGAGAATTGTTAAAGATATTATGAAAATATAACATTTAATTGGTATTGAACTGTCCAATGTGATTATTTGGATGATGTAAAATGAAATAAAGATAAATAAAAAAATGCAGAAATTCATTTATATATTTTTGTACTTCCATATTTCTTATATTTTTTCTGTATTTCTGTGTCCGTATGTTAATCAGGTGGGCGGATCTGACATCAGACCAAAGCAGGATTGGTTAGTTTGGCGAACCAGAGGGAAGCAACAGAGATTGATCAAATCTACATACATTGACAAACTTTAATCAAACTTTCACTAACCAAACACGTATTTAGGTGCCAGCCTCTGGCATATGTGTAGTAAATATATAAATCTCATATATTTCTTCCAATATCATTAACTACAGCGTAAGAATCTCAGATATTCACATTCATATTAGATATATATTCACTTAAGGATGGATGAAACAGTACACAAGGAAGCGGATACTAGGTTTTCCAAGTAGGCCATCGGCAACCACACAACAGACGCAGACGGATACCATTACAAAGAGTGTTTATGTTTTTCATACAGCCTTAAACCACACCATTAACAGCATTCCAGACTGTAGTAATCAATAACACAGTCTTACATCTACAGCAGACCAAATGCATCGCAAAGTAGTTGTTGCCATCATAGCATGTTGCCTTTTCTGTACACTTCTATGGTCTACCTCTCCATACATCTACTTACTTTATCATATTTCTGGTTGAATGTTATCATTTTAAAGAACACATCTTACTGTTACTATGATACAAGTAGCATGATTTTTTGTGGTTATCATTTCATAATTAAAGTGTGCGTTGTTTCTGTTTTTAGAGGGGAAACAGAAAATGAGGGCGAGCAACTACAGCAACCTCAGTGTCAGGAGCCACAATCCCCATGGTTAGGGGCATCACTAGATGAACACTGTCATGTGACTGTATGATATGAATATGTTAGAGACAAACGCACCCAGCAGCCTTCAAAATATAACAAAGATAGAGAAAAGCAAACAAGACGGCACATTTTGTCCCAAAGAGGTGGGTGTGAAATATTCAATGAAGGAGGGACAGTCAGTATTTCTACCAGTTGATGACACAAATTTATCCCACACAAACAAGCGACTGTGACTTTGCTGCCTGGGGACCAGGGAAAGAAGGAAGTGGAGAAATACACATTAAGAGAATCCTACCTGACCTGATTTTATAAATCATATCTGAGAACGTTCACACATTTGTCCAGAAGTGTCACACCAGAGCTACTAAAAAAACTCTTTACAGCCCCTATTCTCACGGCATCACATGATTGGACCAAACCATCTTAAGGCAAGGGCTTTGACTGTTGGTTGCTTGACCTGCGCGATAAAGACAGCCTTGAAATGTAAATAAGGAGGGAAAAAAAGAAAAGTAATTAAAATCTCGACAAAAGATTTGGATTACTGGGTTGGAAAATCAGTGACTATGTGTGTGAATTAGTTTAACAAACAAAAAAGAGACATAGTGGTTAGGCTACTTCATCACAACTTCATTCATTTTTTAGTCCATCTGAGGATTGTTTGGTGTTTGCAAGTTCTCCCCTTGTCTGCTTTTATTTCCTCCCGGCACTCTGACCTCCTCCCACATTCACGACACATGTAATATGTGAACTGTTTAACAGCACACGTAAAACTGTTGTGTTTGAAACAATGGAAGTATGCAACCATTAAGGCACATCACACATTATAAACACCAAGTGTGTATGTGCCAACGGCACTACTGCACATTAATAGACTGGACTACTCTAACTTGTATTCTGTTCTTGGAGATTGACTCTTTCTGCATATTTAGCTCACATTTTATATCTTAATTTAAATTTGCCAGTACTTTCTATTTTTCACACTCACACTAACACGTCTATAATATTTCATAATCTCAGTATGTATCTATGTCTTGCATGTTTTTGATTTGAATCACAGTTTCTCTTATTTCTATTGCAACTGTCACTTTGCTAAGGTTGTTGGAGCTGCTGTAATGACCCAATTTCCCCTGTAGGGGTTAATAGAATTTCTGTCTATCTAATAGGTGGCTCTAAAAGTCTAGATATGAATGGGAGTTTGAAAAGTTAATCATCTTTGTGTTCGTCCTGTGATTATCATGCAACTTTCTCGCGCAGTTGGCCCTATTTTAGCTGCAACCCTGGAAAGAAAAAGCAATAAATGACAGAAAATGTATGAACAGAGTTTTATCTACACCGACCACATACTGTAGAGCAGGTGTGTCACACTCAATCGCAGATGGGTTCAAAATAAAAGATCAAAAACAATATTTTACAAGTTAAAAATGATATCTAAAATAAATCAGGATTTTAACATGAAAAACGCTATTGATTGATATGCTGGCTATCGCAGTGCATTCTGGGATTTGTAGTATCTGTGGTGTTTTCAGCTGTATACCAGGGGGCCAGTTATTGTGAAAATTGAATATAGATATAGATATAATTGTTGATGTTGCCCGCGGGCCTTGAGTTTGACACGTGTGATGTACAGCCAATAGAGACACTGATCAACCACAACTAACTGATAACTGATGGGAGCATATTATGTAAATGAAGCTGCAGTTAGTGTGTATTTCTGTGTGAAGCTAACAATCAGGTGACATACTCCAACTCTTCCAGCCATTTAGGCCTGCGTGTTGCCTGTGACACCAGCGTATACTCCCACTTCCCAAGGCTGTACTCGGCTCTGCATACATGCAGCCCTTGTGATAGAGCTGGTCTCTGTCTGGCTTTGTGTAATCACTTCCTTCAAATCATAAATTAGACTTGAAAAGAGGGAGTGACTGAGCACATGACTCAAGAATGGGTTATAGAGAGAGCTTGATAGATTTTTCTGTTATTAATACT
Organism: Lophius americanus; assembly: GCA_037951165.1. Classification (NCBI taxonomy): domain Eukaryota; kingdom Metazoa; phylum Chordata; class Actinopteri; order Lophiiformes; family Lophiidae; genus Lophius; species Lophius americanus. The sequence continues at coordinate 6,422,896 of JBBDHG010000032.1, read as the reverse complement.
CATTGTCTGTCCAGAGTCTCTATCGTCGAGGATAATCATATTGATTTTTCAAATACTTTTCCTGAATTTTAGAGTTCGTAGAGTGTATGTATTTACTCCTGCTGTGGAGAATTAGACAGGTCACACAGGGGCTTGTCAGATGATTTTGCCTGTAATAAAATGCTACGTGACAGCAGCATGTTTCACATTAGGCCACTCAGTGTCATAATCCAACCTTGTGACTAAGTTTCTGTAGCCTGATACTGATGCAATGTTAGAAGTTAAACTGAAACAATTAAGCTAAGCGTCCATGTAACTGTTGGGATTTTTGCTGTTCCAGCTACAACTAAAAAGAAGAGGTTAGAAGATTTAAACGTAAAGTCACCTTTAAATCGATGTGTGCAGTGATAACTAGACATGACTCTTCAGTAATTTACACATTTCAGTACTCACATTACATCATTCATGATTACCAATTGTTAATCAATATTTTAACTTGTACTGTGGCTTAACAAGTGCCATCAATTTGCAGAAACCTGATTCTTTCACAGATGTAATTGGAAGCAGAACTCCAGGGACCATTTTTTCTGCGATGAGCTGGCAAATGTCTTTGCCCTCACAGCATCAAAATGCAAAGTGCTAACACTGCTAGCTTATGATGTGATGTTAGAATGCCTGTCTGTGCTGTTTCCTCTGCTTTCTGTGCAAATGGTTAATCATTGAACTATTTGTTACATAATACAGAAATTTAACTTTGCAGAGCTTGCACATTATTTTTAAAGTTTATTTTATTTATATGGCGCTGAATCATTATAAAGGTTATGTGATCACAATTTACTAATAGAACAGCTCATTAACCACGCTTTTAATTTACAGAGACCGAGACTTCCTCCATGAACAAACATTTGGTGACTGTGGTGAAAATCTGTCTTTGGGAGAAAAACAAGAAATCTTTCAACAGCCAAAAACTTCATAAGTGACCTGGGCTCTATGTAGTTGTCCATCCTCCTTGAACTGTCCTGATTTTAAACTGTAGTAGTACCTATTACTGACTGAGTTAAGACAAAAACAACAACATTCCAACACCTCAGACTGTAAACTGTACTACTAATCACCGTCATCATCATCATTAAATAGATCAAAGTCAAATTCCATCTCTATAATCTCCATCTCATCCTTGTTATCCGCATTATTGTTTGCGTAATTTGGCTCCTTCACAATAGCTTCTTGCTATTCAAACTCTGCTTTCTGGGCCGGAACCTCAACGAGAGAAGGAGGTAAGATGGGTCCAGCCGTCCCCTCATCCATCATCGTCTCCCAGCCCATATCTTGGTCATAGAGTTTGGGACTGTTGAAAATTGGTTGGTCTGCTCTCTTTTAGCAGAGCACTCAGAAGTTGGCTCCTTGTACATGGGTGCATGACAGAGACCTTGGGGGGAGGCAAGCCTTCAAGGTCTACTTTGAAGTTTGAGTCAAGGACTTTATCAGCAACCACCATTTTGGGCAGCACCTTGGTCAACACAGCATCAACTGACTTCATCTGAGCATGTCAGATGAAGGACTCCATCTCCTTTTAGAGCTCATCTGTCACAGGACAAAATTCACCGAGCTGAATGAGACCTTTCTGGAATTCAGAGTACTTCTGAAGCCTGTTGAAGGGATTCACCTTTCCCTTACCTTAGTAGAGTCTTCTCCCGGAAAGACATACTGCAGTATCCCAGCAGGGTGCTGCAGTACCCAGTGCCGAGACTCTCAGCCACTTCAGACACATTTATTAATTTGCGGGGCATGCCAGTGCCATGGTCAAGGTATACAGCGAGCTTGATCCTGCTGGCATGGTAGAGAGATGCATGAGTAGAGAAGGATCTACAAGATGTCTCACCCCTCATCATGCTGGAATTGGCTGTCAAGTGGGGTTGAAGAACAATGCGGTTGTCTGTCTGTCTCCCCCTGGTTTGACCACAGGGCATGAAACTCAGAAGTCTGGACCCGTAACATTTAAAGAAGAGGCCAAATTCTATACCATAAATCTCAATAGCAATGTCGTGGAGCAAGGGCTGCACGCATATCGCTCCACAGGTTGGTGGAAGGTTGTTCATCATGAGGAAGCGGGCATTGCCTTCCTGTATGACGAATGCATCATCAGGGTAGGTCACCTCCTTATCCCTGTCCTGAAGTGGATAGTGGAGGGTTGTGGCCTTGTTTGTCTTGGCAAAAAAGCCATTGGGAGAGCTAAGTGCATGAGGAGGAGGCAAGAGAGAGGGTTAATGCATGAATTCTACGTGGTTGATGGGCGTACTCAACAACTGAGACTTAACGTGCAGCTGGAAGGCAAGGTTGATCTGATCCTGGTAAAATGGAATAAGAAGAAATTAGTGAATTATTAGTGAAATGAGTCAAGCTTTAGTCCAATGAAAGAAAGCATTACAACAATTTCAAAATTTCTTTTTTTTGTGTAGTATAAAAATATTAGTGAATCGGTTGAGTCAATATCCACCTTGCCCTGTGCAGATATGAGCTTGACCTTCTTGCTGTACTGATCCATCGTCCTCAGTTTAAGCTTCTTGAGGGAATCAAAGAAGCCCTTCTTCTTGAAGACAAAGCGCTGATACGCACTCAGCGCTGATGCTCCTTGGAAGACCTGCCTGCAGCACATCTATCACGACTACTGGATTCATAGAAGCCCCAGGTGCCAGTAAGTAGATGGTTTTTGTCAAGGATCTGCCATTGGTGAAGCCATTGATATTACCCTTTCATACCACAGGTATGTTCAACTTAATTATCAGTAATTGAGTATGAGGAGAAGGAGTGCATAGATTACCTGACATGGTTATGACCATTACACACAAAATTGAGATATGCCATGGCGCCGGCAAGCCTTCAAATCTTCTCTAGTTACAGTGTTTAATTATATATACATTTTTTATGAGGGTTTTTGCTGTCCAATACATTTTATTACATCACTTGGCTTTTGAGGCATTTGTAATTTGTAACTTTTCACTGTTTTCTCAAATAAAAGGTTTTTAGATATGATCGCATGGTTGTTTGGATTTATAGTTCCTGACTTTTGCCATTTATAGTTAGATTGCCAACTATAAATGTTCGCTTTCTTACTATAAAAACCTGCAACTCTGGAAAGATTTTCTAGAACAAATCTGTCCAGAATTGCACATTTTTAACATTTTCTTTTACCAATAATTATACATGGTAATAATAATTCAATATATAAAAAAATAAAATTCGATACACTCTGCATGTGTTATATTCTTTATATGTTTTATTTTTAAATTCTAGCAATGCATTAATCAAAATGTTTGTAATGTAGTTCAGTAGCTAACAAATCCCTCACCAAGTTCATTGACCAAATAATGTCTACCAAAAGCACGGTCTTCAAGCCTGACCAACTTTGCCTGCATTACCTCACAGGAACCCCCGCTAATAGTTTGTCATCCATAACTTTGCGAGGTCAACAGTTAACACTACATCCATAACCCATTTTATTGTCAGGGACATACGACCATACATAGTAATTAAGAATGCTGGCTTTGGCTGCAAATGAACAGCGTACAACATTTCTCAAGGCCAGGAGTGAAGGATTCATGTCTAACATCCTATAGTGGTTGTTTACAATGTGTTGTTGTCCACTGTCTAAAAGCATTTTTTGTTGTCCCTTTCTGTGGTTTCATTGTCTCTAATATTTGCCACTGGTGAAAGTGTACGTTTTGTTTTTTTTGTTTGGCTGCTAGCGATGCTTTGCCAAGTCTTTGATTTTCAGTGTACTGAAGTTAAACTACAATGTTTTTTTGTATCTTATTTTTCTTCATATTTCTCCCACAGAGTGACAATTTTGTGGGTAAGCCTTTGCTCCCTACGCACATCAAAAGCCTTAGGCGCCCATGTCCTGGTAGCTGGTTCATGGATTGTCCTTCCTTAGACCACTTTAGTAGATATGAAGCACTGCAGACCAGTAGCACTCAAAAAAGATCCAGTCGTATAACCATCAGAATTTGGCCCTCATCAAGTCATGCAGGGCCTTAAATGTCTGCCCATTTTCCCCTTCTTCTAGATCATCAACTTCAAAGGCAAAATGTTCACTTGATACCTAATATATCCCATCCACTGTCAGATGCCATAGTTATCATGATCAATGTTTTTCTTTTGTTATCACTGATCTATGTCTTACAGAGTGTCTCCCTGAATTATTTTACTTTTTTAAACAGAGGTGCAAAAAAGTGTTTTCTTGAATTGAATTGAATTCAAATTATTTAAAAAAAATCGAACCTCTAACTCAAGTAACGAATTTCAAAAAAAGAAAAATTACATTCTTAACATAAAATAAACATTTTTTCTAATAAAGTGGTTTCCCAATTATTGGCACCCTCCCTTTGATAATTTGTCCATCCCCCTTTAGCCATAATCAAACTTTTGTAGTCTGTGATGAGGTTTGAGAACATATGGAGAAGATCTTTTTCTTGTTGATTATTGATCTGTTGAAACTGTCATTTACTAACTGTTGAGAGGGTTTCCTGCAAGATTTGTGCTGCACAATAACTTTACTTCACACATCCTTGCTGTCTTCTCTGTTCTTTCCCATTGTGAAGAAAGTCAAAGAAATCTGGACCTATGTCCCCCTATATTTATACCTCAGTAAAACAGGAAGTCATTGATCACTATGTCATAGTTCCTACTCAAACAAGTGAGCCTAAAGGTATAGAATTGGGCTAGAAATATGCTTTTGTTACCTTTTAATCGTAGGATTTCCTCAGGGCTAGCAACAACGCACAAACACAAGTTTTAAAGAAAAATATTTAAAGTTTTATTTTAAGTATGTAATGTCTTTTTTTTTTTTAAAGTTGTAAAATGTTAGAAATGTTTTGCATATCATTTTACTCTTTGTTTTTTAAAGGGTGCCAGTAATTCTTGAAGGATCTATATATGATATTAGACCTTGTATACTGTATTCATTTCCTTTATTTAATTCGGTACAACATAATGTGCAACTTGCCTGTTCTGGCACGCAAAACTGAGACTGGTGTTGTTATGAGAAGCTAAAATAATGATATATCACATTTGTTGTCAGTACTCAGTTCCTATTGAAGCAGAAATTAAAGCTGTCTGGGTTACAGAATTTGTCCATCTGCTCACTTGCTTTTGATTTTGTGTTGATTTTAATGGAGAGTTAACACTGTCAGCCTCTTAGTTACGTCAGTAATTAACATTCTAGTTCCCTTTCCTATGGCAGTGCATAGATTTCTTTCTCCCCTCACTGGACTGTTCCTGCTATGAGCAAAACAATTGTCTAGATTAGTATAACTGTGGAATAAAACCCATTCTGTTTCACCTGCAGTCATCAGATAACAACAGCAGTCATCAGATAACAACAGTAGACTTTTGTCACTGTAACGGACTGTGAACATAACTTTTCAGAAACTTCTCGTCATCCCCAACTTACTGTGATGATAAAACAATGTATAACCACAGTAAGGCAGTTATCCAAATAAATATAAAAATAAAAAAATAGTTGTGAAACAAAAACTGCAGGGTAGAGGGAAATAGAAGGAAAACTAGAAACAGAGAAAGAATAGGTAATTTAAAATGTGTGGCAAGCATAAAAACATTGAAAAGACACATGGGGATAGTCACACACAAACCTCCGCAATGGAAGTCTACTTCTCAAGACAGATTCTAGTAGCTTGTCAATGGACCATACACCTGGCATTTAACTCAACATACATATAAGTGAGGGTTCAAAGGGATTGGTTGTAGAGGGAGAAAACTAATCATAGCTCACTTGATAAAATGTGGAACCAGTTGTCACTTGAAACAAGGTCATTAGGTGGGTTTACATGGGACACTTTTCTCCTTTCTGACTTAAACCTTTCCGATTTTGCAATGACGGTGGCTTGTTAACATTCCTTGTGATCTTTTCCTACCCGGTGTTTAAATGAATCAACTCACCTAATAGGAAATGCTTTCATACATGCACAGAAAAATCCACACTCTCATTCTAAAGGTGGTGATAATGCTTCGGTGAGTTGGGCGCCGACCGCCAACAAGCGCCCAGACGGAGAATATGACAAAGAGGGCGTTACTTTTCGCCCATCTAACCGTCCAAATATGTTAGTCTTTCAAAGTTGCATGAATAAATGACTCTCCGATACATACCGATACTGTTTTGAAGTCGTCGTATTCAAAATACGTCAACGCGCTGAAAAAATTCGACGGAGCATTACGCCGCGACGCTGGGATGCGCAGCTACAACTCAAACTGAAAGCTTTCCGATACGGCGTTAACATGCAGAGACTGGCTGTCGGAAAGGATTTAGACTACCTTCTTGCAAAGGAATGAAATGTAATTCAGAAAGGGGTTTTAACATGCAGCATTTTCTTTCCGATTAGATGTATTTTCCAAATCTAATCCGAATCAGGCTGTCCATGTAAACCCACACATTGATCAGGCTCTGAAGATCCATCCAGACAGCCGTCATTGTGATCCTTGTGCAGAAAACTTAAATGCTGACCGATTACAGTGTCATTGAGCGGCATGTGCGGTTCTTTTGAAAAACCTCTTCTTCCATTTTCTAGAAGACTATTGCGTATTGAAAAAATATCACATGTTTGCGTTATCTTCCCTGTTGCTGTCTCTACTGTGTGTGCTCCCACTGTTATATACCCTAAAGATCTGATACGGTAGCCGAGTAATAGGTGTGTGACTTCACTGGGATGGCCCATCCATGTGAGGAATGTGGGTAGACAAAAGCGTTGACGGGTGTGGCGGTAAGAACTACTTGATGGTGGTATTGTGGTAATGCTGTTACTTTCACAAGCCACTGTGGTAATGCTGTTACTTTTTCACTGTAGTTGTCTCTGTACAGCTGTCAGTCACTGATGGAGACAGAGTCCTCCGATAATGATAGTCTGTAAAACATCCTATGGCGACCATTAGGAAAGCAGTCAAACTGATTTATGTGTTGACCTGCATCCTACTCTGATACACATGAATGCAAACACAACACAGATGTTTTGTTTGCTCTTTTCTGTGTTTTAGGTACCAAGCAGTATTTGTTCTTTCATAAACGCTCACATGTGATTGAGGGTTATTGCCAAGTTTCCCAGAAAGGGCAAATAGCTGTGAAGACACATCCTGTTTGTCGTGGTGTCAATTGACGGACCATAACATCCTTCAACAGAGATACAGAGATGCTGGAACACTATCATCCTCCAATTCCTCTCTCTCTCTCTCTCTCTCTCTCTCTGTCTCTATCTCTCTCTCTCTCTCTCTCTCTCTCTCACTCACTCACTCACTCACTCAATCACTCAGCCAAATGCACATAGACATTGTGTATAGTATTATATAAAGCACAGGGGCTGTGTTTGGATGTTATTGATATGTGTACTCATGTAGTGACCTACTCTAATGGAAGGAGAGTCAGAGCCTCTCAGGAAGTCTGGCCTTTTGAAATGTCAAAGTCATTTCAGGGGACCATCCTTTTAAAGAGGAGATTTAAGCCATTTGTCTTCGTCTTGTTTTGTTTTTACTTCATTTTTGGTGTACGTTCTCGCTTCGTACTCTCGAGTTTTCATCGTTCATCATCTCTCTCTGTTTACCTCCTTGTAGCTTTGATGAAAAAATCACAATATGCTTTTTGATTGTGGTGGCACAGAAAACGGCAAGTGTTGTTTTGGCGACAAAAAGTGCAAGAGTCATCAGACAAGGGCTACAACTTATTACTAGGGTGGTCGATTAATCTGCAACTGGGACAATATCTGTGACCATAACTTTCAGATCAAAGTCATGGAATGTCTTGTTATATTAGACTTATTCTCCAAATCCATTAAAATATTCACTCTATTATTGTGTATGAAAAAGAAAATCTTACATATCTCACATTTGAGAAGAATTAATCAGTTTTTACTTTAAAAAAAAAGAGGTTGTTGTATGTTAGTGAGCAGGCTAATAAATTTTGCAACTATTCTTTGAAGCTGGACAGATTAGTAAATTATCTATTTTACAAATAACTTTTTTTTTTTGCTAGGCTGATGTTTGTTTCAGGTTATGTTCCTTTTCCTTGAGAGTGTGTTTCACAATTGTCTGATATGTTATGAGCTGATATGATTGCCAAAAAACTGGACCTTAAGATAAAGACAGACAGGGAGGGAAGTGCTTTACTTCACCAAAGGCCACTCCCACAAATTTATCCCACAGTTGTTCTATGTCAACTACATGCTAACATGCTAACGCTATCTACATTAGTAGCAGGAAAATACCGATCAATTGAATTAATTCTGAAAGTTTTTAAACAAATAGTATAAATACATGATCAATAGTGGTGACTCCAGTGTGAGCTATTTGTATATCTTGGTTTGATGATGGGATCTTATAGATAAACACTTTTATTACTCCCCGTTGGGAAATGAAAGTGTCGTAGCAGCAGGTACAAATACAGCGGTAAAAAGCAATAAAGAAAAAACAATGAGGGGGAAAAAAATCTAATATTGTATATATGTATGTATATATACAAATATTTATTGCTGTTACTGCATTTAAAGTGTCATGTGATTTCCCTAATGGCTCTTTTTCTTCACTATTTCAGTTTGGGATATTTTTCAATGAAAGAATGTTAAAGTTACTGACGATGTGTTGAACGCTCACACATATATTACCAGTATACATTTTGGACATCACACAGAACTTTACAACCACTGACATGTGATTTTAATAACATTGATTGTCTGGTTTCCATGGCACCTGTCACTGGGTGGGATCAATAGATATATACATAGTATGTGTTTCAGGTATAAACAGAATTTGTCATGTCTTTGATGATGAAATGTTTTATGATGTATAGAGAAGATTTGAGCCAAAGATATTATAGATTACATAAGTGAACGTTTACAACTCACGTATGAAATGTTTATTAATATGGTTATAGCAGTCTTGATGCCTGGTAAAATTAATTCCCTTGTGTTCACACCAAATATGCAAGGAGTTTTTGTGTGACTGATTTAAAGACACAAAAAAAAGGAAGCATATTGCCCCAATTTCATGCGGTCAACTTAATTATCAAAAGTTTTGCATGTTGCTGGGCTGCTGAGGGTCTGTTGGAGCCGCTAAGCGGTATGGAGGGACACAACTACTTGTCAACTAATTGAGGAGATCAGCTGAAGAAGAGTCACAGAGAGAGTTTAATGAATGTTTTAAATGTTTGGGGTTAAACAGTCGATTCGTGTTACGTCAGAATGTGGCGTATGGAGTAATTACGATTTAAGTCCATGGAAAAATATTGTGATTTATAAAACAGTGCGTCCTGCGCTTATTTCCTTTCATAAATCACCACCTACTCCAAGTGTGGCCCATAATGTGCGGGCTTCATGCAACGCCAATGGTTGCCCTTAAAAAATCAGTGGAACGCCTTTAAATATTAATGACTACTGATTGATTATGTTTTACCCATAAAAGGTCAAAAGTGCGCCTCTAAATAATATAAATAACTACTGATTGATGACGTCAGATGTCAGAATATAAAAAAAAAAATTTGCAATGTGTAAAATGGAAGTTCTTTGCGGAGAAAGCTAAAAAATAAGGACTAAGATGTTGTTGGGTGGACGGACTGCCGGGGTTACAAAAGCCTTAAAGGTCTGTGAGAATAAGGAAGTGTTTGACTTGGTGAAGCTGGTGATGGTCGGACTGACAGGCTGACAGCTATCTATCTATCAAGCTGTGTTGAAGGAAGACACAAAAACATTGGCTTCTAAATCTAGGACACTATTTTCACATTCATCGGGACTCTATTTCCGTCTGTAATACTTGTCGCTGCTTTTGTCCCAGTTAGATCCTGCAGGGGAACAGGGTGGCGGTTCATCCTTTTGGCATCTGAGACGTGTTTCGACGTTTCTCCGCTTTCTGTTCATACTCATGGGTCAGAGTCGGCGTGGAAATCCCCTAGACTGCGTAGAAAGTGGCGTCTCTTTCACTTGAGTGATGAATAGAGTGAGAAGCTTAACACAAATATACACGGTCCTTCAGTGTCTTTAGGTTTATGGTGAATTTACAGGAGGGGATTCTGACTCTTGGGGCAGAATAAATATCGGTTGGTTGTCATGGTCCAACTCTCCTGAGTAACTTGAGTCAAACATTTGCTTTCCCTGTTCTGGGAGAACACATAATAGTGCATCTGCCTGGTTTTTACGTTTTGCTTTTGCAGGGCAAATGCTATTCTAGATTTGAATATAAATGAATGTATGTCATTGATGTCACAGCCAAAATGCAAAACCTTTTTTTGGGCCAAACTTTTGACATTTCTGATTTTTGGCTCCATAAGCTATCCAACTGTGCCAAATGGAATCCTCCTGGTCCTACCCCACTACAGTATTTGTTGTATTTATACAGAGTTTGTGAGCAAATAAATTTCTTTCATGATGTTACTGAAATATAATGATGTTTAGCCTTTTTTATTTAAAAAAACAAAAAAAAACAAAATAAAAACTGACCTTTAAGAGTAGAAACATGTTTTTTTTGTGTTTACTAACAGATAACTCTCCGATATTGGTCCTATTGAAAAACCAATGCTGTTGAATTTTTATTACATGATGACAAAAGATGGTTTATCATTCATTTAGTGATGAATTGTAAACATTTTAAACATGTTAGTGTTAGTAATTGTTTGTTGTTGAACCAACACACTGAGTTACAGCTAAAATGTAACTGACACTGAAAGAAGAGTATTTAAGATTTCTCCTGTCCACCAAGATTATGCAAATCGACCCAATAGTTGTGGAGCTATTCTAAATGAATTTCAGGTACGGGACTCAGATGAAGTCTTACTTGAAAAAAAAAATGAAATTAACAAGTTAATGGAGAATAACAACTGGATTCCCGAACAAATCAGTTGAGGATGCTCCACATCGGTGGTCCATATGGGGAGTTTTTAAAATTCAGATAATGGATTTTTCTATCCCATTTATCCTGGACATCTTTGGACAAAATCTTTCCGGGTTTCGTCGACCAGATACTCGCACCATGATAGTCTCCATGTAAATGTGATCATAGATTTAGATGTCAACCAGTTCAAAGATTTGGACACTGAAAGGTGTCAATGTAGAATCTCTTAATTTTGTTGACATCTAAATCTTGTGTTCAAAATTAATTTACTTGCATATACATAAATTAGCTCAACTATCCAAGTTGAAATAATAGCATGACAGGCTTAAATGCATGTGTGGACACCAGACTGTTCTGCTGCCTGCTCCTGTTCTAATTAATTGGATGGGGAAATGCTCCCCTCTAACTTTAGTCTGATGCTTGACAATTTCTGATTTCTATTTCTTTCTCTTCATCTCTGCTGGATCCTGTCCACTGCTGCGCTCTGTAACTGTTGTGTGTGTGACTGTGAGGGAGGGTGAGAAACAGCTTCTGTTAAAGATAAGACCGTGTGTCTGGCCTCCCCTCGGCTTCAAATTCCTTGGCTTCCAATCTGGACTATCTGGCACAAGAAAAGCTCTTTCTCTTCCATACCCTTTTCTCACTTCCTCTTCTTTGCTGAGCGTGTCCCTGTCGGGTTTGTGAAGTAAACTACCATTTTAATATCAGCAATTTCAATGTCAAATGAATATCTCTTGCAAAATGTTCCCTTCCCTGCTCTATTGGTACTGTATTTGGTATTGACATTAAGACATTGGCATTTGTTACAGAATCAGTACCGAACACACAGATCTACAGTCTACAGTTAAGGGACAATCAAGATAGCCGCCGAGCTAAAGCCGCCATTAAAATGTTTAAAAGATGTTAAAGAAGCATCCGTTACTCATATAATGGACATTTGCCATATGTTTTTATTATAGAAGCAACATTTGCACGCCTGTAGATGTCCTCCCAACAGGTTTAGATAGCTTAAATTTATGCCTGTATATAGGGATAAGGTGAACAATGAGGTGATTGGAGGTGAGAGTCTCAGGGCAGCTCAGGGGTATGCATGGTAGGTGTTGCACACGGTCATAGATAGATAGATAGATAGATAGCCTTTATTAGTCCCACAATGGGGAAATTGCAATATTACAGCAGCAGAGCATGTTACAGAGTAAGAATAACACAGAGTAAGAATAACACAGAGTAAGAATAACATCGTGTTATGTGCAATTAAAATAAATTAAAATAAATTAAATTAAAATTAAACGTTGTGTGCAATTAAAATAAATTAAAAGGTAGATGTGTGTAAGTGTGTGTGTAGTTGTTTAGGTTTGTGTGTTGCTAACAGTGCTGGTTGTGGAGTCTGACTGCTGCAGGAAGGAACGATCGGCGATATCGCTCCTTCACACACTTGGGGTGAAGGAGTCTGTCGCTGAAGGAGCTCTCCAGTGCAGAGATGGTTTCCTGCATGGGGTGGGAGACGTTGTCCCGGAGAGATGACAGCTTGGCCATCATTCTCCTGTCTCCCACCTCCTGCACCGAGTCAAGAGGACATCCCAGGACCGAACTGGACTTCCTGATCAGTTTGTCCAGTTTCCTCCTGTCAGCAGCTGAGATGCTGCTGCCCCAGCAGACCACTCCATAAAAGATGGCCGAGGCGACTGCAGAGTCAAAGAAGGTCTTCAGGAGCGCCCCCTGCACTCCAAAAGACCTCAGTCTCCTCAGCAGATACAGTCGGCTCTGACCCCTTTTAAAGAGTGCCGTTGAGTTGTGGGTCCAGTCCAGTTTGTTGTTCAGGTGAACACCAAGGTACTTGTAGGACGTGACCATCTCAACGTCCATTCCCTGGATGTTCACCGGTGTGTGGGGGGGTGTGTGCCTTCGGAAGTCCACCACCAGTTCCTTGGTTTTACCCGCGTTGATCTGGAGGTGGTTCCACTGGCACCAGTGCGTGAAGTCCTGCGTCAGTCCTCTGTACTCCTTGTCGTCCCCGTCTGTGATGAGACCGACGATTGCAGAGTCATCAGAGAACTTCTGCAGGTGACACATGGGTGTGTTGTAGGAGAAGTCTGCAGTGTAGAGGGTGAAGAGGAACGGAGCCAGGACCGTTCCCTGTGGGGCCCCCGTACTGCAGACAACCACGTCCGACACACAGTCCCGAGTCCTCACATACTGTGGACGGTTGGTCAGGTAGTCCAGGATCCAGGATGCCAGGTGCTCATCCACTCCGGTCAGTTCCAGTTTGTCCCTCAGAAGCGTGGGCTGGATGGTGTTGAAAGCACTGGAGAAATCAAAGAATGTGATCCTCACGGTGCTTCCAGGCTTCTCCAGGTGAGAGAGAGCTCGGTGAAGAAGGAAGATGATGGCGTCGTCCACCCCGGTCTTAGACTGGTAGGCGAACTGAAGGGGGTCCATCGACAGGCTGACCACCGGGCGGAGATGACCAAGGACCAGTCGCTCTAGAGTCTTCATCAGGTGGGATGTTAATGCCACCGGCCTGTAGCTGTTGAAGTCCTTCGGGTGCGGCGTCTTGGGGACAGGTACCACACAGGATGTTTTCCACAGGAGTGGTACCTTCCCCAGCTTCAGGCTCAAATTGAAGACGTGCTTCAAAATCCCACACAGCTGGTCTGCGCAGGTCTTAAGGAGCCTGGAGCTGATGCCGTCCGGGCCCGTGGCCTTCCTCACCTTGATCTTCCTTAGCTGATTCCTCACCTGGAGTGTTGTGAGGGACAGACTGGTGCAGGGGGGCTGTGTGTTGGGGGGGTTGGGTGGTGGGGTGGTGATAGCTAGGAGGGGGGGCAGGGTGTTAGGTAGAGCAGGGGGATGTGGCTGGGAGTTCTTTGTAGTGGGAGAGGAGGTGGCGGGGGGGTAGTGCACTGAGGAGGGTGAGAGGGGTCCCTGCTGTGGGAGTCGGGCTGGAGGATTGAGGGCAGATGATTGGTCGAACCGGTTAAAAAACTGGTTCAGGTTATCTGCCCACTGTTGGTCCCCTGCAGCTTGGGAGTTTGGCCCTTTGAAGCCTGAGATGGTTTTCAGGCTTCTCCAAACACCACTGATGTTGTTCTGCTGCAGCTGGTCCTCCATCTTCTTCCTGTAGGAGTTCTTCCCCTCTCTGATCTTCCTCCTCAGTTCCTTCTGCACAACCTTCAGCTCTTCCTTGTTGCCTGACCTAAAGGTCCTCTTCTTCTCCTTTAGGAGGACCTTTATGTCCGGACTAATCCAAGGTTTGTTGTTGGAGAAACACCGTACAGTCCTGGTGGGTACGGTGTTCTCCTCACAGAAGTTGATGTAGTCCGTGATGCAGTCGGTAAGGTTGTCGATGTCCTCCCCGTGAGAGTCACAGAACTCTTCCCACACGGTTGTGTCAAAACAGTCCTTCAGAGCCTCTTCAGTCTCTTGGGACCATTTCCGCACTGTGCGGGTCACGGCTGGTTGCCTGTGTACGATGGGTTTGTACACTGGCTGGAGACGAACCAGATTGTGGTCTGATCTTCCCAGGGGAGGGAGGGGTGATGAGGTGTATGCCTCCTTGGTGTTGGCATAAAACAAGTCCAGAGTCCTATTTTCCCTGGTACAGCATGTGACATACTGTGTGAAAGTGGGCAGTGTGGAGGATGGGGGGGCATGGTTAAAGTCACCAGAGATCAGGAGGAGAGCCTGTGGGTGCTGTGTCTGCAGCCTGCTAGTCACCGAGTTGATGACGTCACACGCAGCGTCGCCGTCGGCAGAGGGGGGAATGTACGCTGCTATCGCGATAACATGCGAGAACTCCCGCGGTAGATAGTTCGGCCTCATGCCAACGGCTAACAGCTCGATGTCCTTGCAGCAGTGTTGCTCTTTAATAGTGATGTGTCCAGGTTTACACCATCTATCATTCACAAACACTGCCAGCCCTCCTCCTTTCCTCTTGCCGCTTCCCGCTGTCCTGTCCGCTCTCAGCAGCTTGAATCCGTCCAGCGTAGCGTTCGTGTCCGGAGTCAGCGTGGTCATATGTAGCAGTGATCCAAAAAGTTTACCTTTGTGGTCGGGCATTTAATAAGCTGTCTGTATTTTTGGGGTTCGTTGGTGAGGGGAAGTCCCCAAGGACAATAACTAGGGAGTCCGGATTAGACCGTTCCACACATCAGGATCTGGTCGGCGAGTGTGCGGTGGGTCTTGTGTACGTGGTGGGACGTAAAAGCCGACCAGTTTGAATGAGGAGAAGTTCTGCTCTAAGGAGTTGGAAGATTACCAACTGTAGTGCAGGGTCCGGTATCAGTCCACTCAGCCAGGTTTCCATGAAGCACAGGACAGGAGATGAAGGAAAGTATCTCTCTGCGTCTGCACCGGCAAATGCACAGGAGCATTCTAAGAAATCTGCAGTTGTGTTGAGGAAAGTCGGAAATAAATCTACTAGTGTTTTGGACCTTATGTTCATGTAATCTTCCCTGGTGTAACAGCCCCCCGTGTTGTCATAGAACACAGTTAACAAATAATGTATTTCCTTAAGTCACAAAGTTTTATCTTATTAATGGACAATGAACAGATGAAGATGAAGGTCATGGAATAATACCAGTATTTCTCTTTGTTGAAAGTTTGATCTAGCTGTATATACAGTACAGTCATGCAGAGATATATCCGTCTTGAGCAGCTACTCAGAAAGGCAAGTTTTGTGATGATTTCTTTCCTTATGTGAAGGTGTGTTTCATACGGAGAGGGAATTGACTACATTATTTTTCCCAATATATAGGTCAGCAGAAATTTTTTTGGTGTGTATGCCTGCGGAAAAATAACTTGGTAACTAAAATAAAAAAGAAACAGAAAGAAATGAAACAAGATGTAAATGTAGGCGCTCACCAAAAATAAATATTTACAATTTTAAAATATCAATAACCCAGTAAACTATGATTATGCTGTTGTCCTCAGAAACTTCCCAATTCCCTGCGTTGTACAAGCAGTCCCCTGTTTGAGCTCTTCAAATTAAATAAGAAACTAGTTCCAAAGAACAGTGTTTCATAAAAAAGCTCCCCCTAGTCAGTAGAATATGACTATTGAGCAAAATATAATATAGTGAATGTATAAAATAGATCTCTACAAGTACATTTGTATGCACCACATTTAAAAAAAATCTTACCATGAGAAATAACTTACCGAAACCTTTTAAAGCTCCGCCTAGTGCCAAAAATACAAAATTGATCCATCCTAAAATCAATCCAGTTTTTCCTCACACTAAGGTCTATGTCGGTATAAAATTTGAAAATGATCCATGAAATTGTTTTTGAGTTATCCCGTTAACACAATGGATCTGCGACCACGGCAGATGGAATGAGGGTTCAATCCGATTTCATTCAATTTTCTGGGATATAAATTTGTAAAAAAATGTAATCGAGAATTAAATTAAATAAAACTACAAATATTGGAAAGTTTAACCACTTGACTTAATCCCAAAGTAATTTAGGATATTGTAACAAGTGATTTCAGCTGACGTCGAGAAATTAACTGAACACACACCTTTCTTTGTTTTATATCATTCAAACATGCAAATTAAAGTACATTTTTGAAAGACATCTAGCCTCTACTAATGGTAAGAATTCATCCAATTTATGTTCTTAATTACTTTTAATTTTAGAAGTACCCACATGAAATATTTGGGCATGGCACATAAGCGCACATTTAACTTAATTATCTTTATCTCCAAAGTCAGATTTACTCAAAATTTGGCCGCTATGAATCAACTTTAGCAACGGGGAGTATGGGAAAGAGGTGAAGAGGAAACTGCAGGCAGGGTGAAATGGATGGTGAAGATTGTCAGAAGTTATATGTGATAGAAGAGTCTCAGCAAGAGTGAAGGGAAAGGCTTACAAGACGGCAATAAGGTTTAGAGGCGACGCCCCTGACCAAAAGATAGGAGGGGGTTTTGATTGAAATCCCACTAGAGATATCATAAAATGTAAGAAGACCAAATTATACAGCACAGTACATATAATATCAAGTTTAATTTCTTTTTCAGTACATGTATTGATTTGTATACCACATGAGGGCCTACCTATACATAGAGTGCCATAATAAAAATATTATTTAAAATGGGAAGGGCAGAAACTTGGCCAGCATTCAAGCATTGCACAATAAAAATGACAATTGTCAATTTTGATACTGTGGAAGTGTTTTGTCACAGGGAAGTTCAATATCAAATTCCTTATTAGCAGTTGAAATTTAAGAACACCGTCCTCCCAGACACAGTGCCGTCCAGAATTATAGGCATCCTTTAAAAAAAAATAAAAGTGATATGGGGTTTATGTCAGTTGACTAGAATGGTTATGGCAAAATGTTTAATTTGTGATCTTTGAACAATTGTAGGGTTGACTTTTGAGATGTGTTTCAGTCCTGCTGGAAATACCCTGTGGTGTTTGGCAACTGTCGGCGCTTAAGCTTTGTGGATACAGCTTGCGTTGGTGTAGGGGCTGTCTGATTGCGATTAGGGAGACTTTCTGATCCCGGGATTCAGCTCACTTTTGCTGATTTTTGATGTCTCCAGTCTCTTGAACCTCTTTGTTCTTACTCAAACAGGTGAACCTTAAAATATAAACTAGGACTGGAAATATGCTTCAGTTACCTTTTAATCATATGATTTCTTAGGGGTGGCACACACATTTTAGAGAAAAATAATGGTTTTATCTTAAGGATGTAATTATTATTATTTATTATTTTATCACTTCAATTAAAGGTTAGATTTTCAATAATTTCAATCAAAGGTCATGGATATTTACAAGACATGTCTGCCCGTGTTAGGAGTAACCCATGTCCCAGTGCAGCAGTGTATGTTCTGACAGTGTCTCTGAGAACTTCACCCTAGTACCTAAGACAGCAAATCAAGTTGTGACAAAGCTTCTGAATCTAAGTAGCAACGAGAATGGGCCAGACACACTACACAATACAACCAGTAGTGACAAGGTCAATATCATAATGCAAAACGAGAGAAAAATCTGTAAGATGGAATGTTACGAAGGATAAGGAGAGAGAAATGGTCTGTGGGGACCACCAGCAGAAGCATTTCACATTGGGGGGGTTGTCTTGTTGCTGCCTCTCCTGTCAACCTATTTTTACTTTTCATTTGCGGCAAAGCTGGTGAAGCACAACAAAAATTTGGACTTGAAAACTCTTTTAGTTTCCTGGATAAGACTTCTTCTTTCTCACCCTCTGACCTAGCTTCTAGTGGACAACAATCTGAGGTTTTCTGTCTGGATAGAGGCACACGTCACGGCTTTAACAGATCTCCCTTTCTCTTGGCCATAGCTATTGAAACTCTGCCCTTCAACTTTAGAGAATCAGACGACTTCCAGACGACTTCCTGGGTGTAGAACAAGGTTGCAATAATCATAGAATGTCTCTATATGCGGATGACAATATCTTCTATGTTAAAGATCCATTAAAATGTTTTACCTCCATTTAACCTAGAAAAGTTTCGAATTACAGATTAAACTGAAAAAAGTGAAATATTCCTCCTCAGTCAAACTGTATCTCCAATCTCTGCATTATATCACATTAACTACAGTCAGCAGAGGTTTTAAAAATATTGTCATTGAGATCCCTCCCTCATACTCATCTTACTTAATTAAACATTTTGGAACATTATTTGTAAAACGTAAATAAGAAATGGATCGATAAATTAAGCCTCGCTGTAAATATAAAACAGCAGACAATATACATATGTTCTACTGCTTCCCGAAAGTCAACATGTTTTTTTTATTTTTAGGGCCAACTCTAAGATGATACAAGATGACAAAACTCCTAATCCACTAGTTTCAGGAGTTTGTTTGGAATAACTCCTGAAACTCAGTCCCTTAAAGGGAGGGGTCACAAAATCATAGCATGTAGCTCTTCGATAGCCGCAGGGCTCATTCTCATTTCTCAAGGCACAAAGATTGCCCAGCGTCACAAGATAGATTCAGGACACTTTGCACTTTTTCGAACTTGAGAAGATCAGATATACCCTCAAGGCTTTTTACAAAACTTCATGAACATCTTGACCCTTTGTTAGGGCACTATGAGAGCTTAAAAAATACCACTGGAGGAGCCAGAGTGAAACAGTGGAAACTTGCTAGGCTAAGGAAAGAGACACATAAGCTAACGCTACCGATCATTTTCCTCACTAACGCTAGATCTTTCATTCCCAAATTTGACAAACTAGAGGTACTTATTGTTGAAAACATCTGTTCGATCTGTGATGATCTTCACAGAAACCTGTCTACACCTGCTGATCCCCGATACTGAAGCCCTGCTAGCGTGCCGCTCCATCCACCGGCACCACAGAATCAGAGACTCCAGTTAGAGCAGAGGAGGAGGACTTTGCATCTACATACACAATGACTGGTGTACAAACAGTAAGTTCCAACACTCCCTTTGCTCTCCGGACTTAGAAGCAATCTCCTTGCATGTGTAGACCCTCTCATCTGCCAAAGAGCTCACAGTAGTGACCATCACTGCTGTCTATATCCCACCACATGGCTAACGTTAGCATAGCTCTTGTCCACCCTCATGACGTAATTAACAAACAACAGCGGACTCATGCAGTCGGTGTTTACATCACTGCTGGGGACTTTATTCAAGCAAGATTAAAGACAGTGCTTCCTAACGTCACACACAACGTTCAGTGTGCCACAAGGGGTAAGAAAAAGTTTACTCCAACTTAAAGCATGCATATATATATATGTATTAATTTCCCTTCCACATCAGGGCCTGTCAGATCAACTGTCACTGCTCCTCATCCCAGTTTCAGGCTACTCTGAAGAAAAACCAAGCTAAACACAAGGATTATAAAGACTTACCCTGAGGGTGCACTCTCTCAGCTGATGGACTGCTTCTTACACACAGCATGGAATGTGAGCATGAAATTTATGGAATGTTGAGCAACGGGACTTTGAGGAGTACACAGAAATTGTAATGTTTCACATGAGGACCTGTAATGAATTTCCTCCGATTGATACATATATCGGGTTTTATCCCATAAAAAAAACATGGATGACGAGTGAGTTACAGTCTCTTTTGAGAACCAGAAACTCTGTCAGGTGACCGGGCCCGGGTTTGCTCAGTTCGAGGCAGGTAGGTCCCACATAGTCGCACAGTCCATGAAAATCCTGCTCAAGTACACTCACTCTTCAAGAACATCAAGTGACACTTGTACTGAAGAGGGTGAATCCAAGGAAGGCCGCTGGACCTGATGGATTACTTGGCAAAGTATTTAAAGCTAGTGCTGACCAGCTCTGAGGGGTAATCACCAAGGTTTTATATACTTTCCTGTCAAAAGCCGCTATCCCTCTCTGTCGGAATTCTGCTACCATTATTCATGTCCCTAAAAAGCCAATCGTCAATAGTTCAAATGGCTATCAGTCAATTGCACTAACCTCAGTAGACACGAAATGCTTTGAGTCTAATGCTTTGAAAGACTCATCGCATATCATATCAGATCCTGCTTCTCTCCAAACTTAGACCCTCCTCAGTTTTTCTCACAGATCTAACAGATCTGCGGAAGATGCCATTGCTACAGCTCTGAACACCTGGGAAGTTAAGTAAGGATGTTCTTTATTGATTATAGCTTAGCTTTCAATATCATCCCCGACAAACTAATTAACAAGCTGTATGATCTAGATTTCCTCATATCCGCCAGCGCTTGGATTAAAAATAATACATCCTTTCAAGCTCTCTATAGTCCTTAAGTTTGCAGACAACACTGTAGCAGAGTAACCTTTCACATTTCACCTCAATCAGTGAGGCGGGAGGAGGAGGGAAAATCTTAAATCAGGCACACCTTTGACCTGGACAGGAGGGAGAATAATGCAAAAGACAGAGTGAGAGCTTTCTGTTAAAGAGATGTAGCAATAATAAAATCTGGATTCTTGGCATTGAAGAGATATAAACAAAAATAAATTCTAACGTCAAAAGACAGTATTAAGTGTCAAAGAGCAAGCTAGATTACAACAATTATCTGGAGCCACAAAGACACCACTGGGAGACATTTTTAATCCCCTGGAGCAGCTTTTGGATCATATCCAGTAACCGGCCTGCTTGGATGAGGTGTCCTAGGTGGACTAACATCAGACAAGGCCGGCTATTTGGTAACCCTCCTGACTTCCTCTTTCCCTCCATAATCTCCAGCTCACTGACATATCCTCTTATAAAACCTCTCGATAAACTTGAGACATTCTCCTCTCCTCGCATATTCTCCAACCAAACATCTCGCATAGACATGCTCCTCCCAAAACACACACAAAAGCATACGCACACACACATACACTTTGTGGGGTTGACTGGGTGGTATAATAGGTTTGCACCTGACTTTTCATCTGGAGTGAAGCATGACAGTGGGCCTTTGATCACACCAAAGTGTGTAATCAAAGTTTGATCCCCCACTCTTGTTGGTCTTATCACAGGGGGAGATGAATCAGATAGAGGTGTATAGAGATGAGGTCTAGAGGTTTTCAGAGTTGTTCTCCAGGAACAACCTGCCACTCAACATAAATGGTCATAGCGGTCTATGGCCATACAAATGGTCATAGACTTAAGGTCACAGACTTAAGAAGGCACAGAGCAGAACCTGCCCCTCTCCACATCAACAGGGTCTGCGTAAAAAGAGTCCCCACTTTCAAGTCAGAAAGCAGGAAGGTCAGAACGCACGAAAAAAAAATCATATGCGGCCCTATGCCTTTCCTGGCAGATCTATCCAGCTAATGGCGTCTCTGCAGAGCTGGGAAAGTAATAAGGCACCATTCCCATCCTGGACACCAACTGTTCACACTATCTCCCTCTGGTAGGAGGTACACTAGCATAAAAAGCTGGACAAATAAACTCAAAAACAGCTTCTTTCCCTGGGCCAACAGAACTCTGAACTCCTACTCCATGCTGTTCTTAAATGTTCTAAGTGCATTATTCCAAGTTTCAAGTGCACTTTGCAGTATTTTAAGCATTATTATCATGAGCAAGCCAGTTTCAATTTTCTATTTTCTCAAAATGATTTATTGCTGTCTTATATTCATTGGTTCTTTGTATCATAGTCTGTTTTTAATTTTCTTTTTGATTTGCACCGATCGGAAGTAGCACTCCTTATTTCATTGTACCCCTGTTTGTACAATGAAATAAAAGTATCAACTTAAGGTCCTCAACTTCATTCATTTATTTACTTTTATTTTGTAAGTTGTGTATTATAAGGCATTGATTTTAAATCCGTTTATTCATACTTGAATATATTCATAGGGAAGGAAGGGTTGGGGGTATATTTTCATGCATGTTAATATTTGGATCAGATCAGCAGATCAGCAGATGGACAGTATCACTCTAGTGCCTGTCATTGGTGTTTATTCTAGATATCCGGGCACCAATACTAGCAAGGAGGTCATATATGTGGGCCATGGTCAGCTTCCCTCATGTAGCATTAGAACCGGCGATCTCACAGACAGATGGCAGAGAGATGAGAAGCTTTTGTGAAATAATGTAGAAATAGAATTGTAGAGAGAGAAAATATACGGTGAAGGTGGGGTTGCATCAAGGATCAGCACTGATCTTGTTTGCAATAGTGATGGACAGGCAGGAGTCTCCGTGGACTAGGGCAGAATTGATTCCTTGAATAATTTGAGTAAAAAAATCCTCAAATGATTTTCCACGAGGCTTTGTTTAAATCTGATGAAAATGTTTTGAGCAGTATACATATATGCAGTGGTACCTCCCTTCGCCTTTTTTTAAGAGTATATTGATTTATGAGCAACGATTCTTCCAAAAATTTGATTTAATTTACATTTATTTTACATCTTATTGCATTACATTTTTTTGCTTGATTCACGGATTTGTCCCGATACGAGCGAGAACCTGTATCTCCTAAGAAACTTTGCTTGGTATACGACGGGCTCTGCTTTGTTTTAGTAGCATCCTGTTTGAAGAACACAGACTTCCTTTGTGCGCCCCAAGACTAGAGCGAAAAACAAATGAATCTCAGTTAGCGTCATGTCTAAATGTTACGTTTGGATGGATTGAGTGAGATAAAGTTAAGTGAGCCACAATCTGCAGGCTTTTATATCAGTTATCATTGCTAATTGTTAGTAAATTTACTTTTACTCTGTATAAAATAACATGGAAAATTATTTTTATTTGAATATTTTTGGGATATTGAACAAAATAATAGGATTTCCATTCATTTGAATGGAGAAATTTGTTTCGGTTTACGAGTTTTTTGGTTTGTCTCGAACGAATTACGGTCGTAAACGGAGGTACCACTGTACATATAGAAATGTTTTTATGTTTTTTTAATGTCACGTTAAAAATAGAGCTGCTCTAATACCCGAATTTCCTCTTTTGGATGAATAAAATTCTTTATCATCTATTATGTTCTATTCTGTAGCAGGACCAGAGGACAGGTTGAAGAAAACCTGGAGATATTTATCTGTGAGCTGAATGAAGGTCAGTCGCAGCAATACAGAATAAATGTCTATTACAAAAGTTCCCAATGCCAAATGTTGCACAAGCAATCCCCCCTGATTGAACTCTTCAAATTAAATATAAAGTTATGTCCGTAGTATTTGTTTGTAAAAGGTTCCCCCTAGTGAGTAAAACAAGCACTATTTCAGTTCAACACAATGTATAGACAGACAATAGATAGATAGACAATAGATAGTTCTCATGAACTAGATTCACATGCACCAAATTGGTAATAAATCGGACCAAAAGCAACTTCTTTTTGGTCTTACCCTTGTTTTTTCCGGTGGTCACAAAAGGGGGAACGTCTTGTTTTCTATATTGATTTGGTATAGATTATTATGCCGGATGCCCTCCTGACACAGCCCTCCCTTTTATCCGGCTTTAGAATCGGCACTAAGGACCGTGCCTAAGGGGCGTTTACACTACGTTTAAAGAATGAAGGCAAAGGTTTACAAGACGGCAGCAGAACCAGCTCTGCTGTAAAGTTTAGAGGCGGTGGCACTGACCAAAAGACATGAGGCAGAACTGGAGGTGGCAACCCCTAACGAGAACAGCAGATAAAAGAAAGAAAAAATTGCAAGTTAGGTAGAAGAGGGAGTTTAGGAGTGAAAAGAAACTACTACTCCTCTTTCTGTGCTATATTGATGTTAGCTCTCTAGCTTTTCAGCCATATTACATGAGCTCACTTAGCTGAGCAATTATTATTTAAGGAAACAGTTTGAAATTTGGGTATATATATGGGATATAAAATCAGCAGCTTTGAGTTGGTGACTCTCTGAGAGTATAAGAACTTGTGATGTCTGTGATGTCACGTATATTTCTTCATGTTTCCTTTCAAAACAGCGAAGCAACTCTTCACAAAGAAACATGATTTTTTATAAATTTAGGTAATATTAATGTACTTAAATGTTTTAAATGTCTTAAATGTCAGATCTGCTCTGCAGAAAATGTGAAAATGTGAAAAACAGTTTTGCTTCCTGTTCTCTATGGCAGGGTTTCTCCTACTGTGGAGAACATTTTTCAAGGACCACATCATAATATAAACACAGATTAAACATGTGTTCCCTTCCATTTATTGTCTCCAGTGTAATTGGAACTATATGTAGTTGAATTGAACCATTTTAATCATGTAAATACCACGTATACACTATATACTACTCAGAGGTAATACTAATAATATTAGTATAACATTAAATCAGTTAAACTTCTAGGATATTAATTTGTACAGTTAGTAAATGTATGTTATTTTTAATAAATTTCATCAGGTGAACAGGAGAGGCATCAGCAGGACAACACCCCCCCCCCCCAAAAAAGGTTATAGTTCTGCAGTTGGTCGCCACAGATTCGTTCTCTCTTGACCTTCTTAATGATTGATTTTTCTTCAGTTTTGCATTTTCTTATGGCCTTTGTCACCACAGATAGCATGATGCAGTACCTGAATCTTATTCATGTTTCACAGGTAGTCCTGCTCCTCCATGATGTGCTGCTCTCCTGGCCAAGGCACACTTGTAAAAGGATTTTCAATCTCAATGAGGTTTTAACATCAGTAAATAAAGGATATGATGATAAATGGCACATCCATACATGTCAGCACAAGAAGGTTTTCTGTGTCTCCCAGCACAGTTTCAAGTAAGCGGAGGAGATACCAGAAGACGAGCTACTCGAGAAAGGCTATAGAAGGCAAACAACTCAGCAGCAGGATTAATATCTGCTCCTTTGTGCAAGGAGGGATAGGAGGTGCACAGCAAGAGCACAACATGATGACCTTCAGCGCAACTGCCTATCGTGTGCAATTTTTTGACCAAACTGTCTGAAAGAGACTCCATTAGGGTTGCATGAGGGTCTGAAGTCCTCTAGTGGGACCTGTGCTCACAGCCCACCACCGTGTAGCTCAATTAACGTTTGTTAGAGGACACCAGAACTCTTCACAGAGGAGAGTTGGTTCAAGCTGATCTTATGTGGCAGAAGTGATAAGGTCTAGTGACACTGTGGTGAATGTAAAGGTGCCTGCAACATTTTACATTATATAGGATGACCGGTTTGGCGGTGGGTCAGTGAAGGTCTCAGGGGGCACATTCTTGGAGGGTTATACACACCTCATTATCATACCCGCTGGTACCCTGACAGCTGTTGGGTATAAGGATTAACTCCTCAGACTCATTTTCAGACCTTAACATGGTGCAATGGACCTATGTTTCATCCTGTTGCAGGAAAATGCCCGGCCTCATGTCGCCACAATGTGTAGACAGGTCCTGGATGGTGAATTTATTGATGCTATTGACTGGCCTTCAAGTTCCTCAGACATGAATCACATTGAGATCCTCAGTGGCCCTGTGTCATAATGTCCCAGAGTATCAGCACAGACTTTCATGGAGATCATTGATGCCCAGATCGAGGTCTGGCAGGAAATCCCCCAGGAGACCTTCCATCCATCTCATCAGGAGCATGTCCAGATGTTGTCTTGATTGAAGACAGGCATGCAAAGGCCAAACACACTACTGAGGCATTAAGAGTTTTCCCTATATTCATGATCTGCATATGTTATATCCGGTTCTGCACACCCGTCCCTTTGACAACCCCCCACCATACTGTTACATTGTGAATTTTTGTATCGGGATATTCTATGGTGCAATTTATTTTAAAATTCCTATTTTGACATTGCATGACAGAAAATCGAGGCAATGTGTCATGTATTTATATCTCTAACAAGTAATAATAATAATAATAATACATTTAATTTATAATGCAGTAATTGGATATTATGGAATTGTCATTGCAGCTGCAGTGTTTGCCCCTGTTTGTTAGGGAAATGAAAATACTACCACCTTTTTGGGAAAGATTGGTTGTATATTTCCAACTATAGGGTGAGCTTTAGCTCCAAATGTTTCAGGCCATAATTTCTCAAAACGTCGATCCAATTAATTCCAAACTTGGTGGCATATGAATCAACTCAAGAAGATCTATATTGTAAATATGACATTTTACTGTAATTCATATTTTACTTCCTAGGTGGAGCTTTTTTTTAATGAAAAACACATTTTGCTGGACATAACTCCAAAACTATTTCATCGATCATTTTCAAATTCCATACCTCCATAGACCTTACCAGAAGCTTAGGCTGAGAAACAACTTGATTTTGGGAATGGTCGGTTGTATATTTATGAAACTAGGGGAGTTTAAACTCCAAAAGTTTATCGGGCCATAATTTCTCAACCGTTGGTCTGATTTAATCCAAACAATTGTATTTTTAATAAAAAACGTTTTATTCAGATATATAGCAGTGTATCTAATTGCTTGCCCCTCGGTCGGTCGAAATGTGTCATGATCCGGTCAGATTCCCCGGTTTTGAATCATTTAAATGAAACTCCATTGCTAACTCCAACTTACTAACTGACTCACGCCAGCAACGTGGTATAAGACATTAGGGTTTACCATAAATGTGCCAGATTACATACTTGCACACATACACACACACACACACACATACGCACATTTGCAGTACCGGCTCTGTTGTATTTGCAATTAAATTCAAAGTTGAACCCAAGCGGAGATGTTTAGCTCTCAGGGCATACACCTGCCAGTTATATCATTATAACCACCAACAATCAAAGTGAATAACATTGATTATCTTATCATCTTGGCAACTGTCAGTGGTTGCATATATTCAGCAACAAGTGAACATTTTGTCCAGGTATTGCTGAGTTTGGAACATTTCAACCAGCGAGAGGCCAATGGGTGCCCAAAGCTAATTGATGTGTGTGTTATGAAAATGCTGGCCCCTGAGCTTCTGCAATACAAACTGCTGAATAGGATAATGCTGGCTCTGATACAAAGATATATAGATAGATAGAACAAACTGTGACAACACAGAGCTGTTTTGGTGCCTACACATAGTTAGGCAAGTGGTTTTAATTAGTGTGTATTGGTGTGGATGTAATGCACCTGAGCCTGCTTACCGAAACACATCTCTGGATATCTGGATGTAAAAGTTGACATGATGCCACGGAGTTAAATGCAGGCATCATCTCTTTGCTCACTCTTTCCTTCCATGGTGTCAATAATCCTGAAAACCGAGAAATCATTATTATTCCCTCAGAAAATAATCGTGACATCCTTAGTGCACACTATATTTTCTAGATAATTTGGTGGTAAAATTATGGTACAGCTTGACAATAATCTTTGCGGCCCTGCAACTAAATCAGTATTTAATCAGTCGTCTGTCTTACCAGTAAGGCACAGCGCACCAGTTTTATCCTGCAACCCACAAAGCTCCAAGCATTATGGGCGGAAGTAGCAGCAGCCTGCAGGACCTACAGGACAGACCCAAAGCTTTAGCACTGTCCTCACAGCTGCAGCCTTCAATAAGGATATGAACATATATGTATGTGATGCAGGAGTTCTTCTGCGATGATACACATCTCATTTGTTTGATTTGCATCAAGGTCGCTTTAACTCAGTTTCCAGGCAAAAGATCAGCTTTTCTTTCATTCTGTCAACCATAGGGCCACACAGTTGAGTCCTGTCACTGTAACGTGGTAAACAGGACACTAAGGACACTACCATTTAATTTAGAGACAGAAAGAGATTGTGAATGTGTGCAAGGAAATAGTACAAGGATACAAACACGGTAAATGTTTGGTTAAAGTTCATCCTTGGTAGTGTTACTACAAAGGTTTCTCACAGCTGAATATCAATGCTCACTTATTAATTGAGCTCAGAGCAGAAGAAATGGGAAAAGCACATTTGACAACTTGAGAAATGTAATAATATCTATATTATATCTTATATTATATATAAGTTTAAGAGTAACAGTTCAAAATGTAATAGGTCTAAAATCAAATACTTACATGTCATCTTCAATCATTTGGATTCTTCATGAACTGTTAGCTTTCTCAGTGACATGTTTCAACTCCACTCCCTTCGGCTGGCATGGCAATAATAGTGGCTGCTCTTCAGAGCACATAAATAAAGTGTTGGATTTCATAAACGAGTTCACTGTAAAATAATTCATGCTGAACTATTGAAATAGTTTGAGTCGAATTGTTGCCAAACATAAAATGACAAAAACTAAATTGTCTCATAAACAATCCTGCCGCACGAAATTAACTTGTAGTCTAGCTAAAAATACTTCTATCTCCAGCAACTAAATTGATTATGCGGACCTAATGGCTAACAGTGTTGAAGTCTTCAATATGTCACAACCCTACAGTTACCACAACTTCAACAATATATCAAAGACTGATCAAACAGAGCAGTACTAGAACTCTGCCAGTAGCAGCAGATGTCAAGGGAGTGACACACTTTTTTATTAAAGCTAACAGTCTTTCTTTGAGAAGCTTTTGAAATAGAGAAAGAAAAGCACGAGTGAGAATGCGAGACCCGATCTATAAAAAGTCAGTCAATATTGCTCCGGGTGGTGCACAAAGTGCTTTCCTCTGTTTTCTGTTTATGTCATAATTGTTATATAAGCTGTTTCACCCTGTCAAACTAGAACAGGCCACAGATTGAATCAAGTATACTGTATTTTAGGATCTGTTTCACTGGACAATGGCTAGAGTATATACACAGGCTTTAGCAGACAGGGCTGCTTAAAAACGTTTGTATGTGTTTGTGTGTCTTCGTCAGTGTGACTGAGAAAGGAGGGTGAATAAATGAGACGTAAACTTGGCAGCCCTGAAGTCTAACTGTATCTGTACTGTAGAGGGTATGTGACTCAAAAGTCAGTGCCAGAAATGGTTAGTATTCAGTCCATGGTAATGTATCTTAACCTCTATTCAGCGACGACAATTGACAAGTATACAAAAAATCTGTAGTCATCTTAGTCGAAAACGTCGCACAAAAACATTCCGCATCCCTCTGATCGGACAAAAACAAATTAGGGGGGGAGGGGTTGTTAGAAAAGAGGGGGTTATTGTGGCTTACCTTCAAATCCTGAGTCTGGAATTATGCCCACAAACACCTAATACTCTTAAGCTTGTGAAGCTCATGTCGCACAAATTGTGATAGATAAAAGAAGAAATGCAGTTGGGCTACCTAAAACTACTGGGAACTATTTGTACAATGATATCCTAAACCTGTCCAAAGCCATGTATTAAAATCTTTTTTTTTTTTTTTTCATTCTCTGGTCTTCGCCAGCCTGTGCCAGCAGTAGCAAGTCTTTTTCAGAAATGTATCCGCACTTTGTCACTCGGCTCATTGGTTGTGTAGACTTTTCATGAGAATAAACACTCAGATTATTATTATTATTTACTGACTAGTGATGGATCATTTCTTGGCAGACATATGCTTTGTTATTTTGTTCATATATTACGCCGGAATTATTCTGCATTTTGAAGATTTCTTTGGTTTTTGAAAATTTAAATTATTCATTCGATACTAACAACAATGAAATATTTTTTTTGCAGAATCTCTATTGAAACTAAAAAGCAACCAGGGATAACTCTGGCATCCTTGGTAGAGAAAGACGGCTAAGTCTGTTATCTGTCATCTTGTAAACCTTCCCTTCCCCCTTGCTGCTGCTCTGCTGCACAGTTAACTCCGGAGAACATTCCCCAGCCAATGCACCCTGCCTGCACTCGCTTCTTCCCCTCCCATTCACCCATGTTTTGAACAATTGACCCGAAGTACTTAAATGCCTGCACCTTCTTCACCTCTGCTCTATTCATCCTCCCTTTTATTTACACACATGTGTTCTGTCTTGCTGCCACTGACCTTTATTCCTCTTCTGTCCAGTGAATACCTCCACCTCTCCAGGGTTTCCTCCACCTGTTCCCTGGTCTCACTACAGATCACAATGTCATCCGCGAACATCATAGTACGTGGAGACTACTGTCATGACCGATGAGGTCAGCCTCTCCATCACCATGGAAAATAAGAAGGGGCTCAGAGCCGATCCTTGATGCAGACCAACCTCCACTTAAAACCAATCCGTAACTCCTACTGCACACCACACAGCCGTCGTGCTGCTCTCATACATATCCTGAACCACTCGAACATACTTCTCTGTCACTCCAGACTTCTTTCTAGAATAAGACAGTTCCTCCCTGTCCACCCTGTCGCACTCTTTCTCTAAATCCACAAAGACACAATGCAACTTCTTCTGGTCTTTTCTAGACTTCTCCATCTGAACCCCAAAGCAAAAATTGCATTTGTAATGCTCTTTATCGGCATAAAACCAAACTGCTGCCCACAAATTGTGAAAACTTTGCTTAACCTAGCTTCCACTGCTCTTTCCCCGATCTTCGTCGGTGACTCATCAGCTTTATACCTCTGTAGTTGCTGCTGCTCAGAAAATCACACTTGTTCTTGAAAATCAGCACCAGTACTCTTTTCCTCCATTCCTCAGGCATACACTCATTCACCAAGATACACTTCCCTACCTCCACCGGTATGTCAACAGGAACGACTGCCTTTCCATTCTTCATTCTCTTCAAAGCTGCTTTTCACATTACACAAACATTACTGGTCTTTGGGACGCATTCATTTACAGATCTCTCACCTTCCATTCTTCTCTCTCTTTTATTTCTTTATTCATCCGTTCTCCAAAGTATTCTTTCCATCTTACCCTCACACTCTCCTCACCTGTAAGCACATTTCCATCTTTATCCTTAATCACCCCAATCTCTCTGCCTCCCAAATCACTACAAGTCTTTTTCTCCTACCTTAGTGTCCAATCTCTCATACAACTCATTAAAGGCCTCTCGTTGAGCCTTTGTCACCTCACTCTTCGCCTAACGTCGCATCTTTTTGTACTCCTGACTACTTTCTTCATCTTTCTTGCTATCCCACTTCTTCTTTGCTAACCTTTTCCTGCTTATACTGTCTTGAACCTCCTCGTTCCACCACCAAGTCTCTTTATTTTCTCTCCTCTGCCCAGATGAGACACTAAATACCTTCCTACCTGTCTCCTGCATCACTTTTGTTGTGGTTGCCCAGTCATTTGGCAGTTCTTAACTACCGCCGAGAGTCCGTCACAACCCCTCCCTGAAGTTGCCATAGCAGCCTACCTTCCTCAACTTCCACCATTTGATCTTGTGCTCGGCCTTTGCTCTTTTCTTCTCAAAATAATAATCAGCTTTGATGATTATTCATATCGCTCGTTTTTTAAACAACACTATTGAATTTGCTGCTGTTTTATAGGTTGATCCTCACAACTGCACAGCGTAAGACATGTAAGGTTGTTTGAGTGAACATACCATGTCTTATATTTTAACAAATCCTTAGATTTATAAAGGATTGCTATTGACTTTGAGACTTTGCCTCTAAAATAGTGGATATGTTCTTTCCGTGTTAATTTATGGTCGATCAAAACCCCCTAAACTTTATCAATATTGAAAGATTCGATTTTTGCGTCATATCAATTTATTTTCAATTGCCAAACACCATAAACTTTGTTCTGTTAATATTTAGTGACAATTTATTATCATGAAACCATGTTTTAAGAGTTAATAGCTCCCTTTCAACTACAGAGAAAAGTTATTTCAAATGTTTTCTGAACAAAATATATTTATCATATGCAAAAATTACAAAATTTAAAAAGTTTGTTGCACTTGCAAATTAAAAATGAGTTGCATTGCAAATATCAGTAATTTGAAGTGTTTTGGACCAATCACTGATCCCTGGGGTACTCCATCCCGACTGATTGTCATTAATTTGCGCACACTGCTGTCTATGTTCAAAACCCCTTTTAATCCAGTACTGAGCTGGACCTCCGATCCTAAACTTCTCCAGTTTTGTAATTCATTTTCCTTGATCTATTGTATTTGAAAGCCTTTTGTAAATCAATATAAATACCATGAGAATATTCATCATTTTCTACTGCTTTATTTATTTCCATGACTGCATAATTCTGTTTTTTCTGAATCCAGGCTGATGCTCACTCAATAGTTTATATTTATCACCAAAGTCATCCAATTGTTTGACAAATTTTTGTAATATTTTAGAAAACTGGGGAAGAAGGGATATTGGCTCCGTATGGTGCTTGTCTCCATTTTTAAACATTGGAATTACCGTTGCCAATATCATAGTACTGTTCTAGGAGAAACTCCTGTTTGAAAAAGACCAATTACATATGTAGGTCAGAGGTCTTGCTATAGTATCAATTACTTCTTTAATAATAATAATATCCATGGAGTTTTATACCAGTCATCTTTTGGTTTAAAATGTCTTCGAAAGTTCTATTACATCACTTTTTTATCGCACCGAGGAACATAGAATCATAGATTTGATAATAAACTTCATTATATTCTTATCTTATCTTATCTTATATTATAATCTTTTTTGTAATCTACCAACCAAATTAGCACCAACACTCACTAATTAGTCATTAAAATCTTCAACAAAACTTTATATTTGATCCACCTTCAAATCAGAGCCACTTCAGATGTAGTTTAGAAAATCAGATTTACAAGTTTGCTGTATACAACAAACTGTATATCAGTTTGTTCTTATATAATTGTTTTTTTTCTTGACAAAGGCAACCTGCAAAAACCACAAGACAACACAGGTGTTTACGAAGGACACTTTAAAGTGATGCATCCGCAGACCAGCTTTGTTATTGCTTCATTTAGTGAATAAGACAGATAGAATAAACAAACGTGTCTTGATATTTTGAGTAGCCGTGGTAGCTTCGCTCAACTTTACTCTTAACCACAGTCAAGCATACTGACTTCAGTTGTTGCCATGGCAACATTTATACAATGGTCAGAATGTCACAAACAAAAACTACTGAAATGGCTGCTTAACAGTTTCCTTCAGCAAGTACAATATAACTTTCACTGTAGCTTTATGTACAGTGCATGTTAGGGAAATTATTAACTTTATTTATTGTTTTCGCAATGTTGATTAAAGTTTTGTTCTAAGTCACATGACTGCATGACCCGGAAGTTAAGTGAAGCTACCATGGCTAATCAAAATATCATGAAATGTTTGTGCATTCTTTCTGTTTTATTCACTAAATGAAGCTAAAAAAAAAGCTGGTCTGCGGATGCATCACTTTAAAGTGTCCTTCGTAAACACTTGTGTTGTCTTGTGGTTTTTGCAGCGTGCCTTTGTCAAGAAAAAAAACGTCCAGGGATGCATCACTTTTGAATGTCCTTTTTGAACACTTCCTTTGTCTTGTGGCCTTTACAGATCATTTTTCTTAATCTGGTGTGGCCTTTGCGGCGTACGTGTGTTGTGAAATTGATGAAGACGTTTTCTTTATTTGTTGCACGCATGTGTGTTTTCAACTTGATGGAGATGATGTCCTCATTTGCATCATGCACATGTTTCAAATTGATGGTTGCATTACGTTTGCCAATGTCCGCCACCTTACTGATATCATTTATGAGCAAACCACTTGTTTTGTGATGACAAACAGTGTTGAAAATGTTGTCAACGAGAGTGGCATTTACTTTGCTTATCAATAAGGACCAGTCCTTATTGCATAACTAGTCCATAACTAAATATTGCGTTACAAAAATCTTTTGTTGGTTTTTGTCCATTCCATTTTATCAAATCAATGTTTAGGTCCCCACATACAAAGAATCATTTCTTATTACATACTTTCCTAAAAATATCAGCTATGATATTTCTAAACCTATTACGAAATTAGTTGTTGACGAATGTAATAGTACATTAGTCGATGACGTCATCGGCCTCTGACACCGCTTTCATTGTACTTACTTACAAGGAAAGCACGTCTGTACATAAACAACAATGCCGTCAACCCTTTTACTTGTTTGATTTGCACTAAAAATGTAGTAACCCTCTAACACTTAATCTAAATTATCTTCGTTTGTTAACCATGTATTACTTATAGCAATAAAATCTTTCAAAATTTCCATCGAGGCTTCTGATATTAAAGAGGATAATTGAGAAACCATCCAGATTAAGATCTTCAATCAGAGTAATGTCCACAATTCATTTTATTATTATTATTATTATTTTAAAAAATTGCCCCATCTATATAATTATCAAGACAAAATATTTTATGCTCAAACAAATTTAGCATATGAAATATAAGGTTAACTCCTCACACGTCTCATTGTCACTGTTCTCAACTAAGGGATTTTCATCTTCACTCTGTTTCTTCATAAGGTAAATAAAGCTTTAGTCCACCATATTCTGACTCCGTGATGAAAAGCTCAACTTAACATATCAGACTTTTTTTCCTTTACGAATTAAATCTTTCCAAATTGCATTGTCGGTCGCCTGTTAACATGACTTGTGATCTTTTCGGAGCCGGTGTTTACATGCATCGACTCATCTAATTGAAAACGTTTTCAGACATGCTCCGATGATCCACGTTCCCGTTTATAAGGTGTGGATAATGCTTCGGTGTGTTGGGTGCTGACCGCCAACAAGCGCCCAGAAGACGAATATGACAAAGGGGGCATACGCAGAAGTGACTTTTTGCCCATCTAACCGTCTAAATATGTTAAACTATTTCAAAGTTGCAATGAATAAATCCCTCTCTGATGCAGACCTCTACTGTTATGGAGTCGCCATATTTAAAATGCGTACCAGCGCTGTGAAAACTCAGCCACGGCTACGTCTCGACGCTGGGCATGCGCAGATACAACTCAAACAGAAAGCTCTCCGATACAGCGTTTACATGCAGCAACAGGGAATAGGAAAGGCTTTCCGAAAAGATTCAGACTACCTCCTTGCAAAGGGGATGAAATCTCATTCAGAAAGGGTGGGTAAGGTTATTTTCATTTGGAAAGGGGTTGCAGCATTTTCTTTCCGATTAGATGTGTATTCCGAATCTAATCGGAATTAGGCTGCACTTATAGTGTTCTCTCAAGTTTGTCAGAGAAAACAGAAGTAAAAAAAATAGGATATTAATAAAAGTGAGAATTTAAAAAATAAAGTATGGAAGAAGTAAATGCAAATCAATACCTACAAATAATAGCATTATGATGAGCATACTATTGAAGATGAAAATAACACTGAAGTAATAGAAGTAATTTTGCCCAAATAATACAGTATGCTAATATTGCAAATGATAATAAATGTAATGTTGTACATACAATATTGTACATGACGACAAATAATATTCAATGTAATATCATGCTTGAAAATAGACAATGAAGTAGTAATTTTCTACATGACACTACGTATTATTGTTGTTTGGTGTTCGTGTGTGGTTTTTTAGCTTTCCTTCCTGGAGATGTGTGAGTAGCTATACAATTTGATGGCAGTTTATTGAAAAGATATTCTGTCGTGTTCTGTGGTGGTCCTCTAGAGTCTCAGTCTATCCCTGAAGTTGCTCTGACTGTATTTCAGTGATGCATGCAGGGCTTGAGAGGCAATGTCCAAATACTGAGGACCAACTCTTTGGCCTTTTCGAGAGAACTTTCCACCTCACTCCTGTACTTAGCCTCCTTATCCCTGCTGACGCAGCCCACAACGGCAGAGTCGTCTGAGACCTTCTGCAGATGGCAGTACTGAGAGCAGTATCTGAAGTCTGAGGTGTAAAGAGTGAACAAGAAAGGAGACAGGACTGCCCCTTGAGGCGCCTTTGTGCTTCTCACTGTAATGTAAGAGACTCTGTTATTCTGCAGCCTTACATATTGTGGCATATGGCAGCTTCGGATGGTGTTTAAAACAGAGGAGAAGTTCAAACCTGACTCTTGCAGTGCTGACTGCTTCTTACAGGTGAGAATTAGCACTGTGGAGCAGAAAGTTGATGGCATCCTCACTCCAATATGGGGCTGAGAGGCAAACAGCAGAGGGTCTGAGGAGGGCTCCACAGCAGGAGGAGGGCTCCTTCTCCTGTGACATCATGACTTGACAGGTCATGCCACTGGTCTGTAGTCACTCTGCGTGCAATGCTGTTTCTTCTCGGGCACAGATATAAAAATGATGTTTTCCACAGGGCAGGGATAATAATAATGTTTAGTCTCAGCTTGAATATGTGCTGCAAAACAGTACAGAGCTGAGATGTGCATCATTTCCCTTCCAGGGCGGAGGCGGTCAGGGCCCAGGCCTCAAAGACCACTTAACTCTCCTCACACATCCAAAGCGGCGATGGTAGTGATTGGTGAACTGTTAGAGAGACGTGAAGGGGAGGGGCAGGAGGGCTGGGATGAAATGAGGGGTTGTTGAAAGGAGCTGTTGAGGGAGGGGGAGAGGGGTGTTGAGGTATTTGGTGAGACAGAGCGATGTGGGGAGGGGATTGACAGGTTGTAGGGAGGGTAATGATGTTGCATAGGGAATTGTTGGGGGGGGCAAAGAAGTTTGAGTTGCGGATGCCATGGTCGGGTGAAAAACAGGAAGTGCTGGGGGAAGTGGGGGGCAGAAACATCCTCATCAAACCTGTTAAAGAAAAAGTTGAACTCCTTGGCCTGTTGCTCATCACCTTCCATCTCCAGGTCAGCTCCCTCCATTTACAAGTGATGGATCTCATTTCATTCCACACTTCCCTCATTTTGTTCTGCTGGAGTTTGCTCCCAATCCTTCCTCCTTCATGTTACAGCCTCCTCCTGTATCACTCCATGCCCTCTGCAATCTTCTACTTCAGTTCTGCCTGCATCGTTTTCCTTTTCACTCCTGAAAGCAGCCTTCTCCCTGTTGACTGTTACTTTGATGTCCTTTAAAATAACAATAATAATAATACATTTAATTTATAACGCACTTTACATTTGGATCAAATCTCAAAGTGCTACAAGGTAAAAGCAGATAAAAAGCATCAATAAAAAATATAATAATAATTATATAAAAATGTCAATTAAAAGTTATAGGTTCTGCTAAAAAAGAAAATTTTAAGTCCTTTTTTAAATGTGTCAGTCGTCTGTGGAGCCCTCAGATGGTCAGGGAGGGCATTCCACAGAAGAGGGGCAGCAGAACAGAAGACCCGATCATCCATGGTGCTGAGCTTAGTCCAGGAAAGGAGGAGGCGGTATGAGTGGGTAGAACGGAGGGATCGTGTTGAGGTCAGTGGGGTGAGTAGTTCTTTTAGGTAGGGGGGTGCGTTACCATGGATGCACTGGTGAGTGAGGAGAGAGATCTTATAATCCATCCTGAAGGAGACGGGAAGCCAATGAAGGGAATGAAGAACGGGGCTGATGTGTTCGTGTTTACGAACTCTCATCAGGATCCTTGCAGCACTGTTTTGAACATACTGAAGTCTTTGAAGACTTTTATCAGGGATCCCGATGAGAGGTGAGTTACAGTAATGCGGTCTGGAGGAGACGAACGCGTGGACCAGCTTTTCAGCATCACTCAAGGTTAGTGAAGAACGGAGTTTGGAAATATATATATTATATATTATATACATATTATATATTATATATTATATATAATATAGATGGTGAAAAGCGATCTGCAAGATCTCTTTTCACCATCTTCTTCCTTAAGCACTAGTATTTCTTTCTTAGCTCCTTGGGGATTTTCTGTCCCTTGCCTACCATGCTGTTTTGTCAAAGACTCATTAGCTGATCCATGATATTAACGATGAAGCCCTTGTGCGACTCCACCAGGATGGAAGCCAGAAACATAAGAGGACGCCAATGGCGATAAAAACAAGAAAAAAAAACT
Source organism: Lophius americanus (assembly GCA_037951165.1). Lineage (NCBI taxonomy): Eukaryota > Metazoa > Chordata > Actinopteri > Lophiiformes > Lophiidae > Lophius > Lophius americanus. The sequence goes on along the minus strand of JBBDHG010000032.1, from coordinate 6,385,045 downwards.
TACAAAACCACATAATATAAATTCAAGGACGAAGCTTATAATTGGTCTTGCGCAAAGTTTATAAAGTATGTTTGATGTGGGATTCAAAAGTGAATTGAGGGTCGAATCTTACCCTGGTAGCGTAACGTTGGTAACGTTGGTGACTCATGAAGAGGGGGGAATGTCGTGACCAGAGAAAGTAATGCTGGCTATGGAGGAAGACTGGGTCTGATGTGTGGTGCCAATTAAAATTGCTTCGGTTTTTGAGCTGTTCAACTGGAGAAAGTTGATGGTGTCCTTTTGTGTGATAGTGTTCATAGAAAATAAAAATTTAAATAGTTAATCTAGTTCCTCACCATGTTCATTACAAAGAACATTCCAGAAAGTCAGCTCAAAACATCCATGGAGATTCTTTTCAGCTCCCGGTGACCACCTCCGGACAGTTTTGGTGATGACTGGTTACCACTGGACTGCCAAAATATATAGTGGCTTCAGATAGACCAGTTTGTGATCTGATGATCTGTCCAGGTGAGGGAGAGTTATGGAGCTGTATGCCTCCTTAAGGTTAACATACAGCAGATCCAGTGTTTTACTTTCCCTGGTTTGCACTCCAAAAACTTTTTGAAATCACGCAGGGATGTTGTGAAATCGTCAAAATCCCCAGATATCACTATGAAGGCACTGGGTCGCAAGGTTTAAAGTCTCACGGTCACTTTAATTGGTGACATCACTGGTCTGCGTCTGCATGGCCTGAGAAATCTACCTTTGGAAGTAATATGAAGGAAGACTGACTGCAATCAGCTGAATATCTGGGCTGCACAATTGCTCTTTCCCCATAATGTGTCCTTGGTTGCAACACTTATTCCCTTCTCCTTGTTATTGTCGATCTGGCACTCTTTTTGCTCCTGTCCGCTTATACTGACTGAAAGCCAGCTAAACTCAGGACAAACCTCCGTATGTTGTCGTGCAGCCATGTCTCCGTGAAGCACATAAAAGAGCCAAGTTTCATTTTGCTGAAATAAGTAGCTTTGATTGTCTTGGATAACGTTAACTGACCAGCAGTAGCCTCCAGCTAACAGTAGCTAACGTCAGCGGTTGACCTGCTAACATGACTTGTGTGTCACCTAAGGTTACTTTACCCCTGACTTCACATCTAGTTTACAGTGTATTATGTGTCACGGACAGATTAGCTTGTTAAATTATTGATGTCTTGTTGTTGTTTATAGATGTCGTCTGCCATGATGTGGCGATGAAGCTACCACTGGACTGATGCTCATCACACCACCATGGAGCTGAGCTCAACCGAATTCATCGCAGGAACCAGATTTATTCTTTAAACAACAGTAATTCAGACTGCACTGATATATACCATTCCATTAAAAAACATGAAAATAGTTAAACCGTTTTAAATTACAGTGGGGATGAAGATGAAGTGTAAAACAGAATAGTTTTAGATTTTAAAGTATCAAGTACAGTAGGTACTGATTAAAGTGTGGGATATAATACAGTCTCAGGTCGAGAGTTTTGAGTTCTATATTTTAGTATAGAGGTAAATGAAGAGTAATATACAACAGTGTGAGATTGAATAATATCACATAGGTACCAATTATAGTTTGGGATATTATACAGTATCAGGTAAAGAGTTAAAGAGTATTATATTCCAGTAAAGGGGTTGACAAGGGCACAAATAGAATACAGTGTTTGATTGTATATTATATAAGTACTGATTACAGTGTGAGATATTATACAGCATCAGGTAAAGAGTTTTATATACCAGTGTAGAGGTAAAGTGTAAAATAGTAGTGTTAGATTGGATAGTATCTTACTTTTATAATAATACAGTATCACATAAAGTGTTGGATAATATACTTTAAAGTACATCAATATAACATCAATCAATCAGTCAATCAATCAATCTTTATCTATATAGCGCCAATTAACAAAAACAGTTGTCTCAAGGTGCTTTCCAGAAAGAGCAGGTCTAGACCAAACTCTTTATATAATTATCTACAGAACCCAACAAATTCCTCCTTGAGCAGCACTTGGCGACAATGGCGAGAAAAAACTGCCCTTTAACGGGCAGAAACCTCGAAAAGATCCAAGACTCAGGGGGGAGGGCCTAGTGCCATGACCAGTCGGGTTTGAAAAAGAAGAGAATGGGAGCGAGAAAGAGAGAGAGACGGGTGAGGAGAGATACAGACGGGGGAAAAGCAGCAAAGATATCAGCTATAATCCACTTTCTCCAACCGCTCCATGGTCGGGCCGCGGCAGCAGCAGGGATCCCAGGTTGATAATAGCATTAATATTAATGTAAAATATAGTGATAGCTTATGGGGGAATACTATACAATAATAATAATAATGATAACAACAATAATCATCATCATAAGCCTCTTGTGATCAGTGGACATCGAGCAGGTCCACAGCAGCAGATGCAATCACCAACCATGTGACCTTACAGGGCGAGAAAACACAAAGACTCCAGGGAAGAAGTCAAGTTAGTAACATGCATTTAATTAATTAAAATACATTAATCCATTTAACATGCATTAGACCATTTAACATGTATTAATCCAGTGACATGCATTAAAGTGAGTGGGATGTATAAAGAGGGACAGTGAGAGAGGAAGAGAGAAAAGCTCAGTGCATCATGGGAGATCCCCTAGCACTCTAAACCTAGAGCAGCATAGTTAAGAGCTCGCTTATGCCAGCCTTAATTATAAACTTTATCATAACCAACCAAAATTGGAAGATGGTTCCACAGGAGAGGAGCCTGATAGCTGAAAGCTCTGGCTCTCATTCTACTTCTGGAGACTCTAGGGACTACCAGTAACCCTTCATGCTGGGAGTTCAGAGTTCTGATTGGACAATATGGAGCTATGAGCTCCCTTCAGATGTGTTGGCTCTGACCGTTAAGGGCTTTGTAAGTGAGCAGAAGGATTTTGAATTTGATTCAAGATTTTACCGGGAGCCACGGAAGGGAAGCTAATACAGGAGAGATATGTTCTCTTAACCTGGTTCTGGTCAGCACACGTGCAGCGTTCTGGATCAGCTGGAGGGGATTCAGAGACTTATTGGGACTACCTGCTAATAGGGCATTACAGTAATCCAGCCTGGAAGTAACAAATGCATGAACTAACTTTTCTGCATCTTTTTGCGACAGAATATTCCGTATTTTAGAAATATTATGAAAATGAAAAAAGGCAGTCCTAGAAATCTGTTTTATGTGGGAATCAAAGGTCATATTCTGATCAAAGATAACTCCCACGTTCCTCACAGTGGTGCTGGAGGCCAAGGTCATACCATCCAGAGTAGATATATCATCAGATAAATTGTTTCTAAGGTGTTTGGGTTCCAACACAATAACTTCAGTTTTATCTGAATTTAATAGTAAAAAGTTGAACGTCATCCAAGTCTTAATGTCTTTGGTTTGATTATAGGTATTTTAAAGGACTTTGGTACGTAGCCTGAATTTAACGACAGATTGATGAATTCTAATAGACAGTTGCTGACTAAGGGTAAACTTTCTTTAAGGAGACTAGTTGGGATAGGGTCTAGGAGACAGGTTGTTGTTTTGGATAAGGAAATACTGGAAATTAATTGTTTCAGATCAATGGGAATAAAGCGTCTAGATCTGCTCCAGGTGTATCGGTTATTTCCAAGCACATAGTCCTGGGGTGTAAACTTGAGCCAATTGAAGGCCGGAGGTTATGGATCTTGTCCCTAACACTTATAATTTTGTCATTAAAGAAACTCATGAAGTCATCGCTACTAAGGGTTTTAAGAATATGGGGCTAAATAGAACTCTGTTCTATAACTCCTCTGTTTCACACTTTTCTTTTTTAGGGGCGCGATAGTGTCCAGAGTTAATCTCAGTGAGCTTGCAGCCCTGTCGACGAAATAATCAATTTGCCCAGGACTAACTTTAGAGTCAAAGTCTTTTAAATTGAGACATGCAACTGCACTCAGGGCTTGTTGAATAGATTCTTTAAATTTGATTACAGCTTCTTCAGATATTTTTCTAGCTTAGAAAGATTTTTCTATTGGCGAGTGATTGAGCATTGCAAAATCAAAAGTTATCAAACAGTGGTCTGATAGCATAGGATTCTGTTGATGAACTACTAGCTTTTTCAATACCAATGCCGTAAGTTAGGACTAAATCAAAGGTGTGATTAAAACAACATGCAGTTGCATCAGACATGGATATATTTTTAAGTGTTATTTAAACACTATATATATCCGTTAGTACGGAATCTCTTTTGCAAGGCAAGGTGCTGCTGCGATATCTGGAGAAAACAGAAGACAGATTCTTGTAGCACAGCTGATGAAAACAGACCAAAATGAAGTGCCAAGATTTTTATTAGAAAACCTACTTGAACACATTTACACAGCATCGCAGACTTTTATATTAATATGACCTTTGTAGTTCTTGTGTGATACTTCACAGAATTGTTTTCAAAAATAAAAAATTAATGTGATGAATATGTCGGCTACAATATGCTTGATTTATACAAACATAATAAAATACTTAAAGTATAGAAGTGTTGGAGTACCAAAACAGAAAACCTTTTTTTTTTTTTAATTGTTCAGTGGTGCTGCCAAAAAAATTCCCTCCCTCTTTTAAAGTAGACCATCAATAATCCCTCTAGGGACTGTTAAAGTTGGCCGTTACTAATAATAAAGCTCTATTTGCAGTAGAGGAGAACTTTGAATATTTTCATGACGGTTTGGAAGTTCAGAGGTGAAGTTATCTCCGTGTTCCTCACAGATGCTCTAGAGCACACATCAGGTGAGATTCAGGCCATCAGCCTCCAGACTACCTGTAAAGATAAACATTGTTGTATAGTTAATTTATTTGATTATTAAAACGCGATCAGCTGCAGTGAAGTCGCTGCTATGAAGCTACTTGTAGGCTGAAGCCAGCAGTAAACATGCTAGCATTAACATCTTACGTTCAGCGTTAATTAAGAGTAAGGACTTGGGAGGTACTGACCTTTATTCTCTGACGTGTTGGCCGCCCCCAGCGGTCACGGCGAGCAGTCATGTTTGGATGCAAATGTAGTCACATAAGTCTAGTAGTACCATCCACAAAGGGAAGCTGGCCGCTATTGTTATAGTTTTAGAGCTGGGGTTAATGGGGAAACGGAGGCGTATCCAAGACGCAAGTATTGACGCAGTGAAGTGACTCTCTAGCCAGTGGGAACTTGCGCCGTTCATACATTGATTTCCGATGATGACACCGGAGTTCTGATGCTATAAACAACTAATTATTAGTTAATAAATCTCGGTCTTACAGCAGTACAGACCTTCTCAATGGACCACAGCCTGCTGTTTGATGTTGTATCCTCTCCCTAACTGTCGCTATTCACACTGTCCCCTGGTTCTTGTTGCCTGGAACTATAAATGTCCAATCAAGGAATTCTTAATCAAATCTTTGGATTGTGATTTTTTTTTTTGCAGTTTGGTGCAATAAGTGAAATAACCATTACTGCTGTTTTTTCAAATGTTTTTATCCATAGAGCTTGGTGGATGTCAGACAACCGAAACCTATTAGGCATGGTTTTTGCTTGGTGCCATACCTACTTGACTTATCTGTGAAGTATTGGAAGTATATATATATATATATATATATATATATATACATATTACACTACTCTAAAGGGAACACTTAATTGGTGTGCCTCCAAGTCTATCACACCTCCGGGATATCAACTTGTTCAATCAGGAAGCAATAATGATTGTTAATCAATTTCACCTGCTGTTGTGTAAGTGGGACAGAGAAAAGGGGGAAGGAGAGGTAATTAGTGAAAACTCCTATTAAGGAACGGTTTAGCATTTGGTGGCCACAGACCATTTCCCCCTCCTCATCCTTTCTGGCTGATTCTTGGCTAGTTATGTATTTTTCCAGTGAACCTCGCCACTAATTGCAGCATGAGGCAGTATCTGCAGCCCACAAAAGTTGTTCAGGTTGTGCAGCTCCTCCAGGTTGGCACATCCAATGAGCTGTGGCCAGAAGGTTTGGAGTGTCTCCCAGCACAGTGTCAACATCGTGGAGGAGATACGGGTAGACAGGCCAGTACAACAGGAATGGTGGAGGAGTCCATAAGAGGGCAATAACCCAGTAGCAGGATTGCTATCTGCTTGTTTGTGTAAGGAGAAGCATGAGGAGCACTGCCAGATCCCTTCAAAATGACCTCCAGCAGGCCACTCGTGTGCATGTTTTTTGCCAAACTGTCAGAAACAGGCATCATGAGAGCGGCATGAGGACCTGACGTCCACAAGTGGGGTACATTTGCACAGCCCACACCGTGCAGCCTGATTGGCATTTACCAGAGAACACTAGAATTGGCAGATTCGCCATAGGCGCCCGGTTTTCTTCACAGATGAGAGCAGGTTCACACTGAACACATGTGACAGACGTGAGAGAGTCTAGAGAGAACATTCTGCTGCCTGCAACATCCTCCAGCATGACCGGTTTGGCTATGGGTCAGTGATGATCTGCGGAGTCATATCCTTAGAGGGCTGCACAGACCTCAACCTGCTGACCAGGGGTACCCTGACTGCTGTCAGGTACCGGGATGAGATCCTCAGACCCATTGTCTGAATGTATGCTGGTGCAGTGGGCCCTGTGTTCATTCATGTGCGTGATAATCATGTGGTTGGAGTGGGTCAGCGGTTCCTGGATGACGAAGGCATTGATGCTATTAACTGGCCCACCCGTTTCCAAGACCTGAATCCAATGGAGCACCTCAGGGACATGATGTGTCGTTGCATCCATCGCCGCCACGTCGCACCACAGATTGTCCAGGAGCTGACTAATGCCCTGATCCAGGTCTGGGGGGAGATCCCCCAGGAGACTATCCGTCGTCTCATCAGGAACATGCCCAGAATTTGTATGGAGTGCATACAGGCACATGGAGGCCATACACACTACTGAGAGACATTATCAGTTGTCTTGAGGAAATTCACAAAAGTTGGATCGGCCTGGGATCTAAATTTTCCACTTTTAAGACTTTGAGCAGTGTTAAACTTATTGGTTTCAAATTTGGGGTAATGTGACAATAAGTCTTAAGTGCCATGATCTAAATAATTCTGGGTGAAGTGGCAGATCGAATGAGCGGTCTACCGTCAATTTAAACCACGATTTGGGCTATTTGTAGCCGTCTGATGACTTCTATAAATATGTGTGTGTAAAGAATGCACTCGAAAAATGATTCAAGGTTCTCCTTGTTTGAATATTGTTTAAGTGCGGACTCTACAGTACACCCACATGTCTTTTCATTAGAGATATCAGTATGAAATTTCCATAATTAATTCCATCTCGTGCTGCTCTCCAGATTTGCATTCTAATGAGAGTCGCAAAAGTCAAATGTAGAGAGTTCTGTTGCTAGAATTATCTGCAAATTCAATCCTGTGATTCTTGACTGTCTATCTCCAGGGCAAATTTATGAGTTTTATGATATTATGCACCTGGAATGGAACTTACACAAACACTAACACACACACAACGAGAAGGCGACTGTGTTTCAGTGGGTAGAGCGGTTGTCCAACTAGCTGAAGGTTGTTGGTTCCGATTTCCGGCCACTGCAATCCACGTGTCGAAGTTTGCTTGAGCAAGAAACTAAACCCAAGTTGCGCCCCATTCATGAATGATGGTGTGAATGGTTACTTGCTTACTGCTCCCGATGAGCATGTGGCACCTTGCATGTCAGCCTCTATCATCACTGTATGAATGTCTGTGTGAATGGGTGAATGCTGACTCACAATATAAAGCACTATATAAGTAAAGTCCTTTCATCATTTACACACAGAGAGAAACCCACAGGGAAATCACTCAGAGAAAGAGAGAAAATTCTACTGCACAGGCTAAGCCTCTTGTTATTTCAAGGATTGAATGGTAATAGATCATCAATCCTCTTAACTACGATGTATGTTCCTCCATTTCCAAAAAAATGTATGTTCAAAGTTATGTTTGCCTATAGTATCTTCGTTGCCTGAAAGTTTTGTTGAAGTGGATTCTACTTTGAGTTAACATTTAGACTCATGACACCAGTGTGATGTTGAAAATAGACAATACCCTAAATTGACCCTCGCACAGCAAATCGACAATCATCTGCAAACTGCTTTGCATGACAAAACTGGAGAAAAACATCTCTCATCCAGGATTTGACAGAGCATTCTATTGTTTCCCACTACAATCCAAAACTCATAGATGAGTTTATAAACCTGAGAGCCCTCTGTTCTTGATCTCAGTGAATGACTTCAGCCTTTTTGTACTCGCTGCTCCCACATCTCTTTTTTTATTGTGAATTAATTGATTTTATCAGACAGCTGTGAAATGTGTGGGTTGCTGATTCTGCAGTTTGCGTTTGATGAGTAAGTTGTTTTTGTTCGACTTGTGGGTGAGTTCATTTCCCTCTTCCAGCGTGAAAATGATCCTCAGTTATGATGAAAATACATTCAATATTCCACCCAGATTTCTGGTGCCGGTGCCTCGATGGTATAAAAACGTACAGTCCCTTTATCTGCTGTTAAAATTCACCTACTGTCTCTCCATCAAGGGACCCTGTCTCCCCTGCTGGCCACCTCTGGGGAAACTCCTTGGCCCGGATCACCTCCCGTAAAACGGTAGGGTTAATTTAACTTCATTGTCATTACAAATTAATTGTCTAACGTTTCAAGATTAACCAAATTTCTCCTCTGAATGCTTAAGATAATTTAATTTTAGCGACAGTCATGGCTGATATCATTGGTTAACTTTAACATTAGCCAACTTAGCTTATGTTATTTTTCCAAGATAAATTCTGGTTTTGCTGTCCTACAACTACAATCTAATCCAACTTAATTAAAAAAGAACATTTAAAACAACAAAGTCATACAAAATGCTTTCCATTTAATTAAAACAATAAATACACAACACAGTAGTGGATACTGTCAGGATTATTGACACTACTTCAAACAACCTTGGCTCCTCACTGTGACTATGGGGAGCTGGACAGCTGTGCATGTCCAGCACGGGGAAGGGGTTCATGGACTTGGAGTGAAGGGAGATTGAAGGACCAGCGGTGCAAAAACATGTTGTTAACCAACTTTAGTGTTGAAGTTGAAAACATTTTAAGTTAATTTTGAGAAAATGATAAAGTTAGTCGGATTGGCGACCTATTTAGTCGTCACCTGGAGCTTTGCCATGCCTTCCCAATCACACACACGCACTTTTGTTAGAATTCTATGAATCAGGGAACCAGGCAAATCTCAACAATGAAAAAATTGTGAAGTCAAAATAAAAGCGATATAGTTTGGGAGAAAATACAATACAGAGAGCAACTGTCCCTGCAGAATGTTATGTAAATAAAGTAAATGAAAATCAAAGACAAATAGAAAATACCTTCAACCTTGATTATTAATATTATTGAAGCTAAGAGCTGTAGAAAACCTGGAGTTTTCTGGAACATTTTTAGTTTTCACTCAGGACAGGAAACAGACCTGTCCCCGGTGACTTCAGGCTGGTGGTTCATAACAGAGCAACAAATCAGAAAGGTATTACGTCCCTGAACAATTTTAGTACTTTTTAAACCACAGCCGTATTTCAAAGTTGATTATTTAACAGACAGGAAACGTATATAAAAACCGGCAAACTTAACTGCTATTCACCATATCTGTCTTAGTTAGGACTCAGGAGACAGCTTTCTGAATCGGCTTCTGCCTCGTAAATTTATTGGGACAATTTTAGATACAGCGGTACCTCCATTTACGAGTGCCTTGCTTTAAGTGTATTTTGATTCACAAGCAAGGTTCTTCAAAAAAATTGACTTGCTTTATGAGCGGTGATTTAATTTTCAAGTGTTTGGTTTTTTTTTTGCTTGTATCAGGGATTTTTCCTGATACGAGCAAGAACCTGTATATCGTAAGAAACTTTCTTGAAATACGGGTGGTCTGCTTTGGTCCACGAGCATCCTGTTTGAACAAGTCCAAAACGCAAGCGTGGGCTTCCTTTCTGCACCCCGAGACTAGAGCGAAAAACAAATGGATCTCAGGTGAGCCTCCCTCGCGCTCGCTCTCAGTTAGCGTCATACCCTCACAGAATAGTATCCCCCGCGCTCGTGTCCGCTTACGCATAGAAGGAATCCAGTGAGCCACAATCTGCCGTAAGTGAGGTTTTTATATAATTTATCATTGATATTTGTTAATAAAATTACTTTTACTCTGTGTGAAATAACATGGAAAATTAATTTTATATGAATTGTTTTGGGATATGGAACAAACTAATGAACAAACTCATTTGAATGGGGTAATTTGTTTCGGTTTACCGTTTTTTTGGTTTGCGAGCAAGGTCTCGAAAGGAATTAAGCTCATAAACCGAGGTACCACTGTACACCCGTATAAAAGTTAAGCTCATGGACACAGACCAGATTTTTTTCAGTCCTACTGCAGCCTTGATATTGGCTTAAAGTAACCGTAAGCTGACAGTGCGGTTATTTTATTGTGACTGTTAAATTCAGATTGTACAAGTATACCAAGATTTCTGAAGGACGTAGATTTCAATACAGCGATCACACAGAAAAAGCAAGTTGAAAAAGGTGGATTTGAAAGCTTTGGAAAGTGGGGAGAGAGTCAATTTCACGGATGGTTTGTGGGAGAGAGTTCCATTGTCGGGGGCTGCACGGCTAAAAGCTGGACCTCTGGGGTGAGGAGCAAGGAGGAGTAAGACCTAAGCGTACGGGAGGGCGTGTAGGGATGATGGAGTTAGACAGTGTGAGGTTATGGAAAGACTTGAAGGTGAGGAGGATCATTTTTTCAGTCAACGCGGTGTTTGACAGGGAACTTGTTCAAGGAGGGGGGGTTATGTGTTCTATAGGAGGAGCTCTGGTGATAATGTGGGCAGCGGAGTTCTGGACCAACTGAATTTATGGTGGAGCTTGAACAGAGGACCAGAGAAAAGTGAATTGCAGTCATCATGCGTGAGGTGACCAGGGTGTCGACGAGGATTGCGGTGCTACAGGGAGTGGGAGAATGTCCTCCACGCTCTTGAGTGTGTGCTGGGAGACACAGCACACCTTTTTGTGACAGCTCGTATGGATTTGCCATCCTTGAGGAGCTGCACTACCTGGTCAGCCCGCATGGGCTGCAGGTACCACAACATACTACCAAAAGAGACAAAGGCACTAGCAAAATGCACAAACTGGAGAAAACTCAATCAGGAAGGATGAGGGGAGAGAAATGGTCTGAGGCCACCACCTGCAGAACTATTTCTTCTTTAGGGATTGTCCGTCTTTTTCCTCGCCTGTTCATCTGTTGTCACTTTTCATGTGCACCAAAGCAGCTGAAATTGATTCACAATCACTTACAATTCCTAACTGGACGGATCAATATCTCAGAAGTTTAACTGGCTGAGTTATACTGTGATGATTGAGTCATTACAATGTTTGTATTTATAATGTCACGGTCCAGTTTTATAGTTTAGCAGAATTAGGCTCTCTCTAAATGAATGTACAAATGTTTAGTAGAATGAAGACAGTGGAAAGAGACACCCACCAAAGTATACCAGATTCTAAGGTGACTTTTTTTTTATAATCAGATAAACAGTAAGGTTCAGCTTAGTATAGACGGTCTGATCCTGATCATGACCCAAACCCTTATTGATTAAGACTCAAGGAGATAAAAGTGCTGATTGGGCAAAGTTTCAATAACATTCGTGGTATCCAGCTTTTTTCCTGCCCTTCAGCTTTTTGTAGGCTTGAGGGGGTCGTGGGAATCTTGCTGATGCCGAGAGCCACACTAGTTCAGGCTAATTTGATTTGACCCTCCAATAAATAAGAGAGAAAGCCACAACAGGACAGGATCATGTGTTTAATACTCTCCAGCCAGTGACATCATGAAATACACCTATCGTCTAATTATTGCAATAATGTCCGGAAATTGATTTCACTTTCTCCTCAATTTTTGTTCGTGTGAGAGAGGAGGAAATCAGAAAGTAAGATCTTTCCAATCTAACTTGCTTATTATTACAAAAAAACAACAGTGGCGGTAATGCTAGTAGGGCTCTTTATTACTGCCATTAGTTTTAGTTGTGTTTTTAATACTTAGGCTTATTTATATTTATTCCTCATGTTCTCTAATGCAAAAGAGATGAGCTGATCAATCACAGCTGGTTTGGTTCACGGAGTAAAATGACTTGCATGAGGAAAAAGACAAACAGGCAGAGCGAGCAGCAAATTTAAGTAGAAAACTAAGCAAAAATTGAAGATGATTGTAAAACATTATCCATAATATTTGAACATTTGGGAAGAACAATGTGGACAAGTGAATTTTTTGGAAGTCAAATATGAAGAAACAATAAATATCAGTACAAGCTGGGATTATGCACAAATATACAGTTGATTTTTCTATATTATGCATCTTTATGTTAGATTAAATTTTTTTGTTTAATTTTAGAGAATAGTTATGTTGCTCAATCCTAAAGTGACGCTGAAAGCTGTTTATGCGGAGTTCAGTTCAAGTACTTTACTATATGTTGCACCGTGTGAGAGACTATTTAAGTTGCACAGTCCTAATGTAATGCTAAAGCTGCTTATATAACAATACAATAACAGTACAGATTGATTACAGTTACATTTCTGCTTCAATTTCAGAGAATGTTTATTTTGATTTATTTTAAACTAAGCTCAGTGGGTCGTCAACCGGGAGACCAGAGTTCGAGCCCCGCCCCTGACGCAACATGCAGTGGGTCCTTGAGCAAGACCCTGAGACCTCCGCTCCCCCGGCGCTTCACAGGGGCCGCCCACCGCTCCCTCAGAGATGGCTTAAATGCAGAGATACATTTCACAACGTTGTAGTGTGTAACTTGTGATGAATGAGGGAAAGATTATTGTTATTATATTTACTGCTAAAAAGGTAGGTCCATGCTACGTTCAGGGGCTCACTACAATGCCAAGTAAAACACACCCCCAATGCTGAAAAATCACATCCAAGAACAAAGAGACACAGACAGTACATCCATTATTTTTATTTTAGTACTACACTGGGCTTTCCCTACGATATCTTACAGCATCATGTTACCTTGGCTATAGGGACCAAAGTATTTGGTAATCCCTGACATGACAGAGCCAACTTGAACCAGATCATCATTTTTAAATATCTGACCCAACCCGGTCCGAGTCCAAGATATTATTGATCCATCCTGACCCAAAACCAGTGTCCCTGTTTCAAGTCTAAACCGGCCTGGCCGGTCAGTCACACACCCTACTGCGCAACTCCTCCATGTTGTTAGGAATGTAAGAGATTAGTATCCGCCGTGAAAACAACAGAGGAATAAAGTGGTCAAAAGAAAAAGATGACAAGAAGGAGTTAAGGTGTTGTAAGAGACTTCCACGCCTGCTTCTGCTTTTGCCGTGTGATGTTAGCTCTCCAGATACTCTTTAGACATCACAGTTAGCGCACCGTTGCTTACTTAGCTTAACACCTAGCTTAGGCAAGCTAAACTTATTTTAGCACTTAGCAACTCCTATAATGTCCTACGGCAGAGATACAAAATACCAGTCCGTGGTCTTAGCGGCCCGGACCTTGTTTGTCATATCTTCAACTGTGAGTAGGCTAGCAAGTTATGCAGCAGCTCATGTCAAAAATGAATATGCTGGAGAATCGCCGTACTTCAGAAATGAGATTGTATATATGTCTGAATCCAGATCACAATCTCAGCCCTAATGTCTACTATTGGGCACTGAGGTTTATCACAAGTTTGAAAGTATGTCTTAGATGGATTTCTGTCTTGCTGTACCTTTAAAAACGGCCATAATCTTGTTTATACGGCCATTCTTGGTCAGCTTCTGTCCAACCTCCTTATCTGCCTGGTCCAAAAAGCAAGGGGAGTTATTGTGTTCGCTCCCATGACTTTTTTCCCTTTGTCTGTCATTAACCTCTTTAATGAATTTGTAAAAAACGTCTTATATTTATTCTCTTCACTCTGCCTGGAATTGATTTCAAAATGAAATTCAGAGCAGTGGAATGTTACTAGATGGGTTTAAAGCAATCTTACATGTCATGGATGTAGGTAGGCACATCTGGCTTAAAATGTTTTTATAGACTTATACAACCCTTACATCAATTACATTTACCTTAAATTAAATACACATGATAGAGAAAACAGCAAAACAGCTGGTTATTCAAGAGAAAGACCTTTTCCTATTAACTTTTGTACTTGATTTCCTGGCAAGCTGATGTCCTTGATAAACATGTGGGATGTTAGTATCTGGGAGAAGGTGGTTGACGCAGCTTAACATATAATGTTGAATGTTATTGAACATACTTATATCTGATATATCATTACACATCTGATTTGGAGTATTCATTTGGTCTTAGTGAAGTATAACTTCAATATGTCTGTGGTGTTTAAGAATGGAAGCTGAAATTAGATACAAAAGAGGAAATCCCTATCAATAATATCACTAGTATGCAATGTTTGGTAATTGGAACAACAGCAACCAAAACAATTCATCTGCTTCAACATTGACTACAGGTTTCTAAAGAGCCATCGTGAAGCTGAGTGTGGTTTCCCCGGCTCTCGACGTCTTGACACAGCAACCCCAACTTCTGCCTTATCCGATAATTGACAAAGAGATGGAGCACATCCTTAGAGGAAAATCTTACTACAATGAACAACAGAGTGAGCCATTATTTCTACAATATTTTCATGCAAATGCAAGAAAAGTGCCAACACAACGAAGTAAGTCAACTTGAGATGATGTCAATTCTGTCGCTCAATGTAATTATTACATAAAACTTCCTTTTCCATTAGTTGTTAAATTCTGCAAATATAACCACAGGTAGAATACTGAAATGGCAGAGTGGGTTTGAAATCAGGATTTATTTTTTTAAGCCTTTATTTGTCACATACCATCATACAAGTAGTACAGCATAGGAAAATAGGTTTGGAGTCCAAAGTCTTTACAGTCGACCATACCCTAAGACACACACAAAGCAAGTCAGCCCTCCTCTTCTGCTGGAGTGTGAACAGCTAGATAGCTACAAATACAGACTCATCAGTTTTGCCCGACTGAAATTATCATTTTGGGCAACATGTTTTTAAACAAAGTACTAAATATTAACAGTTTTCTTGGAACCTGTTTTTTTTTTTTTGGTAAATAATCTTTTGGTTGCCAGTTCACCACGGGGCCTACACATAGAGACAGACAAACATTCACACCCACATTTATTCCTAATGGTTACTGGCGACTCGTTCTGGGTTCACCCTGCCTCTCGCTCAATGTCAGCTGGCATAGGCTGCAGCCCCCGGGACCCTGAACAGTATAGGCGGATAAGGATAATGAATTAATCTTATGGTTGGAAAACCACAAAGTTGCTATGATACAACCATTTTAAAATGGATGCAGCTTTTGCCTCTAAAAGAAACGAGTGATACCACATTCACAGAGGGTTTTTACCTACATGCAACACTCTTCCACTTGGCTTGTTGACAGGAATAGCCAAATCACTGCCTTCCTCCCTGCCCACCCTCTATGCTTCCAGCTAGTGTTTCAGCTCTGAGAGGACTGTGATGCACCTTCTGCGAAGAGTTTTCTGTTTAACCATAATTCTCTGCAAAATGAGGAAAAATTATCCTCGTCCACATTTTGGGTTGGTTGGATGCGTCATGTTCTTGCTGCAAATACTATTCTGTCCTGATTGATCTTTCATTCTTCCGAGACACTATATTTCTCAGTTGTTGTTTCTTTGGCTTGGTTCCCTTCATCGGTGCTGTATTTGGGTTTTAGTGGCGTACTGCAACTTTGCAAGTCCAAGGGAATGGTTTTTGATGTTGTATATAACCACAAGGTTACAGGTTCACAAACTCCACACTCAATGCTACGTTAGCTTTTAGATCAGTAACTTCCATTTATAGAGATCTGGAATCTGTCCACTTGTAGATCTGTTCAGACGCCGGTAAAAATGTGTTGCCATTTAGTTCAAGAAAGTAATTCTGATTAAAATGAAGGAACTGCTTCACAAGGACAAGTTTTGACAAGGACTTTGTCAAAACTGTCATAAAAGTTTCTAATCGCTTTTTCAATTATTTCAAAACGGGAGGAAGCAACTTTTTTGCAATAAATTGCTTTCTTTGCTGGAAAATGTGTACGGTCCTATCGGAGATCCACTATTAAAAAGGACAACATTCTCTCTGAAGACTGGATCACTGTTCTCAAATCACAGACACAGTTCCTCCTGCCCTTTGGGCGTGATGCCATGTTTAGTTTTTTCTCTTGCTTCCTGTCTTACTTTTTTCATCCAGCAGTGTTTCAGACCCACACCAGCGGTGTTCTTCACTATTCCCCCTTAGGTTAAGGGATTTTTGTGTTTTTCGAAATTGCACTTTATTCTCAGGAAACACTCACAACTGTCTGTAGTCCAAAAGTTGATGACCCTTGACCTTTAGGATGTAGTCAGCACACAATTATTTAAGACTGCCTCGTTCTTTGTAATAGAATCAGGCTTTCGTGAGGATTCCTTTGGATGTCTAAATTTTTGTTTGGCATCAGTGTGAGATAGATCACCAGAATTTATAACCCCAGTGGAACTTGAGTAACTCAAGTTATCTAAAACTGTCATCCTAAATAAAGACTTTATATTGTAACATGAAAGGAAAATTCAATTACTAGCTTAACAAAGCCATCAATAGGTGGCCTTCACTTTAAAATTACTGCAAAATATACTCAAGTCAATCTCTGGTTAAGAAAGACAGTTAACCGTATAACAATCTGTCTTGTTATCTTTGCATGAGAAGAAAGCTAAAGATGATGGAATGGCATAGTAAGGGGAAATGAGTCAATGTGAATGAGTAGGAGTCTTTGTTTTTCATCACAAGAATAGATGATTAGAAATTATTCTATAGCTCCATGTAATGCTGGTTAAAAATTCAAGAGTCAGAGAGGAAGCGGTGCAAACCAAAGGTAGGGAGAGTTTAGAAAAACCAATGAGAGCTAGTGATGCACTCTGCAGTGTTTTGTAGTGTAATTGCCCCGGGCCACCATTGGAGATATTTTTGTCCTCTACTCGAGTGCCTTGTTGTTTATGGCAGAAGGGAGACATTGAGCAGGGGTGAAACATAGTTAGCATGCAGGGTAGAGATAGAGCATTGAATGCAGTGGATGTCGTTTTTGAAAGAAACATACACTCCTATGGAACTTGATACATCTGTGTTTTGTCATCACATAATGTCCCTTACACATTTGTTAAGTGGCTGCCCTTTCACAATATGTGTCTGTGTTGAGGCCATCTTACCACGGACATTGTCCTAACTGATATTTTTATTCCTTCTATATAGGAGGCATTGAGTTACTGTGTCTGTGCGTCTGCATAGCCCTTGAGTTCACACATGATTTGTATGGACCGTAAAGGTGTGCCCTATAATAGATTTTTTCATTAAGATGACTTTTTCCTACTTTTGTCACGTTTTAGCACGGATGACCATGTTGTTTTGGTCACATTCAACAGGTGAGGTCTGTCCACATCTCCTCCAAACCACTGGGCAGAATTCAATGAAGTCTAGTCCTCGCTAACGGCCTTAAAAGCATCTATTTTTCCACCTTCCCCTCTCTTCTGTCACACCAACTTCATGTCCTCCTTCACAAGATCCAGAAACCTTCCCTTTGGTCTAACCCATATTCTCCTGTCTGTGCAGCTCCATCTTATAGGCATGCCCTTAAAGGGCCTTAAAGGAATACATCTCAAAATTGGCCAATTCAATTTCTTCATGTTTAAATTGAACTTGAGGAATTCCTATATTCACCTATGATAAATAATATGGTCTATCAATGTAGGAACAAACTGACTTCTTCATTTTTCATTTCCCATCTTTCATTTCAGCTTTCATTTCAGCTTATGAAGTTAGATAATGAATTCTACATGAATACATCAAGGAGCCTTTCATAAGTATACTGTAGTATTCACTGGCACATTTTCCCACAGTTTATGTTTAAACCTACCTCTATTCTTATCATTAGTCGACAGTCAACTGTATTTAGATGAAGCAACTAAGATTTAAAAAAATAAGTATTGAAATCATAATAATAAAAAGATAAAAAAATATATTGAAAATTATATTACTTATTGAGGTGATGTGTATCAATACAATAATCTGAGAATTGGTTAATTTGAAATTTTCCCTTCGTAAGAAAAACACTCAGTCCTTGACTGTAAGATTTACATCCACACATTTTCATTTGAAAAATTGTGTCAAAGGACACAGATGCTCCTGCAACTGGAAAATTCAATCGGGCCTGATGTGGAAACACCATGACCCCTTTTATATATAAATAATATGAGAAAACTGTCATGAAAATTACAGAAATTCCAAAGTACAGACTGGCAATGGTAATTCTACATGCCCCCTTTGGCGAAGGGAAGAATTAACCAAAAAGAAGTTAGTTTCTTTGTCAGGTGGAAGGGTATGATAAAGGTCCTTGGATGTCAAGCCCGTCACAAGGAAACTAAAACCACTATCTCCTTTTTTTCAATCACTCACTGCCCGCCCTTTTCTTTTAAAACTGGACATGGAACTCAAAATTCAAAGCCAAATTAATAGAAGCTCCAATTAATTATTTCACTAAATTGTAGCTACTCCAGATATACACCTGTATACTGTGTTATAAATTTGTCCCAAAGATCAAAAACTGTGCCTTGAAGAAATTGATTTTTGTAAGCTGGAGGTGTTTTTTCTGGATCTCGAGATGGAGGAGCACAGAATAACGAAATATTCAATAAAGGTCGACATAAAAGGGTCTTTCAACTGAATCGTTTTCCTCATGCTCATGCTTCTGCTTATATATCCCAGAAAAGTTGGGGATATAATAATAAATATAATGAGTAATAAGGCTGTGTAGCTCGACTGTTTTGTTACCACCCATGAGCCAGAGCTAAGCTAACCAGGCTAGCGTAATATACTGGAGTTCTCCTCACTACGGTTCAGAGGGGCATTCTAGGAGGAAGTCCTGCAAGACCGAATAAGATGCAGAGGACAGGGTAAGGTGGAAACAGATCATCCACTCTGGGGACCTCTAAAGGGAACAGCTGGAAAAATTAATGGAACCCACATCTATTTCTCTGCTATATCACTAGCTCAAATATTACACATTAGCTGAATGTGTCCACATATTCAGACATATTCAGACATATTCAGACAGTTAATTATGTGCAAAACTATGAAGTCCATCTTTGCTGCTGTCAGTTCTAAAGTAACTTTGCTGTACATCAGATCAACTGTATGAAAGCTATTGTGCAAATCTACATACTAAGGAGTTTACACAATGCTTTTCTGTTCCTTGAACTGGAGTAAATCAATTTCAGTAGAGAAGTGATGATAACCACATGATCACTGTTATACAGCCATGTGAACTATGATGGATTCCTACTGCAGGGTTAAGCTATTTGTCGTCATCAGTGAAAATTCTATTTTTGTAGGGTTAGTCTCATGGTACTCCTCTGCAGAAAGAGTTTAAGATTGGAAACATGCCCAACCTGGGTATGTGTGATTAAAAAACAACAAAGAACAAAGTCTGGTTGGTCAACACATACAACCAATGATATAATACGGTTGACAATGGATACCTAACAACCAGGCTGTCAACATGAGCAGTTTTGGAAATTGTGGAAATTTGATGAATCATCACAGAGGACTCATCAGTGTTGGATTGATCATCATAGATTTGTTTCCAACGTTCAACATTGTCCAGGAAAAAAATGGAAAAAGTCCACTGGAGCCACTGAAACAGCAGTATTTACCCCCCTTCCTGCTTCATTTCTAGAATTTGAATTCCCTTTTGAAGCACTGGGGAAAGACAAAGAAAAAAACAAAAACTTAATGGGTAGAAAGCTTTCCTTAAATATCCTTGTAGCTGTTAATTTACCGGAGCCATCCACCAAGGTAAATATTATGCATCGGGGTACGTCAGCATTGTTAATTTCCAAGATCACTGGAGCTTCTTTGAATTTGAATACATTACAATAGCAATGTGTTGGTCCACGCTTCTGTAAGTATAAAATTGTATGGATTTCGTACCAGCAAGTAGTTGAGTCCATTGTAGCGTTAGCTGCTAGTACCCTCAGTGCTTGTTCTTCTCAGCAAATGTACGGCAGCACACATATTGCCATCATATAGAAGTAGCAGGTTTTGCGAAAGAAGCAACTTTTTTTTAATTTATATTTACTAAAAGGACAAATTCTATTTAAAGATTTCAGGCAGGGTTTTAGACCGGGGTCCTAATATTTCTTTTGGTGTTGGAATGGTGTTGATGACTTGGAGGAGAAATGGCTCTTGCAAATATCTATGCAATTAAGTACACCGCCCTAAAAAATGAAGGAAACACTTAAATATCGCTAGTTAAACTTCATGGATATAAATCTGTCCAGTTAGGAAGCACAAATGATTGTGAATCAGTTTCACCTATTTTGGTGCAAATGAAAGTGATAGAAGGTGCAATGGAGAGACACAAGCATGTCAACACATATAAAGGGAATGGTTCTGCAGTTGGTGGCCCCAATCCCCAATAGTTGTGTGTTCTGCTGGGGTCTTTGTCAATACTTGTGCCATGAGGCCATACCTGCAGCCCACCTACGCTGCACAGGTAGTCCAGCTCCTTGGGGATGGTTTATCCCTGTGTGCATTTGCAATACAGTTTTCTGTGTCTCCCAGTACAGTCACAAGAGCACGGAGCATATGCCAGTAGACAGACCGTCACAGGAGGGGAGCTGAGCAGGTCCGTAGAAGTACAACAACCCAGCAGTCAGAGTGGTATCTGCTCCTCAGTGTTAGGAGGAATAGGAGGAACAGGAAGATCACTGATCCCTACAAAATGACCTCCAGTGGGTTACTGGTGTGATGTTTCTGACAAAATTGTCAGCAACAGACTACATGAGGGCCCAACGTCCTCTACTGGGACCTGTCCTCACAGACCAGCACCCTGGAGCTCAGTTGGTGTTCACCAGAGAACAGCAGAATTGGCAGGTTCTCCATTGGTGCCCCGTTCTCTTCACCGATGAGAGCAGGTTCAAACTGCGGTCATGTGGCAGGCGTGACTGAGTCTGGAGACGATGTGGAGAACATAATTCTGCTGCATCAACATCCAACACGACTTGTTTAGTGGTGGGTCAGTGATGGTCTGGGGAGACAGATTCTTACATGGTCTCACAGATCTCCATGGGCCAGCCAATAGTACCGACTGCTGTTAGGTACCAGGATGAAACTCGGCCCCTCTTTCAGACTTTACACTGGTCCAGTGGACCCTGGGTTCATCCTGGTCCAGGACAAAGCCCGGCCTCATGTGGTCAGAGTGTGTAAACTGTCCAGGAGCCCTGATCCAGGTCTGGGAGGATATCCCCCAGGACACCATCCTCCATCTCATCAGGAGCATGCCCAGGTGTTTTCGGGAGTTCCTTTTTACATGTGGGGGTCAAACACACTCCTGGGTCACATTATGAGTTGCTGTGATGAAATCCACTGGAGTTTTGGCACCACTTTGAATCCAGTCCTTAATGGTTAGTGTTGTTGATTTCACTTGATCATTCTTGCATAATTTTGTTCTAAACAAATTCCAAAATGTATATCGACAAAGATTTTCAACTTGAATGTCTCTATCATCGAGATCCAGACTGTGATTTCAGTGTTCCCTTAATTTTTGGAGCAGTGTATATGGATAAAGTGGAATTTCATCGTTACCACTGGGCTCTCCCTACACGATGTGGTGTGTTGCTTCAATTAATTATTGTCTATTATGGGATTGATCAAGAAGATATTGAATTGAAATAAAATCATGTTTTTTTCAAATTACTAACATGATTATTTCAAATTCAAATATGAATTATTAAGTGAATGAGTTTTTACACTATCCAGGTGTGCCTAAGCATTCAGATACAGATACTTTTAAAATCTTGAACGATTCTTTCCTTAATGGTTTAATTGTGTGACAAGGACCTCTTGAAATTCCCAGGACTAATAACATGTCAGTCGGTTTCATCGAGCTTCCTTACAACCAGTTTGAAACTGATTTATAATCTGTTAAGTGAAACAAACTTTCCATCTCTTCTGCCTTGTGTCTTCTTGCTTCATCTATTCCTTTGCCTTCGGATTGAAAATATTATTGTCGGTTGTGTGCTGGCAAGTTTTCACGAGATTGAAATAAATTGTACTTTTTTTTGAGAAAAGCCTTGGAGGAAGTTTTGGTATTTTAACTTTGCAGAGAAGTAATGGGCTTTGTACAAAGCTGAACAGTGACAACACTGTATTCCTTTCCACACCCATAGCTGGAGAGAGCGGGAGAGTCACATAGAATATATTTATCAGGTCCTCAATGAGCACAACTAATGACCCTCACATGTTTCACTTTTATAGTCTGAATTATAACCACAGAGCCCTCGTACCTTATCCTTTTAAATTTAATTGCGGTAAAAAGTTGTGATCTTTGGACCTCAATAAAGTTTGGTCCCTCTTTTTCTTCAGAAGGATTTTAAACCCTTGGGACTGATTGTTTTGATCAATCATACCAGTAACACAATAATTAACCCGCCAAAAAAGTGTAAATGAGCAACATTAGTTTTTGACAAAAGCCAATTTAACTCGATTTCCCTTTCTGTAGTTTCAAGTTTCAATACCACACCAACTTCCTCGGCTGTCCCGATGTACATTAAACTGAATGTTGTTTTAGTATTTATTATTGTATTTGCAGTCATACAATTTAAAGACCTGACCATGGATCTATTAGAAATGTTATTTGTTTCTCTGTTTGTTCTTCTGTTCGCAGGATGACACAGGAACTGCTTGACTGATTTTAGTTGAGCTCTATGTGTCTTTGTTATTAAAGACTCATATACTTCATATCCTACTATGTCTGTCATGCTGTGTACTACTTCCATATTGTAAATTGAATTTGAGAATGATTAGATAGATTGTTATTATAAATGTTATTATTGATAATTATTTTACATTCACCTTCAGAGGATAGAGGATATGGCCTTTTCACATCTACATTAATTTGTTTTTTGTATTAGCAGTTTCATCTCAAGCTTTCCACAACGTGTGGGAAATAGTGAAAGGATCAATAAAATAAACTCTTACCAACCAGGGAAGCAAAATCCATCACAATATCTCTGTTATTGAATTATAGAAAACGGACAATTACAGGATGGTGTCCTTTTCTGATATTGAGAGAATATAAAGATGTGATTTCTTTTTACACTCAGGGTGAATCTGCTTCCCAACCTCTTCAGTCTCTTTCACATCAGTAAAACAAATCATATGAATAATAATATCTTATTTTCCCTGCCATGTGGTTGTTTTTCTCATCCTTTGCTAACTGTTATTAGATGCATTTTAAATTTATTGTTAGTGGCTCTCACACATCATACATAATCAAAACATCACACTTCCACCTTATCCTTCAATCAACACGCCCGTTGATACAGACTTCATTCAGTAATTTTACACAAAACCGCAGCTGCCTCAAAAACTGAACAGTGGGATGGACAATGAGAATGAACTATGGCATAAAACAATGAAATTAAATCTCATTTATGGGCAAAGTCTCACAAATTCACTCAACAAAGGAGGGGAGACCGCACATGATTTTTTAATGAAGTTACATTTATTCTTCATAACGAAGAGGAGCCTAAAGCAAAGGAAAAATTCTAACAAAGCAAAAGTGCAGGGACACCAGAGGGTAGGCACTGGCTGACTGCCGTCAGCTTCACATACAGTAGTTGTAACATAGACCAGATGGTTGAAACTCCGCCAATCCGGCTCCTGGAGGGAGAAGCCTGCCCTGCAGTCACTCAGGTCGTCCGGGCTTGTCCGGGAAAGACTTCTGTTCTTTGGTGAAAGAACAGAAGTCCCACCAAATCTCCCATTCTGTCTTTGGTTAGATAAGTGGAGTCTCCCAAAGGACAGGCTAAGACATTCTTCAGATAGGAAAATCTCCAACCAAAAACATCAAGTAGGCTAATATTTTCTTTTACAATAGATATTTAAACTTGTTAAATTGGGATTACAGAATTAAAGGTGGCCTCGGTCCATTCTAAGGCCTCGTCAAGCTGACAGTTAGTATAATAACTACTGTAGGTATAATACACAACAATGGGACCCTGAAAACATAGCACATTAAATGGAGCCATCAGGAATTTTATGATTAATATGTCATCATGTGTTCTTTGAAAAAAATGCATATTTCTATTAATATTTTAACTTAGCGATACTAACACAAACTTAAATGTCAGGCTAGAGGAATTTGCTGTATTCATTAGTCGTGTATGGACTCATTTAATGACCAGCCACTGGATGATTTATTCCTTTAGGCCATGTTTGTTCTGACATTAAGTGGAAAAGTATTATGGGCATTGCACAGCCACACAAATATTTCAAGATCTGCCTCAATAGATGTGAGGATGATGTTGGGTGAGGGATGCTCATGTTACATGATGTCCTAAAAGTCGATTTTCTACTATAGTGAGTATAAGCGAGCTGAAAATTTTAAGTTTGATGGTGTGTTTGTATGAACAACAATGTCATCAACATTATTCCACAAGTATAATAATTTAGGTATAGTCAATATTGTCTAACAAACATGACCCATGGCTTGAATGTATTTTAGGTGAAGAGAACCACCCTTGAGACAACAGTTTAAGGCAGATAAAGTGACTAAAATAATATAAACATTCTTCTTCTTCTTTGGGCTGTTCCCTTTAGGGGTCACCACATCGGATTATATGTTTCGATCTTGCCCTGTCCTCTGCATCTCCCTCTGTCACAACAACTGCATGTCCTTTCGCACCAAATCCAGGAACCTCTCCAGAATCCTTCTACAAATAGGTCAACTATTCCTCCTCCTCACTTGTCCAAACCATCTCTATCTATCTTCTCTTACTTTGCCTCCAAGACATATAACCTGGGCTGTCCCTCTCAGAGGCTCGTTCCTTATCCTGTCTATCCTCGTCACTCCCAAAGAACATCTGAACATCTTCAACTCCGCCACCTCCAGCTCTGCCTCCTGTGTTTTGAGAGCTCACTCTCGCTGCTACTCTTCTGTCACAGTTGACTCCTGATACCCTTGTCTACTCCACTCCATCCTGCTTGAACCTTTTTCACCTCTACTCCTTGCATCTTCAGCATTCCAGGTGCCTCCCTTACATTTGCACACATGTATTCTGTCTTGTTGCAATTGACCCTTTGTCTCCAGAGCATACCTCCACCTCTCCAGGTTTCCCTCCACCTGTTCCCTGCTCTCACTACAGATCACAATGTCATCCACAAAAATCATTGGCCATGGAGACTCCTGTCTGACCTCATCGGTCAGCCTGTCCATCATGATGGTAAACAAGAAGGGGCTCAGAGCCGATCCCTGATGCAGTCCCACCTCCATTTTAAACCCATCCGTGACTCCTAAAACGGCGCCGTCATGCTGCTCTCTTATATATCCTGAACCACTCTATTATACTTCTCTGTCACTCCAGACTTCCTTCTAGAATAAGACAGTTCCTCCCTGGACACTCTGTCGCACTCTTTCTCTAAATCCATAAATACACAATGCAACTTCTTCTGTTCTTCTCTAGACTTCTCCATCAGCACTCTTAAAGCAAACATCACATTAGTAGCGTTCTATTTGGAATGAAATCTTACTGCAGCTCACAAATTGTCACGTCTTTTCTGAACATTCCACAACTCTTTCCCAGATCTTCATTGTGTGACTCATCGGCTTTATACCTCTGTAGTTACAGCGGCTCTGCACATCACACTTGTTCTTGAAAATCAGCACCAGAACATTTTTCCTCCATTCCTCAGGCATACACTCATTCACCAAGATCATGTTTTACAAACTAGTTAAGAACTCCACTACCCACTCTCTACCGGTATCTCGTCGGGACCAGCCGTCTTTCCGTTCTTCATCTTCTTCAAAGCTGCTCTCACTTCCTTACCGTTCTTTTGAAATTCCTGATTTAAAATTCTCGTTACCTCATACTTGGCTTTACGCCGTGTCTCTTTCCATCCCTTCCTACTTTATACATCTCTATTTTTCTCTTTTGTGGGGTTCTGTTAAGGAAGTATATTTCTTACGTCTGTGCAAACATTTATGACATGTCAAATCTGCTGTCTCAATGTATCTGTTGGGCAGATTCCATTCATTGATCATACATAGTGCAGTGTATGACTCAAATAAAGCTCCAATTTTCTGCTTGACCAGTGTTGAATAGTTTGTAGGAGGGTGATAGGAAGGACGATTCCGAAGGCATTTGTCTTCTCCAAAGGGGAATTTCTATTTACAGTGCTCCATTGACTCAGACAATAATACAAAACAAAAGGAAAAAAAGAATTTATCACCGAAACTATTTTTGGACTTGGATTTCGTAGGGCCCCCCCCCCCCCCCCCCAGCCCCCCAGCCCCCCAGCCCACCCCAACCCTCTCACCCAAGATAGGTGGTAAATTTCCACTGCTTATATAGCATGATCAATTTCATACTTGGGAATAATTAGACGATACCAAAATCAAAATGGGTAGCTAAGTTCCTTCCCTAAATGCACAGAATAAATCTTATTTCAAACTTAAATACATAGCTCACACACTTCTCAATAAATCATACACTTCTCAACAAACTTTAAAGGATCACTTTAAAATTTGTCAAAGCTTTAAAATGGCTGAGAAAAAAAAGCTAATTGTTTCTTGCTTCCATTCAAAACTGAAAACATTTGAGAGGAATCTTGCTTCAAAACCTTTAAATACAAGCAGTGGTGACTTATTTACAGCTTATACTGAATAGATGATGCTTCAAAGTAATTTATGAAGTCCATTTGTGACAGAGAAATGTCACATGTATTAGGCATTAAGAGTTAAGTCCCTATTATAGTCAATGCTAGCAGTTAAAAGGATAAACATACCCAAATATGATAAAATATTTGTATTGCTTTAACAGAGGGAAATTAATGATCGTGAATTATTCTACCACAATTTACAATCCCAACTTAATATACAATAGAGAGAAAACTCCTACACTTGGATGTAGCCATTGATGTCATTGGTGACATCAACAAAACCCACAAATGGCAGGAAATGTGGGCGGTTCCCTCTCAAACAAAAGCTCTTCCTGGTGTGAACAAAGGGGATATCAAATGTGAGTATTTGGCAGAGTAAATTGAGAATTTGTTCCATAATCATACCTACAACACAATAAAAATAATTGAAAATAACTTGAATGTGTTTTACTTTAACTTACTGCTATGATGTGAGTTGTTACTAATTGCAATCACAGATAAACCTGGGATAATAAGTGAAGCAATATTACTTTAGCAATTGTAAATTAAGCAAAATGAACACAAGTAAATGAACATGGTGTAATGCGATGGATTAAGGGAAAGGGACCAGTGGTGAGTAATGAGGAGGGCTCACCCACTTTGTCAAAACCAGAGGTTAGAATTGGATTCAAACAGCTACTTTATCACAAACATGTCTTGTACAGACCCGACTAAATGCTCACTTCCCCCTTGTGCAGTAATTTGTCCAAAGGTTCTGTATGAGACATGCAAAGGAGAAAATAAGGAGGGATCTCACAGCTATGGAATATTGGTAAATCAATCAAAAGTCCGGTAGATAGATAATGCATACTCAGTATTGATGAACATAAGCTCCACTGTGACACTGACCATAATTCCATGGTTCTAATTGGAAATGTTTATGAAATTGAGTGGCAGACTGTAAAGGAGTAACAGCAGCCCCTTGCATTACAAATGTCAAATTTTCTCTGGTCCTCTTGGTTGTTGCCCTGTTTATAACCATGACTGGTGGTCCTGCACGCATACCATCGTCATAATGCCTGTACCAAGAATCAGCTGGTAACACTCGATATCACTCTGCGGTGCTAAGAAAAGAGATAACTGATGTTTCCTTTGATCTAAGATGGAAGAAGAGAGGAAATTGTGACGTGACATACTAATTCGCTAATAAGAATCTCTTTATCATGAAAAATGTGCGATCTCTTCCCAGTGAGATACACGATTAGCCATGCTAAACTGGCACCAGAAGTGCAGCATTATGCTGTTAATCAAGAAATGTTTTTGTGCTGGTTCTGGAAACAACTACTGCATTGAACTGTTTCCTTTTTAGGGCAGACCGAACAAAGAAGAGCGGTGGTTCACATTAAAAAAGAATGCCATGTGTTGATGTGGTTCTTTGAAGAAATTTGAATAAAGTGCTCAAATGTGGTGAAACTAATAAATAGGAGTCGCTAACTAATAAGTATGAAAAGCCCATATCTAATTAGCTATTAGTTCATTTAGTTATACTTCTAAAATAGTCTGTAAATCCTTTGACTGTTTGACAATTTATACATGGATTTCATAGAAGCACTGGACCACGAATTTTAAATTTATAAGAAAAACAGCATTACTCAAAGGTAGCCAGACATACTTGGATATAGTCATTTTATCTTGTACTGTGCAAAAACATCTGCCAGTGGCTTGAGCCAGTTTTCCCTGGCTGATATTCATAAAACAAGCGAAAAAGCTCCTGAAAGACTGAAAGCAGTTGGCCTTAAAACTAAACAAACAAAAAAGCAGCATTGAAAACCAATCCCCTGTGTTACACATTTCATCAAACACCGTATTAAAAATAGAAAAACACATCATATCTGCTTTATATCACTATGTTTAACTAGATTTTCAGTGATCATGCAACACTGTCTCACATATTTTTCCTTGTGCGTGATGTCTAGACTGCAAAAAAAGAATTTCAAGAGTTTAAAAAAAACAAAACGCTGTTTCTGGGAAATAAATCTCTTCTTTTAAAAAAATAACACTTTAACAGACAATCTAAATGACAAATATTCAAGAATATTTGCCTTCTTTCTAGAATGTGATTTTTGAGTGTATAATAATTGCTTTAAATTGAAAAGTTGTGGAAGTAGTTTTACTCTTAGAACTACTAAAACAATCTTGCTCCTCTGGTTGGATGTTAAACTAACCAATGTTGTACCTTGTAACTGGTTATTTCTGGCTTAATATTTGCTAGAACATCTTAGAACAATGTTATATTTCATAGGACAAGATCACTTTTCTAAAGCAAAGTATGGCATATATTTTATATTTTATATTTACCAGAAATATGTAAAAATATTGTATTCTGTATGTCCACTGTATTTTTTTTTCAGTGGAGAGAGCAATGAGTAATGGTAAAAAATGTATTTTGTCCTGGGAAATCAATGATTCTCTTTCGCTCCATGATGCACAGCCACTAATTACCAGATTGATCTTCTACGTATGTGTGCAGTGAAACGGAAACTGTTGACTCATCCAGGTCCATAGCTGTACGTGTTTACCATATTAATATCCCTTTCATATTGCCAGTGGCCTTTTGCTGAGTGAAAGTAACAGCTTGTCATGATGATGTCCTTGTGGGGTTTTATCGATTGTATCTCGATCTATAGTGTCCTCATATTTCGGTTCTTTTTTTGGCAAAATTTTCCCCACTTTGTTTACAAACCCTGAAAATGGAGATGAGCACAATAAAAATCTAATCAGACATTGTTGTCAAAAAAAAAGCTGGGAGATGGAGAAGCTCATATATGTCAGTTTGTTATTAGATTTTCATTATTTGTGCTTTTATCACACCATCGGGGGTGTATTTCAGAAAACGGGTTTAACAAACTGAGTTTATCCCTGAGCTCTGGTTTGATCAACCCTGAGATTACGCTGGGTTTTCAGTTCCAGAATGGCTGATCTGGATCTGATTTGGTTAAATCTACTCTGAGTTTGTTCAATAAAGAGTTAAAATTGTGAATGAGGACGATCAAAAGTCATCATGAGTGGAGCTCAGATACTGTGATTCACCATGGCAAGCAGTGAGAAACTTTGGTCGCTATACTTCACACCATTTGAACAGGAAGTTTTAATGCGCTCACAAGCAGATATTTAGAAACATAGAAAACTGTTGTGAGAAGAAGTAGCCTATCCCAGCTGACATCGGGCAAGAGGCGGGGTGCACACTGGAGTCACCGCCAGTTCCTCACAGGGCCAGCACATAGAGACGTACAACCACTCACACTTAAACTCACTCCTACGGGCACTTTAGTGTCACCAATTCACCTATATTCATGTTTTTGGACTGTGGGAAGAACCCGGAGTTCCCAGAGAAAAACCATGCAGACGCAGGGAGAACAAACAAACTCCACACTGAAAAGCCGGCAGAGGTGGATTCGTACCCGGTACCTTTTTGCTGTGAGGCAGCAGCGCTAACCACTGCGTCACTACTTTTACCACATTTTCTCTGAGTGTTTTATGTGAAATGGCTGTGCAATGTTAGTGGCGAGATTTTTGTTTTCAATTATGCACACTCATCTGAATGTACTTATATATATATCTATATAAAAATCTCTATATTTGCACTTTATACCTGAATGTAAAGTGCAAACCTCGAAATCTTGTGGGCACCTGCAATATCTTGCATTGAGTGCCGCCACCAGTGATGGCAGGTTCATGAACTCACTTTGGTGTTTAAACATTTGGAATTTAAGTCAGAAGCTATTTTTCAGCCGCTTTAATGTCAGATATTCGCCTAAATTTTAAAAGCTTCAGTTTGATATATAAGAAGGAAGAGCATCACAAAAACTTTGGTCGGATGTGGGAGAACATCCCCGGTGTCTGAAGTTTGAGATTTTACGGTTGGAGAATGACATTCATGGAATGAAAGCACATCAGTCGGGGTCACGTCACGTCTGACAGTTCTGCTTCAGGCTAAGATGGAAGAAAGCCAGGTAAGTCGAACTGTGAGTCAGTTACCATGGTAACTTCATTCGTGAATCTAACCTGTTCACTGGCAGGTTTACTTCAACAATGCCCGAATTTGTTCCTGACTCTTCATCCTACAGCGCCGGAAGCAGGCATCGTCAGGAGTGCATAGAAGCACGTGTATGGAGTTAAATCCCTGCCAAAAGTTTGCATACAAACGAAACACGACTCACGTGCGCGAACACAATGTGATTCACGAATAAAAAACACGATTCACAAGCTAATCTTTTCTGTTGTGCGAACATAAAATGTTCTAGAGACAACTACAACATGTCTTACAGGTACAAATGTGCATTTACAAGACTGAAAATCTATCCTACAACTAAACAGAACAAAAAACTTCACGTGACTTTTGGCACAATCTTTACGCGGGAGTGTTCCACTCTTGCAGGCAAGCGTCTTCAGATTTGTGTACACACAGGGTCGTTGCAGTTCATCCTTTACAACAGTAGGTGTCACTGTGACTCAGTTTGTAGATTAAAGATTTATACCTACAGCATCAACCAAGCTAGGCTAATCTTTCATTTTACTGCCAGCTGAGTCTATTGGTGTAAACTAATCACATAGCTTGTATTTTTTGAAATTGCCTGATATTCATTGTATATGCAAATATAGAACTTATTCTTTATGCTTTAAGCCTTGAGTACGCCAGGACGTCACATCTGCTCGAGCTTGAAGTGTCCCACAGTCAGTGAACGCCTCATCTCCCCATACAATCATGGTGTAACTAATGCCCAGGGCAGCATCTTGCCCCGGGGCGGCATGGTGCACGCATCAATTTAAATAAAAATATGATTGGTGACATGGCTGATTGGTTTCCTATCACTCATGCAGCACGTCATGTCAAATATAATGTCAACGTGTGGCTCAATGAAGCCGGTTGGAGTGTGCACCACTCTAGTTTGTTTGCAGACAGGTTTCTTCCTGCACAGAGGAATCCCAAGGTCAGAGGTGTCAGCAAAATCAAGTCTTCCCTTGATTTTGCTGAGCAGTGCAAACGACACACAGAGTGGACTACGGAGTTTGGTTTGGTGTCAATATGGCTGTTTATTTGAATTCAGTTTATATGGTTACATAAGGAGCTATATATTCGGTTTTGTGCTACAGTGGCAGAGCTGCTGATCAGTATTTGTTCCAAACGTACATTATATGATTTCCTCTCAAGCTCTCACGTATTTATAGTGCATTGCCATAATTACTTCAACCATGTGACCATGAAATATTATAATTATTATTATTAATTATTTAAATATGTAATAATATTTCTTTACTGCTAACTGAAATCAACCTACTTCCATGAAACTCAAAACTATACACAAGAACAGACAAAATGTTCAATCAATGTTTATTGTTTGGAGATAAGTCACTTATAACACTTTTGCAAGGATGGTTAGCAAGATTTCAAAAAATACTTCTTCACTGAAATCTAATCTAATGGAGATTGTAATTCTCCATGTCTGTCTCCCTTTCAAACAGACTCTTGAGGTTTTTTTGTTTTTTATTAAGGGAATAGATTTGAGGATGCTAACTAACATCACTTTGACTGCTGCCATGAAATTATCTTCAAACTAATCTCACCTTTTAATTGCTTCTGATTTTTAATCCTTTCACATCCCAGGGCCACTTAAGTCTGGGCTCAACTCGTTAGCAATCCACAGCTCATGGATTAAAGGCTATAATGAACCAACCACTAACCAAGCATTAGTATGAAGAGGAACATGTTGCTCACACACAAATATGTCATGTTTCAATCGAGCTATGTGGGAATTCATATATTGTATGTTAACATCTCAGACTGCTTTAGGAAAGTTTAGCTCCTTATAATGTTGTACAGAGCTGCAGCCTCATTCATAAAACGCTGAATCGGACCCCAAAAAAACTGCACATTCCCTCAAAATAATGAAAATAGCCTGCAGTAAAATATAATCAGATACATAAAACCTTGTACATACGCAAAGGTACCTTAAGTTTCTCTCATAAATCACAGTGTAGTTGAACATATGAATAAATGTAACTGCCTGTCATACTGCCATCTACACAAACCCATTCAAACAAACATGCTCAATGCAAAGCTCCTCATGAATGCAGATGAATGACAATGAGCCTGCTGAACAAGGTTTCTTCATTTTGAATCTTGGAAACAACTAAGAGGAAGATCAAGACATATATTAAGTTTAAGATTCAGAAACTATGGTATAAAGTACATTTTCTGGTCTTTACCAACAGTATGGCCTACCTTAGGCCATGCTGTTGGTAAAGAAGCAAAAGAACTTTGTCAGGACTTATGAGGTCTGTATCAACATGATTTTGTCTTGCCAGGTAATTTGTTTGAAAGGTTATTTTAAGAGAAAATAAAATTGGTCAGCATTACATTTTGCAAATGAATTTATTTGTTTGTGGAAGTTAAAGAGCACATAGTTAATTCTTCCATTCACGTACATCATATCCAGTATGGCATATGCTTGTCACCAGAGAATATATGTTTTAATATTTACAGCAATCAGTGGCTCTATTTTATGCATGTGCAAAGTTTATAGATGAGACCCTGACCAGATGCTGTTGTGTCTTGATGTATCCAGACTTGTTTTCCCTCTAGGAGTAGGGGTGGGCAATGATGTTTCAATATTGAAATACTCATTTAATGAAAAGGAAAAAACAATAAAATAAAAATGGATTACTAAGACCAACTATCATTTTATAAACAAAAAATGATCATGTTTTTAGTGGCCTGCGGTGCTAATGCTACACTACTGCCAGTAGGGGGCAGCACTCAGGTACAAGCAGTTTACAACCGCTTTTAAGAAAAGAAGAACAGACTTTTACCGCCTGTAGATGGGCTCGTCATTAGAGCAACAACAGACACATGCTACAGACTTCAAGTAAGCATTTTTGTTACTTATTTAAAGGACAAAAGAAAACGGGGTGTAGTACAAACTCATCATTTTAGAACCAAGTCGGCAGCAGGTGTACCCTCAGTGCAATAACTACTGGCAGTAGAGGAAGTAAATCTGATGTTAGACATGCAGGAAAAACAACAATCCTCATCTCAAAGATGGTAATTAAGGACATGCTTCCTTCCAGCTTTGATTCATTCGGGTCGTATTATTTACTTTGATGAAATTAGTTGAGCCTCTGTTTACAGGAGTGTTGCAAAAAAAATACCACAACACTGGAGAAATAATAAGAATAGTATTTTTGGTTGACTGGAATGGCTTATTAAACCTTGTTAAAGAAATTTGTTCAGTAATTTACAGTTTCACACCCTTTAATGCGAGTTTTTTGGCGCCTGGCCTACCCCATCACCTTCTGCACCTGTGCAGCATCAACAGATCTGGGAATCCCTTCTAAATATAATAATACATTTCATTTATAATGCACGTTACATTTGGATCAAATGTCAAAGTGCTAAAATATCTCAGTTCCAGTCTGAGTTAATAATGAATGCGGGGGAACTTGAGTCATTTCAAATGTAGCATCTCTCCATGAAGACGGTTTAAGTGTTAATAAGTTGAGTTAATGGGGCGACATAATATCAACAGAGTGTGAGGAAGTGATAGACAAATGCAAAGACGGTATCCAAATGTGATGGTTGTAACCTTAGATTTATGAGAAGAATGTTCCGTCACAGGATGACAGAAAGCCACTTCTGTTTCTTTTTTGTAGCAAAAAAAAAGCCTAGAAAACAGTTGGCTATTTCAGGATGGTGGTTTGTGCATTTCTTTCTTCTGAGCGAGTGCACTACCTCTCGATCTGTATTCAGTCTACCTTAACCTTAGACGATTATTCATTCCAGCTCAGAAACAGCCAGGGTTATCAATTAGCTAATTTATTGAAGCTAGACGGTATTGTATTGTGACTTATTTTGCCAATTGTCATTACTGGGTTTCCACATGGGACAGGTATAAGCATTAATTACATAAGAGCTGTTTTTTTAGCTAATGGTGTTGGTCTTTGCTTTTAATGATTTATAACTCACAACCAGTATCTACCCCATTGCACCTCAAGATACCTTCAGTTTATAATCTGTCAATGGCACATTTGTCCTTGTTTTTCTTACTGAGCGTAAAACTTTTAAACTAAGAGTATCCATAAGTTTGATAAGAGAAAAGCACAACAATTAATCTAGCAGCAGGAAACCAATGTGCCTGAATTTGAGAGAATCTGTGATGGTGGAGAGGACAAAATGCTGGTTTGATGGGTAAAACTATTGAGATTAGCTATAGGTGATAAGTGAATGCTGCAAACACCCCCCTGCCAAAAAAGACTAGATGAACAGAGGGAAGTCAGAGTAGTGATGTAGAAGAGTAGGTAGACGTCACCATGGTTACAAACACTAAATAGCATCATTTTAATATCAGTCAAGTACCATAATTTTGGAGTTCATCTTTAGTGCAGCAAAAACATAAACAATGCTGAGTGCTTTGCAGGTGAGGTGGGCGTTGTTAATGTCCAGGAGGGAGGGGAGTGAGACGCCAATGACCTTTGCAGCTGTGTTCACTATGTGCGGCAGGGTCTTTCGGTTATAGTCAGTGCAGCTCCCGCACCACACGGTGATGTAGCTGGTAAGGGTGCTCTCAGGGGTGCCACGGTAAAAGCTCCTAACTAATATTCACTACCAGGAATTTGGTGCTGCCTACCTTCTTCACAGCATCACCGTTGGTGGTTCTGCTTTGGAGATCGTGTTCACACCAGCCTTTTCCGGTTGAACCGAGCCCTGGAGCGTTTAACCCCTTGATGCGGCTTGTTTTGGTTTGTGTGAGGGCTATTGGAGATCTCTGGTGCGGACCCAACAACCAGACATCAGTCCACTTGGAAGGGGTTGCTTTGGACCGCTTACAACTGAACTATTGAGCGGTTAGGCGAGCCACATCTGTGCCAAACATAGGAGGGCTCTCATATTACATGACATAAACATAATATAAAACCCTATTATACATATAGTAATCCTTATATGTATGTAGCCAAGGAGTTTTGAGACGTGTATACTTATGAGAATATAAAATAATAAGAAGGGGGACTTAATGGTGGGCACTGGAGATTTTTCAAGCCAGAACATCTTTATAAACAAAGGCCAACTTAACTTCTGCTCTACTCTTCAAAATGCTCAATGTACAGATTCTGTAAACATAAGGTTATATATTTTGAGCTTGAGTTTGGCCTTTGTGAACTTAAACCAAACCAGTTGAAAAATGATATAATGTATCATTCTTGAATCTGGTGCTGACCAAGGAAGCGGACTATTGGGTGTGAACACTACCTTAATGACAACCTGGTCCAAGGTGTTCATGACCTCAGACTGGGCCTGAGGTTCACCTTCCAACAGAGTGACCCTGAGCTAACAGTCAAGATAGCGCGATAGTGGCGTAGGAAAAACTCTTAGGCCCCGCCAGAGCCCGGACTTGAACCCAATCAAACATCTCTGCAGAGACCTTAAACTGGGTTCCCATACACACTAACTTCTTATGGACCTTTTTCTTCATTCTGATGTCTCTACTAATTGTTTAAATGAGTTGTCATCTGATTTTAAAAAATTTAATCGGAACAGCTGTGTGACAAACACACCAAATGAGACCAGTTTTTGTAGTTATAGATGCTTTTAATTAAGCCACAACTTGATTATAACGCTGGTTCCAGAGGTAGAAGGTGAGCACAAGACAGCCTTATCAGTGTGTCAGACTGGTATTACTTAGACCTATGATCATGCTTTCAATCGGATTCAAGCCAGAATAAATGTGTCCATGTATACACACCCGGTTACTGGGAGGAGAATAGCAGAAAATTGCTGTAAATAATGCCAAAGGAGCGTCCAGTAAGTAGCAAGAAAAGTTTCTATTTGTGTTTTTGCTTTGTTCTTATGAGATATGAATGTAGATTAATGATAATAAATAAATAATAATTCAAACAATTTTAGCATAAGGCTGTAACATAATAACATGTGAGGTAAATGAGAGGTTGTGAATACTTTCTGAATGTACAGTATACTTAGAAATGATCCTTATTAGCAGAACACAATGTGAAATGCACTGCTTTAAGATGAAAGCGTATATGTTCTATTGTTCCAGTCTCTTCTTTGGTATGTCCCGTTGTAGAAGTCTGTGGGGAGTTCACCATGGTCCAGAATAAGAAAGACACCATAAACCAAGACAGCGTCCTTCCGCCAATTCAACAGAACAGACCCCCTGTAAGAGCACTGCTTACATGATGTCTCCCATTGTCCTCACCCACTGTCCCCTCACTTTGTTATCTCTCTTTATTCTATGTCCAGTTGTCTCAACCTCTTTGTTCTTCACAAGCATGAAAGAATATTTAGGACCCCATGTGCTTCATTCTGTTTGACGTCTAGCAAATCACAGCATATGAGTGATCAGTGATGCATCAGAAAATGGGAATCAATTTCAGATGAATGATTTTGCTTCATGTTTTATTCACAACCTGAATTATAAACAAAAATTTTGTGTTTTTCACACACAGTTGCGCTACAACGGTTTTGTTTGTTTTTTACAGAAAGGAAGAGTTTGGCCTGATGACTTTGTCTTGTGACTGGGAATAAGAGGGGGGAGTTTAACAAACTGTTTTAGTTTCTAGAAATATTTATAGTTCCTCCTAACTCTACAGAGGTATTTTGTGTTTGTGCGTGTTTAGGGATAAAACAGAGCCAGATACAGGACATCTTTTCCCCACCTCATTAATTCCTGAATGCGGCTCTTTTAATTTGTCTTATGGCACTAATCAGAAACTCCTTTGTGTTAACAGCCTCCAGCCCGTGCTCTTCGAGTATAGTCCGTGGGGATTGTGGTTTAAATATAAACTGAAATTGAAAAATTGAGTAGAGGACAATATTGTTGGTGATGGAGAGATTCCACCAAGCGCGGGGACGGTGTTCTACTTGCGAAAATTCCAAGAGTCCAACAACATTCCAAGGAATCCTGGTATTTTCTGTGTGGAGGGGAGTCTTTAAAACAATTAATAACAAAAAACTGTGCTAGCTACTGAAAAGTCACCAGAAATCTTGTTCCAAGTCAGCTGATCCTGTATATTAACTTTTTGAAACTGAGAAAATTTAGCATATAAAACAAGGAGTTATCCCGCACAGATGAAAAACAACAGGACATAAAAGTTATGGGAGAGTCTGAAAGAACTGTCAAAGGCAATTACAGATCGTTATCATACCTTTGTAACATTTATCATGAATGACCATTTATCACCACAACTTTTTACTGTAACACCATCTGTTAGTGTTAACAGATGAACTATCACATGGATGTTTCACAACACATCTGTGCAGTATCCTATTTCCTCACGACAGTTCGAGACAAGCAAAGAAACGTGCAATTCAGAAATGTTTTAATAATTTGCAGAATGTTAACATTTTCAGAGAGAAATCTAAAACCAGCGATGGCAGGACTGCGTATTCTGTAACTTGATACACGCGCCTGACAGTGTTTTAGCAATCCTCTCTGAGAAAACCATCAAACTCCTTATCAGAAACGTTCCATAGTAGTAGCCTTATGTACCAAATCTTTAAATAAGTAATAAAGGCTAAATCAGGATTGTAGTAAAACGGTGCACACAGACATGTCCAGTGGAAGACAAGCCCTGAAAAATAATCAGCTTGTGGTCAGCACAATTTGTTTTGAAAGGGCCAATATTTGATATAGACCTTTCCTAATCAGATTTATTAAGTTGTTGTTTTTTTACAGTCAACTGATAGGGGATTTTTTTTAATAAACCTTTACAATTTTAAACCTCGTGACTGATTAGACATTGGAGTCATTTCATTCTTCTTAGTGAAAAAGCTTAAAATTATTCCTTTAACACAATGGCTGAGTCTTATCCGATTATAGTCAAACATTCTATTTGGCATTTTGATATTTTTGGCAGGGCACTGGTTAAGTCAGCTGCTTTATTTTCTGGAATCTATAATCATCCTTCAATGAGAAGGAAGTGAAATTGAGTTCAGGAGATTAATTGCCTCTATCTAATACTACATTTTAAGAAACAGTAGCAGCCCAAATATACACTTAGCTTGATAAGTAATGGGTATCGTAGCTGTTTGATATCATAAAACAAATATTTGCACAACTGACCAGCAGTTCCTTTTTGCAGCAGGCGACCGTAAGTCTGCGACAATAGTTTACAGTACAAGCCGGGCCTGTTTTTCAGTGCAGGGACAGTTATCGCGCTTGATTGCCTGATACTAGGTGCCATGTGGGCATGGAATCAGTAGTTCCTCTACTGCAAGTTATTGCATGTTCCCCTGGTTTCAATGTGAATTCAATCACAGCAAGAAAAAAATCATGTCTAACAGAAAATTTAATTAAGCACAAAGAATCATTTAGACTGGCTGTTTCTATTTTTCTCTTTTCTAATTTATCATTACCGCTCCAATTTTTAATAACTGGTTTAATCATATTCAGCTTACTGACAGTGATTTGGCCTTTTAAATCTACTGTTTGCCTGCACTCAAGACATTATTGCTGGAAGAAATCAAACACTGATTTTGGCAGATTCAGATTTTTTTCCCCTCAAATATAATGTATAACATAGATAGGTATCTTTTTTTAAATCATGTCTTGAATTTCAATTTACAGAATTGAAAATTGAATTCATAACATTTTAAATAATTTGTCAACCTGCACCAGAGATACAGGATAGTGTCTGACTCCAATCTCCTCACAACAGAAAATGAAGCTGTTTAAGATTTCTTAAAAAACCCTGAATAAATCAAAATATGTATAAAATTAGGAAATAAGACTTACAGCATGATTTCTCGCAATTCAAACTCAGTCAGAAATGTCTTGGGTGTTATAATTGATGATTTAGAGTACAGTAGAGTATCATAAATGGTCGTTAATTCATTCCGTGGTGCATGATAATATAGCAAACCAACGTTGTTGCAACTGAAGAACAATTTTTCTATTGAAATACAAAAATGTATTGATTCGATGCTACTCGGGTTAGACTATATAGGTACCACACTATAATTACACTTTTTAAAAAAACTGAAATTCTTACAGTATCTGTGTGGTTAAGGACCAATGGCAAATATTAACTAATAAATCATGTTGATAATGACAATTGTAGGTATTACTAAATAAAAGGATAGAAAATATTTATCAATTTGTGATATAATTTAAAAAGTATCCGTTGACTAATGCATAACACATTGGAATGATCAAACATGTGGGCTGTGAGTAAAAATATACCTCCGGGGTTTGTACCTGTTAAGCTATTGAGCAGGTCAGAACTAAAGAGCTATTTGCTGCCAAAATAACCCTAAAAAGGTTTGGAAACAGGCAGTCCACAAACCACACCAAACAATCCAAAACAACAGGGAGAGGTATAGTCCAAAAACGTGCACAGTGAAAACATGAGCAAACAACAGTAAAGTACGAGAGGCAAACTTACAGAAGAACCTCAGGATGGAATGTGTGGAAGGAAGATTTAACAACGGATCAGCACAGAAAGGAAAGGGAACACAGATTAAATACACCGCAAAGACGAGATAAGAGATAAGATAAGACACGGGTAAATCCATCCATCCGTGCAAAGCAGACAATCAAAGTGAAGAAGCATAAGAAGGAGGAGAGTTGATTGACAAGATAGAACAGAAACAAAAGGAAGGTTGAATGAACAGACTCCAGAAGAGAGAAAATATGAATAGGGACAGGAATAGTAAGAAAGACACATGATATGGAGAAAGAAACTTTCAAAATAGAACGGGTAACTACATCCCCAAACCGTGGCACTATGGAGGATTGGTTAGATGCATTAAAAGCACCTGTGCCCCCATAATTACTACCCACACTGAAGGTGTGTTTACCATTTTTGTCCACAACAATTATGTGAACAAGCAACGGCTCCTGCCCCCGCAACACTGAACAGGATACCTGGTTATAGATGAATGAAAGAACAATAAGTAAATAAAAGACACCGAAATAAGAGAAGCACCTTTCAAAAATGACTGTTCAATCAATCTATAAAACAGTTTCATTCCAAACTGACCATCATAATCTCAATGGAGGCAGGACTCGTTGTAAATCTGTTGTATTTCCGTGCAGTACTTTTATTTAACCGGAACCTAATAATATGGTAGCTGGGTGTGTTTTCTGCTAATGAATTGGGTTGAAATCCTTTTCATGTTCAAGCAGGATTTTTAAATATGTTTTTTTTTTTTTACCTCTCAGTTGTCCTGGCAATCAAAGATAAAGAAAAAGCTGAAAACAGTTCCCTTGCTGGGCAAGTTCAGACCAGTTGTTGGCCAGTGCTGCCAGTGCACTCCAGGCAGTCTGGTAAGTGTGGGGCAGAGCAAAGCGAAGTCTGACACTTATATGAAAGGGAAAGAGAAATTGCCTGAATGTTTCATTTCCAATCCAGCCAATTTGATTGTTTTAATATCTGAATATTTTTTTAGAAGTCTGAATGTCTGTGAAACAAGTGTATTTCCTTGACAGAATGCAGGCCCTGTCTCTTCCTTGAAACAAGGCCTGCTCGTTTAATAGATTTAGAGATGTTCTCATAGATGTCTACATTCAGATAGCGTCCCTCAGCTGCATGTTTTAAACGTTAAATTGGATTGTGTTCAACAGAGCTCACTCTGGGTTGATGCTGATATCTGTTTTTTCTACTATGTCTTAGAGCAAGAAGGTTGGACAAATCTCTTCCCTTGGCTTCAATAACATACTGAGAGTCAATGAGACACATACCAGGTTTTGATAGTACATACATTTTTTAGATAAACACATGTGAAGCTTTATAGTTCCTGGACATTTACCCATTCCCCTTCCTCCCATGTTCCCTTTCATAGGTATCGAGGCTGGCTGGTGCGGAGGGTGTGCTGCGTGCTGTTTGTGAGTGGGTGCAAGGTATATGCAGGTCCTGTTAGCAACAGGATGGAGAGCGTCTGTCAGAGCATCAGGTACTGGTACCTGAGGGGAAAGAGAAACAGGAGAGGAGGATTGGAGATGTCAGAAGAGACTAAGTAAATAATAGACAAAGATACAAATAATTAAGATCCTGCATCTACTGCAATTGTGGTAACAGGGAAAGAGAAGGGAGAGGAGATAAGGAGACACAAACTAAGATATAGAAAATGAAGGTGATCATAGATTGTGTTCAGAGTAGATCAAGAAATATGGGATATCTTTTAATTGTTGTTACATTTCCTCTATCTCTTCTATCTTTTGAGTTTGTGTTTGTTGTTTTCGGTGTAATTTTGTTTAACCTTTATGTGACCTGTTTATGCAGGGATGTTGTTATAGTGGAAGGCCAGTTGTGTGTAGCACAAAAGAGGCTTTGTGCTGGTTTCACTCTGCTGTGCTGGACTATGTGTTTCAGGGTCAAGAAAGCGCTCACAGTGGAGCACAAAGCCCACCTCTCACCGGTCCTCCACGTCATTAACACCTACATCTGCCCGGGCGTCTTAAGGTGTGTGTTTGTTTATTAGTGTGTGGACTGAAGTGTAAAATACGGGATGACACATTTTGCTCTTTATTGTTTATTATTTATGCCAACAAGATACAATTTTGATCCAGTTGTTTTTTTGTTTTTTTGTTTTTATCCATTATTCAGGATTTCAATAAATTAAGATTTACTAATTTAACTACGGTTCTCTTAATCCTGGATGACGGCCAGTGGCAGTGCCTTAAGCACTGGATGCTTCCATCACCTGCATGTACAGATCGAGTAATTATATCAACCAAGTCACCTGTGGAAACAAGGATTTTGAGTGACTAAACGCTTTGGCGGTCATCCAGGATTCATAAAACCGTAGTAAAATATGTAACTCTTGTTCTATTTAATCCTTACCGACCGCCAGAGAGTGTACTTTAAATACCGGATGACTAATACCAGAAAGGTCACGTGGAGTCCTTATCAAATTAGGGGTACGATGCCGGGTGACAAGACAGTAGTCAACACTGGATGAGGAACAGACGAATTTACTCTGTAGAACCGGGCAAATGTACATGATGAGACCAGCATGCACATATGTCCTTAGGAACCCCCCTCAAGGCAGCCCATGATGTAGCCATACTTCTGGTAGAGTGTTATTTAATATCCTGAGGCTCAGGACGACCCTGTGCTTTGTAAGCATGTATGTCTACATCCAGAAACCAATGAGAGAGTCTCTGTTTGACGGCGCAGCCCCTTCTCCTGCAGCCTCCATAGCCGATGGAGGGGTTGTCTGTCTCACACAAGTTGGCTGTTGCTTCCAACTCAATGGATTGGTTCACATGATGTGGAGACAATCCCTTGGGTAGGAAAGTCTGCAAGCCAGCGCATACATGCCTGGCTCACCGTAAAAGCATTGAGATCCCCTACCCGTTTTGCCGGTGTAACAGAATGAAGGAAAGCAGTCTTCATAGACAGCCACTTCCATTCTGTCTGCACCAGTGGCTCAAATGGGGGGTAGACACATAGACTTCAGCACCATTTGTAAATCCCATGATGCTATTTTTGAGCTCTTGGTCCTTGAATCCTTTGGGCTCCCTTCAGCAGATTTTGAGATCCTATAAGACTGGTTATCCAACGTCACATGTCCAATCGAAATCGAGGCAACGTAAACCCTCAGTGTGGAAGCTCTTCTGTTCTTATGGAATACAGACTGTAAGATGCGTAGAATAACTGCCACTGAACACGTCTCTGTGACATTATGTGTCTCGCACTACTGGGCGAACAGCTTCTATCTGATAGCATAGCGCACCCTAGAGGAAGATGCTCTAGAAATCAGTATTGTATAAGTGACTGATTGGTCACAGGAAGCTAAAAGTTGGTCCCTGCATTCAGGGGCCGCATGCACAGTTGAAGAAGGCTTGGATTCGGATGCCATATGCGCCCGCAGACCTGAGACAGAAGGTCTGGCCTCAGGGAGGGACAATGGCACGACAATGGCACTCTGTCAAGGAGCCTTTGTAACGTGGGAACCACAGTCTCCCCAGCCAATGTGGAGCCCCCAGAACTAAAAACTGTTACTGTGTAAGGGGAAGTGGAGGAAATATATAGAGTAGGCTTTCTGGTCAAACCTGAGCCAGAGCATCATGCCATAGGGGGCTGGTCCTTACTGCAAATAATTAAAACATCTTTTCTTGTTGTGTTGGGGGAAACTACAACAAGGACACTCAAAGTGATGCAACCCCTGGCAGAGCTTTGTTATTGCTTCATTTAGTGAATAAAACAGATGTAAAGAACAAAAATGTGATGATATTTTGATTAACCGTGGTAGCGTCACTTAACTTCCGGTTCATACAGTCACGTGACTTTGAATAAAACTTTAATCAACATTGCGAAAACAACAAATCCACTTAATAATGGACCTAACATGCAATGTACCCAAAGCTACAGTAAACAGGGTGTATGTCGCTTTGGGTGCTGACCAAGTTAGGGTCAGTATTAACTTTTTTGATGTTTTCACAACGTTGTTTAAAGATTTATTCTTAGAGTGTTCTTCTCATACACTTACATTGTCCTGTGGTTTTTGCAGATCGTTTTTCTTAATGTGTTGTGTTGTGGTCTTTGCAGTGTGTTGTTTCATTGATCAAGGTTGTTTTTTATTTGCTGCGTGAATGTATGTTGTCAACTTGATGAAGATATTTTTTAATATGCAGCATGCGCATGTTGTCAAATTGATGGTTGTAGTGTGTTTGCCCCTGTCGGCCACCGTAGTATTGACATCTGTGAGCAACTTGTGATTTTCTACAAATGTGTCCAATCTTTTGTTGAAACGTTTTTCTAGTATTTTGGAAAATTGTGAAAGTCAAGACATCGGTCTGTGGTTTTTGAAGTGGTTTTTGCTCCCAGTTTTTTTACAGAGGTATAACTTAAGCTGTTTTCGTTTATTTTCCAATGAACCGGTTTGGAATGATAAGTTACATGTGTTTATTAATGGTTTTAAAATTCTATATCGATGTCAATGAAATAAGTAGATGTAGGGTTCTTTCGTTTTTTTTAACAACATCCAATATTTCTTTCTCATCCACTGCTTTGAGAAACATTGAGCTGGGATTTCTCTCTATTAAGTCATACAAATTTTCTTCTGAGCCTGGATCAGGGATTTTTCCTGCAAGGTCAGGTCCAACATTTACAAAGAATTCATTGAAACTGTTAGACACAAGATCAATATTATAATT
This sequence comes from Lophius americanus, assembly GCA_037951165.1. Classification (NCBI taxonomy): domain Eukaryota; kingdom Metazoa; phylum Chordata; class Actinopteri; order Lophiiformes; family Lophiidae; genus Lophius; species Lophius americanus. The sequence continues at coordinate 6,340,136 of JBBDHG010000032.1, read as the reverse complement.
TCATTATCGGCATCAAAACAATTCTCAGGATAACTAGTTTGTTAGGAGCTGTTTCTTATAATACTTTTAAGTATACTCAGTATACCTTTAATATTGCTTTTGTTATCATCTTGTCATTTTTTATGATATTTTTTCTTACTTGTTCTCATAATATGACTTTTATTATTCATGATAATTTTTATATTTATTTTCTGTCTCTTTAGTTCTCCGTCTTACGAAATCTCCTTAAAGATTATTTTTCTTTTTTCAGGAATTTTGTAATCCATCAGTGATATAGGGACAATTAATATATTTTTGTTTTGTACTATATTCCTTCATTGGATAGTTTTTGTGATACAATGACCCAAATATTGCTAGAAATGTATCTTATGCACTATCAATATCTTTTTCTTGGTATATTACATCCCAGTTCTTTGCCAGTAAATAATTTTTCAGTTTGTGGATGGTTTCTGACCCTAATCGTCTGTAATGCAAGTATTAGATCCCTCTGTACCGTTTGTCACTGAACTACATCCTCACTATCCCGATCTTCACAGCTATTTTTCTTAGCCTCACTTCTCTTGATCTATTATTCTCGTGTACATTGTACATCTTTTTTCATTATCTCCAGTTATTAATTATTTCTCCTTTCTTCTGTCTCCTCTTTTTTCTCTCTCCTGACTAGATTCGTGGGATGGGTGATGCTGAAGATGTTTGCTTCCATATTTGAGATTATTCAAGTCAATCTCAACCATCTGCAAGCCTTGCACAGAGCCTCACAAGAGGTGAAAATATTTATATGCACACATATATTCAGTCAAATGTCCTTTTTTTCTCGTAGTTGATTAAATGTTTGCAAAGCTGCTACCTAAAAGGCAGTCGACTTCTCATGCAAAAACATAGAAAGCATCACTATGACAACACAAAGATCATCGCAATGTTCCAAACACCCATGTGCAACCATTCTGTGCTCAGACATCTCAAGCATCTACAGCCCAATTTACATATCTTCTAAACAACATTTTTAAGGCATACAATTGGAAATTTTTTAGTTGTGCTCGATTACGTTTTGAATTCTTGTTAAAGAAATACCTAAAAGGTTCCAGTTTCTCTCGATAGCTCTATTATATTTGATTATTTCCACTCTTTACTGATGGGTTTGAAATACTAATTTCATGGTTGACTAAATGAATACAAGTAAAAAGTCTGAGTTGGCTGCTGTTTTATGTTCAAGATGGGCATGAATTAATTCAGAAAACTATCACATTAGCTAAACTCAATCTGAAATCACGTCAGTGACATAAATGAAGGAAAGACCAGAGGAAATAGTCGTCAGTTCATGTCAACTCGTGTGAATAGTGCCTTCTCTTTTGGATTATATTTATTTCTTACAAATTTATTTATTTATAACCAGGAAATAATAAGACTGTGTACATAATACATTTATTCGCGATTTACAGTTCAGTTTGTACAGCGCACTCACCTGGAAGGTTTTCACAGATAGATTAATTAATATGAATGTTGTGTTGTTTGGGATATTGCCTCCTCGATATGTTTCTCATCTATTCACAGGTTTTCTTTATTGTCAATTGATTGTGGTAAAAAATACAAGGTAAAACTTATTAATAGGATATAGTTCTGACTGATTATATTACGTGAGAGTCCTCAGATCTTACGGGCAGACTTGCCTGGTAGAGAAAGGATGATGTTCAAAAATAAAGAAGCACTAAACATGTTTTCAGCATTGCTTCAAATGAATCTACCAATACTCTGCGCTACTTACATTTTTGATTTGATTGTTGCACTTTATTGTGAGCTTTATTACCTTTTTGTTTGTTGTGAAATTAGAATATCCACAAGGGTACAATCATATTTTCTCTGTTTTGACTTAATTGGGTGTACGATTGAGTTTCAGACGGAAGCTCTTTTTTTCCAAAAACAAATTTCATTTCCTCCTGCGTCTTTCAAAACTATTTGAGCGTGAATAAAAACAAGATTTTACAGCTACGTGTCCCTGCTGGTGTTAAATGTAAAAATTGTACGTATTTCCTCTACATTCCATTTTGCTGATATCTGATACTTGTGAGGGTTGTCTATAAAACTGATTGGATATAAGCCCCAGAGAACACTTTACTAATCCATGCCAAACCTCTGCTCAGTGTACTGTTGTTTTTCATGATGAATGGCAATGTGAGGGATCTGGTTTATCTGAAGCTGCTTCTGTTCTGTAATTCAGGGATCTCCGCTGGTTTATGTTTATGTGCGTCAGAGCCTCGTGGACTTGGCTCTCATCCCTCTCGTCCTCCTCTGTCACAACCTGAAGGTCCCATACACTGTTTGTCCAATCCAGATTAACAGCTCCATAAGGTATAGTCCTACCAACACAAACCTAGATAAGAGTTGCAAAGAAAAATGCACTGAGAAAACAAGTGTACAAAGATTATAGACTTACATACAAACCCTATAGTATGTTGATAAGGCAGACGCCCTTTTTGCAAGAGATGTAAAACTTATTTAGTTTTAGTCAAAACATCATCCTTACAAAAGTCACGGTAATTAAAATACAATGGAAAGACCTTCATTACCTAGTGCTTCTTTAAATTTCTTTCTTTATGTTTGTCACGTAGTGTTCTCTATTGATCCTATAGAGCAATCCTTCAGAAGGTTGGTGTGATCCTTCTGCCGCCCTCTGCGCTGACAGAGCAGGATGCAGAGATGGATAGTCTCTACTCACCTGCCATGACCGCCGTAAGTCTGACATGTTTCTGTGGTTTGGGGTTAAGATGAGGTAGGGTGGGCTAATCTTTGTTGTCCCAGTATTCCTCTTACGGCTGTAATTCAGTTGGTAAATTGGCCGTCTCCCAATCAGAAGATCCGATGGTAGCCTGTTCGAGTCTAACCGGGGTGTTACGGGGTTACCAAACACCCCGGTGTTACCGGGGTGTTTGTGATACGGTCCTTTAGCAAGACCCTGAAACCCTAGCTCCTCGGGCGATTCAAAGGGGCCGCCCACTGCTCCCTCAGGGAAGGGGCCGCCCACTGCTCCATCAGGGAAGGGGCCGCCCACTGCTCCATCAGGGAAGGGGCCGCCCACTGCTCCCTCAGGGAAGGGGCCTAATGCAACAAAATAATTTCCCTATGTTGCACTATGTATTGCGGTATGTGATCAATAAAGGAGTTTTTCTTTATTCAATTTCCGGATTGAACTAAGAATTAAATTAGTAATGACCATCCGAAAATAAAGTCACGTTGACAGGATGATAATGTAAAGTCATTGGCTTCAAAGTTTTTACAGTCTTTCTTGAAGGGAGTCTTCAATTTCAGTGTAATGCACCGAGATTATTGGATCATTTTCACATGAAACCGTAAATTCCAATGGTGAGATCCAAAGTAAAGTCAATTGACCACAAGAGTTATCTCAGTAGGGTTCAGGTTATCATAAATACCTCTAGTGATTTTGGCAATTGTAAAATTGTCTCTGAAAGCTTTCTGTGTGGAGACTAGTATTGAAACCACCAAAAGACACACTAGTCTTGTCATTTTTACAGCCAAACCAGCTGCCGTTGTTTCTTTTAGTTGCCACTATTAGAGATGCACAACAGAAGCTATGTGACGCACACAGACCCTATTCCCAGTTGGAGCTAGCGGTTATGGGTTCACTTCCTCCCACGAACAACCATTCAAGGATTGATGTCTTTAATATTTTTTAATGAAGCTCAAGTAACGTGCTAAAATGATTTAAGTTAAATGTAGTTACTCCTACACTTGTGTACTCATACTTGAGCTACAGTTGTGTGATTTCAACTATTTTCAAATATTTCATTCAACAGTGAAAATCTCATACAGCTTTCATTCACCTATGTCACAGTCTCTAATCATTAAAGCTCTCTTCTAACCAACCACAACATGAAAATTGGAACTGGTCCTCGTTAAATGCATCTGTGAACCCAAACCGTCTTATCCATTGAAAATGAGCACCTGGACATGACTCAAAATACATCTTGTTAATGCATGTTGCCTGAAACTCTTCAAAGACCTCAGGTAACTACATGAAATTACTTCTTAAAGTAAAGATACCTTTGCTTATTTAGTGTGTCTCGTTTTGATATCATTCATGCTTTCTCAAATACACACATCTCATTTTACTCCATGACAGAGTGTTATCACAGGCAGCTAGTCAGTCAAATACCCACTCTATTGTCTGAAGTTTGGCAATAGAGATAGTAACCTTGAAGGTAGCTGGAGCCACAAATCAATGAGGAGATGACAGGGAATGGCTGATGGGTATTTTAACTGTGTTAGATGGGCACGTTGTTTCTACCTTTTTGAGAAAGTTGATTTAGATATTCCCTTCATACCAATCGGTAAGAAGTTGAAGTCAGAAAAACATTGATTATATCCGTACAATGGCACCTGGCAGGGGCTGGGATACACGTATTAGACTGCAAGGGAACAATTTGTCCTGAAATTGATATGTTGGAAATAGGAGAAAAGGTCAAGGTGAAGGATCTGAGCAACTTTGACATAGGCCAAATTGTAATGGCTAAACACATGGGTCAGAGTATCTCCGAAACTAGATGTTGAGTGTTCCTAAACTGTAAACATTAATACCTTCTAAAGCAGTCTAAGGAACAAAGACTAGCTTGCGTGGTCTGATACTACGGAAGCACTAGTGTCAGAATAACTGCTTGAAAAAGTTTATGCATCTTCTGATAGAGAGGTATCAGAAGATGCAACGCATCGCAATGCCTTTTTGACAGCAGACGGGAGACCTAATCATTATTGGGCATGTTTGAATGTTTTTGCTGATCGCTTTAACTCACCTTCATAGTATCATTGTTATTATATAATTTATTTTACCAGGTAAAATCCCCATTTGCATTAAATTCGTTACTCCAAGAGTGACATGGCCAAGAGAATATTAGAGAGTATTAATGTCTCTATTTTAACTTATCATACTTTCTTATACTACCTGTATTTTAATTCTTATGAAACACTATGTCGATAATAATTTGATTTGATCAATTACATATACCTGCTGTTCATTAACAACTCCGTCTTTTTATGTAGCAAAGAAACTCTTATTTGTATTTTTTCTGTTCACCAGAAATATATTTGCGTTTACTTCTATCAACATTGTGCGATTCAGCACAATAAAAATACCTGTCTGACACAAATCTTAACAAATACCTACCAACGTGGAACCTAAATAAGTTGTTCATGAGTGATGCAGTCAGTGGTTTGTCTTGTTTATTTGCCATTTATGTACGTGAGCATTTTGGCTGTGCATGAAAAAGCCGCCTTGTTTATTGGTTGTATTTCAATGTTAATAGACCTTTATTGTTTATTGAGTGTAGGCCTTCTTAGTTGCTGTTTGATGGTAATTGAGTTTTCCTTGACTGTACTGGGAATACATCACTCGAGGCAAGGAAGTGTCCCTGAATGTCATCATGTGTCCCCCAAAGTCCCTTTTTTTAAATTTCTGCTTCTTAATTGCCTGCTTCCTGCATTTTAACTTTTCCTTCCTCCTCTCTCCTGAGCTCTTTGTTTTTCTGCACTTGCAATATTTCATATTTTGTTTTAGAAATCCATGACAGGATATTATGTTAATTGCTCCCTTATTTCTGTCATCTTCGTCTGTCGTCATCTGCTTTCCTATATCCTCAGCTGGTATGCGATCTGCTACGTGAGTGCCAGGGGATCAGTGTTGGTGTGTCAACATATGGAGAAGGTTGCCAGTGGCTTGCTCGCATACGACAGCTCATCAAGGAGGGATCTGTCCCCGATGTCAGTCTGGTTCCTGTGGGCATTTCCTACGACTGTTTGCCCAAGACCAACACACAGGTGGATGTGCGCAAGCACACACAAGAACCACTTAATAAAATCCATGTTTAATGTCCTCTTGAGCAAGTGTTGAGATTTGAGCTGAGGTTGTGTCTGTAGTGTGCAGCATGTTGTGTACCTCTCCGTAGGAGGCATGGGGGAAGAGGCACATATAGTGTTTGAGATGAAAGAAACATGTTTATGTTAATGTTCAAATGATTTAATTGTAGTCTGGCTATGAGACTGTGACATAGTCATTAAGGAAAATTAAAGTTTTAAAAAACCTTTCACGGCAAATTGCTGCAGTCTCTTGTACAAAAAGGTGATATTAAAGTCAGTCAATTCTGAAAACATTAACATTCTCTGTGCCTTACACTTTCATGGATATAAGTATGTGTTCATGTTCAGGGGCATCATTCTGAGTGGGCCGAGGAACCCTGGTCAACCCCTTCACACAAATGGTCCATCTTAAATGAGAGCATGTATGAACATGGATTTTTGGATCTGTTATTTTGAGTTTGATCAATGTTGAAAAATACATAAGGATTAAAGCATTTATTTCATTATTTAAAAAGTAATCTGTGGATTTATCACAACACTCCATTTTCCACTGGCCCACTTTTGGGCAGGTACGTCAGGAGAGACCGAGCAGCAGATGTAATCAGGAGAAAGATCTCTCCCAGACTACTACACAGCAATCTCACAGTAACAAATCTCTGCTTTAGAGAGAAAGTAACCTTTTGTGCAATGAGACTGAAATTTTTCACCGGCCAGCATTGATTGATTATTTGAGATTTGCATTTTATTGTTTCAAAGGAACATTGGTTGTTATTAGTCTCCATTAGTCTTAACATCTGTTATCTGCCCCTCTATGTTGCAAAGCCTGTGTAAACTACTCTTAATTGCCGTAATAAGGCCCTTGCTGAATCATTCTTATTTCGTCATCTAGGAATTCAATATATACAGTCCAACTGCTCTTCTTTAGACTGGCTATTTATCTTTATGTTCATTGTAAGTCCTGCTCATTATTGGTTTGCTGCCATAGTGCCTGTACCAAAGACAAGGCCCCATTATATATGGCTTTCTCTGTATTTAGCTCTCATGTAAAGCCCTGTGTGTATTTTACATTTCCTCACAGGTTGGCTTTGGCTCCGTGTTGCAGTGGCTGTGGTTTCTTCTTTGGAAGACACCAGGAGGAGGTGTGAGGATCCACTTTGCGCAACCTTTTTCTCTCAAGGTGACTAGCCGAAGCTTTCATACACCAACATATCATTAACAAAAGTGGTTTCTAACCTTTTTGGACTTTAACCTCTTTAAATTAAGCATTGTTTTCACAAAACACCTCATCACATGATCTGAAATTAGTGTGGCATTATATATTCTAAACTAAAAGGATTCCCTCCCCTAATTCTGTAATTTAATGTATTCATGTATTAATAATTTCAGGGATTTATGATGTAGATAAATGAAAAAAGGGTAGGAAAAAAGATTTTAAAATGATTTTTATCAAACCAATATTTCATTTCCCTTTTTCCTGAAACTTAAATTATATTTGTACTCCCTTATAATTGTTTTTTGGGAGACAACTTTGTTTTGAAACTACTGACTTAAAGGAAAGTTTGAGAATATATCTTTCCATAAATAACATTGACCTTAAAAGTGGAACAACTACAAAAAATGAATGTAGAAAACTGTAAAATCAGCGTTAAGACTCTTATGGTGGTGCTCTTTAGCGACCAGTGTTGCCTAGCGTTGCTGCCTTTTGTTTTATTAATTTCTTTTGAGCTTGCTAGTTTCAGTGAACGTTTTGTATTTGCACTATACAAGAATGTTTTTATTGAAAGTAGTTTTAGTAGTTTTCCTGATTTTCATCACCTGGAAACATATAATATAAAGCCACCTGTCACCAGTGGGTCAGGATACAATCCCTTTGCTTCTCAGCTAATGCCGCGATCATCTCCTGCAGCGGCGCCCCCAGCCGCTCACCCACCAGCTGTTAAAAGATCTTTGGGCTCGGATTCCAAATGGTTAGGTACAACCGAAGGGAAAGATTGTAACGCCGGAGGGTTGGGTCATAGCCTCGGGAAAGGAGCAAAGAGACCCCTTCTACCCCCTATTATTCGTTGCAATGCCTGATCCTTGAAAGTAAAGTTAATGAGCTTTGATTCATCACCAGAGGTAGATACCAATACTGTGACACATGCCTGCTTTTGTTCACCGAGACCTGGCTTCAGGGGGAGGTACCTGACTGACCCGCAGCCCTGGATTGCTTATCTCATGTGCGCTCTGACAAGAACGTGAACTCAGGCAAGAGTAAAAGAGGAGTTATCTTTGTCTATGTACCCGAGAAGTGGGGCTCATTATTCACTACAACTGGTATGTTAAAGTATGAGTTCTTCCCGGGAATTAGGTAATATTTTATTATGTACTGTTAATCCTACCGAGCGGAAAAACTCCTAAGGCAGGTACCACAATAGCATTCATATGCAAGCGTTTTATTCATTGACTTCATTTCAGCATTTAATATGATACAGACAAAAGAACTTGAATGATCTTAATGTCCACACCTCTAATTATCAGATGGTATAACTTGTTTAAACCAGTCAGAGACAGCAGGTTGGTGTCAATAGTACTGAACCTACAACTTTGAGTACTGGTGCACCCCAGGCTTGTGTCAGCCCACCTGTCCTCTTTACCTTAGGGTGCAGAAGTAAATACCACAAAAACTATATCATCCGACCATAGGCCATATCACAGGTTTCTTCATATAAATATCTCTGCATTTTATTGACAACTCATGAATCTGGAACACACATGGGGACAGACTTTGTAGTAAACTGCATGAACCTCTGCATTTTCTGCCACGTCTAAGACTGCCTGGTGCGGATACAACAGGCAGTCTTAGACTACGTTCACATGGTTTGGTAAACTTTCCCTACGTTGATTTAAAAATGATTTTTATCACTGCATCAATAAAACTTTTAAACAATGCCTGATAATGTGTAGAGTTATTGACATCTGACTGGTCATGATGATGTTTGAGAATGGAGGAATTTTAACTTTTAATGTTTGCATTTGAGTGATAAGAAAATAGTTTGCAATGTGGAGCTGGTCATTTGAAGGCTGCTGAAGTTGCGTTTGGCCGGGAAGATGTCCTTAATCATAACTAAAAATACTCAGGAATGGTTTGGCATCATTTGTTGTTGGCTAGGTTTGTTTCAGCGGAGCCAGACTATACTCCCAGTTATGGCTCATCATTAGTCTGTCTTGGATCAGGATAAGAAATACTTCCCAAAACGAGTGATTATAGTTAAAGAACCATTAACCAGGTCCCAATTTCCAGAAAATCACTACATGATTTTCCTTAAACATTTTAAACAAGAGCCAGTGGTTGTATGCTTAATGAAGGGAAGTTTTACTGCAGGACTATTTTGCGTCAGACTGCATTAAGTTTGCCTTGGAGTACTTAATAAACATGCAGCTCACAGGACCTTTAGGTCAATATATGGTGATAACGAGCGAAATGGTGTGGAGCAATAATAGTTAGAATTAAAACTTTTAATAGACACTTTGTCTACTTTTCTTTGCTCGATATATTTCAGAGCATATCATTCATACATTTCATTATCAAATAATTTGTGTGCTTGTGTGCATCTATTTTGGTGTGTGTGGTTGTGCGTGTATGTAGGAGATGTGTGAGTCAGGGAGGTGCAGAGGAGATGAATGGCTCCCTCTACAGGACCTGTTGCTGCCAGTTATCCTTAACAGCAGGTAAGAGACCACCACCGACATGCTTATATTGCACACTTTCATCAAAATGTTGTCTTCATGATATTTATCTATTGATTATGTGTAACTATCCATCTGGCAGCAATGGTATTTACTATCAATGAAGTAGATAATGGCTAACTACAGGTGTAGGTTCAACCAGATCCATTAAGGCAAGGGTGGAACATTAAGGGGATCCACCACCCATTAAGTGGAATAAGGTTTTTACTTATTTTATGTTGTGATGCTCAGACAGAATTTGTTTCAAAAGACCCAACTCTGACCAGACTAAAAAAAGGCTGGATTGAAAAGATATTCCACTCTACCTTTGGAGACATGTCATACGGGGCAGTCACCCTATTAAGAAAAGTGGTTCCACTGTTGGTTACATCAACCACAGTAAGCTGCAAAAACCCTCAGTTTGTCTCCCAGCTCCTCCGGGAACTCCCGGATTTTAATTCACACAAGCTAATTTCAGGGGGATAATTCAACTGTATAATTAAACCAACATTGGATAAATCAAATCCCAGACAAAATAAAATAGTCCAAATCTGGGACGTTGATTAGATCGTTCATGCAATCTTTTCATATTTTTTTCTCTCTTATGTGCATCCATGTGTATGTCACGTGGTGTGTGTGAGTAAAATAAGTGAATATTTATTTATTTTTCAATTGCAATTTTCTACTCTGCACTCTACTCACTCAAGTTTTTTCGCATTAAGAATTACAATGTCCCTGTAGGTTTGCGAAAAATCCCACATCTCTTATTCGAGAATTGATTTTTATCTGATATCACACCATGTTTTATGTAACAAACAGAAAGTACCACAGCGCAGTGATCCTAGATCACTTCACTCTTCAACTACACTTGTCATTTCCAAGCAATCCGGTACCTCAGCGCTCATGGCTATTCGATCCATTATAACTGACAAACAACTAGATTAAAAAGTTCATTTCTGATCAAATTGATTTGTTCTTGGAAGTTAATAGCACCCCTGGAATGTCAGACACCAGCATATGGCAATCAGTCACAGCTTACCTATGAGGACGGATCATATCATATGCTGCTCATGGGAAAAAAGAATGCACCAAGCGCATAATAGAACTAACCCAACATATACCGGGCATGTTTGCTCAAAATCCGTCTCCTGAACTTTCTAAAAAACGAATGTCGTAGCAAACACACTTTGACAACCTCTCAGTAAAACAGACAGAGTGGTTGCTGTTCCAAGCAAAGCAAACTGTCTGAGCATGGCAGAAAAGCAGGAAAATGAATGTGTCGCCAACTGAGACAAGATGCGGCACACTTTGCAATTCCTGAAATTCTCATTTCATCAGACTAAATCTCCACAGATTCACAAGTTTTTAAAAATCAATTCAAGTCAAACTATTCCCAACCTTATAGATCGGAAAACAATGGAAACAATTAGGGAATTCAAACATTTCTACAATGCATAGAACTCCGAAAATTAAGCACATGAGACCAAATCATCCTTGATGTTCCTATAAAAACCCCAGAAGTAATACAAGCAACAAGTTCTACGCAGAGGGGAAAGACACAAGGCCCAGTTCGTTTCTATAATAATGTCTTATCCAAGTTGGCACCTTTTCTGTGCTAACTATATATAGCCTGTTAAGGAAAGACAGGGACCCTCTGGAATGTGGCTCCTACCGCCCTATTATCCTCACGAAGGTGCTAACAGGTCGCCTTGATACCTAGCATTGTAAGTCCCGACCAAACAGACTCATTCCAGGCAGCCAGGCGTTCTACAATGTACGGTGGCTGTTCAACATACTTTACTCTTACCACTCAACCTGCCAGCCACAGGTCAAACATTCCCTTGATGCGGAGAAAGCTTTTGACCCGGTTGAGTAAAGAAACGTATTTATAGTAATGAGTTTGGATTGGATCCAAATGGATTGAAAAATTATATAACTCACCATTAGCTTCCCGTACAAACAAAGTCTACCACATCCAAGTCTTCCCTGCTGCATAGAGGGACTTGGCAGTTGACTATTACACATAAGGTATGATATGCAAATGATCTTTTGCTGCAAATGTCGAAACTAATAGAAACAAAACCAATCCTTATACACTCACACTATAAGAGTTTTTGAGTCTGTCGGGCTTTCAACTACATTTCTCCAAAAGCTTGCTTTTTTAATAAATCAGCTGGCAAAATCAATGATAACAGTAGCTTCACCTTCAGAATAGAACATCAGTTGTTTACCTTCTTATAATTCATTCATTCATTCAATATCTGTAACCGCTTATTCTGTTCATGGTGGTCGGGGCTGGAGCCAATCCCAGCTGACACTGAGCAAGAGGCAGGATACACCCAGCACGAGTCGCCAGTTCATCACAGGGCTGACACACAAAGAGAGAAAACCACTTATAATAATAATAATTAATAATAATAAACCCATTTCTGTACCACTTTCCAAAACAGAGTTACAACATGCTTTACATGATAAAACAAAGAATTAGAAGACACACACAATGACAGAAAACTATTACAAATAACAACAACCAATAGAGACCAGCTGGGAAATGAGATAACTGAAAAGCTTTCTTGAAAGGTTTGTTTTTAAGATGTGTTTTAAAGGATGATTAAGATTCTGCAAGCCTCAGCTCCTCAGGCAGGGAGTTCCAGAGCTGACGGCCCCTGGCTAAAAAAGACTGTCCAGCTTTTATCCTGAAACAGGACTCTGGAACAGCGAGCTAACATGCTCTGCTGCTGTAACTTTGCAATTTCCCCATTGTGGGACTAATAAAGGTTATCTTTATCTTTATCTTTTACTCTGTCTGAAGATCTGAGACTGCACCCAGGCTCATATGGGTGGAGCAACTCAGTGATGTAGCTGGGATACATTAAAAGCCTTAAAGTAACCAGCTAAATCTTGAAATTGTTTCAAAAACTGGTAACCAGTGAAGAGAGACTAAAAGAGGTCTTGTATCGTCTAGTCTTCTTGTCGCTCTTCTTCTTAAAACCCAAGCTGCTGTATTCTGAACAAGCTGTAGACATGTGAGTGCTTTTTGGCTTAACCCTGAAAACAAAGAATTATAGTAATCCAGATGAGATGAAATGATGTCATTTGATGATCTCCAGATCAGAGCAAACAGAAAATACTTTATCTTGGAGATGGTGCTTTGTTGATAAGACTAAGATTTAAAATGGATTAGTTGTGTTTCAAAAGAAAGGTCACTATCAATATTATACACAGGTTTTTGGCTGCCGGTTTGATATTTGAGGCCAGGGGTCCAAGATGTTTCTTTAAGATAGAGACGGCCTTCGGCGGAGCAAAGAGAATTACCTCTGACTTGTTCTAATTAAGTTTGAGAAGTTTGTGTGAGACCCAGCACTTTATCTCAGATACAGGAAGAAAGAGAGTCAAGACTGAAATGGAGACCACTCTGTTCATCACATTTTAACGGGACATAAATCTGTGTATCATAAGCATAGCAATGACACATGATTTTGTATATGCTAATAATATGAACCGATGGCGGCATGTATATTCTAAACAGTAAAGGGCCATGGTTGGGGCCTTTGGGGATACCACTGGTCAGAGGTATCACTGATGAGGAGGAGTTGCCCATGTCTATAGAGAAAGTCCTATTAGAGAAGTACGATCCAAACCATTTTAAAGCAGTCCCTCTAATGCCTACCCACTTTTCAGGGCGATTCTGTAGGATGGCATGATCTACTGTGATCAGAGCTCAGGACGACGCGTAATCATTACACAAGCATACAAGGACCTCTATTAGGACCCCACTATTAGAAAGTACTAAACTGGACTGCTGACGATGGTCCAGTCTCCCTATTTCATTGGCTGGCTACATAAATACAGTCAAGATGAGAACACTGCATCAATTCAATCAATTGGACAGTTATAAAATTGCTTTAATCTGGAATAATTCCAATCAGCAAACTAAAAGCGGCAATTTAGAAAGGCCCAAAACCGCAAGGGGGATGGGCTTGCCTAATTTCTTACTATGCAAGCCAATTTCAACTTTGAACTACTGGGTTCCAAATTGAACTACTTGGTTCTCATGCACAAACATAAACAGATGCCAGTATTTTACATTGAACTTGCAACAAACTTGGAACCGTCACTTATTTCTTTCCACTGTTGCTCTTTGCCAATTGGGTTAAATCTCCAAAACTTACCCCAGTGATCAAATATCCTCAAAATATGTTTCCAATTCAATGAATGCTTCCAACTTAACTAGACATACTCGTTGCTCTTGTTAGTAAACTGTCACCTGTTCCTTCCAGAACAGACCGCTCAAAGAACTTTTCAAACTTAGCATGAGAATAGTCTGTTTTTTTCTTGCGACTTATTTATCAAAGGTACATTTGCCTGATTTCAAACCAAACAAAAAGATTACAATGTCCCTAAGAGCAAGTTCTTCATATATCTACAGGTTTTCAGTTTTTCAAAGAAATACTTTCCATTTCTCTCCTTACTATAGAAAGCATACTGGAATATGACCCATTTGGCAAAGGAATGGGGTCTTTAATTTAATAAATAATACATGGTATTAGCCAGCCTGGCTGGATCACTCCCAAACTGGCATGGGAAAAGGACCTTGATTTTCCATTATCAGATGAAATACGGCAACACAGCTTTTTATATATACATGATGCCTCTTTGCATAAGATGTGGTCTCAACCAATTTAAGGTCACACAACAGCTACACTTCTCACCTGGACAATTTGAAAAGATTGACCCCAATATTAATACCGAGTGCCTGAGATGCCGTCGTAACCTGGCCGCATTAGGTCATATCTTCTGGTCATGTAATTCACAGAGAAACTTCTGGGAAACGATCTTTGATTCACTCTCTTATATTTGTTGTGAGATGATGGATCCCAGCAATGCTGACGGCTCAGAGGTTAATTCTGCAGCACTGGAGGTCAGTGAATGCACCTACATTTACCGAATAAAAAACCTTCCCCGGAGCCAGTTGGATTATACGCAAGTTGAAACATAAAAATCTTCTCTATCCGCAATATATTGGCTGACAAAGTAAATCATTTGATCTTTTTGCAATTCAGTTATATGTAACTTGCTCTTTTGCTTCTCCATTGGGTTTTTTTTTTGTTTGTTTTTCTCCTTCTTTGGCCTGTGGTGGGTGGTAAAATCTTTTTCTCTCTCTCTCTCTCTCTCATTTGGATGGCTTTTTTCATTTTGTAAACTGAAAAGCCATAACTGAAGTATTTAAAAAGAAAAAACCACCTCCATACAAACCTACATGAATGAGTAATTTTTTTTTACCGCATATGAACAAACTACAACGATGCTCCGATTTAAATTGGTTATCTAATATTTGGGAAATGACAAAGTTTGTCTCTCTAAAACTTTGCAGATGAACTTTCTTCTGAACTCTGGATCTGTCATGGATGTGATTCAAGCTCTGTTGAGTGGCATCCTCCTTGACTTTGTCAAATTACCATCAGCATTATACAGCCTGCCAGCGAAAACGATAACAGAATGAAAACAATCCCCCCAACCCCCCAATCTGTCTGCTTCTGACAAGAAGCGTTTCCCTTCGTATGTTTAATTCTTCAGAAATTATCAGGAGAGAGAGAGAGGCAGGAAAAAACAGCATGAGTTTACAAGTAAATGCAAATTGTCTGAAAATACAACAAATCTTTCTGGTTACAATAGGAGAACAGTAATAGTAAATGAAATATTTTCTGTAATACCAATAAATCAAGACGAGTCAAGTTAAAGTTAACCGATTTTGCCATCCCTCTCCCAGTCTTTACAGTTTCAGTCCTGCTTAATTTTGTGACAACTCTGATCACTGGAGCAACTGTTTTTGTAATGCTCAGTTAGCAGTTTCGTCAGAAATATAGTAGGAGACCAACCAGTTTAGAATAGTTCAATATTTAATTAATTGTGTGTCCTTGGATTGACTGTTTTCCATCATGCAATCTGATTTCAGTCCAAGTAAGTCACCAGGAATCTTGTACACAACCGCAGGGCAGAGTAAAGTTGTATACTCTGATGAAGAGGTGGGGAAGGTATCCTGTGCCCCGCAACTTCTTAAAAGCTCACTGCTTTGTCTTGTTCTTGTGTTATAATTTGTTTATATTACTGACTTGTGTCCTCATCTCACACTTTCTCTAAAGAACTGACAGTGTATTTGGGCGAAGGAGGATGTTGTGGCTCCTGCCGTCTTCTCATTATACATCCGAACACAATGAACCAACTGATCCTGAGAGATACATGAGCATCTTTATCATCCTCCACCTCATCTTCTGTATGTCCTGCATTATCTGCCTCTGCTGAATCATTCATCTTTATTAGTCTTCAGCGACTCTTCCTGCAATATCTGTTTTTTTCTGTATGGGTGTGGATATGTGTGCTCTGTTTTTTTTTAGCTGCAACCTCTTGCATGGCTGTGATGTCCACCAGTCTGGTGTCCAGTCTTCTGCTCTATAAACACCGCAAGGTAATTTTTTTTCTCTAAAAGGCCCAAAGTCTGGTTTGGTTTTCATGTTAGTTTATTACTTTGTAGAGTGGGAAAGTGGTTTTTGGGTCACACCCACCAGTTTCTGAATAGTGTGACCTGATGGTTTATGCCAATGTTTGGTTTTGGAACAAAACTCCATTTTTTTCCCGCGTAGGGGGTGACTGCATCTCTCCTGTGTCGTGATGTGGCCTGGCTCACAGAGGAAGTGTTGTTCAGGAACAAAGATGTTGGTTTTGGAGGGAATTTAATGGAGATTGTCCACCATTCCCTCTCTCTGCTTGCCCCGCATCTCATCATAGCTGCAGTTCCATCTAGGTTAGTCCTCTGCCTGCCAAAAGAAAAACAAAGAACACTGATAATCTCTGTAGCGCAAAACTGTGTACGCTATGAAAAAAAACAATTTCCTTTACAATGAAGCGTCTGCCTCTATCACTGCCCTCTCCTCCTTTTGGCTAATCTCTCCTCCTTATAGGAAAGACCCTATTATTGTGCCCCATCCATCTCTCGCTGCAACACTTCACCTCACCCTCCAGGCCCAGGTTGTCACACACACTTTTATTTTGGAAGCCATTGCGGGTGAGTAACTTTGCATGTGTTTACTTGGTGTTGATAATACATTTTTCCCTACATCATATTAAGACAATGTGTTCTACTTGCAACTTATTTTCAATGGGAGGTCTGGCCTGGCACTGACTGTCAGAGAAGAAAATTCATTTGACACATGCCATTTTTAAATTTGAATTACTTAATATTCTGAATGTTAAAAGAAAACTAAGCTTCTACCAATATCAGGGCACTCTCCATGCAGCAAAGGACGTTTCCATTGAATAGTTAGTACCTTCTGATTTCCTTTTTTGTCAACGTGTAGAGATGGTGACTCAAGATTTGCCTCTGTAACTAGTATCACTTTCTTAAATTGGACAATCGGATAATTTCTGAATGACTCAGATATACAAAAAATGCATGCAACCAACCTTTGATGCTCCTGCTTTACTGTTAATATCTCTGCTATCACAATATAGAAATGTGCTCATTTTCATATGTAACACGGGTTTAAAACATCTGGCCTGGAAAAAAACTTTGAATTGTATTAAGATATTCTGTTTTCTCAGAGTCCTCAACAACTTTCCGTCATTTACAATAGGTCCATTTAGTTCAAGAGGCAATGACTTTGGCCACTGAGAGTTATAAAGGTCAGATATGTGCATGCTGTCTGTCAGCATGACAGACAGATAGATGTATGCTTTGCATGTTGTGCTTTTGTTGGGGCGACTGTGGCTCAGTTGGTAGAGGGGTTGTCCACTTATCTGATCGTGTGAATGGTCGAATGCTGACTTGTATTGTAAAAGCTCTTTGAGTGGTCGAGCAGACTATAAAAGCAATATAAAAGTACACTCGCTTTACCATTTACCTTATGTGGACTTCAGAGTGAATAAGTAGGGCCCAAGTGCACAAAGAGGTCAGGCAGCATGGTGGCATAGTTGGTCACAAAGTTGCGTCTTAGCTAGAAGGTTGCAAGTTCAATTCCTCTTCTAACCTTGGGGCCTTTCTGTGTGGTGTTTGCATGTGCATTTGCATTGGTTCTCTTTGAGTGCTCCGGCTTCCTCCCACGGTGTAATGCAGTGTAAGTGAATTGATCATTCTAGATTGGCCTCAGGTGAGAATGAGAGTGGGAATGGTTGTTGTCTGTATGTGGAGGCCATGTTCCTCATAACAATAATTCAGGGCAGATTTGTATGTACTGGAATTTAGAGACACTCATTCATCAGTGAACTTAAAAGTTTTACTTTGCTGATATTTTAATAATATTTGTTAACATTTCATCTGTTCTGTACGCGAGAGAGAAATTATCACCTCATGAGGTTGAATTGATTGATGATGCTGAACTAATACAATCGTTTTGCTATAAAGCATTCTTACCTGCGTGCTTAGGTCAGTTTAGTCAAGGGATGAGTCAGACTCTCAGGCCAAAGACCAGGATTATACTCTAATTGTAGACCGGCCTCAATATTGCCATTTTTATTAATCCCAATTTGTTTTTTACCAAACTAAGAGCAAACTGTGTATGCCAGGTATTGAAAAAAGCATGGACTGTTAAAACATTGGAGCCCAACCAAATGTATTTTTTAACTATGATTTTGGCTCGTCTGGCTACATGAATGGGAAGAGCACATTGTATTCATATGGTATGTGTTAACTATCTAATGACAGACATCCTATGTCCCATATCTTCACCAAAATCTCACCAATTCAGCTTTGAACATATTCTGTTGGCTGAAATGTATTGAAAAATATGTTGTTTTTGTTTGAATATGCCATGCTAGCAGACTGGGATGAACGAATAAAGCAATCATATTGTTCATCTCCCAACGTTCTAACATTGTGTTTTACATTGAAATAATTTGTTGTTTTCAGTTTCAGCAAGCTACTCTTATTCTGCATGACTCATTATTTGCACATGTCTTGTTTTTGGTTGTATAGGATGTGAAGCTGGTGAGTCGTAGGTTTTGTGCTGCTAAATAATATTTGTGTTCCAGATTAGTACATGAGCATTAACCACATGTGATAACAAAACGTTAATTCAGTTACAGTCAAGTAGGGATATTTTTGGGGGAAATATTGTAGCAAGCCTATGGACTATATTATAAACCCTAAAATGAGAATATCTAAAGTATAAAATCCCCACCCGACTCCAGGTCATCAGTCTTGAATCTAGAGGGAAAGTTTAAAAAAAAAAAAACTCTCTTTGATGAAGTGATCAATCTTCTTGTCAGGCTTCCCACCAGCACCAGGATAACAAGGATAAAGGGTACAAATAAAGAGGGGCGTCCCATCTATACATTTCAGAAATCCTTTACCTTGCTTATCAATAATATCATGTCCTAACATTTGGAGTGGACATGTTTTTTCTCATGGTCAGTACTGTGTGTGACCAAAAGATTTGAGGGAATTATAAAATGGATGTATGTGTGTTTTTGCTCTAAGCATGTGCGGTGTCTGCTATGCTGCGTGAGGTGGCGGGCAGTGGCGTCAGCAGAAGGGTGAGGAGCAGCGGTGTAGATCGCCATGTGGTGAAAGGTGACATGGAGTTTGATGTGGTGCTCTGTCAGTCTGAGCTGACGGAAAGAGCCCTACAGCTGTCTCACCTCCTGCCTCCGGGCTTCATGCCAGTGAGTTTGAATTGATATCACACAGACTCACGCACACACAACCCAGTGTGTGACATTCAATGGATGTTTAATGGAGCTGAAAAGCCATTCATCCTCCTCTGGTGCCTCTACCTTCGGCTGATGCAAGTTTCAAACTGTGTGGTTGTGTGTGGTTGTGCACGTATGTGCTCCCTCACACTGAGTTAAGGTCTCAGGACCTGAGACAGAAAGTCTACACCTTTCTCTATTTGCCCCCACCTTTCATTTCGGTGGCTACTCATTCTTGTCTGTTCAGCTTACAGATTTTTTTCTCAGCCCATTTCTCATTGAAAAATATCCCTCCACTCTCTCATTCTTGTCCTCTGATGTCTTTCCCATCTATAGTGCACATTGTATGCTCTCTGTCAGCTGTCATCTTAGATATTTGATGGGCTGAAGCATTCTGCCTTTTGCCTCTTACCTCGATTCACCAATCAGCTTCCTCTCGCTCTGTGTGTCTCCCCAGCCCTGTCAGTCATCTCAAAGTGTCGCTCTGGATGCAGTTGACAGTTTGGTCCGTTGTGGAATCCTGGTCATGGAAGAGGTAAAATAAAATGTACATTTTTTAAAAACAACGTAATGCTGCATTGTTTTTGAAAATATATTGCCTTAAGTCCATTCAATTTTTCATTAATCTAATGTATGTGGTTGGTATTTTATGCACAAAATTCTATTTTACTAAAATACACTGGTCAGAAAAAAGAGGTTTCATATATATCACAATTTTGATGATACTTCTGGGATCTGGATCTGTCCAGTTATGAGGCATAAGTGACTGTGAATCAGTTTCACCTGTTTTGGTACAATTGTCAGCCATAACATGTGGACAGGAGAGACAACAGCAAGACAACCTTGAAAAAGCAAATGGTTCTGCGGGTGGTTGCCACAGACCAATTTCTCTATTCATACCTTCCTGACGGATTTTCTGTAGTTTTGCATTTTGTTAGTGTCCTTGTCACTACTGATAGCATGATGCGGTACCTGCAGCTTAATCAGGCTGCACAGGTAGTCCAGCTCCTCTAAGATGGAACATCCATGCGTGCCATCACAAGAAGGTGTGCTGTGTCTCCCAGTACAGTCTCAAGAGCAATGAGGAGATGACAGGAGACAGGCCGTTTCACGAGGAGAGCTGGACAGGTCCGTAGAAGGACAACAACTCAGCAGACTGGTATCTGCCCCTCATTTGAGGAGGAACAGGAGGAGTACTGCCAGATCCCTAAAATATGACCTCCAGCAGCTTCTGGTGTGCATGTCTCAGACCAAACTGTCAGAAACGGATTCCTAGAGCGTGACATCAGGGCTTAACGTCTTCTACTAGGATCACTGTTCACAGCCAGGAACTGTGCAACAACAAATAGCACCACTGGCTGTCCAAGAGCTCACTGATGCCCGGATCCATGTCTGGGAGGAGGTTCCCCAGGACATCATCCACCTGTTCATCAGGAGTAAGCCCAGATGTTGTCGGGGGTGCACAGAGACACATGGGGGTCAAACACACCACCAAGACACATTGTGAATTTTTGTGATGAAATTTACACCAGTTGGATCATCCTATGATTTCAATTTTTCGTTTTAGAATCCAGCCCTCAATGGGTTATTGGTTTTGGTTTCCATTGAATATTCTTACATCATTTTGATCTAATCAAATTACACATTGTTTATTAATACAAATATTACACATGAATATTCTGTTCATCGAGATGTAATCTGTGATTTAAGCTTTCCCTTTATTTGAGCAGTATATCTTTTACTCTTTATTTAGATTCTTACTTCCCATAGATATTTTCCATCACATTAATTACTGCTCATTATTTTGATAATCAATTCTTTTTTTGAAACTTTTTATTTTGTATGAAGTATTGATAAGCAAAACAGTATGAGGTCTTGCATTTTTATAGAAACCAGCCATATATCATAGTTTTGGAAATATCAAATAGTGATGTTAACATTATCCCTAATAAATAACTCATACAATTTAGCAACCATTGAAGTTGTTGTCATTGTTCCTTTAGTCAACCTGAGTTCAGACGTGCTTGTTAGGCATTTGTGCTGTTTTGTCCTCAGATATTGTTGCATGTTAATTTGTGGGAATCTCATAAAGCACAAGTGCAGTTTCCTTTTGTAACCATTTTCCTTCGATCTATCTGAATGTCTGATATCTGACAATAATCAATAAGACAGTAATCAATATTTTTATAATAACATGATATTAAATGACTATTGAAAACAATGTAACTATGGAAAAGGGCTTTTGCACAGTGATGAACCTACAGACAGTTATTTGAAACTGCAGCTGGGTTTCCCTCAGAGAGCTTCATGGCAACTTCCAGTGAAACAGACTTCACAGCTGAGATTCACTCTCACTGGTCTTAGTGCCACTGTCGGGCAGTGAATAAAACACAGATAAACTGACATTAATACAAGCTTGCTGAAATCAATCAAAGGCAGACGAGAATGATTGATATCAATGATCTTGAAGTTGCAGAAAGGTACAGTATTTTGTGTGCAGGGCTTTCTGTTCTCTTCGTTGGTGTTGACATTGTCTGAATTTAGATATAAGACTCTTATATTGCATTTAAAGTCATAACATTAAACTCAGAATGTGCATCTGTTCTGCCCACATCTCTTGTAGATACCCAGAGATGTTCCCATTTGTGATTTCTGGAAGAGGGAGGGTACTCTGACGTGGACCACCTCTGACGAACCTTATCATAGCGACTCTGATTGCGAGGAGCGTTCTTACAAGGTAGAGCAGAGCACTGCTGGCTTCTTCATGTGCATAGAGAAGCACCCGAGGTATTTCAATAAAAAAATGGCCTACACTAGCCTGACCTAAAAACAAAATTGCAACCAAGGTTGCTGCTTACAGTGCATGTTCAAAATACAAGAAACAACAAATGAAGAGAACTTGTAAAGTACCAAATCTCGATTGTAAAAGTACAGAGTGGCGTGAGGCACATGAACTGAACGCGTAGGGGCTGCATTTGTCCATTATAAAGGAATCCTGACTGTCATCTTTCAAGCAACAAAAGGCAGGCAACCAACTTCCAAAGACTCTTAGCGGTCCGTGCCCAAGTGCACCTACATTAGTCATAAACGAGTTACGTATTTAACTACGGTTCTATGAATTCTGGATGACCACCAGAGGTGTTGTTTTAAGCACTGGGTGGATGCTTCTGTCACGTGCAGGTCGAGTAATTCCCAAAAGTGTCTATATCTTCCGTTGTCACCAGTTGTTCTGTTCCTGAAGAATCTTCTTGTGAGGACACTGATTCTGAGTGACTGGATGCTCTGGGGGTCATCTAGGATTCATAGAATTTTAGTTACATACGTAACGTCTCGTTCTATTTCATCCTTACTGACAGGAGGGGGTCTTTTAATCACTGGATGACTTATACCAGAAAGGTCACCAGGAATCCTTTCCAAATTAAGTGCTTGATGTTGTTGACAAGACGGCAGTTGCCACATATGCCTTAAGTGTCCGCATCGAGTACAACAGGTTTTGTGATCTGAGCGGCCCCCTTGGTGAGCCTGATGGATCGTAAGCGTGGTGGTGAGTGTGGACACAATCACTTGGGTAGAAAATATGGATTTGGCCAGAGAGTGACTTCTGACCAGTGTAAATGCCAGCACATACACGCCTTGCTCTCCGACAAAGCGGGTAACTCCCCCACCCGTTTTACCGTTGTAACGAAAAGGCCTCATAGACAGCCACTTCAATGTTGTATGCACCAGTGACTCAAATGGGGATCAGCACCATTTGTAAAACCCATGATGGCATTTTTTGAGCCTTTGGCGCTTCAAGCCTTTGGGCTCCCTTCAGGAAACACTTAACCAGATAGTTAGATCCTATAGTCTGGTTTTCACTCTCACATGTCCAGGCGAGATAGCGGCAACATAGATCCTCAGGATGGAAGCTCCTCTGTTCTTATTGAATACAGACTGTAAGACGCATAGAATAACTGCCACTGAACACATATCTGGGACTTCATTATGTGTCTCGCACCACTGGGCAAACAGCTTCCACCTGTCGGCGTGGACCAACCTAGTGGAGGATGCTGTTGAGCTTAATATTGTATGGACGACTGACTGGTCACAGGAAGCTAAAAGTGTGTCCTGGCTTTCAGATTCCACATACACAGTCACAGCCATTATAAGGCCAAGTGGAGGAAAAGCATTAAGTAGGCTGTCCTGCCAAACCTGAGCCAGAGCATCCTGCCGTAGGGTGCTGGTCCTCTCCATCAAGGAGAACCAAAGGACACAGTGGGTCATTGCCTCAGAGGCAAAGAGTTGCCCTGCCCCACCTGCCCCAAATCATGTCTATCAACTCTGGGTGGAGTCTCCAATCCCCCGAGGGTGGCTTCTGATGGGAGAGAAGGTCTGCTGCACAGTTCCACACACCTTGAACACATAAAGCCCTGGGAATCAGAAAATAGCTGAACTTCCAGGTGAGGAGTAGTTCCGTCACAAGCAATGACTGCTTGGATCTGGTGCCCCGCTGGTGGTTGATGTGGTACATCGTAGAGGTGGTGTCTGTCCGGACGAGAACATGCCTTTTCCTCAGGACTAGAAGAAAATACCTGAGTGCTTGGAACACCACAGGGTGTTCCAGCACATTTATATGCTACAGCCTCTGCTGGGAATCCTGGCCTTTGACAGTTCTGCACTGCCTTACCGTGCCCCAACCTGATGGAGGCATCTTTCTCTACCACCTCCAGAGGGGAGGCTTTCCTCCTTAAGGGGGCCCCTGCTGTCAGGTTAGACCTCCTCCTCCAGGGTCTGAGGGCCAGAAGACACTGGCCAGACACCCTGTCCATTTTGTAACTGTGCCACTCGGGGTCCAAGTGGAGAGCATTCACCCAGATCAGAGGAGGGCGCAAGCAAAGTAGGCCTAATGGGACCACCATCGATGTTGAATTCATCATACCTATCCACCGAGGGAAGTGGCTGTATTTCAGCCTCCTCCCATGTCCGAGGCATCGCAGAAGCTGCCGAATGGCAGCCTTACACTTCGGCGAAAGGGAAGCTCTCATTGATAAGGAGTTGAGCACTAGCCTCAGGTAAATCGAAACCTGACTGGGTGTAAGATTGCTCTTGAAATAATTAACAGTAAGGCAGAGATGGTTCACGTGGCTGAGGAGAACAGCTTGGAGGGGGGGGGGCGATGCCGGAGACACATTGATGTGTGTCCAACATATCAAAAAGCACAACCAAACTAAACTTCAACACTAGCGAGCACACTGTAGTTACAAGCAAGTTAGCAGTAGGAACTTTCTTAATCCCAAAAAGAATAATTCAATTCCGCACAACATCCCATTCATGTAAATATAAAGGTTGAAGAAAAAAAAACTGACCACAGCAATCTAGACATCAGCAGGCCATTGACAAAAAGTGCCCAGATGAACAGGTCACAATTACTGAGGCTTGACCCCACTCTACAGGTTGCCTATTATTAGTATTTAGTAGCCTGGTGGCAAAGGGAATTAAGGAATTTGCATATCCATTTGTTTTCCTTGCAGGCCTGAGGTCATTACGGAGAATTCCCTAAACAGAACATTTTTGGGTTGACCGATTATTCTCTCTGCCTCGCTTCTTCCAGGGCCAGCACAGATCATTTACCTGTCCAAAGATCTTGGAACAGACCTTGAAAATATTATTCAAACAGTTTTTGTTTTTCACAGATAACCCATCGAAGCAGCTCACATATGTAAGAGTTAAGAGGCTCTCATTAAAAGTTTTTTAAAGAGTTACATAAAATGTTCTTGCAGACACCAGAGGAGTTTAACTACATCAGCAAGGGAATACTGCTACTAAGGAAAGGGCTCACCAATGCTTACAAAGCTTTTCCCATTTCGTATCCAGTCTTCTAACTTTCTCGAAGGAACAACACT